>CM057843.1:18714831-19976498 GCA_030068075.1 Paguma larvata
ATGAAGAAAATATCCAGCCTCAGTGATTCGAGAAATATCTCTGAAAACATCAATGAGATCAATTTTTCCCCTCTTCGATTAAAAAAGGTAAGAAAAAAACATAGAGGATAAATAAAATAGCACATGCTTCTTGGGAAAGGAAAAAGAGGTACTCCTATAATTATTACAAAACTCCTGGAAATAAATCCAGTAATGTGCATTAAAAATCTCAAATATATATGTATAGACCTTTTGCCTAGACAGTTCATTAATAGGAATGGTGCCTAAGAAAATAGTTGAGCCAGCTCACTGCAAAATTGTTGATAATAGCAAAAACTTGGGAACAGGCTTAATGTCCAATAATCCCAGGTTAGTTGGATGAGATGGAACACTGAGCAATGAAATGCCATTTGGCCTTTATAACTCATAATACAGATAATTAACAGACTTCTATATGGTAACTGAAAAAAAAGCAGATTGGAAACAATATAATAAACTATGATTCTCTTTTTTAATTATAAAAATTATTTGCATGTAGAGAACAGTCCTGAAAGATATTTAATATAAAAAGTTATCTCTGACTGATAGGATTATTAGCATTTTTTTTCTCTTTTGACTAAGTCATGGTTTCTTTTCTTATTTTTATTTTAGAGAGAGAGAGAGAGAGAGCATGAGCAGAAATAGGGAGAGAGAGAATCCCAAGAAGTCTTCATGCAGAGCCTGACTTGGGGCTTGATCCCACGACCCCGGGATCATGACTTGAGCTGAAATCAAGGGTCCGACGCTCAACCGACTGAGCCACCCCAATGCCCCAGACTAAGTCATGGTTTCTAATTTATCTACAATCTACTTATATTGTTTCAACCGTAAAAGTTACTTATATTTAAACCATTAAGGGAACTTAAATGTTGCCAACTTCTATTTTTATTTATTTATTTTTTCACTGTTATAATTTATTGCCAAATTGGTTTCCATACAACACTCAGTGCCAACTTCTAAAGGGACATGATTTGAAGTTTGAGGTGTGGACACACAGCTCCAAAGCTATACATATAAGATTGAGAAAGAATTTGCTACAAGGAGTGAAGGAATGAGCTGTTACAGGTGGGTAGTGCGTGCTGATTACGTAAAGGGACGCTGCATAGATCTGTGAGCGTCCTGGTAGCCAAAGGCAAAGAACTGAAGCAACAAGGCTGTTTTTATTTGCCTGAAAAGGAAGGTAGACTGATTCGAGGGCCGCATTCCTCCAGGCATGAAGATGACACAGATGTATACGTACTGAGGCCACTAGATAGAGAATGCAGTTACTTATTCCTTATTATATAGACTGTTGCCATCTCCTTCCAAGAGAGGTTTTTTGAATAGAGCTTTCTGTAAAAACAGAGGGTGGGACACTAAATTGTACTCTGAAACCACCGAGTATTCAAATTGGACAAAAGTAATCTCGGGAATCACTCATTTCCAGAGGAAGAAACTGAGGGTCAGAGCGGTGAGGGTATTCGCTCAGTGAGTCAGAGAAATAGGACCAGAATTTGTGTCTCTTGATTCCTGGTGTCCTGGTCTTTTTACCACACCCCCAAAGTCTCCATCCCTCATGCCTCTGGCTTATCGGTACACTCAGGACTGGACTGGCTGTCCAGATTAGCGTCTGTAAGACAGGACTCCCGTCTGTCCCAGTTTTCCTGTTTTATAACTTTTAATATTTTTAAAATAGTTTTTATAATTTTTTAAATAATTTTACGTAGCTTTGTAAGTTTAGGTAATATTAAGGGTTGATAATAAAAAGCATGACAGCACTAACTGATCATTTACGAAACTCTGCCTAAGCACCAGTTTCATTATTTTTTTTAATGTTTGTTTATTTTTGAGAGAAAGACAGAGCGCAAGTGGGGGAGGGGCAGAGACAGAGGGAGACACAGAATGTGAAGCAGGCTCTGAGTTGTCAGGGCAGAGCCCGACGTGGGGCTCAAACCCATGGACCATGAGATCATGACCTGAGCCTAAGTCGGAGACTCAACCAACGGAGCCATCCAGGCGCCCCCGGCAGTACTGTGCATACACAATCTCCTTTCAAAGTCGCAGCCCTAGGAGATGTGGCGAGGCGGGGGTGGGGGGTGGGGGGTGCTCTTTCTCCCTCCACTTAACAGAGGACAACACTGAGGCACAAAGCAGGAAATTAACTTGTCGGAGGTGACGCGTTTAGAAGATGGCAGAACTGGGCCACGAACAGGTAGAATGTTCCAGAGCCTGATCCTCAGCTACCCCCTGCACCGACTCCCAGCACTAACAAGAATGATAATGCCTGTCACTTGGAGAAGCCAGTTTCCAGGGGCAAGGCCCTGCGCTCGGTGAATTCTAGCATGCCCGTTCGATCCTGCTACCTGCATTCAACTGGGACACAGATGTAAGTCAGTCACGGCCGCAGGTTGAAATCCACGTCTCCCCAAATGTCTGTGCTGTTTTGACTCTGCCCTGTCCAGGCACCAGAGCCCCCTTCCCGCCCAGTGTTGGACCACATCCTGAACTTCTGCTCAGGAGCCAGGCAGGCTGAGCGAGGGTTTTTACTCACCTCTCTGCTGGATCCCAGGATTTGTGGCTTAAGCATTACCTACACGTGTGCTCACGGGCTGTGGGCCAAACCCATCGCTTGGCAAGGTAGATCGGTGGCTGTTTCTGGCTTCTACCCCAGGAAAGCCTTCAACTGAAGCAAGAATAGGAGCTGATGCTCTCCCCCTCCCGCCCCCGCGCCCAAACCCCACCACCACCGAGGGCTCACTGACCACTTAGGCACTCAGTTTAGTGGGTGGACAGGTTATGCTACAGTGTCCTGGTTGGGGACCTGGGGCCCTACAGGGGAGGGAGGGGGCAGGGAAGGCTTCCTTCATGTATGGTATCAAGAATCAGAGGAGTGAGATTTGGAGAAGGGAGCAGTGAGTGACAGAGCTCATCTGTGTCCCTTAGGGCTCTGCTCTGTGCAAGTTGCAGTTGCCCCTTCATGTGCTTTTGGCTCCGCCCACATTCCCCTCCTCTCCTCTCCCATGTCCTACCCCAAGTCTGCTGCTTCCTTCACGGAGCCCAGCTTTTCAAAGCATTTCTTTCCAGGGAGCAAGTGATCAACCCCTTCCTCCACCCAGAGCAATGCACCCACAAAGCCTCTTTCGAAGCTGTCTGTGCACCCCCACCCAACTCACCCCGTTCCCTCTGGGGAAAGTCTAGCCTGGTGCTTCTCACTGTGGATGGCCGGGCGTTAATGCACTTGCTCTGGTCTCTCTTAGGGCAGCTTGGATGGTCTAAAGGGGTGGGGTTTCCAGGCCAGGCAGCAGCTGCCCCAAGGTGGGAGGAAGGACACCTCTGTGGAGCCAGTAAGCAGCCACCCCTTAGATGTAGAAGGGCACGTGTTCTGCTTACACCCCCAAGACGTGGCCTCAGGCACTTCCGAAGCTCTCCAAAGTCTCATGTCCCCTGGCATAGTTACGGGGAGTCTCCAACCAGATGGCAGAGGGCAAAATGCTTTGCAGAAGGCAAAGCCCCGTGCAGGTATATGGCTTTGTGCGATGCCGTAGTCGATAATGGGTGTTACTGCCTTTGGGGACAATTTGTTCAGACGGGGTTCCCCCATGTTGTTTCAGCATCCCCCATGCAGGATTGCTAATGGGCTTGGTGGGGTTGTAAAATCCAGTGGCCAAGCAACTCCTGTCCATGCCTGCGGTCTGTGTACACTTACAGCTACAGAACTGGGCTTTCCGCACACAACTTGGATGTGGATTCCCTGAGAGAATGAGCTTGGAGGCATGGAGTCCGAATTCCTTCCCCCCACCCCTGCCCACCAGCTTTTGAGAGTCAGTCAATGCTTTATGCAGTCAGACCTTCCTGGGAAGGATTTTGAAATGGCGCCATTATCCCATTCAGGTATAAAGTCATGTCCCCCAGTGCTCATTACTCCTACAAATGAGAATGATTGATTTAGACTCTTTTAATGTGATACTCCAACAAATGAGTGCTTCATTGAGACTTAATGTGATCTGATCACCTGGAAAGGAAATTCCCTCAGAGAAGCAAGGAGCCGGCAGGCTGCAGGAGAGAAGGGGGAAGGGCTGTAGGCTCACAGCACACACTTGAGTAGGGGTGTGGGCGGGGAGAGGAAAGTAGGGACGGTGGAAAGGATGGAACAGACATAGGGGAGTATGTTAGGGGTGTTCAAAACTGGGGAGAGAAGAGATTGAATGAGCTCGAGGGCTTCCATTTTTCATCCAGTTGCGTTGGCCAAAACCTTGGAGTCGTTCTAGATTCTTCTCCTCCCATTCCACCTCCCATCCGATTCCTCAAAGTATAGCCTGTTGGTGTAAACGGCCCATTTCTGGAGGGCTGGCATTCTCCTAGGGCTCTGGCTTATGCTCAGAATAACACTCTTTAGTGTGGCTTACAACACCCAATCGCCGTGGGCCTTGTCTTCTTCTCTGAACCCTGCTCCTTCCTTTCTCTTATTGCCTCCAGAAAGCATGTGTCCATGGCATTCCTCTGCCTGGCATCCTCAAGGCTGACTCTTCCCTGCCCTCCAGCTCAAAGCACATGTTTTCCTTCCTCGGGC
Source organism: Paguma larvata (assembly GCA_030068075.1). NCBI lineage: Eukaryota > Metazoa > Chordata > Mammalia > Carnivora > Viverridae > Paguma > Paguma larvata. Next base: position 18,719,399 of record CM057843.1, read on the forward strand.
ATGTTTCTCTGACCCCCTACCTAGAGTGTGCGCCATGTCACCTACAGTATTTTATGGGCTTGGTCATTGGCTGTCCCTCCCATTGGAGAATAAGCCCTTTGAAAGAAGGGACTATGTTTGTCTTGTTCATGCTTGTATCACCATACCTAAGAGTACCTGGTACATACTAGGTAACTCAATAAATATTTGTTGGATGAATAAAAAGGAAGCCAGAAGAATGCATAGCCAGGAATCAGAGACAGAACTGGCTCTTTGGACTGTGTCTGTCATCTTGCATGTAGCACCTACCTGTGAGTTCCACCTACGGGGACATGACCGGGAAACAGTGGCAGCATAGACATAGGGATGCCCACAGGGGCTGCCTCAACCAATGGCGGACCAAGGCCAGGGAGGCTGGCTTCACTCAACAGCAGTACCATGTCAAAATCTTGGGACAAGTCTCTCAAAAAAAAAATGAATGAAGTTCCTTGGGCTTCTACGATCAGGGAAGGGAGGGCAGGGCAGGAGCGATGGATAGCCTCTTCTTGGATGGAAGAAAAATGTCTCAAGGCAAAATTCTGCAGAATGTTTTAAAAGTTCTACCAAAGACTGGGGACCACGGAGCTCCCACTGGTCCCGGGAGACTCGCCGTGCCAATAGCCACTTTGTTTCTGCTCTGTGCTTCGAGATTTCCCACAGAACATACTTCCACTCCATCTTACCTGCCGACCTTGAGCAAAAGGCCAAGAGGCTCATGGACCTTCCAAGGTCGCTGAGAAGTTTTATCCAACCCACTGCTTTTTGGTAATAATAACTCGTGCGTCCATCCCAGACAAGTGAGCATTTCCCCCTAGGTTTAAAAATCGCCAGAAGGCGTCGTGTTTGTTTGGTTCTGTTTTTATTACATCGCGAACATTGGTACAAGGTTAAATACACAGAGAGACAGAGATCAGAGGGCTGCAGAGAGCGTACACATGAACATACTTGTACATACGGAAGGGGTACAGAGAGACTGACAGAGCACACAGGAACACAGGAAGGCAGATAAGGGCTGGCTACATCGGTGTACAGTCCTACACACGATAGAGCAAGGGGTACAGAGAGCAACTGTCAGTTGATAAACATCATGAATTAAAATCCAGCCATGTGTGTTACATTTTGGACAACAACAACAATATACAAAGCCTTATTACATCTCCGAGGGGAGGAAAGGTCTAGGGAACCTCAGAGGGTTTTTTAGAATGGTCTCAGAGGCCGGGCTCTGAGGGGAGGAAAGAGGCAGGAATTGGCCACAAATGAGGCCAGGAGACTTGACTGTCGGGTTGACAAACGGGAACAATGGAGGAAAGGCGGGGGTTGGGGGGCAATAGGGACACATTTGTCAAGAATCTCAGTGACATCAAGATCAAAGGCTCTTCTCTGTCCAGACTCTCAGTTCCCAGCCCCACCTCCATTCTCCAGCCCTGCTGGAAAAATCCAGGGATTGAAAATGAACACACAGGACCCTGTTTTTGCTTTGTTTAAGTGACATTTGGTGACTAAGTTCCCAGTGCCGGATACCAGGCAAAGGACATCACCCCTGTGTGCTGAGAACTGCCATAAAAACCTCCGTGCTGGGGCGCCTGGGTGGCTCAGTCGGTTGAGCATCCGACTCCAGCTCAGGTCATGATCTCATGGTTTGTGAGTTTGAGCCCCGCATCGGACTCTGTGCTGAACCCCTGCTTCGGATTCTGTGTCTCCCTCTCTCTCTGCCCCTCCCCAGCTCACTCTCTCTCTGTCTCTCTCAAAAATAAATAAACATTAAAAAAAAAAGCCTCCATGCTGTCAGCCTCAGGTTCTAGCCCCGGCCCTGCAATCAACTATCTGAGCGCTCTTGGACAAGCCACTTAACCTCTCTGGGTCTTGGTTTCTTCGTGTGTAAAGTGAGGGTGCTGGCTAGAGGACCTCTAGACCCCTTGCAGCTCTTACAGAGGGAAACTCAGGTGCTTTTTAATAGCACCTTTCTCTGAAAGAGAAACGAAATGAAAAGGAAATGGTTGAACAAATGTGATCCAGCTTCCCAGGCACCCACGCCATGGTCACCCCCAAAGACCAGAGCCTGAAACCCAGAAATTAAACACCATGAGACCTGGCTCTGTGCCCAAACCCATCCTAAGAAGTCTTCCTCTGCCCTCCCTTTCCACCATGAGGTGAGGGAAAGAGATCCCTTTCATTCTTGTCCCCTGTCCGCAGGGCGCCACTGGGACCATGAAGGGTGTGTAACACGAGGCTCTTATTCTTAGACTATCTCTAGATGGGGGCTGTCCCCTCGCTGCCTGTCTTCTCCATTGCTCAGTGCTCAGGAAGCACCACCTTGTGAACACCTGAATGCTTTCTCTGCTGAATGCTTTTCCCTCCCCTGGCCAGTACTGCCTGGGCGAACCTGCCCACTTCTCCACCTTGGTCTCAGACCCCACACACATACTGCAAATGTTCATAACCACCTTTAATAGGGAGTAATTTAAGGCATTGCTCCTTATTAAAGGGCCGAATTGGTCTGCATGCCATCCTAGTAGACATTAACACTCTAGCACAAATTAGCCCATTCTAAAGTGCTAACTAGCTGAGAGCTGTTTTGCCAAGCAGAGCCTATCACTGCCTAGAGAAGGCAGATCCAGGAATGAACTGGTGGAGGAGAGAAGCAGAGGTTTGGGCTGTGTGTGTGTGTGTGTGTGTGTGTGTGTGTGTGTGTGTTGGCGGGGGGTACGCAGTGCTGAAAGGGGAACACAGGTGCACAATTTATCTGTTCTTTTTAAGTAGGCTCCACGCCCAACGTGAGATTTGAACTCACAACTCCAAGATCAAGAGCCCCATGCTCCACCAACTGAGCCAGCCAGGTGTCCCTGGTCTTCATTGTTTCAAAAATTAGGAAATTATATACAAAATCTGGATTCCTGACCTCTCTTGAAAAATGAGAAGATAGAGTCCCACAAGATCTGCATTCTATATGATTATAACTGGCTGGCTCCTTTAAATGGGACTATGGTTTCCAGTTTGCCACAGTCCTCACCAGTTTGTATGGTTTTCCACCTGTCTCATTTCATCTCAGTCTATGGGTGGCCCTGTAGCCATTCGACTTTACAACTCCCTGGACTAGGGCAATTTCTGTTAATTTTACTCTACTGCGAATCCAAATCAAGACAGTAACTCTTAGAGAGCTTGTTTTTAAGTCTCATCTGTAATGAAGGATGTTAAAGGAGTTTCAGGTAGCCGAAGGTTGGTTGGGATAAAAAATAGTGGTAAGAGAAGGGGTACCCTCCTGTGGATCTGAAAAATCTCATCAGGTTAGATACCCCTGCTTGGCACATAGGGAATGACTATCGGTTCCTGGGAGATTACACCTGGAGTTGCAAGTAGACTGTAAGTACCAGAACAGCAGGAAACAGATCACTTCTGGCACATAGCAGGCCATCAATAAATAGTTGTGGAATAGATGGATGAATGGATGTATGGATGGACAAATGGATAGATGGATGAATGGTAAGATGGATGGATGGATGGATGAATGGATGGATGGATGGATGGATGGATGGATGGATGGATGGAGGGATGGATGGATAAATAGATGTATGTATGTATGGAGGGAGGAAGGGATGGATGGATGGATGGATGGATGGATGGATGGATGGAAGGATAAATGGATGGATGGATGGATGGATGGATGGATGAGTGGATGGATGGATAGATGGATGAATGGGAAGATGGATGGATGGATGATGGATGGATGGATGGCTGGGAAGATGGGTGGACGGATGGACAGACAGATGGATGGATGAATGGACACATGAATAGGTGGACTTTCAGATCTCTTCTGGCTTCATTGGGGCATGGACCACATAAGAACACCTAGGAAAGGTCTTTGGGAATTCTCCAGATGCAGCCTCCCTTAATAATTGACACTTCCTTCCCTCAGCTTTAACTATGTGATTTAAAAGTCTGGCCTGCAGCCAGAAAAGCACAACTGTTACACATTTCATGGATAAATCAACCCCCTGATGGTTGAAAACTAAAGGGATGGAGAGAATGCAAACCAAAAACATGTGAGCCAACATGCTCACTTAATTCTTGGAGGGATGGTGTGGTGGCCATGCCTGTGTCAGGAGGAGTGGACCATGGCTCAGAATTCTGGCAGTCTTCATATAACATGGCCAGGCCAGGGGCATACCTGGGGGATGGAGAGGTAGGCAGCTGCCTTGAGGGGAGCCTTGGAGGAAGATCCTGGATACAAGGCCCCTCTTTGCTAAATCTGCCAATCGGCAGTGGAAGGAGGTGGAATACACGCATGCTTAGTGCAGACACCCCAGCCAGCCCTAACCCTGGCATGGTCAGGCCTCTCCTACCCTTCTCCCCAGCCCCCACCCTTCTCTGGCAACCTGTCAAGAGTCCCCAGTTCTCTTGGCCTCTGTGGAATTTGGCTCCATTTGGCGTCACATGCTGGAGAATACCACCCACAGAATGCAGCTTAGTCTATGACCCCCACGGAAGACGGGAAGGAAGGAGAGAGAAAAAGTACTGAAGTGCTTGCTGGAGAAGTCAGCCTGCCCAAGGTCACATAGCTAATGAGTGATGGAGCCTGGCTCTCTCTGATTCCAAGGCTCATGCTGTTTGATTAATACACCTGACAGACTTGACGATGGACAAGACTCTTCACTCTGGGGTTGGATTTTTCCCAGACAGAGCTTCTGTAAAGTCTACTGCAGGCAGGGTGGCCAACTCATTCTATGTTGCCCATGCTTTTCCTAGTTTTGGTCCTGAATTTCCCATATTCCAGGGAACCCCTCATTCCTGGGCAAACTCAGGATGGTTGGTGACTCAATCAGAAGGCAGGTCATTGTCACCCCTATGATCCTCAATTTGGCTGTATGTTGGATGCTTTGGACAATATTAATGGCTGTCTCCCAACTCCAGATGTTTTGATGTAACTGATCCAAACATCGACCCGAAAACCAAGAGTTCTGAAAGCCTCCCGGGTGACTCTAATGCACAGTCGTATTCGAGAGCCACAGACTTAGCCTGAGGAATCTGCCTGACACCATCGCTGGTTAGCCTTCTCATCTGCTCAGCTTTGTCTACGTCCTTCTGCGAAATGGTGATTTAGAACGAGAAATATATCTTTGGTTTTCATTCCTGTTTCTAGCACAGAGCTTTTAAAACATCAGGAATTTCCTAAGTCCTGACCATGGTCAAGGTGTCTTTTGTTATGTTAATGAGGCAACTTTGGGATCGCACCTACGGATGGGGGCTGGTTGCCCGGAGAACTTTCAGTCCTGCCCTCTGATCTCCTGGGAGGCGCAGAGGGGCTCGAGACTGAGTTCAGTCATCAATGGTCAATGATGTAATTAATTGTGCCTATTTGTTATGAAGCCTCCAGAGAAACCCCAAAGGACAAGGTTCACAGAGCTTCTGGGTTGGTGGACACAGTGCTGGTTGAGTGGCACTTGAGGGAGAGGGCATGGAAGCTCTAGACCCTTCCCCCATACTCTGCCCCTTGTCTCTCTCCTACCCACCTCTTCCCGAGTTACATCCGTTCACAATAAACTAGGAATCTAGGAAGCAAGGTGTTTCTCTGAGTTCCGAGTTACTCTAGTAAATGAACGGAACCCAGAGAAGGGGTGGGTGGAACCTCCAATCTAGAGCCAGCTGGTCAGCAGCCCAGGCGACAACCCAGGTTTGGGTTTGGTGTCTGCAGTGTATGGGGTGAAGTCTTGTAGGGCTGAGCCCTTGACCTTTAGGATGGGAGGCTATCTCTGGCGAAATAGTGTCAGAATGGAGTTGAACTGCAGTACACCCAGCTGGCATAGGTGGGGGAAAAAGCCCACACATCGGAACTGGGTTTCAAAATCTTATCCTCCCCTGAGTCCCTATTTCCTACCAAAATAAGTATAAGCCCCTCAGCCTGGCATCCAAGAGCTCCCCCTCCAACCCCAGTGGCCCCAACCTGACTTTCCAGCTCTATCTTTCTTCAATTCTCTGGCATGTTCATTTCATTCCAGCTAAGCTCGCCATCATTCTAGGCAATTGCTCCTGGGGACCCCAAGGCAGAGACCACACTTGGAGAATCCCCATCCCCCCCCATCACCTTCTACGGCTCCCTGTTTACTGGAAGTTCTGTGGGTGTGCAAGGGTGCTGCTTTTACCTATAGACCTGGGCTGACACGTGTCAGGGTGATATTGGAAGCAGACAGGGGACTGAGGGTTAGGTTTGGACAGTGAGCCACTGTGGCGTAGGATCTGAGCCACCGTAGGTACAGCACTAAACAACACACACAGCAAGACAGAAAATAGGATCAGGGGGTCTGGAAAGTGGATTTTAACAAATGGGGAGAGGGTGGGATGTGGCACGTGATGGGGGGCAGGGGAGTAAGAGAATCCTCTGCTCCCACCCCCGTTTGGCTCTGAGGAGAATGAAGCCCCAAGTCCCATTCAACACGTGGACTGTGACCCTGTGGGGCCGAGATAGCCCCTGGCCGAGTCCCCGGTCTCCAACACGTATGTGAATGAGGACTGTCTCATGCTCGCTCAGCCCGACTTAATTGGTATTTCTCCTAATCATCAGATTTAATCACTACCTCCCGGGCGAAATAATTTTGGACTCAAATGAGAAATTAGACTCAAAAGAGAGAAAAAAAAAAAAAAGAACAAGTAGGGAAAAAAATTACAAGGAACAGAATTCAGCACAGGAAATATTTTAAAATCACTTTTTGTGTGTGTCTTCAAAGCATGACTTCTTTTTCTATTATTCTATCTGACGGGAGCCCCGAGGCCGGGGTTCCTGAGGGATTCCTGAACTTGTCAGCTGTGTTGGGCCGGGGGGGCAGAGCTTAGGGGCCTGGGGGGTCAGCGAGCCTGGGCACGTCCAGCCCTAACCTGCCCCTCCTGATTCCGTGCCTACCTACATGGCACCCCTGCGCCTGCCCCTCCCCCTCCACTGATGGGTCAGAAGTGAAGCCGCTGTGTGTCTCTTGAACCACAGGGATTTGGGCAGGTGGGAAGTGTGTTCACGTGAAGGTGGGAGGGGGTACCTAGCAGATGCTTTATCTCCTTCCAGAACCAAGGGAGCAAGAGCTGACCCTACGGTACAGATGAGGCAGGTCCCCTGAAGTCACGGCTGTCATCAATCAAAGCCGTCTGAACATATTTGATGTTCATGGAAAAGTGAAATGAGGGCTAGTGTTTTGGGGAGAGATCAGGGAAGGATCCCCCACTTGCGACAAGGTGTTCCCTTGCCAGTGACAGAATTCTGCTATGAAGGTTGGTGTGGCTGGGAGGGTTGGAAAGCTGTGAGGGAAGCTCACCATGTGTGTGCTGATAAAGGTGCAAAAGAAAGGGGGCATCCGGGTGGTTCAGTCTGCTAAGCGTCCGACTCGGGCTCAGGTCACGATCTCGCAGTTTGCAGGTTCGAGCCCCGAGTCAGGCTCTGTGTTGACGGCTCAGAGCCTGGAGCCTGCTTCGGGTTCTGTCTGTCTGTCTGTCTGTCTGTCTCTCTCTCTCTCTGGTCCTCCCCCACTCATGCTCTGTCTCTGTCTCTCTCAAAAATAAATAAACATTACAAAATATTTTTTAAAAATACGAAGTTGCAAACAGAAGAGGGGGAGAAGAAGGACGGCTTGAGAAGCCTGCGGACGGTGTGAATGTTGAGCCCCTGAGCTAGGATCTGGGTTCGGGAGGGTGGGTGCCTACAGGACACTGGGCTTCGACCCGTCATCGGGCGAAGGGACACCATGGCCTGATACACAGAGTGGTGTGTCACAAGAAGGACCAGGGTGGAGAGAAGACACGAGTGTTTGCTGAGCCCTCGCCATGCACCGTGCTCTGTGCTAGGCGCCTGCATGCATTTACCTGCCAACCAGCTGGGTTTAAGGGTGGCAGCTGTGGCTTTGAACACACCTGCTAGAGGCTTAAACCCAAAGTCTTTCTGAGTCCTAAGCCAGACCACCTTTTAGGGGCTCACCAAGACTGTCAGTGCAGTCATCTTTTTTTTTTATGTTTATTTATTTTGGGGACAGAGCCCAAGCCGGAGAGAGGCAGAGAGAGAGGGGGACACAGAATCCAAAGCAGATTCCAGGTTCCGAGCTGTCAGCACAGAGCCCGACGCGGGGCTCGAACCCATGAACCGGGAGGTCATGCCCCGAGCCGAAGTCGGATGCTTAACCAACTGAGCCACCCAGGCGCCCCGAATACAGTCATGGTTTTTATGAGTCAGGGTCAGAGTCCATTCAACCCAATGCTGTTGTAGCTCTTGGTACAATCAGACCCTGATCAAAAAAGAAGCAAAGCATTCTGGAACCTGTGCGTGGTCTTTCAGCACCCTATACTTCTCACCCTACTGCATTGGGCCTTCTTGGAAAGCCCTAAGAAGACCGGAAGCTCCAGACAGGTTCCCCGCACCCCCCATCCCCATGCATCTCTCATCTGGGACTCCAATTTCTTCACACCTCGCTTCCCAAAACCTTCAACAGTCTCCCTCGAATCACACAAAACAGAACGCCCATCTTTGACTTGGCATGTTAGCGCCTGCTCACGAGCTCAACAGGCCCTCTCAGCACCTCCTCCCGTGACCCCCCCACACCCCAATCAAAAGGGATGCTGCCTGGGCTCCGTGAAGACGCAATCCTTGCCACACCTGGCTTCTGGCAAAACCCCCACGTGTGACCATGACTCCATGACAGTACTGCTGGTTCATTCTGCAGGCAATGGGTCACTCGGTACGTTCCAAGGCTGGGCCTGCCCCCTACTCCGAGCCCCACTGCCCTGGCCCCTAACTTCGTTCTTTTCTGGAATAACCTTGATGCTGGGGAGCCTCTCCCCTAACAGCGAGTCCGTAGCACCGAGCGAAGGAGACCCCAAAGGATTCTACGAGAACTTCCTTCCCCCTTCTGTGCTCGCGGGCTGCGATCTGGCCTGAGGCCCAACTGAGGCCTGGGTCTACATCTGTCCTGCGTCTCCCGGAAGGGCCCGGGCACGGTTTGCCGTGCATGTCACAGAGCCTCTAGCAAGACCCTTTCTTTTCACTGGGCCTCAGCTGGAGGGGTGAGGTCACGGGACCTGAAACGTTCTCCTTCGGCTTCTTGACCCCACATGAACTCATCGGCAGACACCCCCCCACCCCCGGCACACCCACCCTGCTGCCAGCCACGCACAGCCTGGGGGAAGCAAGACAGGAAGGGTCAGGAAGGAAGGTCCCTCCCGCCTGCCCTCCCTTCCCTCTGCGGTGAACACAGACCTGGAGTCCCCGCCGGGGTGCAGCCTCTCCAGCGAGGAGTGGAGTGTGTGGGCTCCGAAACCGCCGGAGCAGAGTTTGAATAATGGGAACTACTTCTGACTTAATTAGACTCCCATTAAAATCGCGCTCCCTGAAGCTTGCAGAGGCAGCAGGGAGGACCCGTCCTCTCTCCTCTGTGACCTGGGAGGCTCCTCTCTCACCAGCCAAGTCCAGACACCTGCCAGCTCTCCGCTCTCCCGTTCTCCTCCATCCTTCCTCTGCTCCTCTTCCTGTCTCCTCTCCGTGTCTGCTCCCTCCCCCGCCCCCATTCACCATTGCCCCCTGCTCTCTGCCACCACTCTCTCCGGGGACCCCACGGCCCTACAGCTGGGCCTCGACTCCGTCTCTCTGCTCAGTAACTGGGGGCACAGGCCACAGCCGGGGCAAGCTGCGGTCGTGGGAACACCAGAACGGGCGGCAGGAAGAGGGGTCCTTCAGCCCCGGCTCCTGGCGCCCAGGCTTGTGTATTTCCAACCCTTTCTGATGAACAGAAAGAAACATAATAACTGATTTAGTTTGCATGCCTTGGAGGACAGAAGGGAACACTGTTAGAGGCTGCAGATGGAAACACTTCTCTTTGGATACTCTGGAGCCACGGCTCCTATGCTGACATCTGGGTCAAGCCAGGTCATCCTTGGTTGTGTATGAGGCTGGGTGAGCGGGGCACGCTGTGCTGTGTGCTCTAGGACGTTTGACTGCATCTCTGGTTTTCCTTTCCAGTAAACTGGCATCCTCCCGCCCCCCCCCCCCGCCCCGCCCGCCCGTTGGGTCAATCAGAAATGTCTCCAGTTGGAAGCGCCTGGGTGGCTCAGTCGGTTAAGCATCCCTCTTCAGCTCAGGTCATGATCTCACGGTTCGAGGGTTCGAGCCCCGCATCAGGCTCTGTGCTGACAGCTCAGAGCCTGGAGCCTGCTTCGGATTCTGGGTCTCCCTCTCTCTCTGCCCCGCCCCACTTGCACTGTCTCTCTCTCTCTCTCTCAAAAATAAAGAAACATTAAAAAAGAAAAAAGGAAGAAATGTCTCCAGGCATTGCCAGATGGCCCCTGGGCAGTAAAATGGACCCAGTTTAAGAACCGCTGTCTAAGTGTAGCTGATTTAGGCATCTGTGTGTTTCAAACAGAAACTGACCTTGGTGTTGGTCTGGATTTGCCGCTTCCCAGCTCCCGCCCTGCTTCCTTCCTAGCGCCTTTCCCTTCGGCCCACTTAAGCTTCCTAAGCCGGCGTTTTGGGGTTTTTTGTTTTTTGTTTTTTTCTCATTTAACAAATGGGGCCATTGCCTCCTTCACGGGATTAATGTGAAGAACAAAGGAGACACACGCTAGAAAGTACCAGGTCACGTTACAGAAACCGTATTTAAGGACTACACTCTGTTATTATTATAGGCAAATAAGACTCAATCTATATAGTCCCGGGAGATTTCATTTTAAGTGATGATGGATAAGGGGACTTCAGAAACTCCATTGATTATATGGGGAGATTTGTGAAAAATAGTTTAAACGGAGGGAAGGACTCGGCAATCAGGGCGGGAGAAAGAAAAAAAAAAAAAAAACATTAACAGCAGGCCTGAGTAGAAAATTTTCCCTAAAAGTCGGGGTCCTGAAAAGCACTGTGGCTAAGAGGTTAACAGGTGGTCTGGAGGCAGACTTCTCCCAAAAGGGAAGAAATGATTTAGAGAATCAATGAAGGGATATATATATATAGCTCAGGGCTGACGGGCAAGTTCAGTTACCCTGGTGCGAGCAGGAGACCCGGAAAGAATTTAGAGACTGCTCAGCGAGCCAAGAATGAGCGAGGAAATAAACCAGAGGCAGAAGGACCCAAACCAGGGCGGTGGACATGCCCCAATTTAGGCAGCTTCAGAGACAGACGCAGCAGCAGGGAACAGTTGAGTTGGCCTCTCAGTACCTACCGCCTCTTCCTCTGGAAGGGAGCAGCAGCCCGATTTTTCTTTGAGGACCCACCCATTTCCCAATCTCTGTCCATGCAGCTTCAGGAGTGGACAGGGGCATCACCTCCCCGCAGCTGCAGCATCAGATTTGGGGACGGGCACATAAACGAGTGACACTAATGGGCACCAATGAGCAGCGGCCCTGGGACTTCTGAATACACCACTGGACAGACTGCACTCTCTTTCTGCGGGAAGTCCCACCCTGGAAGGATATAAAGGAACCTGAGAACAAAGCCAGCACAGAACAAAGCAGAGCGGAGAGATGGACAGAGATCGATTACTGACTACATCGTCTCTACACCTGGATCCAGCCATGCCTGAAGTCCAGTACCCCAAGAATTTTCAGTAAAATGAGTCCATACCTTCATACACTCTTTTGTAGTTGTTCAGCTTGAGTTGGGCTTCTCAGTCAGAAGCGTCCTTAGTAATACAAAGAGGCAGTGTGGTAAATTGGCAAAAAGGTTGGTTTTGGAATTGGGAATTCCAAGAGGGGGAGCAGGGAGAGAGCATGGGAGGGGCAGAGAGAGAGGGAGACACAGAATCCGAAGCAGGCTCCAGGCTCCAAGCCATCAGCACAGAGTCTGACGCGGGGCTCGAACTCACGAACCACGAGATCATGACCTGAGCCACAGTCAGCACTTAACCAACTGAGCCACCCAGGTGCCCCCCAGTTTTGCCTTTTAAAGCAACTTGGGCAAACACCCGGTTGGGCCTCTTATGTTTGCCGAGAGGTATTTTACGACCCTTGAGTTAGCTGACCTGAAGGTGAGTCATCACCAGTGCCTTGCTATTATTGAGAAGGGTCATATCCCTAAGAGCGGACTCCGGGTTCTCGGAAGGGGCAATGCAAGCTAATTTCGTTCTGAGCCGAAATACAAGAGACCGGCAGACCAGAGAGGATATTTACAAGAGGGTCCTGGCATTAGCAAAGCCCTACATCGAAAGGTTTCCCATCTTAGAAAGAGTCAGAGGCATTAGTATGCTCAGCCTGAGGCTAATCCTATTATTTGCGATTCTATGACTCTGTTCTCCTGGCTCCAGCCTAATCTCAGGAGTGAATTAGTGCAGGGGCTGCTTTTCATTCCTGCCGTCCATGCCGTGACAGTATTTTCCGGGTACGTGGCTGGGTACACGGGATTAGGACAAACAAGACGACAACCGGCTCTCTCCTCGCCCCTGTCCTCCCAACCAAATCCCACCACGTGTCCCGGGTACACTAATTATGATTCACGGTGATAAGCCAGGGAGAACATCTACTTCCCGTCCTAACACACAGGCTTTTATCACGCATCGATTGTCATAACTTCTGGATGCCTGAGAGAGGAGGAAAAAAATCTCACTACAACGGGGAGCTCCATTTCTCATTTCATTCATTCATTCATTCATTCATTCATCTGCTGCCATGGTTCTCGGTGCATCTTGACAGTGGACAAGGTGATGGTCCACCTTCACTTATGCAAGCTCATGCTTCCTGTGTTCTCCCTGGATTCAGGCTCAGTAAACGTTTTCTGTATCCCTGGATTCAGGCTCAGTATACCTTTACTGTAAAAAGCTAAGGAGTAAATATTGTAGGCTGCATAGGCTGTACGGTCTCTGTCCCAAGCATTCAACTTTGCCATTGTGGCTGGAAAGCAACCATAGACAATATGTTAACAAATGGTGGGGTTATGTTCTAATAAAACTTGACTCACAAAAGCAGATCGTACCGGATATGGCCGGCCGGCTTAGTTTGCTGACCCCCTGAGCTGGACACCAACAGCACTGAGCGACTCGGTTTACTAGCGTTAACTTAGCAAGGCCAGCCTGCCTCTTTCTTCCCTACCCTTCGGTACCTGGCAGCAGAGTAGAAGACCTGGGCCCTCGAGATTCCTCCCAGTACCCAGACGCCAGAGTTAAGGGTAGGTGAAGAATGATGGAAGATTCTAGCTACGCGTGTCTAATTATGGGCTCCCTTTGGGTGGCAACTCTACTGGCATGGAAAAGGTCCTTAAAGATCACTGGCATGGCCCCCCACCCAGGGTGGGGTCTCTGACAGCCCATCTCATGGATTCTGCTGCCCTGCCACTTTGTAGTGAGTATTTACTCATGCATTTCCATGTTCTTCTTTTTAGCAGCACTTTGCATATTTAGAGTGAAGATGTTTCATAATTACATCTTGAATATGCGCCAACGAAGCGTCTGGCCTCGTGCTAGGCATTCTGGGTTCCGAGGAAAAAGGCACGGTGTCTGGCCCCAGGGAGCTTACGACGACGGAGCAGGCAGAGAGAACAGTCAACAATCACGGTACAATGTGTTAAGTGCGGTGACGGGGGTGAGCAAATAATACCACGGAAGGGAGGACAGGTCAGTTCAAGCGCCATGGCGGACTCGGGTCAGTCGTGATCCCAAGGCGCTGTCTCTTCCTGGGACAGAATTCCAGGGCCCGGAGCGCCGAGGGGAAGGAATAGTTCGCCTCCCGGTGGTTGCTTAAGTGCCACTGAGTGCCGTTCACCTGCTTGGAGTCACAGGGAGCCGCAGCAGAGGCCTCCGAAGCACATTTGGAGGAACCAAGAGAGGCCCATTCAAGGGGAAAAAAAAAAAACCCAACTCCCCTTATTTGCTTCTTACAGCCGTTTTTGTTTATCTCATTAACTCGCAACCTGAAGAACAGAACCATCTGGTGTGCGGGCATGTTAACAAGATCATAAATTAGGAGGAGAAACGAAGACAGATTTCCATAATGGTCGCAAGACAGAAATCAACAGCTCCGGGACGGAATTTGCTGGGAAGGTAGGGCGGGAGGGAGAGGCAACAAGATGAAAATGCCTCCGCGCATCCCGTCTGAATGAGAAACACAAATCCAGAGTCGTTTAGAAGGAGTGTTTTTTTTAAAAAAAAAAAAAAAAAAAAGTGCTGGCAAAGCAGCTATATTCCCAGGAGAAGTCTCGTTCCTGCTCTCTCCCTCTTCCTGTGTCTCCCAGGTCTCACCCGAGGCCTAGGGCCAACTTCATTCTCCGCGTTCTCCTGGGTCATTATTAGGATTGCTCTAATAACTGCCTGAAAAGTCCCTTTGCTTCTCATCTGGCAGAGGGGGGCCTTGCCCAGTGCACGTGGCCACAGGTTACCAGCGTTTCCGTAGACTCTGAGTATTTCCGGGGACCCTGCCCGTGGGCTCGGCAAAGACAGTACTGGTAGGTAATTAACGAGAGAGAGGCCTTGGCCACCAGGCGCCTGGATTCCGAGTGCCCAGGACAGGTGCACACACACAGCGTTCCCCAGTGTCACAGCCTATCAGACCGCTCTTGGCTTCTTGAAGGAGAGGACCCCTCTCCACCCTGTTCGGCCTGTAGGAGCGTCCCTCCCCCTCCATGGGGTGGCACTGGGTCCCTTCCCCTCTTCTGCCAACCTCCCCAGTCCTCCTTCTGCCTCTTTGTGAAAACCAGGCTCCTCCAGGCACCTTTCCCTTCTGTCCAAACTATCATGACCATAAAAGTACGATCTAAGTTTTAAGAATGTGAGGGAAAAAAAAAAAAAAGAATCAATACAATGAATTTAGAGCAAGGTCCAGAAGGGTTCTACCATTGGGATGTACCATCAGTCTTTTAAAAAAAAAACTGTACCCTGGTTTAATAATAAAAATTTCAAGCTTTGGAAGAAAAAAAAAAACAACAAAAAACAACAACAAAAAAAAGAATGTGAGGGAGATTATTATGTTCCAATGATTGTTCTTATAGAGGGACATCAGGGAAAAGGGTCTGTCTTTTTTGTTCGATAGAGTGAGACCAAAGGTAAGGCTAATTTTAAGCTGCTTGATGGAGAAGAAGCTGATATTATGAGGGGTAAACTACCAGACACTTTTTTTTTTTTCAATTGGAAAAGTAACATTATGATGGATTCACGTTGGTAATGTTATGTGGCATAAAAGCTCTGATACTGTCTGCAAATTTATCTCCACTCAGTTTTTTGGGGGGTGGAGGGGGCAATTCATTGACAATTTTTTCAATTTCTTCGGTGATTTTTCACCAATCTGGGTTTTTAAACATTTTTAAAAAGTCCATTTTGATCGTTTACAGTTGCCTAGAAAATTACTCTTTTTGTGGATACGAGAAAATGTATTTTCTAGATCTGTGGTTTCTTACCCTATTTTGGTCTTTATTTTGTGTATTTGTAGCTCTCTCTAGCTAGTTCTCATTAACATGGACATTCAAAAAAATATATATATATACATATGTGTATATATGTACATATATATGTATATATATATATATTAATGTTTATTTATTCTTGAGAGAGAGAGAGAGAGAGAGAACATGAGTGGGGAAGGGGCAGAGAGAGAGGGAGACACAGAATCCGAAGCAGGCTCTAGGCTCCAAACTGTCAGCACAGAGCCTGACACGAGGCTCGAACTCACAAACCACGAGATTGTGACCTGAGCCGAAGTCAGACACTTAACCCACTGAGCCACCCAGGTGCCCCTGCTTTATAGATTTTATTTGCATCTTGTTTAAGCACAATTCTAGGGTCCATTCTGCTAGCCGATTCTGCTTTCTAATTTATGAAATGTCCTTTTTTTAAAGTTTATCCATTATGCCCTCCTAATTTCCAAAAATTTACCTAATTGTATCTTTCTACATTCTGATATAAGTAGGTATTTCCCTTGTTCTCTTTCATTTTTGCTCAGTCCATTCACTGACATTTTTCCTAAAGCCCCACATACAGCCCAATTTTGTGAATATCCACAGTCATAAGAAAACATTTTGACTTCTTTGTAGGTTAGTGAGGTCAATACTGAACTATGAAATATAGATCAGATCACCACGTGCTTATTTGAGAAACATTTCCCCATATTATTATTATTATTATTTAAAGTGTATCTTGATAGAGAGAGACGGAGAGAGAGTGTGTGCAAGGATAGTGAGCAGGGGAGGGGCGGAGAGAGAGAGAGAATCCCAAGCAGAATCAGCACTGTCAGCACAGAGCCTAACATGGGGCTCGAACTCACAAATCATGAGATCATGACCTGAGCCAAACTCAAGAGTCAGATGCTTAACCAACTGAGCCACCCAGGTGCCCCTCCCCCCAGACCGTATTACTTATGTCAATGTTTCTCTTCAATTCTCACCACTTTTCCTATATATATTTTTATGTGATACTATTATATGCACAAAGAGATAAGTCCAGTAGCTTTGCACGT
Source organism: Paguma larvata (assembly GCA_030068075.1). Taxonomy (NCBI): domain Eukaryota; kingdom Metazoa; phylum Chordata; class Mammalia; order Carnivora; family Viverridae; genus Paguma; species Paguma larvata. The sequence goes on from CM057843.1 coordinate 18,735,800, forward strand.
GGATTATTTACCTTGTCCATAAAAAGTGACCCCGCCCTAGCAGTGATTCGGAATTCTGCACACCACTGCCTTTAAAAAACGGTGGGGGGGATCTGTAGTTATTTATATCACTTGGCATTCTTCTGTCTAGCTCTTAACTTGAAATTGTTTTACAAGTAATTAGGCTGTAAGTGTATTTCTTGTAGGTAACATAAAACAGAGCTTTATTTTTTTGAACCATTATTTCTGGAAAGCCTGTATTTTAACATAGGAGTTAAGTCCATTTATCTTGATCTCAGGCTTGGTTGGTTTGTACTTATGTCTGCGTATTACTATTTTTATGGATTTGGGGTGGGTTTTTTTGTTTGTTTTTTTGTTTTTTTTTTTGCTTTTTATGTTTCCTTGATTGTTTATTTCATATCATTAGTTTTATGGGACCATGTTTTGGCTTCCCTCCCGCACAATGTTAATTTTCATTCTATAGTAATTACCTTCATCTTTACAAATATTGTCAACCCTGTGTTTTTTCTATTATCAAAGTCCAGGGTGAAATCGTACCTAGTAGCCTCTAGGGGAGGAAAATGTTACCACATATATTTATATTTCCTCCTTTCCCTCCCAGATTTACCTGTTAGGCTCTCAAATATTTGGCTCTGATTGATGTCGATAAATGATTGTCTGTACAGGATCCCTTTTTTTTTCTTTCAAGAATCAGATTTGTATTGTTTTGGGACTACACTGACAATCTTTTTTTTCTTTTTAGATCCGTGTGTGTGATTAGTCTCCAGAGTCCTCTGGTGCTGTGTCTTTTCTCGGGAACTCTTGGACTCATTTTTTGGTTGTCAGGTACATATTTTTTGGAATCTTAACATGTCTGAGGAAGCCTCTGTATTGTCTTGACAAGTAACGCCTTGGTCGGCTGGTGCATTCTTGGCTCAAACCTTTCCCTCCTCTGTGGATGGAACCGCCCTCTCTCTGTCTCTCTGTCTCTCTATCACTCTCTCTTCTACTTTTCTCTCTGTGTCTTTCTCTCTCTCTCTTTCCCTGTGTCTCTCTTTTACTCTCTCTTCTCCCTGTCTCTCTGTTTCTATCTCTCTACTGCTCTCTCTTCTGTCTCTCTCTGTGTCTTTCTCTCTGTCTCTTTCCTTGTCTCAATTTTTCACTCTCTGTCTCTCCCTAGCTCTCTCTGTCTGTTTAGCTCTCTCTGTCTCTGTCTAGTTTTTTAGCTGCTCTCTTCTGAAATTCACGGCATCTACATCATAGGGATCTCTGTGGTAAATCTAACTTGTGTTCTTTTGTAGATGGTTTTTTTTCTTGTGTTTTTTTCCTCCTGTTTGTTGTTGTTGTTGTTGTTTTCTCCCTGCCTGACACTGGTCAAATTTTTTCTTTATCCTTGAAACTGAAAGGAAAAAAGAAATCATCCGTATATGTCTGTGTGTTGGTTACTTTCCGCTGATTTCATCCAGGCAATCTACCAATTCCCATCTTCTGCAATTGAGGAAAATTTTCTTTGACTTTGTCCTATTTTATCCTTGTAAGTGATTTGATTCCTTTATTAAGAAAAAACAAAATGATTCCTCTTTTTGTCCTCCACACTCCCTTTATGTATATGTGGATTTTCATTCTGTGAGCTCAGACTCCAAACACCTTTCATCCGGCCCCTTCCATCCATCGCAGGGAAGGGGTAGAGAGAGAGAGGGAGACACAGAATCAGAAGCAGGCTCCAGGCTCTGAGCTGTCAGCATAGAGCCCGATGCGGGGCTCGAACCCACAAACAGTGCGATCATGACCTGAGCCGAAGTTGGATCCTTAACTGACTGAGCACCCAGACGCCCCTCACCTCTGATTGTTGAATGCTAGCTTTCTCTTTCATCTCCTCCATATATTCAATAGACTTCACCCCTGTCCCTCATCTGACAACTTTAAATGAGAAGGTCACCTTAATTTGGAAGACTCCCCCCATTTGGCGCTGTTAGACTCCCTTTGGGGGGCCCTTCTCTTCCAGCCTGGGTGCTGTTCCCCACTCAGCCCCTCAGCTGGTCTACGTTTGCACACACCGTGGACGCCTCCAGCATGGGCCCCAGATTGCCATATCACTTCTTTCCAGCAAAGCTTCGGCTTTTACTGTCTTGTAGGGAAGAGCATGGGGGCATCTGGCTCCTTCTTGGAACCCGTGGGGGGGGCACACTGAGAGAAAACGCAGCCATGGGGACCATGCACCCCAGAGTCAGCGGAGAGCCTGGAAGACGGGGGCCCTGTGACTTGGGGGTGAACCTGGCCGTGTTCGGCTTCTCCTGACACGTCCGTTTTTGATCTCTGATTTAAAAAAAGACAAACCCACTCCTGTGGTTCCTGTTGGGCTTAGTCAGCGGGGATCACCAGCAGGAGACGGGGTGGGGGGCAGGACGGTCCACTGGGGTCTCTGCTCTCCCAGCACGTGTGCACTGTGGGTCACTGCGGGCTGGCCCCCGCCCCTGCAGCTGGCCTCTCCGTCCCTTCTCTGGGTCCCTCTGGGTTCTGGAATCAAGTCTCCCCTTGCCGCTCTCGGTCAGTGATTGTGACAACTCCCCGCCACTGTCACCCCCCCCCCCCAGGGACTGCCCTATCCCTTGCTGGTGCCTCTTGGCACGCCCCTCTTCCTTTCTTCTGGAACCCAGTACCATTTGCCTCCTGCCAGAAGAGAGTGCCAGGAGATAGCATGCCATGTTTGTCAGGGCAAAGCAGATGACCGTTCTCTGTGCCCCCCCACCCCCCCGTCCCCTGTCACCATGCATTCCTCCAATGCCCGGTTGTGATTTCAGTGTTAACTGAATTGGATCACTGTGTCCCTCACATCTGCCTTGTTACTCATTTTCATCTCCTTACACCTGCTGTTCAAGTGGAGACCAAGGTGGGGATGCCCACTCATCTGGAAGGCCGCATCGTGGCTGATCCTGAGGAGCCTGTGTCGTAATCCTCGTGGGAGAGAATCCAAGCCGAGGGCTTTGGGGGTGGCCTCTAGGTCCCCTGGAGGGGGACCTTCTTCCTAAGTTAAGAGGAGGGTGAAAGCCATCAACACTTCTCTGCATATCCCCTGAGGACCGCGGTCTGTGAGGAACCAACCCTCTCCAGAGACGCCCCGGCTTCCCACTCACTGGGTGCTTACGGTCGGCTACTGGGAACGCAGCACTTGCAGCAGAGAACAGAAAAGGTGCTCTGAGGTGGCCCGGCTGTGCGAACAGAGGCTTCGCTCGCAATCAGCAGCTCGATGGCCCCAGGGTACGGGAAGCCAGAGCTGGAGACTCTGCTGCCGAGGGCAGGGAGCAGCCCCGAGAGGGAAAAAACAGCTCTCGGTGTGGAGCTGACACTCTGCTGGGCAATCAGGGGACACAGCAGGAGGACAGAGCCCCGGAGATTCTGAGGACGCCTCCTGCCAGGCCCGTGTGATCGCGCGCACCTCACCCGAAGGTGGCGGGACACCCTCAACACCTGATCTGGGTTCCTCTCCTTAGAGGCTGTGTTAGTTTCCTGTTGCTGCTGTGACAACTGAGCACAAACTCTGGGGTTCCCAACGGCATGAATTTATTGCCTTAGGGTTCTGGAGCTCGGACGTCTGTAACGGGTCTCCTTAGACTGCCATCAAGGAGGTATGGGGCTATGTTCCTTCCGGAGTTCCAGGGGGAGTCTGTCCCCTTGCCCTAGAAAATGCCTCCATCCTTGGCTCCAGCCCCTTCCAGCCCCTTCAAAGCTGGTCACGTAGCACCTGGCGATCTCTCTCTCTCTCTCTCTCTCTTTGACACGCTCCCTCCTACCTCCTGATCCTAAGGACCCTCGGGATGACATTAAACCCGCCTGTGTAATCCAGGCTAATTTTCCAATCTTAAATCGCCCTTGCCATGCAAATACCATATGCACAGGTCAGGGATTAGAACGCGGGCATCTTTGGGTGCCATTATTCTGCCAACACGGGCGGGGAGGGCTCATTCGGAGCTGGAAGTTTTCTTCTGTCCTTGGGAGGCTGCCAGGGCCCAGAGAGTCATCTTCATGGGAAACGGCAGAAGCCATAATATCTACATCAGGAGAGGGTGCTCCCTGGGGTCCCAGGAACAGCCTTTCCTGCTCAGATGGGTTTGAAAAGGCAGGACACACTGGCCTGAGCCACATAAACCAAGACGCAGTAGAGAGGCAGTGGCAGACACCGCAGAAGGGCCCCAGTCTAGGCCCCTGACTCAGAGGGCTGGCTCCCAAGGTCAAATGCACTCCCAGCCCTAAAACCCGAGCTCGGTCAGGATGGGATCCCGGGGCTATGTTGGTTCGGACCTCAGTGTACCCATACAGAGCAGTGAGGTCCTTCACGGTTGGCACAGAGATGCCTCCTGCCCCTTTCTCATGACACTGACCAGCATTCCAGATAGGACCCTGGGAGGAGGAGGAGATGGGTACTGTGTGGATGTAGCTCACGCATCACGCCGTCCCTTCTCCTTGTAAGAGGAACGATGGTTTTCCAGCTTCATCTTTGGAGAGAGACTCAGGCTCGGATGGGCATATGCAACCCAGGCACTGTCCTAACCCTTTTCTGGGAATGGCCCTGGGGTGCCAGGGCGCCCCCTCTCCTAAGGTGAGTGTTCAGATGGAAATGAGCCCATAGCCCTCCCGAGTTCTCACCATCTTTACAGAATCGGGCACAGCAACCCACTTTCTTGTATGTCTTTGCATGCAAGACAAGTTGCATGCATAGTTGCATAGATGCATGCATAGTATGCATAGTTGGTTCCGTCCCTGACCGAGGAACCGTGGATCCTGTCTGCGCACAGCCTGTCCCTCTGGAAGCCAGTTAAGATGCCCAAACAGACAGAGCCTCCGCTGCACCCCAACCACGGACAGGGGCGAGAGCCCACAGCACCCGTGTGGACGTGCTTCAGGAAAGCAAGAAATACCTTGGTGTTCGGCAGGCCTGGGGGGAGCTGGGGGTGGGGAGGGGGCTGTGAATGGGAGCAGACCAGGGAGCAGAGGGAGACGGACTTGTAAACTCGTCTCCCCCAAGCTGCCGAACTGGGAAAATTAAAAATATAAATTAAATAATGCATCCGTTCTCCAAGGTCCCTTCCAGGCTTTAAAATTTTATGCCTCCAGAAGCTTTCAGGGGGAAGAATAAACCAACCACTAATATCAAGGAGATTTTGAAAGCTTTAAAGGGTTTAGAAGCTGTAGCTAACAGGAATGAGGAGGTTTGCTGCACACACGGGAAGGTCTGGAGGGAAAAGGGAATACTTGGCTCTCCGGTATCTGAATGGAGGCTTATCCAAAGCAATCCCTGCTTTTAGGCACTTACGCTGTATCTATTCTGCCCAACTAAGCTCTCGGAACAGGGATACTGTGTTGCTTTTATATCACCAGGAGCTGCAGGAGGAGACGCCTCTAATCCCTCATCTATCCCCGCTCCCCCAAGAAGTGAGGACCAGTGAAGACAGAGAGCCAAGGCTCCCCGGTCAGTAGGGGGCTGGTCCCCGCTGGAAGGTGGGAGTTGTATCCCATTGGGTTGTGACAACCACAGGGACGGGGCCCTCTCCTGCTCCCGCCTTCCTCTAGCTTTTTTTCATTGACGCAGGGACAAAGTCACCTGCCATCCTTTGTCATCTAATAAATAACAGGCGGAACCGAGAAGTCGTCGAGGACCATTGCCATAATGGGGTCAAGGTGACGAAAATCAGAAGTGATCTTTAAAATCCACAAGCTGGGGGAGGGGCGGTCTATACTTGAAGTCAAAGGTGTGTGTGTGTGTGTGTGTGTGTGTGTGTGTGTGTGTGTGGCCATCAGAGGGCAGAAACTGTCTCCAGCTTGTTCATTAAAACGCTAAGGCCAAGAGTAGCATGTGGACAATAATAGATGCTCAACTAATGTAGAATGCATGCATGCATGAATGAATAATCAGGAGGGGAATAAATATTCATGCCCACACGAACTAACTCTGAGCACCTGCAAATACATGGAAGAAATGGCCCCCCAGGGAGATTGTAGAAACTAGCCAGAAGGAAGACCTGGAAGACATGGTCCTGTGTTTAGTGGACATTTAGTGACCTTTGGGACGTGGAAAAAAAATCATATGCAAATTTTCATAAAAGATTCAAGCGTCAGCAGGAAGGAGGAGGGACAAGCTGGTCTGTAAGAGGCCGTGAGAGTATCCTGTGGATGTCAGCAATCAATAAGTTTCGGGGATCAATGATGTCTGACATCCATTTAGAAACCACTTCCTGCTCTCTGCTCCCCTTCTACCCTCCCGTAGTGTGGCGCAGGAGCAGACTCAAGGGCAAACACGCCAGTGGCGGGCTGCACAACAGCCCCCTAAAGATATCCCCCCAAACCTGCGAATATGTTACTACCTTGTATGACGTGAAGAGGGACTTTAGATGTGATTAAGGACCCTGGGGTGGGGAGATTTTTCTGGGCTCTCTTAGGCTACAGATTTCCAATCACAGGGTTCTTATGCCAGGGAACCAGGAAGGTCAGAGTCAGAGAAGGAAACAGAGGTTTCAGTCTTGCGGTCACAAGCCAGTGTGTGCAGGAGGCTTCTGGAAGCCGGAAAAGGCAAGAAAATGGATTTTTCCCTGGAGCTTCCAAAAAGAACACCACCTTGCCGGAATCTTCATTTTAGCCCGCTGAGCCCTATTTTGGACTTCGAACCACCAGAACCGCGAGATCGTAATTTGTGTTGTTTTAAGCCACTGCGTTTGTGGTAACGGGTTACAGCGGCAAGAGGGAACCAGTGTCACACTTCCCCACAGAGAGTCCAGGAAAACGCTAAGCCTTCATAGAAGGCAGGCTGGCCCATGACGGGGTTCCCACAAATACGGACGTGGAGCTTGGGGAGTTCCGATCACTTGGAAATTCAGGTTCAGTAACAGATAGTTCAATGTGGCTTCTCTTCCACCATCTGGATTCTGCAGGTAGACCCACGAAAAAGCTAGGAGGTGAGGACTGAGGGGCATGAGAACTCTCCTTCCCAACACACAAGTCCATCAGGCACGCTCCACCAGGATCCCTGATTGGCAGGTCTGGTGACTGGACTGTGCAGCAGAAAGGCGGGTCCGGAAATTATAGAGCTGGGTGGGACCCGCATCCAGTCCTGCCTAAATGTTATCCACGGGGCGCTGACGTGCAGGGAAATGGCTTGTCCGAGAACAAGGCGTTAGTACAAAGCAGAGGTGGAATCAGAAGCTCAGGCTGCTTATTTCCAAGTGTGTGCCCTTCGCCAAGGACTGAGCCGCAGCACGGGGATGCCTGACCTCCCACCTGGAGACAAAGTCCTGTTGAAATGCGCAGCCCAGTGAGCCGGTCCGGAGTGCCCATGTGATTATCTGTGATCACAGAGCCACCCAGGTCCTTCTCTCCATGGCGACAGACCCTTGGGGACCTCAGGTTGGGCGTGCCTGCATGTGAGCGCATCACTTTGGGGCAGGTGGGTCTGGGGAGGCATGTGTTGCATTGATCATCCCTCCTAAATGATCTTTACACCCACAGCTGTCACCAACCCAAAGGGCACCTCGCACAGTGAAAGCTGTGTCCCTCCTTTAGGAATATTTCCCCGTTTCTCAACTCTCTGAGCCTGCATGGCCTGGCTATCACCCTCGAATTCCTGCCCCGACCATCTCCTCGGCCTGGGACCTCTCTCCGTCCAGGGGATCCAAAGCACCTGAAGAGTCGACATCAGCATTCGTGACTCGATGACACTCATGTTTCCCCAGGACTCTGTTTCATGAGAACCTTCTTCGGTTTGAGCTTTTAAGCACTGGGTTTGGGATGGTGGCTGAAGGAATGTGTCGGCCATTAGCAGAATTGAGTTGAAATCCGGAGACTGATAGGACTACTTGTAAGCTCTCTCTTCTCAGAGGGGAAGGTGTGCAGGCCTCACTGGCACGGGATCCTGGCACCAGAGTGGTTGTGGGGACGTCAGAACACCTTCAGGGGGGTGCGGCTCGGTGACCCAGCATGAAGCTCAATGTCAGAGCAGTGGCCCGGGACTCAGGGAGAGAAGAAAGAGCAGCATCCTGGCTCTGGGGGTGACCGGGCCATGGGGGCTGCAGGAGGAGAAGCCAGGATGGGCGTGATGCCAGAATGTTCCAGAAGCTTCCAGAAGCTTCCCCCTCAGTGGAGGGGGGCAGGGGGCAGGCAACTAGGCCATCTCAACGGGGAAGCCGAGGAAACAGCCTGCCAGGTGAAGCGAGGTGTTTCTGCACTGCCGCCCATAAGCCAACTTCCTGGCTCTCCCAAATGCCTCTTCCTTTAGATGAGGACCGTACCCACTTCCCCCCGACACCTACACCAGCATTGGCAGTGCTGGAGGCTGAGAAGGCTGAGAGGCATATTTTCAGAGGCCTGCTTCCTCTTCTCTCTTCCACACCATGCAGAAAGCCCGCCCACTAGATGCTGATTTGGGGAATCCAGAAAACCCTCCTCAAAAAGTGAACAGTGTGACTGTACATCATGTTCTTAACTTAGTGCCATGTTTTAAAATATGCATTATGTGCTTGTTGTGTACAGGAGACAGTAGGTAGTAAAAATTGCTTTATGGGGCCTCATCCCTGTCCTCCAGGACCCAATAATCTAATATAGGACACGTTGCTATATATATTCCAACAGCAGCAATGCAAAGCTGAATACGAGAGGCATCGTGAATATTAAAATAATTTAAAGGACAGATCCAATTGGACAAGGCTTCCTGTGCTAAGTAGGCTCCGAATGCCTGTAGGAGTCAGTCAGCTGGAGGCAGGAGGAGACCCCACGCTAAAGCAGGGGAGGACTCTGTGTTAGGAAGACAGACCGGGGAGTGGACCGCTGGGCCAGGTCCTACGGGAAATAAAGCGTGGCAGAGGCCGAGCGGTTAAGTCTGTGAGAGCCGGCCTCTGGGAGCTTAGTCTTTTCGGTGAGTAACAGAGCCAACTGAAAGTATGTGAGAAAAACAGAAACCTTGTCAAGCCGTGCCTTTTTGATTCCTTCCACAAACAACCTGAACCACAATCAGGCTGATTCCTTGTGGGCTGGACTGCTGTCTTTGCTGAGGGCGGGACCTGCCTTCTCTGCCCCAACTGTGGGAGCTGGGCTTTCTGGCTCCCTGCTCCAGGGAACAAGGTGTGACCAAGGGTAGGTACCACGCCCTTCCTGAATTGCAAAACTGGAGGATCCCTCTGGCAAGATGGGAAACAGTGTCTCTTCCCCCCTCTCCCCAAATCTGTGGAAACATACTCTTTGGAGGTAGGCATGGGGGTCGGGCGAATCATGATATGAACAATTATAGTTCATCCAAATAGGAGGAAAACCCCCACATGATCTATAGCTCACATGGCTGACAGCGTATGATAAATTTAAACCAAACCCTCTGCCCCATCTTAAATTCAATTACTTTCCCCCAAATGCCTTACTGGTGCCTGACACATATTTACGAAATGTATAAGCAAAAGATTCTCCCCATCCTATCACGCTAGAAATGTATGAGGGCTACAACCTAAATATCCATCAACAGGGGGCGCTGACTAAGGACGTGATGGCACGTTTTGTAGCGTGGAGTACTGCATAGCTATTAAAACAAGAACATGGCAGGTCTGGGCAAGCTGGCCAGGAATATTCTCCATGATACACCATCAAGCGAAGTAAGTTCCAGACCAGTATGGAAAGCAAGTCCTGTTTTCACATGAAAAGATATGTGTGTATATATGCACACATAGACGTACAACAAAGTACAGCAAAATGCTAGAGAAGGCTTTGCGAAAGGCACCTAGGTAATGGAGCGTGGGCTTGGAGACGAGGCCCCCATTCCTACTTTTTTCTTTAATCATCATATTTTTTTAATGTTTATTTATTTTTGAGAGAGAGAGAGAGAGAGAGAGAGAGAGCAAGTGGGGGAGGGGCAGAGAGAGAGGGAGACACAGAATCCGAAGCAGGCTCCAGGCTCCCAGCTGTCAGCTCAGAGCCCGACGCGGGGCTCAAACCTACAAACTGTGAGATCATGACCTAAGCCGAAGTCGGATGCTCAACCGACTGAGCCACCCAGGCAACTCTGTCTTTCTGTGTTTTTTTTTTTTTTTAAATAAAACTCTTTTAAAAGATTCATGATGGGTCTTCACTATTTAAAGGAGTCATTTAGTGGAGTGAAGAATAACAGCTATGATTTGCTGAGTGCTTGCGATATACCCTGGCCCTCGTCAAGAGCTTTGCAGATATTATCTTGTTGACTCGCCCCTTTTGAGGTAGACACCCTTATTATCTCCACTTTGAGCACAAGAGGACAGACTCATGGCAGCTGGGAGACCCACTGGAGACCCTGAGTCAGCATGTGGTGGGGCCAGTATTCCCTTGGAAAGAGGAATGATTGTGTCTTGTGTTTAGGTTTTTCATAAGACTGATTTTCAACCATGAATATATATGTTAGGACAATTGATGGCAATGACCAGTTCTGTAAGGACAAAATCTGAATTGACTGATTTACTCTTCACCCTACCTCGAGTAGATAATATGCTGATTAATAAATACATTTCTAAAGAAAATAGCCCCTAACTACTGCCCCACTGGGGTTTCCCCAAAAGCTCAAAACTCGGTCGTATGAATTATCATGGGGTTTTCTGAATGGGCAAGTGAGTTTTAGTAGAGAACATGACCCAATATTGAAGATCTCTTAATTCTCCCTCCCTCCCTTCCTTCCTAGATTCCTTCCTCTCTCCCTTCTTTCTGTTCATCCATTCAGTGTTCCATCTATCCAACCATCCACTCATCCAACCATCCATCCACTCACCCATGCATTCATCCATCCTTCCATCTTTCCATCTATCCACCAACTTAGCAAACATTTATGGAATGCATGCAGGGGTGTCTGTTGGCAACAACGAAGATAACTAAAATAGTATCAGACAATTCTCAAGGAACTCGCAATTAGCCTTTTGCCACTGTGACATGGCTCTTAGACTGGATGGGTTGAAAATCACCGTGATGGAGTGGAGAAAGCCCACTCATCCCACCACTTCCTTTGGGGGATGAAACCCAGAAGCCTCTGGGATAGGGGCCTGGAATGCCCTGGGACATGGCAATCTGTGTATCTTGCACTCAGGTTGGGACACCGTGGAAATTGGGATTATGCCTGCTTTTGAATTTTTTAAGAAGGGACTCATGCTTTAATGAGTCCGAAGAGAGCCTGCTTTGTTCAGCTGCGAGGTTGGTGTCTTGTGATAATGGTGTGGCTGTGCTTTTGTGGGAGACTTGAGCTGAGAGCACGAGCGAGGTGGATGGTGGGGGTCCTGGCAGAGTGGGGAGGTGGTAGTAGGCAGTGAGGTGAAGCCCCCAGAGCTCTCTCCAGTCGGTAATGTAAGACTCTGCTCTCAGCCTGGGGTTGAAGATCAAGATGGAAGAATGGGTGTAACTGGTGGCTATGAGGGTCACCGCTCTTGCCTTCCCCCTCTCAGAAGCTATGGCATCCTCAGGCACAGATGCTTCAGGTCGTGCCTCAGCGTCCCACAAAGGCAACTGCGATACCAAGGAAAGAGTATGAGATCTAGCACCAAAGACCTGAGTTCAAACGCTACCTCCGCCCCTTAATGAATGATCTCATGGTCACCGCATGCAATTCACCCTCCATCAGCCTCTGCTTTCCTGTCGGTAGACTGAGTGGTCACAGTGACTAAATGAGAAAACCACGGGGCAGCACCTGGCATGGGTGCTTTGTATTTATTTCGGTGCGTATTTTTGCTGCTGAGTGAGGCTTTTTTCCAACTCCAGATTGCCATTAGCCCAGAAGCTGCGGGACATGCCGTAATTCAAGAGTCAGGCAGGTCAGAGAGCCTCCCCTATGCTACAGGCAGGTAGTCTGTCCTTCCTAGATGAACTTTCACACCTTCTTCTCAGTTCCTGTGCTTCTGGAGCAGCAGCCCTGAAACAGGACCCATTTTGTCCCCTCGGGGACACTTGTAAGGTCTGGAGACATTTATGATGGTCCTAACTCGGGGAGAGGATGCCACTGGCCTCTAGTGGGTGCAGGCCGAGGATGCTGCTAAGCCTTCTATAAAGCACAAGACAGGCCCCCATGACAGAGAGTTAAACCCCCACCCCAAAATGTCCATAGTGTTGAGGTTCAGAAAGTCTACTCTTGAGTCGAAAGCCAGGATCCTGACACCCAGGCAGAGAGAATGTGACGCATTAAGGCCACACTGTGTTGTTGATGCGAACAGCACCCTTACTGAGAGCTGAGGGAGGGACAAGCCTTTTTAATAGGTCCGAAGCTGGAAGCCTCCAAGTTTGCACTGATGGTTCCCCTGCTCCCCTCCCCCACAGCACTACTCCACTGCTGGTGCTGGCACTCCAAAGTACCCTGTGAATCCACCTGCCGCCCAAGGCACCATCCTTAATCTCGATGTCACCATCCAGCTGCCTCCTAGCTGATGAACTGTTCTACTTCCTGTCTTGCCTCCCTGCAATTCTGTCCCCAGAGAACTGCTAACGTGATCTTTCAAAAGACATCACTTTCATTCACATTAGGCCCCTGCTTCAAACTCTCCCACTGGCCCTTGGGATAAAGTCCAAATCTCTTGACCTTCCTTGGAATTTATTTCCTATAGAGAGTCATGTTCTTCCCTCCGTGGGGTCTTTATAGGTCTTGTTCTACCTGTGCAGAAGGCCACTCCTGTGCCTTGCTCAGGCTCCCAATCTCCTTTCCCCTTGGAGAGGCCAACCTTGGTCTCTCCAAAGAGGTCCACCTTACTCTCCTCTACCCATAAGTGTTTATTCTGCCACTACATGTATATAATGTGTAATTAGCTAATTATGTTTACTTAGCCTGTATCTCTGCTAAACAAGGGCATGACCCACGTATCCCACGTGAACCACCGTGTCTCCAGCATCTAGCATAATACCTAGTTCCAGCAGGCGTTCAACGAATGTTGGTCAAATAAATGAGCTGGCTCTTAAAACTATGCAGGGCATTGTAGTTGACAAAACACTGTCAGTCTTATTTATGATCTCCAGAAGGAGGGAAGTAAAGGGAAGCTTTCACTGAGGGTTGTCTTACCAATCAGCATTGACATTGGTGGTGGCTACAGAGTAGACACTGTTAAGAGTCTTACTCATTAGCAGCCACACCACTCTCCATCCTGGGTTCAGTGGATGGCGGGCGGCTCAGTGGGTGCCTGATCCATTCTGGGTGGTAAGACACACACTGGATGACAGCTGGGTTAAGACTGGAACTTGTGATCTTGGAAGACAGACAGACAGACCCCTGGGGTCATTGTGGAAAGAAGCCCTTACTAGTGGCATCCTTAGCAGGCATCCTCACTGGATAAGCCACTCAGCCTGCAGGTCATGCTTTACAGACCAGAGAGAGTCACAAGGACATTGCCCTCCCCACTCGGAGCGGAACAGAAAGAAGGAGGGGGAAAGAGGGACAGGCGAGCTTTAGTCTGTTTCCCGTCCCTTTGCCCCATTTGTCTGAACTTGCTGGTCTTTGTGTTTTTTTTGTTTTGTACTTTTTTTTCCTCCTTAGCGTGGCTTTGCCGGAGATATTTTTGCATCTCCCTAAGGCTCATTAATTTCCAATTGTCCACCAACATCAAAACAACTGTAAACCGTGTCCCCATTTTCACTTTTGGATGGAGAGTTGTGTTAACTCAATTGCCTGTATTCTGGATGTTCTAGCATCTGTGGCTTTGCGGAACAGAGGAAGTACTGTCCTTCTCCAGGTTAGCTAATTCCTAGAGAGATCGAATGACTTGCAAGCCTTTTGTATGCAAGATAACCAATCCGGAGCCTCCATCACCCCTCCCTTCTCCTCCCCACTCCTCTCCAGGTCTCCTAGGCTCTGGACCACTGTCCACCTGACTTCATGGGACAAAGAGTCAACAGCACCTGTGCCTCAAAGTCCACTGAGATTATTCACAATAGCCCATCCTAACCTGTTTACCCTTCCTTGCCTTGTCTTTTGGGCTGAAACTACGACAAACACTCTTAACCATGTTTCCCCCTCGGTGTTCTTGCCTCCTGACTGACCCTGGTGGTTCCCCTGTGGGAATACTGGGCCTTCTAGTTCTGGAGATCTGTGAGTATAAAAACTTCTCCCTGCATCATGGATATTTCCATATCTACCTGTCTTCCTATCAATACATACCACAAAATAACATCGTAAGCGAATTTTAAAATAAGAATGCTTTCTATTGAACTGTCTATCAAAAGATGATGTTCTATCTCACAAATATTTTTATTTGTAACAGATAATTCAACACACACTCTTGGGGTATACTAACAGTTCCTGACGAAGATAGAAACTGCTAGGTATTCATTCATGAATTAACTAATTAAACTCAATGCTGAAAAACAACAACAAAAACCTCTCTCAGTTAAAAATCCATCAATTATGGCTTTCTCTTTTTTTAATTTTTTTGATGTTTGTTTATTTTTGAAAGACAGGGGGACAGAGCACGAGCAGAGGAAGGGCAGAGAGAGAGGGATACACAGAATCTAAAGCAGGCTCCAGGCTCTGAGCTGTCAACACAGAGCCCAACGCATGGCTCGAACCCATGAACCATGAGATCATGACCTGAGCCGAAGTCGGATGCTTAACTGAGTGAGCCACCCAGGCACCCGGTTAATTATGGCTTTCTGTTGGTCGTCAGCTAATTTAGAGACATTCCGGGGGGGCTTGTCAGCTTGCTACAGGCGCACCCATGTCAAAGATGCAGGCTTTACCTCATGAAAGACTAGATGTTCAGGGGTCTCTGTGCCCCTCCTTGTCTTCTGAGTCACCCCAGCATCCTGGATCCACTCAGAAAGGGGCAAGCCCAAAAGCACATCACTCTCTTTCAGCCCCAGATGCAAAAGTTGTTGGCTTTCTCTGCCAGACTTGGGTCCATCATTTTTACCCAGAAAATCCAATGCCAGGGGTTGCTTCTGGGAGACCTTCCCAGTGGTTTAAACGCGCCGCCGACTGCCAGGCAGTGGAAAAGTTCATCCTTAATACGTCTGGACCAAATCCCTCCTGTGCCAGTCGGGTGCCCTCCACTTCCTGTTCGGGCCTGATTGAGCCAGGCAACGCCATCCTTCCTGCAGAAAATGTCCACAGACTCGCACACTGTTATTTGTTCTCCTCAATATATCAACCAGATGGCTCACGCTTTCCTCACAGGTCCTATTTTCTGGCCTTTAATCACGTTTGTTGAATCATGTTGGCCGATCCGCCAGGCAGTCGTTTGTCTGAGACCTGCATGTCCTGGGCCGTCCGTGGTCCCTCTAGAACTCGCTCGGGATTCTGGGGTCTGATGAGCGATCACCCCCATCAGCAGGCTGGATATTAAACAGCTGGGGCTCTCTGCAGCTATTCCGGGGGACTGGCCCAGAAGACAAGGAAGCAATTTCAGAGACAAGAAGCAATTGCTTCCAAGATTTCATCCAGTTTCCTCTAAGTGTTCTGTGGCTGAACACAGGGGCGGGCAACAAGGGGACAGATCTGGGCTTTGCGTTTCTTAGCCATGATTTCCCACTTACATTACCAGCTCGAACAACTGGGGTCCGTCGCCCAGGCCAGGGAGTGTGGACCCTAAGAGAAATCTCCTTCTCTTACTTCTACATCCTGAGTAGCACAGAAAATATAACACATGGGGCAGAGTTCAGGCAGAAGGGGCCACCACTCTCTCTCTCTCTCTTTTTTAACAAAGCATTTTTTTAAAAAATGTTTATTTAATTTTGAGAGGGAGAGACAGAGCGGGAGCAGGGAAGGGGCCAAGAGGGAGGGAGACACAGAATCCGAAGCAGGCTCCAGGCTCTGAGCTGTCAGCACAGACAAGGGGCTCAAACTCACGAACTGTGAGATCATGACCGAGCTGAAGTCAGATGCTTAACTGACTGAGCCACCCAGGCACCCTGTCCATTCTTTTATTCATTAAATACTTACTGAACATCTACTATGTGCCGGGCATTGTGATGCCTGCAGGATGAACATAAAGGTGCCTAAGAGCCACATCCTGCCTGTCTATCCGCATTGAGATTCTGTCTCGTGGGGAAACAGATACATGCGCGTGGCCCCTCACTCTCCCGGGAAGGCTGGGCGAAATGCATTAACATGGACATGGTATTAATATTCAGGAGGTAGTCCTGAAGAATACAGGATTAATTCCGAGTAGGAGGACAGAGGAAGACTTCGTGACGATGAGCATTTAGAATCAGTCTTGTGTTCATGGTGTCTTTTACCCACAAGGACACCACTGACTCCCCACAATGACCCAACAATGTGGGCATCTGTCAGGCGAGATATCAGGGCTCTGAGAAGTTGGGAGAGCAATCAAAGGCTGCCCGGAGGGTGGGTGCTGGTCCACGGGGAGCCTGGCTAAATCTAGAAGCCATGCCGTGCCATCTGGTTCCTTGGGAGAGCAGGGGACGCCAACCTGCATCTGAGGCAGGGTCACCAGTGGACGCCCAGTTGGTACAAGGACACGAAAGTGGCTTCAAGCGTGAAACAAGAGGACCTGGTCTAGTCTGAAGATTGGCAGAGGGTTTCCTCATCCTGGCTGCCACTACTGTCTGCGTCCCCAGTGTGGCATCCTCAGGGAGTACAGATCTTTCTAGCACATGGCCTCATCCATCCTCGTTAGTGCATGGTCGGCTACACCCAACAGGGAAGCCACAGAAATAATAGCTCCTCCTTCTGTGTCTGTTTCCGTGGAGCTCAGAGCTCACTCCTGGGCCATTCATACTCCTTGATTCCCTGACAGAGGACAGAGAGCAAAGGACCTGTGAAGAGGGGCAGGATGGAGGGAACTACCGACCAGCCCAGCAAAGCCACCTCTCTGTCACCATTTCACCTGTGTATCAGCGCAATGGGCAGGCATTTGCTCCATCCTCCGGATGAGAAAACTACCACCTGAGAAGGTGCTGGCGTTACCTGGGAGATACTCATTGGTTGGACTCAGGATAAGGTCTGCAAAGAGTTTATGACACTTCTCCACACGTGCCACACTCTGTACACACTAGGCTGTCTTGTCGAGGATGTCCCTTCTCCTTTGCATCCGCACCCCATCTAATCTGACGGAAAGCAATGGAAAAGTGGGATTTTGTCCTGCAGACTCATGAAGTTCATGGGAAGCTTCTGTGCTGCAGAGAGGGGGGTCGACCCAGGCTCTAACTGTGGTCTGCATGGGAGGGGGGTGGGATTCAGAAAAGGCTGCTCTGGAAGACGGAGGCGGGCTAACGAGTAAAGGATTGATGAGTGGGATTAACAGCATGGGGGGGGGAGTGCATGGCCAAGAGATGAGTGACAGGGACAGCACTGAGGGGGCGAGGCAAAGAGACATCTGCTACAGCCCAGGGAAGGCTGCATATGCATTAGAAAGACCGCGTGCAGACTGTGGGGAGAAGACAGGGCCTTATGGAGCTCTTCTGGGATAATAAATATTCAGTTGGTCATCATGAATATTCAATTAGGCAGAGATTCACAGATAGGGCCTTGAGGGAGCCAGAACTGACAGGGGAGCTGATGTCTTCTAAGACTCTCCCAACACCGAGGGGACCTATGCCACAGCAGAGACCCGGACAGGATGGCAGGTGAAGGCAAAGCGATAGAAGCTTCGATGCAGAGAAGTAGGTGACTGACAGCTGACAGGAGCTGAGGGTCGCCCAGAAAGTCCAGAAAGGATTGCTCAGTTCGATGGCCAGGCCGCACAGTGGGATTGTGGGTCTTATTTATTTCCATTTGTGGGCAACTGTCTATAGTCTCCAGGGAATATTTTCCTGCTTGGCAGATTCTTATAAAGTCGCATAGTGTTGAAGAGCAAGCTAAAGACAGACCTCAGCTCCTGCCATCCTCAACCTGCACATGAGGGATGTGGCATGGCCACGGTGGGGACCAAGGTGCCCACCTTTATCCACTGCCAACAGTGCATCCCCAAGCGACTTGTTTCCCCAACTGGCTTCTGAGAACCATTTGGTCAGAGGACAGGGCTCTGCAGCTACGAAATATGATGTGTGAAAACCAACTGTCTCGTCCACTCCTCATTTTAGGGATGTGGACATCGGGAGCCAGAGAAGGGGAAGAGTCTTGTCTGAGTTCGTGGCAGAATCCAGGCTGAGACTCAGTTCTCCTCTCTGCTGTCTGTGAAGAAGGGTGTTCCTGGGGTCACTGCCAGCTCATCTGGTGCCTGTGAGTGAATCGGAAAAAGTGGGGGGTGGGGCCCTCTAGGGTGGTCCGGCCCCAGTACGCAGGTGCCTCTGTGGGTGACGCTGAGTGACCACACACTGGGAGTGGATGTGGCCAGGTCCGTGACGCCATTTACATATTCTCCTTCCTCCTTCTGGTCTTCTATCTCCCACTCATTTGCTTTTTTAAAATGTGCATTTAGGGGATGCCTGGGTGGCTCAGTCGGTTAAGCATCCTACTTCGGTTCAGGTAACAATCTCACGGTTCATGAGTTCCAGCCTTGCGATGGGCTCTGTGCTGACAGCTCGGAGCCTGGAGCCTGCTTTGGATTCTGTGTCTCCCTCTGTCTCTGTTCCTCCCCCCACCTCTCTCTCTCTCAAAAATAAAGATTAAAGAAAATTTTTTAACGTCTTAGAAGGATCACTTTGGCTGCTCCGTGGGGAATGGGTCATAGCAGAAAGTGCAGAGAGGGTGTAGGCGATGAACACACAGCTCTGTAAGACATAAGAATGAGCCCCGTCAACACGGTGACAGCCATAGGCCGTGACGGACACAGGCCCTTGGAAGCTACCATTTGGAGGCAGAAGATTTGCAGAGAAAGTGCATGTGGGGTGCTACAAAAGAGAGAGACCAAGAGTGATTTCTAGGTTTAGATTTTGAGCCTTGAATGGAGGGCAGCCGCTTGGGAAAACTCTATGACTTATTGGTGTCTACAACCCAATTGAAGTTCCTGGTTTAACTCACAAATGAAACATAAATATACTCGATGACTCTGAGATCTCACTCCATAGGTATCTATCCGTGAGCAACGAAAACTTCTGTCCCAGCAAAAACTTGTACCCTAAATGTCCTTTCGTGGGCGAATCCACATAAAACACATGACACACGCGAGCCCTTAATCCCTGGGAACCACTGATCTGTTCTCTGTCCCTGCCGTAGGAATTTTCCAGAATGTCAGGAGTGGATCCTGGCTCCTCTCCCTCCGCATAACGCCTCTGAGAGTCACCCTTGCTGCTGAACGTCTCACCGGTCCCCTCCTTTTTATCGTGGACTACTTTTCCAGCAACGCTTCCACCGAAAGCCAATTTTAATGCACGTAAGTTTAAAAATAAAACTTGACAAGTGCTCGGAACAGGAAAGGAGAAAGCAAGGGGGCAAAAATGAAGCAGGAGTTCTGTGCATGGTTGTGGGGCTTTCAGAGGTGGGGAAGATGGTGGTGGTGGTGGGGGTGGCAGAGGGAGAGGAAGCTAGATCTAAATGCCCCAACTTCTGGTTCGGTGGGTTGGAACTCAGCTCAAAGGAGGTTCGGTCAGCAGGAAGGGAGCACTGTCTCTGAGGGTCTGCGGGGGGCGAGGAGAGTGATCTGCCTGGGTGGGAGGGCTGGAGGCAGATGAGAGCTCCCTCCCAGGCTCCCTGAAACTCCTGCTACGGCTCGGACCCCTGGCTCTCCCTCACTGAGTGTCTGCTTTGCAGAGTCAGCCCAGCAGGTGACTTTTCAGCGTCCATAGCTGAACACCCACTGCCCCCGTGGCAGGCGCTGTTTGGGGCCGGAGCTCAGTATCTCTGGGCCTTTGCCAAAATTCTTAACGTTGATTAGTGAGTCATCGCAAGAGGAAGGAAAGGGCTGGAAGGGAATGGTTGCTGATGCCAGTCTGTGCTCTGGTCCCGAGAAAATTCAGAGTGTTTCTCAGAGACCTGGAGCCAGACTGAGGGTGGGGAGGAAGTGGAGAAGAGGATAAAGGGGAAGAAGGAGGGAGAGGGAGGAAGAGGAAGAAGCAGAAGAGGAGAAACAAGACAAGGGGGAGGGGGAGGAAAGGATGAGAATGAGGAAGGGGAGGAGGAGGGAGAGGAGGGAGGAGGGAGAGAGGAGGAGAGGAGGGGGAGGGGAGGAGGGAGAAGAAGAGGAGGGGGAAGGGAGAAGAAGTGGAGGGGAGGAGGGGAAGGAAGAGGGGGAAGAGGAGGATGGGAAGGATGAGGGGGAGGAAGAAGTGGGCAGGTAGGAGGGAGGAGGAGAGGCAAGAGGGGGAGGAGGGGGAGGAAAGGATGAGAGGAAGAGGAGGAGGGGGAGGACAGGGAGGAGGAGGGGGAGGAGGAGGGAGGGAAGAGGAGAGGCAAGAGGAGGAGTAGGTGGTGGAAGGGGAGGATGGGGAGGAGGAGGAGAAGAAGGGTGAGAACGGGGGAGGGGGAGGAGAAGGAGGAGGGGGAGGTGCTGGCTCCATAGTGCGTCTCCATCCCGGCTTGCTGCTTCCAACAGCAGACTCCAGTGTGTGCGGCGTACCCACCAAATGGAAAGCTAGTGCTGAAGCAGTTCTCCAGGCACCAATTCCACCCACCTCCCATTTTCACAAAAGGGAGAAGCATGGGTATATATATATATATAGATATCTCCTTCTGAAATGTTTCTGCAACAAAAAGCTAAAAGGAAGATACTAAATTTTGAACAGCGATTTCCTTTAGGTGGTGCAATTACGGTCGACTTTAAGGGGAAAACGATCATAAAAAGCAAAACCATCCAGAGCCTCAAGTCACGGGCGCCACACAGCAACACGACAGTGTCAACCACAGAACCACCAGGAAGCTTCTGTCCCTGCTCCTCCTTCCTGAATCTCTCCTGTGTCACAGAAGTTCACGTGTCCCCGTGGCTAGTCTCTGATTCATGGGAAATACTCTCTTCTTGTTAGAGTGTAGAAAAGATCTTCTATAAACTCTATGAGTTGGGGAGTGTCCGCTATACTCTGAGATAGTAGGTGCTCAGTACACACTTGCTGTAGAAATAGAAACATGACCCGTGTCGAACGGGTGTTGGCCAGAAGAAATGCAACACAAGCCACGTATGCAATTTAAAATTTTCTAGAAAGAAGCAAACTTAAATTTAATATTAGTATTACTCAATCCCCGAGAAATGGGGCGCTCATGACACCACAGTCAATGCATTGCGTGGATGAGAGTTCTGAAAAGCCTCTATCATGTTGTGCCCAATTCTGCCTCTAGGTAACTTCCACTTGTTGGGGGTACAAATCTGTATTCATGTCCCTGTTTCAACTCAGATGCCCCTTCTGCAGTAGATTTCTAAGACCACTTGACCAATTATCCTTTCTCGAAATTATTCCTCTCTTAGCGTGGTCTCCTTGACTCTCGAATTTTGGTTCTTGCCTTATTTTTCTTGGAAGGAACCAGGTCTGGAGACTTCTAGAACTGGGACAAAGTAAGTCTGTCATTCAAGCCTCTTAGTGCTTCTTTAGAGTAGCCGAAGGAGTCTAAGACGCTCTTTCTTTCCTTGGTTGATTTCTTTGCTTCTTTCCATTCTGTTTCCTCTTCTGTGAGCTTCCTGTCCCCTTCTACTACAAGACCCACCATTTAGTCACTCTGACCGCTGCAGTGAAGTCTTCCCAAGCTGCCATTTCTGTTCCTAACTTTTCCCTCAACTTCCTACAGAGGGTCAACCTCAGTGCCATGTACACATTTGAGACCTAACCTGATGGTATTAAAGTGAAATAATCTTTCTCCTGCACCCAACTGTTTCCAAACACTCCGTTTTCTGCCACCTGCCACTGATATGCTTTTCCTCAGTGACGCCTAAATTTTTTGATGATTCTGTTCCATCCTGTAGTAAGTGAAACTTCTATCTTTGTCACCTTTTCTCTATAGTCCACTTCTTACTATCTTAACTCAAGACCATATGAATGGATTACTGCTATAATAACCCACTAACACATCCTTGCAACCAGTCTTGGCTCCCCTGGGGCCCATGAGCTCAACGAAACTCAGCTTCCACCCAGCTTGTTGCTCTCAGGGACTTGTGGTCTTACTGGCAACAGTCAACGCATCCCAGACTAGACTCACAATGCCCAACCTCAGCGCCACATCTGGTGTATCTCCTCGATGGTCCCTCCAGTGCCCATGGGTGGCTCCACCTCAAAATGCATGGGTAACCCCACTGCCCTCATTGGAACATATGCTTATCTCCACATCTACCGACCCTCAGACAACGCGGTGTTCGCTAAAAGTAAACGATGTTTCCTAACCATGGACCCGTGAGTTATTGTGGGTCATGATGCATTAGCCTGCCAGCACTGCTTAGTCATAATAATTGAATTTATAACTGGTGACTGGTTTCAGAAGAGGCTGGGGGAAGGCAAGTGGTTTCAGTGGTTAGGGCTGGTCACATAGTATGATGTGTCTCCATGTCCAGCTCACTATAAGAGACGCCCATTATGAATGGACCTGGGGCTTCCTGGTGCCTGGGTGCTTTGCAGGTGTATGGGTGATGCTTTAAGACCTAGGGACAGTGGGTCTCCTGTGCGTCAGCCTGCACCCGAGACCCCCAAGTCCCTTTGAATGAATATCCTTCTCCTGCTATTGCTGTGCTATATCCTTACCTTGTAGCAAAACTGTTCTGTGCATATAAGCTGTTTGGGTCTTGTGAGTCCTCTTAGAGACTTTGAACAATTAAGGGCATCAGGGGGTAACAGAAGTAGGCTTTACTCATGCCTTTCTGATACATGCAACGCCTAGTCTTTTTCTCTCTCCCTTCTACCCCACACCTAATCTCTAAGGAGGTCTTGGCCACCATCTTCCCATCTTACTGATCTTTGGAGAGCGTAGACTAGGAGGCCTTCAGCACTTGGCTAAATATCAACTCTCTCATGCTTGAGTATCGAGGTTTAACTAACAAGAAGCCCACTGGCAGTCAGTCATTGGCCGTAGAACATTTGGGAAGTTACTTTAACCCTCTGAGTCCCTGTTTCCTCACACACACAGAACCGGGGATGCGAATGCCTACCAGAAAGGACGGTGGTGTAATCTGAACAAGATAATATAGGAAGAGTGCCTGACGTTCAAGAAGCAGACAGTCAATGTCAGCTTTCCCCTTCTCTTCTTGTCTGTCCTTTCTCTTTCCAAAGAGACTGACTGTAAATTCCCTGCTAGAAGGGACCTTGTTTTTATATTTGCATGGTGTCCCTCCCACCAAAACAATAAGCCTGTGGGACACAAAATAGACACCCCAGTCACAGAGTTCAGGACGGTCATACGAAAGCTAAGGCATGCATGATAGAGGCATACGCATGGTGGCTTGGCTTGAGACAACTCAACTTTTAACAGCCTCCTCTCCTTATCTTTGTATTTATGTATTTATTTTTATTTTTTAATGTTTACTTATTTTTGAGAGAGAGAGAGAGACAGAGTGTGAGCCGGGGAGAGGCAGAGACACACACACACACAGAATCCAAAGCAGGCTCCTTGCTCTGAGCTGTCAGCACAGAACCCATAGTGGGGCTGGAAGCCACAAACTGTGAGATCATGACCTGAGCTGAAGTCGGACACATAACCGAGTGAGCCACCCAGGCGGCCCTCTCCTTATCTTTTTAATAGGACAGTCAAGGAGTACTTTTGTGAACTAAATAAAATAGCGTAGGCAAAGTTCCTGGAGCTTAGGAGGGACTGCATAAATATCAGCTCTCCCCTTGGCTACTCTTTTTTCCCCTTCTGCTCCCAGGGAGCTTATAAACGAGGCGGTTATTACATCTCCATTGGGTGCCCTAGCATGCAGCTTCTGGGGGATGCGCAGTAGACAGTCACATCAGAGAGTATGAAGTGTCATTAGAAAGTGAAAGTCACTGTAATCATGGAACCGTCTATGGTCACTGCCCACAGCTGTTCTTAGGTTTCATAAGCCTTCTGCTGGTTTATTAGCTCTTCAACTTGATAAAGTGCCCCCTCGCACACCATGGGATACTGCCATCAGCAATAGAACATGGCCGGCTATGAAATACTTGGATTCAGGGTGCAAGAAAATGGGAAGAAGAAACATCCATTGAGAAGATAATGCCGAAACAACAACAACAACAAAGAAGATTATACCAAGGCCGTTCTTGCGAATCTGCCGTAGAGGGCCAAGGAGGAATCTGTCAAACCAGCAAGTCTACCACGTATGGAGAAGTATGAAATGCCTGCCACCCTCTGAAAAGAGTTAGTTGGGGGAAAAAGAAACCAACCCAGCAGAGCCTGGAGTGGGGTGAGGCTGTTAATGAGTCTGGCATTAAGAGATCTGTGTTAACTACTCAAGGAAGGGTGGCCTCATTCCCAGGTTCCATTCAGCCTGTTCAGGGGAGCCGTGGGGGGTCTTCTCTGAGGTCAGCAGCCATTAAGCTAAAATATTCAACTGCTCATTATTCCCACAGATTACACCACTTTCCCCAGAGTATTTTGGGAACGAGACAATTGCCTCACATTGGGCGAATCAGCCCAACCCTCAATTTCTGAGGCTATCGCCCTTACTTTGAGAGGTCCTTCCTTCTCCTCATTTCCTTCTTACCCTTCCTCCTCGGAAAGCTATAAATGCCGTAGGTTACTCTGCCTCTGAATGTCACCTTCACACCATTTTTGTGTGTGCGAGCTTCAATGTGTATTATTTGTTTCACACGCCTGTGGCTTCATTTACATCTGAAAACAGTTCATTGTTATTGAGGCAAAAGCAATGGCTTTATGGCGCCTGGTCTGAGAGAAGATTGGTTGAGATAAGACTCCTAGAGTCTACACAGGAGCAAGATCATGTGGTCAAGACTGCACCTGTTTCTTCAGATGGTCAGACTAAAAGATGTAGAAGCTTCCAGAAGCCAGATCTCACTGGCTTCTCCTGCAACTAGGAGAGACCCAAGATGAAAAATTTCCTGAGCTCCACACCACGAAGGCTGAGTCAGGACAAGCTGGATCAAGGCTGCTGGTCAGAGACATCCAGACAGAAGGAGAACAATGGCTCGTCTCCCGGGCTGACACGAGAGGGAAACCGACCACATCTACTCCCACACCTTGCCCTCGGGTGGATTTCGTCTTTACCTGCCTGCTGCAATTTCTTTTCATTTAATACATGTTGAAGAGTGGTTTGCTGACAGCAGCCTTTCTGGAGAGGAGTGTTGGGGAATTGGATTAGGAACGTTATATTCGAAAGGTCAGAGCCAAGTAATTAACACAAACATGTTTGAATCCAGGCAGCCATGAGCAGTGAGGGCAGGGGCGCTGCTGGGTCTCCATACCTCCTGAGGCTGCGAATCTTTGTCTCTGAAAATGATCCCACCATAGATGAAGGGTGTACACGTGTGCATTTTTCTATGCATTTTTATGTCACACACAGATTCCTGTGCTCAATGGACATACAGTTCCGCCCAAGCACACTGCTTTGGCCCACGCTCTTCCCTCGCTATTCCTTAGTTGACCAATGCCTGCCTATCATTCAAGATTCAGCCCACAGACCGTCGCCTTTAAGGAGCTTGGTCTGATCTCTTGTCCAGTTGTGTGGACAGGAGAGGCTGCAGCCTCTCCTATCAAAGACAGTGCTCTTATACCTTTGTACCACCAGCACTTAGCCTCTTGCCTGGCCCATAGAAGGGGCTCAATCGCTATTTGTTGAATGTAACTAAGGGGCAGAGAGAGAGGGAGACAGAGAATCCCAAGCAGGCTCTGTGCTGTCAGCACAGAGCCCAACACAGGGCTCGAAGCCACAAACCGTGAGATCATGCCCTGAGCTAAAACCAAGAGTCGGATGCTTAACTGACCCAGCCTCCCAGGAGCCCCTGGATGTAACTGGATTTTACAAAGAAGAAATGTCTCATGGCCGAGGGCAAGACCACACACAAGCAACATCGTCATGTTCTTAGGATTTAACGTATTGGATTAATATTGGGATACTTGCACTCCTAAAACACATTACTACCAAATTAATCCGAGTTATCTTCCAAGGGTATATGTGTGAGTGTGTATAGTGACGCTTTGGCGTACAATTATGGCTCTTCCTCCAGGACTGTTAAGTACTATGCTGATCCTCTCCTAAACTCTTCCACTGAGTTTTGTTTCAGCATTACACTTCCTGTTTTATCCAAGGCCATCTTTAAAAGGTTGTTTTAAAACCACCTCTCTACACCTGCATTTTCTATAAAACTGTCACTCACTGCCTTCTCACAACTTAGCTGCACCATGCAATAAAGTTACTTGAGAATCTTACACCAAGAAAATCATGGTCTCCTCCGTGGAACCGGTAAGGCTCCGACTTCCTAATAACCACGTGTACATCACCGATCATCGTTTCCTTTTTGACACAGCTGCCAGGAAGCTCAGGCTCACAGCTGACTCTCATTTACTGCTTTTCAATCATTATGTTAACTGTCTTCTGACTTCCTGCGATTTCTCCTGAGAATGATGTAAGCCATTGTTAAATAAACCTCTATTGCTTCTCTCCTTGGTGTAAGCCCCGCGGGGCTGGCTGTTTGAGAAGGAAGCTCCATCCAGATGGACACCTGCAGCTAGGAGCCTCTCTTCTGGTGACCTGAGATTTGGAGCTGAGATTTTATTTCGGTCATTGTTGTTATTTTTTTTTTCTTTTGGTCTACAGCATCCCGATCCACAGTGCCCATCCGTCCTGGCTCCCAGGTAATGAGCGATTTCTAGTGGACCGCTGTTTGGATTGCTCTGAAGGACCAGCAGTCTTACTAAGATTTCTTCCATGATCTCTTAAGAAGGTATTTCACGTACACTGCTTCACCTGTTGGCTGTTCTCATGAAAGAGACTCTTAAATACTGAGAACAAACTGAGAGTTGATGGGGGATGGGGAGAGGGGAAAGTGGGTGATGGTATTGAGGAAGGCACTTGTTGGGATGAGCATTGGGTGTTGTATGGAAACCAATTTGACAAAAAACTATATTAAAAAAAAAAAAAGAAAAGAAAATTCCTAATGGCTGTTTTCATGAAACATGGTAATGGGAAAAGGAAATTTCTAATTGCTTTTTTCATGGAATACGGTAACAGAAAGAGACCCACACTTAACTTTCTCCATCCTTTCTTGATCTTGGTCTTTCTACTCCTCTTTTATTTCCCTGACTTTATATTTTTTTTAACCTGTCGACCATGGTAAGCTGTCACAGATCCTCTACGGAAGGAAAATGTGTGTCTATGCTCAGCTCAAGTGTTTGCGACCCGGGGCCTTTTGCTGACTCTCCCATCCCACACCCGCCTCAATAGCATTCTCCTTGTTTCTGAACAATTTTCTCCTGCTGTTGCTTCTGTTACAGCACAAGTAATATCAAACTGCAATCATTATGGCTGCGAATCCCCTTAGACTACGAGCTTCTTGAAAACGAGTGAGGCGCCCCGTTATCTTTGTAACCCAGGGGCCCATCCTCAGCAGAGGCGAGGATAGGAGGCAAGTTACACACACTTTCTGTGCTTCGGTTTCTTTATCTAAAACAGACACTCAGGGGCGCCTGGGTGGCTCAGTTGGTTAAGCGGCCGACTTCAGCTCAGGGCATGATCGCGCCACCGTCTGTGAGTTCGAGTCCCGAGTCGGGCTCTGTGCTGACTGCTCAGAGCTTGGGGCCTGCTTCAGATTCTGTGTCTCCCTCCCTCTCTGCCCTTCCCCTGCTCACACTCTGTCTCTATGTCTCTCAAAAATAAATAAAATAAAAATGTTAAACAAATTAAAAAAATAAAAAATAAAACAGACACTCAGTGAACGCTAGCTCAGGTTACTTATTATTATTGGAGGGACGGGGGTCTCCTGGTTCTAATGCTCCCGTACCAGTGCCTGCTATAAGCACAGCTTAAGGCTCAAGAAGTATTTGTGCAGCGATGCTGAGTGAGTGATGAAGACTGATGAATATGTTACCCCCCTCCTTGTGAGGGGCATCATGCCGCCACCCATTTCTGAGATGGGGAAGTCGAGGTAGACATCACGAAGGCGGGAGCTGAAGCCGCAATCCAGGCGTGCAAATTCCTGGCTACACGCTTTATGCCAAGATGTGGAGCCATTGTCTGAGGGCTCGGGTGGCTGCAAGAGCAAGGAAATGCTTCAAACCCCAGGGCGTCCTTCAAGACTCCTGAAGACAGGGCTTCTCAGGCTGGGACAAGCCGGGTACTTTGAAAGCTGCCAAATACCCGAGACTGCCGGGGAGGAAATTTGCAGAGCTCAGCGCAATCGTGGGTCCTTCGACTTGAACCCCATGTTGAGCTCGTTCTCGGCTTGCTTTTCCTCCTAAGAAGTACAAAGGTGGACCGAATTTAGCCCTATCTCCCCCACCTCTCCTTGCCTTGCCTGAGCTCCGTGGACGTGCTAATGAGCTCGGCTAAAAAGGAAGGCTGCAGGTGACAGGTGACACATCATTAGGCTGGACACTCAGTTCGACCCAGCCCGGCACCGCTGTGCTGCGTGGGACCCACAGAAGTCTGCAGACTCCTGTCCCCCGGGGCTCCCTCCCGGCACACTCATGGTGGTAGTGGTGGGGGGACCTCTGTCTGTTGGAGGGTCCCGTCCAAAGCCAAACTCCCATCCCCGGAATCTATTAGTGCAGATAGTACTAGCGACCCCGTGTGTGTGTGTGTGTGTGTGTGTGTGTGTGTGTGTGTGTGTGTCGGGCCCTGGGCTAAACATTTTACGTGTTACTGTATTCAGTCCTCGAGACAGCCTTCTGAGGGCAGTACTGTTCCTGGCTCCATTTGCCAGTGAGGAAACCGAGGCTCAGAGAGGTTAAGTACTTTTGCTAAGGTCACATAGCTAGTGAAGGCTGAGCTGGTAGGGGGTACTCAGGACCCAGCAGGGCTCTGGTGCAGTCACAGAAAGGGACAGCTGGGTGTCCTGGAGGGATGGATTGAGGGCCTGTGGGAAAGGAAAAGACCAGAAACAGGAGAGTCTCTGCTGGAGGGCAGATCCCAGTAATCAGGTCCAGGCTGCCCCCAGGCTGGGTGATTTCCTGCTGGCTGCCCCGGGGGACTCATGCACCGTCCACATGACCCGGAGTCTGCCGCTCTGTCTTTTTAGCTATATTAGCGGGATACCAATACTAAGGCATGGCAGAATTTCAAGCTTTAGCTGCCAAAATGTTGGGGAGCAGCTCTGAAGCCTGGTGGCAGGGTCGTGAGAGCGATGATGGTGTTGAAGAAGGCACTCGCTGCCCAGGAGGTGACAGAGAAGAAAGGGTCCCCCAGGGAGCAAGGCAGAGGTGTGATTTCTGCTTCCTGGCTTGGGGCCCGCTCTGGGCACTCTCCTTGTTAGGAACAAAAGGCCTCTAGCGTTCTCTGGTTCAGCAAAGGTGAGCCGTCCTCAGGCCTGTTTGCAGCACAAAGGCCCCCTTGGAAGTTCCTACTCCGTGGATCCCCAGCGCTGGGCCCCATGGCGTTCACCATGAGGGCCTGATCAACACAGCTCACAGGCCCCCCGACAAGACGACAAGATGTAGGGTGAACAAGCATCAGGATGCTGGACACACGTCAGCTTAGCACAGGGGAAAAGGTCTAACACAGAGACTCAGAGTGGGTGTGAGTATATCCGGGGGTTGAATTTCAAATCCACGGGGACGCCGTCCTCACCTCCCCACTCCCCCATACACACACCCGACCACTCTGGAGAATGTGCTGGAGAGTAAGTTTAGGCGTTTGGAGTTTGGTTTGTTTGTTTTTCTTTTGTTTTTTACTGTTGCTAGAGACTCCAATTGGAAATGACTCTTGGGACGCCTAGGGGGCTCAGTCGATTAAGCGTCCAACTTCAGCTCAGGTCATGATCTCATGGTTCGTGAGTTTGAGCCCCATGTCAGGCTCTGTGCTGACAGCTCAGAGCCCAGAGTCTCCCTCTCTCTCTGTCTGCCCCTCCCCTGCTTGTGCTCTCTCTCTGTCTCTCTCTCTAAAAAATAGATAAACATTTTAAAAAATTTTAAAAAAAGGACCTCCCCTTGTTGGGTGGCGGAGAGTGTATTTCAGGCACCTGCCTTATGTGCTATCTCTGCTTCTCACACCCAGCGTGGATGAGCAAACCGCTGCGTGGACAGCCTGGCTTGCCCCAACCCATATCGGGGTTACAGTGATACGGTATGGTTTAAACAAGTAGCCCCGAGGCCATTTAGATCCAGATCCAAAGCCACGTTCTCTACCATGCCAAGCTGCTCCTGCATTTGCTCCTGGAGTGAATCCAGGCTGGCAGAATGCATGGTGGGGGAGGCAGGGGAACAGGGAGGGCAGGGACCACGGGCTGGTGTGTTCTTTTCCTACAAATCTTATCCTTCTTCACTCTCCTCTCTTCTCTCTGAGAAACCCACAGAAGTCACTGGACGGCAGGAGCTGTTGACTAGAGTTTAGAGCAGAAGGTGACGTAGCAAATATTAGCTTGGAGTTCCCACCCGCCGTCTTGTTTTTCTGCCCCTCTTTCCCCTTTTCCGTGAGCCCTAAACAAGACAAGCGGGTCTTTCTTGTTTCCCGCTCTGCACTAAGCAGATACTTGATACATATGGAATGATGAATTCATTCGTTCGTTCACTGAGGGCCCTCCCGCTGCCGCCTGTTCGGCTGGGATGCGCCCCGCTACTCCCTGCCTCCCTGTCTTTCCCTTCCCTCCAGCAAAGTATAAGGATGTCCGATTCATCAACGAGGGTGAATCTCCTCTCTTCTCGTAAGGAACCAGAAAACACGGAAGCAAAAGCTGTCACCAGACCATTAAACCCTCTCTCCCCAGAGTGCTAAAACCTGGAGACCAAAAGAGACCCAGAAGGAGGCAGAGACACCTTCAGATGGTTCCAGAAGCAGGCGTACGATTGCTCAGAAGGAAGGGAGCACAAGGGCAGAAGGAGAAACTGGTAAGAATTCCATGGGTGCAGCATAACTTCCTAGCAGCTGTATCTACATGACACTGCCATCTTCTAGATGACATGCAGGATTAGCTGGACCTGGGGACTGAGCTGGCGTGATTGCGCCTCTCGACCAAGGCCACGCAATTAGCAAGTCGCAGATCCAGGATCCAACTTGGACACGCAGGGTTCCAATGCACACCATTTTCTGTCTTTTTCGGGGGTCTCAGAGGCCACTACGTTTTGAAGTGTGTACTCATGAAGTCTGTGGCTCTTCACCACTATATCCTAGGGCTTCTTGTGTTGTCTTTGGGAAAGAGAAAGGCTAGCAAATAACTTTTGCAAGCCTTTGGTTAGAGGCAGAGCAGGTCGGCATGGCCAGGGGCTGCCCAGGACACTGCCTCCTCCGCTGATGCCTCGTCCACCCTGAGATGTCCTCTATTCTTCTCCCAGCCATGCATTGGGCACTGCTGATGGTCCACCTGACCCTCGGGGCCCCTCTGCCCCTCTAGGCTCCCTTCCCCTAGGCGAAGTGGGCTTTTGCTTCCAGTGGACACACTATTCGCCTCTCTTCCTGGAAGGATTTTCTTGGGTGCAGAGAACTGGAAATAACTGGAAATTTAGGTCCCCCCGGCTAAGCCCTTAGCCAATGGCTGATAGGTCTGGGAGTAGGAAAGGTCAGCCTCCAGGCCAACACAAAGGTAGGTGTTGTGGGAAGAGTCCTCAGAACTTGGCTCAAATTTGCCTGTTTGCTCCTCTTTCCTTGTTTCCCTCACTCTATTCCCCGTCTCCCCTTGGACTTCTTAATGAGTCACTTGCAACGTGAATCCTCAGCTCGGGGTTAGCTTCTGAGGAACCCAAACTTTCCATACACCTGCTTCATCATCTGTGACTTAGGTCCCTGAAGGTGAGTCAAATCTAGCCCATTGTTTTCCAACAAGATTAATAGTATCTTTAAAATAGAATGAGTTGGTTACATATGCTGATGATTAAGGACTGAATTATGTCACTGCAAAACTCATATATAGAAGCCCTGACCCCCTTGGAAGCTATATCTGGAGAAGGGGCCCGTAAGAGGGTAATGAAGTTTAGATAAGATCACAGGATGGGGCATGAATCCCATAGGACCAGTGTCCTTGTAAGAAGAGGAAGAGACACCAGAGCTCTTTCTCTCTCTGGGCACACCCACGGAGGATGGGCCATGTGGGGACAGACTGCTGACCGCCAGCGAGGAAGAGAGCTCTAACCAATCCAATATCGGATTTCCAGGCCTGATGTGAGACTCGAACTCACAAACTTTGAGATCATGACCTGAGCCAAAATCAAGAGTCAGACGCTGAACCGACTGAACCACCCAGGTGCCCTTGGCACACCCTAGGTTTTTAAACATACTTTGATGTTTAGAGAAGGATGAGGGACAAAACAATTGGTGAAAATAATGCTTAGGTTGAAACATATCGCCCATTAATGAATTAGCTAAGAATTAGACAAAGACCATGTACCCAGCATGGAGACTGGAGATGCAGGTATGCTGTCAGGGAGCAGTGCGGTCTGAGAAAACCTTATAGAAAAGGTGGCGAGAAAGCATGGCAGAAATCCTTATCCACCCTGGCCCAACCTGCCAAGGTTCAAACGTCACCATTACAAGTGATATCAGGCCAGAGTCGTTGATAGGTATTTGAAATCTTATCATCACCAGCCCCGCCTTCAGCAGTATCAGCCCCAATGTCATGGAGCCACTGCCAAGGCCATGTTGATTCCTCTGCAAACCAAATCTACTACTACACCTGCTCCCAAGGACCCGCGGGTTTAAGGACTTACTCCGGGAATCAGAAAGCGAGTAAAAGAAATACATAGCACCCTGGCATTAAAACCAACAGGCAAGCACATGAAGTGGAGTGCACGTTGGAACAGGAGAAAATGACTCATTTGGGGAATCAGCCTATTTGGCTACTGACGAGATGTATCCTGCCAGCCCAGTGTGCTCATGAATTAGGGAACAAGACTATTGCCCACTTGAACCTAAGACGAAGAACAAAGGAAATGTGTTACCCCAAAGGAAAAATGCAGAGGTGAAGCTCACCAGGGTAGCAGCACTTCGGACATTCCATCTCTGATTTCAGGCACAGTGATGGGGGACAGTTACCCACAAATGTAGACTCACGCCGGCCCACGTCTCGTGTTAAGACTGCACCGCATCCCTGCCCCCTTTCTCTCTTGAGCCTTCTCCAAACCCCTGGGAATCCTTAGTTTTCCCCCAATGGCAGCCTGGAAGCGTGGGGAGTATATGGGCAATCCTTGGTCAACGAGACAGGAGCCATTGGATAGGTGACTCAGCATCCCTATCCCTTTAAGTAGACAATTTTGAGTACTTTCCAGAGATCACACCTTAATCAACCCCCTATTGTCTACAGCACTAACTTTGACAGTACAATCATATATTGGCTCTTCCTTCTTCCTTCTCTCATCTCCTTGCCCCTCACCATCGCTTCCTTGGAATAACCTCCCCGGACCCAAGACTCTCTCTCTCACAGGCTCTGGTTTCAGGGGAACAAACTAAGGTAGCCATTATGGAGCAACACATGTGTTCTACACAGGAGGCTGATGTGTTTTCTCCCAGGACCATTGGCTTTAGTTGGGTGTCAGTCATTACGAGAACAGCCATTTGGGGGTTTGACCCTATGACTGGAAAAGCCAGGCTTCTAACAGGAGTATCACTAAGTTGAAAATCAAATCTTACAACTTCATTAGAATCTTCTTCCAAAGTCTAAAATAGAATTCTTTACTAGAATAACTAAGCCAAGATGTTATTTATCAGTATGGTTCAGCTGCCTCAGGATTCATCCATTCACTTAAACACCGAACAACTATGTTTCACTGTGATAAGCTCTGTGCAGGACAGACCCTACCCTCAAGGGGTCTGTAGTCTAGTAGGATAAAAAGACAGCAAACAACTAGTTAAGTAGACTGATCGAAGTACAACCAAGGAACAACACAGAGACATCATGAAAGAGAATAGCAGGCATCTGATGAAGAACGGGGCATGGGGAGAGTTAGCAGTCTACACATAACTGTCATTTAACATTTATAAGAGAACAAAATAGCTCCGCAGCTTATAGGAAACCATGTGAATACATAAAAACAGGTGTAATTCAGTGCCTATATGAGTCTGTAGCTTGAATAACAAGGATTTATTTCTCACAAGGGGCAGCCCAAGATCAAGGTTCTGGAAAGCCAGGTTTTCATATCCTAAGGCCTCTTGGCTTGGCTTGTAGGTAGTCATCATCCTGCTGTCTGCTCATGTGACCTCTACTTTGTACACACAGGAAAGAGAATGAGCTCTCTTGTGTCTTATAAGGGCACTAATCCTACAAGACCAGGGCCCCCACTCTTATGACCTCCTCAAACCCTAAATATCTCCCCAAAGCCTCACCAAAAAGTACCATCATATTGGGGGTCAAGGCTTCAACATATGAATTTGGGGGGAGGGGACACAAACATTCAATCCATAACAGTAGGTCTTTCAACAAACACCCTTTAACAGTTTCAATCTTTAAAATGTGTGGAAGAGGCTAGGATAAAGGAGATTTAGAAATGTGATAAGTGTTCCCTTCCCTCTCCTCTGTCTTGAATCTCTCTTTGCCCTTCAGGGTGAAGACTACTGGAATGTACTAGACAAGGAGAGACAAGAGTGATGCATTAAGACTGAAAAAGAATTTAAATGTGGGAGAAAGCTGTGCTAGGTACCAATTAACAATTACAGAAAAATGTATGTAAGTTTCCTTTTCACATAATCGAAAGCTGTAGATGTGATAGAAAGGACACCTGAAGGAAGTGAAGACGGATTTTGTCACACCCCCTGCCTTATGCTATGCAACATGGGACTTGCCATCCTTTACCTGTAAAGGAATCGGAGAAGGTGTGGTCAGAGGGCTGCAAGGCTCAGGTCAAGTTCAGCCTGCTTTAGGTTTAGACACGGCTTCAAATAGTTGTAGGAAAACTGGGGAGGAAAAGTATGATAAGTCTGGACTCCGGTGACTGGACAAAAGAATTCCAAAACAAAGAATCTCTCAAGATATACAAAACTGGGCTCTGAACACACTTGAGGTGAGTGTGCACTGATTCTGGGCTCACATCCGCTCTCCTGTCTTTGGTTACAGCCTCTCGATTCCCTTTTGGGCCACCCGCTGTCCATTCGATGTGGTCTTGTTTAGATGACAAACCCCAAGCAAGCTAATAAGACGATCTCTTGGGTCTTTGTGTCTCTAGTGGAGTAAGCGAATATGAGAACAAAAGTGGTTTGAAGGTCGTCCGGTCAATGAGAATCATCCTTTAAAAGGTCTAGAGTCCTGAGTATTTCTCGCCCAGAATCTCCAGCCTCCTCCTTTATTTTTTAAAAAGATTTTCTGAATATCATCCTTCACAAAATAAATTACAACCTTATTGAGATATAATTCACATGCTATACAATGCACCCCCTTTGAAATACACAACTGCCCGGTTTTGAGTATATTCACAGAATTTTGCAACCATCACCACTATCAAGTTTAGAACGTTTCCATCATTCCAAAAGAAACTCTGTATCCATTAGCAGTCACTCCCCATCTCCCTCCAGCCCTCCAGCCATGGGCATGAGCCACCCTACTTTACGTCACTACAGATTTGCCTCTTCTCAACATTTCTTATGAATGGAATCACACAATATGTGGTCTTTTCCAACTGGCTTCTTTCACTTTTGCATAATGCTTTTAAGCTCTGTCCATATTGTAACATGTGTCAGTATACATCACTCCTTTTGTGGCTGAATACTATGCCATTGTATGGGTAAGTACATTTCATTTATCCGCTACTCAATTGATGGATATTTGGGTAGGTTTCTCCCTTCTGTTTTTATTGTCCTTCCAATAAATTCCTTCCCTACTTAGGTTAGGCAGGGTTGGTTTTCATTGCTTGACTCTAAACCACTGTAACAGACACAATTTTCTCTATAACTTCCCATAGATATAGATGCGGTGGCCCTAAGGTTCAGGTGGCATCCAGCCTTGTGATCCATTCAACTTCAGCCTTTTGTACAGGACTCTCAGTGAGGCAGGCTGAGCATGAACACCAGGCCAGCAAAGCAGAACTTAGAGATAACTGGATGTCTGTCACCTCACAGCCAACAGCAGGGCCCACCCTCTGCGCAAGTGAGAAGTCACAGGAATCTCGCTTTTCATTCTTCTGGCGTCTTCTCAATGAACCATCCCTTCACCACTACAAAGCCTTATATTTGTCCTCTTTTCTCTGACCTTCCAATGCTCATTCTTGAGGAAGAACGTAGACTTGCGTGTTTTCACTTTTCCTTGTAAGTCAATCTGCTTGTAGGATCCCAGAGTTCCTGAAGGACACTCTGTGGTTGGCAAGGCATTTCAAACAAGTTTGCTACGTCTGTAAGAGGAGAGGCAAGAGTGGTCTGATGGATGCGTCTGTGATGTTTCCACTTAATTCGGCAACAGGAGCTATTCTTCAAATGGATCATAAGTGGAAATTGACATCAGAGAGAGAGAGATATCCTGGGTGTGTACTTAAAATACCTAATCTACTCTAGAAAATCGTGCTAGAGTCCCAACCCCAAGCCCTGGCGTGTTTGTAGACTGTGTAACTTAGTCTTAAGGAAACCTGCTTCTGGGGGCACCTGGGTGTTCAGTATGTTGAGTGTCCAGCTTGGGCTCAGGTCATGATCTCACGCTTCACGGGTTCGAGCCCCACATCGGGCTCTCTGCTGTCAGCACAGAGTCTGCCTCAGATCCTCTGTACCCTCTTCTCTTTGCTCCTCCCCAGCTCATGCTCTCTTTCTCTCTCTCAAAAATAAATAAAAACATTAAAAAAAAAAAAAAAAAAAAAAGGAAACCTTCTCCTGCACAGAGGGGAACAGGGAGTACATAGCTCTTGGGTGAGATCACCTGTACAATGGGGGTTTCCAAAGGGTGGACACAAATTCACAGGGTGGAGGCTTGAGGAAGAAATCATTCCAGAAAAAAAAAAAATCTTGGACTTGGAACAAAGAGGCCAAATTAGGGACCCATGATGTCCATAACATCCCTCCCTTTGGAAGGGTGCTTTTTTCCCTTGGACCAGGAGAAAAACCAGATTTAGGGTGTCACTGAACGTGCCACTTTGACTCAGCTGATACACTCTGATCTTTGAGCAAAGCCAGATGCAGTCATGCAACCATATGTAAAGGGAGGGGGTGTGCGTGCACTCAAGAGGCAGAGCCACAGAGGGGGCGCGTCTCTGCTGGCACCTGTGTGGACATGGCCGCCTACCAAGGGACCCGCGTCCATCTGGGATTTGTGCCTGTGAGCAGCTGCAAGTCAGTGCTCCCACTGCTTAGTGGTGCAGAGGGCAAAGGAGGGGTGCACGCAGCCAGAGGGACGAGCTGCTGGGTTGGTGACCCCGGCAGCATAAGAGAAGGCAGCCCTGCCTCCCAATGAAAGAATGCACAGAGGATATGATGTTTGTGATGCCTAATAATCTAGGCTTGGGACCCTCCCCAAATTGTCCCAAGCCTTGGCACCCGATCCCATGTGTACCTGTCCCCAGCCCAGTCGAGGGGGAACTAGCTTAGCAAATGCCTGTCCCAGCCACCAAGGCTCCTCAGGTGACAAACTGCTTTGATGTGAGGACCCTGCGCCATTTAAGCCTCTTTCAAAAGCCTCTTGCTGAGCTGTGTGTGTGTGTCAGATCAGGCTCGGGAAGGGAGAACACTGCTCAGGCTCTGTTCCTGCTCTTTGCTGCTCCAAAGTGAACGAGGCGGCGTGGTTCTAGCCCTGCCTGTGAGTCATGCCGTCTGTCCCTCTGGTCCTGATTCTATCCAGTTGTGTTCAGAAATAGAAGGCTGTGGGTATGCAGGCACTGTGGGGCCCCATGACCCAGGGGAAGGTGAATGCCCGCCATGCCCCCATGCCAGCCGGCTATAAGGACCAGAGTCCCTCTAGGGCAGCCTCCATGCCCCCTACTCTCGGCTCCTTCATCTTCTTTTCAGAGAGACATCAGTCAGGAGAGTTCAAATCACCCCCGTCAAACCTCAGTGACTCCCAACAACACAAGTTCATTTCTTGTTCCCGCTATGAGCCCACTGCAGGTTGGTGAGGGGTGGCCCCAGAGGTCTGCTCATCAGCCACTCAAGGGTTCAAACCTTGCTGGTGCCGTGGTAAAGGGGAAAGAGGCCTCTGAGAGGTTTTGCAGTCAAATGCTCGGGCCTGGAAGCAAGATGCACCAGCGTGCAACACACGAGCCAGAACCGTCTCCTCGCCCCACCCAATCGCAAGAAGAATAGAAAGTATGGTCATCCGACGGCCCAGAGTGGGCAGAACTGGAGAGGCATTTGACTAACAGCACTCATGACTGACGAATGGAACAATGAGCCTGGGTGGCTCAGTCGGTTGAGTGTCTGACTCTTGGTTTTGGCTCAGGTCATGATCTCACAGTTCTTGGGTTCAAGAACCACATCAGGCTCTGTGCTGACAGTGTGGAGCCTGCTTAGGATTCTCTCTCTCTCTCTCTCTCTCTCTCTGCCCCTACCCAACTCATTCTCTCTCCACCCCCTCCAAAATAAATAAACATTTAAAAAAGAGAAAAAGGAAAATATTGCTTTTAGGGACTGGAAGAACTGAGTTGCAGTTGTAACTCCAGCCCATTGTGGATACATGATCTTGAGCAAATTCTTTAAGTCTGTGAGCCTCAGATTCTTCTTCTGGACACTGAGAAAATACCAGTGTGTGCAATAGAGCAGCGGTAAGTATTCGCTTCCTTCCCTACTTTCCCTATTTAAACCCCTGAACACAGGTAACTACCTTGAAGGATTCGAATTAATAATCAATTTCACCCTACAGGGCAAATGTAAATAACTTTATTGATCCCCCCCCCCAATTCCCATGAGGGGTATCTGCATTTTGATGGGTTAAATTTAACTGGACAGATAGGCTTTGAACTCCACGGGGTGCAGCCCTCTGAAATGGCTCCCGGGATTCTCACCCCCAATATCAACCCCCTTGTGGGATCCCCTCCCCTTGAATGTGGACTGGACTCAGGGTCTTGCAAAAGCAATGGAAGTCTTTTGACACCCTCTCTCTTGACTGCCGTGATGAACCAAGCTGACCTGCTGTTGGAGAGGCCCGTGTGGGAAGGAACGGGGGGGTGGCGTGTAGACAACAGCCCCCCAGGAACCGAATCCTGCCAATGAATGCTGAGTGCACTTGGAATTGAGTCATCCACCCATTGAGCTTGGAGCTGACGGTAGCCTTGGCCAACCCCGTGATTTCTTCTTATGGGAATCCATTAGCCAGAGGCACGTGTGGAAAGCCGTGCATGGATTCCTGACCCACAGCAACCATGAGATAACGGCCCCAGTTCAGCTCATCTAAACATGTTGCTTCCTCTTCCCGACCCAAGACAGAGTGCCGTGAACAGATACATGGCAGGAAGTTCATTCGGGGGTTTTATTTTGCCTCACTTATGAGGTGGGCTGGGGTTCTCTGTTCTCTGCCCTTCCCATTGGCCCTCGGACCACTCACCACTGATGAGTAAGAATTCCCATCAGTGGGGTCATGAACACAACTTGTGGAAGGCAAATTGTTCAGAAATATTTTTTAAAAAAATTTTAAGTTTATTTATTTAGAGAGAGAGAGAGAGAGCACGCAGAAGTGGAGGACGGGCAGAGAGAAAGGGAGAGATAGACTCTCAAGCAGGCTCTGTGCCACCAGCGCCCAGCCCAGTGCAGAGCTTGAGCTCACGGATAACAAGATCGTGACCTGAGCTGAGATCAAGAGTATGACGCTCACCCGACTCTTTCACCCAGGTGCCTGAGAGATATTTTTAAAATAATTGATTAATTACTTAACTAATTAGTTAACTAACTTGCAGATGCCTCACTCTGAATGGGGAAACCTAGGGTGGGGGAGGACTTGCCTATGCAGCACTGAGGGGTCATGGGCACTGGCAGAAGGAAGCTTGGATCTGCAGGTCGCAGAGAGCTCAGAAAACAGCGGAGAGAGACAAGGAAATGAGATACGGGTTCTTCTGGGTGTTTGACCGGAAGGCAACGAGAAGAGGCTGAGAACCTTTACACAGGGCTCCTGAGCGTATTCCTAACATATAGCTTAGAACGCCAACCTGCTTCAGTAATATCTTTGTAGCTGTTGCGGGTTTTTGTTTGTTGTTTTCTGGACGCAAGGAGTGTGGGAAAGGAGGCTGGAGCAGGTAAAAATGAGGAAGGTGGAGGATCTGGAATATCTAGGTCAACAGATAAGGATGGAAGGAGAAAGAAATGGTTCCCCAACCCTCCCCACGTCCCCATATGTTCCTCTCCCCCACGTTTGGGGACGTTGGACTCTATGGGAATCATACCCAGCAGATGTGTGCCGCGCACCTATCTGTGTAAGCACACCGATTTATATTTTCCATTATTAAGATTTACCTATTTTAGTTTTATTATATTTTGAGAGCGGTTCAAAAATAAATGTAACTTTTCTCTTGCAGGACTGTGAAGATAAATGATTTATAGAATCCCACGTTCTCCTTCTGGCAGAGACGCTACAGGCAGGCTTGTTACTCATCTTCCCCAGTGTCCTTGTCCGGAGGTGCGCACAGCTCCCCAGTCATCTCTTGGTAAGACGCCACGCTCTGTCTTCCATAAATCTACATAATCTCCTCTTAAACTTTCATTTTTACCACTGGGGAACATCTCTTGGCCCATATTTCCCATAATATCATTCTAATTATTATTATTTTTTTAAAGTAGACTCCATGCCCATCATGGGGCTTGAACTCACGACCCTAAGAGCAAGAGTCGCATGCTCTACCAACTAAACCAGACAGGTGCTTAGTTGGAACCATTCAAAAATTATGTCATTCTACTTAGAACTCATTTGACTGGACTAGAACTACATCCTTCAAGCTAAAGGAGCCTCAGGGTGCTTGGGTGGCTCAGTCAGTTGAGCGTCCGACTCTTGATATCAGCTCAGGTCATTATCCCATGTGATTGAGCCTCATGTCAGGCCCTGTGCTGACAGTGCAGAGCCTGTTTGGGATTCTCTGTCTCCCTCTCTTTGCCTCTCTCTCTTTCTCTCACTCTCTCTCTCAAAGATAAATAAATACACTAAAAAATCAACAACAACAACAACAACAACAACAACAACAACAACAAAATCTAAAGGAATCTCTCTGCCTAATTCCTAAATACTGGAATCAGAAAGCCAGTATGTGTTTGTCCCTACATGTTCCCTTTTTGTGCTTTGAATGGTCCACGATTTGAAGATTTCTCTCCCACCCTTTGCTATTCTGTATACAAGACCTGACATTCTTAGACTGTCCTTACTAGGAACGCAATCCTGTAGTTCTATGAGTTGTAGTGGACATTTGTTTTGGCAATATGATAGCCAGTCTTCCTCTTTCTGATTTCCACATCCTGGTTTCTATCCTGGGAACTGGCATCCTCCCCTGTTCTCCGTCTGTGTGGCTGAGGTGAAGCTGTGCCCATTCCACAGCAGGAACCTGTGCGGCTCAAGTATATTAGCACATAGTCCCCCCCCCACCCCCCACCCCTCCCCACCCCCGCCCAACTCTGTCTACAGTGACTGGCTCCATGTTGGGCTCAGGACTCTATCACAGCTAATGAGACACAATGAGTGTTTCACTGGGACTTCAGGGAAAGAGATTTTGCTTTTCTTGCAGAACAGAAAACTTAGACAATTTAGGGCTGGAGCTGCTGTCACCATCTGGCTACAACTACCATCTGGTCTACCACGTGATGGCTGAGAAGGAAGCCAATGTAACTAAAGACCCACTATGGAAGATTAAAAAAAATACCTGGGGCACACGATAGTATTTTTGAGCTCCAAATCTAGTTGTGCCTCGAGCTAGACCTAGCGTGTGTTTCATCTTACACAAATCAATACTTTTTCACTGTCCTTGAGCCAGCTCCGACTGAGTTTGTTCTCAGTCACTTGAAGACAAAGGAATCCTTACTAATACAGCTGCATTAGCGAAAGCCATTTTTATGCTCTAAAATGTGGCCATCTGAAAAGTCAAAGGAAGCAGAACAAAAGAATGTTGGAAATGGAAAAGATCTTGCTGATTGACAGCTCCAGCCCCATTGATTAAAAAATGACGAAACTAAGAGTCAGAGTGGGGAAGTCTGTGCAAGTGTCCACATGGTTGCTCAGTGGCAGAAGTGAAAGCATGACCCAAATTTGACATCCGGGTCTCTTTTGCAAATGGACTCCCACTGTCTATAAGGTGTTTGTTTCCAATCACTGTCAAGAGCTTACCAAGGTGAGTCACCACTTTCTTCCTCCTCCCTGTGTTTCTCCTTTCCTTCCTCCTCTTTCCTAGTGGACGTAGACTCTTTCTTTTGATGTAGATTCTTTTCTTTATAAAACTTTATTTTGAAATAGCTCGAGCACACAGAAAGCATGGAAGTAAACTAGCAGACACTATGCACCTCTGTATAGATTTCAAAAATGTCAATACTTTGCCATTTTTCCTACAGGTGTTTCTTTTCATTGAAAAAGATGTAAGACATTGAAGTTGTAGCTGACATGCCACTAATGTTCCCATCCCTTGTGGCTCCCTTCTGTCCTACCCAGCTCCAACTACTATCTCAAATGTGGTTGCTACACCTCTACATTGCTTTGTATTCTAAACACATGAACAGTAGATATTCCAGTGTTGAGCTCATAATTTTATGTCAATAGTATTGCACACATCCCACTGGAATGGGATGCTTTTCTCACTTAGTATTGTTTCAAGATTTAATAATGTTGATTGAGGTAGATCTCTTAGTCTTTATTTGTGCAAAAAATGTTATTTATTTTGTCCTATCTCCTGAATGACAGTTTAGTATAGACTCTTAGATCGATGGTGATTTTGATTCATCACAACATTGTCTGGCACAATTGTAAATATCGAGAAGTCTTCTCCCCGTTCAATTTTTTTTTCCTGCAGAAGGAACTTGTCGTTAATTTCTAGCTGCTTTAAAATGTTACCTGAGAATGGGGGTTATGATTATTTCACCTGCATGAAAGCCACTGTGTTTCTCGAATCTCACGATTCCAGTCACTCCACAGTGATGGAAACATTTTATCATTATCCATTCAAATACTGTTTCTCCCGTATTTTCTCTGCATCTTTTTCTTCTGGAATGTATAGCATAATAGTTATATGTGAGATTTACAGATTTAAAATGGTTTAGCCTAATTCTCCCTGTGTATGCTTTTCTCAGCATTCTATATAATTTCTTGAAATGATTTCCGATCTACTAATTCTCTCTTTGGTGGTTTTTGATCTATTATTTAACCTCTCCACTCAGGCTTTAATTTAAGCTGTGACCTTTCTCCCATCTAGGAGTTTTGTGTTTGGTTCTTTTTCAAAGTTACCTGTTCTTTTTTCACAAGATCCTAAACTTTTATTAGTAAGATAAGTCCTTTTTCTTTATATATTCATTAATTTTAAGCACACTTTTTAAATTCTTTTTCAGATTGCCCTTCGCAGGTTCTGGAAGTCTAATGATCAGATAGTTTGTTTGGTCAGATGGTAAGCTGATCTTTTGTGGGATGTTCCTTTTTCCTTAAGAAATCTTGCATTCCCTGTATTTTTAGTTTTGCTTATACCGAGCACTCTAGTTAGTGCACTCCCTCAGGACCAACTGTAACATGCTTTACGATGTAGTTTTACATGTAGTTTTGATGGTTCTCTATAGTTTTCCAGCAATATAAAATCAGACTTCAATCCTCTAAGAAATGTAGTCTGGGTTTTGACTTTTCAGAAGAAACTCTTCTGCCTAACCAGATCCAGGCAATGTGAGAAAAGCTTCCTTGTCACTGCCTTGTGCTGATGGGTATATATTTTTTCTAGGTGTAGTAGAGATGGAGTCCTTTGAGGTCCCTGACTCTACGCTTCCCACTTCGCTCAGGCCTAAGGTTCTGTGTCCTTTTTCCATGTAGTAGGAAAAAAACAAAACAAAACAACCAAATCCCATATGTTACTGGCATAAGAAAAGCAATATTTTCCACCCTCCAAGAGTAACTGCCAAACCAGTCCATACGTTTCCCAATATGGTTTTAATTTCTTCTTTTTTTCTGGAATCAGGGATTTCCCCTGCTTTGTTTTGAGTCCAGCCATGCATTTTAATTTATTTGTATTCTATCCAGAAATTTTTAGTATGCATAGCATAAGGTGATCTTAGTGTACGTAACCCAGTGTATTTACCTCCCTGGATACTCTCGGCCATGTCTTTCCATTGATGGTGCTTGTGGGCCTCCGTGAAGACCTCCTAGCCCAAACACATTCTCGTAGG
This sequence comes from Paguma larvata, assembly GCA_030068075.1. Taxonomy (NCBI): domain Eukaryota; kingdom Metazoa; phylum Chordata; class Mammalia; order Carnivora; family Viverridae; genus Paguma; species Paguma larvata. The sequence goes on from CM057843.1 coordinate 18,779,848, forward strand.
TGCAAAAGGAATGTCCATCTTGTTTTCCCTCCTTCGTGGTGTACCACTTGCTTAGCTGACTAAGGTCTCTGCAGTGATTGTTCTAGGTCCCCCATATCACTCATAGACATGTCTTGTGTCTTCGTGTGATGTCTCTTGCCTCTAATTCCTGGGCATTCCTGTTGCTACCGAGGCATGAGATGCTCTGAGGCTCTTTGACACATGCGATGTCCTGTCCAGCTGGTTCCCGGTGAGGCCACAGGTAAAGAGATGGGGAGTGCCAGTGGCTTGTTTCCGTCACAGGCTTGGCCTGAGTATTGAGGCTTGTGCCTTAGATACTGCTTTCCTAGGTGCCAGAGATCTGGTTTCCTAGGCGGCTACTGGAGGGTCTGGGGGATAAACCCAAAATTGCAAGAGAGTGAATGCCACATGGGATAACTTTGACCAAAGAGAGCCAGAGCTAGCATAAAAATTTGTCACCCTTCCTCCTCCAAGATAGGCTATCAAAATATGCAGTGGTTTCCGGTGGCCTTTCTAAAGGCACCCCGAGAAACCAAGCAACTCACTGTGCTTGTTCTAAAGGCTGTGATAGAACCCCTTATATTTGCTTTCTTGCCTTTCCAGAGTCACTTCTATTTTTTCCACACTCCATTCACCACCCCCTCACCCCGCTGAAACTGGACTCCTCTACATACTGTTAACACCAAGAATTGGCCTCAAGCTCCATTTTCTAGGGAACTCACATTGGGATGTCTACAAGCCATCTTACAGAATTTGTGGCCACTCTGTTTCTATCAGCCAACAATTGGGGCGAAGGTAGAAAGCCTTTTTGAGAAAAAGGTACATTCCTTCCATTGTTTGTTTATGTGGCTATCAGCCTTGAACAGACTCTCAAAGCTTCCATTCTTTCTACCCCATGCCCATACCGTAGCTTAGGGCTGGATACAGACAGAGTGGAAGGGATGTGTATGGAAACAGCTTGCAGTATAAGATCTAGGCAGCACCAAAGCAAGCCAACTGCCAGATTCATTCTCTGGGCTGTACGCCCTTGGCCTGTACAACCCCTTCTTTGGCTTATATAATAAAGTTTAACAGTGGACGTTGATGGGGCCTGAGAAATCCCCCTGGTGCTGTTATTTCCTCTCTCTTTTTGTCGAGCAAATTATCTTTTCCAGCCATGCCTCTCTGCTGAATCGGCAGGATACTTCTGATAGTAGTCTTCATTTTAAATTTGAGGCTCTCTAAGACTTCATTGTGAAAACAATGTTCTCCGCACAGTGCTTTATCACCAGGAAGACGCTACATGGAAACATTTAATCATAAAATCTGAAAATTGGAGAGCTGGAGGAATCCCACCACCAGGCTTGGTATATGGGAGAGATTCGATATTCATTAAAAGACTGAACACATTTATATGAGAAAATGTAAAACGGTGAAAGGCTCTAGGAGACGGAGAAGGCAGAGACGCGGGGTTTAGCCCTGCCGGCCACAATCTGTAGACTCTGAGGAGGTTATTTCACAAAAACATGCCTGAAATTGACTTCTGAACACCCCTCCTCTGTGGCGAGAAATCCCAGGAGACATAAGAGATAGAATCAGGCCTCCTACGACAGTGCTATGAGGCAAGTGACCATTTAGGGTTTATTTGGGTGGTGGCAGTATCGACTCCTTCTTGGGGCCAGGGGCATTGGCAATGGATCCGGTTGTGACATGAGCTGTGCCCAATCACACCCTTCCAGTGGCATGTCACAGCTGAAGATCTACCCCCACCACACACACCTTCCATTAATTCCCGGACACTTTCTGAGCCTGGATCTTCAACTTTGCCATCGAGTCTGTGAACTATGTGATATCCCCCCAATATGTTCCTTTTCTGCCTAACTTACAGACTTAGTTCCCGTTGCTTTCAGCCAAAACCCTACAAGCAGACGGTCGCAAATTTCCTCCCTTGTTCCTAAAAGCCCACGAACTTCTATGTAATCCTTTGGATTCTGCAAGGCACTTTTATCCATATGGTCCTATTTCATCTTTGAAATAACCACACGGGAACGCCTCCTTAACCCTGGTGATTGTATGGGAACAAACGAGGACCACAAAGGTTAATGGTTTGCTCTAAGTTGAGCAACCAGTCCTCACGGGGCAGGACTTGTGCCCAGTTGGATTCTGCGTGCTCGTCTCATGTCACCAGTGGAAACACGGCCAGGGAAAAATGACACAATGAACACGAAGGCACGTTCCAATCTGAAGAATGCTGTACAATTGTTATTGCTATCTCAGGTCACCCAGGGAGAAGGTGGCAGGAATGTAACAGAAACTCAGCTCTGAATTCCAGCCCAGTGTCGTTTCCATGAGTCTATACCCCCTCCCTCTAATGCGATGCTTTTGTTTAATGACATTTATAGGTTACTATTTTTGGTACTCATTTTTACAGGTGGTTTTGGCTTACGAGTAAGAAATCTCTTGGCTATGTTCAAAGAATTCAAGAAATTTTTGCATGGTGTTTTCAACAGTCACACACACACACACACACACACACACACACACACACACACACAATGTCTCCACCGTGCCCCAAATCTCTAATGGTTCACTCAAGGTCGTCCATCTAAAATAGTGATCTCATCACATCTATTAAGTGAATTTATAACAGCAATGGAAAATCTGCTCTGAAATTATCCCAGTACCTTCCAAATTGTCCTAACAGTATGCCTTTCTTCGTTCCCATCTTTCCTGCCCTCTCTCCTCGTTAAACCTTGTGACTCAATCGCATCCCTTGGCATTCCTGGCCGCCTCCCATCTATCTCCTGGTAAGGCGGAAGAAAGCCAGGTGAGCAGAGAAATGGAAAGACAGGCAGAACCCCAATTAGTACTAACCGCTGAGCAGATGAAAATGGAATTGCAATGAAATGCTCTCCACTGACCAGATAAACAACGCTCAAGTAGTTAAAAGGGAAAAGAACAAATCCTTCATAAACTCTAGAATGTGATGGCAACAGTAGGCGGGTAGTGGCGGGGGGCGGAGGGAGAGGCACTTCTTTCCCCATCAGACTTTTCACCAAACACAACGTCTGACAGCCTCAACCAGGGACACACTTGTGCTCTGGTGGGAAAAAAAATGAAGATGGGGTGGCAGTAATCACAACAAACTTCTATTTAGATAGCACATTATGGTTTGCAAAGTGAGGTGGGCAGAGAAGTTATGACTTCTCTTTCTTATATAAGGAAACAGACGCCAAGATGTTAAGAGACTTGCCAAGCATCGCATAGCCATTAAGTGGTGGAGCGAAGAATCAAGCCAAAGTGTGCGTGTGTGTGTGTGTGTGTGTTGCATGGAGGGGTGCGGTGGGGGGGGCAAAGAAATAAGAGGGGATGGCTGAGAAGGGGAGGAAATGTGCAAGAGAAGTCTCTCATCAATAAGACAGAACTAAGAAGAATGATACTAATAAAACACCCAGCATCATAGGACTTTGAGAGAGCAGATCGCAGCCAAGTAGACGGTACAAACGATGTGTCATCATCACCTGGGCACCGAGACATTCACAGATTTTTCAGAAATCTCTATCATCATGATTTAAAAGAAAAAAAACAAAGCACCGTCACAGAGCATAACGAACCATACCATATTTCACATTTTGGTCTGGGGTGGGGGGTGATACTTGTGACATAGTCCCTCCTATTTCCTACATTTGGAAGGCTAGTGTTCATTTTCAAGCGTGAGTGAGGGTTAAGGAGGGTGCATGCGGTCTGTACTCCACCTGTGCCCTGGCTCACAAGACAGGGAAGGCATGCCGATGTTTGTTTCCTGAGTACGTCCCCTTGATGCCTTGCCCTTAAAACTGCCCAAGCTAATTCCTAGATCTCGACCCCGATCAAATAATAGAGGCCGCCCTTATTCAGGTGGGAACACACATCCCGACTTCTAATTCATTATTTTGTTTCCACAAAGGCCCCACGTGCTAGCTCAAGTTCTAGAAGTTCTCTTCCTATTGTGACCAAAATGCCAGCAAGGACTTTGAGAAAAGATGATATGAAGCATCTTAGTTAAATCCTAATAAGAGTGAAGGTTACCTCTCCAAACGGGCCCCAGTCTATAAAAGGCCAACCCTGGGGCGCCTGGGTGCCTCAGTCGGTTAAGCGGCCGACTTCGGCTCAGGTCATGATCTCTCGGTCTGTGAGTTCGAGCTCCGTGTCGGGCTCTGTGCTGACAGCTCGGAGCCTGGAGCCTGCTTCGGATTCTGTGTCTCCCTCTCTCTCTGCCCTTCTCCTGCTCACTCTATGTCTCAAAAATAAATAAATGTTAAAAAAAAAAAAGGCCAACTCTGTCCTAGAGAAGTCCCAACTGCTTTGTCAACGTCCCAAGATGAATCTACAGTGCCATTCATGCCTACAGTGTCACATGTCTACACGGTTATCAGATGGCACCAAACGGCTCACGGCAAGGAGCACCATCCTCTTACCTAATCTTGCAACCAAAAGTTCCAAGGCTAATTACTCAATCATGCACCCACTTACTCCTTCCATCTACTTTATGTTTTTCGAGTAAGCCACCTCTTTGTGGGATTACAGGTAAGAATTTTATTAACTATTAAATTTTTTTTAATGTTTATTTATTTTGCGAGACAGAGAGACAGAGCGTGAGCAGGGGAGGGACAGAGAGAGAGGGAGACACGGGATCTGAAGCGGGCTCCAGGCTCTGAAGCTGTCAGCACAGAGCCTGACATGGGGCCCGAACTCACAAACTGTGAGATCATGACCCGAGCTGAAGTTGGACGCTCAACTGACTGAGCCCCCCAGGCGCCCCTATACAATTTTCTTAATTAATAGTTTGATCTTTCTGAAAATAACCCTCATCAAGCTTTAAGGACCAGTCCCTAATTTTTGAGTCTAGAGAAAAGACTAGATGAGTTTCTTACTCTTTCAGGTTGAACAGATACTGACTAAACCCCCTTTCAACCCCTTCTGTCACATGGGAGTAAAATGGTAGCCTTTGTTACTATCACCGTTACCCAAGCGGTAGCTTTTCCGTCATTTTATTTTAATTCTTTTGGTTTGTGTTTTCATAATAAGTAGCGTCTATGTTTAAGGGTCAGATTTGTGTTCAAATCCTAACGCTTATGCTGATTATGTGTAAGCTTAAATAGTTCGCTATCTCTGAGATGCAGGTTTTTGTGTTTCCAAAATGAAGTCACAACGACACACTTCCAGGAGCTTAAGTAATATATTCTCCTTTGCTAAACGACAGCGTGTTCACTGGAGCGCTGAGGAGCTGTGTATTCAGTTTGAGTTTTGATTGTTTCGACACAGGCTGGGTCAGTCAAGACTGTCAGCTGATACTTAGGACACACAAATTATTTTCTAGGCGTACTCATAATTACTTTCGCACCATGAATTATAAACAAATAGAACACAGTGCGTTCTCAGGGTTAGGAGGCTCGCGGTCAGACAGAGATGAAACTGAATCCTGATTCTCCAGGCATGATCTTGGAAAACCTATCATATCTGTGCCTCGGACTTGTCCTGTGTAAACCCGGCACAGTCCCTACTTCGTTAGATAGTTTGACAATTAAATCAGATTATGCAAAACGCTTAGCACGCTACCAGGCACAAGCAATGCTCACTATTCTTTTAGGAGCTTCTTTTTCACAAGCTTCTCTTCTCTCTTTTGTTCTTTTGTGAATAACCACCTTCTTTTCAGAATGTGTGTGTGTGTGCGTGTGTGTGTGTGCCTGCCTGCGTTATATATATAGCTCCTTAAACGCCAATGTTCCCAGAAGTTTCTGCATCTAGGCTGATATTTACCCACACGCCATTGACAAATTATTTGGCTCTGAAGTAAAAATCCTTCGGGAGAGGTATTTTTGAAGGTCTCCTTCATAGCGGATCACAGACTCTGCTTCTAGAGAGAGTGAGGAGCACAGCAGGGAGGCAGGGCGGCCTACTGTACTCAGACGCTTTCACGGTTTTTTTTTGTTTGTTTTGTTTTGTTTTTTTGCGCTGACTGACATTTCAGTGGGGACGAGGGGCAGCGAAAGAAAAGAGGCCTATTGCCTGCGTCGCTCCCCTTTCCTTAACACCTCGCCAGGAACGCTTTTGGAGGGCCGCCGGGGCCACGGCGAATGCTTCTAGGGGTATTCATGGGGGCAGAGGTTTCTGACAGTCTAAGAGGGGTGCGGGTCCACGAAGAACTTTATTAGCGAAGTCAAGGGTCGGGGTGAAATGATGGGGTGGGGACCGCAAAGCGCTCTCTCCCAATACTCTTTCCCGGCACCCTTTTCCCTGGCTTGTTGTTATTACAGGGTCTGGCAGAGCCTACCAAAAAAAAGGGCAGGGGAGGGAGAGGAGGAGTCCAAGGAGGAGGAGGAGGAGGGGAGGAGGAAGTGGAGGAGGAGGGGGGAGAAGGAGAAGGAGGAGGAGGAAGAGGAGGAGGAGGAAGAGGAGGAGGAGGACGGGGAAGAGGGAGAAGGAGAAGGAGGAGGGAGAGGAAGGGGAGGAGGGGAGAGAGAAAGAGAGGAAAAGGAGAAGGAGGAGGAGGAGGGAGGGAAGGAGGAGAAGGAAGAGGAGGAGGAGGAAGAGGAGGAGGACGGGGAAGAGGAAGGGGAGGAGGGGAGAGAGAAAGAGTGGAAAAGGAGAAGGAGGAGGAGGAGGGAGGGAAGGAGGAGAAGGAAGAGGAGGAGGAGGAGGAGGGAGGGAAGGAGGAGAAGGAAGAGGAGGAGGAGGAAGAGGAGGAGGAAGAGGAGGAGGACGGGGAAGAGGAGGAGAGGAAGCGAGGAGGAGAGAAAGGCACCTTGGCAAGTTCACTTTTGGCTAGAGTCTGTCCCCAGACTTGGCCTCCCTTCCCCAGCGGGCCCTGGAAGTATGTCTCTGTGTGATTTTGTACTAACTCCTACCAGGAGACGGGGCCTGTTTTTCCAGCTCTCGAAGCTGCACTGGCCTTGGGACTTGCTTTTGGCCAACAGAATGAGGCAAGTGATGGCCTGGTTCCGAGGCCAGGACTCAAGAGGCCTGGGGAGCTTCTGCTCATTCCTGGAAACACTGCTGGGTGGCTGGGAAGGACTAGCCCATGTGAGCCCGTGGAAGGTTGACAGGCACGTGGCCAGGTGCCCACACCCCTAGAGATGGATCCACCCTGCTGACACGTGAGAAAACCCTACATCGAAGACACCTGCCCAGGGGCGCCTGGGTGGCTCAGTCAGTTAAGGGTCCAACTTCAGCTCAGGTCATTATCTCACCGTTTGTGAGTTCGAGCCCCACGTCAGGCTCTGAGCTGACAGCTCAGAGCCTAGAGCCTGCTTCGATTCTCTGTCTTCCTCTCTCTCTCTCTCAAAAGTAAATAAATAAACGTTTTTAAAAAAGAACTACATGGACTTGAAATATATTTAACCAACAAACATATGAGAAACTATTAAAAAAAAGAGAGAGAGAGAGAAGACCTCCCCAGCTGAGGCTGCCCCAACTACCTCCCCACATGGACACGAGTTAAATAAACGGTTGTCGCTAATGTCCCAGCTTGGGATGGTCTGTCAAGCAGCAGCTGAGTAGTGATGTAGAGACAGAAATGGGTGTCTGCTGACACTACTCTCCCTCCTGTCCCCAAATGCCAGGACGATGTGACAGCTGGGACCTTCCAGCCATCAAGCAACCATGAGGGAAAGAACAGATTCCTTGTTCAGTCAGGTAAATAAACTCATCTTAGCATAAGGCTGGTTATCCGTTACTTGCAACTCAACATAATAATCCCCACCGGAAGCGGGTGTTCCTGAAAGTCCTCCTGGAGTTAGGGTGGTCAGTGAGGACAGGTGCAGAGTAGCATGGAGACCTGGGGGGGGTAGAATCAAAGGGCATTCACTCATTCATTCATTCCCTCGCTGACTCATTCATTCTTTTACGCAGGCGCCAGTGTCTTTCTGCAGACTTGTTAATGGGGGAAGCCAAGAGGATGGGAATCCTACCCCAAAGGCTCTCATTGTTGGGAAGGATATAGGAATAGCCAAGTGCTACCTACCTCCAATGAACCTGGACATCTCTGGCGGGCTCCTCATTACCTGTAGAGCCTCTCTCTAATTATTAGAAAGTGACATCCAGCTAAATTGTCATCTCTCTACTTAAAGTGCTCACCCACTGGTCAAGCTAGTCCTTTCCACATTGCTCCTGTGAAGTCTGCCTAAGAGCAAATGCAATGGACAAAATACTCAGGGATGGGACTGTTAGAATATACAGGATATAAAGCGATAGCGCCAGTTTATACAAGTCTAAATTGTCTTCAAAGTATACTTTTCCTTCAAAACTCAAAAACACAAAGGAGAGCTCAAACAGAATCTTGGGTTTAAAAGATCATACTTATTTTCTTACCAAGATAAATTTGATCCTTGGGGAACATACATCCTATTATCTAGAAGCTTCCAGACTTCTACTCCTGAGAAAAAATAAGACCATTTTGTTCTCCATAATAATAGTAGTTATTTACTTGATACCCACAACACGCCAGGTGTTGTCCTGGGCACCTCATCCACGGTACAATTCTCACGACAGCCCGGCGTGGTATTATTTTCTTCACGTCAAAAATGGAAACAGAAAGTTGAGAGATTTGAACGGATTCTTTCCCAAAGTCTCAAAGCCGGTACGCTAGAAATGATATTTAAACCCAAGTCCACAGAACTGCAAAGCTCATCTTTCCACTATGACTTGCTGTCAATAAGCAACAGCCTCGAATATTCAGAGACGACCTTTTTCTTATCTTCTCCAAATATCCTTGGGGAGGAAAGGAAACTACGAGAAAATCACATTCCCTTTTCAAAAGGAATCATCAGGTGGTGGGCATCCATTAGAGATAATGGAAGGAGGAGGCAGAGTTCTTCCGCTCCTTCTAGTTTTGTTTTGTTTTTTAAGTCCCCACATCCCAGAAAACTTGGAGACACATGAACATCCCCATTGGAATAGGGGTGTGTGCATGGTGAATAAAACTTCAGATACCCAGAAAAAAATCCTGATCACGTGGCAAGGTCAAAGAGGAAACAGGCTGTTGCTCTCCCCAAAACAGAGAGGTTGGACCGGTGGTTCTCAGACTTTGCCTATGCAGCTGAACCACCTGGGTGACTTGCCGAAACCCAGATCTCCAGACCCCGCCCCCAGAGTTTCTGATCATTAGTTCTCCGCTGGGGTCTGATAAGGTACTTTTCCAACCTATTCTTAGGTGACGTTGGCGCAGTAGGTCCAGGGACCACACTTTGACAATCATACCTCCTAAACTATTTCTGGAGCCAACTAGAGTGGCATAGCGCCTGCTGGGGGCGTCTCAGACCTAACAGATGTGTCAGAGAAGGCTGATTCGCACCTACAAAACTTCCACATAATTGGTGAGGTTACTGAAGGGCAGTGAGTTGGGGTGACCCACTTTCACAACGAAGGCTGGGAAAGAAGTTGGACTTTAGAGTTAGACCTTACCCTAACCCTAATGCTAACTGGACCTGAGCTCAAATTCCAGCCCGGCTGCATAAGAACTATGCAACACTGTTGGACAAGCTGTTCGATCTCTGTGAGCATCCTTGTCCTCCTTTGTACCAAACTTGCAGAACTGTGACTAGTCTGAAAGAAGACAGAGGCGAAGACCCTTCTGGCCCAAAGCGATGTTGAAGAATTGTTGGGGGCACCCAGGTGGCTCAGCGGGTTGAGTATATGACTTCGGCTCAGGTCGTGATCTCAAGGTTCGTGAGTTCGAGCCCTGAGTTGGGCTCTGTGCTGACAGCTCAGAGCCTGGAGCCTGCTTTAGATTCTGTCTCCCTCTCTCTCTCTGCCCTTCCCCCACTCACATTCTCTCTCTCTCTCTCTCTCTCTCTCTCTCTCTCAAAAATAAACAAAAAATTTTTTTAAGAATTGATATTTCTTCAGGGGACTGGGTAAACTCATCTAGCTTCCTCTGAGAGAAGGTATTCACACTGAAAAGGCGAGGTCAGAGATGACTTGAGTTATTCCTCCTTGCTAGAGCCCGCCCCTACGGACTGGACCTTCAGGGAGTCAAGGTTGGTTTAAAGGTCTGAGAATCAAGGATAGTTCTTGAATCTCTGGAAGATCAAAAGGCTCCCGTGTCTTAACCCACAGGTTGGGGCTAGGCCAACAGAAGGGAATGAGGAGAGCTGAACTCTTCCATCAACACTAAGAGCCTATGGTTTCTCACCCCTTTCTTTCCAACACTATATAAACCTTTCATCTTAGTGCCCCTGGACTCAGAAAAAGGAAAATGACCAAAGGTATATGTATCAAGAGTAACACATTCACTGGGGCGCCTGGGTGGTTCAGTCGGTTAAGCGTCGGACTTCGGCTCAGATCATGATCTCGCAGTTTGTGGGTTCGAGCCCCGCATTGGGCTCGGTGCTGACAGATGGGAGCCTGCTTCAGATTCTGTGTCTCCCTCTCTCTCTGCCCTTCCTCAACTTGTGCTCTCTCTCTTTCTCTCGCTTTCAAAAAAAAAAAACATTAAAAATTTTTTAAAGTAACATGTTCGGTCTCACCAATGGTCTACTCAGGGAAATTGTGGTGGCGTCACTCAGGGGGTCCCCGAAACTCTGATCCTTTATGACAGGATCCACACATGGTTGGGATGATACCTCACGAAGTCCTCACTTTCTCAAACAGACAAGCAGCGGGTCATTATAACTAGTATTCTCCATAGAACAGTATTAAAAAGGCAGGATAGTTACTGTCTGACCTAATTAGGTATGTAGCTTTCAGATTTCCTACTGGCTTCTTCAAAAAGTTGAAGTTATTTCAGACATTGCAGCTATAATGGCACGATGATACATGGGTCTAATGAGTAATTTTATCAAATTAATTATTTCTGAAAGGATACATTTTCATCCTCAGAAAAATCCCTCCACTTTTTTTTTCATGTTTTGATCTTTGTAACTAATTTTAAAGACCGCACTGTGCCTGTTCCGTTTGTTCTGTGAGTCTTGCAATGGCCCCAGTGAAAAGCAATAACATTCGAATTTGACCGAGGCCCCAGTCTTTATGGTTTCTCAGTGCATCCCGTCACCCTGGGTGATTAAAGTCACTGGTCGAATTAACTTCAGCTTTAATATCATAGTTTCAATAAGGCAGCTGTGAGCAAGGAAGACAGCTGAGCTTTTCCAAGTGAGAATCATCTGAATTCATCATCAGCCTTCAACCACACCCCACCTGCCCACCTGCCTTGATCAATGGGCAAATAATGGTTTGTACACTGGGGAAGTGTTTTTCTGGGGGTCAGTAATGAATGGATGGCTTCAATTTCCCAGTGGTTTATGTCTGGCTCCCTATTATAATTCGACTGAAGCTTTGTGCCTGGTACAAAGCTTCATTCCTAGGTAACATATCAACCAGGATAGCCTTTGAGGGCATGGGACTTAAATAATGTACCCTTTGCATCCATTTACTTGCGTGAGATCATATATTAAGAAACAGATTGAATTATACATCTTAATTCTTTATGGAAGTAGTTCTCAAACCTGAATATGCAGCCCAACTGGAGGGCTTTATTAGAATCCACGTTGTGAATCCCCGCCTTAGAGCCTCTGGCTCAGTAAATCTGGAGTAGAACCTGAGAATGTGCATTCTACCAAGTTTCTAGATAATGCGGATGCTGCTTGCCTTGGGGCCACACTATGAGGACCACAGCTTTAAAGATACTGATACCACTTTCATTTATTGTTTTAATTTAGTGATAATGGTTTCGTATGTGGCAGCAAAAGGATAGAGAAGATAGAAGCTGTTGCAAAGTCCTTACCTGGCTGGGTATGTTTCTTTCACAGAACAGTCTGCTGTAGAGAATTTGCTAAAAATGTCAGCCCCCAGATTCTCCCACTGACCTCAGAGATGGAAAGAGGCAGTGTGTCCACCTGGTCTGGGCACATCATAGACGTCAGGGGGACCACATCTTGGAAGAAGTGGCCACGCGGAACCATTGACTCCAAGTCCTAGTTTTTCAAATGTGATGTCACCAATGAAATGGTTCTCACGCAGGGTGAAAAACTCTAGGTATAAGGGCAAATTCATTTCACAGGAAGGTCCCTGACTGTGTGACAAGTCAAGTTTGGGGTCAGGTTGACCCCAAAAATAACCATCAGGTACGGACGGAGAGAAGTCTCATTAACAAGAGTATTTTAGACTCAGAAACTACCAGCCAGATTTCTTATTCTCAGTCCTATATGCAAAGGAAATAAAAATCTAGGAAAACGGCAGCACTGTTCTCATTCTGAAAAAATTTTAATTTGCCTCTGTAGATAAGTTGTCCATTGAAGGTTCCCGAGTCACTATTTCCTGAGAGATGAGTATGTCAGGCTGGGTGTGTGTGTATTTGAGGAAGCAAAAAAAAAAAAAAAAGTCAACTGGTATACCTTTTTAGGGACTGCTACTCTAATAAGATAGAGAGACCCCTGCTTTCAGAGGTCAAGTGAGGTCTCTTACTTATTCACGCATGAACTATGGGGGATGTTAACAGAGTCATCTTGAGATGGCTCATGAATGTTCTATCCTAGAAGAAGCCCACTCTCTAGTGCAATATGGCAGTAAACAGCACAGACCCAAAGCTAGTCTACTGGTGCCATTAGAGACCCATCATTTACTAGCTGTATAAACGTGTAGCCAAGTTACCTACTCTCCCTGAAGCCTTCGTTTCCTTACCTATAAAACTGAGATACTAACAGTATTCCCATCATAGGGCTGTTCTGTTGAGCAAATGAGTTAATATATGTAAACCAGCGAGAGGAATTCCTGGCACGTAGAAAATACTATATAAATACTAGCCATTATTATTTATGTCCAAATACTGTGCCATTCTTCGCCTTTTGTACTATGCAAATTCTTCATGCTAATGCTATTTAGATTGGCCAACATCCAACATTTAGACTTCTACATATGGCAGCAAGACCATTCCAGAACCACCCTAATGACTTTGATTAGAACCAATCACCTGGGCCTATTTACACAGCAGAATGATTGGCAGGGTTTTGGAAGGCCTGGGTTTTCCAATTATACTCTCGTTGGGTATGGACTGGTTGGAAGAAATATGCCAGTCAGAATCATGCTAACGCAGATCACAGCCCCGTACGTTGTATACAACCCAGGAGAGAAACCAGAAAAAAAAAAAAAGGAAAGAGGAGGGGAACTGGCGATTTATTCCATAAGTGTTGTTTGATCCTCTGCTCTGTTCTGAGCTTGGTGCACGATGGTGTAGACTGAGAGGTGGGCACGCTACACCCACTCTCAGGAAGCTCACTGTCTCGTGGGAGAAGCACATTAGAAAGTCAGCAAATGATAGGGCGTCTGGGCGGCTCAGTCGGTTCAGCTTCCGACTGGCTCACATCATGATCTTATGTTTCGTGAGTTCAAGCCCCACACCGGGCTCTGTGCTGATAGTTCAGAGCCTGGAGCCTGCTTCGGATTCTGTGTCTCCCTCTCTCTGTCCCTCCCCCGCTTGCCCTCTGTCTCTCTCTCTCTCTCAAAAATAAACACTAAAAATAAAAAATTAGAAAATTGAAAAAATTAGAAAATGCTGTACATTGTGCCAAGGATTATAATAGACATTCCCCTGGGTTCCTGGGAGAGCACACAGTCGCTTACAACTGCAGTGCCCATCTCGGTCTGGGGAGGAGAGGTCCTCCCAAAGTCCAGAAAGAAGGAGCCGAAAGACAGGTAGGAGGCAGCCATGCCAGCAAGAGGGGCAAACGCATCAGCACCAACCCTGCGTTCAAAAGTTCAGGAATACAGATGACATCCAAGAAGATGGAAGATGTAGGGAAGCAAGATCCTAAAATGCCTTCGGGTTCTTAAGGAAGTCAAGACTGGCGGGATTGTACAAGGGGCTGGTTAATCCCACGCGTGTGGTGTGTCTACCTACCACATGCCTATGTGGTTGTGTACGTGGACAACACAGGCTTCCCCAGGAGAGGGAGAGAAGCCAAGAAACCAGTATGCAACAAATGAGAATTAATTTTCTCTGCAAAGAGAATGTACCGGGTGTGGACAGTCTTTGCTAATATTGCTACTGGTTATCTGTAGAAAGGGATAGGTTTTGACGAGTTCTTCTGTGATGATAACATGTATTGTCCAGCTGTCTGGAAAAGAAAAAATATATACAGGGCCCATCTGGTTGGAAAGTGGATTTTGGAGAGTAGGTAGTGGGTCCACGGGCCGGATGGGAGATAAGGAGCTCAAACACAGACTCACTCTGCTGGGAAGTGGCCCCTGGACCAGTGATTCTTGGCTAGGGCTGCGTAGATTTAGAAATTACTGATGTGTGGGTCCCAGCCCCAGAGACTATAGATTCGTTGGCTGGGGTTCAGCCTGGGCAAGAGGTTATTTAAAAGCTCCCCAGATGAATCTAACCTGCACCCAGTTTTGAGAACCCTAACCCTATCGCTTTGTTACCTAAAGTTTGTCGCCAGACCAGCAACAACCAACCCCAGGCACCTGTTAGAAATGCCGCAACACGGGGGCCCCTGGGTGGCTCAGTCAGTCAAGCCTCAGACTCCGGCTCAGGTCATGATCTCATGGTTCGTGAGTTCGAGCCCCGTGTCGGGCTCTGTGCTGACAGCTCGGAGCCTGGAGCCTGCTTCGGATTCTGTGTCTCCCCCTCTCTCTGCCCCTCCCCTGCTCCTGCTCTGTCTCTGTCTCTGGATAATAAATAAACATTAAAAAATTAAAAAAAAAAAGAAAAGAAAGAAATGCTGGGTCACAGGCCCACCCCAGTCTACTAGCTCAGAATCGGCATTTTGACAACATCCCCGGGTGATTCAAATGCACTTGCGACTTTGAGATGCGACCATCACAGCTTCGCATCGGAATCACCTTGGAAGCTTATCAAAATGACAGATCCGAGCCTCTACCGGTTATGATTCAGGAGGTCTAGAACGGAGCCTTGAATCTGCCTATGCTTTTAAGTTTTGATGAGCCCGACAGACAGCTGGAGTTGAAAGCCCCTGTGCTACTGTGCAGATCAAGTCGGACGGAGGACCCGTGATGGAGGGACGTGGGTAAGGCTGCTCTGTGCCGAGAGCTGGGGAGGGAGGCAGATGCTTCTGGAAGAAGGGCGGTTCCACACTGAGGAGGGGAGGGGGAATTAAGAGGCAGGAGGATTTCGAGGGAGGGCCGCACAGCCCCTTGTCATTCCTGCAGGAACAGATGGAGATAAGAAGCCCAGAGGTGAGGGCTATAAAATGTGGGCTATAAAATGACTCACAGCTTCCACGTGACTCTCCAGAAAGGACAGGTGAGGGGCAAAGGATTTAAATCGCCTTATGCTCCTGCGTGCGTGTGTGCGCGCGCATGTGTGTGCAACAGGCCATTACCGTGTGCCTTTGGGCATCCTGTGGTTGTTATGAGGACAACTCTTCAGTCGAGGGGCCTCTGTGATTCATGCCTCACACTGACCTCCTTTGGCGTCCGGCCTGCAGCTTGTAATTGGTAGAGAGTTCCAGGCCTTTCTAAGCAGTGACAGGGCCAACAGAGGTGGCCAGCCAAACACAGGGGAATAGTCATGGGAGTGAAGCATAGCCGTTTTCTTCCCTCTTCCTCCACTGAGCACGAGCGTGGTATCTGAGCCGGCGGGGTGCTAGGATACAGAGGCACAGGGTCCCTGAACTGTCTCTATCCTCATTCTGGGTTTCGAGGGGAGGGGGTGGATCGGGACCCCGCAGGCTGCCCAGGCAGGCTCTGGGTGACAGACCCTTCCACGGTCTAGCACAGGGTCAAATGCATAGAATGAATACATGAACAGACGGGTGGTCGAATAAGTACTAGAATAAAAAGTTTGCTGTTTCTAGTGCAACGATTCTTCGCATCCCAAAGAGAAGAGTCTCAGAATCACCTGTGCCAGGAGCTCCTTTACCGAGTCTGGCTTTGATCTCCCCAGAAGCCGCTCGAGATTTTTCCTTTTCTTTTGACAGAACACCTCGCTTCTTTGGCTGAAGTGTATAATTTCCTACCTAGCTCTCGAGGGGTGCCTCAGTCCTCAGGAAGAAAGCAGGTGTGAGTGCTTCGTGTTCCTGGGGCGTGGCCTCAGGGCCTCGGGCACCCTCCCTGCTGTCCCTGCCTCTGGGTTTCCAGGTGACTGTGCTCCTGAGTGGCCCCGGTGGGACCTGCCCGGGACTGATTGACAAGAGGCCTCTGGGAATACCACCCGGCCCTCCTTTCTCTCTGCGTCCAATTACCCGAGGGAGGGAGCGGACTGAGAACATATTTAGAAAACATGTTCATTGTTGCTTTTAAAAATCTCCTCTGTAATTAGGTACTACGGGGGCAGTCAACCACGAAAAGCCACAACCAGTGCTGTCAAGTTCCATAAAACAAAAGAGAAACCAATTAGTCAAAAAGGAGAAGAGGCTGGCTAAGCCCCAGCACCTGTCTCAGCCCCTCCACGCCCACGCCCACCCGGACGGCGGCGTCGACTCTGGCAAGCCCGCTCTGCCTGGGTACTCCAGACCCACGCGGTGTGGACGGGAGGTCACGGAGTCTCTGACCCCTCTCCGGAGAATCTATCTCATCACCACCAGGGCCGGCAGTTTTTGTTGTGCTCCCCTAAGAAACTTCCAGAAGGGGCCCCCTGAACCTGCCAGTTGCAAGAAGATACAGTCAGATTCTTGGCACTTGGCGCGCTGGAGTGGTTCCTGGGGAACGATCTGTACCCGTGGGAAGACAGAAAGGGTGCAGACACCTGTGTGGGCCCCATCCTGTTCCCTGGCGGCTTCTGAACTTTCTCCAGTGAAATCAGAGTCTTGGGAGTGATTGTTCTCTAACAAGCTGAGGGATTCCAATGAGTGTGAATTTTAGGTAGAAGCCTTACTTGCATTAGCACGACCCCCAAGAAGCGTGGTCTCTCAGGGCACTCCCTCTCCGGGCCCCCAAGCTGCGTAGGATGAGTTCTCTTGCAATACTCCCTTACCAACACTGCTGGCCCCTTTACGGGGGACTCAGCACCTGAGAGTCGTAGCCTACAGTTTCCACCCGGAAGTGACACAGTCCCATCCCGTTCACTAACAGACCTGGATTTCCTTCTGTCCTGGTGCAAGAATAATACGTCTTTGCTCTCCCAAAGTTTGGCACGTCTATGAGACAAATGAGTGGGATCACATGTACCACATCGGAGTGGAGCGCTTTAAGAGCTGGCATGCCATTTTCTCTGCTCCTCTTCCCCCCCTCCCCCCGCATGAGCGGAGAAGGACAGTGTTTGAATCGGATAAGGTGACTCAGTAAAGTTGTATTCTCTCACAAAGTCTAAAAGGCACAGAATACCTCCCGTGAGGTGAAGAAAGGGGTCTGGGGCTAGAGCCCAGAAAATAGCGGTTCTGAGGTCTGTGTCTCAAGAACCGGGGGTGTTGACGGGCACATGGAGGTGACCAGGTTCTTACCAGACAGGTAAGAAACCTCCTTCGTCGGAATTGAACTGCCAAAGGAACAGGGAGCCTGATACTCTTCAGGACTTGAGAGAATCCCTAGGGGAAGTGGGTGGGTGGAGAAGGTTGTGGAGTTCCCACGGAGGACATATTTCAGACACAGCCAAGGAAGACCATGGAAAATGAGGAACTTCTGGAGGGCTCGGCCATAAGCCACGGCAAATTCTGAACATGGAAGCCCCGCCCCAGAAAGCAGAATTGCAGCCTAATCAAGGGTGCCTGGGTGGTTCCGTTGGTTAAGTGCCCAACTCTTGATTGGTTTTGGCTCAGGTCATGATCTTGCAGTTCGAGGGATTGAAGCCCATGGCGGGGCTCGGTGCTGATAGGGTAGAGTCTGCTTGGGATTCTTTCTCCCTCTCTCAAATAAATAAACTCAAAAAAAAAAAATTGCAGCCTAATCAAAGGACATTCCTCAACCCAAATCAGGGACCCTCACAGTGTCCTCTCAGACAGGTTTCAAAATTGCTAAGGACCAGTGCCTACGAAGTGCTCCCTTTCTTCCCCTTTCTGAGTGCAGTGCTCATTGTAGATTCACTGTCCATACTCTACTGCATCGGTGTGCATGAGGGGAAGCAAGGATTTTTAGTTTATAGATCTCTAGAAGGATTAAGAACAGCTCTCTGCCTGGGTGTCTCTGTCGGGTAAGTGTCTGCCTTTGGCTCAGATTATGACCTCATGGTTCATGAGTTCTAGCCCCACATCGGGCTTTGTGCTGACAGCATGAAGCCTTCTTGGGATTCTCTCTTTCCCTTTCTTTCTGCCCTCACCCCGCTCTCTTTCTCCCTCAAAATAAATAAACTTAAAAAAAAAGAACAGTCCTCTATAGGCCTCGACTTGGATGGGGGTAAAATTCTTGGAGGTCGAAGTTCATGGAAGAAAGTCAGATTTATGTGCGGTCGTAAAGTATGAGTGGGATTTAAAGTAAGTGTAAAGATGGGAAACCAAACATTTTAGGTTTCATGGAGGCAAAATAAATACTGTATATTCAGTGAAAGATTGAGTATACCAGCAGGCTACTCACATCGGGGCTCAACTGAGTAGAAGGGGATTCAGAATGGCTGGAAAGGTGGAAGAAACAGAACGCCTAGGGGAATAGAAGGCATGCAGGAAATGGGAGTCACTCTAGGATCCTGGGAAGGAGCCTGGTTTACTGAAAATTATATCGAAGAAGGATTAATCTGGCGATGGACTGTGGGGAGGTGCAGGGCACAGAGTGAGAGGTAGAGACTCCAGTTAGGCAGCTGTTAGATTGGGAAGGAGCTGACAGAAGTCTGTACTGGGGAAACAGACAAATATGAAAGATTCAAAAGATGTGCTGAAGATGAACCAATAGAACAAGGATGGCAGAGGCAGGAGTACGTATCAAAAGAACCAAGCCAAAGTGATGCTCCGGCTCTCAGTCTGGGCAGCTAAAAGAACATGACGTCAATGAATTTTCGTCAAAAATAGAGTCAGTTTTGGAGGAAAGAGGCAAGTTCGCCTTAGGACGTGCTGAGTTTGAGGTGATGGTGGAAATGCAGGCAGGTCGCTCCCTTGCCCACTTCTAGGACCACTTCTCGGCTCACAGGCTTTCATTACTGAAGTTCATCCAAAAGGCAAGAGGGGTAAGAGAGATGGGCCTTGGGATATTTGGCTAGAAGTGTTGCCAGGAGTCAGGCACGTAAGTACATCCACTAAGGGAAAATTTTAAGAAAGAGAATAGAGGGGCGCCTGGGTGGCTCAGTCGGTTAAGCGGCCAACTTCGGCTCAGGTCATGATCTCACGGTCCATGGGTTCGAGCCCCGCGTCGGGCTCTGTACTGATGGCTCAGAGCCTGGAGCCTGCTTCAGATTCTGTGTCTCCCTCTCTCTCTGCCCTTCCCCTGCTCATGCTCTGTCTCTATGTCTCTCAAAAATAAATAATAAACGTTAAAAAAATTTTTTTTATAAAGAAAGAGAATAGAGGATTAGCACAGAGCTTGGAAAATGTACAGGTCTGTGGAGTGAGGGAAGGGAACTATACACAGAAAAGGAGGCAAAGAAGGCACCATCCAAAGAAACTGTAGACTAGTGTCACAAGAGAGGATTTTCAAGTAAGAGTGTGAAGTCTATAGTAGGAAATTCTTGACAAAAGACAAAATAAAAAGAATGGAGACTAAGAGAAGTCTTTAGATCTGGAGATTTATTTTGGATCAGGGACCTCTGCCAGTGGAGTTTAGGTTAGTTCCTTGCCTGAGAGTTCCATCGTTATGTGCTAGAACTTTCCATGCGGCCCACCATCCCCAAAGAAGTTGTTCTGACTGCTGTCCTCCCGCATCTACCACTCTAGTAAAACGAGGAAGGGGGCGCCTGGGTGGCTCAGTCGGTTAAGCGGCCAACTTCGGCTCAGGTCATGATCTCATCTGTGATCATGATCCGATCTGATCGGTCTGTGAGTTCGAGCCCCGCCTCGGGCTCTGTGCTGACGGCTCGGAACCTGGAGCCTGCTTCAGGTTCTGTGTCTCCCTCTCTCTCTGCCCTTCCCCTGCTCATACTCTGTCTCTATGTCTCTCAAAAATAAATAAATGCTTAAAAAAAATGAGGAAGGGGGTGATGACATACTTCCATAGTTGTCAATGACATAATATTTAGTCCTATACGCGAATAGCTGGAATTGTCATCACTAGTTCGGGTTTTCCACAGTCAGCAGCAAAAGTAGGAAGTGACTACTGTATCACACAAGAGGCCGCGCACGGCGGCTAATCGGGTAAGACACTGCTTCACATGCGTAGCATTCTCCATGCACCTGTATATTCCACGAACCCAGTCCAACTAAAAGCTTTATAATCACACAGCCCTGGCCTTAACTCCAGCTCTGTTATTTCCAGCTGCCTGCTCAGCATAGCCAGAAAACAGAAAATGCCCACATAGTAAATTACTTTTAATTAAAAGGATATAACAAATCTCAGAAGGTTCTCTTTCCACTCCTGCTCTAAGCCCGATGGTGAACAAGAACAGTCTGAAATAAAACGTGTGGAAGAGAGAAGAGGGCAGATTGCAGCAGGCCTAAGAGAGACCTAAAACTACTGTTGGAATGAAAAGGTTCATCCTAAGTATAAAAACACTGAAAAGTGTTCTGATAGGTTGGGGTACTAACTACAGGCCAATCAACGTGGCAATCCTCTATAGCATTGTTTCTGGACAAGAAGAAGGTCAAAAGGAAGAAAGAGAAGCCCTTTGGAGATTGGCTGGTAAAGGAGAAAAGAAGCACAGGGATGTGGAAGGACCCTATAAAAATAAAGGATAAAACTCTCAATAATAGGGGTGCCTGAATGTCTCAGTTGGTTAAGCCTCCGACTCTTGGTTTCAGCTCAGGTCACGATCTCACAGTTCATGGGTTTGAGCCCCGTGTCAGGCTCTGTGTTGGCAGTGTGGGGCCTGCTTAGGATTCTCTCCGCCCCCTCCTTTCTCTTTCACTCAAAATAAATAAATAAACTTAAAAAAAAAACTCTCAATAATAATCATGCCAATTAGAAAAGTTGTACTTTCTACATTAATAGGAGAGGCTACCATTAAAATAGGAATCTTCTACACTGCTCCACATAAAAAAAATGGGAGAGAATAAATATGAATAAATACATACGAATCTTTTAAAAAAACAAATGAGAATCCAAACATCTCTACGGATGATAATTTTCTTCCAACCCTACACAAAAGTAAGCATGAAGGAGAAGGCACTGAGCACAGCATTCTGGAATGAATTAAACAGCCTCAAATACACATTTGAAGTTATAAAGAATACTTTGAAAAGAGAAATTCAAAAGTTAAAAATAAACAGCAAAAAAAAAAAAAAACTTAAAGTAGATTTACTGAAATCTGGAAAGAGATGGAAGAAAAAGACAAAACAAAGACTAAAGTACAAGATGCCTAAAAGAGAACAGAGTCAAAATAGAGCATATGAAAGGCATCGAGGAAAGGCAAAAATACAGCCATGACAATGAAATAAACCAATGAAAGCAATAAGAACTACATGAGGAGCATTGAATGGTAACTATTAGGGGGTGAAAAACAACACAAAACAAAACATAATAACAAACTGAAATACCAAAATTTCAAAAATAAATTAAATAGGAAAAAAATACATATCTTGCAGAAAAAGTTACTAATAAGCTACCCTCAAAAGCACTAGGCCCTGATGGTTTTATAGGATAATTATTTCAAATCTTCAAAGACCAGATAGTCCTCATGCTGTACACATTGTTCTAGAGCAGTGAACAGGAAAGAAAATTCCCAATTCTTTTAATAAAGCCAGTGACACTTGCTTTAGTCATGCTGGTACTAAACATAAAGATAGTATAAGAAAGAAAACTATACACCACAATCATTCATTAATATTGATACAAAAGTACTAAATGAAACATTAATAAACAAAATCCAATATAAAGAAAATAATACATGACCAAGTGGGATTCATTCTCGGAATGCAAGATTAAGTCAATGTTAGTAAATCTATTAATATTATATACCATATTAATAGATCTAAGAGAATAATCATAGATTGATTATACCTGCATAAACGATGAAAAAGCCTTTGACATAATTCAATACCCATTCATTTAAGGAACTGAGGAATATTTTTAACATGGATTAGTCTGAATCAATTATCCATCCATCCATCCATCCATCCATCCACTCATTCATCCATCCTCTATCTACATACCTTGGTCCTAAAGACAGTATCTTAATGAGAAAGCTCTAGGGCATCAAAACAAAGCTAGGATGCTTTCTATCTCCACTAATATTCAACACCGTACTAGCGGTATTAAGCCAATACAGTCAGAGAAGATAAATCAATTAGAGGCAGAAGGGTAAAGGAGATGCAATATGCATAGCATATGTGTCAATGATAAAAATCTGGAATGTCAAGGATAAAAATAACTCAAACAATAAAATAAATCACTAAGACAGCAGGATGCATCATTAACACACACAAATCAATGGCCCTCACATACACAAATATAACCAGTCAGAGGTCATAACGGTAGAGAAACTCTTGTTACAAACAGGAACCAAGGTATTCAAATAAGTAGAAAGAAAGCTAACAATATCTGATCCTGGACCAGGAAAAACATTTTTCTTTTGCTGTGCAGGACACTAGTGCTGCACTGAAATAAAAGATGTAGATTAGATAATGGTATTTCATCAATGTTAATCTTCTATTTTGATAATCATACTGTAGACATGTAAGAGAATGTTTTAGAATTTAGGAATTACTTATATATTTAGGCATAGAGGGCCATCATATCTCCAATTTACTCCCAAATATTTTTAAATTTAAATTTTTTTTGGCATTTATTTATTTTGAGAGAGAGAGAGACAGACAGAACATGAGCAGGGGAAGGGCAGAGAGAGAGAGGGAGACACAGAATCCAAAACAGGCTCCAGGCTCTGAGCTGTCAGCACAGAGCCTGACGTGGGGCCTGAACCCATGAGTGAGATCATGACCTGAGCCAAAGTCGGACGCTCAACCGACTGAACCACCCAGACGCCCCCCAAATATTTTTTAAAAACCCTATATACAGGGGCAACTGGGTGGCTCAATTGGTTAAGCATCTGACTCTTGATTTCAGCTCAGGTTGTGATCTCACAGTTCATGGGATCGAGCCCCGCATTGGGCTCTATGTTGACTGCTTGGGATTCTCTCTCTCCCTCTCTCTTTGCCCCTCCCCTGCTTGTGCTCACTCACACTTTCTCTCTCTCAAAATAAGTAAACTTTAAAAAAAGTATATGTGTATTTTTAGAAAACATCATATGATGTTAAATGTATACACGACATGTTGCATCTATCTACTATCTGTCTGTCTGTCTATCTATCGATAAAGTAAATGTAATGAAATGTTAAAATTTGGAGAAGTCGGAGGGTATACAGGAATTTTTGCACTATTTTTGAAACTTTTATGCAAGCCTGAAATTAAATCTAAATAAAAACACTGAAAAGATTAAAAGTCAGTAAAAAGAAAGTAATCAGTGGGCCTAATACCAATGATATAAATGATGGTACGACAGGGTGGATTATTAAGCAGTCGTTGGTGGGGGCGGGAGGGAAGACTGATCTAGAATGATATCCAGGTTGCATTAAGTCTAAAAATCAAGATGCGAAGTGGTGACTATGTTGTACTTTTGTATTTAAAGTGCACGTGATTGCAGTCGTAAAGAGTACGGTGAAACAAACAATGAAGAGGTACCGATTCTCCCAGAGGTCTCCTGGCGCGGGGATCAGCTCTGGGGATAACTCGGGTCACAGGGAACTGCCTTCCCCACCCTTCACCCTGTGTTTCAGCACACAGACATGAGGCTTGGAACATTAGGACTGGACGGTATCTTGTTTTTTGTTTTTTTTTTTTTTAATTTTTTAATATTGATTTAATTCTGAGAGAGAGAGAGGGATTGCGAGCGGGGAAGGGGCAGAGAGAGAGAGAGAAGGAGACATAGAATCCGAAGCAGGCTCCGGGCTCCGAGCCGTCAGCACAGAGCCCGACAGGGGGCTTGAAGTCACCAACTCTGAGATCATGACCCGAGCCGAAGTCGGACGCTTAACTGACTGAGTCACCCAGGTGCCCCAGACCTAGAAGGTATCTTGTAGAAAAACTTACAGGTAGAGAGTTGCAGAGCCAGAGAGGGGGAGGAATTTTTCCATACATTCACCTGCAGGAGACACAGGTCTCCTGACTTCCAGTTTAGTGTCATTTCAATTCATTTGTTAAACCATTCATTCATTCGCTCATTCATTGACAGTATCTACTGAACATCAACTATGTGCCAGGCACGCGTTAGCCACAGGGGACGCATGGTGGACACCTCCAGACAAGGTGCCTCATCGCATGGTTAGCGGTGAAGACAGGCATCGGGCAAGAAATCACACAAATTAAACATAATTTTTTGAAGAGTATGGGAAAGGAAATATTAAGGGTGAAATTAGAAACTACAGCGGAAGGTCTGATTTCCATTTGATGGAAGAAGACTAACCTGAAGAAGGGAGATTCAAGCAGAGACCTGAACAGTGAGTAGGCTGGTCTAATAAGGACCACGAGGAAAGAACATTCCAGACAGAAGGAATGGCCTGTGCCAAGGCCCTAGGGAAGGAAGAAGAGGAAGGAGCCCGATTTTGACTGAAGTGCACTCCATTGTCAACGGAGGGACAGAGGAAGGAAGGAAGGAAGGGTATACACACATTTCCGCTTACGAGTTTTGAACTCAGTATTTTTATGATGCACAAGTGCCTTTCCGAAGTGTTAGCATTAATATTTAGGACTCTGGCTGCAGTAGGCAAAGAGTGACAAGAGATCTAAGCTTCAGGTTAAGTTAGGTCCATCAGATTAAATCAGGTTAAATGAGGTTGGAATAAGGTAGATCACTCTGGTGCTCAGCAGAGGACAGGACGTGGGGCACAAGCATGGAACTCCATCTGGCGGGGGGGGTCTTTGAGAATTGTCTAAATGCAGAGGGAGGGAGTCATGGACCAGGATGCTGGATTAAGAAGGAAGCAGGTAGTGAGGAAGGTCAGGAGACCAGAACGGAACGGAAGGGTAATGCACTTGGATGTGGGTGGTGAGGGAGAAAAGATACCAAGGACAGCAGCAGGATTCTACCTGAGCCCCTGAGTAGCCAGAGGGGCCACGGGCTGAGGGCCCTTTGCCTTCACCTGCACGAACATAAGTTTCTGTCAAATCTGCCCCGCGATTCAGTCTGGGCGCACCAGCCCTATCCATTTCAGTTGAATGGATTCAGGGTTTGGGCATCTGCGTTCAAGTGCTCTTAGTAAAAAACCAGAAAACCATTATGTTCGCCCAGAATTACTCTCCCAGGGCAAAAGCAAAAGGATTCATTGCAAAGCAGATGATGATAACAGGACTCTGATATCCATCCCATTCAAGGAATGAATACTTTATAAGCTCTGGCCCCCGTGAACCCAATTGCACATTTATGCATCGCTGGTGGAAGGGCTGTCAGGTACAAACCATGAACGATCTGCTGTTAACCTCATAAAAAAAAAAAAATCACCTCCCTCCAGTGTCGGGCCCATATCCCGAGGGTCTTCATGCCTGTATCATAGAGCGTGGGCAGGAGAACGGGCCACTTGGAGAACGCTCGGGGGCGTTCAAACACAAAGGTCTCCTGTGTGAGAAAGCTGCTGGCCTGACTCCACGCCGTAATTCACTCAGGAGGTGTCTTATCCTGAAATTACCCCAGAGCATCAGAGAACAAAGGACCTTATGAATCTTCAATGCTCTGCCTTGCTTGGGGAAACTGAGAGCTGACACAGAAAATCACCAAGACTGGAAGTCGGAAAAACCACGGGGAAGGGGGTAATTGAGTCTCCACGGAATACCGGCTCCATGAGCTCACCTGATTTCCTTTTCAGCTATGCGGTCAGCTGCACCAGAATCAAGGCCAGAGGACACGCTTGGTGGGGGAAACAGAGGCAGGGAGCTGACCCTAAGTTGGCTGTGTCCATCTCTGCCCAGGGAGACGGAGTCGGCCTCGCATAGGGACCTGCCTGACGTGTGCCTGGTTTAGGTTTGCTCTTAAAGGCAGGAGAGCAGAAAGGGGCAGGAGAAGACGGGTAGGGAGAACCAGCTAGAATTCTGACCTCAGCCTCTATTTTGTCCTCTTCCACCCTGGAAGGATTTAGGACACTGCCTCCAACCCACCTTTCCAGGCTCATTTCCAACTGCCCCCTATAGGCATCCCACGCTTCCATCACTTCCCTGTACCCCGCTAAAGGGGGAGTCCTATGCCCCCTTCTCTGTGTCTTTGTTCCAGAGGCATCTCCACCCACAATGCCCACCCTGCCCTACTCTTGTCACATTCTTCCTGCCCGTAGGGCCACCTCAAGTCCTGTCTCCTCTACGAAGGCCATTTTAGGGCTCCTCCACTCGGAGAAAAGGTTTTCCTTCTTTAAATCCTCCCCCATCCTTCTCAGGCTCGATTTTATGGCACTTCCCTTTTGTTTGGCAGAGAAGATACCTCAGGAAGCCTGGCATTGTTTTTCTCATCCTCGCGCAACCCATAATTAAGCTCCACTGAATTGGACAGATCCCTGTGATTCCAGCATCTGGGAGAGATCGCTCAGGTTTTAGGAGGTCTCTCTCTGCATCACTGTCCAGAGCTCAGGTATTCCTCTTAGGGAGGAATTCTTTCCCTCCCCAGACGCAGGACACCGTGGCTTCCGGTATACAGAGACTTCAAGACCAATGAATCTCAGAAACGGAGGTGACCTTGAAGACCATCCAGAGGACTGCCCTTAAAACCAAAAACCCCTCCAGGGTAGTGCTGCTCAAACTTTCGGGTGCATGGGATCACCCAGAGATCTTGCTAACAGGCAGGTTCTGAATCAGTAGGTTCAGACCGCAGCCCAAGAGTCTGCATTTCTAACTAGCTCCTGGGGGATGCCCACACGCTAGTGCCAGTGCTTTCCCTTGAAAAGTAAGGTTCTCCAGCATCTTAAGCTATGACAATATCAAGAGCTACCATTGCCTGGTGCTTAGCCCTCTGGCGCGTTTATGTCATACGATCTGCACAATATGCCCACGAGATAGGTGGTACAATTATCTTACATCACAGATGGATGTCACAGAAGTCAAGGTCACATGGCTAGCATGGGGCGGAGTAAAGGAACCTGTCTGACTCCAGCGACTCTGTCCTCAGCACATTCCTTCTTCCGCAATTATCTAATGAGGGAAGTTGACGTCACTATCTGGAAGGCAGGAAGACCAACGGCTGAGGCCGTGACTCCAAGCAGGAAGGGCTAGAATACCATTATTCTGCCTCATGAACAGAAGCAGAGTCCCAGAATTATATGGTTATGTTCAGAGAGCACAGTCCTGAGAACCGAGACCAACAGGATTCCGTCCCACTTCTGGGGACGCCATGAAGTCTGGCAACCGTTCATTGGGAGGCCACCTCCTGGCCACAGACTCCTGCTGCCGTAGGGATGGCCCGGCACTTTCCCAGACTTGAGAGCCCCATCAGCTAAGCTGTCGGGGTTCGTGAGACTCTTGGCAGTGAGCAGCAGAGAATGAGGGAAAGCCAACTGCCAACGGCTGGCTCCTGAGAAGGGAAGATTCCCAAGTTGCATGGCCAGTCAGTGCCAAGACCAGTGCCAGGAAGAAGGTGCGCTGGCCATGAACCCGCCCCTGGGACCAACTTGAGCCAGGGGTCATGGCAAGAAGAAACTCAGATCTGGCACAGCAAGCGATTAGAAAATAAGAATGTAGCCCAGAGCTGGTAGAACTCTGTCTGAACATGCCAGCCTCTGGGAAAACCAAAGAACTTGATCTCTCTCCTCTCCCAATGGGGGCGTAAAGGGACACCAAGATTCAGGGAGCCGAAGGCTTTCTTTGGGCCTCCCCTCCTCCTGGCAGAAGCTGAGGAGTGATACTTCGCTGATTTCAATGTGCCAACAAGACATCTCTCTTTGCCTCACTACCGGAGACATCCATCTGCATCTGGGTTCCTCCTCTTTTGAGTAGAATATACATGTTTACTCTACAGGCGAGTTGAACTTTCCCAAGGCAACTTCCCAGTGCGTCCTGACCCCCTCCTTCACCCTGGACCATCTCCAGCCGGTGGATTGTCCGACTGGCCCAGGAGCTTGTGTGGGCCAGTGGTAGCAGGCCCACAGACAGGCATTAACTAGGGACACGTATGGTCCAGGACTCAGCAAAGATCTGATGAATGGGGATTCTTCTCAGCACCATGATTTGCTGAGGTAGGGTGAGTTGGGTGACAACTCAGATGCCACGTCGCCTGTCTCTGTGTACCATTTCGAGCCAAGCACTGCCCTTAGAACAAGGTGAACCTGAGAGGATGGCCAGGTTATGGATGGACTTCCTCAGGGCCTCAAAGTGGGTCTCTAATGGAGAATAGGGTGGGCCTATCTTAGAAGTGGACCCTTGGATGGCTCAGGAAGTTGGCTCTGATGGGCACCATGCTCCTCAGCTTCATCTGCAAGCTTTAACTGCTATCAAAACTAACCTAGTGAAGACAGAGTCCTCAGCAAGACTGAGGAGGGACATGGCCCCCTTTCTGCTTCTTGGGGGTGCGAGTCGGGGGTCACGGGTGTTCTTGTTCACAGGACCAACTAGGAAAGGGCGTTTTGTGGAGTAGCTGCCTTTCACCAAAATGGCAGAACTCACAAACGGAAGTATCCAATCGAGAGCTTTCAAAGGTACCGCACTGGGTTTCGTTCTGCCTTATTTCTTCCTGTTTGAACAGCAGTGATGCTGAGAAATGGATTCACCAGGTGAGCGTGGAATTCACCATTCACGCACATCTGTCTTTGCATCTGCCGCAGTCCATTTTAACCAATTAACCACCGTGTGAGGTTGACTCCATTCTAGGAAAATGGGGAATCACACTGATGCCACGTATTCTCCCGAGTGGGAGGCTCGGGGACAGCCTGTGCGTGCTGACCTGAATCACGGGAAAGACCACGGAAGAAGGCTGAGCACACAGAGTCAAAGCCTGGTTCCCGGTATTCAGCCATTAATCAGGAGCACCCAGGCAGAGAGCACACCAAGGGAGCTGTCCCACGGCACAGATCAGAACGATCCGTGGACAGCCTGGATCCGTGGTGCCCCCAGCCCAGAACCCAAGAGCTCCTCTCTGCTCTTCCCGCCCACCCTGACCTGTGGAGAAGTCCGGGCAAGGGTGCTCCCAGGTGGCACGGGCTTCTCGGAGGCCAATCTCAGGCAAGCCAGACCCAGCCTTCCCTCTCTCCTGCTCTTGCACTTTCCCCGGCTCTCTGTTGCTATGGAGACCAGATGCCTCTGAGCTCTGCACTTTATCTGGAGCCCAGCCTTCAAACACCTTGGGTTTAGCGAAGCCCACTCACTCCCCTGGCTCCTAGGGTGCGAAAATAACTACACTAGATTTCTTTCGCTAAATGGTTCAGGGATCCCCTAGCCGGAAACCACAGGACGATCTGCAGGCTCTTACTCAAACCCTGCGGTGGGCGCAGGGGCAGCCAGCCCATCCATTCTTGCTTTTCTAGAAGAAGAGACCTCGTTTCAAATCCTGTAGACCCTGGGCAGCTGTGGTGGCACCTGACAAATGGGCTGGGCTGGTGGGAGAAGTGAGCACCGGCTCACAGGCCCTCATGAGGGTCAGCCTGGCCACGGGGCTCAGGCAAGGATGGGTGGAAGGCAGCCGAGAAGGACAGTTCTGGGCGGGCCTGAGGAAGGAGCTCCCTGACCTCAGTTTTGATCAGCTTCTCTGCTATATTCAGGACCCACTCCCCCGTTACTCCTGGAACCTTGTCATTACCAAAAGCTCCGCCCCCTCTCACACTTTACCTCCCGGCCACTACGCGGACCATCAGGCTCTGGTCCTCGCCTTCCCCTGCCCTGGCTTCCTACTCCCGGTAGAATGTTTACCAGACTCCTCGCTGGCTAACCCCTGTCCACGTGGGCCATGGGAGGACCCATCTCTGGCTTCATCCCCTGCTCAGGAGACAGATACCACCGGCCCCGCACCCTTCTCCTGGATCGCTGCGCCTCATCCTTTGATCTGGGGACTTGAGCATCTGTGGGACCTGACCAGTGCCATCCCATGCCACTGCCCTCGCTGCTGAGACTTCTGAACCGGTGGCTTCCAGCTGTGATCTCGGCATCTGCCCGGACGCCCCCGGCTCTTCTGGATGTAGCATGTACTTCCCTGCCGTGTCCTCTGCCTCAGACCCCACGCCTAGGCTGGCTGGGCAGTGGGGTGGACCACATCCAGCTCAATGCTCAGACGGCATTGCGTGGACAGAACAAGGAGATCCACGAAGGGTCTTTCTGCAGGGTCTGGAATGGTCCTCCAGGGTGCAGCTGATCTCTAGAAAGCCCCATGGCCTCTGAGCACCGGGAGGCTGGGCATGGCCAGCTGCGGACAGCAGCAAACTCAGTGTCCATCTCTGGGCTCTAGAGGTCGGTATGAAAGATGCTCTGAAGCCACACTGGCTGGACCTGCTCGGATGTCCTCACTGCGGTGACCGAGGGTCCCGTTTGCCTGGGACTGGACTAAAACTGCATCAGTTGGGGCCAACTGAGTTGGTTGGCCACCCTCCCCCTCTCTCGCAGCTGATGACCATGCCTCTCCAATGGCATATGTCCATGCCATAGGACATGCCCCTGGGGCCACAGACTCTGCCTTTCTTCTGCGGTGGCTTTCTTTGGTGGATTTTGCTCCTGGTTGAAACCAGTCCCTCCCCCTACATGGTAGATCCCATCTGTGGCTCACCGACCAAGGACACCATTTCTGAAACACCATCCCCTGCCCCACGTCAACCATTTTCCCTTCTCTGCCGGCCCATTCCCATCAGCACGCGAATACACTGTGACTTGCCCCGTCTTCAAACAAAACACAACTGTCTTTACCTGGCACTCCCTTCCAGCCACTGCCCTCGTTGCTACTCCGCTTCGCATTAAAACTCTAAAGGGTCGTCCGTGCCTGCAGTTTCTTACTCCTCTTCTCCCATTCTCTTACTTTAAAAAGCTTTTCTAGCGTTCTGTCTTGGAGCATTTCAAACACATCCCCGAATACAGAGGCCGGCGTAATGAACTCTGCTCTTTTCATCACCCAGTCGGCCTCGATCGTGTGGAAGCACAGCCCAGACATCATCCACCCTCTCTTGCCTCCATCAGACACACGTGTGCCTCCTCCATCAGATACACATGTGCCTCCCCCACATCTCGCATGCCAAGCTCACCAATGACCTCCGTGTTATCATATCTAGTAGTCACTGCTCAGGCTTCAGCTCATTGGACTCTCTATGGCTTAAACAGCTGATCACTGTACCTCGTGGGAATGCCTGTTTTGTTTCCCACTCAATTTCCAAGACCACACATTGCCTTGGTTTTCTTGCTTCCAGACTAGTCTCCTTCCTAGGGACCCTCCCCATCTCTCCAGCCTCTCCATATTGGGTGCCCAGTGGCTTCCTCCTCGAGCCTTGCTCACGTGGGGAGTGACACTCTCCCTAGCTGACATCATGTGGTCTCCAAGATTCACACCCCGGAAACTCCCACATTTATTTCCCCAACCTGGACGTCTCTCCTGAACTTGATGTTTCCGCATGGATGATATGATTAATAAACATCTAAAACTTAATATAAGGAGCCAGACTGAATTCACAGCACCCCCAACCTCTGCCTAAACCTTGTCCCTCCCGCAAACTTCCCGCTTCCAAGTGCTTCAAGCCAAAAACATTTTGTTTTTCATCTTGCCTGGAATGGCAACCAGATCCTTAAGTGGCCCCTGGGCCCCGTGTGCTCAGGCCCCAGCCCCTGTCTGACCCCCACACTCCGGCTCCTTCTGGTCAGTCCTCCCAGCTGTTCCCCACAGCCTGGTGGTGGACACTTGGCTGTTCCCTTGTCCTGGGAGCCCCTTCCCCAAATCCAGACAGCTTTGATCCTCTACCTCCTTCAGTCTGTGCCCAAATGTCATTTTTCTCTGAAGGCTTGTGGGTGCTGTTTTATGAACTACAAGTCCCTCCCTTTTCTTGTCTTGTCTTGTTCCAGAGCTTTTAACTCTACCCAGCATGCTTCCTATATTTACTTCTTTCTATCACCTTGCACTGGCATGTGAGATTGCCCGCTGGATCTGGATCCTCAGCGCCGAGAACGGTGTCTGGCACAGAGCGGGTGCTCAGCACACCTGCTTACCTGAAGGAACGGATGACCACGAGCAACAATGTCCGCCTCCGGCAAGGGCCCAATGACTGTGGAGCTCCTGCCTGTTAGCAAAGACCATAGGGGCCCCTCTCTGTCCCAAACACACAGACACTCTCCCTCTCCTTCTCTCTCTCTCATGTACACCCACGCGCATACTCAGGCCTATCTGGCTCCTGGTGTGGTGGAAAGATCCGGGGAACAGTGAGAAAGAGCAGAGGAGAGGCGGGCAGGGACCAGCACACCGCACCACTAGGTAAACTGCCCAAATGCAGAAGGCAGCGCCGTGAGCACGCATGCGTTGTTACCACCACCACGGCCCATAGGATTCTACCTGGCGTGGCCTGGGCTACACCGGTGCAGATCACTGGAATTAACAACACAGACACGTGAGGGATTCTGGAAAGAATCTCTCTGGCTCTTTTGATCAGACTCAAAACCAACCAGCTCGCCTGAGTCTTTCACCAAAACGCTGAAGTGTAAGAGTCTCTATAAAGCGTGTTCATTTAGCCAGACCCTGAAAATTTAATTGAGCAGACTGAGCTTCCTTTCTGGAAGGACAGCCCCGGCTCCTCTGGCGGTGGTGTCCCCACTCCTGGCCCATTTTTTTTTTTTTTTTGGTGTGACTTCCTGTCCTGCAAAATGTGTGCCTCTAAAAAGAACAGCCATTGGCTACAGAGTGTTTCCCACGCTCGTGTCCCCTGGAACCCGTGCCCGTAGGCTGCCTCGCCGTCTCTCTTCTCCAAGGCAGGATGTATGGTGGGCGGGAGCACGCTCTTTGGAAACAGGACTGGATTTGGAATGAACCAGTACCGACTATTTGATGTTCATTCAAATTACTCAACGTAATTTGACGTTGAACAAATTACTCGACTGCTCTACTTTGACGTCTTCCCCAGCAAAATGGGGATAACAGAAGCGTCCCCACAGGGTGGTCTTTAAGGTGAAAACAAGATGGCATATTGTCACATTCGAATTGTAAACACTCACAAATAGAAGCCTTCATCATTGGGGTTTCACTGTGGCAGCCTGGGGGATGTTCTGCTAGGGTGATCCTATCTGATGAAGAGAGGAAAGATTTTAGGGGGAACTTGGTCTAAACTCATGGTCACTGTGATCAGCTTCTTCCTTGGCCTTGACTTCCATTTATCCTAAGGGATGAGCAAGGAAGAGGTCAAAGGAAGAAACTAGAGCAGCGGACACATGCAGAAGTAAGTAGCTCCTTAGAAGAAGGAGAAAATAGAGGCGCCTGGGTGACTCAGTCAGTTGAGTGTCCAACTTCAGCTCAGGTCACGGTCTCACAGTTCGTGAGTCCGAGTCCTGTGTCGGGCTCTGTGCTAACAGCATAGAGCCTGCTTGAGATTCTCTCTCTCTCTCCCTCTCTCTCTCTCGCTGCACTTCCCTCTCTCGAAATAAATAAAATTTTTTAAAAAAAGAGGGAGGAGGAGAATAAGGGGGAAAGTGAGAATTATAAAAGGCAGAGCACGTCACTCAGTTAGCAAGCCCTGAAAAGGGGCATCGGTACTGTGTGGTACCTGTGACAGTGTGGTGCTAGGCCCCCCAGGAGGTTGACCAATGACTGTGTGGTCTCACAGGGGTCTCCTAACAGGATAGAGATAGAACAGGGGGCTTTGGCGGCTACGAAGCCCCTAAGGCCAGACTTCCGTTTCTTCTAACGTCTCACCTTTGCAAGCCCATTAACCAAAACATCTTCTTGTTTAGGCTTCGTCTCAGAGACTTAATTCCCTGTGCACCTAGGGACCTCATTCTTAAATAGCACCCTCACCCCCAACTCTCTGAATTTGGAGGCACGGCCACTGAAGCTAGAGTGCACCTCTCTCTCCACGATGCCTCTGGGGTCCTTGAAACGGCAGACAGGACTGGCGGCATGTGAGCTTACAAGAAGGTTCCGGACGCCGTTTAGAATAGGGGCGGTCAATACGCGATTCTCAGATCATCAGAGTCTGACCGAAATACCTGTTAAGTTCAGTGACGCGGGTTGGCAGGGCAATGGTACTACCTTCTAAAGCAGGAGTTAGCTACCCCGTTGGTTCTGAGCATCATAGTCATAGTGGCAGTGGCCAGATGCCAGTGTAGTAGGAAGAAGGGAAAACTGGAATAAAGGAAGAGGTCCTCAACAGGTGTAAGGGGTGAACCAGAAAGAAGTAAACAGAATAAGGAAAAGAAAGGAACGAGACACACAAGGTATACAATGGCCCCACATCAGATGCCTTGGAGTGGTTACCTTCCCATGGTGCTGCTTGGCTTTACATGGTGCTGCTTGGCTTAGAGATACTACTCAGAGCCGAGCTTGGGTTGCTCTATAGGAAGGGAGGATAGAAGGTTGGCCCTTTTCCAGAGACCCGAGCTTCGCGGGAAGAAAGAGTCCCGATATCAGAAGGGGGGACCCCGTTTCCTAAGCTCCTCCCCCAGCCCCTGAAACTTTCATTATCTTCGCAGTTGGAAAATACACACAGAGTACATTTCTGGAGAGAGGAGGTTTCAGAGGCCTTGACGGAAGGCAATGGAAAAGAGGACTGGCTAAGGGTGAGGACAGGGGGACCCCCCACGCATGCTCAGGAGGGTTGGAAGAGACGCAGGCAAGCAGATCAGGGCAATCAGCACCAGCAGCCACAGCAAAGGCCCGCACCCATGGCAGGGTACAGTCTCCCAGGTGACAGAGACCCAAAGGACAGACAGGGATAGAGAATCCCCTTAATGCTGCAGCCTTGTGTCCACCGCCTGATAAATGCATGGCCTCGCTGCGGTCCCATGTCCCCACTCTTGTCTTTTTCCATCCCGCTTCATTCATACAACCCCCCTTCTATTTCTTGACACCCCAACAAAGCTTCTACCTCAGGGCCTTCCTGCTGCCTCTGCCTGGGATGCAGGTCTCTGCCCGGTTACCGCCTTCTCCAGGCCGCTTCCTGCCGCGGCGTTCCCAGCTGCCTCGCCTGCCTTCAGTTTCCCCCTTGCTCCTCTCATCGAGAATTTATTTTGTCCGCTTCCCCCAACGGAATAGGAGTTTTCACGAAAGCAGATTCCATTTTGTTGACTTCTGAATATTGCTTAGCACACGGCAAGCCTCATGAAATATTTATTTGTTGAATGAATGTATGAGCCCAAAGCCATAATATTTTTATATATATATATATATAAATATATATGTAACATTTTTATATAAAATGTTTTTTATAATTTTATATAAAAGTAATATATATGTAACATTTATAACATTTATATATTTATATATAGATATGTAGTTCATATATAGTTTTATATACTATTTATATTTATATATAAATATATTAAGCATTTATACATACATAAATAGTTCTTTTGATGAACTGTCTGACATTTCAGGTTGGACCACCTACAAGGGGGAGGGGTGAGGGAAGGAAACCACTGCAGTTGAAAAGCCTGCCATGTTCTGTTTGAAAAACTCAGATTTGGGGGCGCCTGGGTGGCTCAGTCGGTTGAGCATCCGACTTCAGCTCAGGTCGTGAGCTCATGGTCTATGGGTTCGAGCCCTGCGTCAGCCTCTGTGCTGACAGCTCAG
This sequence comes from Paguma larvata, assembly GCA_030068075.1. NCBI lineage: Eukaryota > Metazoa > Chordata > Mammalia > Carnivora > Viverridae > Paguma > Paguma larvata. The sequence goes on from CM057843.1 coordinate 18,815,477, forward strand.
AGCCTGGAGCCTGCTTCAGATTCTGTGTCTCTGTCTCTCTGTCTCTCTCTCTCTCTCTCAAATAGAAATAAAGATTAAAAAAGAAAAGAAAAATTCAGATTGGTAGCTCCTGAAGTAGGAGTGCGGTAGCCAACCTCCAGGGGTCCCCGTGTGGCTCCCTCCCCGCCGAATCTGGAATAAAGCTGACTTGCATGACCACGAAGATGCTGAGAAAATGACAGACTGTAACCTATAGGCTTGGTGTCATAAAAGACACGTGGCTTCTGACTTTCTTTTTCTTGGATCGCCCACTCTGTTGTGAGGACATGCAAGGAGCCCATGGAGAGAACATCACGGGGAGGGACCGAGGCTTCCGCAGCTGGCCAAAAGCCAGCACCATGTGCGTGAATGATTCTAGAAGCGGGTCCTCCACCCTGGTCAAGCTTTCAGATGAAGTAGCCGGGAACCTCATGCCAGACGCTGCCCCCAGAAGCATTCAGCTCAGCTGCCCCCGAATTCCTGACCCGCTGAAACTACGGGAGATGATAGGTGTTGGCTCTGGTTTTAAAATGCTACGTTGGAGATTCGTTTGTCTCACAGCGATAGGTAATTACCGCAAAGCAGACGATGTGGGGGCTGGCCGTCCTAGGTTCGAGCTGATACACGATGTCTTTCATTTATTAACCGTCCATTTGCCAGCCCATCCCCCTTCCGGTCCCAGTTTGATTCTGCGACTTGGAGTAGCCACAAATGCCACCTGTATCCTCAATAAATTTTATTTGGACACAAAGAGACACAACAGAAAAATACATACACAGATACAGATTTGTTTGCTTGTTTTTTTTTTCTCTATAGGGTGAACAAACATCACACAAGGAATTTAAAAAGTCGTTGCGTGGAATGCAAGAGAACATCGCGGAGTTCCTTGTTTGCTCACACTTAAAACAGACACACAATGCAGAAGAAGACAGGGATCATTCCGTCCCTACAACAGAAGTCACAGTTGGTCTATAACAGTACACAGGTGCTGGGAAGGTAATCAGAGGAGTCGGGGGTCCAGGTACTCTTGATATGACAGAATACTCACAACACTAGGAGGGGCTCCGTTTACACAAAAGACAGAATCGAGGACTCTGCACACCGCCCCCCGCCCCGGACAGATGCTTTGCAAGCTGTCGGCTAGGTCATAAAGCGGCTCAGCAGAAATGCCACGTTAGCGTTCGTCTTGAGGCTTGACGGGCTGTGTAACCTCTGCCCTTGTGTCCACACCACAGAGAGAGTTTACAGAGACGCACTTAGGACACGGCGACTCTCGCCGTGCACGTGGGCTTAGAAGCCCACAGGGCAGACCGTTGACATACATCGGTGTTTTAAATGTGGCTTTAGAAGGGAAAAGGAGGAAGAGCCAAGAGGAGAACACACTTCGCATCTGCCGGCGAGGCTGCTCGCCACTCTGCCTGGGGTCCCTCCACGCCGAGGGGGGACGGGGCAGGAGGGGGCGTCTCTTGCCAGTCTACGGGCCCTCGGAAAGTCACACCCGGGACCTGCCGGTTATTTCCTATCGGAAGCCACGTATGTCACCAGGCCACGCTGGAACGGGAACCACCCCCGACTTACTCCTGTCCCGACACATTGGCCTCCTCCACCTCAGCTTCCCGTTTCCGCTCGGGGCTCCCTAGGCAACCTCTGTATTTTAGTAAAAAATGGTTTCCACTGTACCCTTCGTGTGTCCTCTTCCTAACGTGACAAATCCAGATGAGATGAAGTTATGGAGATCGGGTCCTCCACTTCGGTGAGTATCCTTCCCATAATGTCCTGTAAGAAGACGGGGCAGAGTTACCTGGCGCACCCATGGCACCTATCACCGTGGCTCCCCCATCGGCAGGGAGGGAGTTCTTTTCCAAACCAGCAGCTAAGTCAGCAGGTAGCATCCGTCGAGGAAAAATATGTCTATCATTTTATGAACACGTATGTAATATATATATTTTATAAATATGTATACAGTATATACACAGCATATATAAAAATATATAGATCAAGTATATATACGTGTATGTGTGTATATTTACACACGTGTAAATATATACATACAATTGTGTATGTGTATATAAACATATATATAAATGTATTATATGTGTATATACACATATAAATGTGTGTATGTATATATATACATATATATAATTGCACAACAAAAGACAACAATTCTGGGAAAGTTCTATGGAAAACAGAGTGGGGGAAAAGGAACAGGTGGCTTGATTTTGGCATTTCTGACCAAGCACACCAGAACCTCAGTCTATTTGCCCAACCATCGTCTCCTCTGCCCCAGCTTCTCTCTTTCTCCGTCTACCCTACTCATTGGTTTCCTGTCTTTCCGAAGCTTGGAGGCATGGGTCTCCCCAGTTCTCTGTATGTGCCTCTGCTTATAAGTCCCCCCACCTCCTGTGGAACTACAGCCTCGTGGCTTTAGGAGGGATCGAGAATGGTGGTTGTAAAACACTGGGAAAATATTTACTGCCTTCCCCTCTTGACTTTCTGCAATAACATCTTATCCTCCATCAGCCTAATGTACCCATCCACCCACGGGCTGGACCGAGGAAAGGTCAGGGTGGGCTCAGACCCTGGGAGAAGAAATTCACAGACAAAGGGAGATAAACATTCCTCTCCTGACATTCGAAATAGGATTGCACAATGTTCTTGAAACACAGGTGTTGTAAAGAAAGAAAGGACTCCATAAGGGCCATCCTGAGGTGTATACACAGGAAAATGGAGAAAAGCCGTATTTTTGTCATATTTGTACAAGAGTGCATTAAAAACCATACCTGGAATTATAACGATGTGCAGAGTTACCTAAGACTTAATGTTAGGTTAAAAAGTGGACAGAAGATGCCACCTTAAATATGATCACAGTGCTGTAGAAACTTCAAACAGGCGCATTAAAAAACCTGAAAGAAAACGCATCTGCATCTGATACTCACAACTGCCCTCAGATAATTGGAACTTGAGTCTTATCGCTTCCTTCCTTTCAACGTCTCCATACTTTCCAAGGTTTCCCCCCCACTTTAGTAAGTAGATCATTTTTATAATATAACTAGGTAAAATAAATTTCGAATGAAAAAAACTGCATGGGAATTGTAAAGACAACCCAGATCACATTTTTTCTCAAGAGATCTTAGCAGATCTCAAACCTAGGTGCATGCTGGAACCATCCGGAAACTTTTCAAAATGCAAATGTCCGGACACAACTCCGGGGATCCTGATTCTGTTGGTGAGGGTCTGGGCTTAGGCGATGATATTTGTAAGACGCTCTCTAGACGATTCCAATGTGCCACCAGGAAAGAGAACCGCTGCCCTACGTAGGCTAAATGGAGAACCAATCTAAGTTCAGGTGGTTCAATGAACATGTGTTGGACCCTCGTGGGTGGCTGGCACCACCCATCATCTAAGTGATGGGCTCCCAAATCCTCCCTCCAATGAGTGGATTCTGGCTGGCCCGGCTCTTTCCTTCTTCCACATCAAGAGTTCTCGAACCTCAGTGTGCATCAGAAAAGCCAGGAGGGCATGTTAAAACTGACCGCCGGGCCGGCTCCCAGAGCTTCTGATTCAGGAGATCCGGCATTCGGCTCATGATTTTGCATTTCCATCAGGCCGCCCGGTGATGCTGATGCTGATGCTGCATGATCCGGGGACCAAACTCTGAGAGCCACTGTCTTAGCCCATCAGGAACTTAAGAGAATCTTGCCACCATTTCTGTCGTGCCCTCCACTCCGGAATCCATCCTCATGCCTCAGGGGGCACAGCCTCCCAAAAGGAGCTCTCTTGCTGCAAAGTACTGCGGTCGCAACCCAGAGTTTGCTAGAAAGGGATTATTGGAGCTGAGCTAAGAGGCTTCAAGCCACGTCACAGCTCCAGAAACCAGCCCCATAGTACCTGGAGAAACGCATCTTCATCAGGGATAAGCGGGGAGGGGTGTGTGGAGGGGGGAGCTGACAGAAGGACCCCTGTCCTGTAACGAGGCCACTTTCTCCCCACCCCCGCCCCAAGCAAGTACGGGGCAGGAGAAGGAAGTAACAGTTCAGAACGGCCATAAATCTGGACCTCATTAATTCAGAACCGGCGATACATCCTGCAGAATTGGGGCTGGCTTACTTTTGTGCTCTTTTATAAATAAAATTTTTGATAAACAAATCAATACTGAGGAAGATGGAATATAAACAGTGCGTGTGCTACTTACAAATCATTTCTTATCTGTCAGCTGGAACAAGGTCCCTCGGGACCGAGCGGTGCCCTAGCGCTTTGGGGCTCTGCCGGTTTAACGAGCAAGTTTTCTGATCACCTAGTATGCGCCAGGCAGAGAGACAGAGCCTCTGAAAACACAGCTTAAGGGTTTCGGCGTGGCGGGGGGGGGGGGGGGTTGACGTATAGTAGCGAATGTTTCATAGCATAACGCAGCTTACAGACATTTTTCATACGTACTATTTTCTGAAAATTTTCATCACTACCACATACGTATAATGTCTAGGAGTATCACTATTGTTCCCCCATCTACTGATGGAAAAAGGGAAGCCAGAGGTAGATGACGGAGCCAACGCAGGCTCCCAGTTTCTCCCACCACAAACCACATGCCCTTTCATCCGGCACACCTGGCTTCATTTACTCCCCGCAAGAGCCTTGTGGAAAAGTCACGTTCCCCAGTTCACAGAGCTAGTTAGCGGCGACTCCTGGTTCCCAAGGCTCCCATCTTTGCACAAGTCTGACACGAGCCACCTCGCCTTGCGGTCTGAACGGTCACAAGGGTGCAGCTGTGACTCTTCTCTGAGACTTGAACCCAGGGGGAACACGAACTCAGGAGCAGTCTACCTGGTGATGAGTAAGTTTACAGAAGTTGGAGCTCGGGTTCTAACGAGCTTCAGTACTGAGGCTTGGCGTTGGGTAAAGAAAAGACACGATGAGGGGTGAGGACCAAGAGCAGGTGACGGGAGTAAAGAATTCTATGGGCGAATCGGTTTGGAAAATACGGAGTTATGTAAAAAGAAAAGTAACCACCGAAACCAAGGCTAGGGACCGGCCAGTGAGCACCCCAGTCTCCAGGGAGCCCTTCCATTTTTCAAAGGCATCTCTCAGGACACATGTTGGCACAGCTAACCATGATGCTGGGTTGGAGAAGTCAGGGTGAGAGCTTCAGCTTTTGCTGGAGCTGCGGTCTTCGAACTGGAGCACAGCCGACTCACGGGGCGGTCCCCAGATTCCCGGGCCCCAGCCCTGGATTCCTGATTTACTAGGGTCAGAGGTAAGTTCATGTCTGACAAGTTCCCAGGTGACCCTGGTGATGGCCACGGGTCCAGGGACCACACTTTACGAACCACCACGTTAGAACTACCGACAGGTCCGTCTTGAGCTGGGTACGCGGCCAATGTTGGTGGGGGTGGGTCAAGTAGAATGACTTACATTCTCTGTCCTCTCCAGAGGAGCAATTAGTTTAGCATGAACAAGGGCAGCATGATGCTCGAACAATCGGTCAAAGCACAGCCTCGTGCGGGTGGAGGGGGTGAAGGGAGGGAGTCCGTGTCTCTTCTCTGCCCTGGTGATGCACGGAGGCCAGCATTTGAAGACATGTGCAATATGAATGGCTCTCACAGAATTCTTTAGACATAACACAAAGAGCCATGCCCTTAGCCATCCAGCAACTCTACCCCAAGTCCATGCCCTTCTGCATGCCATTGAGGCAGGGAGCTGAACCGTACGCACTCGGCCCAAATTGCATTCCCAGAGAAGCACAGCTCCACGCAGAGGTAAGGGAGGGCTCTGCGAGCCCCTTGTTAAGGAGCAGGAGCACACCCGTGTCTCCATACAGACGCACACATAGTTCCCTGCCAGGACCAAGTTTCGGCCTGCAGGGGGCGCCCACAGCCACCAGTGAACAAAGGCGCAAAGCTGCACCCGGGTGGGATTCTCCCCTTCTCATTCTGCCTCTGCTCTCTTACCATCACCAGCATCCAGAAGTCCAAAGTCAAAGGGACAGCACTGAGGCTCAAGTTCAACTGTCCGCCCCCATCCCCGCAGCGGCAGGAGGCAGGTGGAGGCTAAAGAGAGGTCTGGGGCAGGGTTCCTGGAGTCGCAGGATGCCGGTGGCTCCGATAAGGAAGTGACTCTGAGTAACTAGAGGGAAAAGCTTCTTTGTAAAAGAGATTTGCCGCAAGAAACAGGAGGGGGAGATGAGGTAACATCTGAATGGTGATTTCAGTAAGATATGACAGCACTCTGCATCTGTGAAATTAGACCAGTGGCCAAGGGAGGGAAGGAAACGGAGAGGGGGTTGGGGGGGTCTGCCTGGGTTGCAAATACAGCCAACAGAGCACGTCCTGAAGGAGACCAGTCAAATAAACCCCAACGAGAGACATGCAGTGAGCGCTCGGTGGGGAAGACGACAGAGAGACAGAAATGCTGGGAGAGAACAGACAGACAGGACAATTCTAGGAGTTTCCATCGAGGCCTAACAGTATTCCCAGAAGAGACACAGAAGGGATCATTCCGAAGCAATGATTACAAGTTAATAGATTTTCTTTTTCCTGAGCAGATGGGAAGACTTTAGTCTTTAGATCAAAAGACGAAAGGCAACATCAAGCATCACGCTATATATAAGAAGGGACCAAAATCGAGATATACTCTAGTGAAATGCCTTTTAGAAAAATAAAGGAGGGGCGCCTGGGTGGCTCAGTCAGTTGAGCATCTGACTTTGGCTCAGGTCATGATCTCACTGTTCGTGAGTTCAAGCCCTGTGTCGGGCTCTGCACTGACAGTGTGGAGCTGCCTGGGATTCTCTGTCTTCCTCTCTCTCTGCCCCTCCCCTGCTCATGCTGTCTCTCTCTGTCTCAAAATAAATAAGTGAACTTAAAAAAAAAAAAAGAAAGAAAAGAAAAATACAAAAATCAATTCAAAGGGTACTAAAGACCTAGGTGTGAAAAACCAAACTTTAAATCAGCTAGAAAAGAATACTGGACAATCCGTTAATGATCGCAAAGTAGGGAAGGATTTTGAAACAAGGAGAAAAAGGCACAGCCTCAAGAGGAAACAAAGTGAGCATTTTTAAGCCACAAAACATCAAAAAAACTGCAAGCCAAAGGCTAGAAAAACATATTGACATGAATAGCCAAGACTCCTAAAGAACTTCACGTTAATAAGAAGGTGAAAGAACCCAACAGAAAACGCAGCCCAAAGAGATGAATAGACAAGTCACAGCAGAGAAGACCCGAAGGGCCGATACACATGGAGTGGCCTTCAATCTCACAAGTAATCAGGGAAGTTCAAATTAAAGCCATAATGAGGTATCATTTCATACCCAGCAGACTGGCAAAAATGAAAATGCCCGACACAACCGACTTGGATAAGCAGGAACAAGAACTCTTGGACACAAAGCTTTGGAAAGAATGTTAACAATAGCTAATAAAGTCAAAGACGGATATACTGTAGGACCAGCAATGCTCCCTTTTGGTAGATAAATCCTCACACACGAGCATAAGGAGATACGCACGAGCCATGTTCATCTTAGTATCATCTGTAATAAAGACAAAATGGGGGGCACTCTCTATTCCTACCAAGAGAACAAATGATAAATACTGGTATACTCATACAATGGAATCCTATTCAACAGCACAAACGAAGTGAACCAGAGTTCTAAGTAGCAACGGGGAGTATTGTCAGTACCTGATGCTGAGTTCACTAAGCACGCTGAGGAAAACCAGGATGCCAGCATACGGAGAGAGTTATAAAACATGCAATACAACACTCTATATTGTTTCAGGATATGTGCACAATGTTGTATCAATACAAGTACAAAGAGATTCAGGGAAATGATAAATACTTCAAAACCAGAGGTAGGGCGTGGAATGTAATTGAGGAAGGAAGGGTATAGGAGGGGCTTCTGTGTTTTATTTCATACGCCAGGTAGTTGAGGACATAATTCACAGTTAAGTAATTATTTTATTTTATTTGTTGGATGATGGATGGATGGGCGGATAGATGGTTGGATGGATGCGTATGTGAATGGATGGCTGGTTGGGTTGGTGGGTGTGTGGGTGGATGAGAAAAGGAATAAGTGAATGAATGGAATGAATGTGTAGGAATAAGTGGATAGACAGATGGATGCACGGATAGATGGATGGATGGATGGATGGATGGATGGTTGGATGGATGGATAGATAGCTACGTTTTGGTTAAGTACCTGTAACCCAAGTATTTTATTCACCATTGAATTGCCCTTCAACATGAAAGGAAACAGAGTCCCCAGTTTTAAGAACTCAGAGACTAAAAGACCCACAAATTCTCCTTGGGGGAGGGGCAAGATACCTGATGATGAAATCCACTAAGCAAGAAGTAAAACTATAGAATTTCTAAAATCTCAGATGTATTTATTTAGAATCTTCAAGCAGTACCCAAATCCCAAAATCCATTAAGAAGAGACTGGTAAATTAGATTACACATTCGTTAACATTTAACAAATTGTCTTTATTGGGTGAAACAAAGTTAAGTGGTACTGGCTCAGCCCTGGAAAACCTGGCACACAAACAGGGCAATAAAAGTACGTTATCGTGATGCAACAAAACCAAAAGTAGCTTCCGTGATCAGAGGAACAGCTCTCCGTCTTTAGAGCTTGCTTGAAACGCACAGCATGCACTCAGAACAGACAGGGAGCCAGTCTCTGAAAGCCCGAAATGGTGCCGGGGCCACCGCTGAACTTGTCTATGGAAAAATATGACAGAGACAAAACCCAAAACCCACGGTGAACCCTGGGAAAATATTTTTAATACACGTGAGACAGGACTTTTCCCTTTGTTTACAAAAAAAGCTCAATCGTATCAATAATCATAAAACCCTAGGAAAAAATGCACAGAGGATAGGAATAGGTAATTACATCCTCTGCAAGGGGGGGGGAGGCAAAAAAAGTTTTTTGTTTTTTGTTTTTTTAAAGGCCAATGGCTATGTAAAAGATGCAATTAACCTTGGGTCATAATTAAGGAAAGGCAAATCAAACTATGCAGGATCTTTCTAGGGACACCTGGGTGGTGCCCTCGGTTAGGTATCCAACTTCGGCTCAGGTCATGACCTCATGGTTTTCGAGTTTGAGCCCCGTGTCGGGCTCTGTGCTGACAGCTCAGAGCCTGGAGCCTGCTTTGGATTCTGTCTCCCTCCCTTTCTACCCCTCCCATGCTTATGCTGTCTTCTCTCTCTCTCAAAAATAAATAAACAAAAAACTAATCGATTTGGCAAAACTTACTGGATGACACCCAATGTTGGGAGGATGGGCTCTCTCTTGCTGCTCATGGAGAGAGTCAAAGAGCAGTGCCTATTTGAAGGACAAGTCTTTGACCGGGGATCTCACTGCTAGGAATATACCCCACATAGATGCCTCCCAGGCTTCCCATAATCTATGAACCAGACCGGACGGTCTTGCATCGACTGTGGTACTTCCTGGCAATGGGCAGCAAATAATACTGGAATTCACCCATCCAGTGGAATACTATACAGCTGTTATAAAGAGAGGCATCTCTGTGTGTGTGCGGATATAGGAAGATCTCCAAGATAAAATTTAAAACAATAAAAAGCAAGGAGGAGAGCCATGTTGCAGTAGGATCCTTTTTATATGCACAACAATGAAAATAATGCAGAGAGGATATGTAGGAGGATGGTTTATACAAATGGTCCTTTTTTCTGGAAATAATTATGCACACAAATGACTACAACTTCCTTTTCTTTGGGGAGAGGTCCTGGGATGAAGAAGGGGAGCTGTTTCCCTTGGAAAGTTGTATCACTTTCTTTACTGTTTGAACTTTCTAAATACGTACCACGTGTTATTTTTTTTTTATGCTTTTTACAGAGTTATCTGGGCTTAGGGAGTGGGATCATGGGCCTGTCTTTGTTCTTCTCTTTGTACTTCTTTATGTGGGGGGAAAACACTCTAATAAATGTCATTTTATAAAAATAAGTACAAGGGCCAGGAAGTAAGAGGGGCCACTTCTCCCTGTGTAAATGACAAAGCATTTATCAAACACAGATCCTAATACCCACTCGGCAGGAGGGTGGGAAGGATTAGAGGAGATCCCTGGTATAAATCATTTCGCCTAATACTCTGCACCAATAAGCCTCAGGAAATGGGAGATGCTATTCACATAAAGACTCTAGTCTTAACTCCTTCCCATGCAGGTAACTCAAGGGTCCTCTTATGGTGCCCCAAGCTGACCTTGGGGCAGAAAGAGTCAAGAGCAAATGACCTTGGGCTTTGCTATCTTGCCTGACAGCTCTTCCCCAGAGGAACCCCAAAGTTCCTTCCTGTTCCCCAAAGCTCTCACCCATGTCTCCACAATGGGGAGTGGGCTGGGAGCCAGGAGGCCTGTGTTCCTCTACGCAGTCACTTTCTGCTGAGCGAATGAGGCAGCTCTGAGCCCGTTCCGCCAAGGTAAACTGGGGGGAGGCCAGGTCTAATTGCACATTGCACTGACAATGACTATTTACTAGTCTAAAAATCTCGTGAGAGAGAGTAGCTACTGGGAATGCTTTATTTTATGTGTCAATTCTAGTGCTTGCTCACGCAAGCACAGGGGGAGTCTGTGGAGTTAGCAGAGCTGTTGGCAAATACTGCAGTGATGCCACGGATCTGCCCTCCGGGGTCTTCCCTCTGCAGACTCTGTAGCTGGGAGACCTGGGGATGGTGGCCAGGTGTGTAGCCCACGCAATGGAGGCCACGTGTCCCCAGCTGCAAGGGCTAGGGGTAAGCAATCTCAGGTTGTCTGGAGAACTGACTTCCCCGACACTCTCACGTGACAAAGAAGGAAATATAGACCCAGAGATGTTGAGTAGAGGCATTCTCAAGGTCATAGAGGTTGATGGTTTGGGAAACCGAACCCTCAACTCTTGACTTTCAAGATGACGCTCTTTCAAGATGACTTTCTTGACTTTCAAGATGGCCCTCTGTCCTGTCACTCTGCTGGAAGAAAGCAGAGGCTCTCCTCACATACTGAAGATCAGGATCACGGTGGGGGGTGGTGGTCATATCTAGAATACATCTTGATAACCATCTCACTAGGGGCAAATCCTCCAGAAAGTCATTCTTCAACCAACGCCTTTCAATTCAAATTAATGTCCGTCCGAAGCATCAAGTTTGTTCGTTTGAATTTCAGAAAACTGGTACTTTGTGTTTGAAAGCAAAATGAACAAACAAACAAAAAATACAATGATGTACTGTCTAGGGGCGCCTGGGTGGCTCCGTCGGTTAAGCGTCCGACTTCAGCTCAGGTCATGATCTCACAGTTCGTGAGTTCGAGCCCCGCGTCAGGTTCTGTGCTGACAGCTCAGAGCCTGGAGCCTGCTTCGGATTCTGTGTCTCCCTCTCTCTCTGCCCCTCCCTCGCTCACACTCTGTCTCTCCCAAAAATAAAAATAAACATTTAAAAAAGATAAAGGAAAAAAAAAAAAGATGTACCCTCCAAAGGGTCTCCAGCTGTGGCCAAGGGCAAACTCTAGGTCAACCCCATTTACCATAAGAGGGGAGCTCTGCTGTGGTCTCTTGTGGTATATAGGCTTTGAGGTAAGATTTCTTGTTTCAGGAAGCATTACGTGGCTCAAAAATAAAAGTCTGAAACCACACCTCTAGTGCAGCCTAATTATTTACCAAGGGGATGAGAGAGAGGATTACTTGATGGTAACATTAATCTTCGGAGATTTTAGGAGGGCTAAGCCCTCCCCCTCTCCTCCCCCCCCACCCCGCCACCCGCCACTGAGATAAAATCAGGGAACATTACAGCTGAAGGTCTATTCAAGGGCATCTTTTCTAGCCTGGATATTTGCAGATGAGGAAACTGGAACCGGGAAGCGAAAGCAGACAGTCCAAGGTCATTGGCTGCTGGCTGTGACTGAACTCTGCATCTTCTCACACAAGAGCTTTCCCCAATGCACCAAGGAGCCCGCGGCTTCCTCCGTGCCCGAGGAAACGGTGCAGAGGTTGGTTTCTATTTCAGGGGACCCCGGCGTGCCATTTATCTTCTCCTCAGATGTGCTGGCTGTAATCCCCTTGGAAAGATGCCCAGAGTCGAACCAAATTCCCGTCTCTGACTGCGATCCCCATTTCGGTTCTGGCTCATTCCTGAGAGCAGGACCCTGGCCAAGAGTCCTGAAGAGAATCTGAATGGAAGCAAGGAGGCAGGCTCTCTCCACGGGGGGCAGAAAGACTTGCCTTGGCTCCCAAGCCTGCGGACTTTTGGGAAGGGGTCAGTTAAGAAATCTGTGAATCGCTCAAGTGCCCTCTTGTTATCCCCTTGCAGATTTACAGTGGGGTAGCCCGTGGGGCACCTGAGACCTACTTGCCTCTCTGTTCCTTGACCTCTTCTTCTCTTTTGAAAAAACAAAACAAAACAAAACACTGAAGAGCACCTGGGTGGCTCAGTCGATTAAGCATCCGACTTTGGCTCAGGTCATGATATCCGGGCTCATGAGTTCGAGCCCTCCGTTGGACTCTGCTCTGACAGTAGAGCCCACTTTGGATTCTCTCTCTCCCTCTCTCTCTCTCTCTCTGCTCCTTCCCTAGTGCATTCTCTCTCTCTCTCTATCAAAATAAATAAACTTAAAAAATAAAAGCCACGGAGATTCTGATGAGTACATCTCAATTGGTGGGGATGAACGAAACGACACTGAAAACCCCTACCATCTTATATAATTGTATCATGTGCCTTTCCACAGACACATTGGCAATGGACGCCTCCCATTATCTAGAGGGAAATATCTGAGGAAAATATTATCTCCATTTTGCAGATGAATAAACAGCCCCAGAGAGGCTGAAGGTACCAAATCACAGAGTGGCTAGCCTGTGATGTAGGACAGAACCTAAATCCTCTGTCGCTGTGTAGACTGGGGACTCCTTTCATCACCCAATGCTTCTAGGAAAGTCATGCTTCTGGCACTGCTCAGGGGCTCCACCTCTCCCAACACCACCCAAGAGAGACACTCCTAAGACAGCAGTGGCTGTTGGTTAAGCGCCTGACTCCTAGTTTCGGCTCAGGTCATGATCTTGCAGTTCTTGAGTTTGAGCCCCACGTCGGGCTCTGTGCTAATGGTGCAGAGCCTGCTTGGGATTCTCTCTCTCTCCCCTCTCTCTCTCTCTGCCCCTCCCCTGTTCATGCTCTCCATCTCTCTCAAAATAAATAAATAAAACTTAAAAAAAATTCTTTAACAGAATAAAAATTGGAGATGAAAGAATTTTAGAGGCTGCCATCTTTTCCTTTTTCTTTCTTTTTTTTTTTTTGGCTTGAATTCCTACCAGGAAGGCAACTTAATATGTGGACACTGAGATACCCTAAGAAGTTATCAATGAGAGAAGGTTCGTATTCAAACTCAGGGCTTTGGCAAGTTGATTTTCGCATAGGTGTTTGTTGCCACGCTGAATGATGCAGCCTGGCAAAATAGGAGATGAGAAACGAAACAGTGAGTTTTAGGCATAGGGTGTAGCGTAGCCTCGGGGTTTAGGGAATTCATGTCATGTGTGACTCGGCGCAGATGTTTCCTTCCGAGGGCAAAGCCAGACTGCCCACTCCAGGCCCCAGGGAAAGACACAGGGGAGCCAGGACTGCGATGGGGAGGGAGGGGACAGGACTGGGAGCTTAATCTACTTCTGATCAGTCTCCAGTCTCCTTGCGTGGCAGGCCTGGAGGAAAGAGCACGGAAAGCTGGGGGAGGGGCATACATGGCAAACCATCCACATGAACGCCCTCCAACGCGGCACCCCCTTGGGGACGGGCTCCTGCCATTTCTTCCCGCTCAAAGCCACTCCTCCCAGGTGCCGGGGATGGAGGCACCTAACAGGCAAGTTGCTGACCATGCCTCTCGTGTTCCATGCTTCTCTGTTCGGTACAGTGGCTTTTTCGGGACATGCTCCCCGCCCAGCCCCGTGGTCCACTCACAAGGGACGCACACTCTGCTTCTCCACCCCGTTCCCGCTGAGCGCGCACCCGGGTCCAAGAGGGCCCCCTTCCCTTTGCTCTTGGACCCTTGAGTCATCTTCATTCAGCAGTGGGGGCGGGGGGTGGGAGGGAGGGAGAGTACGATCCTCCTCAGGGCTGCGGCACCGAGTATCTTCCCCACAGGCCCTGTTCCTCCGATGTGGGTCCCCAAGGCTGGCAGGGCCTCTATCTGACCTCTCTGGATTGCATCAAGGGACCTCCAGGGAGTTCTGGCCAGGGGGAGGCAGCAGGAGAGGGGGGCAGGAGGGCGATGGGATTATAATCAGGTCTGTGCATCGCGGACGGGCTATCGAAGCTCCTCTCCATGCAATAGTCCTTCCTTGTTCTATCCCTCCTCCTCGTCCTCTCACCCCTGCAGTGGATCAGTTCACTGCCGATACCTTGTCCCGAACACTGGGCCACCCTTATAGTTTCCTTACACCCTACCTCCTTCTTCTTAATAATGCTTTTACTAAACTGTTCCCAAATTACCCCTTTTAAGAGCGCCATCTGTTTCCTGCCAGCCTCCAACGGACACGTCATCCATCACCATACCGGGCCCTCTTCCCTCCTGAGCCTGTTGAGATGCCGTGGTCCATCCTTAACCACGGCCCCGGCCTCTGCCTCACCCACTGTGCTCACCCAGCAAAACCACCGGAGAGCCAAGTGGCTGCCGTGTCGTAGCCGTGGGACTTCAGGCAACTTAGCTGACCTCTCTGAGCCCTCATGTCCTCCCCACCTGTAAAAGGAGATGAATAACAAGACCCGATGAAGGTTTTGTGATAATCGAATTAATTAATACATGCAGTATTTAAGCCCTTGAGTAGATATACTAAGCGCTCTCAATAAATGGTGGCTATCGCCTGGCTAGGCAAAATGACGCCCGGTGCTGAGGGGCAATCCGTCACTGCGCATGTGGGGAAGGGCAGACACCCTGAACTCAATCTCGGCGCCATATCTTATAAGCTGTGTGATTTAGGACGAATCACTTAACTTTCCAGTTTACTCATCTATAAGGTGGGGACTACAGGAGAGGCTGGCTTATACACTAACTGAAAGGATTCAATGAATAAATGTACATGAAGAGCTCAGCACAGTGCCTGGGATACGTTAAATACTAGACATTTGCTATTCTCATTACCAGTATCTCTTATTATGAATGACCCAAAGCCTCAATGGGCTCCTCAACCCTTTGGTGATTCCACTCTCCTTCCTTTGGAATGTTCACTCTTCCATGTTCCAGACATCCTTCGTGGTGTCTCCTGGATCCTGGAACCTCCCACACTCGCTCCCTGTACCTTCCAACTTGACCTTGCCTCGTCCTCCAAGGGGAAATCGGAGTGGGAAGAAAGAAATCTTCATTAACAGGCAATCTTCCTTGCCAGTTAACACCCATGCCCCTTCATCTTCTCAAAGACTTAGCTCTGGAAATCATCCTCTTCTTCTCAATCGCCAGTTTGTCTCCCTCAACGGGCGCATTCACCTTAAACTTCTCAGAACACCACATACAACACTCTTCCCTTGACGCTATGCCTCCCAGGCAGAACCCATCTTCTGCTATTTTGTAGTAGAGGAACCGGAAGAGTCTCAGGATTGAGGGATCTTGCTACTATTCACGAATCCTGCCGGTGGATGACCTGAGGCTCAAAACACACGTTTTTTATGCTTTAAAAAAGAATGGATGCTTTTAACCACAATAAGACACCACTTCACACCCACCAGAGTGGCCAAAATTAAAAAGATTGGCCACACCGAATGTTGCCAAGAAGGTGGGAGCAACCAAAACTCTCACACGATGCTGGTGGGGACAGGAAATGATAAACCACCTTGAAAAAACTCTTAGGTAGTTGCTCCCGAAGGTAAAATATTCCTGCTCTACCTCCCGAAAGTTCCATACGTAGGTATTTTACCCAAGAGGATGGGAACAGATGTCCACAGCCAGACTTGTGCAAAGACTGTCCACTGCAGTTCTACTTGAAAGAGTCGTAAAGAAAACAAAATAATCGGAATGACAAATGGAGCTGGAATAAATATACAGCGGAATGTTCGTGAAAGGGATACTCCACCAGGTGGCAAGTGTAGCAACACAGGTGAGTCTCACAGAGATTATGCTAAATGAAAAGCCAGACCTAAGATAGTACATGCGGCGTGATTCCACTTACACGAAGGCCAAGACCACATTCTTTTGAAAAAGACTCCAAAGCACAGACAAAGTCACTTGATAAACATAGAAGGCAGAAGAGCTGTTACTTCTGGGAGGAAGTATAGACTGGGAAGGGGCCTAGGGAATCTAACAGGGTGATGGAAATGTTCTGTTTTTTTAAATTTTTTAATGTTTATTTATTTTTGAGAGGGAGAGAGAGAGAGAGAGGAAATGGGAGAGGGGCAGAGAGAGAGGGAGACACAGAATCCAAAGCAGGCTCCAGGCTCTGAGCTGTCAGCACAGAGCCCAATGCGGGGCTCGACCTCACAGACCGCGAGATCATGACCTGAGCCAAAGGCGGATGCTGAACCCACTGAGACACCCAGATGCCCCGAAGTGTTCTGTGCTTTTATGTGGCTAAGGGGGCAGGGACAGGTGTGTGGGTAGATAGGTAAATGACAGATAGTCATGTAAGAAATCACAGACTTACACACTGGAGATGAACAGCCATTTCATATTGTAGGATTTTGTTAGACCCCCATTTGAAAAACCCATGCCTTTCTTTTTTTAAGTTTTATTTATTTATTTATTTATTTGTTCATCCGTTTATTTATTTATTTACAGCGCGAGCCGGGGAGGGGCAGAGAGAGAGGGAGAGAGAGAATCCCAAGCGGGCTTCTCACTGTCAGCGCAGAGCCTGATGCAGGGCTCAAAATCACTAACAGTGAGATCGTGACTTGAGCCGAAATCCAGCGTGGGACCCTCAACCGACAGAGCCACCCAGGTGCCCCTAAACACCCCGGCTTTTAACCCTTGCACTAAATTGACTCTCGTCTGTACCCCAACTACACCAACGCCAAGAGGAGGCAACTATTCTTAGCACTTCCCCTCCCCTAACTGCCTATAGTTAACTCGGTTTACAACCCAACGAAGCATCCAAGCTGCTAGGGAACTTAGAGACCCCATTGTTAGGAAAAAGCAGAGCTGGAAGAAGAAAGTGAGCCCTACCCGTAAAGGACAGGGGAGTTTGACGCTGCCCATCTCCTCCTTCTGAGTCTAGTTCATGTGCCTTCCTCTACCTGACCACTGCCTGTTTCTGCCATTCCTCTGCAAGCAAGACTATTCTCAGAGATTTAGGCCATAGCTCTGGGAGACTGACCCCATGATAATGAACGGCCCAGCAGGCTTCCTTCAAGGGGAGGGAAGGCACCCTGGAGCTGCACAGGGAGGGAAGGAGAGGGATCTGGCATAAAGACTGCGGACAGGAAAAGGCTTCGAGCAGAGGCTTCGGCTCTGCTTCTAATGAAGCTGTAGCGTCTGAGATTGCTCTGGCCGCCTGGCGAGCAGTGAGGGAAAGAGGGCTGCACCGTGCGTGCCAGGAAGCGAGGAGCATTCATCTCAGCAGCCGGCCCTAAGACACTTACTCCGCTAATAAACTCAGTGCAACAGCGAACAAAAACTTTAAGGCCCACCATCTCTCCCAAAGGAGCGAGTTAAATGAAAAGAAGCATTTCCGGTGAAAGGGGAAGTCCTGGGGCGCCTGGGTGGCACAGTCATTTAAGCATCGACTTCGGCTCAGGTCATGATCCCGCAGTCTGTGAGTTCGAGCCCCGCATCGGGCTCTGCGCTGACAGCTCGGAGCCTGGAGCCTGCTTCGGATTCTGTGTCTCCTTCTCTCTCTGCCCTTCCCCTGCTCACGCTGTCTCTATGTTTCTCAAAAGTAAATAAACATTAAAAAATTTAAAAATAAAGAAGAATTTTCTTCTTAAGAAAAAGAAAATGTTCAATCATTTGTCCCAAACTGCACTGCTAAGTTACATAAATAGGCAGGATTGGAACAAAACATTCTTTTTACCCCAAAGCCTGCTGTCTTCTCCAGCCGCATCGGGCTGCCATGAGAAATAAAGATCTTTTGTATCGCAAGGAAGTGGAATTAGCAAAGCCATCAGCCCGAAGGGGGGGTAGAGGTCACGTTGAGAAGAACTGGGCCCCGGGAACTTGGACGTGGGGGTCGAGGATTTCAGCTCGGCGGTGAGAAGCAGAGATAAGATTGTGTTCAAAAGTCCAGGCTCCGGGAACCAGCTGGCAAGCGCCTTGCCACCCTAGTAATCCATCATCACATGGATCCATGTGGCTTGGGGTCCATTGTCCCCCATGAAATCGGGCTGGCTGTGACCCGATCCCGCCTCTGAGTACCCGCAGCTCGGCAAGCATCCACTACTGTTATCGGCAAGCACGCCTAATACCACTTACAGACTGTAAGGACCAAGCTCCGCGAAATCCTGACCTGAGCCGAGATCAAGAGCCGGACGCTTAACCGACTGAGCCGCCCAGGGACCCCTGTGTCCACATTAATAATCCCAAGGTCTGAGTCATGGGACGACTGCCTTATCACACACAGGGAAGCGTTGAGTGGTTACGAGGGAGCCAAAGAACAGGATTGGGCAGCGGGCTTGGCAAAATCTCCCCAAACCATAGGGGCGCCCGGGGGGCTCAGTCAACTGAGCGTCCGACTTCGGCTCAGGTCATGATCTCACGGTTCGTGAGTTCCAGCCCCCCATTGGGCTCTGTGCTGACAGCTCGGAGGCTGGAGCCTGCTTCGGATTCTGTGTCTCCCTCTCTCTCTGCCCCTCCCTTGATCATGCTCTCTCTCAAAAATAAACAGACACTAAAATTTTTTTTTAATAAAATAAAATCTTACAGAAAAGAAAAATAAGTAGAAACAGTGCACATGTGACAGGTTCTAAAAATGTAAATTCTCCTCAAACTCATGTATTCGTGATTTTAACACAATCCGAATACGAAGCGTGCCTATGGGAAGCACAGAGCGGGTGTGTGGAGGGTGACGTGTAGCTGAGAAGAGGCGAGACGTTCTGAACTGAAAGAGAACTTGCCCCCGATATTACATAATGGGTAAAGCTACAATCCTTAAAACAGTGCGGTACCAAACCTAAGAATAGCTAAATGGAACAGAACGGAACACCCGAGAGGGAGATCGAGGTCATGATAAAGAGGGCATCCGAGTCAGCGGAGAAAAGAAAAGAAGACCAAAGAATAAGGATTATCTGCCTGGGAGCAATGAGACCGATGTCTACAGCTTCTCCTCATTCACACATATTGGGATGTTTGCCCAACGCATGCACCCTATGAGGACTCCGTGAACTTCTGAATGAAGGATGAGTCTGGAAAGTGCTGTTTCCCCTCTGTCACGTGACCGTCTCCCGTTTCCCGGCCAAGACTGATTGGGCCAGGAATAAAAACACAGGGTTTGCTCTCAAGAATATTTAGGGGCACGTGGATGGCCCAGTCATTTTTCTCTAAATTTTTTTAATGCTTATTTATTTTTGAGGGCAGAGCTTGAGCAGGGGAGGGATAGAGAGAGAGAGGGAGACAGAATCCAAAGCAGGCTCCAGGCTCTGAGCTGTCAGCACAGAGCCCGATGTGGGGCTCGAACCCACCAATCATGAGATCATGACTTGAGTTGAAGATGGACACTCAACCGATTGAGCCACCCAGGCGCCCCCGTGGGTGGTCCAGTCATGAAGCATCCAACTCTTGATCTCAGCTCAGGTTAGGATCTCCCAGTTCGTGAGTTCGAGCCCCACATCGGGCTCTGTGCTGACAGCGTGCTTGGGGCCTGCTTGGGATTCTCTCTCTTTCTCTGCCGCTCCCCACTTGTGCTCGCTCTCTCTCTCTCTCAAAAAAATAAATGAACCTTAAAGAAAAAGAATATGTAAACTAAATATTCCGGGAAATATTTGTTGGGAATATTGGGAAATATTCCAGAGTATTTAGACTTGTAAAGTCATACAGAGTTGGAGCTGGAGTCGGTCAGGACCCCCCAAAGCCACAGGCAGCCCACACCATGTGTGAGCAGCAAACCCTGGTCCAGAGGAGGGAGGGTTGTTGCAGAGGCACAAGTCCCAAAGAGAGGACCTCTGCCCAGTTCCCAGCCACGAGACGCCTCTGTGGATAAGCCTCCTTTTATTTGGGGTATTTTGATCTGCGTTTCTCATCAATGTATTGTGAACAGAACATCCACCATGTTTCAAAACACCTTCTAGGGACAGCCTAGAATTGAACACGAGGAAACGAGATTATGAAAGAAACAGAAGGAGATGCTTGTGACTCCTTCCAATCCTGGCCGCACAAGGCATGTCCAAACAGGAGAGAGGGAAAAAAAAAAAAAAAAGAGCCAGCAACAAAAAGGAGGGATGAAGAGAACGAAGAGGTCAGATTGTATAAAATTTTCGAGAATTGTGTACGTCAAAAACGACTGTGAATGTACACCCTGGCCTAGAAAGAACTAGAAAGTTCTAGAAAGAACTAGAAAGGCTAGAAAGAACCCAAGTGCCCACCAACAGATGAACAGGGAAGCAAAAGGTGATATTTTCATACATGCTGAGTGAACTAAGCCAGTCATGTGTAATGACTCCACTCATCTGGGGTACCCACAGTGATCCCATGCACAGGGACAGAAAGTAGAGCCCGTGGTTGCCGGGGACCAGAGGAGACAGAAAATGCATGGGTTTCGGCTTCATGGCTACAATGTTTCCATTTTGGAAGATGGATAAGTTCGGAGATGGATGGTGAGGAGAACGGGAAAGCCAATAACCCCACCAAAATGTACATTCAACAATGGCTAAGAGACGGTGAATTTTATGTTACGTGTATATTACTGTAATTAAAAATGCTTTCGGGGCGCTCCCGGGTGGCTCAGGCGGTTAAGCGTCCGACCTCGGCTCAGGTCATAATCTCGTGGTTCGTGAGTTCGAGTCCCGCACTGGGCTCTGTGCTGACAGCTCGGAGCCTGGAGCCTGCTTTGGATTCTGTGTCTCCCTTTCTCTCTGCCCTTTCACCACTCATGTTCTGTCTCTCTCAAAAAAAATGAATACACATTAAAAAAACCTTTTTACATAAAAATAATTTTTAAACAGTTAATATCTTCAGGGTATATAAAAAAGCTCTTACGAATGAAGAAGAGACGAGCTTCCTTAGGGAAAAAGCAGACTGCGGACATAAACGGGCAATTCGGAAGAGAAGAAAAAAAATGGAATGATCTCTCTCTCTCTCTCTCTTTCTGTCTCTCTCTCTTTTTGGAAAAGTATCTCTTTAGGGAAATATAATGACATATAACAAGAGTCTTAAAACATGCACACCTTGTGACTTAGTAATTCCACTTAATAGCAATCTATCCAAGGGAAATAATTGCACACATAGCAGAGATTTATATGCGATGATTATTACCGCGGTATTATTTATAATAAGGTAAAATTAGAATCAAGCTAAATGCGATCAACAGGAAAAGGGCTGAATAAATGATGCTCCTTCCAAGGCGGGTGTCACCCAGCCATTCTCCGCTGTCTTCTGCAAAATCTTTCCACGCGGCGAAAGAGTCTCACGGAATCACATTGAGGGAAAGATTTACAATGAATATATCATGCGTTACATCTTCGAAAAAATGTGGGGTGGGCAGGGGAGACAGGGGAATTTGTTGGAATGAGTCATTTTTCGACAGTCTTCTGTGTTTTCCACACTTTCTTTAATGGGCAGATGCTTTTTTTTTTTTTTTTTTTTAGTGTTTCCTTATTTTTGAGAGAGAGAGAGAGACAGAGCATGAGCCGGGGGAGGGGCAGAGAGAGAGGGAGACACAGAATCAGAAGCAGACTCCAGGCTCTGAGCTGTCAGCATAGAGACTGACTTGGGACTCGAACCCAAGAACCTCGTATGAGCTGAGCAGAAATCAAGAGCCGGATGCTTAAGCGACTGAGCCACCCCGGCGTCCCCGTGTAGCGTCCCTGTTTCTTGCACCAGCCCCCACCCCCCATGCCTGGAGGAAAACCGAGACGGCCCTTCCTGCCCTAACACACAGATTGCTTCCCCTGCCTGGCATTTGGAGGAAAGTAAAAAAAACTACCTGTCCCCGACTTGTCCAGCAGGGACACTGCTGTGCCACTCCAAGGGGACAGGCGGGGGGGGGGGGTGCTCAGGGACAGGAGTCAACAGCTGGTGTGCCGTGCTCCTGCAAGGAACCGGAGGACGCCGTGCCCTTGGCAGCTGGCCCGAGGCCGCCCTGCACCCGGAGGCAGCATCGCGGCCGGCGGGGACCAGACAGATGGACGCGGACCCCGCAGCTGTCGGCCGGGCCACAAGGCCTCTCGATTCTCTGCTCGTTGAGAGGAAATTAGCCATCAACACCCGCGTCTCTCCAGGGGTGAGCTTTAAATAAGATATTCCAGCGAAGTGGCTCCGGGAAGCTGTGTGGCTGCGGTGAGGAAGAGAGTAACTGCACAGGGGGGTTGCCTCCGAGCGGCAGCAGCTCCAGGGACCCGGCTTCCAGTGCCTCGTGTCTCTGAGCGCCCAGAAGGTCACGGCGCCAGGCGAGGTGGGGAGTCCGTGCGGGTCTGCTCCTGAAGCCTGTCCTATGGCTGGGCTGAGCCTCCTCCTTCCCGGGCCCCCGCCGCAGCCACTGTTCCCCCCAAACAGATGTAGCAACGGAACCCCCCACCCGGCCACTCTGAAACTGCTTTGGTCAACAGGAATGAACCCAGGGCCTCGCCACACAGTCACTTATTCAGAGGCGCTCTCGGGCTTGGACGGGAGGCATTCCGGCTGAAGGGAAGGGCTGGATTAAAAAGATGCGGTACCTACCCACGGTGGAATACTGGAATACTACTCGGCAATGAAAAAGGATGAAATCTTGCCATTTGTATCAATGTGGATGGGACTGAAGGATATTGTGCGTTCTGCTGAGCAAAATAAGTCAGAAAAAAGATATCATCTGATTTCACTCGTGTGTGGAATTTAAGAAACGTAACAGATGAACATAGGGGAAGGGAAAGAAACATAAGATAAAAACAGAGAGGAAAGCAAACCAGAAGAGCCTCTTTTTTTTTTTTTTTTTTTTGAGAGAGAGAGGGAGAGAAAGAGAGAGACAGAAAGACTGTGCACGAGCAGGGGAGGGGCAGAGTGAGAGGGAGACTGAGGATCTGAAGCAGGCTCCAGGCTCTGCACTGACAGCAGAGAGCCCGACGCGGGGCTCGAACTTACGAACTTTGAGATCATGATCTGAGCCAAAGTCGGATGCTTAACTGACTGAGCCCCCCAGGGGCCCCCATGAGAGACTCTTGAATACAGAAAACAAACTGAGGGTTGCTGGTAGCAGGTGGGGGTGGGGGATGGGCTAAATGGCAAATGGGCATTAAGGAGGGTACTTGTTGGGATGAGCACTGAGTGTCACATGTAAGTGATGAATCACTGTGTTCTACCGAAACCAATACTACACTGTATGGTAACTAACTTGAATTAGAAAAAAAAAAAAAAAAAAGAACAGGGTTGGGAAGGGTTAGACTCAGGGGTAGTCACTCCCCTAACCCTCCTGACTAAAGACTTGGTGGGCAGAGCCCAGACCCGGCAAAGAGGCGCTCAGCAAACGGGAATCCCCCTCTGACCCCCACCCCGGTCTCTACTGCCCACAACAACACTGAAAGGGAAGTACCAGCAAACCCATCTGGCCAGGGAGAAACCAGATTCAGAGAGGTGGACCCCAGCACCCAAGGTCACCCAGCTACAGAAGAGCAGGGCTTCAAGTCCATTACCCTAACGGGGACTCAGGTATTGGTCAAGGTCATGAGTTTTCATCAGGAACTCAAAGGCCACGCAGGACCAAAGCACAGGGTTGAAGCTGTCTTCACCAGCCTTACACAGACACGCCTGTTTCAGACAGTGTCAAGTATGCCCATTCAGGACTGAGGCAAAGCAGTGGGGGGGGTGGGGGGGACACAGGGAACCACAGTGCCCCGGCGGTTCCCCATGGCTTAGGAAGCCCAAAAGGGAGCAGGGTGGGGCGAGGTGGGGGTGCACAACCAGCCTCATTTTCAGTGTTGAAAACAACGGGTCTGCATTGGAATAAAATCGCACGTATCAGCCGAGAGAATCATACAGTCAGTTTCACAGCTTGGAAGGACTTGGATTTGGTAGACCGGCTTCTCCAGGTGAGAAACTTAGATCCATCTCTTTCCTTTTGGGCTTGAGGACAGAAGGGCCTTGGACCAGCCCCTGGGCCCCGCCATCTCCCTAAGCTTTGCAGCACAGGGCTCTGGAATGAAGTACTCCCAACCGGCCCCTCTGGAGAGCTTTAAGGAGGCCTTTGCCTTCATGTGCTAATAGCTCAGGGCTTAGAACACGACACCCCCTGTAACTCTTCGCATCTGATGGGAGACAATGCTCTGACCAGGGTTCCCTTTGTAGGGGGTGGGCGTGGGGGGTTGGGGTCCTTTCATTTTGCTCCAAATCACGACCCTGCTCGGCTTCCAAATCAAGCCGGCTGCCAGCGCTTTTAAAGAAAGCTCCATGATTGAACATATTCACATCGGGAGGCTCAACGGCACACAGACGGGGAAGAAAGAGAGCCTTCAGCCCCGTTTCATTTAAAAATGCCTATTCTGTTTCCGGAGGGCAGGAAACAAATGAGGAAATCAGTGCGCGCCTACGGGGGAGGCACGTGGCCACAAACAAGGCACAGACCATCTGGTCCTCCTATTAGCTGCTGTGCCCTCTGAACCGCGCCCCGTGGACGGAGACACAGCTGCCTTGGCTGATGTGTGAGCAAGTCCAGGCCCCTTCGGTCTCCCCCTGCCCCAGGCTTCCGGCCTGACGTCAGGGGCGGTAACAATACGGCGCGGGGGCGGGGGTTGGGGGGGGTTGGGGGGGGAGGGCATGCCTCTTCCATTTACTCCCATCTGCCCTACGCCCCTCTGGCCGAGAACGCAGGAGCCTGGGACAGATCGAGAACGCAGGAGCCTGGGACAGATCGGGGGAGGGCCCTGCTTGGCGACTGTCCTTGCTGAGCCAAGATGGCGGGCGGCCCGGATGGGACTTCCGATGCCACCCAGGCTCTACCCTGTGTGGGGGTAGAATGTATGGAAGTGGCAAAAGTGGGATGCGTGTAACTGCCAAGACCTTGCTGTTCATCAGGGTGCAACGCGGGCACCCCCTGGGAGTCTGCTAGAAATGCAGACTCTCCAGGCCCCACCCTAGTGGTTCGGTAGTATGTGCATTTGAGCAAGGTCCCCGGGCAATTCCTATGCACCTTAAAATTTGAGAAGTTAGTCTATTACAGTGGTTCTGTACTGGGAGATTTTGCTCCCTGGGGTGACAAATGTCTGGGGACATTTCTGGTCATCTCAACTTGGGGGTGGGGGGGCGGTGCCCTGGGTAGAAGCCAGAGAGGTTGGCAAATATCTGACAGTGACAACAAAAAATTATCCAGGGCAAAATGTCAATAATGCTGAGGTCGAGAGACCCTGGGGTGGGGCGTGCTCTCGCGAAAGGAAAAATACACTGGGGCCTGCTCCCCTTTCCCTGTCGTTCTCAGAGTCCACCTGAAATTCTTACTTACACATAAATTTACATAATATGCCCAGGACAATTCTATAAGCAGATGTCTCCTTCCAATGTTTAGTCCCAGAAGGCAGGAATGACGTCCTGCATTTCAGAGCAACATTAAAATCTAAATTATGAACAGATAAATGATCTTTCCTCCATTCCTCAAAGCATCTGTTTTTCCCTCGTGTTCATGAGGGTACCTTCTGGGTATACCATGACGATGCGTGGGTCCCCATGGCTGTGGGCAGACCTGTCGCGTGCTTCTTCCTACAGCTGGAGGTAGACTGCGTTGAACTTGGCGTACATGTGTCACCTCAGTTACTTGTTGGCTCGAGTGACCCAACAATGGCTTAAGCCTACGAAGCCAATATTCTGGCATAGGTGGTGAAGACTCACCCATCCAGGGTCACATTCTGGAGAAACCAACCCAAGGTCTTTGCCAGATACCTAAATCAGTCATTAAGTCTTATTGATTCTTCCTTCTTTTTTTTTTTTTCAAAGATTTTATTTTTAAGTAATGTCCACACCCAACATGGGGCTCGAACTCAGCCCCAAGATGAAGACTTGCACGCTCTACCAAATGAGCCAGCCAGGTGCCCCTGATTCTTCCTTCTTAGATCTCAAACCTACCCCCTCCTATGTCCTCTGTCAATCATCTCTTGCTAGATCATGAAAATACAGTGCCTACCATTTTTTCTGCTTTTAGTCTACCCTCTCCTTCTCCAACCACCACACAGTGACTTTCCAGCATCTAACTCTGGTCATGTCATCCCCTTGCCCACAGTTCCTTAATGGTTTGCTACTGAGTAAAGGCTAAATGCCCAGCTCCTTAGCAGAACACAAAACGTCCTGCCTTCATTCTGTCGTGTTTATCTTTGAACATCCAAAGACCAAAGTCATGTGTAGTTCTCTGAAAACAGGTATCCTGGATAGCTCTACATATGGCTGGATGCTGTTCCTTTTTCCTGAGATACTGAGTCCTCAAAGTACCTACTGAGTAAAATCTGACTCGTTCTTCGAGTTTCAACTTAAGCATCGCCTCCTCTGAGAAACCGACCCTCATCTTTCCAACGGATACAATTCTATCTAATCTTTTATTATGTTTAAATCGGGTCTCCACTATAGCAGTGATCAAATTTTATTAGTTTTTTGTTCGTTTGTACATCTCGATTTCCATTAGACCCTGAGCTCCATGAGACCAAGAACCATATTTATTTTTCTTTGTATCCCCATCCCTTGACATAGGTCCTATTACCTGGTCATGAGACACTGGCTGAATGAAGAGAGCATTTTTAGGAAGAGGAACAAGCCAGGGTCACATGGTGACAGAGCAGAGGCATACTGAAAGGTATACAGCACAAGGAATCAACAATAATCCATAGTTTTTTGAACCTGGAAGGGCGCCACCACTGAGGGAGGGTGGGGAAGAAGAAGGAAGACAGAAAAAAAGACAGAAAAGAGACAGAAGTTTCCAAATAATTTGCAAAATTTAAAAATCATTAAGCGAAAAATGACTTTAAGGTTTTGGTGGACCATCTGTATGGAGATACTCATCAGGAAGTTGGAAATGGAGGGACAGACCAGGAGCAAGAAGCGGATTTGAGAAGGTTCTACCTGGAGGTGGGAGTGAGTCCCGTGAGAATAGAAGAGATTAATTAAGGGAGAGGAGGAGGGGTAGAACAGGCAAATAGTAAAGAAAAGAAGCTTTGTGGAAACATGTAATTTTAAGAACAGGGACAAAGAAGAGGAATCCCAAGGAGACACAGCTTTTGAAAGGGCAGGCAGAAAACGGAGACCGTGTTCATCCTGGGAAATCAAAACAGGAGAAAATTCACCATATAAAGACGGTTAATGGCTTTGAATACAAAAGAACAAATAGATTAAGGACTGAAGAATGGCCGCAGTGAGTCGCTGATGCGCCAACGCTGAGTCATTTCAGAAACACAAATATTACATTAGTGACTGCGTTACGCTCGATGTGACTTCAGGAGCGTGTCACGATGAGAAAAATGGGGGTCTGGATCAACCGTAGACATCTACAGTCTGAGCGTTCAGCAGTGGAGCGGTCAGGGAGATTGAATGAGCAAGAGCTCAGAGCGCTGATGTTCCAAAGATGGAGGCCAGAGAAGGGTTGTCTGGCTGGGACTGAGGTGCTGAGAGAGCAGGATACCTAACGCAGGCAGGGTCAGACAACAGGGTGGGCTGGGATACGTCACTACGGTGGCTCCTGCGCCACTTCCGTTGCAGACAGGCTAGTCGGACGGAGCTTCCGCTCTCCAACCAGCACCAACCATCTTGAGGGACAACAGATTCCACACGTCTCTCGCGATCTCTTAGTGACGCCATGTTTCCTTTGCTGATAAACACCGACACTTGGAGAAGTGACCAGTTCATCACCTTCACTTGAGCCACGCTGCTCACGCTGGGATCTCACGCTGGGATCACGCTGCGCCCTAACCTTTGTCTTGCCAAACCGGAGGGCCCCAACTTCACGTTTCTGCCTTGTCATGGCAGCCCCAACCTCCAGGGCGCCTATTATCTCCCTATTCTTCCTTCTTGATTTGTGCTGACCAGAGTCAGCTGCCAATGAATAATAGACATAAATAATAATAATAAAAAAAAGGATATTGTTTCCCATGGTGTTCAGTAAGCCATTCAGTCCAGTGTTGGGGGACCAAGGAAATGCCAAAGAAACATTTAGTCAGAAAAGCAAAATATGCTTTGGCATTCTCCTTTGGGCTCCTCTTGGGTCCTGCAGGATTGCGTTTATATCTCTGAAAGGTTCAGGATTCATGCAACGTCTTGCATTCCAGTCAGTGTTAGCTCTCCGCTTGCTTGGATTCTGCCTACTTCAAATCTATTGACTTGAAATGTTTCTTGTGAAAAATTACCCTCTCTCACTCTCTTTTTACCTTATCCCCTTCCTTCCCTCCTGTCGGTTACCAAATTTAGCAGAGCTGAGGCTGACGGACAGGTAGAACAGGGCTGAGACCAGCTTAGGCATCTGGAAAGCACTTCGTAAACAAAGTGGTTGCCCTCAGACCTAAACATGCCCCCAGGCTGCTCGGCGAGGGGACTCAAGCCCAGGAAGACACAGTCACGGTGTACAGAAATAACTTCTGCTGTCACCATGTAGGTGAGTGACAAAATCCCTCCTCAAAGGACATGCGCCAACGAAGCACGGAAAACAATGCCAAGTCGGCTTCTCCTGGTGTATTTACACCAAAACCAAGGAGTCAAGGATGTTACTCTGAACCAAGGATTTGACTCTGAAATCAGGGAATCTGAGCGGCATTACCCTGGCAGGCCACAGGTCAAAGCCACAAGCCGGTGAACGGTTTTCTTCCGACCCAGTGAGAGCCACACTATGCACAAAACCATGCTGACGGATCCCAAGGTTAGGCATGGTTCCGTGTCCATGAAGAGACACGGCAAGGGGGATTGGATGGCAAATTCACGGGCTGATACTTCTAGCAAAATGATCATGCCAGCCGAAATGTTCTCCTTCCTTGAAAGGCACCAACAAATGCATCTAGCTGACAGTGTTTCCCTAGTGGCATAAAATTAAACCAAAGGATGCCAGGCCACGTAATGGCCTGCAGCTTGTCTGGTACCCCTTGTGCAGCCCCCCTCTCTTTACAACATCTCGAGGCCTGTAGGCGCTACTCTGGGGAGACGTATACCTATGCCTGCCTCACCCTGGCGAAAGCCAAGCCAGGCGAGTAGGAAGGGCCAAAGGATGGTCAGAGATCATGATTTCAATTCTGATGCCTGTTCCTATTTTGTTCAACTGTATCCGTCAGTGTGAAGAATGAGATCCTCATGACGCAATTATGTGGTTTGGAAATGAGCAATCTTGATATAAACATGAAATACATATTCTATTTTACTACTTAGGATCTTGGGTGTTAAGATACACAGATTGGGTAGGCTGCCAAATAGAGACCCCCCCCAAGAAATTGTTTCTTTAATAAGATAAAAAGGGGTGCGGTGCCTGAGTGGCTCAAGTGGGTTAAGCATCGGACTCTTGATCTTGGCTCAGGTCATGATCTCACAGTTTGTGAGCTCAAACCCCATGTAGGGCCCTGCAGAGCCTGCTTGGGATTCTCTCTCTCTCTCTCTCTCTCTCTCTTCGCCCCTCCCCTCCTCTCAAAATAAATAAACAAAATAAAACAAGAACAAAAGGAGAGAAAAAGCCAAAAAAAAAAAAAAAAAAGCTTGATTATACTATACATTGCTGAGTACCGATAGAATCAAAGCAATAAAACTTCTTTCACTCATTCAGACCAACAGTGAGGAGGCCGTTCGGGACCACGAATATATTAAGAGAAATTATATGATTATATATTTATTTAACTAAGTACCGGTATTAAATAAGTATTGGATTGTTCTTAGCACAGAGGGTGGTAAGTGTCGTTAACTAACCAAGAATTGTCAAGAAGGTCTTCGAGACCTACTTTAATAAGAGGCAAAAAATTATTTATAGTTCTCGTATCCGTGATCTGGGAGGCACATGGTTATCATTAAGTTCTTGAGGATTGTTGATTATCTTCTAAGGAGATCTAACACCCCCGTGTTCGTTCGTATAAACAAAATACTTACAAGTTCTTCTCTGGTCCCGTAAATAGTGCCAAGCTAAGCTTCAGCCTAGCTCCTGTCCACACCATCACAAATGTCAAAGTGATGGGGCCCGATTAAATGCTGTTTTACTACACATACTCCCAACATAGGGAGACAAGAAGGACACACTTCATACGGTGCTGCTGTGTTTTACGGAGTCACTCCATGATGCAAACGAATAGAATCTGACATGCTGTTATGGATTTATGGATCACCTGTTAGTCTAAAAAAAAAAAAAATCCCGTTTAATCTCAGAAGTGAGCTCTGTGCTTTGGTTTATATGTCCCCATGGATCTTTCTTTCTAGGTCAAGGCAGTGCATGGAAGAGGAACATCATGGGTGGTGGGGGGTGAAGCCCCGGAGCACCAGGCCAGATGCAGCAATGAGTGTCCCCACCCAACCAGTGCTCTCGAGGAAAGGGGGTCCACGTTTCCCCCTGGGCCCAGCTGTCTCCTCCCTGAATTCACTGGCATCTTCGCCAGTGGTTTGGATCTGTCCTGGTCTATCAGCGTGGCTCTGATTTTCTTCTCTGCCTTCTCCGTCCTTTCGCCCCTTAGGGTCGGATTGGGTTTGAATTCCAGCTTACAAGTGACTTTCTCATTGACCTTTGGGCAGGTCACTTAAGATTCCTGAACTACTGTTCCTTAATCCATGAAACGGAAATATTAAGGTCCATCTTAATTACATCACAAAATTATTGTAAGTATTATCAAGATAATACGTGTGGACTACAGATGACTTAAGTGATTTAAGATTCACTTCCACGAACATGCAAATACAGTGGCCTCTAAACTTATGAAATAGAAAGATGCCCTTTGTTCTCCAGGAATAGCTCATTATAACGATGGCATAAATCGTGTTATGTATTCATGAGAATATCGTTAGTATATTGAGTATACCATGAATACACAGTTGAGTATCAAATGAATATGTCAATTCATTATATCAAATTATATATATCACGCCTTTCGTGAATATTTCATGATACATATACTGAGTGTGTGGTTGATACTCGAATAAACATTTCTGTTTATTATATCAAATGACAAACCTATACAGGCATAAGTGACAATTGTTTCATCACAACAAAAAGAATATTCTAGGCTACAAAAGACAAGTAAAGAATGGTATATTATTTGAGGAAATTCTTCTCAGTCTCTTGCGGCGATCTCCAAAAATATTGATTTATTAGTTTATCCTAGGTAATTTTATCTCAGATTTATTTTACTAGTTTAGTATTTTAAACACTCTGAAACAGACCAAAAATTTCAAAATAAAACAAATTCTTCTTCAATCACGTTGCAATCTCTGAAATCTCATTTAAAATGGTTCTCTAGGGGAAGCCTGGGTGGCTCAGTCTGTTAAGCATTTGACTCTTGATTTCAGCTCAGGTCATGATCTCATGGTTTGTGGGATCAAGCCCTGTGTTGAACTCCATGCTGACAGTGTGGAGCCTGCTTAGGGCGCTCTTTCTCCCTCTCTCTCTGCTGCTCACATGCACTCTCTCAAAATAAAAAAAATTTTTTAATAAAAATAAAATAAAATGCTTCTTTACATCTTAAAACAATTTCAGCGGGGTAAAACTTCTTGGATATTTATGACAGATGCAAAAATCCTTAATAAAATACCAGGAAAACACATACAGTAACATATAAAAAATATCATGCATTATAAGCAAGTGAGATTTATCTCAGAAATGCAAGGTTGGCTTAATATCTGAAGATCAATTAATATAATACATCATATCAGTAGAGAGAAAAGGACCAAACACAAAAACAAAACACAAATGATCACCTCAACGGATGCAGAAAAAGCATTTGACAAAATCCAACACTCTTTCATGATAAAATAAAAACTCTTTAAAAGACTATACATAAGAGGAAATACCCTCACCTGAAAAAGAGTATCTATGAAAAACTCACAGCTAACATTTTATGTAATGCTAAAGGACTGAATGTTTCTCTGCTAGGATTAACAAGAGAAGAGTATCGCTCACTTCTCTTGTGCTAGAGGTTCTAGTCATGACAATCAGACAAGGAAAAGAAGTAAAAGGCATCCAGATTGGAAAGGAAGAAATGAAACTATCTCCATTTCCAGATGGTACAAAAACTCGAGTTTTTATGAGTTCGGCAAGGCTGTAGGATATAAAACCAACAGGCAAAAATCAATTGTATGTCTATACACTGGCAACTTTGATTTTTGGGCAAGTTACTTTAACATTCCTGAGCTCTATGTCCTCAAACAATGAGAAAGCGAAATTAAGACATTGATTCTATGTATAGTAACACCAAAAATAATAAATATAACACAGAAATGCAAGACTTTACCCTGATAATTATAAACATTACAGAAAGAAATGAAAGAACACCTAAATAAATGGAAAGACATCCCACGTTCATGGACTGGAAGATTTAATATTGTTAGGATGGAAACATTTCCCAAATTGGTTTATAGCTTCAGTGTAATCCTTATCAAAATTCCAACAAGCCGATTAGAAAAGAGAGTCTAGAAACAAACCTTTACTCTTACTGGTTGATGCAGGCACAACTGGATATCCATATGCACAAGAATGAAGCCAGCCCATAAACCTGAATATAATATCTACAATTATAAACTCTTAGATTAAAATCTAGGAGTAAATCTTAGTGATCTTGGATTAGCCATAAGCTTCTAAGACACAACACCAAAAACAAAAGCGACAAAAGAAAAAGTAGAAAAAAAGTATTTGGAAATTTTTTACTTCAAAGGCTGGCCTCAAAAAAGTTAAAAGACAACCCACAGATTGGGAGAAAATACTTGCAAATCCTACATCTGATAAGGGACTTGCATTTACATGAAAGAGTTACCTAAAAACTCTTTCAATTAAAAACTAAAATGGCAATCCAATTAAAAACTAGACAAAAGATTTAAATAGATAAGGCTCTAAATAACAAACATGAATGGCCAATAAGCACATGAAACAATGCTCAATGTCATTAGTCATTAGGAAAACGCAAATGGAAACCACAATGAGATACCACCCCACACCCATTAGGATACCATAATGAAAAAGACAGACGGGTAGCAAGTATTGATGAGAATGTGGGGAAACTGTAACTCTCACTGCTGGTGAGTGACGCAACCACTTTGGACAGCAATCTAGCTGTTCTTAAAAATGTCACACATTGAGTAACCATGTGACCCAGCAATTCTACTCCCACTTACACACGCACGAGGACTGAAAACATACGTTTATGCAAAAGCCTGTACATGACTGTTCACAACAGCATTATTCGTAACAGCCCCAAAGCAGAAATGTCACAAATGCCCGTCAGTAGATGGGTAGACAAAGGGTGATACATCCACGTGATGGAATATTATTCAGTCACGAAAAGGAATGGGGTGCTGATACACGCTATGACACGGATGAAATTTAAAAAAATTTTTTTTAAGTTTATTTATTTTGAGATAGACAGAGGCAGCATGAGTGGGTGATGGGCAGAGAGAGAGAGAGAGACCAAGAATCCCAAATAGGCTCTGTGCTATCAGCACAGAGCTCGATGCAGGGCTCAAACTCATAAAACCGCGAGACCACGACCTAAGCCAAAACCAAGAGCCACCAACTGAGCTTAACCAACTGAGCCACCCGGGCGCCCCCAATACAGATGAACTTTGAAAGCATTACACCATGTAAAAGAAGCCAGTCACAAAGGACCACATGTTACTAGAATGCATCATATAAAATGCGCAGACTGGGCAAATTTATAAAGACAGGAAAATCCTAGGGCCAGGGGGGAGGAAGCGTAGGGGGGCACTGGAGACAGATTCCTGACGGGCACAGATTTCCTTTTGGGGGCAATGACCATACTCTAAAATGGGTTGTGGGGACACTGCACAACTCTAACTAATTAAAGAAACCACTGAATTCCACACTTTGAATGACTGAATTGTCCGGTCTCGATAAAGCGGTTTTACTTTTTCAAACGTGGGCTGCCCTGTTTATCTGTCCCATCAAGTCTGCAGAGTCGAACCCAGCCTCCGCTGCACAATGGACTCAATGAAGGGGACCGTTTTTGATGTTCTAAGGGGCCATACTAAGACTTCGGGCATTGATGGTACGCTGATGGCCGGGGCTGCTAAAATCCTGCCTTATCGCATCTACCTTTCTTCTCCCCGTGAGGCTCACGATGGACAAGGGCACGTGGAGAGAAAAGACACTGCTGGTTTTAGAACGTTACTTCCCTAAGCGGGGCTGAGACTATGGCTGACTGCGGCTCCCAGACCAGTCGCGCTGGTCTTACTGGAAACTTGTTAGAAATGCAAACTGTCAGGCCCACCGAGAGCTCAGAAATGAAAAATGCTGGCATGGAGTCCAGGAACGCCTATTTCAACACGCCCTCCAGGCTTCTCCTTCAGTTTGAGAACCTTCATGGTAGCCTGAAGCCTAGGGGACCAGGTCTCAGGATCTCACGAAAACCTGGCCAGGTCCCTGGTACAGCCAGGCAAAGAAAATGCTTTCATCTTTATGCATGAGTCTATCGACCACTTCTTATGCCCGGTTCACGCCCTCTCGTCCTTCCTCTTTGCCTGGGCTGTGAGTTACGGCGGCAGCCGGGTGGCCGCACCCAGGTGTGTCCGCAGAGCCCCTCACCGCAGCTGCCCCTGGCACCCTCGCCTCGTGCCCCAGGGCTTTTGCACTGCCGCCCAGCCGTTCCATCGCATGCAAAGTCAAAGTGAGAGGATTCAACCGCCTCTGGGAACGGGACCCAGGAGAGAAATGCTCCCCAGCTCAGCATCTCAGGCGGACCATTTCTGGGCCATGTACTCAGCAGCATCGAGTTCCTGTTATCCACTGTGAAAACCGGCTCACTAACCCTGGGATTAGCCTCCTCTCCTTCCTTGTTTATTTTCTCAATCCTCCACCCCTGGGACTGCGCCACAAAAATACACTTCCCCACACAAGCCGTCGTTTGAGGCTCTGCCTCCTGGGGGCCCCGAGCGAAGTCAACGATCTCCTAAGCAGGGGCTAAAACTGCCCGGCCATGGGAACAATCATATCAGTTTCCCACCTCTTAAGAGAGGACCAAGGAAAATTGAGCGGGAAGCTTACCCTGGCTCGAGCAGAGAAGCAGAGAACCCCCCTCCTCCCTCTTCCAGATGCCCGCACTGGGATGATGCAAGGCTTTCGGTTGCCATCCTAAGTAAGTTATGAGCTGGTCACCCAGCGGCCACCGCGTACAAGACACAGGAGGAAAAGGGCCACCCGGACGAGTGCGGGGAGCGCCAGCGGGGTCAGCCCCGGCACCGCCTGGAGTCGGTCCCCGCGTTCTCTGCCCCCTGCTGCCCCGGGCTGTGGCTGGGAGCACTTCATCCTCCAGGTCTGGGCAATGAGAGGCTCGGACCAGCAGCCCCCGGGTCTCACGCAGCCCGAACTGGTCCCTCGTTCTGTTTCTGGACAACGTGCACGTTGGGCAGCTCAGAAAATACACAGGGAATGGGTATCGCGGGCACCCCCCAAACCAACATCAGATGGGGGCTTGCTTTGCCTTCCCTACCCCCAACGGTGGAACATTCTAGAACCAGGACCTTGCCTCGCATGTTCGCAGCCAGTATTCACGGCCCGTGCCCTCGGATAAGTGTTTGGGCGGGTGTGAATCTTCCCACGGGGAAAAAGAAAATTAAAACTCTTTTCGGAAGCACAGGCCTGTCTTGTACTCTCAGGGTGGGTGGGGGACTGGATGTTGCTTCGGGGGTGACCCCATAACCCGTACCTGCTACCAGGAAGGTGTTCTTGCTCTGCCGATGGGAAACGGGGTTTTGAAAAATGATCTGTGCTCCTGGCAGCAGCTTTGTGTCCCTCCCCACCCCCCGCCCCCATTTTTAACGTCAGGGTTAATGACCCAGACGCCGACTGGTGGGTCCAAGGTCTTCCCTTCTCCCTGCACCTCAGTCCCTCCTGCCTGGGCCTGGCCCCTCACCGTGGGCGGGGTGCTGCACAGGACACTCCCTCCTTCCTCCCTCCCTCCCCGCTTCACTCCTCCCTCCCTCCCTTCCTTCCTTCCTTTTCTTCCTTTCTTCCTTCCTTACTCTCTCCCTTCCTTCCTTTCCTTCCTTACTCTCATGCTGTCTCTGTCTCTCTCAAAATAAATAAACTTAAAAAATTTTTTTAAATTTCATCTGTGTTGTAGCATGTATCAGCTTCCTTCCTTCCTTCCTTCCTTCCTTCCTTCCTTCCCTCCCTCCCTTATCTTCCCTTCCCTTCTTTCCCTCCCTCCCTTCCTTCCCTCTCCCTCCCCTCTTCTCTTCTTTCCTTCCTCCCTTCCTTCCTTCTTCCCTTTCCCCTTCCTTCTCTCCCTCCCTTCCTTCCATCTTTCCTTCCCTCTCCCTCCCCTCTTCTCTCCTTTTCTTTCCTTCCTTCCTTCCTTCCCTCCCTCCTTCCCTTCTTCCTTCCCTTCCCTCCTTCTTGCCCCCTCCCTTCCCTCCCTCCCTTCCTTCCTTCTTTCCTTCCCTCTCCCTCCCCTCTTCTCTCCTTTCCTTCCTTCCTTCCTTTCTTCCTTCCTTCCTTCCTTCCTTTCTTCCTTCCTTCCTTCCTTCCCTCCCTCCCTTCCTCCTCCTTCCTTCCTTCCCTTCTCTCTCTCTCCTTCCCTCCCTCCTCCTTTCTTCCTTCCCTCCCTCCTTCCCCCTCCCTTCCTTCTGTCCCCATGGTCCCCCTCAGCCCTTGGCCTCAGCCTCTTCACAATAGATGGCTCCTCCCCCCCAACCCCTGCCTGTCCCAGAGGATCTGGGCCCTTGGTTGATTGGATATTTACACAGCTTAAGGCTGCAGCTCCACAGACTTGGTCCTTCCGGCTGACATCCCCGCCTCTCCGGGCCCTGGACAGGCTGCAGATGCCCTGGAGGATCTGGGCTCAGCAAGGAGAGAGCTGCTGCCCCCCACCCCCCTCTGTTTCAACATCAGCAGGGAGGTCCCGCAAGAGGCTTGATGAAAAGGAGCCAGAGAGACAGGAGAGCCCGATGCGCACCAGCCTCCGGGAGGGCGGGGGGCGGGCTGCCCGAGGCTCCCATCTCTGGGCTGCGTCACCTCCTCCCCATCGCCAGGCCAGGGCGCTGGCCGGCGGCCCCTCTGGTGGAACCCACCGCCCGCCTTGCAGCCCCGTTTCCTCCAGGAACACTGCACATCGTGAGTGGGTGCAGAGGTGGGGGGGTACGTGGAGCTCCCTAACTCACCCCCACGGCTGCAGGGCCAACCACGTTTAAAACCAGGCTAACAGACGAAAAGCAGTCGCTGGCTGGTCCTGGGTGGGGGGTCGGGGAGGGGAGTCCGTGGTCTCCCTTGAAAACCTGCACCCGTGTGAACCAGCTCTCTCTTCCAGACGGTAAGATTTGGGGTCCGGCATGCTGCCTCTCGAATCCGTTTCCCCTTATCCTGGACTCAGTTGGCACGGGGACCCAATAATACCGCCCCCTGGAGGATGCGCCAAAGCCACGTCAGAAAGAAGCCGTGTGTAAGTAATCAACAACCAAATGCCTGGTCTTCCTCACTGTAACTGAGGCCACCAGTGCATTCTGCGGGCGAGGGCACTGGGGTCGCAAAACAGGGGCGAAAGAAGAAGGTCAAATGTCCAAGCAGGCTGGTGGCTGGGAGCGCAGACTCTGACGTTAAATAGAAGTGCAGCTCCTGGGGCACCTGGGGGGCTCCGTCAGTTAAGTG
Source organism: Paguma larvata (assembly GCA_030068075.1). Classification (NCBI taxonomy): domain Eukaryota; kingdom Metazoa; phylum Chordata; class Mammalia; order Carnivora; family Viverridae; genus Paguma; species Paguma larvata. The sequence continues at coordinate 18,853,280 of CM057843.1, forward strand.
TCCGACTTCGGCTCAGGTCACGATCCCATGGTTTGTGGGTTCAAGCCCTGCTTCAAGCTCTGTGCTGACAGCTCAGAGCCTGGAGTCTGCTTTGGATTCTGTGTCTCCCTCTCTCTCTGCCCCTTCCCCTGCTTGAGCTCTGCCTCTTTCTCTCTCAAAATAAATAAATAAATAAATAAACCTAAAAAAAAAAATAAATAAAGCACAGCTCCGCCCAGGCAACGAACTTAACTTCTCTGTGTCTCTGTTTTCTCATCTGGATAACGGGCCTCGTAAGACCATCTACTTTGTAAGGCTCTTTGGAGGATTCAGAGTTGATGTACATGAGGCAGAATTGACATACATGAGACCCCCAGGGGTTTGCTACCATCATCACCACCATCACCATCATCCCCATCACCACCACCATCATCTCCATCACCATCATCATCACCATCACTATCATCATCCCCATCCCCATCGCCATCATCACCATTATCATCCCCATCGCCATCACCATCATCATCATCATCACCACCACCATCATCTCCATCACCATCACCATCACCATCACCATCATCATCATCACCATCATCATCATCCCCATCACCACCACCATCATCACCATCATCATCATCACCATCATCATCACCACCGTTGCTGCCTACAGTCATGCTGCAGGATGTTGGGGTGACAAGCCCTGAGGCAAACTCAGCCCCGGGTCCACTCTCTTCCCAGAGGATGTTCCAATCCCTGTTCTGAACACCTGCGAGCGAGCGCATCTCATCCAGAGACCCAACCAGCAGAGCTCTCCTTCAGATGGACAGCGTGGCAGGACTGTTGCTGACATTCACCAAGTATCCACAGGAGAGACTTGAAAGGAGTCTTCGGGCGACATCTGTCTGCCTGAGTGCCATCTCGGGCCCTACGGCTGACCGGCCGTGCACCAGGGGCCCCAACTTTTATAGCCCTGCCCATCCCTGATCCAAGCTGTATCCTTCCCTCTCTCCTGAAGGAGTCGAGAGAACACCAGGGAGGGAGACCCAGCCTTCTTGGGCCTCGATGAGCCAGCTCCCACCTGCCCCACTGGGCGAACGCAACCATAGGAGTGAGCCTTCAGGCAAGCCCAGCAGGAGAATCATCCAGCCAACCCTCAGAACTGCAAGAGATAACAGAGCGTTGTTTTAATTCACTAAGTCTTAGGCTCACTTGTTACGCAGTGATGGGTAACTGATACATGTGGTGAATCCCTAAACCAGCACCCAGGCTCAGCTCACACAGAACTCACACCGTGTCACGCTTGTACAATCACCAGACACCCGTGTGTGCTCAACTTGTAAAATGGTAGAGGCAAGGCACCTGGCTGGCTCAGTCGGTTGGGCGTTCAACTTTGGCTCAGGTCATGATCCACGGCTCATGAGTTTGAGCCCTGTGTTGGGCTCTGTGTGTCAGTGTGGAGCCTGCTTGGGATCCTCTGTCTTTCTCTCTCTGCCCCTCCCCTGCTTGCATGCTCTCTCTCTCTCTCTCTCAAAAAAAAAACATTTTTTTTAAAAAAAAGCATATTTAAAATGGTAGAGGTAACATCATACAAGAAGCCAAAACGCAGCTACCCAGTTTCATTACCTAATTAGCTTGACACAATTAGAAGAGTAATTGGCTTTCAACAAGTCGTCCCTGTGGGTCTCTCCTGGGTCTCACCGTGGCCCTCGTGAGCAGTGCTTCCTGGACTTCTCAGACTTTTCTGGAAAGCCCTTACCTTACACCTATGTGAGCTCCAATTCAAATGTCATTCTCCGCTTTCTTTAATTTTTTTTTTAATGTTTATTTATTTTTGAGAGAGAGAGAGAGAGAGAGCATGAACAGGGGAGGGACAGAGAGAGGGAGACACAGAATCCCAAGCAGGCTCCAGGCTCTGAGCTGTCTGCCCAGAGCCCAACACAGGGCTTGAACCCATGAACCGTGAGATCGTGACCTGAGCCAAAGTCAGCGGCTCAACCGACTGAGCCACCCAGTCACCCCTCTTCTTTTTCTTTTTAAACATATCCCCTACTGCTGGGTAGCTAGATTGCCCCTGTTTGTTTGTTTTTATTAATATTTTAAACAACGCTCTAGGTGACATACGTGGATATTTGCACTTTGCTATACACAGTTCGATTAATTCAATAATCCCTATAATTGTACATTTAAGTCATTCCCAGTTTTTCAATAATTTAATCAGCACAACCTTTACATGCACCTTTGCAGTCTCAGTGCTAATTAGTGAGGGAGCAAGATTAGTATTGTCTGTTATAATTCAAGGTCACCTTGAACCATGGATCACAAGATGGACAATTAAGAGACGGATAAACCTCCTGTTAAAAGCTTTCTAGTATTAAGGGGACTTGCTTGGCAGCGCAGGCTCCAGGGTACAGATTCTGGGGTGCTTCCCATCAGTAGATACTCCCTGGCCTGTCACTCTGGGGCCAGAGGCCCAAAGTGTTACGCAGCTGGGAGAAGCAGGGAGATGGTGGTCCCCCCAAAGGCAGCCTCAAGAGCAGAGGGATGCTGAGCCCTTACCTCATCTGTACGCAGGTGCTGAGTGCCACGTCGCATGGGCTCGCTCCACCCACCAGGTGCGGGTCCAGAAGACTCTTCCCCAACAATGTATCTCTCTACGCTGTTCCTACAAGGAGCCCCTGATCCCTCCTTCTTGGACCACTAACAGTGCCCCGATGTTGACACGCACACTCTCCATCGCTCCTCTTCTCAGACTTCCCAAAGCCCAGAACTGGCTGCCCCGCCCCGCTCCGCTCCATCAACAGCGACGCTAACGTGTATAGGAGCTTTCTGTATCGGGCACCGTCACACGCACGAATGAAGCAATAAAAGGCTGAGCCCGCAATTATTATGGGTTTAGGTAGTTTGCCCGGGGCGGGGGGAACAAAGTAGTTACGGCTCCCGGTCCACTAGGGACTCGCATGTGTGGAGAAAGACCAGCAAGCCAGCAGCAGCAGGACGGCAGTGGGACGCAGACAGGTGGCCAGGTAGCCAGATGGGAATGTGGGGAGAAGGAGTCCGGGGCGCCCCGCTGCACCTGACCGAACAGAGCCAGCCCAGAGCCGACTCCCCAGCAGCTGATTCTCAAAGGAAAAGGGAGTCTGGTGGAGGGACAAAGGTGGCCCTGTCCCTGCCTCTTTGTGCCCAGATGAAGGAGCTCCATTCCCAGGAAGAACTCGGGCTGATGACCCCCCCACGGGCCGCATCCCCGGGCCCCGCGGTCTCGGCGCAGCCGAGACGGGCAGCTTTCTGCAAATTGCCAGCCTCCCGTGTCAAGTGCACCAGGGGTCTCTCTCTGGGTTACTGCCTCGGGGTTCTGCACAAACACATGCAGCTCAGATGTGCAGGGAACTAAGGCACCCAGGGTGCCGGGCGCAGGTGGCCAGTCACCCACCTCCCACGTCCCAGCGGGGCAGTCCTGAGGCACGTTCCGCAGGGTGCCGCCGAGGGGTCCCGGGGGCTGAGTCCCCGTTGCCTGCAGCTCACCGGTTCGCGCGCGTGTCCTGAGACCAGCTATTCCTCCTGCCCCCTCCCTCGCTTCTGCCCCGAGACCACCTCCCAAAGAAACTACCTGCAGCCAAGCTCTTGCGTCAGACTCCGCTTTGGGGAAAACAGCGAAGCAAGACGCAGGTGTGATACTCGCCGTGATTCTGGGGTCCTAAGGAAGACTTGGGGCTCCGCCTCAGGGTGAGGAAGCCAAAGGAGAAAGAGTAAAGAGCAAATGAGTCCGTTTGGGGTTTCGGCTCAGCTCATCTGCATCCGAATTCACACCTCTTGCATCCGAGCGCGCGCGGACTCCCGCCCCCTTGAACCTGAGGAATGCTAGCATGTTCTCGCCACCTCTGTGCTGGCCTGCCCTGGAGGGAGTTTACTGACGCTGGAGAAGCTCCCGCACAGATTCGCTTAATGACTTTCTGGAAGAAATCAGAGGTGACACAAACACTGTAGAGTATCACAATGTGCAGCTCTGAATCCCTGTGCCCTGGGCGACGGGGGAAGGACAGGACAGATGGCAAATGTCAGGCCATTAATTGCAGGAGGCTCCTCGGAGAGGGGCGGGGGAAGGCTATGCCCGGGGCGCACTTCCTGTCTCCTCCCTGGCAGGATGGAGGGTGGGAGGGGGCATCGTGACTTCTCTCGTTGCCTCCTCGTTGGCACGCCAGGTGTGTGATGTGGAGAAGGCTCGTCAGAGTGAGCGTGGACATCCGGGGTGGGGGGCAGGGTGAGGGGCTGCAGGATGGGCCCCATGCACTCGGTATTGGGATTGCTGTGTCCACACCCCTCGCCAGGTCCACCTTGTCTTCGTCATCTCCCCTTCGATGGCTTTCCTCGCTGCCTCTTATGCTCCCAGCACCCCTCCCCCCACCCAACTCCACATCAAGCTTATTTAAAGGCAAAAAAAGGTATGTAAGGACCAACCAGAGCCACAATATGGAGAAACTTACGGAGTTAGCTACCATTTCCTAGCCCTGGATGGTTTCAATTTGTTTTCAAGTTTATTTACTTATTTTGAGAGACCAGAAGGTCAGAGAGAAAGAGAGAGAGAATCCCAAGCAGGCTCCGCGCCCTCAGCACAGAATCCAATATGGCGCCCAAACCCATGCACCGTGAGATCACGACCTGAGCTGAGATCAAGAGTCGGGCACTCAACGGACTGCCCAAGGGTCCCAGCCCTGGAAGGTTTTAGAAGGTGCCATCTGCAAACCCCACTTGAACTTCAAAGTGATGCCGGGTAGCAGACACCATCAGGATGACCCCCTTCCTGTCCCACGAATGAGGAATATGAAGCTCAGAGAAGGTGTGTGACACACTCAGGTCACCTCGCCAATGATGGTGGCATCGGAGGAGGACCCCGAGTCTGCCTCTCTCCCTCTCTCTCTCTCCTCTACGCTCTCCTGAGAATTTATGGGGAGGATTCTATTTCATGGGGCTGGAGGTGTGTTAAGACTCCAGGTCTCCGGCACAGAAGCCTTTTCTATGGAGCTGCTTGGGGAGAAAAGGAAAGGAAAGGATCATGAATTCTCTGCCGTCGGAGCCTCATTCCTCTCATCTCAGCTTTGGAGGCCCCAGCCCGCCGGCCGTCCTATGACCCACTTCAATTCTGACACCGTCTCCCCAGAGGTAGCGTCAGACCCCACAGGCTAAGGGCTCAGTCCCACAACGCTGCCCCCTTCGGTTGCCACCACAAGCCTTGGGCCTCCCGTCCTCGGACAGCGGGCTGTCCACCGGGGGTCCTGCGATGCCTTTCTCGTTTTGATCCCCTGCTGGAACAGCTCACGGTTTATCATAAAAGATCCAACACAGGCACAGCTAAAGTGAAGACAATACAGGTCAAGGTTTTGCCGAAGAGCTCATCACACAGTCATGGCTGATGGAATCACTGGTCACTGGCGATTGAACTCAGTCTCCAGGAGGTTGGGGAGGTGCTGGGAAGCAAAAATTCCAAGCTTCTAATCAAGGCTTGGTCTTTCTGGGGCCCAAGCTCCCATCCTAAGCTACACAAGGGGCCACCAAGAGTCACTCTGTTAAAACAAAGGATGTTCCTGGGGGCGCCTGAGTGGCTCGGTCAGTCGAGTGTCCGAATTCGGCTCAGGTCATGATTTCATGGTTCGTGGGTCAGAGCCCCACGTCGGGCTCCACTCTGAGCATGGCGCCTGTTTGGGATTCTCTCTCTCCAATCTCTGCCCCTCTCCTCTGCGCTCTCTCTCTAAAATTAAAAGAGAGAGAGAGAAGGAAGAAAAGGGGAAGAAAGGAAGAAATGAAGGAGGGAAGGAAGGAAGGAAGGAAGGAAGGAAGGAAGGAAGGAAGGAAGGAAGGAAGGAAGGAAGGAAGGAAAGAAGGAAGGAAGGAAGGAAGGTGTACGTACCACCCCTAACGCAAAGGAAATCACAAGCCTTAGGAGCTCTGTGTCAGGAACCTGGGACAGACTAAATACATAGCTCTTACTTATGCCACCCTCTGCAACAATTCGGCGCTCATGGGTCCCCTCTCTGTGTGCACCAGGGGAACCCATCCATCCCGCCACCCCATATCCCACAGGGCAGGGCACAGATAATCCTTATGGCGCAGGACCTGTCCCAAGTCCTGAAGCGGCACCATGAGGACCCCGTTACTGATGCGCTCCCAGCACACCAAGAAGCAAGCCGTGGCTGGCAGCTGCTGCCCACGTAGTCCCCACATGGGTCCCTCTGAAGGCTGCTGTCTACGGCACTCTGGCCGCATGGCGTACTCGTGGGCGCTGCCTCGGCAACACAGGCCGCTACCACCCCCTGAGAGGCAAGGACCCCCCCGATGCCCCTGAGACCCCCCTGCCGGCTGCAGGCTTCCAGTGGCAGGAATATCACAGGGTGAACCATCCCATCAAACCCTCCGCCGATTTATTCGCGATTCTCCTAAACCAACAGAAGCGTGCGGACCGCTGATGTGCCGGTGTCACGCATCCCTGCGCATATATGAGTACATGACTGATGTACTTTAAAGTGGGGCAGCTCCCGGCTGAACCCCATGGAGCCTCCCGTGGCTCCCCGGCTCCGTCGCACACGGCCCGCGTCCACCCTCCACCAACGGGAGCCACGGGATCTGTGTTTCGATTTTAACTCGACAAGGCACAAAGGAGGCCTTTCAAAAGTGCCGGTTGGAGAGCAGGGGGGTGGTGTCCACAGATCCGAGCTAAGCTATGGCCACAGTGCCTGTTTATTCCAAAGCCTCCAGTTAAAGAATTCACCATTTTATCCAAAGGGACAGACAAAGAGCAAGCTGTGCCCCCGTCTGTGGTGCCCAGCGTGGCAGAGAGCTGGTGTCAAACCACAGGAAACCCACAGATGACTCAGCCAGCTGGGGTGGGGGGTGGCGGCGGGGCGGGGGGGTACACATGTTATGTCTTCTTTTCTTCCCCCCCAGCCCTGGCTCTTCTGTCTATTGGTGCCAGTGGGATGCATGGCATTCCAATTAGGAAGTTCTCTCGTCTTCACTCTTCAAGAGAAGGGGGCAGACCGCGGTGTTTGGGTAATTGGATCCATAAGTCTTGCGTTTGTAAGCGTGTACAACTAATCACGGCGAGTGCGGGAGAGAAGGGGCGAGAGAGGGGGAGAGGAGAGGGGGAAGGCAAGTAAGATGGATGGGGGCCGGGAGGGAGAGCCAACACGGGAAGTGGAGGAGGCCAGTGTGGCAGCAGGGGCTGTGCGTGAAAGGGACACAGAGAGAAGGAGGCAGCCATGGAAGCAGAGCTCAGAGGGGCAGGGGACGTGGGCACAGAGGTGACCGGAGACTGCAGGTCTGTGTATGTGAGAAAACGCTGGAAGGAGAGAAGGGTACATAGTGTGGTGCCTGGGCGGCTCAGTCGGTTAAGCGTCCGACTTCGGCTCAGGTCACGATCTCACCGTTCATGGGTTCGAGCCCCGCGTCGGGCTCTGTGCTCACAGTGCAGAGCCTGCTTGGGATTCTCTCCCGCTCCCTCTCTCTCTCTCTCTCTCTCTCTCTCTGTCCCTCTCTGACCTGCACTTTCGTTCTCTCGAAATAAATAAAAATAAAAACTTAAAAAAGAAGAGAAGGGCAGACATAATAGGCTGTGCGTGCGTGCGTGCATGCGTGCCTGTGCCCCGATCAGTGCGTCCCGTTTAACGCACGCCATCATGTCTGTTTCCACTGTGTGTTGTTCGTTCTCACGTAAACAGTAGTTCAGAGTCACGAGACACAGGGATCTCTAGAAAACGGAAGGGAGGAAGAAATCACCCACAGGCCCACCAGCTCTCAAGAGCAAAAGAAGTGGACTTAGTATTTTTGGGGTTTTTTTTGTCTGTTTTTTTCTTTTTTTTTTATGTTTATTTTATTTTTGAGAGAGAGAGAGAGCATGACTGAGGGAGGGGCAGAGAGAGAGAGAGGGGAGCAGAGGGTCTGAAGCAGGCTTTGCACGGATAGCACGGAGCCCGATGTGGGGCTCGAAGTCACAAACCGAGAGCTCATGGCCTGAGCTGAAATCGGATGCTCAATCGACTGGGCCCCCCAGGCGCCCCAGCACTTCTGTTTGTAAAGCTGAGCTGTAAATTCCCACTTAATGGAACTTCTGAATGCAGGAGTGAGATTTACCTGAAATAATTTACCTTAAGCGTTTCGGCAAAAGGCCCAGCTAACAGCCAGTGTCCCATAAAGGCTGCGGTGGCTGCTGGTTTTTTTGGCCGGGACTCTGCCGAGAAAGAAGCTTTTCCAAAGGAATTTCTGATATCCAGTCACAGAGTCGATCGCAAGAAGGAGGGGGAATAATGAATTGTGAAACCTCTCGCTTTGAGGCTTCACCCAGAGGCCCCTGGTCCAGCCCAGGGGAGGCTGGACAGTTCTTAAACGCAAAACATCCATCCCCTAATGGTCCTAACTTCAGCAATCTCTCAGTCGCCTAGAGCCTCTGACTTCCATTTTCCAAGACAGAGCCTATCCAAGGATGACACTATGTTGTCTCTATAGGAGAAAGATGTTTTTTTTTAAATTTTTTTTTAACATTTGTTTATTTTTGAGAGACATAGAGACAGAGCGTGAGCAGGGGAGGGGCAGAGAGAGGGAGATACAGAATCCGAAGCAGGCTCCAGGCTCTGAGCTGTCAGCAAAGAGCCCGACACGGGGCTCGAACTCACAGACCATGAGATCATGACCTGAGCTGAAGTCGGCCGCTTAACCGACTGAGCCACCCAGGCGCCCCAGGAGAAAGATGTTTTTGTCTGAGTGCAAAGTTCCTGGCTCACAAACTCAGAAGCTGGGAGACACGTCGCCATTGTCTCCTGTCCCTTGATGCCAGGCAGACGACCATGGCTAGCCAGAATTGCGTTCCTTTGAATATACAATAATTCTAAAATTATCTTAAACGACTAGATGCCTACTGAATTGGTAAACTTTGTTTGTACACTCCAGCGATCTGGGAGGGTGCCCTGGGCACAGTTTTTTGTTTTTTCCTTTTGTTTTTGCCTCTAATGAGCAATGTTGTTAACACGGACCTCAGGGGGAAACCCAGGGAGGGCGATGGGTTTGTATCTGTGATTCCTACTCCTCAAAACGGTCGTGAAATTGTGTTAGGAACAGCGCTAATTTCTCTCTCTTCTCTGTCTTTTTTCCTATGTGTAATTTCCCTCTCTCTCCCTCTCTCTCTCTGATCTCTAGCACTCTCCGTAGAATTTTCGAAAAACTTTTCAATGTGTCATCCTCATTACCGATTTTTCTTTTTCTGTTTACCATTCTCCTTTATTTACTCACTTTTTGCTTCCAAAAATTCCACTGTAGTTAACATAGAGTGTTACACCATTTTCAGGCGTAGAATATAGTAGCGCAATAAGTCAGCACGTCACGGCACTTGTCACGACAGCTGCACTCCTTCATCCCCGTCACCTAGTTCCCCCATTCCTCACCCCCTCTCCTCTGAGAACCATCAGTTTATAGTCTCTGGAGGTAAGAGTCTGTTTCTTGGTTTGTCTCTCTCATTTGCTCTTCTGTTTTTCCCCTTTGCATTTGTTTCTGAAATTCTACAGGTGAGTGAAATCATACGGTATTTGTTCTTCCTGATGGACTTATTTTACTTAGCATTAGAGTTCCTCAATGCAACCACATTTGGCCAGATTTTTCCTAATGCCAGGTCTCCTCGACGGGCTCTGGAATCGTCTAGCACAGATGGAACAGGTGTGAGGTTTCCATGTGCCCAGAACGCGCACCGAGAGCCACGTCAGCTCCCTTCCACAGTAGCTATACACGGTGCAGGTGGTTCCGACAGGTGCCTCCCCCTCTGGTCAGAGAGGAAACCCCCTGACCAGTCTCACCAATCAGAGGACCCCCGGAAGCTGGTTTAGATGTGGGCCAATCCAAGACTCGATTGAAATCCCACCAAGTTTTAACCAGAATCCTGGAGCCTGGGCTGGAAGTGTAAGGAACGTCTCCACTCTCCTCTGGGATGTGAGGCTGTAAGGATTACGCATTTGGGAGTTGCTGGGAGCCAACGTACCCTCCTTTTCTTTTTTTTTTTTTTAATGTTTATTTATTTTTGAGAGAGAGAGACAGAGCGCGAGCAGGGAGGAGCAGAGAGAGAGGAAGACACAGAATCGGAAGCAGGCTCCAGGCTCCGAGCTATCAGCACAGAGCCTGACGCGGGGCTCGAACTCACTGTGAGATCATGACCTGAGCTGAAGTCAGATGCTCAACAAACTGAGCCACCCAGGCGCCCCTGGGGTACCCTCCTTTAAGCTGGTGTTCTCTGCCCTACCCACACTAACAATCCAGACCAGGACAGCTGGTTCTGTTGGACCACCATGGGACTTCCCCCTGCTCCCACTAACCGGGTCACAAACACTTCCTGAACAGAAACAGTGTACGAAAAGCTATGCTAACTGGCATGCTCGTTTCCAAGGCTCTTCTAACCGCACCCCTCCCCGGAGCCTCTCTCTCTCGGGTGGAGACTCTACCTTCCAACACGCAGAGCGCCATCACCCATCTCTTTGCCCCTTTCCTGTTTTCTGACCCACAGGGAAGAGCCAGGAACAGAAGCACCAAAGTCTGTCGCTGGAGAGGAGGTGGATGCCCAGTCCATCTGGAAACTTCTCGATCAGAGGGCAGACAACGAAGTAACAGGGAATGCGGGTCCTACCTATACTCATCCCACAGAGCTGACACCAGGCTACATGTCTAATCCAGGTCCAACGACTCAGGTAGTTAGCGGGAATTCCGCCGTGATTCTGAGGGCAGGCAGACTCACAGTCTCCGTGTTCGGTGATGCTGGGCTACACCAGGGGCTACTAGACACGCAGCATGGAAAGTCGAAAGCCCTGCCAACTTTCCCTTATTCTCTCCTTGAACACAGTCCATCAGGGGCGCCTGGGTGGCTCAGCTGGTTGAGCATCTGACTTCGGCTCAAGTCATGATCTCATGGTTCATGGGTGTGAGCCCTGCATCGGGCTCTGTGCTGACAGCTCAGAGCCTGAAGCCCGCTTTGGATTCTCTGTCTCCCCACTCTCTCTCCCTCCTTCACTTGTGTGTGCTCTCTGTCTCTCTCACAAAAAAATGAATAAACACTTAAAAAAAAATTTATGTGTTTAAATGCACTAAAATGCATGTGTCTGTGTGCTTCTGGAAGAATTCTGGATGGAAGAACTTCAACTTACTTGTCTTCTGTCCCAAATTTTGTCTCCTTAGTCTAGTGTCTCTGGGCTGACACTGGCTTGACCAGAGTCTCCCCAGTGAGGCAGACTGAGCCCCTCTCTCTTCCTCTTTGTGTCCTGAAGCCTCTCTAAGCTCCAGCACCGGGGGGATGGTTTGCTCCTACCCTCCAGTTTCTCTGATGGGGAAACTGGTCCTCAGGGAGGCAAAATGACTGAGGCCCAAGGTCACCCGGCTTGTGAGCGGCGGAAACACAGCCCTGACGGCAGAGATGCAACCACGGCGTTCTTTGCAAACCACACACACCCAGAGCACGGTCAGGCTATTCGAGTCGAGTGTGTGTTCGTGCCGTACGATGTAGGAATCCTCCCTTAATCCTGGGTGAACCTGGAAGTGACGTAATAGTCACTCCGGTCTCTGGCCCTGTGCTCCAGGTTTCAAACACATGGTTTCTAGGCTCCTCTGTCCTTGACGCCACTGATGTGATGGTCCGTCCCAGCGAGACGATGCCCTAACACTTGGTAGGTGCGTTCTAATCCCAGGGTGCCTCCTGCCCCCATCGGAGGGGCAAACTGTCCACAGCGTTCTAAGGCAAGGACACAACTGGACATGAACGCTATTGATGGAGACTTTGCTGTGAGAAAAAGCGACGGAAGTTGTTACTGTTGTTTTTTATTTTTATTTTTATTTATTTTTGAGATGGGGGGAGGGGCAGAGAGAGAGAGAGAGAGAGAGAGACAGAATCCGAAGCAGGCTCCAGGCTCCGAGCTGTCAGCACAGAGCCCAACGCGGGGCTCCAACCCACCAACCGTGAGATCATGATCTGAGCTGAAGTCGGACGCCTAACCGATGAGCGCCCCAGGCGCCCCAAAGGTTGTTACGTTTACGGAAAGTGCTCGTGCGTGCCCAGTCCCACCTCAAGGCCACGGCGGTTTCATGCAGAGAATGTGAGGTCTCCTGTGCACACAGCCCTCTGGGACCAAATCACGGAGAGGCGGGGGGCCTCGGATGCAGAAGGTTGGGGTGCTCGCGCTATATACACAGGGCCGTGCTGTCACGAAGGAACCAGTAAGTGAGCGTGGCCCCCACCCCCAACCTGCCCTGGTGGTGATCGGCTGGGAGGCTCACCGGCTGCAGGGTCCCCCTCCTCACTCGCATCCCCAGCAGTACGCTGCACCCCGGGAAATGCACACGGGAGTCTGAACACCCCGGGTGCAGGCCTCAAGGGGGGAGGGTGCCCGTCGTGGGAGGAATGTACACCTGAGCCATGCGCCTTGGGCTCGCCCAACATCTCCCTGCTTTGTGGTGTCCTCCTTGCTACGATGCCCAAGCCTTTCAGGGCGGCGGACGGGTGTCTTCTCAGGGACTACCCCTCCTTTACGGTTCCTCGGCACTGTCGACTAGAGATCTCCTACGGCCGTGGCCCTGCGGACCAGGAAAGGCCCCTAGAGGCTCTCTAAGCAGCCCTGTCATTAAACCACTGAGAGTGTCGGGCCCTGAAAGGTAGCAGTTCTTCCAAGTTTAGCGACTCCCATCAACGGGTCTTGACGTCAAGGTTTGTTTTGTTTTTGTTTTTGTTTTTGTTTTCCCACCTGACTTGCCACACTTTCCTACAATTATTTTGCTTCTCCAAACCATCACACATAAAAGTAGACGGGGAAGATTTATCATCCTTTCCCTTCCTGATTCTTTTTAAGATGATCAAAAATGCCTCTGCGTGCCCCGCCCCCTCCGCCCGTCCCTCATTGTGCGGGATAAGGGTCCCGCAGCAGAAGCGGGCCGGGCCCCGCTCGGTGTGGCGAACCTCGCTTCCGCCTTGGGCGCCTGTCTTGTGGGTGTGCGGGACGAGGGGCTGGGATTCCAGATGGAGCCGGACAAGGAGATGACCATTTCTGGGTCACCCAGCTGCCCGATGCCCTCGGGTGGCCGCGGCGGCAGGGAGGGTAACCTAGTTTGCCGAGGAAATATTGCAGATGTCCCAGTTTATGTGACACGGTCCTGGAAAAGGAGCGGCTCTGTCCTGTCTCCACGGCTCGACCCGACAAAGCCCCGCCGCCCCCCTTCGGCGGATCCGCGGCCGCCCCGGAGCCCAGCGGCCCCGGCTCCATTCGTGGGCCTGCCTTGCTGTACCCCCCAGTCTGCACTCCCCTTAAGAGGTGGGAGGGAGCCTAAGCCAAGACCAAGGACATCTTGATGGGTCAGGATGCAAGGGCACAATTCTCAGAGATATTTCTGGGGACATTCAGCCCCCGCTGGGTGGGGGTCCTGGGGGCCAGGAGCTGGGACTTCGGGGATGGCGCCAGGGTTGGCAGGTTTGGGTGGCCATCTGGAGCAGCGGGGCAGAGGCGGTGCTTCCTGGGGAGACTTGGGGCAGGAGCAGGGGGTGGGGGACGGTGCCCGGGACCCGGCGGGGGGTACTGGTTGTCTATGTCGTTCTGGGTGACTCCCGTCACCTTCCTTCTCTGTGAACTAACGAGACCTAACTGTAATGGGGCTGGCCGAAGAGGGGAAGAGTTTGAGATTGCAGGGGTGCCTCAGGGGCCCCGTCGGGTAAGTGTCCAACTTCAGCTCAGGTCATGATCTCACAGTTATCAGTTCAAGACCCGAGTCGGGCTCCATGCTGACAGTACACAGCCTGCTTGGGATTCTCTCTCTCTCTCTCTCTCTCTCTTTGCCCCTCCCTACTTGCTCTCTATCTCTGTCTCTCAAAATAAATAAATAAACACAAAATAATAATAATAATAATAATAATAATAATAATAATAATAATAAAAGAGTTTGAGATTTCAAAGGAAACCTGGAAGTCATAGCTCCCAGACCTCCAGAATCTGTTCCAGATTCTCCAGCCAGGACTCTGAGAGGCTTACGGACCCTCCCGAGGAGGGGGCGAGGAGTCAGGGAGGAGCGGAGGGTCGCCGCCACCTCGGCCTCCGTTCTCCGTAACCGCGTCCACCTGCCCGACTCCCCACTCACCGCCCAGGTACTTTCGGATTTCCAAATAGAAAGAGCGACGACTCCCCAGAAAGCCTGACTCCCTGGAGTCTCCATGAGGGACAGCCTTTGTCTGTTTCGACTCACTGCACGACCCCTGTGCCCAACACAGGCCACCACGCTGCGGCGGTATTGAGGACCACGGTTTCTTCTTCCCCCCCTTTATGCCAAAGACAACTCGCGGCCAAGTTCCTTCTAGGTGCTGCGTTCCGGGGGAGAGGCAGGATGGCAAAGACAGAACGCGGATCAGGAAGTCTCTCCCTCGGCGCCCGGGCATCAGACTTGAGGGCCTGCGGGTGCCAGTCTGACACGTGCGCACGCATCCGAGAGGAGATGAAAATCCCAGCACCTAAAGCTGAGAAGAGCTGCAGATGGGTGGGGAAGCGACTTCCAGGAGATTTGGGGCCAGAAACTTGGGGATGCAGGTCTCCCTGGATGGGGGGTCTCCAGGAAAGAGGGGTGCGCCTCCCGCGGGGGGGCACAACTGAGGTGCAGGGAGGGTCTTACTCGGAACAGCCTTTCTTCTGCATTTGACGTTCTGGACTCTGGGACCTGGATTCCAGGCAGCGGTAAGAAGTTAATGAAACATGGGTGCTTTGTGTAGTGTGGAAATTATATCTCAACAAAGCTGTCTACAGAGCTAAGTGAAGCCCAGATGACACCGGGGCTGTGGATGGGGAAACCGCAGCCGTGCCAGGGCCTCTGGAGGGGTGGGGAGGGGGTGAGGGGACAGGAGGGGAAGGGGGAGAGGAGGGGAGGGGTGAAAGGGACAGGAAGGGAGCACAGGAGAGGGGAGTGGAGAGTAGGGAAGGGGAAAACAGGGGAGAGGAAGGGTGAAGGGGAGGGGAGGGGAAGGGAGAAGAGGACAAGGGAGGGGAGGGAAGGAGACTGGAGAACAGGGGAGGGGAGAGGAGGACAGAGGAGGGGAGGGGAGGGGTGCAGAGGAGGGGAGGGGAGGGCAGGACAGGATGGACCAGAGAGAGAGGTCTTGTGGCACAAGACACCCGGGCCGGGGAGAGCAAAGACTACAGGTTCAAGTCCAGCTCAGCCGCTAACCAGTACTATGACCTGGAGCGATCCCTTCTAGAATCTCGGGTTCCTCATTAGCAAAATAAAGGTGGTTGGAGGTGATGAGTGCCAGCTCTCTCTTATTCTTTGGCTTGGGAATTATTTTAAGACAAGCTAATGAAGTTTGGATAAAATTAGAACCGTGCGGGTTTTACAGAACTCGCCCTGCTCTCGGTGGTGACAGATTAAGGCACAGAATGGAATTCCGAGACCCTGTGTGAATTTCCTGATGAAGGGCGTGGAGAACATTGGCTCCTGTGGGCACCGTTTTGGGGAGGAGTGGTTAACCTGACCTGGACACATTTTCTCAGAAAACAAGTCAGTGAGTCATCGTCTCTCTTCTCCTGGTCTAACTCTTTCTCTGACTCCCCCTCGAACCTCCAGAGGTGACCCCCAACTTGAAAGAAACACCTCAACGCTAATTTCTGAAAGAAGCATCCTACTGCTACTCTCATGCCCAATTTGCCCCTGGAAAGAATGGACGTAACTCCGCATTTTAACTCGGAGGCCAAAAATCTTCAGGTAAGGTACTCGAGGAAAACACTCTAGTGAAACCTACCGTTTGACGTCGGCACTGACCCACTTATACACAGAGAACTGCCCCCAAGTGCATCAAATGCACTCGGCTAGTGTCCCCAAGAAGCCGTTGATGTATTATTGCACACTAAGTAATAATAGTTAGGTTTTTTATTCTAGTATAACTAAAAAGGCGTTCGATTCCAATGTCTTAAGCCCCGAACTCTGCATCCAATATGGCTTGCGTTAATTACAACATCTGGGCAAAAACGGAAACCCAACTATTTGAAGGTACAGAGCAAGATGGAAGCTCCCATGGGCAAGCAAGACGGAGAGGCTGGAGGGACAAAGCTACAAAGTTAGAGGTGGGCCCACTGCACCTGTCACCCACCTCTAAATTTATTGACACTTAATTTAGAATGTGAGTTCCACCAAGTCGGAGAAGCTTGGTAAACACCTAGACTTGTCAATACTACCCAAGACTAGGATTAAGGTCAAAACCAACAGAGAATCACCCAACAAAATGCAAAGCCAAGTCTCCACAAGTTCATGATAGACCAGCAATCTAGCTAGTTACCAGAACAAGACACAACACTCTTCAGGAGATGATAACAGAATCCAGAGTCTCTACAATGCATCGCTCACAATATCCAGGACGTAGTAAAAAAAAAAATCACCATACGTGCAAAGCATATTTGACGAATGTTTAAGAGAAAGATCAGTTCATGGCAGGAATTCCATAAATGACTTGGATCTAGTTATTTAAAAAAAAAAAAAAGGAATTCTGAAGTGTGTTAAAGAGCCTTTAGAACAAATTTAATATAATGATGATGAAATGGCAAGTTTCAGAAGCGATATGGAACCTGTAAAAATCAGGGTCACCTGAGTGGCTCAGCTGATTAAGCGTCCGACTTCGGCTCAGGTCATGATCTCACAGTTCATGGGTTCGAGCCCCGCATCGGGCTCTGTGCTGACAGCTCGGAGCCTGGAGCTGCTTGGGGATTCTGTGTCTCCCTCTCTCCCTGCCCCTCCCCCGCTCATGCTCTGTCTCTGTCTCTCTCTCTCTAAAATAAACATTAACAATTTTTTAAGTGTTCAAACTGATTATTCTATAAAGAGTAAAGACCTTTTAAAAATGATGACAACCACCTTGAACGACTGGACCAAGAAAACAAAATAACATTGGATTACACAGATTCTAACCCCAAGTATAAAATAAACATCCACACGTCTATGCTGATACAAACACAGGAAAACAGACGAATCTCCCACGTAGAAGATTCTGAAACAGTTCACGGAGATGTTCAACTGCCAAAATACCCAAAAGGTGGAGCAGAAATTCCATTTCCTTTTTTTTTTCAAAGATGTTATTTTTAAGTAATCTCTGCACCCCACATGGGGCTCGATCTCACAACCTTGAGATGAAGAGTTGCATGCTCTACAGACTGAGCCAGCCAGGCAACCGGTATATTCCATTTCTTTTTTTTTTAATTAATTTATTTATTTTGAGACAGAGAGTGAGTGAGCATGGAAGGGGCAAAGGGGGAGGAGGAGAGAGAACCCCAAGCAGGCTCCACGCTGTCCGTGCGGAACCCGACACAGGGCTCGATTCCAGGAATCCCGAGATCATGACCTGAGCTGAGAGCAACAGTCAGATAATCGAACAAGCCACCCAGGAGCCCCCATAAATTCTATTTCTTAAATGTGGGCTGCAGAGAGTGGCTTCCTTGCCCGAATGCAGTTAGGGGAGTGCAGGAAGATGGAGAGAAATAACTCGACACGGGAGAAGTCGCACAGACGATACCGACGCCAGGCAATCAAGAGTCACATGACAGCAGGAGTCGTGTCATAGCGATCACCCTAGATTTGCTGTGATGAAAAGGACTCTTGACCTCTGTGGCCTCCTCCTTCAAAACACACAACTCCAGGCTAGTCGTAAGAAAACGACCCGACAAATACCATTTGAGCAACACCATACGAAATACCCACCCTGGCCTTCTCAAAACTGCCAAAGGCATCGAAGAAAGGAAAGTCGGAGAAGGGGGTCACAGCCTAAGGAGATCTGATAACTACGTGGGACCCTGGAGCAGGAAATCTAAGATTTCTAAGTAAATCTAAGAAAAGCGTGGACTTTGGAATTACAATGCAAGATTCATTAATGGTAACAAATGTATCACTAATGCGAGATATTCACAATTGCCAAACGGGATGTGGGAAATACAGGAACCTCCCATGGCCATCTCTCCTGCAGCTTGAAAGATGTTCTAAATTTAAAAAGTATTTTAAAAGAAAGATGATAAGGATATAGGCATTTTTTTAAATCATGGCAAAAAAAAAAAAAGACACTTTGAGATCAATACAAGCGGAGAGAATTTATCACCAGCGGCTCCGCGCTACGAGCGACCGTAGAGAAATTTCTTTCCACTAAAGTAAAATAGTACTAAATAGAAATCTGAATCTCTAGGTAGAAAGAACGGTCCTTGCAAATGGGAAATACAGAGAGAAATACAAAAAGACGATTTTTCTTTCTTCCGTTACATTCTTCAATCGACCGAAGTAAAACATGAAACAATGTAAACACTTAAAAAAGTTTTTAGTACTTATTTATTTTTGAAGGAGAGAGAGACAGAGCATGCGCGGGGGAAGGATGGAGAGAGAGGGAGACACAGGATGGGAAGCAGGCTCCAGGTTCCGAGCTGTCAGCACAGAGCCTGATGCGGGGCTCGAACTCACAAACCGTGAGTTCATGACCTGAGCCGAAGTCGGATGCTTAAAGAAGGCACAAAGGAGCTTCTTATTGTAAACATCTTACCTTATACATGAAGGATGTAACGCTATCTCCCGGCAGTGGTCTACAAAGGTTAAGTTAAGCAGACACATTGTAATTCCTAGAGCGACCACACACAAAAATTACTTAAAGACATGTACCTGAAAATCCTATGGAAGAAACAGAACCCAAGCAAAGAACAAAACAACAGAACTTGATTTAACCAGAGGGGCGAGAGAGAGAACAAATAGCAAAAGAGAAGATCTAAACTCGACTACAGAAATAATTACGCGAAGTATGCGCTCAGGACACACTGCAGTGAAAAGGCAGAAATGGTCCGACTAGCTGCAAAGACAACACCTATCTCACGCTGCGGGTGCTGCACGCCCTTTAAAAATAAAATCATACGGGCGCCTGGGGGGCTCAGTCGGTTAAGCGTCCGACTTCAGCTCAGGTCATGATCCCACGGTTCATGAGTTCAAGCCCCGTGTCAAGCTCTGTGCTGACAGCTCAGAGCCTGGAGCCTGCTTTGGATTCTGTGTCTCCCTCTCTGTCTGCTCTTCCCCTGCCTATGCTCTGTATCTCTCTCTCTCTCTAAAAAAATAAATATTTAAAAAATAAAAATAAAATCAAATCAAATCATAGGTTCAAAGTCAAAGGATGGAGAAAGATCTACCACGCGAAATATCAAATCTTTGATCGATGTGATTGGTTGCCTACCTGGAGCTTATTCTCATTCTCTTTCTCGGCTGCCTGCCCTCCCCAAAGGATCTGGGAAAGCTAATCATTCCCCTTCCTGGCCTCGCTTGCTGCCAGGCGTGGCTATATCATCGAGCGCTGGGCTACAAGATGGGAATGGAAATTTCCGGGGACTGCGTCAGCGTTCCTGATAAACAGGAGATGTGTAGACAAAATCAGCCTGCATCTCCAATCCGCCTTTATCTCCACTGTCCCTGCCTTGAATGAAAACATGAGGCTGGCGCTATGGCAGCCGTATTGTGACACGAGGAAAAGGCTAAGACAACGACAAAGATTGGCCAGTATGCCACTGAGCAGCTTAGTAAGTACCCCATACCTCTTATTCCGTGAGGAACGATACCTCTGTTGGCGTATGCGGTACGAGTCAGCCATTTTATTTTGTTTAATACAGGCGTGAACAAAAATCATCTCGAATCTGCATCTGTTTACGATTGGTTTGGTTGCATATTTCCCACTCTGTAATACACTCAGAGAATACATTTCCACCAAATTTTGGCTCTCAGGGAAACAAAGTATCTCACGCTAATAAATGTTTATCTTCACATGACAACCACAAACAAGGCTGTGGAGAAAGGACATGCCAAGAGCGGGCACCTTGTAAAACCAAAAATGCAATGTGGGCACGTGGAGAAAGTCTCTCTTCCGCTTCCTGCATCCTTCTGCTTCCTGAAAGGCGTGGTCGCGTCATCCAAGAGAACAGGGTGGGTGTGGGGGCTCGTTTGCTGAAGTGCAAATAAATACGGGGGCTACTTCCCAGATGTCCCTTCGCTTGTCTTTGTTCATTCCTTTCTTCCTCTTCCTCCTCCTCCTCCTCTTCCTGCCCTTCTGTTTCTCCCCCCACTTCTCTCCCACCCTCCCACCTGCACAAACACTGGGGAATCACAGACTGGAGACTGAACACGTATCGCTTCCAAATTTCCCTGAAATAGGGGGCGCCTGGGTGACTCGGTTGGTTTGATTTCGGCTCAGGTCATGATCTCACAGGTCATGGGTTCGAGCCCCATGTCAGGTTGTGCGAGGACAGTGCAGAGCCTGCTTGGGATTCTCTCTCCCCTCTCTGCCCCTCCCCTGCTCACAGGCTTGCTCTCTGGCTTTCTCAAGAATACGTAAATTAATTAAAAAATAAAAACTTTTACGTTTCCCTGAAATAGCTCATTCGTCACTTACTCCTTAAGGATCAAGGGTACCCACGATTTACCTACAGCGAGTCAAGGTATGACCGATGTTTGGAACTGTTTTCTCCACTATGTCCATATACATAATTGAAATTATTGATTGAAGAAGAGTGTTTCTTTTTTAGTCCTATCTCGAATCTCTCCCTTCTCTGAATGCTCACTCCTGTATGGACAAATGCAACGAGGGGCACCTGGGTGGCTCAGTCAACTGAGCGTCTGACTCTCAATTTCGGCTCAGGTTGTGATCCCAGCGTCGTGGGATCGAGCCCCGCATCGGGCTCTGTGCAGAGAGCTCAGAGCCTGGAGCCTGCTTCAGATTCTGTGTCTCCCTCTCTCTCTGCCCATCCCCTGCTCGCACTCTGTCTCTCTCTCAAGAAATAAATGTTAAAAAAAAAATAATAATAATAAAAAGACTTTCTCCAAGCTCTTATTTTCTAGTGTCCTTTTAGGCAATCCATCATCATGACTGCCTCAACACTCCCGTCCTGTAAGCCGTCTTGTCTCTGTGTATTTCTCCCCTTACTTAGCTGACCCGAGACGGGAAAGAACAGCAACTTACTCAGATTTCCATCTCCAGGACCTAGGGAGGTAGCATATACTCAATTAATGTTAATGAAATACTTTAATGAGTTGATGCATACATTGCAAATAATCTTTATATCCTCCAGCACGGAAAAACAGAATAATTGAATAAACATAGAATTACAGGGATATTCTTTTTTCCTTCACTTTGTAAAAGGGAGTAAGTCAGACATTTCTTACCTAGATGATCAGAGCACTGATTGTTTAAAAAAAATTAAAGTTTAATTTATTTTGACAGAGAGAGAAAGAGACAGAGCGTGAGCAAGGGAAAGGCAGAGAGAGGGGGAGACGCGGAATCCAAAGCAGGCTCCAGGCTCCGAGCTGTCAGCACAGAGCCCGATGCAGGGCTCAAACCCACAAACTGTGAGATCATGACCTGAGCCGAAGTTGGACGCTTACCTGACAGAGCCTCCCAGGTGCCCCTAAGGCACTGATTTTAAAAGTAAGAAGGCAGCCCTTAATTCCCAACCTTCCAAGGAAAACAGCAGCAGGAATGAGTAAATAAACAGAAGAATTCATAAAAATGGAGTTAACTTGAGAAACAGAAACAACTTTATAAGAAGCTGAATTTGTTCCCCCTGAGAATTTTTTTAAAAATTTATGCACAAGTGGGGGAGGGCAAAGAGAGAGAGGGAGACAGAGAGAGAGAGAGAGAGAGAGAGAGAGAGAGAGAATCCCAAGCAGGTTCCATGCTATCAGTGCAGAGCCTGATGTGGGACTTGAACTCACAACCCGGCCAAAATCCAGAGTCGGATGCCTAACCGACCAAGCCACCCAGAAGCCCCTCCTCAGAGATACTTGAGAGCAAGCACATCACACATATACAAGAAAGCACACACTGTCACGAAAAATACGTAAATTTCTTAGAAAAGAACACCCAACAACAACAAAAACCCCACGCAGAACTGCACACCAGTCCCGGGAACGCTAACGCAAGGCCCACGCACTAATACGTAAGCTCCACAGACCAGAGGGACAAAACACAATCGTGAGAGAAAGCTGATTGATCGGCCGCCGTGGAAACTTCGGGTAAGGGCGGGTGTCCGTCTCATGAGAATTCTAGGAGCCGAGAAACAAGAGGGAATGCCAAGGCTCCCGAAACAAAGTGTTTAGGGAATAAAGATGCAATGAGTGCCTTTGGAATGTATGCGTTGTTCATTCACCAAAGCCATTCGAACAGTCAAGTCCTTAATGGACATTTATTGAGCACCTACGGTGTGCAGAGCATTATGCTCGGCACCGCACGTGCAAAGAGGAACAAATACAGATACAGTCCCTGCCCTGATGGCGTAGCGATTATCCATGGTGCTTTAGGAAAAGTAGACATTGTCCCAAAGAAAGGACACATTAGATGTACAAGTGTGATCGGAGGGAAGGATGAAGGACAAGTGAATGATACGGTAGCCGTGTTGGGAGGACACCCGGGCAGCCTCCCAGGGGAGCAGAGATTATGCTGACCTCTGAAGGACACTGAGAGGGGTGTAAGCAGGGAGTGGCAGGATGGACTATTTGGAGAACCACATTCTAAGAAGCCAGAACCGCGTGTGCAAAGGCCCCGTGGCATGGCATGTCAGACAACCATAAGAAAGCCGGTGTGGTCAGAGCTCAGGAAATAAGGAAATACAAGAAACAGGTGAATCCCACATATAAAAGTCAAATACTGCCGGTTTCCAGAAAGCCAAGTCGGCTTACAAAGAGAACTTGGGATTCTTTTTCTCGCCGAGAAACAAGGCATGAGCAGAAAACCATGGAGCGAAAACTTCAAAGGGCTGAAGTTCGAATCATCTGAATCTAATTTGAATGCATGAAGGAAGTGGTGTCGATTCTGTAGTGTAATAACGGCTTTGTGGTTGCTTCCCCACAAATGTCTTAATCTTCTTACCCGGCAGAAATAAAACGTGAAGCTAAAATATTTACTACGTATGGGTGAAATTATACGAGCTTGGGACCTGCTTCAAAAGAATCCAGGCGGGACGAAACCAGAGGAGCCGAGAGGTACAGACGAGGGGTCTGGCACGCCACTCTCCACGCAGCCACGTTTGTTTGAAATTTTCTTAATAAAAAGGGAAAAACCGAATCTGATTAAAATTATGAGTCCGGGGAGGGGCAGAGAGAGAGGAAGAGAGAGAGAGAGAATTCCGAGCAGGCTCCACGCTGTCAGCACGACGGAGCCCGACTCGGGGCTCAAACTCACAGAACTGTGAGATCATGACCTGAGCCACAACCAAGAGTCAGGCACTTAACCGACTGAGCCACCCGGGCGCCCCAATAGTCTATCTATTTTTAGACATAAAGGGAGACTTTACCCTGGAACTCTCCCCAACCCCCCAAAAAAGCAAGGAAGTCAGGAAGGAGGAAAGGCAGGCAAGCAAACAAACCAGTAAAAGAGAAAAATCTAAATAGTTATTTACGCCATGGCCATGAAACTCGGTCATTTATTCATTTCAAGGACTTTGAAGCCATAAACATGAATGAACAAATTACATATGTACATATACATACACAGATATATTCAATAAACAAAATGACAAAGGTAAAAGATAAAGAACTGAACGATGATACTTTATACACATATTATTAATAAGGAATCAAGACTGGAAATATTCTATCAGATAACAGACAATACAGAGCCAAAAAAAAAAAAAAAGGCAGCAAAAGAGACAAAAATGAATACTACTATGTTTTGGTAAAAGCTGCAGACCAAAGAAATAACAGCAATCCTAATGTTTTTTTGAACAAAAGAAAATACAGTAGAGAAATATTTAAAGCAAAATTCACAGCAATAAAAGAGAGCTTGAATAAATCTCAATCGTGGTGGAAAATATAACTAAGTCACTAGGGTTTTAAAACTATGAGACAGAAAGAAATACATAAGGCATATATATTATGCTTAATGAAACTTACAACCGTGGATGGATAGCCAAAGACACACAAAATGCATTTTTCCCCAAATATCCATAAAATATTTAGAAAAATCAGCCACAGGGCGCCTGGGCGGCTCAGTTGGTTAAGTAAGTGTCTGACTTTGGCTCAGGTCATGGTCCCGATGTTGGTGAGTTTGAGCCCTGCGTCGGGCTCTCTGCTG
Source organism: Paguma larvata (assembly GCA_030068075.1). NCBI lineage: Eukaryota > Metazoa > Chordata > Mammalia > Carnivora > Viverridae > Paguma > Paguma larvata. The sequence continues at coordinate 18,877,362 of CM057843.1, forward strand.
TCAGCACAGAGCCTGCTTCAGATCTTCTGTCTCCTCTCTCTCTCAGTCCCTCCCCCACTCATTCTCTCTCCCTCTCAAATAAATAAATAAAAACTTTAAAAAAAATCAGTCACTAAGCCACAAGGAAAGTCTTGATAAACCTTACAAAGTAGAAATCATATAACAGGCTCATCCTGAAATAAGCTAACCACGGCCAAAACAACAGCTATCTGGAATACCAATGTGAAAACTCTTCTAAATCTTTTTTGTGTGAAACAGGAAATTCAGAAAATTACACATTCTTTAGAAAGAAAAACTTTTAAAACGGCGATATTTAAAACTCTATTAGATGCGGCAAAAGTCTTACTCAAAGAAAAAAATGACATATAGCCTTAATTGCATCTGTAAGAAAACAAAAATGAGCAATTTTAAATAAACCTAAAGAAGACAGAAGGGCGAAGTTAATACAAACGCTGGGAGAAACGAGTCCAACACAAAAAAGCCGACGTGATTAACTCAAACCTAATTTATTGAAAAGCCCAATAAACAAAACGTTGCCACATCTGGTCTTAGTTGGAGAGTATAAACCCAACGTAACAAGAGCGACTGTGAAAACTTTATAATTAATTTTTACACATGCTCTGCTCAACTTTATACCAATGAGTGTTTTAAAAATTAGATAAAACAGACAAAATTGGTTCAGGACATAACGAAAATCACCAGGCCCGGATCATTCTATGACTCAGTTTGATCAAAAATTTGAATAATATGTAATGTTTTTGTTATTTAAGCCACCTCAGAGCAGAGAAAAAGCCTAAAAATGTTCTCAGTCGTTCTTTGAGTCTAAATGATAAATGTCTCATAATAAGGAGGGAAGTGTCAGACTCTGTTTGGTGTCTCCTGCCCAAACCAAACAAAGATATTAGGAAAAATGAAAGTTCCAAACCAATCTCATTTGTAAGTTTCAATGCAAAAAAAAAAAATGTAAATAAAACATTAGCAAACCAAATCTCAGCATAATAATACAAAAAAAGCATCAAAGCCAAGGTAAATTTATTCCAGGAATATAGGATAGCTCAACAGTGAAAAATAAAAGTAAGTTATATAGCTCGTGACGTTATAAAAACACAAAAACAAAAACAAAAAAAACACATGACTGTTGCCCTAAGTGCAGAAAAAGTCATTTTTAAAAAGTCATCTTTCAGTAACCTGAAAACAAAAGGGTTAACTTAATGACAAATCCCAAAAGACATTTATGTAAGGAATACCTGTTCTCAATCTCATTCTTTTATTTTTTTATTTTTTTATTTATTTTATTTTTTTTTAACGTTTATTTATTTTTGAGAGACATAGAGACAGAGTATGAGCAGGGGAAGGGCAGAGACAGAGGGAGACACAGAATCTGAAGCAGGCTCCAGGCTCTGAGCCGTCAGCACAGAGCCCGACGCGGGGCTTGAACTCACAGACCGTGTGAGATCATGACCTGAGCTGAAGTCGGCCGCTTCACCGACTGAGCCACCCAGGCGCCCCTTCTTAATCTCATTCTTGAGAGACAGAACGTGACAAGCTGATTCTAGAAGTCACCGAAGGTAAGGGAATGCATGAAATGTCATTTACATGCTGCAACGGAACAGGTTGCTCTTCCAGGCAACAAAATGCAGTACAGAGCCCCAGTTTAAACAGCAACGTGGAAGACTATAAAGGCACACAGAAAAAAAAAATACACAAAATAAAAGTTTCCTACTTTATTTATATACCGAAGTCCTTTCTGGATTCATTTTCAAATCTATGGGTTGTTTTTTTTTTCCCAATCTAAATACGGAAAGAATGTGAAGGCGTGTCTTCCAAATTTGCAAAAGGGAGTGTGTCTCCCTCCAGGCAACGAGGGAGCAACAGAAGTAAAAAAGATGGGCAATTGGACTTCATGGCGATTTAAAACTTGGATCTTTTGAATCTGCAATAGGTTACAGCCAACTGCGGAAAAAATATTTGCAACATATATAGTAACCAAAGGGTATCTGCTCCCCAGAAGATAGATAACATCCATGAAGGAGAAAATAACCGTCTGCAAAGACCGCAGTCCTACCGGCGCCCCTGGATTTGTACAATGGGACAATCCTGGTCTGGACCTTTATTTTTATTTTTTTTAGCGTTTATTGATTTTTTGAGAGAGAGAGAGAGAATGAACAGAGAGAGAGGGAGACACCGAATCCAAAGCAGGCTCCAGGCTCCGAGCTGTCAGCACAGAGCCTGACAAGGGGCTCGAACCCACAAACCGCGAGATCGTGACCTGAGCCGAAATCAGATGCTTAACCGACTGAGCCCCCCCAGGTGCCCCAAAAGGTACTTTATTATATTTTTATTTTCAAGAGGATTCTCTGTCGATTCTCTACCTAAAATCTCTGATCCCTCACTTAGAATAAAATGCAGTCCCCCACACCCCAGAGCCCAGCCTGGCCCTTCTCTCTCTCTCTCTTTCCTCCTTCCTCTCTGTGCTCCGGCCTCGAGAACCTTCTCCTCGACTCTCCCCAATTCTCAGGATTTTGCACACGCTGTTGCTGCCACTTGGAAAGCTTGTGGGCACCACCTCTGACCTCTAGCCTTTAACTCACACTGTCTGCCCGGCCGGCTCCTTTGCACGCTTAGGTCTCCGCTTAATTTCTACCTCCCCAGAGAGGTCTTTCCCAACGTCATATCAAAAAAGAGGTTGTCCTTTTATTTTCTAGCGTAGCTCCCTGGTTGTTAGCCTCATACCTTAGGTTCACTTTACGGTAATTTTATCCATCTTGTTCTCTAGAACATAAACTTGACCAGAGCTGAGAATAGAATCTGTCTTGGTCACTGTTATGTCCCCAGCAGCTAGAGGGATGGACAATGTGTAGACAATGCTCAATTAAAATATTGTTGAACATTTAAAAAAAAAAAAGTAAATCGGGGCGCCTGGATGGCTCAGTCGGTTAAGCGTCCGACATCAGCCCATGTCTTGATCTCATGGTACGTGAGTTCGAGCCCCTCATCGGGCTCTGTGCTGACAGCTCGGAGCCTGGAGCCCGCTTCGGATTCTGTGTCTCCCTCTCTGTCTGCCCTGCCTCCCCCGACTCTCAAAAATAAAATAAACATTTAAAAAAGTAAATTACATGAATAGGCAATTCATAGGAGAAATAAAGCAGCATTAAGCACATGAAAAGAAACTGCTAACTAAATAGAAGTGAAATCCAATTTTTTTAATCTATCAAATTGGAAAAAGAATAGAATGATTCTTACCAGTCGGGGTTACTGAAGTTACGGAGAAAAGTGCATTACCGCACACTGCACAAGCGTTAAGTTATTACCCCATTGATTTTGGAGGCATTGTGGCTTCTCTCGGTAGAATGCTAGAATCGGCCGGAACTGGCTTACACCAGCTCACAAGCGTCCACGGTTAAATATTCGGGGATATTTTGAGAGCAGTCCCTATCTTGAAGCTGGTCTTGGGGTATATCCTTCCCTTATTCAAGGTTCAGTTACTCGCGGTCAAGAATCCGATGACCTTTCTTCCGACGTATGGGCAAGGAGGTCAACAGAATCTCAACATCACACTACAACTGCCCTCACTTCACCTTGTCACGTAGGCACTGAATCACCTCACAACCTCGCAAGAAGGGTGGAGACCTTATAATAGGATCCTGAGGGAGAGAGACTGCATTCCCATAACTTTAGTATATTGTTATGAGTGTTCGATTTCGTTATTAGGTATGCTGTTAACGTCTTACCGTGCCTAGCTGATAAATTAAATTTGATCACAGGTATGCACGTACAGGAAAAATACGGTATATATAGGGGTCGGTACTAACCACGGTTACCGGCACTGGGGGCCTTGAAACAGATTCCCCTTGGATTTTTCACCATGGAAATCGCCAAGTGCTATAAATCAGGCGGTTGTTTCTGTATGTTTGTTTGACAGTCAGTGTAGAAGCATACTAATGTCCTTTTTAAAAAATTTAATGCTTATTTATTTTTGAGAGAGAGACAGAGTACGAGCAGGGGAGGGGCAGAGAGAGAGGGAGACACAGAATCCGAAGCAGGTTGTCAGGCTCTGAGCTGTCAGCACAGAGCCCAACGCGGGGCTCAAACCCACGAACCGCGAGATCATGACCTGAGCCGAAGTCGGATGCTCAACCGACTGAGCCACCCAGGCGCCCCAAAGCATCCTAAAGGCTTTATGTATAACAAAGAAAACTGGGCATAATTTCGGTCTTGTATTCCATAGAAATGATGGCATGAGTGCATGAGGGAAAAAAAACACTTAAAAAACAGACAATCTAGCTTCCTGGATGCCCATTAGTAGACGGACGATTACGACGCATTCCATATTATAATATAGCCACTTTCAAAGACCAAGACAGATAGATTTATAGATACTGCCACAGCTTATTGCTGAATAAAGAAAGGACTTGGAGGCCATGCATAGTATCTCATTTTGACAAATCGTACATGCTTGCACTGTATTATTTTGTGTTGGAACAAGGTCTCTTTGGATGCGTGCCAAGCTGTTGGAAAAATCTATCCTTCAGACGGGAGGGGACAGGTTTTGCTTTTTAATTTATCCATTTTATAAACCGGATGGATTTTGGAAACAGCGGTAGATGTTATTTTCAGCAAAAAAAATATATAGTCTCTAAAACTTCTGGATTCGGGAGGGAACCAAATTGTAATTACAGCCTCTTTAAGAACCGTGACAATGAAAATAAGGCATGGCAAAATTACAGAATGTGGCAAAAGCCGTAATAAGAAGGAAACTCGTAAATTTGTATCATTTCATTACTAAACAAAAAGAAAGGCATCATAATACATCAAGTAAGTGCTTGAGTTGAGAATGCAGGATTTCTCAAGGAAATCGAGAGAGGAAAATTAATACGTAAAAGCAGCAATTAATGAATTTAGAAAGCAAGCAAAATATAAGACACATAGTCCTGTGGAGGAAAAAAAAAACATTAAAACTGGCACATTTATTTTTGTTTTATTTTTTAATGTTTATTTATTTTTGAGAGAGAGAGAGAGAGAGAGCACAAGCAGGGGAGGGGCAGAGAGAGAGGGAGACACAGAATCGGAAGCAGGCTCCAGGCTCTGTGCTGTCAGCACAGAGCCCGACGCGGGGATTGAACCCACAAACCATGAGATCATGACCTGAGCGGAAGCTGGATGCTTAACCGACGGAGCCACCCGGGCGCCCCCAAACTGGCACGTTTCATCAGGAAGCCTCCTGACTATGAAGGAATTTTCCAAACGTCCCCTGAAAAATGAAGTTTTCAAACTTCAAGGATGTGTCATAGTTATGCTATTTAAATCATCCTTACAATAGAAGAAAAAACAGGCAAGCAATCCCGATTCCTTTGACTCGAGTCGCGTCACGGTGGATTTGCAATGTAACGTATTACGATGCATTCCAACTAGTATGGCCATGACTCTGAACCCCGACGCTGTCACCTACTAACAAGAAAACTCAGACCGAACCCCGTGCCCATAACTGCAAAGATGCCAGAGAAAATACTCCTTCAGTTTCCTGTCCACAGAGCCGCACAAGTGACCCCCTCTTGAACCGTAAATTAGATCATGTCTCTCCCTTGCTCCTGAGCCACCAAGAGCTTTCTGTCCCTTAGGTGAAGTCCAGACCTTTCCTCTGGCCCACAGGGCTCTTCGTGAATGGCTCTGGTGACCTCGACGACCTCATTTTCTTCCCCTCTCCCCATGCTCCTCCTGCTCTAACCACTCGGGGTCTCCTGAGACCCCTCAAACCCATGTGCAATTCGGTCTCAGAGTTGTGCGTTCCGTGCCTCTGTTCTTGACCACCCTCCGTGGCCACGTGGATCATCCTATATCCCCCTACCTGCACTATCTTCCTTCGTGGGGTTGCTGTTACGTCAAGTTACGTGATGCACTTGAGTATCTATGTGTCATTCATTGTCTTGAGCCAACGAGAGTGCCGTGTTGAGGATGAAGACTTCATCTGCCCTCACTTGGCTTTGCTCGCTCTGGTAGTCTCAGCCCTAAGATAGTGCCCGGCACACAGTGTCCTATGTGAAGCTACATTCCGAACAGGGGTGTGTATTTACCTCTGCCGGCCTCAAGAACTCCATGCCAGCCCAGGCTTTTGGCAAAGAGCCAGCGTGACGGGGACTGTTAACCGTTCTCCCTGACTTCCACGGGAGAACCGCAGCCTGACACACAGGTGGCCAGAGGCACTGAATTTCCCAGCCTCCTTTGCTGTTCGGCGTGCCCGGGCACCTGTGTCTTCCCTGGGGAAGGTGATAGGAGGTGAGGAAGGTGGGCAGGACTCCTCCCTTCCCCCAACCTAGAAGCTGGAGAATGCTGGAGCCCAGCTTGGGCCGTGCAGAGGAGGACAATCTCTTGACATGTCTGAGGGCACGAACAGACGAACGAATGAATCTCTTTTCCTGACATTTCCATCCCGCCTTGGGAAATGGGGAAGGGAAAGCCAACGCCAAGACAGACCCCGGGAATCTCCCTGTGTGGGAAGAATGACAGAACAGAAAGAAGGTTGAACTTCTTCATAGAACAGAAAGAACTTTACTGTCGGTAAAGTGAATTAAGGAAGTCAAAAGAACATCACGGTTGGTGAAGCGAATTGAGGAAGTCATCGCGCAAACCCGGGACAGAGTAGATGCTTTCGCGGGGAGCACCTATACCCCTGATTTAATGAAGAACTGAAAATATTGACAAACCACTCAATAAATTATTGGCGATGCTTTAGAGCACGGTTGCTTAACAGAAGCCGGCGATCACGTACAAGGGAGTAAAAATCCAACATCCAAAGTTAACACATCGAGGCATCAGAGTGAGACCCCAACAAAAGCCAATAATTAGAGACACGGAGGAACGACCCCACGGAGACATGCAGGTATTCTTTCTGCGTCGAAGAAGAAACACAATGGACGGACCGCTAATAAAATGGGTTCCAGGTAGAAAAGACAGAGGTTTGGGACAAGAGACAACCCAGCGGATCAATTCAAGCTATTGCGGAAACCAATTTGCAGTCGGAACCAACTAGCATCTTGTTCTCCCCGCGCGACAGAAGCCAGTTATGTCTGATTTCTGCCATCGAATGCGTGCTTCCAGGATGCCCATGCCGATGGCCCGTGCTTCACCAGCGGTGACCAGTCTTTGGAAGCTTAGGGTCAGGTGAGAGCATGGGTGTACTGGTCCACACGTTTTCCCGGCTTCCTCTGTCCCTGGCCTTCAGGTCCTGCTCCCAAAGGTTGTCTGCTGTCCCCTTCACGCCATGTTCTCCTTACAGCTGTTGCCTGTGGCCGCAAGATATCCCCTGTGACTACTCACCGAACAGAACTCAGAGTATCAGTGGCAGCCTGAGCCCTGGGCAAAAATCAGCTGTGAGAGCACCGAGTTTCTTTATGAAAGAAGACAAATCACGCTGGATGAACCTGATTGCTTTTCGGATCAGCTCATGAAACGAGGGGGCTCAGCAACCACAGGAGAGCGCAGGAATTGTGCAAAATCCGGAACCCTGGTCGAAATTCGGGGCAGGTGAGTCCTCCCTCGGGACCTCAGGTTTCTAGTCTGCAAAACTAGAGCTTGGACGAGGCTTTCTGGGGGCTGGGGGGAGGGGTGCCCAATCCACTTCCAGGATAAACTCCTAGTAACTGGCATGTCTAGCTCCCTTGGGCCTGTGACCTTACCCCACCCCAAGACAGATGCTCAAGACAGCTCAGTCTGCTGGATGATTTGAAGGCACGAGAAAAAACAAAAACAAAACAAAACGAAACCAAAAAAACTCTTGTCTTCTTCAAAGACACCCCTTTCATTGGCTTGTGGATATTAAAAACAAGTATGGTTACTTGATCTAAATTATTCTCATCTGTAAATTGAGGGCGTGGACCAGCATTCCGAAGGGTCATGGAACCCCATCCTAGAAACGGTTCTGGCCACTCCGGATCTCCAAACCCCCATTATTTTCTTTTTTCTTCAGAGCATGTATCATTACGCAGTTATATGAAGAATCTGAGTGTTCATTCACCATCTCAAGTCACGGTAAACTCTGTGAGGCACAGGCTTTGTGCAAATAGCCTGAAGGATGGGGACGGCTCACGGTCCATCACGATCCATCGCGATCCATCCTGACCACTTTCCACGGGAGAACTGCGGCCCAACACACAGGTGGCCAGATGCCCAGGTGCCCGGCAGATCCCAGCGTCCACCGCCATGAGCCTGCAATCTCACCTAAGGAAGGTGACAAGCCTGCCTCCTTCCCCCTTAAGTTTCCTTTCCTAGAAACATGAGCTGTGGAGCCCAGCCCTGGCCGTGCAGACAAGGACAATGACTTACGGAAGCCTGGGTCCCCACGCCATCTATGGAGCTGAAACTTAGCAGTTGTGAGCAACAATTAATTTGTTGGAGCCACTGCACCTCATGGATTCTTTCTTAAAGCAGCTGAGATTCTAACTGATCCAGAAAGGAGAGTACGAAATACAGGACACCACTTAATGGTTATTTTACAAACAGGGATGGAAGGGATAAAAAGACTTTTCCGGAAACGGGGACAGGGATGCACGGGGTTGGAAAAGCCATCTGCTTGGCTTCAACTTCAACCTTCAACTTCAGGGGAGAGGCTGAAGTCTTCAATGTCTCTTTCAAAGATCTATGAAGTCCTCTCAAGTCAAGCTAAAGCATCAATCTTTTCGGCAGCGACTTAAGAACGCAGCCTCCCCTTCCCAGCAACCTCGACTGTGTCAGATGCCCTGAAGCCAGCCACCAGGGAGCGCAAAGAGATAGTAGGGGTCCAAGAAGCAAAGACAGAGGCCGACTTAAGAACTACAGCCAGGAAAATAGGACGGAGTGCAGCTACTGAAACACGGATGGGGCTCACAGCAAGTAGGTAGACCAGAAGTCTACTAAGTCTTCCAGGGAATCGCATGGCGACAAAACACTGAGCTAGAATAGCCTGACTGCTTTATGGCTAGAACCACTACCGAGGCCCTGACTGTGGACGAGGAAGGAAGCAGGAAAGCTCTCTGTTCTCCAGAGAGGACGCTGCCCAATGCCCACCCAGGTGCAGGTACAGGGGACAATGGATGAGGAAAACCCATCCAGGGCAGAAGGATGGGGGGGGGGTGCGGGTAAGTACAGTGGTCACAGTGCATGTAACCATGGAACAGAAAGTTCTTCCCACGGAGCAGAACCAGGGTCTCCATCGGAAACCTGCCCCACTCCCAAGGCATCGGGTCTTCACGATTCCCACCCAGCAGAATCCCATCACTGCTGTGGACCGGCTCTGGTCTCCCCTTCATCTCTTTTCTGAGTGGAAACGGTTCTTGCGATTTTGTGTCTGACTCCGAGGCACCACTGTGTATTGTGTGGGAGACAGGGGAGGAGGGGGGAGGGCAGGCAGGATGGAGGAGGGGCTGTAGCTCAGGGAAGATTCGGATCACTTGGTGTCTAGACCCCGGGACCAGGAGCTGACTCATCCCAACCTCGTGAAAGAACCGTTCAGGGTGCAGGGACTTTGAACCCAGACTCCAACGTGCCAGTGGGTCTCTCGGTTAAAGCGGTGTCGCATGTCACCCGTGGGGGCTTTGTCAGCCGATTCCAGCTGACCGTGCAGAAGTCTCTGAGGGGATCCAGACACTGTCACCTGGCCGAGCGCTTTCCTGCCCCCACGACATGGCTCCCCAGCAGAGGCTGCTTTTCCGTTTTCTTTTGTTTAGCTCTGCTCTTCCTCCTCCTATGCACTGCCACCTGGTCTTGGACATTAATTTAAAACACTTTTTTAATGTTTATTTATTTTTGAGACAGAGAGAAAGCGTGAGCAGGGGAGGGGCAGAGAGAGAGAGCGAGACGCAGAATCCGAAGCAGGCTCCAAGTTCCGAGCTGTCGGCACAGAGCCCGATGTGGGGCTCGAACCCACAAACCCTGAGATCGTGACCTGAGCCGAAGTCGGACGTTTAATCGACTGAGCCACGCAGGCGCCCCTTTTTAAACTCACTGAATCTTGATGCCCTCATCTGTTGAATACGAACAGGAATTCAAGGAGGGCCAGCGACGCCGGCGATTAGCTCGCGGTACCTCCCAGAGTATGCATTCACAGTTAATAGGGTTGTTCGGAGATCCACAAAACGGCTAATTTTCCAGAATGCTGGCAGTGTTCTAAGCGCTTTATAAATAGTTGCCTCTGCAAGGCAAATAATATGCCCCCAACGAGGTTGATCTCCAGAGCCCTGTTTTTCATACGATGAAACCATATAAGACATTAATAACCCGCCCAGGGGTAGCGAGCACCCTGGCAGGTGCTTTGCGCGACCAGAGACGAGATGTTCACGGAAGAGCCTCGGGAGCCCGAGGTGGCATCGGGGCCTGGGCCTCTCGAAGCCGATCGACAAGGCTGTCCACGGACACACGTGGTCTGAGAACCGTGCCTGGCTCCCTCTCGGCCTCGACCGACCCGCCAGCCTGCAGCCAGGCAGCAAGGAGGGGTCTCACGCTAGCGGTCGAGGGCCGTGAGAGCAGTGCGGCTCCTGCCGGGAGCAGCTGGAGAGGTCCCAGGGCCGGGCTCCTCTGATTCAGCCCCGAAGAAGCGAGCCCGGAAGGTTCCGGAGTTGTGAGTTCCCGCCTCCCCTCCACGCCTCGCTGACACTCTTTCCTGTGTCTCATCCCTGGAGCTCAGCCCTAAAGGGCAGGGATGACTGTGGGCTGTGTCTCGGCTCCCAGCTTTGCTCAGCTCCTCTCTGACACCCCGCCCCGCCCCCGCCCCCCAGCACCCCCCTTCTGGCTTCCCCTCTGATCCGCTCAAAATACCACCCCGGTAGCATCCTGGTAAGGGGGCCTCCCTGCACCACCCCGACCCGCCTCACAGAAACCCCAAGGTGGAGGCTCGAACGGGGGCCCCATCACTCTTTCTTTGGATTGCAGGAGTGAGGATTGAACCTGTGGGGGAGGAAAGGGTAGGTCCGGAACCCAAGACATCCGATGCCCCGTGGCTTTCTCGCAAGCTCTCCTCCATCTCTCCAGACTTCACGCTGCCTCTCCCTCTACCCCCTCCCCACCGGGTTTCCTCCAGCTCCAGGTACTTATGCTTCGTGAGGCCCCTGTCCTCGGGGGGGACGGGGGGGGGGGGTAAGGACAACATCTGCAGGGCAGGCTGGGAAAAACCACCAAGTGTCCGAAACCCAGAGCAGAGGGGTCTGTCACCCATCAGGAGTTTGGCTCCCCCCGTCTCGATACCCATCATGCACCAGGAGAAATGCAAAATACCCAAAGCGTTTTCAGGGAAGCGCTCCCATACTCAGAGGGTCCAGGGAATGCGTTCACTGGGTCCCTACGCGTGAGCACTGCCCGGGTCCCGCGGAAGGCCCCTCCATCGTGCAGCCTCCTGACATCCTGGGCATCCTGCCCTCTGCCTCCAGGGTCCCCTCGCCCTGTCCCCACTTGTATCCCCGAGCCTGAGTCATCTCGGGGGGATGTAAGGTCAACACGGATTGGGGCCCCCTTCGTCTTCCACGTCCTAGAGAGGACTCCCCCAGCCTCGGCCTCTGGCATAGCCCTTTCCTGTGCGGGGGTCTCCAGCTGGCGCACTTTTCTGACGGCCTCCCAGCGCGGTGAGAGCCGGCCACACTCACACGCACTCACGGTCACACAGGCCTGCAGACAGACCGCGGCACTGTACCTGAATGAGGCCTTGCTCGACCCCCAGCACGCTCCTCCCTCGGGGCATCTTCCTCCCCAGGAGGCCCCCCCGAAGACACCGGCTGTGTCGCACCTCGCTGGGAAATGACGGAGTCCCCAGCCTCTGACGAAACTCCACGGCAAACTTGCGGAAAGTTCCGGTTTCCGTCAAGAAGCTCTAAGGTCGAGCCTCCTCCTCCGCTCTGCCTGGATTAAGCTCTGCTTCTTGGTCCTTGCCCTCCCCTTACTGTTGCTATAGCAACCTCTAGCCCCTGGGTAGGGCTGACGTTGCAAGAGCTCTGACCCTGAGGAGGCTGCCTTCTCGGCCCTACCCACAAAATAGCTGGGTGGTGGGCCATGTATAAACGCTCTAAGGCCTGAGCATTATCATTCACGCGGGACGCAAAAGAGGCCTTGGACCAGTCCAGATGTCCTAGAGGCACCAAGCTGCTCAGGCTAGTTTCTCGGCACCTGCTTCCCTCCCCTCCCCCACGCTTTCCCCCAGCCACTCCGTAAAGGCATACGCTCGCCTGTGTGTGGGGGGGGCACCGTCATGTTACAGAGGCCTAGGGAACCCACATGCAGAAGGGAACTGAGGGAGGACCTGGATGTCCCGGCCCCTGGACTCCGGCCACAGGTCTGCCGCTAGCTGGCTGGCTGTTGGCCCTTGGGCAAACTCCTCATCTGTAAAATTAGGGGTTTACACTGGATAAACTCCGGAGGCGCCTTCCGGCATAATATCCTATCATCTATTGCACTCCCTGCAACTCCTTAAACTCTGCTGGCCGGAAACAGCCCGGCAAATGTTTTCGGAACGCGCCAACCACAGACCTGAGGGGTCTGCCCGCAGAGCGCAGGGAGCCCCTTTGCCTTACCGGACACCTCTCCTGCACGCCCACCCCTCCTATCTGCATGCCCTTGACCCTGGGGATGGTAAGGACGCACCCAGACTGCGGGAACCTTCAAGGGGGGCCACCACGGTGCTCCCTACTCAGATCTCCTTTCCCAGGAGGCCCCCCAGACCCACGAAGAAACTACCAAACGGGGACGTTTCTGGAAACTGCCCCTGGCTGTCGGGAGGCAAGGAAGGAGGGGACCGGCGGAGAGCTCAGCCCAGGGATGCTCAGAAGAGGAGGAAGGATACTTCATACGCTGTGTGACCCGAGGGTGGAAAGCAGCCACTGCACGCTCTGGCCGGCACCCCGCACGGCAGCGGGTTAAGGGAGATATTGACCCGAAATGCAGCAATAATTTGGACTAGGGCGGTAGGCGCCGTAGCGAAGCCTGGAGGTCCCCCAAAGAAGTGGGAAATTGGAAAGACATTAAAGGTCAGTGTCCCACCCACTCTTACTGAGATGGAATGTTCCACCCACCTAGGCAAACTGGTACTCTGGGGAACGTGAGGTGAATGGCCCCAGAGGTTACAGTCTACCCGGGGGATAAACAGCTCAACTTCCAAATGAGAGTCCGGTGTTCCCAACCGCCTCCACATGCCAGGCTGCAGGGGAAGAAGGGCCCATGTGAGGGTTCCAGCTACCCGCCGGGGTCCGGCGTGGGGTCCTGAGGGAGAGAACCCAGCACCCAGCGGGGGGAGGCTCTGACAGCCAGCAACAAGGAGGCTCGAGAGGAGGCTGAGGACAGGACCCCAGGAGGTTCTGCCGGGGCCTTCCTTTGGCTTCCGAAACACTTTAAAAGTGTTTCCCCTGCCTGATCCCGAGGGCTGTTTGTTTTCTCTCCCGGCGAACATGTTGTGATTTTCCCCCTCCTCCTCCTGCGGGGCTCAGTGATGACAGCGTGTTCTGGAAGCCGGGGCAGATGGGGCGGGAGGGCGGGGCGGAGCTGTGTTCTCCCTGCGGGCCCCGCCTCCCTCCCCCGCTGCCCGAACTCTGAAAATATCCACTAACATTCCAGGAAGAGCTGGGATTCCTGGCCAGCGTGCCGAGGAATCACAATAAGAAGACTACTTTGCCTACAACTATCTACTCTTCGGTTCATGTTTACGCCCACAGCTGGGAGTTACAACAAATGGCCCTGAACTTGCAAAAAATAAAAAAAAAGGAAGGAAGGAAGGGAGAGAGGAAGGAAGGAAGGAAGGACGGAAGGAAGGAAGGAAGGAAGGAAGGAAGGAAGGAAGGAAGGAAGGAAGGAAGGAAGGAAGGAAGGAAGAAATTAATTCTCAGGGTGCCTGGGTGGCTCAGTCGGTTAAGCATCCAACTTCGGCTCAGGTCATGATCTCGTGGTTCGTGGGTTCAAGCCCCGTGTCAGGCTCTGTGCTGACAGCTCAGAGCCTGGAGCCTGCTTCCGATCTTGTGTGTCTCTCTCTCCCTCTCTGCCCCTGCCCCACTCATGCTCTGTCTCTCTGTCTCAAAAAGAAATAAACATTAAAAAAATTTTTAAAAAAAGAAAAGAAATTCTCTCCCGAGAGGGGCACACAGGCCAATTCTGTCACTCTCACCAGAACCACGGAAGTGTTGGATGTCAGATCCGGACGGGGCCATAGAGACCCAAACCGAGAATGGTCCCCGAGGCTTTGTCATGCGTGCCAATTCAGACTGAACCGATGGGGCTGCCTGGACCCCAGTGTTGAGCAGGGTTCTGAGGATGCGTTTGGATTCGGCGGGGAGAGTCAACTGCTGATGCTCCAAGAACAACACGGGTATCTCGCGTGCCACGTGGTGGCCCATCCTGGCGCTGCGGCAGGGTGACGGACGCTCAGGGCAGGACCGCACTGGTTGGAATCCCATGCCTGGGGCTTTGTGCGGTACACGGAACGATGGTCCCCAAAGGCGCCCACATCCTAACCCCTAAACTTGTTATGGCACCCTACAGGGCCAAAGGAATATCTCAGATGCAATTAAAGGAAGGATCTGGAGATGGCGAGGTCACCCTGGAGAATGCGGTGGGACCAGGGTGATCACAGGTCCGCGTAAGAGGGAGGCAGGAAGGTCAGAGTCAGAGAGCAAAGGCAATGGGATGGCGGACGCAGAGGCTGGAGGGATGCACTCTGAAGACGGAGGAAGGGGCCAGGAGCCAAGGAGTACAGGCGGCCTCTAGCAGGCGGAAAAAGGCAAGGAACTGGGCTCTCCTCCCCAGACCTTTCGGAAGGAACCAGTTCTGCCGCCATCTTGGCTTTGGCCAAGTGAAACTCGTTTTGGACTCCTGGCCTCCAGACCCAGAGGAGAATTCATCCGTGTTATTTTTAGCTAGTAGGCCCGTAGCGATGTGTCCCAACAGCAGCAGGAGGCTCATACAGCACGTTACTTATTCTGTGTCTCAGCTCCGTCTTTGGAGAAACGGGGATTAACGACAGTATCGACCGCAGACCGAGCTGTCCGGACCACTCCATGTGATGCATTATATGTAAAGCACTCAGAAGACCACCTGGCACTCAGCGATTCTCAATAACCATTAGCTAGGACGATTCTGGTCCAGCTGCTTTATTTTACGGAGGAGAACCTAACAGCCCGGACCGGGAATATGAACTAGAGGTCACAGCGACACGAGAAAACGTGCTTGTCCCTAGCTCCTTACTACTGACCCAGCTCTCTCTTTTTACAAAAGGGAACACGGGAGCTATAGAAGATTCAACTCTTCTAGGTCGCAGGAGGAAACAGGCTCCAGAAGCAAAGCACGTTCAGTAGCTGATTGGTTTTCTGCTGTCCCCGGACGCGTCCACCGTCAGGGTCAACCTGCCCTCCAACAGTTGCCTTCAACTGGGGAAGAAGTCGGGCTCCTTCCTTCCTCCCCCTGCAAGTCGGCCACGAGCTCCATCCCCTTGACTTGGCTGCCGGCCGTGAACTTGTCACATGGTGTCCCCTCTGGGAGCCATTTGTCAGTGTTCTCGGTTCTCACGGAGCCTGCCCCCAGCCTTCCGCCTGCCCCCCGGGTGCCGATCTCAGGGCCAGAACCCACGCCCACAAAATCCCCATTCGAACATGCCCGATGTACCACTTCTTGGCTGGCTCACCGCCTCCAGCTTCCTCACTGCCGCCCTCCTGGATTTCCGAGGCGATCGTCGTAATATCCGCAACCCAAACACTCGCGGGGCTCTTGCTGGGTCTCGTTTTGCTACACTCTCCTAGAACAGTCTATCGGGGTTCAAGCCTTCTCCATACCTGCACCCCACAGCTCGGCTCCTCTGCACAACTGGGCTCAGAGGCGTCACCGTAGGCTCACAGGCACTGTCACATGTCTCCACTGGGCGCTCGGTGTTGTCAAGCAGCCCCTTGTAATGTGGGTCCTACTCTCGGAGACCCCATCCCCCTGTTTCCAGGCTGGAGGCAGTGCGCACTGGGGCGAGGCGCGTGGGTGCTGCAAGGAAGCACCTGAGCTCAAGTCCCCCGCGCTCCCGCATGCCTGCTGGGGGGTCTTGGCCAAGCACAGTGAAAGTTCTCTGGGCTTTTTCTCATCTCTTCTCCAAAAGGGTATGTCAGGGGGCGCCTGGGTGGCCCGGTCGATTAAGCGTCCAACTTCAGCTCAGGTCATGATCTCATGGCTCGTGAGTTCGAGCCCCGTGTCGGGCTCTGTGCTGATGGCTCAGAGCCTGGAGCCTGCTTCGGGTTCTGCGTCTCCCTCTCTCTCTGCCCCACCCCTGCTTGTGTGCGCGCTCGCTCTCTCTCTCAAAAATAAATAAACATTAATAAAAAGGATATGTCAGTGAATCCATGTAAAGGATTTTGGAGCGGAGGCTGGCACAGAGGAAAACCCTCCGTAACACAAGCAATCATCATTCTCTCTTCCAAACTCTGTCTGGCATTCCCTCCTGCTGGCTGGGGACCTCACCTCGAGAGCTGGAACTTTCTCGTCCACTGGCCGTCAGACTGGCACACACCCTTCGGCACCAACGCTCTCCCCCTTAGCTTCCTGCCGACACGGAGGAACCGCGTCCTCTTGTTGAAGGCCAACCCCTACTTGACTGCGACAGAAACTGCCGGACCCTCTGGACTCTGTTGGGCCAGACTCCTGACCGCTGCTCCCTCCTTCTCCGATGGTAAGAGAAGCTTCGACTCTGAGCTGACTCCGTGCACGCTAAGAAAAACTACTGGAGGTCCCAGCCTCCTTTGCAGCGAGGCATGGACAGGTGACCGCCTTCTGGCTACTGCGACGTGCAGGAAACCTCTGGGCCGTCACCCGGAAAGGACAGGGCTGGCTGCTCTATTGGCCCTGCTTCTATCGCGATTACTGGAATGTGGGTCTGGTGGCAGGTCACCTGGTCCCCAGGGACAAGCCTCCCAGAGTGGGCGTGGAATAAGCGGATGGAGGGAACTGGATTCTTGAACAATCCTGAGTAACGGATCTATCATTGCAGCCCTAGAAAGCTGATCTTGGGCCACCGCTCGAAGGGGACAGAATAATCTTACGTAAGCCACTGGTATTCAAAGCGTGCCATCCGCACAGTCAGGCTAATCAATACACACCCACATACGAATCAATATGGCCTCCGACTCACTCCCCTGGTTGCCCCTCCTCTACCTTCAGCCTCCTACGTTCTACTTCGGCACACGCTCATGGTCTGGCATCTTCCATGAGCACAAGACCCACTCTTGTCTCCACGCCTCCTCTCCCACCATCCATCTCCTTCCAAGCAAAACTTCCTGAAAGGGCCATCTCTACAGTCGCTGCTTCCCCCTCTTCCGTTACCCAACCAACCCAAACTGGCTCGAGTCCCCACGGCCCCCGTGACACTGCTCTTCCTGAGGGTGCTGACGACTTCTGAGTTCCGCCCCAATGGGCGCTCTTTGGTTCCCATTTTATCTGACTTTCCCGTGGCTTTGGACAAGAGCAAACACCCTCCTCCCTAGCTTCTAGAACACCACGCTCTCTCTCAGTTTTCTTTCTGCCTCCTTCACGTCACTCTGTCCAGGATTCTTTCTGGGCAACTTCGAAGCGTTGGGCACCTCCCGACTTTGTCTTCGACTCCTTCCTCGCTTCTCTAGTTCAATATTCTCTTCCTACAAGATGTCAGCCCGTCCCTTCCATGACTCCCTGGGTGCGGGTGGCTCACGCGTTTCTATCCCAACGCAGACTGCCCCTGCACCGTCCAGACACTGATCCATACCACGACAGGACAGCTCTAACTGAATGTCTCAAAGAGAACGCGTCCGCAGTGCTCTCCAAATAAATGTCACCTCCCGAGACAGGCCGAGAGGGGCTGAACTGTGTCCCACCCCCCGAACGCATACTCGGAGGCCCAAACACCCAATTCCTTGGAATGCGTGACTCTCTTAGGACTTGGGGGTCTTCAAACATGTGAGGAAGTTAAAACGAGGTCTCTAGAGGGAGCCTACATGCACTGTAATGGATGTCCTTCTAAGAAGAGGGGATTCTGACACCAAACGAGCCACATACAGAGGACGGCCATGCGGAGGAGACACAGGAAAACAACCATTTCTAAGTCATGGAGAGGGGGCTCAGAAGAATTCATTCCTTCCAACACTCTGGTCACGAGCTTCCAGCATCTAGAACTTTGAGGCAGTACATTGCTTTTTAAATTTTTTTTTAATATTTATTTATTCTTAAGAGAGACAGAGAGACAGCGTGTGAGGGGGGAAGAGAGAGAGGGAGACACAGAATCCGAAGCAGGCTCCGAGCTCCGAGCCATCAGCACAGAGCCCGACGCGGGGCTGGAACTCACAGACCTGTGAGATCGTGACCTGAGCCGAAGTCGGACGCTCAACCGACTGAGCCCCCCGGGTGCCCCGATGCAATACATTTCTATTGCACGAGCTACCCAGTTTGTGGGATTTTGCTAGAGCAGCCTGGGAACCCCAGCGCAGGGGCATTCCCGGGCACCCAGGGCAAAGAAGTCACTAGTGACTCTCCACCGCCCCGCTCTCCTCCATGTGCCCAGGGGGTACCACTGTGACCACTTCCCCTCCCCTACTTGTCACCTCCTCCACTGCGCCAAACCATAACACCATGAAGGGCAGGGATCTGTCGGCCGCTAAGTCACGTGCCTGCTACGGCCCACGGCACATGGAAGTCCCTCAGTAAATCTCCGCTGAATGAACGAATGCATGACTCCACACTCCGGTTCATTCTAAATAAAACCAAAGAAAGACGAGGAAGGGAGGAAGTGAAGGGGAGGCACCAGAGGCATAAAAATAAGCTAGACACTCTCCAAATCACTGGAGAATAAAAGAGGCAAAAATAGTGGGGGGAAATGAAGGGAAACGGTAAGGAAGGGTTTTGTTAAAAATAGAAAGAGAGGAAACGAATGACATAAAAAAAAAAAAATAGAAGAACCAAATGTATCGGTTGTCAAATCAATGCGCGTAGGCTTAACGCCTCTGTTATAATAAAAGCTTCTCGCGTAGAGACACAAAACAAAATGTTAAGGTATGCTGTGTAAAAGAGATGCACCTAAAATAAAATTATATGAAAAAAAAATAACCAGGGGAAGGAGCAAAGTTACATGAGGGAAATGCACAGATGCAAAGAGTCGGGGCTGGTGATACTACAGGACTCAAGGCGTTAGCAGAGATACGAAGGTATGACCCACTGTGGACACAGAAGTCCGGTGAGCCCTCGCACCCCACACATTAAAAATACACATATACTGGGGCGCCTGGGTGGCTCGGTCGGTTAAGCGTCCAACTTCAGCTCAGGTCGTGATCTCGAGGTTTGTGAGTTCGAGCCCCGCGTCAGGTTCTATGCCGACGGCTCAGGGCCTGGCGCCCACTTCGGATCCTGTCTCCCTCTCTCTGGGCCCCTCCCCAACTTGTGCACACACTCTCTCTCTCTCAAAAATAAACACATACGTACATACATAAATCTCTTTAAAAAAATGTACAGTCTTAATCTTTAAAGTCTTAAAGATTATTTTGGGGGTAGAAATAATTTTTGGGTAAAAGGGTCTTTCCTATCCGTACCCATAGATGTTTAGAGCATATAAAAACATAGACAAGAACTTAGTTATAGCTACTCTTAGAGAAGAACTGACACCTTCAAGTTCTCTTAGATTTAAGAGGAAACCAGAAAATTTCAAGCAATTTGGAGACCCAGCCCGACATGTGCACTAATGGGTTCTATGAAACAACTAATTAAATCTCTGGCAACCCCCAGTCAGAAGCCTGCGTGCGCTAACGCCCAGCAATATAAAAGAAAAAAGGTATATAATTGCTGATCCGGAAGAGCTATTTTTAAATAATAAGAGACTGCTTGCGAGCTCTGGGCCAAGAAACCCAACCAAATCAGAAAGATTTTCTTTGAAAGTATGAATCGCCAATATGAATTCAGGAACACATAGAAAACCTCAGGGTTGCAATCATCATGGGAGACCCAGGAAATATTATTTAAAAATACATCTATTTAATAAAATATTAATATCTATATAAATATAGAGATATTTTAAGCTTCTTGCCCAGGGCGATTGCACAGGTAAAACCCTTTGAAGTTTCCCAGTCCAGCGTCCGCTGGGCAGCAGTGGAGAAGTCAAGTCAGGGCGGAAAGAAAACCTTCCAATTCATTTTGCGGCGCGAACGTAACCTCGGTATCACACTTGAACAAAGATACCTCTGAAAAACGACAAGACAGTTTAACTCCTGAAACCCGAGGTGCATATGCTAAGTAAAATATCAGAAAATAGAATCCAGCGTTATTTTAAACGGAAAACACACGTTGGACCGAATTGGTTTTATATTCCAAGAATGAAGAATTTATCCACACCAATACATCATCATAGTCACAAGGGAGGGGAGAGTGAGTATAATTAATGAGTTAAATAAATGCCCCAAAGGCAGCAGATAAAATCCAACACCCATTTTTAATTTTGAAATAAGTCTTGGGGCATCTGAGCGGCTCAGTCGGTCAAACATCCAATTCTGGATTCGGGCTCAGGTCATGATCTCATAGTCGAGAGATCAAGCCCCGCATCAGGCTCGGAGCTGAGCGTGGAGTCTGCTTAAGATTCTCTCTCCCTCTCTCTCCAACCCTCCCCTCTTGCATGTGCTCTCTGTCTCTCTCTCTCTGAAAATAAAAAAATAAACTAAATAATTAACTAAAAAAATTCTCTCTCCATCTGCCCCCTCCCCCACTCGTGCATGCTCGCTCGCTCTCTCTCTCTCTCTCTCTAAAATAAAAATAAGTAAATACAAATTTTTTAAAAATGAAAAAGCGAATCATGAAGGCCAACCACCTCATCGTCATTCAGCCTTCTTTGGAGCGTTAGCCAGTGCAGTTAAACAAGAAGGAAAGAAAAGGCCAGAATAATTCAAAGAAAGAGTCAAAATTATCGTGATTAGCCGATGATCTGAGCACAGTTCTAGGAAATCCAAGAAAAGCAGTTGAAAAAAATAAAAAGACACTGAAATGAGTAAGAACTTTCAGTAAGGCTGACAATTAGAGAATGCTCAAAAATTAATCTTTTATACCAGCAATAATTAGTCTGGGCTAGATAAAGACAGCAGACGGAAAGAAGAAGAAAGCGCTCCTATTCATGGTTATGAAAAATAATATGAAATACATGGTATTTTAAAAGAAGTGTGGGGCAGTCACATGGATAAAACTTAATGTATTTACTGAAGGATAGCAAAGGCTTGTTCTCAGACAGGAATTTTGGTGTTACAATACAAATTCATCTAAAAATAATCTATTATGGAAAAAAGCAGTCAAAATTAAAAACTAGCAGGGCACCTGGGGGGTTCAGTCAGTTGAGCATCCGGCTTGACTCAGGTCATGATCTCGCGGTCTGTGAGTTCGAGCCCCGCGTCGGGCTCTGTGCTGACGGCTCAGAGCCTGGAGCCTGCTTCCGATTCTGTGTCTCCCTCTCTCTCTCTGCCCCTCCCCGGCTTGCACTCTGTCTCTGCCTCTCTCAAAAGTAAATACACATTAAAAAAATAAAAGAAAATAACAACTAACTCCATCGTATTCTTATCTTGACGACAGACCTCTCATGTTCATACAGGAGAATGAAAATAAAGGCGCCTGGATAAGGAGACCGTCTCCCGGACTGCTTATGAACTGCAGCAGGCGCAGAACCAAGGGGAGGGAAGTGCGGCATCTTGGAACAAGAGGGTTTCAAACCCCACACAACCTTTGACTCAGCACGGCCGTTCTCGAAGATCATTACACGGGAGTGCAAAAATGTGGCTATGTTACTCTGTATCACCTTCTCTGGTCTTTCAGAGACTCAGCCTTAAATATTCACAGATGAAGTGATGTCCTGTCTGGAATTTGTTTCATTATAACCCCGGTAACAGCGGGTGTGTGTGTGTGTGTGTGTGTGTGTGTGTGTATGTGTGTGCGCGTGCGCGCGCGCGCGTGCACGTGACCGTGTTGGGGTGAGGCTAGAGATGAACAGGACTACCTGTGAGTTGACAGTTTCTGGAGCCGGCTGATGCTACCTGGGGCTTCATTATATATAATATTCTACTTTGGGGCACCCGGGTGGCTCAGTCGGTTGAGCATCCGACTTCGGCTCAGGTCATGATCTCATGGTCTGTGGGTTCGAGCCCTGCACTGGGCTCTGTGCTGACAGCTCGGAGCCTGGAACCTGCTTCCGATCCTGTGTCTCCCTCTCTCTCTCTCTGCCCCTCCCCTGATCTGACTCTGTCTCTCTCGAAAATAAAATACACATTAAAAAAATTTTTTTAATATTCTGCTTTTACACAGGTTTCAAATTTTCCCAAGAAAAATTTGAAAAGAGATTTCAATTTCTTTCAAAAAAAGAAAAAGGGGGGGGACCGTTAAAATGTCATTCTATGTGTGTACTTATTAATATGCACAGGTATTTATAACTTATAGTTAAGCGAAAAGAACAGGTTTTGAAACACAGTGTAGAGTAGAACCTTATCCTAAAAATCCAGACACATATATGCACTTAAAGACCAAAATATAAACCAGTGATTCTGAGTTAAGATTCAAGTCATTTACTTTCTCACTTATTTGCTGAGTCTTTGCATTTTTCTATATAGTGAAAATGTTTTACTTGAGTAATAAAAATTACTAAAATTTGAAAGGGGAGAGGGGGCGCCTGGGCGGCTCAGTCGGTTAAGCATCTGACTTCGGCTCAGGTCATGATCTCACGGTTTGTGGGTTTGAGCCCCGCGTCAGGCTCTGTGCTGACAGCGTGGGTGCTGCTTGGGATTCTCACTCTCCCTCTCTCTCTCAAAATCTCCTCCCCACCTGGTGGGCTCTATCTCTCTCTCAAGATCAATAAACATTAAAAAATTGATTTAAAGAGGAAGGGATTTCAATAGAAACCGTATCCACCAAAAGCACAGAAGAGTCCTATCTGTTATCGAGATGCCTCCTTCCTCACATCTATGAACGCACACCGAAGTAGTTACATCAGGCATTGAGGTTAGCACCTCTTTCTCCCATCGTCCTGACACCCGGAGATCCTTTCTCCTGAACCCCGCCTCCGAGGCTCGGTGCAGTGTGCTACATGCGAGAGCTTCCCAATCCACGTCCTTTATAGAAGCAAACAAATGACGATATTCTGGACAAAATGTCCCAGGCTAACTACTACGGGGTCTGAAGAGCCTGCCCCTGGCCTGGCTTCTGGTTCCTTTGCAGGGACGCCGATGCCACCTCCGACTTCCAGAGAACCTTTCTTTCCCGGAAACAGCCCTGATTTCCTTGGATAGTCTCCAGCAACATCCGGACACACAGCTTTGCTGAAGGGCAGGATTGTGGGAATGCCAACTAGGGGTACAAGCCAAAAGCTACAGGGGAGAGGAGAAGGGGTAATAATCCTAATGTGGATGAAGGGAAGAGACATATCCTGGCGGGCTTCCTGGAGGAAGTGACATTTCCCATAAGGTGTAGGAGATGATAAGGATTCTGTAGGTGGTCAGGGGAGGGGGGCGCCAAGAATGGCAACAACAAAGGCACAGAATTGTGTGAGCTCGGGATGCAGGGGCGTGTGCCCTTTGCACCTGTTAGTGACCCTACAGTGGAGAGGGATGCACACGGGTGCCCTCGTCCCCGGTCGGTGGCAAGGCCTGTGTTAGTGCTGGGGGGGGAGGGGGAGGCAGGTGAGGAGAGGTGACCACCCTAGCTGGACCTCTCTTGTTCGAGGCACGTTTGTCCCCGCAGAGGCGGTGAGTGGTACAGCCCCAGCTCCGGGAAGCACTTCCCATGTGGGACCGTGACACCCCCCACCCTCCCTCTCATTCCGGCTGTTGTCACAGCCGCCAGCTTCTACCGCGTGCCAAAGAGCCACCTCCCAGCCACCCTGATGCTCACGTTGGCCAAAGTTTTGTGGGTTTTTATAGTAAACACAGACCCCGTGCAGGCATGGGCACGCAGGCTGCACGCGCCCTGCAAAAGAAAGGGGGGATTCTCGTCCCACCGGCCCCTGGCTCTAATCAGGGCCTCGTTACCCGCGTACTGTACAAACGGAACACAAAAGCCCCCCGGCCGCCGGTCCGATTCACTTTTCAGCAGGCGTCAACATCATTCTTTCTAACAAAGAAAGGCCCCCCTTTCTCCTTTTCCAGACACGCGCTTTCTCAAACGCCAGGGAAGATTCGCTCCTCTCGGGGGGGTGCAGGGGGAGGCAGTGGGAATCCATCGCCCGCTCGCCCCCCCCCCAAAATGTGTCATCTGCAAGAAGCCGAACGGCAAGGAAGAAAACGGCAGCAAAGTCGCGAAAATCACGCACCGCCTCTCAGCCTCGGGGTGAGGAATCTGTCCCCGTCTCCCGAGCGCGCCGAACGCGACGTGCGAGCCGGGATTGCGAGCCTGATCCCGGCGCAGGCTTCCCGACGACGCATCTGAAGTTGCTGCGATCCAACTGGAACCAGCCGCCTCGGAGACAGCTGCGCGGGCGAGCAGGCGCGTCCACGAAACCCCAAACCCGATGGTTTTCTGTGTTGATTTCACGGGAGCAACACGGGGCCAAGTTGGGTGTCCTGAGCTCAGCGGCGAGACGCAGGGCCGGGAGGTAGCACCTCCTCAGAGCCACTCCGGAGTCAGGAGCAGAGGCGGAGCAGCGGGGAACCCCGGGCAAGGGGGACCTGGATTGCACACAACACTAACCAACCTTCTTTGGTCTCGGCTTCCTCCCCTGATGATATCTGGATCTCTCGGGACTGTAGTGGAGTTTCAACAGGGCCACACCGGGGTGCCTGGGTGGCTCTGTTGGTTGAGCGCCCAACTGTTGATTTAGACTTAGGGCATGATCTTGAGCTTCAGGGGTTCGAGCCCCGCTTCAGGCTCTGTGCTGGCAGTGTGGCGCTTACTTGGGATTCTCTCTCTCTCCCTCTCTCTGCCCCTTCCATGAATTCTTTCTCTCTCTCTTTCTCTAAATATATAAATAAACTTAAAAGAAATGAGACCAAGTCGGTGAAAATGTCCAGTGTTTTCTTTTTAATGTTTCTTTTTAAAAATATTTTTTAAACAATTATTTATTTTTGAAAGACAGAGAGAGACAGAGCACGAGTAGGGGAGGGGCGGAGTGAGAGGGAGACACAGGATCTGAAGCAGGCTCCAGGCTCCCAGCTGTCAGCACAGAGCCCAACACGGGGCTGGAACCCACCAACTGCGAGATAATGACCTGAGCTGCAGTCAGCTGCTTAACCGACGGAGCCACCCAGGCGCCCCGAAATTGTCAAGTGTTAAGAAAGCCTTAACAGAGTCAGGAAAGATACAACAGATTTCAAGGGGCATCCAAATTGTTCTATGATGGAGAGATTTGTCCAAGTGAGCACGTAACTGGAAGTTTTTCCTCAATGAGGAAGTCCCTTTTGAGCCCATAAGATAGAAGAAAGTAGACTCAAAAGATAGAGTAGACACGGTGGGTGAGTGATCCACCCAATAGTCAATCTGCCCCTCCCCTTCCTTGCTAACACAACATACATTATTTAGGGCAGCAGTGTGTCCAGCTAAATAAAAGTCATGGGCTCTGCCCTTCTCCATTCCTCTTGCCTGGGATGCAGATACGAAGCCTGGAGTTGAGGCAGCCATCTTGCAACCATGAGACAACAGGAAAGGTAAAGACAGAAGGCAGGAAAAGTCTGGTTCTCTGAAGGCATTGCCGAGTGTCTGAACCAACTCCAAGAATGACCTACCTCTGGACTTCTGCTAGATAAGAAAATCACCCTGCATGTGTTCCAGCCACATTCTGTCAATTTTCTGTTCCTTGAAGTTGAACATAATCCCGAATGACACACACCACTTCTCCCTCTCTCTACTAGGTAAGGTTGTGTGGGGCAGGGGTGAGTGGGGGCGGGTGGAGGTGGTAATATGGGAGTCCGAGTTTTGTAACGAAGGTTTCTCTGTGCAGAAGTAGAAGAATTTCTGAGTGAGGAAAGCTTAGAGGAACCAAAAAGACAATGAAGAACAACGGTGGCACCAAAATAAACCCTATCATGCCCACAAACACCAACCGCCCGTGAAGCCCAGGTTATAGAAGTCTACGGCTCACTTTCCGCCATGCTTCCCTACCACCGGTGGAAATAGGAGGGAAGTGCTCCCATAGCACAGGACGGAATTGGAATTTCCCTAGCGGCCGTTGAAGTTTTATGGTACTGGAATTCAAAACTACACCTCACTTCCATTCTATGCTTCTTCCCCCATCCAGAAGAACGTGGGGGTTCAGCACCTGCGGTATCACACGGCCTCTCTGGTTTCAACGACTATTGACTGAGGTCCCCGGGCGCGGCGCTTGCGTTGTAAGCTTCGCACGGTCTCTGCCGACACCATTTGAATGTAGCTAGCTTGTCCTCAACTCAGATTCTAAAGAAGAGAAAAATCGGCTCCGATTCTGAAGGACAGAGAAGTAAGCAGGTGCCCAGCCCGAGGCCTTGGATCTACTTGGTTTCGACTCGGGAGCAGACACACGGGAGCGGCTGGGCTTCGTGTACACAGGTGCAGAATGGAGACGTCAAATCAGAAGCCCCGAGTTCAAGGCTGGGTTTCACTACCTACAGGCTGCGTGAGGATGGACACGTTAATTAAACCTTCTGAATGTTCACAGAGAGTCACCTAGGAAATGAAAAATGTTCCTCTTCCTCAACAGACTCCGGCTGCAATGAGTTTTATTACGTACAGAGACTCCGGTTCCGAGTGAGGAGGCATCTCCATGCACCTGCTTCCCAGGAGCCCCTTGGGTCGGGAGATGGGGAGCTAGACGGCCCATCACCTATGTTTCTGGACCGCCAGGGTGGATATATGCTCTGACAGCAAACAAACAAAAACGTGTTTAGACCCTCTTGCCCCTTCCCCGCCTTCCATGTTCAACCTCAAAGAGGCAGTTCTAGAACTGTACCCCGAGGTCTGAAATCTGGGTAAGAGACGAAGGGGATTTTAAAAGGCGAGAAGGGAAGCCAATTTGCATAGTAAACGGGTGGAGAGACCCGCAGAGGCCACGGGGCTGAGTTTGGGGGGAGTTTTGTGAGAAAGGAGAGTGTTCACAGAAGCAGCTTCTGTGGATACATAAGACACTGCGAGTAAGGAAGGTGAGGAAAAGCTTTTTAAACACTGTTTTAGGGGCGCCTGGGTGTCTCAGTCGGTTAAGCGTCAGACTTCGGCTTAGGTCATGATCTCATGGTTTGTGAGTTTGAGTCCTACCGTCAGGATCTGTGCTGATAGCACAGAGCCTGGAACCTGCTTCGGATTCTGTGTCTCCCTCTCCTTCTGCCCCTCCTCTGCTTGCTCTCTCTCTCAAAAATAAACTAGAAAGCAAAGCCATATGATAATCTCAACAGATACAGAAAAAAAAACCCAGAGAAATAGATACAATCCCATATCCACCTCTGATAAAAACTCTCCACAAATTACAATAAAAGGAAACTTTCTCAGCTTGATAAAGGGTATCTCCAAAAAAAAAAAAAAATGTAGCACACGTTACAATGTAAATGACTAGCTGTTTTCTCCCTAAGGTCTGGCACAAAATTTCCCCATGTTCATTCAATACTATACAGGAGATCCTAGCCAGTGCAATAAGGCAAGAAAAAGAAATGAAATGCATACAATAAAAAAAGAAGTAAAACTGCATTACAGATGGCACTAAATATTTCTGTAGAAAATCCTGAAGAGTCTATGGAAGAGCTAATAAAACTAATTGGGGATTTGGCACATTTGCAGATGCAAGATTATACAAAATGAATCATATTTTTATATACTAGCCACCAGCAATCAAAAATTTCAAGTCCCCTATTTTAGCATGTGAGTATAATGTGAATGGAAACACTACTATCACTACCGTGTTCTCTTTAGGCATTCCCCTTGAACAAATCCTAGCATTCAAGGCCTCCACGTTCTGTTTCCAACCTCATTCTCTAATCTTCTACTATTTGCCGCCACCATAAGCAAAGTACTTCACTAAAGCAAGTCTCTTCTGTGTCCTATGAAGCCCACTCTTTGCATCCATCCCGATGAGGTTCTTTCATCCACTCCCTTCCTACCTTCGCCATTCCCTCCCCGGCGTTCTGACCATCTGAGTCCTACCTACTCCTCTAGGTCATGTTCAATAGCTACCACCTGCCATGCTGCCTCCTTAGATCATTTCGGTCTTTGACACAATGCCTTGTATACAGCAGGCGCTCAGCAAACCCTAAGAGAACGAATGAACTTGAAATACGCTCCTACTTATAGGAAGGCCCACCCTGCCACTCTCGTGTACCTCTCAAGGCATTCTGGTTCAGACGCCGTATTTCAACCTCTCTCTCCACATCTCCTTACTCCTAAGGACGATAAGCGAACATTTCTCTAAACGTAATTTTGCCCAGATTTTTAACTCTTGTACTGCGATGTGAGTTTCCCTGTGTTCTCTCCATGGGCACAGTATCCTATCACAGAAGAGGGTCGGTCCTCAATACAAAATGGATGAGCGAGCAGATTAATGCGTCTCAATCTACTTGACCTGAGCTGAAGTCGGACACTTAACCGACTGAGCCACCCAGGCGCCCCAGAAGAGTCCGTTTCTTACACAACACTGGTCCCAACTCCACGCTCATCAACCGTGCGCGGGGACCATGCTAGCTGCTTCACGTTTAGTGTCGCTTCTCTCCGCAAGGATCCTGGAAGTAGGTACTCACAGTCTCGCGGAGAGAAAAGCCAACAGAGGTCCAGAGAGGGGAGGCAATGTCCCTCCTCAAGACTGCACAGCTCAGCCGCGCTTTCCACCGTCACGGTGCCTCTCTGCCTGCCCTGGAGCAGAAAACGTGGCCTGATCAAGTCCCCCAGCCTCCAAGCTCATGCTGGGTCCCCTCCCAAGATCTGCGGGAAGTTTCTTCGCAGCTGCACCAGGAGAAGGATTCGAGCCCAGAATCCAAACTCTTCACTCAAGGGTGAATTCAACTGCAAGCCTAAACTTCGTTGCTCGGGCTTCTTTCCAGGGAAAACACAGGGCCGTTCCTCCGAGGCAGGGATGCTGACTGCCTCCCTGTAAAATGACCCCCCCGACCGTGCCCCAGGGTCCCCGTCCCAAAGCCGTTTGGCGGGCGGCATATCTCACTGCCCCAGCTCCACTGCCTGCCCTCCCTGGCCTCCTCGGAGGCCCCGTTTCCTTTCTTCTCATTCTCGCGGGGAAAGAAATGCCACATTTATTAAAGTGCAGGCTTATCTGTTTCATCGCAGATCTAAGCGGCGGTGATAAATCCCCAAGCTAAACACACACACAAAGGGAAATATAGAGTTCGCATATGGATCAGAATCCAGAAGCGGGGAGGGGCGGGTGTGGGCTTTCGCCCGGCTGCTGGCCGCCTTCCCCACCCACTGGAGGGTCCGCATCCAGAAGGGACTGTTCCTGAGTCTTGGCTGGGCTGTGGCAAGGTCCACGTTGACATACTCTCTCGATACTTATGGCAAAACCTCCACCAACGTTCTATTTCAGAAAAACTGGCTGCATCTTGTAAAACTCCCGACTAGTCTAAACCGATTGCCTTCTCTTCACTCGGCCGGCACGGGCTAGGGTACACGAGCTCCCAGCAGGGACAGCCCCCAAATGTGCTGGCTTCCCGATGGGGGTCATGTTCTGTGGGCTCTGTTTCAGAGTCAAAGAAGGGAAGACAATACTCCTTCAAAGCATTCAGACGTCTCTCCAGGGCTATCACAGTGGCCGGGCCATCCCGCGCACTGTCCCCTTAACAACTCATTGTCCCTTGCAGTAGGGAAGTACAGATGGTGGCCACAGTGACTGACCGCGTCTGCTGGCTTTTTACACTGATGGTTTGCGGAAGAAAGCACCACACAGGCCCAGGCCACACTAGCACACTGATCACTAAAACCCCCCCATGAGCCATTTTTCTCTAGTAAACAAACTCCCATATTGTAACTGGTCACATGGTCCCCCAAAATAAAGACTATACTGGCTAACGTGATGCAGGCAGGAGTGGCAGGGCAGAAGAAAGGATCTTCTTGGTCCTTTCTCCCTCCTGATGTCTGGAATGCAGGCACAATGGCATGCGCTTGGGCAGCCACCTTGGGCCATGACATGGAAGCCATATTCTCAGAAACCAAAACAAACAGTTAAGAGGAGGTCCCTTAGGCTGTAGCGCCATACCATCCCTGGACTCACTTCTTTTCTAGGAGAGAGAGACGAACTTCTCTTTTATGTCGACAACTGTTTTTTAGGTATTCTGGTATAATCATGGTTGCTGCACTCTAAGGTATTAAACAAGAACATTCACTGTGTCATTCCATTTTATTCAAGAAATGGTTTTTGAATACCCACTAAGTGCCAAAAGACGTACACTGTGAATATAGCAAGCAAAGCAGACATGTCCCTGTCCTCAAGGCACTTATAGTCTAAGGGGTCATTATGGGTTCTGCTTAGGCATGGTGAGACATACTATGGCTAAATTCAGATCTGGATCACTGGGAGAAGGAAGTCTATATACACATAAATACATACATGTAGGGTGTGTGTGTGAGAGAGAGAGAGAACTGGAGACATAAAGAGAGAGAGAGACAGAGAGACAGTGGGAAAGGAAGAGAGAGCCCAGGTTCTTTGACTTTCCGCTTATAATTGCAGTGGCAACATGCACTGGAGAAATGGGACAGCCCGGCTCAGCTCAGCTCATCTGCCAACATCCGGACACTTCCTCATTTTCTTTTGGGCAAGAGCTCCCAGCGGTTCATTCCAGGTCTTTGCACCGGCCTGGCCATTCTCATCGACCACTGTCTCCGTCCAAAATCTTGATGTCATCTCTGACTCGTGTCTTCCCCTCATACCCTCCATATAACCCATCGAGTGCTGGCATTTCTACTTCAAATCAATGCTATACTCTCTATTAAATACAATTATTGTAACAAAGATGAGTTCCCTAAATCTCAGAGTTGTCTCACGGTTATGTAAGAAAACATCGTTGAGTCTAGAAGATACACAACAGAGCAGTTAGGAGTGCAGCATCATGAGATCATGATTCCTGCAACGTACTCTCACAAGGTTCAGTTCTGATGACGCTGACAGTGATGCTGCTGATGGTGACGGTGATGGTGACAATGATGGTGATGATGATGATAATAAGAGTGGTGACTGTAATGACGAGGCGATGGTGGTGGTGATGGTAATGACGGTGACGAAGAAGATGGTGACAGTAATGATGATGGTGATGGTGATGGTGATGATGACGGTGGTGGTGACAGTGATGATGATGACGGTGATAAAGATTATGGTGACAACAATGGTGATGATGGTGGTGACAGTGATGATGATGACGGTGATAAAGATTATGGTGACAACAATGGTGATGATGATGGTGATGATGATGATAATGATGGCGATGGTGGTGATGATGGCGGTGGTGGTAGTGGTGGTGATGATGATGGTGATGATGATAATGATGGCGATGGTGGTGATGATGGCGGTGGTGGTAGTGGTGGTGATGATGATGGTGGTGATGATATTGATGGTGGTGACAGTAATGACAATGATGGTGGTAAAGATTATGGTGATAGTGATGGTGATGATGATGGTGATGGTGATGGTGGTGATGGTATTGGTGGTGGTGGCGATGACGGTGATGGTGATAAAGATGATAGTGATGAAGATGATGGTAACAGTAAGATGATGGTGACAGTGATGTGATGGTGACGGTGACGATGATGATGGTGATGGTGTTGATGACGGTGATGATGAGGATGGTGGTGATGATCATGATGATGGCAGTGATGACAGTAATGACAACAACAATGATGATGATGGTGATAGTAGTGATGGTGATGGTGATGATAATGGTGACGGCAGCAATGATGGTGATGATGATGGCGATAACGGTGATTGTGTTGATGGTAATGATGATGATGATGATGGCAACAGTAACCATGATGATGGTGATGCAGTTGATGGCGACAGTAATGATTATGGTGATGGTGATGATGGTGATGGTGGTGGTGGTGACAGTAATGACAACGATGATGATAAAGATGATGATGACAGCGATGATGATGATGGTGATGGTGGTAATGATATTGATAACGGTGTGGTAGTCATGATGGTGATGGCGATGATGATGGTGGTGGTGACAAGTAATGATGATGATGGTGTTGGCAGTGATGATGGTGATGATCATGATGGTGGTGATGATCACGATGGTGGCAGTGATGGCGGTGATGACGATGATAACGAAGATGATGGTGACAGTAACGACAGCGGTGATGATAATGGTGATGGTGGCAATGTTGGTGATGATGTTGGTGATGATGATGGTGATGAAGATGAGGACAGTGGTAAGGATGATGATGATAGTGATGACGATGGTGGTGGTGGTGGTGATAATGAGAAGGAAGAGGAAGAGGAAAGAGAGAGAGAGAGGCAATTGTTAATCACTGGTGAAGGACATACAGGTGTTATTCACTGTATCACTCAATCACTTCAAAATTTTCCATTGGTTCAAAACTATTCAAAATAAGAAGTTAAGAATAAATAAATAAACGCTGAAGCTGAATCTTTCTCACATCCTCTCACTACCATCCTAGTCAAAGCCTTGGCCTCATCCCCAAGATGGTATGGTAGATTCCACCTCCTCCTACGTCTCCTTTCCTCCCATGTTTGACCTTCCGGCGTCTCTTCTCACCACAACAGCCAGAGGGATTAGGCCAAACACAAGTCAGATCTTCTTAATCTCCTGCTGCAACCCCCACAATGGCTCCCATCCCACCCAGAATGAAACCCAAGACCCCACTGTGGCCCACGGCACCCCACCTCTTGACCTCATCCACTACCGTGTCCCTACCCTGGCTCTCTCCACACTTGCCACCCTGGGCTTCTCTCGTTCCCCAGACACACTTGGCACAGTCTCCCCTCTGCCCTGCACACAGTTCCTTGTGTGAAGACAAGACCTCCAGCCGGGTCTCTGCTTCAGTAATGTGACCGGGAACACAATCCCTTCTTCAGGTCAGGATTTTTCCTGCCACTTCCCATCCCTCTCTACTTCCCTCCCCTGCCCTCTTTCTCTCTGAAGCACTTACCGTGACCTGATTGTAGGTTTTATGATTATGGGTTTGTTTCCGGTCTCCTATAATGGAATGCATGCACCCTGAGACTAGGCGTTTTCTTTCGTTTGCTCCCCCAGCCTCGGTGCCTGACCCGAGGGAAGGATCAAAATCATTTTTATGTGAACGAAGAGACCAGTGTCCCTGGAGTCCCACTCTGACCTCCCGTGTCCTTTTTCTCAAGGTGCTGCCAATGGTCTGTGGTGCGTGCACCTCTCCCCCTAGACCCTCCCAAACCTCCTCTCCATGCCTCCTCCAGGGCCTAGCCTTGCTGCCTCCCCATCCCCCATCATTAGCTCAACTAACAGAGGACCATATGGCACCTCCACGCTAGGCACCCCACCCCTACCCACACACCTCCTGGCCCTCAGGGATGCAGCCCTTATGTTCGAAGGAGGAAAAAAGAAAGTCCCTTGCTCAGAGCAGCCTCTTCCAAAAGGACACAGAGTCCCGTTTCCTTCTGGCCTTCTCCCCAGTTCTCCCACCACAGTCCATCTTTCCAAAGGAACTGGTCACTGCTTGCCTCTGCAAACCTCTGGTCCCTTAAGCATCCCTTGCCTCTAGGCTCTGCCCCCCACCCCGTTCGCCAACCAAAAGTTCCCTCCTCCACCCTCCTCGCCCATTAATCCTGCCCGCCCTTTAAGGCACTAGGTGACACCCGCCCTGACCACAGTGGCCTCCCTCTGAAACTTCTTGGCTTGTAATTCTGCTGGGGCATCTGTATGGCTTACTGTCCTTTGACTGTATAGTCTTGTCTTCCTGTTCCTGGATGCACGCCCCAGAGGCGAGGACTGTGTCATGTCTATCACCTCGCTTCCACAGGACCTAACAGAGTGCTCGATGCATAGTGGGTGCCTGATACCTCGATAGAGATGGCACGATGTCCCCTCCTCCTCCGTCTTTGGCCCCCCAATATCCTGTGCTCAGTAGGTGATGGACATGGAGCCCCCTACCGCCCATTCAGGTGGAGGCTGGGGTCCCCACACCCTGGGAGCTCCCACCCTTCCTCACCCGGGGGGGGGGGGCAGGGACACAAGGCCATCCTCCCTCGAGGCCTGCAACAATTTGTCTTCCCTGCCCTCTTGCTCATGTCCTCGCCGCACCGAGCGTGTTCTGCCGGTCCCTCCGTTTTGCCAACTCACCAAGGTAATTGTGAATTCTAACCCTGTCCGCAGGGCCTGGTCTTTCCCGCTCCCCTGCGCCTCATGTTGGTAAGAGCCAGAGCACATTCTCGAGCCTTCTGATTTCTGGGCGCGGTAGGCGATTAGCGGGCCAGCTCGGTGACTCTCCCTGCTCCCCCGGCCATATGGTGAGAGCAGGCTCCGTCCGCACCCCCACCCCCCACCCCAGGCTGCCTCCCCGGCAGGAGGGGCGCCGAGCCGGCCAAGCCCCTGAGGTTCCCAGGCAAGCTGGGGCCCTCGGGGTGGCCAGGGGACCTGGAGCGCAGCTGGCCGGGACAAGGGCGGCTCCTCTGGCTTCTGGAAGCCTCTGCTTTCCAGACACACCCCTTCGTAAGGCAATCCCGGGCCGGGAAGGGCCATTCACCACCGCCCTCCGAGACCCCCAGGATCAGAACACGGGGGCTTGGGACCCACTCTCTGAAAGGCACTAAATCCTGAAGTAGGAGTGAACGGTCTCCCGCAACAAGCCTGGCACAGCAAACGGGACAGCGACCCGGCCACTGGGCTCGCCGGAGCTCGGACCCCAGGGGTCACAGACTCCCGAGAGAAAGACAAAGCACTGTGGCCGCTATGGGAGCTCGGATGGGACGAACTGGGCCAGATCCACACTCTGCCCCTGCGGCCCCAGCAGCCCTCGAAGGTGCCAGCTCCCGCTCCTGTTATATTCTCAGAAAGGAAAGGCCCTCGAGGCGGCTGGGCGAGCCTCTCCTGAAGCTACAAATACCCAGAGGCTCCCCTCCGTCCCTACCTAAATGCCTCCTGGGGTGCGTGGCTCAGCACTGGCCAAGTGGTCTCTGCCTTGCAGCTGAAGGGGCTCACGTCGTGAAAACACGTGCCCTTCAGCTGAGCAAACATCGGCCTTTCCTAGCGTCTTCCACAAACCCCAAGTCCGTGTACCGTGGCAAGCAGGAGCCGGCACCGACCCCCGGCCACAGGACAGGCTCCAGGCAGCAGCAAGGGGCTCCCCGTGTCCCATCTGTACCTCTGGTCACTTGGACTTCGGGGCTTGGGGTCTGGGGTCAGATCGCCTGCATTCAAGAGCCCAGACCGGCCCCCTTTCTGGGTGTGTGACCTTCAACGGGATTCTGAAGCCCCTGGGCCTCAGTTTCCCCATCTACAAAGTGGGCGTGATAATTGCGACTGCTGGAGGATTTAAATAAGTCGGTGCACGAGAAGCATTATACCAAGCACCCAGAGTCGTTACTATCACCTAAGAATGGCGCTCTCGCTGGGCGCCGGGGTGGCTCGGTCCGTTAAGCATCAGACTTCAGCTCAGGTCATGATCTCACGGTTCGTGGGTTCGAGCCCCACATCGGGCTCTGCGCGGACAGTGCAGAGCCTGCTTGGGATCCTCTCTCTCTTCTTCTCTCTGCCCCTCCACTTGTGTTTCTCTCTCTCTCCCTCTCTCGAGCGCGCGCGCTTAAAATAAACGTAAAAAAATAATCATAATGCCACCACTTTAAAAAAAAAGAATGGGGCTCTCAGGTCGCCCCTCGCCACGTCACTCTCCTGGCACGCTCAGGCCATGGCTGTCTACCACAGGCCACAGGAGTGTGCAGGTGTCCACAGGCAAGCCACGGAAACAACAGGCATGTCTCTAGATGCACCCTGGACCTGGAGGGAAGGTGCTTTCGCTGCAATCCAAAACCAGCTGTTTTCCTCCGTTCGGTGTCAGCCACACGCCCCCCCCCCAACGGCTCTCTCACGCGACCCACCACCCCCTACAGAGACCGAAGGGATGTTTAACATGCCGTATGCAGGCCAGGCCCCAGGGATCGCAGGGCTGAGCCGCGCCGAGCCCCATCCCATCGGGGCTTGAGAAAGACCTCACGGCGCATGGGTTATTAATGCATCAGATCCTCACTTACAACACGTAGAGGAGACATCACTGTCCCAGCTTACAGACCAGGAAACTGAGGCACGCAGAGGTTAAGTAAAACAGCCAAGGCCCTACAGCCAACACTCTCCACCCGATTCCCTTACTCTCTGCAAGGACGGGGTGCCCGGGGTGCCCAGGGTGTGGGGGCAACATCGGGGATTGCACCCCAGGTTGGTGGTAGCTCCTCCGAGACCTGGGAGGTAAGGAAGGGCAGGCAAGGCTGGGGGAGAGCAGACAGAATATTCCAGAACACAGAGCAGGGCTTGCACAGGAACCCTGAATGGGCTCGGATGGCCACAGCTTTGGCTTCAAGCGAGGGGGGGGGAGGGGGAATCTATTCTGGCTGCACCGCCCAGCGGAGCCTGCTCCCTGAACCCCCAAAGCTGTGGGAAGGAGGTCTCCACGCGGCAGAGCGGAGGGGGACGGAAGCCAGCGTGCCGTGCTGAGAAGCGGGTGGGAGGAGAGGAAGTAGAGGCAGCAGGTGTAGACAACTGTTTTTGCAAAGTTCAGCTGTCAGGGGGCGAAGAGGGGGAGGGCCGCGATGGGGAGGGAGGGCCGTCCTTGCGAGTTAAAAGTGGGGAGCGGGGCCCGTTCACACGCTGGAGGAACACAGCTCCTAGAGAAGGAGGGGGCGGGGTGAAGATCAGGGGCCAGACGCGTCTGCGGATCGGAAATAAACCGGATCCCGGATATCAGCGGAAGGATACGCTCTGCACAGCCTAGCGGGTTTGTTCGGCGTGACCTTGGGATGTCTACGCCCACGGAGATATCTTACCCCCTGGGGCTGTCATCATCCAAGGGACGTGGGCCATCCATCCCTCCACCTGACGTGCCGCTTGTGAACTTAATAAGAACGTTTGTACGTCATCACCCGGGGGACCGATACCGCCCCCCCCCACCAAGAACTTCAGATCCGCGGAGAACCCTAGTCTCGCCACAATGTGGTTAATTTATCAACTCTCATTAGAATCCCTTCCGCCGGCCTGCAAAATCAGGTTCGAGCGACAGCCTGGCCAGAGCTGCAGGAAAGAGAGCGAGGCCTGACGTTTGCAGAGCACCTCGGGGGCTCGCGGCGGTGGGCTGGCCACCAACTCCAGGACGGCACCCCGGCGAGGGACGTGGCCCTGCTCACGTGCCACACGGGAGGCGGCTGCGGCTTTCAGAGCGAGGGTGAGAGCGAGGGCTGACCAACTAGAGTCCCCAGGCCGACTCCCGCCCACCGCCTGTTATGGCAAATGAAGGTTCGTGGGCACGCGGCCGAGCCCATCGCCGACCGATAGCTGTGACTGCTTTCTGCGCAATGACAGAACCGAGCAGTTGCCACAGAGACTCTCTGGCTGCAAAGCCTAAAACATTGACAACCGGGCCCCTTTCAGGAAAAGTTTGCCGAGCCCCGTTGGGGGTGCCCTGGACTGAGGTCTATGGGCTTGTCCGAGATCACACTCACATAAAACCCACGCTCCTTGCCACGACCTCCAACACCCTGCAAGAGTGGCCCGTGTGTTCCCATCATGCACCACCTCCTCCTCATTCATCACACTCCATACCCGTGCCTGATTTCTGTGCCTTAAACAAAAGCCATTCTGCCTCAGGGCCTTTGCACTTGCTGCTTGCCATTCCCTCTGCCTAGAATGTTCTGCCTCCACATCTCTCCATGGCTGGCTCCTGCTCGCTGGTCAGGTACCAGCCCGAATGACACTTTTCTTAGGATCATGCTGTGCACGGTGACTACCCACCCCCACCCAGTGTTCCTCGAACACGTCACCTGTCTGTTTGTATCAGAGCCTTTAGCACGCTCTGAAGTTCTCTCCTGGCGTGCTTCCTGTCTCCTCCCACACGGTGTAACCTGCACAAAGGGTTTGTTTTGTTCGGGAACGCCACATGAACTCCAGTGGCCACTCGATACCACTAACATGTGCATCGGTGTGATTTTACTTTTTTTTTGGTGGTCATGTTAAAAAGAAAAAAGAGAAAAGAAGAAGAAATAAAAAGAAAAAAGAATGAAAAAGAAATGCCGGCTGCCTGCTGGCTCCATCCCCACGAAGGAAAGCGTTCCCAGACTCCCTGACCCCAAGGGTAAACCCCAAACCACCAAAAGCTGACCCTGAGAACCCACGGAGCTTTGCAGCGTGGAGGGACCTCACGTCCACACAGGGAAAGCCCCTGAGAGCATCCTTCCCACAGAACGGTCCTGGGAGATTTTGTCTTCCGTCCCCGATGATTTGGGCAGGCTGCCCGCACTATTTTGCACACTCCGCTGCCCGCCCCTGTCGGCCTCTGGAACTCCTGGGCATCCTGCAAAACCCGCTCACGCATGCCCTGCCTCTGTGGAAACTCGGGTCCCCCGCTCCCCTCTCTGCACCCACAGCTGGCGTCGTCCCTGTGAGGATGTCTACATGCCGGTCCACCCTTCTTCTGGGGGCGGGGACCCCCCCAGGACCCAGAACCACATCAGGTACCCGACAAGGTCAGCGTAAACTATGTGGGAAGACAGAGTGACACACAGTGGACTTTGGCCTGAACACCCTCTGCTTTCCCAACAAGTAAGACAAACACCAGTTCTAGATGCCTCAGGATGCGACCACTTCCAAGCTCGGGTCAAGTGTAATGGCAGATTCTCTGGGAAGCAGAGATGAATGACACCCTGCTGTCTCTGTTTAATATGACGGGAAAGACAAAGGAATGTAAGCTAAATACGAAAGTAACAG
Organism: Paguma larvata; assembly: GCA_030068075.1. Taxonomy (NCBI): domain Eukaryota; kingdom Metazoa; phylum Chordata; class Mammalia; order Carnivora; family Viverridae; genus Paguma; species Paguma larvata. The sequence continues at coordinate 18,916,166 of CM057843.1, forward strand.
AAGAGGGGTGCCGGGGGGGGGCGGGGTTCAGTCGGTTGGGTGTCTAGCTCTTGATTTCGGCTCAGGTCATGAGCTCACGGTTCGTGGGTTCGAGCCCCGCATCGGGCTCTGTGCTGACAGCTCGGAGCCCCCTTGGGATTCTCTCTCTCCCTCCCTCTCTGAGCTCCTCCCCCACTTCCGTGCTCTCTCTCGAAATAAACAAATAAACTTAAAAAAAAGAAGGAAAGAAAAAGGTAGAGGAAAACGGCAGGCGTGGCTGACGACAGCGAGGACGGTCACGACAACGAAGGTGGCCCCCGAGCGTCAGGTGGGAGCCACGCCGGCGCCCTGGGGATGCACGGAGGATTCCGTTCAGTTCATCGAGGGCCCTCAGGGGAGGGCACCGGTTACCCCACTTCACAGACACGGGCTGGAGACAGCAGAGCCTGGGTCCCAGCGCCTGTGACCGGGCGGGAAGGCCTCACACCGCATTTCCGGCTGAGGCCCGGCCCTACCACCTCGCCCCTAGGCAACCTCCGCGTGCCTCAGTTTCCCCACAGGCCAAGTACAAGTCGGCTCAACTGATCTCCCCAACCCCTTCGCCCTCCGAAGTCGTAAGCGACTGTCATCTCCATCCCTCATAGAACGAGACAGTCCTGTCACCCTGGGAGGCGGGGGGTGGGAGGGGGGGGGACGGGAGGGGCATCTGAGAAAGAAGAATCCCATTCCCCACCAGGCGCTGAGGCAGACCGGAAGCTTCTCAGAGTTCAGGTGCAGGGCCCAGGCTGTCTGGCTTCACCCGCTGCCCTAAACCGACTCTCAGCTGCCTGAGCTCCCAAGACCTCTGCAACGCAGTCTCTCTCGGCAGAGAGGGCATAACGGCGGGGCCCCCTGGCTTACGGCCCCCTCTGTGCCCAGCCAGAGACGTGAACTCGCAGCCTCCGGCCGCACTGAGCCCGTTTGGTCGGCCCCAGACAGGAGGAGCGAGCCGGACGGGCCTGGTGAAAAGCCTGGGTGGGTACTGGGAGACACGGCCTTCAGCTCAGCTCGCCCCTGGACGACAGGACGGCCGGGCCGACGCCCTACTGACTTCATAGACAGGGCCTGTATGGGATCCCTGTGGCACCGGGTGTCGACTCCTACGTCCATCCCAGGAAAGGGGCGCCCTGTCAACCCTTCATTCCCTGCACGAATCGCCAGTGAGCAACCGTGATCGTCCAGGCAATGTTCCCGGTCCGGGGTTGCCACAGAGACCCCTTGCCCACGCGCTGACAGGGACAAAGACAGGGAACCATCGAAGCAACAAATACACGATGCTGGGTATCCCAGGCGCCTGGAAGAAAAGGCAGGGGACGGGAGCCGTTGAGGAAGCTGGGGAAGCAGGTGCCGTCTGGGCCTCCGATGTCACGGCCCGAAGACACGGTGAGGGAAAGCTTCCGGCCAAAACCACAAAACAGGGAAAGACCACACCTACTGGACACGGGGAGGGCCGGGGTCAGGGTTTTGGGCAGGAGGCGCGGAGGGTCACAGGGGTGGCGAGGGGCCCGGCCGCGCAGGGCCGTGACAGAGCGCCCCTCTGCCAGCTGCCCAGCCAGGCTTCGTTCCCGGTCCCCGTGACGCGCACGCGGTCACGTCCCCTGGCTCCCTCCGTCTGCCATCACGGCGCACAGCTTTGACAAGAGGCAGGGTGACGGATGGCTCATTTATATGACTCCCAGTGGTGTGTGGGGCTGGGCCATAAATATTTATTTCCCCCAGCTGATGCCGCTCTTGAGAAGGGGAAGGGGGAAATCCAAACTTTGGGACAGGTCCCCCGCGCTCGCCCGGCCGCCCCCAGACGGGCTCAGGGGGCCCGCAGCGACGGATGAGGGGTGCCTTTCGCGAAGCCTGGCTCTCTCTGAGCCTCCAACCGATTCTGGTATTTCTGCTCATCCCCGCCACTGCCCAGGGGTCCCGCTCAGAGCTGCAGAGCGGCCCCTCCCCCTCTGGCGCACCTGCTCTCCACTCCCTCCCGCCCCACCGGACGTGTCCCCGAAGCCCGCTCACCTGGGCCAGCAGGGCTCGAGCCGGTGGGTCCTGAGACGCACCCACACTCCGCGGCCCTCGAGATGGTCCCCTCACCTGCCCACCAGCTCTGCGGGGTGAGGGATGGAAATTGGATTCACGGATTTTTCTAAATCCAGAGTAGCTGTGCAGTATGACTCTCCCTTTAAAGTCAAGAAGGGACTTTTTCTTTTTTTGGGGGGGGGGCGGATGCTTATTTATTTTTGAGAGAGAGACAGAGCACAAGCAGGGGAGGGGCAGACAGAGAGGGAGACACAAAATAGGAAGCAGGCTCCAGGCTCTGAGCTGTCAGCACAGAGCCCAACACGGGCCTCGAACTCACAGACTGTGAGATCCTGACCTGAGCTGAAGTCAGACGCTCAACCGACTGAGTCACCCAAACGCCCCTCGCTGGGAAGAGCCTTCTTAAAGACTTAGGAGAAAAGTTCTTACAGAAGGAAAGAGGAATTTTCTAGGGTGGGAATAGGGGCTCCTATACCCAAGAAATGTTACCAGGACCACCCTCTATTATAAAGTATCTCCTGGCATTAAAAGAAGAACCTACAGGCGCCTGGCTGGCTTACTCAGTAGACCATGAGAGTCTCGATCTCAGGGTTTTGACTTCGAGCTTCCCACTGAGATTACTTAACAATAAAATCTTTTAAATAAAATAAATAAGGGGCACCTGGGGGGTTCAGTCGGTTAAGCGTCCGACTCTCGGTTTCGGCTCTGTTCACGCTCTCACGGTGTCACGGGTTCGAGTCCCGCGGCAGGCTCTGCGCTGGCAGGGCAAAGCCTGCTTGGGGTTCTCGGTCTCCCTGTCTCTCTACCCCTCCCCCACTTACTCTGTCTCTCTCAAAATAAGTAAATAAACTAAAAAATAAAATAAAATAAAAATAATAAATAAAATAAAAACTTAAAAAAACTAAATAGTAGAGGACCTATTGCATAGTAAGTAACCAATAAATGTCCCATTGTTACTCATGTTCTCACTATGTTATTATTAATGCAGGACTTACTCCATTTTCTAACCCAACCACGCATTTTCTCTTGGCATCCAAAACCCTGGCTGAGCCCTACAAACCCCTACGAATCTCTTTTACTCCGAAGGATGAGCCGCAGACAGGGGCCAAGCACAGGCTTGGGTCCAGATGCCTTCCTCTGACACAACCCCACAGACCCCGCCTGGTCTAAGAACACCAGTGTCTTTGTTACTCACACCTTTTATTTTTTTCCACTAATTTGCCGCGAGCTGCAGATACACTTTCGCAGCCCAGTCACGGCTAATATTGAGTGCGTGCTACCTGTCAGGACCTGTTTAAAGTATTCCATTTGGTTGATCTCATTATACCCTTAAAACAACTCTGGGCGGCAGGTGCTGTTATCCTCAAGGGCAGACCAGGAAACTCGGAGGGGCAAAGCAACTTGCCAAGGTCACATACGTAGTAAGTCACAGGGCCAGGCAACAAAAGGGGATGTATTTTAGACCTCAGGGTTTCCTGGCGCTTCTCAAACTTTACTTGCTACATGACTCATTAAAATGGAAGCTCTCCCGGGACGCCTGGGTGACTCAGTCGGTTGAGTGTCTTACATCAGCTCAGGTCATGAGCTCACGGTTTGGGGGTTCGAGCCCCGCATCAGGCTCTGTGCTGACAGCTCGGAGCCTGGAGCCTGCTTTGGATTCTGTGTCTCCCTCCCTCTCTCTCTCTCTGTCTCACCCCTGCTCGCGCTCTGTCTCTCTCTCTCTCAAAAAGAAACATTTAAAAAAAAATAATTTAAAAAAAATGCTGGTTCTCCTTCAGCAGGTGAGTGGGAGCCCGAGATACTGCGTTTCCAACCAACCCCCTGGGGGTGCTGACGTCGCTGGTCCGTGGACCTCACTTTGAGTAGCAAAACTGCTCAAGTGCTCTGATGCTTTCTGGTATTTCCGCCACCATACTCCTCCGATCAGTGGTTTGTTGATTTGACAGGTGGCAAAAATCACAGTAAATCTCCTGCTTTGAACACTTAGGAAAAGCTCTGTTTCAACTCCTACTCAAACTACAATATTCTGTGGCAAAGGGTGCCATCAGTCATTTGGAAAAGCAGTTGTGTCCCTTATGAGTTACAGGCATTGAGGGTTATGAAATTGCTTTCGAATGTAAGTGTTCCCACTACCGAGAGTGCTCTCTGGACCAGGGAGACAATTCCCGTCTCTCAAGGTAAAGCGAAGAGCTCCAATTTGAAACATACACGGTGAGAGTTCTCCAAACACAGAAGGGAATCCCCTAACTGTAAGCTTTCCTCCTCGGATCGGCGGGAGGGGATGTACGCAGAAACCAGAAGTCACGACAAATCTTCCTGCCTCGTGAAATGCATTTAAGAGCAAATCGGGACCGTCCCGATTTGCGGGGACTCGGTGGCTGGGAACATGCAGGCTGGTGAGTGAGACAGAGAAAGTCAGAGCAGAGTGCGGTGAGGGGAAGCCGCTGGATACCAGAGTGACCTGAAGTTCCAGCATCGCGAACAAGGTCCCGGAGACACCTGACTTCCAACCACGAGTCTTCAGGGAAACAACAATACCCTCCTCAAAGCTAGTCGTAAGACCAAGGTCAGATTCAACAGCGATCGGTGAAGACGAGGCTTGGTTAGAACAGTGCCTTCATGCGATTTCCACCACCCGGCGATTCTCAAACTTTGCTCCATGATCGAATCACCTGAGATCTCAATACCCTCCTTCCCCCACTCACACCCAGACCACACTCCCACGTCGATGAAATCACAATCTCTGGGGGTGGGACCCAGGGACCCCTCGTTGTTAAAGCTCCCACGGTATTCCACTGGGCGGCCAAGTTTGAAAAGCAGTGTCTTCGCTTATAAGATAAGGAATCCGTCTGGACCGATGGTCCCTTCACCCGATCTGCGTGTTAGAATCACCTTGGGAACAATTTTTGAAAGAAATGACGCCAGCAGCGTCCCTTGGGAATTCAGGTTAATTTGCAGGGCCCGGGCATCAGCATTTTTAAGAACTCCTAGGTGACCTAATATCCGGCTAGAACTACTGGTCCAGATGTTTTGGGCCAACATTTCTTCTACTGCCTATATTTTAAGCATCTATGATACTAGGGCTAAAAATGCTTCCTAGACTTTTTGCAAAAGCAGAGTTCTCATCTTTACTTTTAAATCAGGGATTTCTAACTTCGCAAGGGTCCAAGTCGTATTCGAAACGCTGGATGAATACGGATGTGTGTGTGTGTGTGTCTATATATAACGACTATTTTTGAAGGAGAAGGTCCTTGACTTTCATCAGAGCCTCAAAAGAGTGAACGCTATTACCTTAAAGGCAAGTACGTGATTTCTGATTTAACAAACATAAGCAAGTTCAAGAACGAACGGAAAATACACTGACCTCGGCAGCACATTCTGAATCTGCAACACACCTACTGCCGAGTCGCGACTGCCTGTCTTTCTTGCAGGTGAAGGGCGAACCAAACATCCCAGCCTCTGAAAAGCTATAGGGGGGTGGATGTCCAGATTTCTGACCCAAGTACCAAAGGGGAAGTTGTGTCGCAGACCGGGGTCCGTGCTCGGCTGTCTGGTCATGACCACGGTGAGAGATGACTTGCCCGGCTGCGCCTGGCAAGAGACTATCCATCCAGCTACTTTGGACTCATGTCCCCAAGGGGGTTAAGATTTCTGGGTCTCCTGGTCCTGACTGTTGTTACCTATATGCATTGGTTTGGATCCCGGCATTCTTTCTCCCCGTGTGTCCTTGGGAAAATTACTGAACCTTTCTGTTCTTCAGATGAAATGGGGACAATAGGAGGGCTTTTAAGCTTGCTGCGAAGAATAAGAAAATACACGTAAAATGCTCAGCGTATCACTTGACCCAGAACAAGCCCCAAATAAGTGTGAGTTATATTATTATATCGGTGGTATTTTATTATTATTAACATCTTAGTGACGGTACCCATGTCACTCAATTTCATTGAGCTTCCTTTGCTGACCCGTAATGACGAGGAAAGTACACCCCACCTCGTTACCTTCCTAGGGTTACAGCGATGACCACCATGACACGGCCACTCATCACCTATCCGGGGGATCGACCAAGGCAGAAAAGGTCACCCTTCAATACAGACATCATCCCTACCCTGTGAGGCTCCGGTAGTTGAAATCTCTGCAAATGACTTGTCGCCACTTCTTCGCCACGTACCTGGCGCCCTGGGCAACGTAAACCTTCTGGCCACACGGGCAAGGGGGCGACCATGCTTCACCGTACCCGCCACAAGCCGCCTTTCAGGCAAGAGACGACGCCAGCCGCTCACTCAGTCACGGACGCCCTGGATCGCCCGCTGCTCTCCTCCGGCCCCGATGCATCAGTCCCTCCCCAGGAGACAGTCCCGGGGCTCCTCCACAAGCCCGCCTGCCCGGCAGAGTCTCCCTGGGCACGGTGTACCGCCACCTGCCCCGGCGGGCAGAACAACACCGAAACCTCTCGCCGGCCCCCAGCAAAGACACAAGGCGATCCGCGCTCGCTTACCTGGAGTCTGCTTGGCCGTACGCACGGGGGTGTAGTGGTTTTTGGAGGACGATCTGACCGGTGTGTTCTCTTTGGGAGAGGTATTGATAGCTGAGATAGTTTCTCTTTCACAGTGTGCTATGGGGATTGGTCCCTGTTGTCTTAAGATGTCGGCCAGAGCCCTAAACAGGGAGGAGATGACACAGTGAGAGTCAGGAAGCGGGTGCACACAACCGCGGAGGGAACCGGCTTGCTTTCACGGGCCCTCTGATGCACGGAGTTACGGGAGGAGACACAGACACAGTATTCTGGCCTCAGTAGTCAGAGCTGTGTCTGCTGCTGGTCCCGGGGGGTGGGGGCACCAGGTAGAGGCTGCCATGCCCGGGGGTATCGGCACTAAAAGGCAGCTACTATGGTTTCCGTCTGTATTTCACACGAGCCCTTTCAGAATACCAGCTCCCCAAACACCCCGATATCTGCACAGCTGGCCAGGACAACGCCACCACAGGAAAGGGCTGGCATCGGTGGCCTCGTCTGCAGCAGCAGGTTACGCATAACAGGGGCACGATCGCCCCTCTGAAAAAGACACGCCGGGCAGCACGGACTTGACACTGGTGCCCCAGCGCCTGCCTCCCGCCATCCAAGAACGGTGTGACTTAACTGTAAAGACGGGGCGTGCAGGCAACAAGGCAAGTATCAGACCACACGGGCTGTGCCGACCGTGAGGACAATGGGAGCGCAGAGGAGGCAACAATGACAAACACAGAGAGGAAAATACGCAAACACAGAGAGGAAGAAACGGGGATGCAGGGCTCCCCTTCCGCAGGAGACCCAGCCCGCCCCCCCCAAGACAGCAGCTCTCATCCACTCAACACGTTGCTTCGAGGACATGTATGGAGGACCCAGCGCACGCCAGTCACCGCAGAGACACAGGTAAACAGGACACAGTCCCCGTCGCCGAACGGCTCACAATTTAGGGGAAATCGCTCCCCTCACCTGGTTTCATACAGGACTCGCTCTGTGGGTGTGCCACGTGACATGCGGCCCCGACCACTGCTGACGGAAAACAGAGACAGGCAGGGACCGATCGTCCACCAACGCCAAGGTGAGTGTGGATACACTACGAGGGGCCGCCATCTAGAGAATGCCATCTTAGAGCCACGTCCCCAGTTCTGAGGGCACCCCTGTTTCGTGCACGCTAGGCAAAGGCTTTTCCATCTACCCCGGGGTGTTCCGAGGGCCCCCCAGGCCCACACCGGGCCTCCAGCGCCCGGCACTCAACCCCCTTGCCAAATGACAAGTCAGTCTCAGATCGTGTCTCCGAGTAAACCGCTGCCTCCCATTATGCTGCCTCTGACATGCTGAACCTTCCGAGGAAAAGAGCATCAACCCGGCAATCTTATCATTTGCTGGCATTTATACAGCAATTTCAGATGTTCCGAACGCTCTCCCCTGGCTGCCGGTGTCTTCTCTCAGGCTGCGAAGGGAGGAACTGACACATGTCAGCGTCCTTGCTTGCCTGGGCGGACCAAGCGGCGAGGGCCAACACAGACGCTCACCCGGACTGGTGAAGGAAGTTCAGGCGGACCCAGGTGTGGGTCAGGGACCTGAGATTCAGGGGGTGGGGAGGAGAAGAAAGTACCGCCCTAAAATCGTGGTCAAGAGATTTTCGTTCTAATCCCAGAGGAGCTGTTAAAACTTGGGGCAGGGGCACCCGGGTGGCTCAATCGGTTAAGCGGCCGACTTCGGCTCAGGTCATGCTCTCACGGTTCGTGAGTTCGAGCCCCGCGTCGGGCTCTGTGCTGACAGCTCAGAGCCTGGAGCCTGCTTCGGATTCTGTGTCTCCCTCTCCCTCTGCCCCTCCCCAGCTCACGCTCTGTCTCTCTCGTCTCTCAAAAATAAATAAACATTTAAAAAAAAAAAAAAAACTTGGGGCATGTCTGCCTACCTCTAAAAATTCAACATTTAATCTTTTCTCCCCCGTTTGCAAGACGGAAGGGTTTAACCGAATGTGACCCTTCTCACTAGATACCTTCTCCTTCCAAGACGTTGTGTTTTCGGTATTTTTATAACCACATACCCACGCAAGTTCTCCCGATGTCTTCATGGCTCTGGTTATCAAAGACACTGTCCTACCGCGTTCCCGTGGTAAGAAAACACCGAGCTAGGGGCGCCTGGGGGCTCTGTTGGTCGAGCGTCTGACTTTGGCTAAAGTCATGATCTCAGGGTTCGTGAGTTTGAGCCCCGCGTTGGGCTCTGTGCTGACAGCTCAGAGCCTGGAGCCTGCTTCAGATTCTGTATCCCTCTCTCTCTGCCCCTCCCCTGCTCACTCTCTCTCTCTCTCTCTCTCTCTCAAAAATAATAAACATTTTAAAAAATGTTAAATGATAGCAATGATAGCTAGACAATTCGGTGAAGGTACGAAAAGCACTGAATTGTAAACTTAAAAATTTATAGAGAGGGACACCTATGTGGCTCAGTCGGTTGAGCATCTGACTTCAGCCCAGGTCATGATCTCATGGTTCATGAGTTCGAGCCCCGCACTGGGCTCTTGCATCGGATCCTGTCTCCCTCTCTCTCTGCCCTCCCCCATGCACACTCTCTCTCTCTCTCAAAAAATAAACACATAAATAAAACATTAAAGAAAAAATTTAAGGATGAATTTTATGGTAGGTGAGTCACATTCCCATAAAGCTGCTATTCCTCCAAAAAAAGGTATTATTATTTTTCTTTCTGTTTCTTGCCTCTCAGGTGTTGATAAAGACTCCTAACTCTCCGGTGCCTCGATGGGAGACTGGAGACTTGTGGTTAAGTCCGCCGTTCTGGGGAGGCCAAAGACAGAGTCTACGTCCGTGTTTCTCCACGGTGATTTTGTCCCCTGGCGGGAGGTGGGGGCAGGGGGCATCTGGCAACGTCCAGACATGTTTTTGGCAATCACGGCTGGGGAGGCAAGTGCTTACTGGCTTCCGGTGAGCAGAGGCCAGGGGGGCTGCTAAAATTCTGCACTAGATACCAGACAGCCCCCTCACAACAAAGAATTCTCCGGCCCAAGATGGCAATAGTGGCGAGGCTGAGAAAGCCGGACCTACGTCTATGCAACACTAGAAGGCAGGGAGTCTTGGATTAAGGCTCAGTGCCGTCCAGCCCCACGGAGGCCTCCTGGGCAGCCCGTGCCGGGATCAGACACCGGGCTGGGCTCGGTGACAGGAATGTCCCCGAGCAGTGGGCCTGTCCGCTGGGGTCATCGCTGTGCCCTCAGGCCTTGGCACACTGCCCCGCCACGTGACACACACAGAGGAAGGACTGAAGCTGGGCCCTGTCCCTGCCTTTGTAGGGCACTCAGCCCCCATCACCCAGGTCCACACGGACAGCGGCAACGGCGGCCGAGTCACTCCGGAGCTCGTCATCCAAGAAAGGGGCAGCGGAGATGAGATTTTCGAACGGAACTCCCCTCTTGCAGGACGGGGGGGGTCGGGGGGGGGTCTCTCGGTGCCCGTCTCCCGGAGGAGCAGGCTGTGAGGACTGAGGCCGGGAGGGAGGACCACCGGGCTCGGTGGAGACCGGTGTGCTTGGGTCTGGCCTGCGGCTGGAGAATGAGTTTTAACTGGGGCACAGCCAGGCCGTCTCCTCCTGAGGATAAAAGGACTTGTCCTGTATCCTTTCCAGATCCCCGCCGGGCTGGGCGGGGCGGGGACATGCTGGAAGAGCTGTCCCTGAAGAGGCGGGCTCTCTGGGGACAGGCCCCTGCCCTGCACGGTCCCAACGAACAGCGTGGTAGCCAGGGACGTGGCTCCCTCCAGGTCCCCATCCTTCCTCAGGGCCCTCTGGCCAGGGGAACAGGTGCCCTAATTCCCCGGGAGGTGTCCCATAGGAGCGGACCCCTCTGGCGGCGCCCCTGCCCCACTCACAGCCCCTTCCCTCTGCCCCTCAGCTCCCGACCTCCCTCCTCGCTCCTGTTCCTCCATTCCTCTCCCTCTGCCATCCCCTTCTCCCCAGGGTGCCTGATAAATATTATTCTAATTCTGAAATGTGCGATGCGGGTCTCACCTAATTAATCTGGAGGCGCCCCAGGAAATGGGTTAGGGCCTGAGCTCGTTTCCAACCTCGGGAAAGAAAATCGGTCACTGCCGAACAGAGGGGGGAGGGCAGGGTCTGTGACAGAGTGGGCAGCAGCTTCCAGGCCTGAGAGAGGGGCGGAAGGGAGGAGAGGACAGAGGGGGACAGGCAGATGGTGAGTGGGCCAACGGAGAAGAGGGGAGAGACAGGCAGAGGGGAGAGGCAGAGGGGGAGGGGGAGACGGGACTGAAGAGAAAGGGACACAGAGGAGGCACAAAGGTAGAGGGGGTGAAAGGGGCAGTGAGGAGCCAAGAGAAATTCAGAGAAAGCACAGGGCCCAGAAGGTGAGGGAGGAGGGGGGAGGGTCAGAGGGCGCACTCAGAGTGGGGAGGGACGGTGAGGGTGGGGCAGAGAGCCAGGCAAGCAAGAGTCCCGAGGGGGCCTCCCAGCCAACAGCCCACCCCAGCCACCCTCCGCCAGGGTCTCATTTAAGGACCTGAAAGATCTTGGGGCGCCTGGCTGGCTCAGTTGTGGGAGCACACAAATCCTGATCTCCAGGTCATGAGTTCGAGCCCCATATCGGGCGTAGAGTTTACTAATTAAAATCACCGTCACCATCATCAGCATCATTTGTAAATAACTTGAAGAATCTTGCTAATCGCCCTGTTGCTCTCACCCTCCCCTCCCCGACTTCTGCCACACTATCCAGCCCGTGTCTCACAAAAGCAAGCTTTTTGCCCCAAGTGCCTGGATCACCGCCTTGGTTCGCCCCTCCCTTTGGCACATGGCTTCCCTGGCTTTTGTGGATGCGTGGCGAGCTGGGGTGGGCAGGAAATTACTTGGGCAGCAAATCTAAGCAGGGAAAACAGGCAGACCTTAGTAGGTACCCCGCCACTCCAATTTCTAACGAGAAACCGCGGCTCCGAGTGATTCGAGGGCTAGCACGCGACAGAGCAGAAATGTAAATCCAGGGTTCGAGACTGGAATACACCTCCTGTCCCCCGTGCACAGTCAACTCGCACGAGTCCTCCTGGGATCCCCAGCCGGGCCCGCCAAGTGAGCAGACGCCAGCGAACATTCGGGCGTGGGGAAGCAGTCAGTCGATGGGGGATCCAGGTCAAGACCAAGTATTTATTAAAACCTTGGTTAATGTTGTCAGTGACTCCAAGGAAATCAAAGCGTGTCTGAAAGTCCCTAAGGGCTGACGGATCTGGACTCAAGGGACCAAACCCAACCAACGCTTTTCAATATGCCGTCACCAGCATCCAAGACATGAACTCCTTCGGAAAGGGCCAAGGTCTTTATCTTTGTCTTTAACGAGAGAAAGATAAGACCTCCTTCACGACTTGCCTTCACCGTCTTACCTGCTTAGGAAATTACACAGGGAATCAAAGACTCGGGAAACCGCTGTCGTTTACTGAACAATTACTATGTGCCAGATGCCAATGCTCAATTCTTCCATTATACGCACGGATATCCCATCCAACGCTAAACTATTGCATGCGTTATATCCTATAATCCTCCAGACAACACTGTTTGGTAGATGCTATCTGTAGCCACAATTAGTATGATGAGAATACTAAGATTTTGCAAGGTTAGTTCTATTGCCCAAGGACACAAAAACCAGTACGTGGTAAATCTAGATTTCAAAGACAGGCAGGTTAAGCAACTGAGGCATACCGCCACCAAATTATGTATTCATCCATTCATTCATCCGTCCGTCCATCCATCTGTCCCTCCATCCACTCAGTCACATTTGTTTTTCCACCTACTATCTCTCTCCCATGGTCTCTGAGCACAAAGTTTTAGAGAGTGCTCTGTCTTCGGTAGAAGAGTCTGCCCAAACAGAACCCAGCTGCCCTCAGCTCCCCGGTTCTATAGACCTCTGTAGGTCCTCGACACCAGCAAGCTCTGAACCCTTTTTACGTCGTTTTCAGCAGCCAACTGTTTTGCGCAACAAAATCTAAGTCGAACATCAACACACATGATTAAACCCTCGTTCTGCGTGAGGCCAGAGTCCTGCTCCACTCAACCCTTGGCCTCTGAAAGCAGGCAGTCCCCGGGCTTTGTGGAGTTTCTAAGTGTGAAAAGAAACGTGGGGGAAAAAGTACCAAAACAAAACAAAACAAAAAAAAAGATGAAACGACAGAATTCTGTCTCACAATCTCCGCTCATTCAACAGGTAGTAAAACTGAGTTTCCCCCCAAATTAAGTGGGGGCACCTGGCGACCCTTAGTTTCCCTGGGAAGTCTTTTGATCTCTGTTCATATGTCTTCCACGCGGACCCCACGAACATCACTGCTCGCTGAAGCAGAGCAAATGGGAACCAGCCTCGGTCCTCTGCCAGCGCTCTGGATTTCCAAGCCACACGAAGGTCACGGATGGGAGAAAGTAAGTTCTCCTAGTACCCGGTAAGTTTTCTGTACCGAGGGCGAGGCAAGCTGGCTCGTTTAGACCCCTAACCGTGCCCTTCCTCTTTCCGGAAAGATCAGGAAGACATTTCGGCTGTTGGAGAGGTATGTTAAAAGGCCAAACAGATAAACCATTCCATGAGTAAGCTATTCTGGTTAATGTTCTGATTCCTAAGGACTAATGAGAACACTCTTGATCTTGAAGAACTTTCTAAAAGCATTCCTAATTAAGTAGAGTACATTGAATATAATCACTACTTTTTTTTTTTTTAAGAATGCGAGTTTCTTCCCTGAGAGGGGCCCCCAGTCTAATCTTCAGGTCTCGTCGGAGAAGAAGCTAAGCAAACTAAAGACTATTCTAGGAAATGGAGCTATTCACATCAAAACCGCAGGGCAAACCAGGAAAGGTTGGGTGTTTGGGGTATTTTGTGGGGTTTTTTTTTTTCCCCTCTTTAAGTAAATCTCTGATAGCTACTTTTGTATTCTCCTAGCAGTAGAATGCCGACATCCTATTCCAGTTAAACAAAGTATTCTGGCTACTTGAGTCCCGCATAAGGGAGGTTTATACTTGACCGTGACACCCTGGGTACCGCTCGTGTCCTCTCTAACCTCACGCTCAAGTCTATTCACTGGGCAGGCGGGGTGCCTTTATTCTCTGAGAATATGCACTCCGGACAATTGGAGTGAATGTATTTTTAATAAACAGGGACCAAGGAGAATGGCTTAATTTAGTTCTTATTCCTGCTTCTCTCACAGTCCACTTGAAAAACACAGCTGCTGGCTTTGTGTGTGCACAAGACCGCTCTCCCCACACAGAGAGGCTCCAAACGGGTGTGGAGATGTCCTTTGTTGTGGTAACAATGTTGGTGCATCTGCACGGAGCTGCTCTGCAGGTCTGAGCTGCCCCGGGCACAATCGCGACACAAGCACACCCGGAACGCGTCCCGGCCAAGAAAGAGCGGGGGACCAGCCACGAGCCGGGCGAGGCCTAGAGGTGCATCCTGGGGGGGCCCCAGTTCACCCCCGAGAGCCTCGCCTCCGCACACTCCATTCCTTGCCTCCAGAAGCAGGTGAAAATTCACCCAGGCCTGGGAAGACTGGGTAGCGTCAACCCCAAGCCTGGACTGTTCAGAAATATTTGGATTGTCCCGGAATGAGCCAAAGACCAGAGTGTGGCGAGCCCAGCTACCATTTCAGAAGGGGGAGACAAAAATGCTACCGAGACTGGTTAGCAGACCAGCATGGGCAGCCAGGGAGTAGATGAGTTAACAAACATACCCGCCACCTGTCTCTCTCTCTCTCTCTCTCTCAAAAATAAAGAAACATTAAAAAACATGTTTTTAAAAAAAGGGTGCACCTGGGTGGCTCAGTTGGTTAAGCGTCCGACTTCAGCTCAAGTCATGATCTCACGATTGAGCCCCACGTCGGGCTCTGTGCTGACAGCTCAGAGTCTGGAGCTGCTTCGGATTCTGTCTCCCTCTCTCTCTGTCCCTCCCCTGCTCACATTCTCTCTCTCTCTCTCTCTCTCAAATATAAACAATCATTCAAAAAAATTTTTTAATTAAAAATAAAACTTCATCTTCTCACCACTACTGTTATGTTTTGTCATCTGGGTGTTATTTGTTTGACTTGCCGTAGGCACAGACCTAAGTCTAGAGGGTGAGGCAAAACGTAGGTGGGATAGCCTAGGGGCTACACACGGGATTCTGGAGCCGGCGTGGGACTGCCGGCCACCTGGTACACTGGTGATCACCAGTAGCTACCTCCTGCCCCCTCGTTAAAAAGATAAGGCTAAAATAATAAGGCCAAAAATAATATCTACCTCTTAGAGTTATCACGGAGATTAAATGAGTTAATATTTGTAGAGCCCTTAGAACGGAACCTGGCAACCAGTAAGCACTCTATAAATATTTGACTAATAAGTAAATGCAAATACGACCTCCCAGTGTCTGCACGGGCTCGGCCTGAAGGACCACGAGAGGAAGAGGGGCGTCCCCAAGGACTGACTCCATGATGCCAGATGGACAAAACTCCTCACGAGGAGAGTGACCCACGTGGCACGTGACGGCCGCGGGTCATCGTGGAAGGGACTGCCCACGTGCCCTATTTTCCACTCAGGCCTGAGGACAGGAACGCGTCCGGTCACACACGGCAGTTTTCACGGCACCCTGAACTCGGACTCTGAGAGCCAAGTGGAGAGAGAGGGCCTGTTCGTTCCTGTCTGCAAGGCCACCACCAACGGCGCCTCGGCCAGCGTGCCGGGGAGCTTCGAGGTAAGGCCAGGAGAACCCCCTCACGAGCCAAACAGCAGGGTTCCAGCGGGGCATACGAGGGCGAATACGTCTAACTCACCGCGGCAACATTTTCCACAAAAGATGCAGCTGGGTTTTTCTTCAGTCTTCCTACCCCTCCTTTCCTTTCTTTTCCTTCTTCCTTTGCCTTCCTTCCTTCCTTTCTTCTTAAAGAAAAACAATTATAGAGGAGTACCTGGGTGGCTCAGTCGGCTAAGAGTTCGACTCTTGATTTCAGCTCAGGCCATGCTCGCGTGGTTGGGGAGACGGAGCCCCACGCTGGCTCTGACCCGACAGCACGGAGCCTGCTTGGGATTCTCTCTCTCTCCCTCTCTCTGCCCCTCCCCTCCTCACTCTCTGTCTCTCAATATTAATGAATGAATGAATTCGTTAATTAATTAGTTATAGGGCTACTGGGTGGCTTAGTTGGTTGAGCACCTGACTCTTGATTTCAGCTCAGGTCATGATCCCAGAGTCGTGAGATCAAGTCCCATGTCAGGCTCCACACTGAGAACGGAGCCTGCTTGAGATTCTCTCTCTCTCTCTCTCTCTCTCTCTCTCTCTCCCTCTGCCCCTCTCCCGCACTTGCATGCACTCTGTCTCTCTAAAAATAAAAAAAAGAAATTATAAATTATAAACCTCGCTGTCACTTCCAAGCCCAAGCATCTACATTGAAGCAGCCATCGGAAGAGTGAGGTACACCAAGTGACCACACACAAGGCTCTCCGTTTTCATTAATTAAGCCATTCATTCATTCACCCACACGAACTGAGGGCCTACCTTGTCCCAGGCACGACTCGAGGCACAAAATACAGGTGTGAACAAAAGAGGCCAACACATGCATGGTCATCCTGACATCATGGTGGCGGAGTCGGCCTCACGCTGGAGGCCAACCAATCTCCCAAAAGGAACCTTCAGATAGAACAGAGCTTGAATGACCTGCATCTTGCTCTTAGAAATGTCGCATGGGGTTGGGTTATAGAATTACAACCCCGTTTCTTTTGTTTTTTTAAGTGGAGTTATTTATTTTGAGAGAGGCAGAGACAGTGCAAGTTGGGGAGGCAGAGGGAGAGGGGAAGACAGAGAGAGAGAGAAAATCCCAAGCAGGTTCTGCACTATCAGCTCGGAGCCCGACACAGGGCTCAAACTGATGAAACTGTGAGATCGTGACCTGAGCCAAAGTCAAGAGTCAGAGGCTTAACCGACCGAGCCACCCAGGCGCCCCAAATCACAACCCCATTTCCTTTTTTTTTTAATGTTTTCAATGTTTATTCATTTTTGAGAGACAGAGAGAGCACAAGTGGTTGAGGGGCAGAGAGAGAGAGGGAGACACAGAATGGGAAGCAGGCTCCAGGCTCTGAGCTGTCGGCACAGAACCCGATGCGGGGCTCGAACTCACGAACTGTGAGATCGTGACCTGAGCCGAAGTCGGACGCTTAACCAGCTGAGCCGCCCAGGCGCCCCTACAACCCCATTGCGATGTGACCGATCTTCGTACAGGCACGAAGACTCGAACCCGTGTCCTGTGCGGGACAGATTTGAAACTAGGGATATTTATCCAAGAAGCAGGAAGACTGAAGCGGGCCTCGACCGCCATTCTTCAAAGAGAAGTCTCGGTGCCTCACGGAAGAAGGGATACACTTCCTACGGCCTGCCCCGCTGGGTGCGCCTCATGCCAGAAAGGCAGTATTAGCTCCCCATCAGAGTTCCTGAGAATTGTGTCCTATGACCCTACTGGACCGCTCTAGGCACAGAGGGAGCCCGGCTCTCGCTGCACGTGTAGAAGAGAAGGGGGACCTGGCCCCCAGAGGGAGAGGCACTAAAACACCTCTTAAGTCCCCCTCATCCAAGAGAGTCTATGAGTTTAGGACGCCAAAACCCAGCAGTGACAGGAAGCCATTTGCAGACAGCATTCTATCTGAAGGGTGCGTGCATTTCCCCCAGGGTGGTTTGCATCTGACGATACAGATGTACCTTCTGCTTTCTGGAACTTTCGCAGGTATGCTGAGATCAGAATGAGCCGGGGAAGAACACGCCTGGCACCACCGGACGGCCCCCATCCCACAGCCAGGCTAACGGACCAGAGTGGGGGCCGAGGGACTCACACCCAAGGTCACGGGCACAGACAGTGACACAGGCTGCGATTAGCCTGCCTCTTATCTCAGCTCCCAGGAAATGCTTCGAGGCAAGGAACGATGGATAATGACCCCAACAGTGAAAGAACGGGGGCTTTGCGAGGCGTCCCTGGAAAGCCATGTATGCAGGCAACGGGAGAAAGGTTAAAGTCCTCTCCTTCCCTATCAGGGGCCGGGCATGGTCTAGGTACATCCTATCACGTCCCGCAGTTGGGTGTGACGCTGTCTCCTGGATCCACACTGTGGCGCGGGAGACAGTGAGGTATGAGCAGGTTCCGTGGGCAGAAATGATTGAGAAAGAACAGAAGCAGCAGAGACAGAGCTCACGGTCTCTTGGAAGTGACAAAGCCAACCTGTCCAAAGTCTACCTCCAGGTTCCTAATGAGCCCCCATGCCCAGTTGCTCACCTTATGTGGCAAGAGGCAAGGAGGGGAACCTTCTGGGTGTGGCAGAATCCACAGCACAACACTGAAAGCTGAAAAAGTGAGAGTTTCCAGATGTGAAAAACTCCGGGAAATACAGAAGAGAAGAAACAAGAAGGGGGAAACCGGCAGGCATTTCCAAAGGGAATTAAGACGGGACTTCGAAGCAGCCTACCGTCAAGCATCACGAATTCGACAGAAATGGGGGCAGGCCGATCCGATCAACTACAAAGACATGGAAATTACAAAAGCCCTCTAAAGGAAATGCATTTTTACTGCTTCCCGGGCCATCGCAGGATTCCAAACTAGTCTAGAAAAGAGAAAACAGAAATTGATCTTCAAGGAGCTACTTCATTGACTAGGTGAAAATGATCTGTAGTTAAGCATGCCAACGGTCCACGGAAGAGCCTGCTAGAAAAATCTGTCCTTCTGCATAGTGTGTGAGCCCTGCAGTCTTTGCAGTCTTGTCTGAGCCATGAATCTGTCCATCACGGCTTTTTATCAGACTCGAGGGAAGAACGACCACTTCGCCCAGGTCCGACTGGGCTAATTTCAGAGTCTGAATGGATGGAGTTTAACGAAGTTATGGCGGGACAAGTTCAAGAAGGAGAGCGAGAGGGAGAGAGCAAAGGAGCACCCTCCCCCCGCAACAGAAGTGAAGAGAGATCAAAAGAAGATGGAAGAAACAAACAAGGGTGGACAAAGACACCCACAGGAAGGAGAAGAAACATTTTAATGATCGGACTTGAAAGAGGGAGAGAGACAGAAGCGACGGACCATCAGCTGAAAGACCTGACTCTCCTGCTGAACGCTTGAGGCTGGGGTAGGCGGCCCTGGCTCGGAGACGAGCGAGAAGCTGGCTGTTGATCCGGGGGGTATGGTTTCCCGCAGCATCAAGAGCTCCCCCTCCCCCAAGCCCCTGGGGGATCATCCCCTGGCAAAGATGGGAGTGAACTCCTCGGGACGCGGTAGAAAGTCACAGAGTCCGACAGGGCGGCTGGAAGCCCGATTTGCCCACCTGCCTCTCAGCGCCCGAGCGGTGGGTTCACAGGAGGCATGCCCCCAGGCAAAGCTGCCCAGACATCAGGGTGACTGAGGCCAGAGTGTCCCCCGATGGGATCCGAGGCTGGTCGAAGACCGGCGGAGGAATGTTCTCCTGGAAACGGCTCCTTGGCTATTATGGGGATCGGCGCCCATTCCTGCCGGACCCCGAGGGACACGGCAAGGGTCTGCATCCCCAAGACCTCCAGTTGGGAGGCAATGATGAGAATGACCAGCCGCCCCTCCTCCCCCAGGGGGCCCTCTCGGGTGGGTTCGGAGCCCTCCTGGCTGGGGCAGCCAGACCGAAGGAGGATAGAGTATAAAGCATACGTTCCAGAAGAGGACATTTGGCGAAGGGGGCCGCGAATATGTCCGGAGGACAGATGTCCTAAGTAATGAGACTTTAATGCCGGAGCTAATGGGAACAGTACATGAGACCAAATGCCAAGAAAGCAAGGAATAATGAGTGTTTGGGAAGCCTACACAAAGCAGAGCCTCCTCTCCCAAACGCCGGGGAGCGGAGCCAAGCGTGTAGCCACCCAGGGCCTGGCTGGAACTCGGCTTCCATGGTCTCGAGGTAGCGACAGTGGCCTTAGGCAAGGGAGACCAAGAGTTCTCCCGTCTCTCTGACCAGAAGCGACCTGGGGTGGGGGCCAGGGTGGGGACTGGAAACAGGGCTCCGAAAACCCCCTCCCTCCCCATTCCTGGGAGAGCTAGGGAAATGGTTCCCATACCCACCTCCACGAGGTGAGTGCCCTGGTCAGGGACCCCGCCCGGGCGCTGCAGGCCAGCCCCGCCACTGACCCCCGCCGTGGCCAGGATTGGGACGACAGAAGTTTGGAACGGAAGCCCGGGGCGCTGAGGGTTCCCCAAGCTGTCTTCCTCTGAGCGAGCCTTTTAGACAGAGGACAGAGGACCAGAGGTTACAAGAAACAGAAACACCTGGAAAGAAGGAGGAATTAGGAAGCACGGCTAGGAAAACGGAAATCGGGAAAGAACAGGCCCAGCGCAGGAAGCAGCGGCGAGCTGGCCGAAACTCTGTCTTGTGTGTGCGGTGCTACTTGTTATAAATGGGGCAGGGAGGTGGGGGAGGAGGGGCAGTGATAAATGGAGCTGTTTCTGAGCCGTATGTCTCAGTAATTAAAACCGGGAATGGCCCGAGGTCCATCTTCTTGCCCCCAAATCACTTCTTCTCCCTAGCGCCCCTACTACTCCAGAGCAGGGTGGCCCCGGGGTTCTGCCAATACTGGAAAGGTTTGCTGTTTTTTGTTTTCTTTTGTTTTTTGGTTTTTGGTTTGTTTTTTGTTTGTTTGTTTTGTTTTTTGGGTTTTTTTTTTTTTTTTTGCTGCTGTTCTTCCATTGGAATCAAGGTGTTTTGCTTTGGGTTTTTCGGTGTTTGTTTGTTTTTTCACATTTTCTTTGTCTCGCTTCTGCTGTCCTCAGCCAATATAATTACCATTCTTGAAAAACAGCCTTTGCACCACCCTGGTGGCCTTGTGCCCCGCAGGCAATGCAAGCGAGGCCACCAGCCAGGTTCTGCAGTTAGTTCCCTGATCTGCAGGGCAGTGGTGACCCCTTTACATCTGGGAAGACGGGAGCCAGCCGGCCCCCAGAGGAGACGGAGACTGGCGACACCCTGGCTGTGTGACCTTGAACAAATCAGGAAGCCTCTGTGAGTTGATTTCCTCGTCTGTTCAATGGGCACCTATCCCGGAGGGCGAAGGAAGGATGCAGGGAGGCAACTTAGGGCAAGGGCACAGCAGGGTTCCGGACACAGAGCAAGCCCTGCGGACTGCGCCCTACTGAGCATCTCCCTACCGCCTTCATCCACATGACCTTGAGTCCTCACCTAACCGAGGCCTCTGGCCCTCCTCAATGCCAGCTTCCTGCAGGTGCACAGGTGACGGGCTTGTGCCGGCTTCTGGAAGATGAACCTCCCCACCATCCTGCCCTTTGAGTGGAGGAAGGGGGCTCCCCAGCCGCAGAGCAGGGCTGGCTCCTCCCAGGGTCCAAGAGTGCCTGTTAGGGGGTCCGCAGGGGCAGAGGCTGTGCCCCAGCCCACGTGGCGGGGGGCACCACCTTGCCGCCCGCTAACTCCAGATGGAAAAAAGGAACATCAGTCCCGCCTGCAGAAGCGCCACCGCCGCTCCCCCCCAAAAAAAGACAAGGATGAGCAACAAACTGGCCCCCTGCCCCTACATTCAGCCTGCCCCACCCTCGCTCCACTTCTGCGATCAATCTCGAGCAATGACCGTCCCCTCGGGGGACCTGGAGGCACAGTAAACGCATGTCAGGAATCTACCGGGCAACTGCTCGCTGGAAGCCCCGCCTTCCTGTGCTTGCAAACCTTTCCACCTCCTCGAGGGGCCAGGCCGTCCCAGCGGGGACCTCAGGCGAACGCCAAACTGCGGAGGCAATGGCATCCACGTGCAGGGATGGGAGGGTACCGAGAAGCCCGGCTCTGACCCCAAGCCCGGCCGCACGCATCCCGAAGGAAACTGGGTCCCTCTACCCTCAGAACCCAACGAGGAATCTAAATTGAGCTAGCTGTCTACTATCTCTTGAAAAAATGTAGGACATTCTTTTTTTTTCTTTTCCCCCCCCCCTCCCTTTCTGGGCAGCCATTTGAACTATTTCCTGCATATTCAACGCCTTTCTTTTTCCAGCTCCAGCGCTGTCAGCCCTGACACGCTGACAGGCCGGGGGGGGGGGGGGGGGGGGGGGGGGGGGGGGGGCGCGGCCCCTGGGAAGTGGCTTCCATGGAGGGAGGGCCGGGCTCTGATCCGCAGGCCCACCGCTCATGACCCCAACGCCTCTCCCGGCTGGGCCTCTGGAGACAGCTGGTGTGGCTCCTAGGACAGCCGGCCCGGTTCCTAGAGGCACTCTGTTTCTGTGACTCACCGGCCGACGGCCGATCGCACCTGTCGGCCTCAGCCCCGAGACTCGGCGCCGCTCACAAGCATCAAATCTTAGCCTCAGAGGATAAGAGTGTGTCCCGTTACAGAGAGTCAAGATGACATGCCGTGGGCTCCGAAAACACTAAGACGACCCTGTCCGGGGGAGACTCGGCATGTGGCCTCCCAAGGGGACCGCTGAGAAAGAGGGCGCGTTTAGGAGAGGTACGAAGAAATCGGGCAGGGGTTCAAACTGCAGGTCACCGAGATGAATTTCACGCAGTCATCAGACTCGAATTTTCAGCCTCGTTAGCCGTCGTCCCTGAAGCTCCTTCGGACCCCTCGCCTTGTGTCCTGTCCGCCTCGGCCCCAGAGCCAAGAAGAGGCAAGACTGGGACCTGTGAACGAGCTTCTGCGGCTCACAGAGCTGTCGTGCAGGCAGGGAGCCGTCCTGGGGGACGACCCTGAAATCGCACGCACCCCGGGCCCCAGGAGGGCGCCTAGAGGTCTCCTGGTCTCTGGCAAAAGGGAAACTCGCTGACCCGGTTAGAGGTCGGCGTTCCCACCCATCCCTGAGAGAGAGATGAAGCATTCGGAGCACGCTTTCTGAATTCCAGATGTCCCCCCCCCCCACCAACCCTCCCCCGGTTTTACTTGGTGGCCCACGGCCACGGCTCACAACCTTCTGGCCCCTTCTTAGACAGTCTGCCTTCCTCAGGTCTTATTCAAGGACTGTGCTTAGGGCAGGTTACTGCCCTTTACAGAGGGACGTGGAGAAAACTACAAGGGGGCCGTGGAACACCGACGGAAATCATTTTAGGGGACGGTAAGATCGGATGAGGAGGGACCAAAGAAAGGCAGGGAAGCGAGGGAAGGGGGATGGCCCTCACTCGCATCCCTCGATACCCGGAAGTTATCTGGTGGGGACTCAGACACGGGTGCGTACACTAAAACAGTAACAGACTTCACTGCTCAAGACGAGGCCGAGGTGATCCCAGGCAAGAGAGCAGGCCCGGGACGCAGAGAGGGCCCTCAGGTTCCGGTCAAGCTCACCACCCCCTAGCTGCCGCGCCCCCCCCCCAGCACTGTGATCTGGCCCCTCCCCAAAACTTAACCACGACAGCCTACTGTTGCCCAGAAGTCTTACCGATAACACGGCAGTCAAATAACACGTTTTGTGCGTTACGTGAATCGTATGCGGTGTCCTTAAGATAAAGTGAGCCAGAGAGAAGGAAATATTAAGAAAATCCTAAAAGAAAATATGTTTGCAGTTCTGCACTGTCTTTATTAAAAAAAAAATATCCCGAGGGCGCCTGGCTGGCTCAGTCGGGAGACCATGCGACTTTGGATATCGGTGTTGTGAGTTCAAGCCCCAAAGCGAGGACTTGGAGTCTACCTAAAACAACAAAACCAGTGCAGAACTATTAAAAAAAAAAAATCCATGTATAAACGGACCTGCATAGTTCAAACCTGAGTCATTCATGGTCAACTGTATTAAGCTGCCTTTTCAGAATGTTTCGGTTTTACTTCTTTTTAATTTTTTTAATGTTTATTTATATTTGAAAGAGAGAGAAAGAGCGAGGGTGGGGGAGGGGTAGAGAGCGATGGAGACAGAATCCAAAGCAGGCTCCAGGCTCTGAGCTGTCAGCACAGAGCCCAAGGCGGGACTCGAACTCACGAACCGTGAGATCATGACCCGAGCCGAAGCTGGACGCTCAATCGACTGAGCCACCCAGGCGTCCATGGTTTTACTTCTAGAGATAAAAAAGAACAAGAATAGACAGGCGCGATCTTTCCTGAACGTGTGTGAAATAAGCCTACTCAAGGCCAAAGGGTCAAGACCCTCTGAGGGTTTTCGGGTAAACCAATCCCTCCTCCCGGACTGCAGTACCTACTAGACACAGGAGGTGGGAAATGGGACTCAGCGAAAATTATGGGCTGGAGTTTCCCATTATGGGCTGGGGGCGGGGGGGAGGCGAACCAAGCAGAAGGTACTTCAAAAAAAATGAATTTAGGGGCGCCTGGGTGCCTCAGTAGGTTGAGCATCTGACTTCGGCTCAGGTCATCATCTCACAGTTTATGAGTTTGAGCCCCACATCAGGCTCTGTGTTGACAGTGCAGAGCCTGCTTCAAATTCTGTCTCTGTCTCTCTCTGCCCCCGACTCTCTCAAAAATAAATAAACATTAAAAAATTAAAGAGGGGCGCCTGGGTGGCTCAGTCAGTTAAGCATCCGACTTCAGCTTGGGTCATGATCTCATGGTTTGTGGGTTCGAGCCCCGCATCGGACTCTGTGCTGACAGCAGAGGCTGGAGCCTGCTTCGGATTCTGCGTCTCCCTCTCTCTCTGCACCTCCCCTGCTTGCGCTCTGTCTCTCTCTCTCTCTCTCTCTCTCTCTCAAAAATAAAGAAACTTAAAAAAAAAATTAAGAAAAAGAAAAAACAAGAACAAATTTCACCTAGGCCCTGATCTGGTCCGTCAGAGCCTCTCCCCACATCGTAGACACCTGCAAGCTCAAACCGAAATTTTGTAGTTCCACAGAACGGATGTCGTCAGGGGGCACAACCAACGCCACGAGACAAAGTGCACCTGAATTCACCACGATTTGAAAAGCACAGTATGAAGATGTGAAGACAACCCATCCTGCCAGGCCCTGGGGAAACCGGGCGGTGCGGGGGGGTGGGGGGTGGGGGAAGGATGAAGCTTCCTTTGGTGTGGTTCCCTTCTACTTGGGATCCTCCGCGGGCATGTCTGCCTGGGGCTGGCGAATTAACCTCTTTCCATCAGCGCACATTTTCGGCTATCGGAACCACCGCTGCCTGCACGATTGACGTGACTCGACCGCGCAGTCAATCTGCTCTCTCATTAAAACAGGCTGAAAACAGTGAATTCGGCTTTTTCCTCTGCGTCTTGGCAGCCTAGTACTGTGGGTAGATTCTTGGGATCTTAGCAGACTCTTCGCAAGGAATGTGCTCAGAGCCCGGGGTGCGGCTGTGGGTGGGGAAGGGGGGCAGACGAGCATGCCTCCTGGGCGCGGGGTGGGGTGGGGGGCGGGAGAGGGCAAAAGAGAACAGCAACACGCTAGGCGGAACCCTCAAGTGCCGTGCGTTTCAAAAGTAGTTGCTCGGCTCATGTGTTAAAATCAGGAATGAACTGGGGCGCCCGGGTGGCTCAGTCGGTTGAGCATCTGACTTCAGCTCAGGTCATGATCTCACAGTTCGTGGGTTCGAGCCCCACGTCGGGCTCTCGTGCTGACAGCTCGGAGCCTGGAGCCTGCTTCAGATTCTGTGTCTCCCTCTCTCTTTGACCGTCCCCTGCTTTTACTCTCTCTCTCTCTCTCTCTCTCTCTCTCTCGAAAATAAATAAACGTTAAAAAAAATTAAAAAGAAAGAAAAGAATAAACTCTGCTGGCCTCACGTGTCCAAGGTGACACCTTAGAAGCTTATACGTTATATGGTTGGAAACAGAACTTGCGCCCAGTAGGTGGACGGGGCTCATCGTGGAACGAAGGAATATGCACGTGTCCACTTCTCACCCCGTTACCTTCCCTAACCCCTCGTCCGTAAGTGTTCTTAAATTCGTCCCCAATTTCACTGCTTTCCTCCAAGGAACCAGGAAACGCTCAAGGCTAAGCTTGCCCCTCCATCCAAGGCAAGACTTTGTTTTTCCCGTCCCTGCAATTGCTCTATTTGAAGTAAAAAAAATAAAAATAAAAATAAAAAAAAGTTAACTCTCTGTTTCGATCAATGCACTAGCATGAGCTCAGAGTGCTTCCCAAAGTGGGAGTGTCTGGGGGTGATTTGACAATTCATCGCCCAGGAACCTCAGAAAAGAACTCCCGAAATCAGCCAGCCGAGGGGTCCTGCCATTGCAGGCACAGGGTCTGTGAGCACAGAACGGACCCCTCTGGGTTTGCGATTAATTTGTAATTAATTTCTAGAGGGAGCAAAGGTGGAACAAAGGGTTCCCTGGATTCCTCTAGAAGCAACCAGAAGAATCCAAAGACACGAGACCTTCCCGATGGCTGTAGGGTCACCTCCTGATGCTTTTCCTTTCTCCTGGTAACACCTGCTAGGGTTTCTGCCCGCCGCCCTGAGCACAACCCCCCCCCCGCCCCGAATTCCTCCATCCTCTCCATCCCCGAACAGTGGGGGGACCCAGGGCAGGTCTGGCTCCACCGCCTCGAACGAGGGCACCCCAAAAGCTTTAGACCTCATCTGCGAAGCAGCTGTTAAAAAAAAAAAAAGCTATAGTTCTTCCCTTGGAGGCTCTCATCTCCAGGACACGAACGAATCGACTCGGGGCAAGGAGGAAGAAACAGGTTTGCGCGTGAGGCAGCTCCGACGGGGCCGTTTCCTGGGTCAGAGCCCTGCCTCGGAGAACACAGGCCGCCCTCCCTGAGCACGGAGCCCCGGGAAGCACACACTGCAGAAACGGCTCACGAGGCATTAAAATCGGGGCGTGCCTGCGGCTGATCAGCTGGAGCCTCAACCCGGGGAAGGCGCGAAGGGGAAAGCGAGGCAGAGATGCCGGGGGCGGGGGGCGGGGGGCACCCAGGGTCCAGAGCACAGCTCTGCCTTTGACCCCCCGGCCGTTGCTTGCTCCTCGCTGGGGTCCGGCCGAGTGGGACTCGGCTCATCTATCGGAATCCCCAGAGAGCTGAGAGTTTCCCCTACAGACACTGGCTTCTCCTACGGAAGCGGGATGGCGAGGTCTGATCACTTCTGGAAGAGACTAAATCTGTTCTTCCCCTGCGGGGGCCAG
This sequence comes from Paguma larvata, assembly GCA_030068075.1. Classification (NCBI taxonomy): domain Eukaryota; kingdom Metazoa; phylum Chordata; class Mammalia; order Carnivora; family Viverridae; genus Paguma; species Paguma larvata. The sequence goes on from CM057843.1 coordinate 18,942,698, forward strand.
AGCGGCAAAAGCAAGCCCTATTCTGAGGAATGTGCGCCCTGGGCAGACGGAGGGCTGGCCAGCCCGGGGCCACCAGGAGGAGCAGGCAGAGGGCTGGCTGATCTCAGGCGGGCAGGCAGCCTCCTCCTCTCCCCCTCCCTCTCCCTCTCCCTGCTTCCGACCCTCCCACCAACACCCCAGTCCAGGAGGCAATTCCCCTCCCTGTGCCCCAGCCCCTGCCTGCCCAGCTAGCCACCTACCAGACAGAGGCTCACGCCCTGGAATAAATCCTCTGCCTTTTTCAGAAACGAAAACGTCTCTGCCGAACTATTTCAAGGCATATGGAACCTTCCTCCTCTGACCTCTGAAGAGTGCGCCTCCGTCCTCCTCCCCCGCTGTCCCCAGGGAAAACTCATTAAGGTGGGGACACTGAGCTCTGCCCTCTTCCCCACTCCGGTTCCCAACAAGACCAGCAGCGCGAAAAGCTCCCCGGGATGGCACGCGGTGACCTCTTAAAGGTGTGAGCAAAGCGAGGCACGTCGTGGGAACACACCCAGGCGTCGGGGAGAGCAGCCCTCAATGTGCACACTCACCCTGACATGCCCGGTGTCGGGCGGGAGCGAAGGGGGGAGAGGAGAGAGGCCAAGATGGGATGCTGTTGCGCCTGAGTCACCCCGGACTGGACACAGAGTTTCTCCCCCTCCCACTGCCCAAGGTCACTCATGGAGTGTCCTTGTGGGTGGCTCAAGCTCTTCCCCTTCCCCCACAGACACAGGCGTCGGCGCCTACTTAACAAGCAAGGGTATGGTGGTTTCCACCATTGCAGCTGTTGGAAGATGTGAACTGAATACAATCAGGAGGTGGATTCGAGGAGAACCGGCCTCCTATTTACATAATGGTCTGAGGCTGAACTCCGCTCCGGTTCGGTGGTCACCTGCCTTCCCCGACCCCAGAGACAAACAGCTCTAATGGCATCACCGGTCACAGGGCCATCCACCCACACATGCGCACTAGCCGCCCTAGTCTGGGGCTGGGGAAGGGGGCCGGTGGGACGGGGAGGGGAAACCCAGCGAGAGGCACAGAGACATCTCCAGGGTCACCAGCCAGGAGAACACAGGCCAGCGCCAGCATCCAAAGGCCCGTCGGCACTCTCGCAGGTCGTGATGACTCCATTCAGGTCACCACGGTCAGGGCAGGCAAAGGCTCCGTCTAAGAGAGCAGACGACAAAGGCTCGGAGAAGAAAGAAACCCAAAGAAAGGTCCGTGGGCATCAGCCAGCCAGAGGCCACAGCCAGAGTGGGAAGGCAGAGCGAGAGGCCAGGAGCCCGGGAGAAGGGGGAAGAGAGACAAGCCTCGGTGACTGGAGGCACAGAGAGAGAGACGGTCAGCACCAAGACCACTGCTTCACAGGCCATTCCTTCTCTGTTTTCTGAGAGAAGCCAAGAGCAAGAATCCAAAGGGGACACTGTGACTGACCACACACCATTGTCACAATCCCTCCGTCAGTCCCCGGGACCAGCCAGGCACAGCCTCACTTCCTGGAAGAAAAGATGGGGTGCAAGGGGGTGGAGGGAACAGTGGCACCTTAGGGTGACAAGTGGGATTACAAGCACCCAGTCCTAACACCCAAGTTTGTCACCGTGAAAAGTACCCAAACCTCGAGCATTTGACTCCATAAAACCTGCCAGGGTGCATCTTGTTTTCTCGAGAGCTTCAAAGGAAGAAAGAAAAAAATCACACCCAGAAATTTCTATCTGCCTTCCTCTGTCTTCATCAAGGGACCGGGGATTGATGCCCAAAACAATAACGGGAGGGGGTTTCCAGGCCAAAAGGATAACTAGCAGAGTACAGAGTCGAGCCTCGGGTATAGGGCGCAGGGTGGGGACCGGCCAGGCAAACTCAGAAACAGGACCGGTCGGCAGGAGGGGGTGTCCCGGTTACCAGGCCGGTGCCCACACCGTATGCCAGAAAAGGGAGGCAGGTACTGGGGCACGGTTTGTCTCCCGCAGGGCTCTGCTAAACCAAGTCTGGTCATTCCTTCCTTCCTTCCTTCCGTCCTTCCTTCCTTCCTTCCGTCCTTCCTTCCTTCCTTCCTTCATCACCATCAGGGGACTAGAAGCAGAGCTAACTTAGCCTCCCCTGGGTGCATCGGTCCCCGAGTGGGGAAGACAGTCCGATTTCCTGTTCTCTGGGCTCCCACCTCCCTAAGGACACACTGGGAGCTGGCGGGGGGGAAGGAGGCAGTCAGGGGAGGACTAGACACTACCATGTTTTGGGCTCCCGGCATTAGTTTTGGACGGAGGCTTCCCCCACCGCCCCCCTAACGAAACTGGAAAAGCTGCCCGCCAGGGTTAGCACAGCAAGAATGTTCACTCGGAGAGTTCTGCCTACAGGGCTTGAAAGAACAAGTCCTCCAGTCTCGCCGAGAAAATAAGCATCCCGCTTGGGCAGGATGCAACGAAGAGCCACCATCTACCCTTGGTCAGTTGGAATGGACAGACCTTTACCCCTTCCTACCCCGGAAACACCCTTCCGAGATCCCTCCCAGCCCTCACAACCGGGGAGCATCCCATTTAGACGAAATCCTTTGGTACCCTCTCCTGTAAGCTTCCGACACTGCTCAGTACCCTAGACTGAAAAGATGGTGCTGCCGCGACTCGGAAAACCGAACGCAAGAGGAACCTATGCCAAAGTGCCCACTTGCCCGGAAGGGAACCCTGGACCACCCCCAGCCCCCAGTCCCACCCCGCCCCCCCAGGATTCTACAATCTGTAAAATTCTTATTATACTCAAACTTCAGGAGTTGCCACGGCTCCTTACTCTGCCCCTGCCACCCAAGCATGCGTTCTGGGTTCTGCAGAAGCGGTGAAAACAGAAAAGAGGGCTGTGATTTATCGCATGTCAGGGAAGCAAGGGAGAAACTGATTTCGGAGAGGCAGAGCGCTGTGGCGCCGCCGCCGCCGCCGCCACCGAGGGTGAAGCAGGGCCTGGGATGGGGGGGGGTGGGAGCCGCGCGGTCGGAGGGAGGGGCGAGGCGAGGCGGGAGGCTCGGGGACACAGCGGGGCCTCTCACCTGTGGATGTTCATCTCCCGCGGAGGGCGGTGGGCCTTGTCGTAGGACACCTTGGCGAAGACGCCGGCCACGATGACGAAGGCGATGACCCCGCAGGTGATGTAGACGGTGAAGTTGGTCTTGTCCTTCTCCGGGTCGTACTTGTTCTCGGGCCCCGGCGACACCACCTTGGTGCTGGGCGTCTGCACCCACACCGGGCTCTGGTAGTTGGTGCACTGGCGCTGGTCCAACTTCTCGTGGCGCTTCTTGCAGCAGAAGCGGTAGTAGCAGGTGCCGCAGCAGTACAGGTACCCGCTCTCGCTGTTGTTGCACTCGAACTCCTTGTCGTACTGGCCGCTCACGTCGTAGTAGCCCCAGCACGTCTCGTAGGTGACGGCCGCGCTGGCCGCCGCCACCGCCTGCCCCCGCGGGCTCCCCGCCTCGGGGCCGCCGGGCGCCCGGGCGGTGCCGTTCAGCTCCCGGCCGCCGCGGGCCAGGGCGCCCCCGGGCCGCCGGCCCCCGACGGCCGCGGCGGCGCCGGCGCTCAGGGTCCGGTTGGCGGCGCGGCCGCGGGCGGCGCGGGCGCCGGGCAGCAGGTGCAGGGACTCGAGCGAGAGCAGCAGCAGCAGCAGCAGCAGGAGGCGCCGCAGCGCCATGGCGGGGCCGGGCGGGAGGGCGCGCGGGCGGGCTTCCGCGGCAGGCCGCTCCCCGGCCGCCGGGCTCCGAGGGCGGCGGCGGCGCGGGCCGGGCTGGCGGCGCGGGCGGTCAGCGGCGCCGGGGCGATGGCGCCATCGAGGCGCGGGCGGCGGCGGCGGCGGCGGCGGTGCGCACGGACCGGCCCGGCGCTGGCGGCTCCGGCGCTCACGCTGCGCGCCGGCTCCGGGCTCCCCCTGCGGGCTCGGCGCGCCTCCCGGGCAGCCCCATCCCCCGCCGGCGGCGGCGCGGCTCAGGCGGGACCCGAAGCGCGGCTCCGGGCGGCGGCGACAGCGGCGGCGGCGTGGTCCCGTCCGGGCGGGTCCTGCGGGACGAGAGACGGGGAGCCGGTCACGGGGCGGGGCGGCGGGGCGGCGGGGCGGGGAGGGAGCACGCAGCCCTCGACGAGCCCCGGCGCGGGGCCGGAGGGGCGCGGAGCCCGCGGCGAGACGGGGCCCCGCGGCCCTGCGCGCCGGCCACCGAGGGCGCACGGGCCGCCGGCCCCGCAGCGCGCTCCCGCCGCGCGCTGGCTCCCCGGGACGGAGCGGGCTGCGGCGGGGGGCGCGCGGCGGCCGGCCCCCACTCACTCACCATGCCCGGCTGCGACTGCAGAGGCGGCGGCGGCGGCGGCGGCGGGAGGGAGCGAGCGAGCGCAGCGGCCGGAGCGAGCGGGCGAGCGAGCAAGCCCGGAGCCGCCGGCCGGCCGCCTGCACTAGTGCCGGAGCGCGTGCGGGAGGCAGCGAGGGAGACACACGCACTCACACACCCGCACACGCGGGAGCGCCGCGAGGGGAGGGGAGGCGGGTTGGGAGGGGTGGGGACGGGAGGGCGGCCGCTCGCCGCCGCCCACGTTTACACGCCCGGGGGAGGGGGGGGCTCCTCTCGCTGCTCCCCACTCTCGGCGGCACTTGAAGCTCCGCGTCACCGAAGCCCAGGACTCCGGTTATTGGAAACGGCGACCCCGGAGGCGGAGAGGGGCTCGGACGCGCGGCGCGAGTGTCCCCTCCGGAGCCGGCCCGCGGCTGGGCCAAACCTCCGCCGCCTTTGCCCCGCACGGCCCCGGCCTGGGCGCGGGTCCCCACCTTCCCCGAGTCCCCGAGCGGGATTCGGAGATCCGCGAGCCTTTGCTTCTCCCTAGTGGCGACGCTCGCAGCGGACGGAGGCGGCCAAACCCATTGCTACAGGTCCCTAAACTGAGACCGGGGGTCGAGTGGCTTGGCTGAGGTTGTAGGGCTGCCTGTGAGCTGGGCCTGCACTCTCTTCCCCTGGGTCACTCTCCCGCCCCCCCACCCCAATAATAACTCCAACACAGGCGCAAGGCCACCCCAGCGTTGGGTGACACCTTTTATGGCCACTTTCAAGGACTTTTTCCAGAGCATTGTGGCAGAGTTAGCAAAGCCGCCTGAGCCTCTCAAGACTCAGCTTTGAAATCCATCTACTGTAGGTGAACGGGGTGCATAGAAAGACGTGTTCCTGTGCGGTTGCTCCTGGGATCTGGGGAAAGGAGTCCCGGGTCTAACTCTAAGCCTCGAGGCCACCTCAAGAGACCGTCATAATCACCATCTTTGGAGTGTGGCCACGGAGGAGATGAGGGAAATGAGAACAAAAAGCCGAGGCCACTGCCAACATTCTGCCTGCGTGTCCTGACCTTTTGTGCAAGTGCCCGGTGTGGCTTAGGTTGAAGGCAGGGGCAGGCAGTCGCCAGGACGGCGGGCAGTAGAGACGGTAGGAAGGCTCTCTATTAAGTCCGGCTCCTGTCTGATCCAAAGTGAGGGTCCCCTGTGTCAGAAAGGGAGAGATTCTCTGCTTGGAACTCCATGGAGTGGAGCTGGCGCCCAGGTTCCAGGGCTGCCTTTCCCTCCCTCTTCCTCTGCACTCCCCACCCCATTCCCCCTATGCATCTCTTGATTCTCTTCAATAAACATGTATGTAGTACCCACTCTGTACCAGGCACCGGCGGCGGTGCTGAGATAAGAAATGAGTAAGACAGTCCCCTTCCTCAAGGAATCAAAGCTCACAAAGCGGGGAGGCAGATAAACAAATGTTGGCCATGTGCGTGGTCAGGTCCCGTATAAACACAGAATGCTCTCAAGGCACTGATGTCAGGCTCATGGTCGAGCCCCAGAGGAGCAAGGTACGGGTCAAAGGCAGCTTTCTTCGTGAGTTAACGAGCAGCATCTCGAATGACTAATTAGGAATTAATACCGCAAACAGAGGGGAAGGACACTGGCAGCAGACGCGACAGCATTAGCAGAACCCGAAAGGTGCGAAGTGCCGAGGGTGTGTGAGCTCAGTTGCAATTGAGCGTAAACTCGGAGGGAGTCTTCCAAACAAAGCTGGCAGAAGGGCGTTTTCTCTCCTGCCAAAGAACTTGAATTGATTCTACAGTTGCTGGAGAGCTATTGGTGGGTTGCGCTCAAGGGGACGACGCTTGTCGGATTGACACACTCGCCGGATCTCTTAAATCGCGCGGAGTACGGAACGCGGCACAGGAGGCGAGAGCAATCTGGAAGCTGTTCTCATGACGCAGGTAAGAGTTGATGAAGAGCTGAAGTCAATTACTGGTAGTCGATGCCCATGGAAGGGACAGTGAGCATCTTTCTTCCAAAAGACCTGGTTCGTGGGGCACCTGGGGTGGCTCAGGTCATGACCTCACGGTCTGTGGGTTCAAGCCCCGCCTCGGGCTCTGTGCTGACAGCTCAGAGCCTGGAGCCTGCTTCGGATTCTGTGTCTCCCTCTCTCTCTTCTCCTCCCCCATTCATGCTCTGTCTCTCTCTCTGTCTCTCAAAAATAAATAAAAGTTAAGAAAAATAAAAAGTAAATAAAAGAGCTGGTTCTGGACGGCGTTAGCAACGGACATGCGGAAGTGCCTTTAAGAGCCCTAAGTGGAGAGGCTCCTGGGTGGCTCAGTCGGTTAAGCATCGGACTGTTGATTTCAGCCGAGGTCACGATCTCACGGTTCATGAGTTGGAGCCCTGTGTCGGGCTCTGCGCGGACAACATGAAGCCTGCTTAGGATTCTCTCTCTCCCTTGCTCTCTGCCCCTCCCTCCCCCAAAATAAATAAATAAACTTAAAAAAAAAAAAAAAAAAAGACCCCACAGTGAAGCTGGCTAGGACAAGGGCTTCAAACTCAGGAGAGCAGACAAGAAAAGATCTGTGTCTGGGAATCATAATATAGGCATATACATTCGGAAAACTTAAGAACATACTCTTGATTTTTGTTAGAAGCAATTTTGAAGTCATTTCCTTCCTGAGCTTTTGCCGCCCCCTCCCCCTTCTTTATTCCAGAACTGCCTGTCCTATATCTGGGAGCTTCCTAGCAAGGGGTAGAAACATATATATCTTCCTCATGTAGAACTCTAATAAGATTTGATCTGTGGAACTGAGTAAGGGAAATGCCTTTGGTTCCTCAGATTGTCCCACCCACAAATGTGATTTGAACCGCTGTGCTCAACAGATGGTAACGTCAACAAACTCACAGAAAACAGTATCTCAGAGTAGACGTTCAAGGTTATTCCCTCCAGCCCTCACTGCAGTACGTTATATTTCTTTTTTCTTTTAAGCTTTACTTATGTTTTAGTAATCTCTACACCCACGGTGGGGCTCGAACTTATAACTATGGGATCAAGAGTCTCACAGTCTGCTGACTGAGCCAGCCTGGCACCCCTTCATTATATTTCTTTTTTTTTTTTTTAATGTTTATTTATTTTTGAGACAGAGCATGAGTAGGGGAGGGGCAGAGAGAGAGGGAGACACAGAATCCAAAGCAGGCTCCAGGCTCCGAGCTGTCAGCACAGAGCCTGACGCGGGGCTCGAACTCACAGACCGCGAGATCATGACCTGAGTCGAAGTCAGATGCTCAACTGACTGAGCCACCCGGCGCCCCTATATTTCTTATTGAGACTCCCAGCCCTCCTTGTTCACTCTTTGTGGCAGACCGGGTTGGTTGCCTACCAACACCCATTTGCCTACCAGCATCCATTTTTCTACTTTCTCTTTCTGGTTTCAATACCTGAATTGTTCCCAGTATGAACGTGGATTTAACTCATTAAAAAGGACCGGAGAAGAGTCATCTTTTCCAACACCTATACCAACTTCAGCCGGCCGGCCCATACGCTCAATAGAAAGTGACCCGATCTCCGGCTCTAGAAGGTAGATCTCTTGGGCTACACGAACCATAATCCCATTCCCCCTGGGCCAGTGATTGGTTAAGAATGAACACGTGGGGCGCCTGGGTGGCTCAGTTGGTTAAGCGGCCGACTTCGGCTCAGGTCATGACCTCACGGTCTGTGGGTTCAAGCCCCACATCGGGCTCTGTGCTGACGGCTCAGAGCCTGGAGCCTGCTTCGGATTCTGCCCTTCCCCTGCTCATACTCTGTCTCTATGTCTCTCAAAAATAAATAAACGTTAAAAAAAAAAAAAAGGAATGAACACGTGATCCATTTCTGGCCAATACAGACTGAGGAAAAGCATTGGGAGATTCTGGGGAAATTATCCTTGCTCTTAAAACTAGTTATAAGTCCTCTGCTGTCGTGAGTGTTGTTTCTGTGAATGTTCTGACCTTGCAGGGAGGTGGAGGGTGGGGGTGGGGGCCAACGAGTCCTTAGTCCTTAGCTGATCCTTATTTTGATAATACTCACTGAGCATCTCTGCCTTCCAGGCGTATATTAGAATTGCAATCTCTGGCCCATTTGTGAGTAGGAGGGTGGACAAATCGTGGGCAGAGATGATGTATGTTATTTCCGACCCAGAGCATTTAATCAGCACTCCCAGACACTCCGTAGAATTCTCATTTTCTTCTGGCGTGGTGATTGGCAATGTTCTATGTGGGAGTGGCTTTGTCAGCCTGTAAGTGATGACAGTAGGGGCAGCCCCCCCCCCCCAGTTTATTAAAATGGCGCCTGGCCATGGATGTGAAGTACAAATAGACTTTTGCTTCTTAAATTTAGCCCCTGGAATTGGATCTGTTATCGCAGCATAGCCTGGCCCATCCTGACTGATACACTGAGGATGACAGATGGAAAGATGGAAGGAACACTGCTGAGCCACTCATGGAACTGGGCCCAGGTCTCTCACAATTCTGGTCTTCCAGTAATGTGAAATAATTAAATTCCTTTTTCTGGAAGCCTCTTTGACTCTAGAGTTTCTCTAACACGCAGCCCGAGGCAACCTAATGGATACATCCGGTATCTTCTGTCTCCATTCCGACTTTCTCTAGGGTTTCTACCTATGCAGCCTGGTACCAACCCTACCATTTCCATGGGATCTGGTTCTCTCCTGTATAAAATGGGGATCTAAATGGAGGGGGTGTGTCTAACACACCCCCTCCATTGCATTTTCCCACCATGAGTCTTTACCATGGCCCCCAGTGTAACCGTGGCCTCATGGGGCTGCACGATCTATCTGGTCCCCTGCTGTTCTTCCAAGGTGTTGGAAAAGATGACTCTTACTACTTGTACTAATTGACAATTCAAGTACAATTCAAGTTGTACTAATTCCTTGTACTTATTACTTGTACTAATTCTTACTACTTATTACTCTTACTACAAGTCTTACTACTTGCTCCGTACTCTCTCCAGTCATAGGGATGTCCTTGCTGTTCCTCAAAGCCTTTGCACTCACTCAGTGTCTGGAGCCCCTTCAAGCCCTCGATGTATGCAGGGTTTTCCTCCAACTTCCCGATGAAAATAGCACAACGATCACACCACTACCTGCTGTTTCTGCTTCCTTCGTGGCTACCTTCTCCTCCCCATGATGCACCACGGCATTTATCACTAAGTGGTACACATTCATTGATATATTTTCTTTTGTTTTAATGTTTATTTTTGAAAGAGAGAGAGAGAGTGTGTGTGTGCACGCGTGCACGAATGGGGAAGGGGCAGAGAGAGAGGGAGACGCAGAATCTGAAACAGGCAGCACAGAGCTGATGTCAGCACAGAGCCTGATGCGGGGCTCAAACCCATGAACCCAGGAGATCATGACCTGAGCTGAAGTCGGATGCTTAACTGACTGAGTTACCCAGGCGCCCTCATTTAGATATTTTCTAAACGTTCTCAGGGTGCCTGGCTGGCTCAGTTGGAAGAGCATGTGACTCTTGAACGTGGGGTCATGATGTCAAGCCCCATGTTAGGTGTAGAGATTACTTAAATAAACGCAACTTTAAAAAATTAAAAAGAAATAATAGAACTTCTCTTCTGACCTTTCACTAGAACGCCCGCTCTTGCTTGAGTTTTGCTACTGTTTTGTTGACTGCTGTATTCTCGGTGTCTGAAACAGTGCTTGGCACGCAGTAGACTGTGGTGGACATAGAAGGACACATCTCCAGCTGTCAGCTCCTCTAGGGACACAGGCTTCTCCTCCAGGAACACAGGCTTCCTTCCCCGAGTGGCCCACATCCAATGACTAATCCAGTTGGAAAGCACAAAGGCCTAGCTATTTTAGTTCGACGCAGGAACTCTGATGGGCCACATTTTCTCCAAAGATCCCGGCTCCCTGTGGCCAAGGTTCCGTCGTTACATCTGCCCAATCCCGCTGCCTCCCCTAAAAAGGATTCTGTCAACACTTGTCTCAGCTTCTGCTTTAGGAGATCTGAGCATACACCAGAGATATTCAGTAAATACATGTTGAATGAATGAATGAATGAATGAATGAATGAATGGAGTCCTTGATCCTCAAATTTCCTCAAGGGCATCCCTACAGGTGACTACATAGCTTTTGCTTTAGGACATCTAGTGACAACTTCGAAACTATCTTCTCAGGCCATTAATTTCAATGGTAGACAGTTCTAATGGTTGAAAATTAGAGTCTATTGGATTTTGTTATTGTTGCTGAAGAGGCCGATCGATGTATTGGTTCATACTGAGCTTACGGTTGACTAGAGTCTTTTTCACACCTGTACGAGTTACGATGACTTTTGGCATCCACGCGGAATCCTTCATACATAGGTTAGTTAATTTTATGGTTTGGAGCCCATGGTGCCAGCTTTTTAAGCATTTGGGGACCTTGTCATCTGATAGGCTATTTCTCCCAATGTTCTTTCCCCCCTTTTTTGAGCCCGAGTCTCAAATCTTTATTCAGAGAGTTAGCCTCCATCACTCTCATTTCATGGATCTGCCCGGGGTTCCACAGGACCCAGATTTCAGCCGCACAGCACATCTTAACTGCGTATTCGGGAGACTCAGAGAATGTAAGTCAGTGGCAGGAACCCATAGAAAAACCGGGAACTTATGTGGGCAGGACTGAGAAAGATGATCACTCTTTTCCCCTGGGAGGAGGCAAGCATGGCATCATGACAGCTATCTTGCCCTGGGAAGGGAGAACCCAGCGCTGCTCCCGAGGAAGGAGCCAGCAGGATACTGGGCTGAGCCAAGAGACGGAAAGAAACACAGTCTCTTTGGCACCGTTTGAACCTGGAATCTCGCCTCCTGTGAAGCCTGCCTATCCCTGCACTTTTATGTAACTTACCTGAGCCAACGTATCACCCCTCTCATTAAGGTCTTTTTCACTGGATTGTCTGTCTGCAATCACAAGCATTTTAACTGATACAGCCGACCTCACAGTTGACCAACATGACTCAAGTCTTCAATTGGAAGACGTGGATTTGCCCTCATGTGAATGACCCCACACGTAGCTGATGAGGGCTGGGACTTGGGGTTGAAGAAAGAAGGACAGGTCAGCATATGAGAGAAATGACAGGTGTCATTGATAGCTGATGTCATCGAGGTGCCTCTTCGGGCTAAGATCCTGTAGCTCACTGGAAGAAAGAGCAGATATTGGTGAGATCATTCCTGACATAAAAATCCATACTACTGTGGGACAAGGTCGGTGGGGCGGGGGGCGGGGGGGGGGACGACCACCTACTGAAGATCATTCCAAAGTACAGTACGGCCAAGCTTACGGAACCCAGCATCCAAGGGATACATCAGTCTCAACCAGTTTTATAAATTGTCAGAGCGCAGTATCCATTCACATAGACATAAAACTATAGATGCACGAGATTGAGGGATCTAGGCAATTATCAACCGAAACAGAAAAGCATATTGGGTAGGAGCAGGGCCCCAGTTTTGGTGGTGGCATTGGGCATTGGCAGAGCGGTGTGGGTAGCTGAAATCGGGGATCTCTCCAGCGGCCCTGGTCGAAAGATTTAGCCAACTGAGCCAAAGTGGGGGGGAGACACATGAGAGGTTCGAGTTGGAGGTTTTTCTTGTGAGACTGAGGGGAAAAGAGACCTGAGGAACAACACAAGCTATGGCTAGTTCTTAACAAGATTAAGAATGACGTTGACTTCAATGCATGAATTTGACTGACAGGAGGAGGCACAATTTAACACTTGCTTCATGGAAGGGTAATGTACTCTGTATAAAATATTATGAAAACACGTGTGCAGATGAGAAAGAAAGGAAAGGAAGGAAGGAAGGAAGGAAGGAAGGAAGGAAGGAAGGAAGGAAGGAAGGAAGGAGGGAGGGAAGGAGGGAGGAAGGGAGGGAGGGAGGAAGGTCATGTTTGCTACTATCTTTGATTAGAGAGATGTTAGAGAATGCTAGTTGAGGTCAGGAAATGACTGTTGTTTTTCAGACTCTTTCCAAAGCTCAAAGCAATTGCAGTAGTGAAATAAGAGAGATTCCAAATAGGAAGCACAAGAAAGGCAATGTCTTCCCCTGGCATTCCCCGCCTAGAGATGAAGTGAAGGAAATTTGCATCCTGCATAATTAGAATTCTAGAATTGTGGCATATTTTTTTTAATCTGAGAGAGAGAGAGAGAGCATGAGTGAGGGAGGGGCAGAGGAAGAGGGAGAGAGAGAATCCCAAGCAGTGCGGAGCCCAGTGTGGGGCTCGATCCCACAAACCTTGAGATCATGACCTGAGCAGAAATCAAGAGTCGGATGCTTAACTGACTGTGCCATCCAGGTGGCCCCAGAATTGCATCATTTTAGAATTGGATGGGTACATGAGAATTTACGTCCTCTGGACTCTTCTCAGCCTAGAGCTGATCAACCAGACATGTGAGGGCAAGAATGACCTTATATTACCTCTAAGGCTAGCCTAGCCTACGATCACCTCTCCTCTGCATTCATTTATTCATTCTTTATCATTTATTCTGCCTATCCGTCTTTCAATGAATATTTAACGGACCCTGCTATGTGCTGGTCAAAATACGAACGAATAAATTATGCTTTCTGACCTGCCATCCGGAATCCTACTTGGGACTTCATAGAACTGCCTTCTCTCTACCACATATCAAATGTTGTCTCCTATTTGTGGCCCTCCAAAATTCATACATTGAAGCTCTATCCCCCAATATGATGATATATGTCTTTGGGAGGTAATGAGGTTTAGGTAAAATTATGAGGGTGACCGCCTTCCCCCAATCGAGTTAATACGCTTATAAGAAGAAGAGACCACAGTCTTCTGTCATGTGAGAACATAAAAGAGGGCAGCCGTCTGTACCCCAAGGGTGAGTTCTCATCAGATATCAACCTTGCTGATGCTGTCTTGTATTTACAGTTTCTAAAACCAAGAGAAGTAGACTGTTCTCCAAGGCATCCAGTTGGTGGTCTTTTGTCATGGCAGCTGCAGCTAATTAAGTCACCAGAGGTGACTTACAGTTAGGTCACAAGCGACACCTCCAGGGGGAAGCCTAAGCAGATTCAAGGCACCTCAGGAGATATTCTGGAAACAGAAATGAAGAGTCTAAGGTACGGGCCATGTGTGAGCTCGATGTCTTAATAGCTTCTGGAGAAATATCACCCCCCTCCCCAAGGGGCTGCTATTCTATAACGATCATCTAGAACTATCAAATGTGGTTTTGTCCATGTTCGTTCCAAACTTGTTAGCAATGGCAGGTGAAAGTGCATGCACTTTTTACACTTTCAACTCCAAAAGGACACATTTAGCTAAAAGGCATTGCATTCAGTTACTCCTTGTGGGCTAGAACAGGCTAGAACAATGTCCTGCACGATAACGCTCTCCTTCTGCTGCCCATGCAGACATCACTAATCAATTATGGAACCCTTTCCCGCTGAGACCAGTCATAGCCTCGAAAATCTCTTCAACACACAAAGCTCCGAAGAGCCAGCAGGGATTAACTAGAGTTGGAATTAGTACAAGGAATAAATCCTATTTGCCTAAGAGCTCAAGAAGTTTCAAGTCTAGGTTCTACCACTTTCTATAGACATGGTTTTAGAATTCTGTTCCAATTACACAGCTCCATTGGCCCCACCTGAAATATTTATAAGAGGAGGGATACCAACGTCATCGGTTATTATGTGCTTTTTGCTGGAAGATGTCACTGATTTGCAGCTAGCGGAAACGCATGCCGGGGTTAGCTCTTCAGAGAAAAGTGATACTGAAGAATGTAGCCAACGAATGCTAAGGCCAATTACCACACGGCCAGGCCTAGAAATTCATATGCAAATCCCATGCATCACTATTACATTTTCTGTTAGGTTGGAATTTTTTGACATTTTATTCAAAACCACCATGAATTAACTTACAAAAATACGTTTCCCTGTAAAGTTGAGCACATTAAACAAAGATGTGGTATTTTCCTGGCATAAGATTCATATCAACCAGCATTCTCTATCAGTATAAACTCTTTTCACCCTTCGGTGTCCTACCTTTCAGATAGTGTCTTCTGTGTCTATTGTCACTTGGGTCACCTTGAATTCTGTTTTTTTGACTTTCATGATTAAACATGCCATAGACATTGGTATCTTCAGAACAGGTACACGTGATTTCAAAAAAATACTAAAAAAAAATGGTTGGCGTTGGCTTTTCTTTTTCCTTTAAAGGAAAAAAAATTGAATAAACTAATTGGATCTAACTCACTGATCTAATCTAATTGACTGAGCACAAATTGGTCATTAATACAGCCAAATGAATAAACAGCAATTCTGGAATCTGCATCAGGATGTAGACGCTATCTGGATGGACCATCTGTTGGCTGAGTGCCAAGCTAAGGGTGAATCACCATCATTAAAATAACTGAGGTAACTGGGCTGAGAAGGGCCAATTTTGTTATTGTTAACTTCCACCAATTTTCAAAATTACTAATTTGATCCTGGAACTACTTTTCAGTGGACAGACGTCCATTCTGACATCCTGAGCCTTGAACAAGACACTGAGTAACCCCCCTGTGCAGACATAACCAGGGCTAAGATAGGGCCAGTAGGAGCCAGGTACCAGTGAAAGGAGGGAAGGCTGGCTCAAAGATGCGTGGCGAAGGAAGATCTGGGGAGAGTTGGCGAGAGAGCCTGAGAACCACTTAATCAACCTTTGCTCGAGGCTCAGGTTTTCTCATTTCTTTGCAAATCTGAGCTCAGCACCTGGTGTCCCTGTCCATTATACCTTCCTGTTCATCTCCCATCCCCCAAGCCCAACTCTATCTCCTAGAACATCCCAAACTTGGAGGGAGGAGATGAACCTACTGCAAGCCCTTCTCCAGGAAGAGTCACCAGAGACTGAAGAACGGCGTCATGCTGGTGGTGGTGTGGCGACTGGGCAGCTGCGAATCAAACTGAGAAACCGAGGCCAGGAAAATCCTAAGCCGCACAACATCGGCGGTGTCTCCGGCCATCTGCAATGGGTACAAACTCAGTGAAGTCACATGTGGAGAATGAAGCGGAAGATCCATTTAGAACCAGGTAGGCAGCCCGGAGAGGTTGCAGCGGGGAAGGAGGTTAAGGCGGGGTGGTGAATTAAACCCAGCAGGCCCGGAAGACCTGCTCCGAGCAGGAAAGGAAGGAAAGATTCAGCATCCCTCCAGCGGTTGGGAATAAAGGCATCCACAGGAACCCAGAGGCAAAGCAAGATGTTGTCACTGGGTCCAGTCACAGTGACAGGGAGCCTGGCCAAGAAGTGGTTTAGGAGCTTTCGGCGTGAGCAGGTATTTATTTATTCTAAAGCATGGGTTCTCCAGAGCTTGCAGGGAGCAGAGCGAGAGACACAACCGATGTGTGAGTAAGTCCCACTAGACCAAGCGTGACGCAAGCCGGTACCCACTTGGCTTCCATTAGCCCGTCTTGTTGATGACGCCCAATTCCCGCCATATCGCATACCCCCCAAGTTCCTCTTTCAGTCACCACCACCCCCTACAGATTTCATAAATATGCACTCTATCCTGGTGCACAATCATCATGATTGAAATGTCCAATTGACTTTTATTTTTATTCCCTTTCGTCTTACCCTTCCCCGTGTTCCTGCCGTTCCATATCTTCTCAGGTTTTTATGTTCCACCAACGTGTTCTCATTTTTGCGTATATGTCCCCCCAAGGTATCTTCTTAACACATTTCATTTCAATATATGTCATTCCCTCTACGAGATAATATATTCCCAGGACAGGAGAGAAAATTTGGCAAAAGAACTTAGGAATTTGGTCTTCATTCTCATCCTCAAATTGCTTACTGTCCTATTTCCGAATTTCCTTATTTTTGCTCTATCGCCTTTATAGGGATTACAGAGTGGAGGGCAGTGGTTAGCAATCTGGGGATCATAGGGAACCCCTTGAAATCATAGCAAAAGTGTGCACATGTCTGCTTAGGAGACGTTTCATCAGACAATCAAATGAATTCAGATCCCAGAAGAAAAACTTAAAGGATCGCTGTAGGACGCAAAGCGTAAAGCTTGAATTCCAGTCCTGAGGCTGCTTTTTACTAGTTCAGCAAGTAGCGTGTGACCTCCGGGGGCACGGTTTCCTCTGCTGTAAAAACAGAGAAGGTTTAATTGTGGCCTTTCAAACAACACAGGGTGTGGGGATCATATGAGTTCACGAACGTTCAAATATTCTGGAAACTCAGAAGTTCAATAAAAATGTTCGTTTCTCCTCTTCTGCCAAATCTCTCCATTACACAAAACCATCAGGGCTGGATCAAAAGTCAAACCAAAGCGGTCCTGGCAGCAAGGGATGTGATGTTTCTGAGACCACACATGTCCTCCATGATTCTTCAGTCTTTCTGAATTCCTTCCTGGCTTTGAACACAAGCATCCATCATGGCCGCCATCCAGTTTATTAAATCAATTGTCTGGATATTTGAACAAACGCATGTACATATTCTGGTTTCACTGTTCCTGTCTGAACCTTATGCTCCCTATTGGTATATAAACATTGCTGAGGGCACAGCCCTTGTATGGACAGCTGTCCTTGGAGACCTCTTCTTCTGAGAGATTTCTGAGACAGCCCTGTGTGACACTGACTCTGTTCTACCCGCTCCTGGGAACGGTCAGCTCGGAGTGAAGGACAGAATGGTTCCATAAGTTCCCTCTAGCGGAGAAGGGCTTTAACGGAGGTGGTGCCTGGGTAATTCTGGAATCTGAGACCAGAGAGAGCCTGGCTAGAAAATTAAATAAGGAGCCAGATCAAGAGGGGCCAGAGTAAGGACCCAGAGGGACAAAGTTACGCTTTATTACCAAGAGAGTAACACTTTTTAATTGGTTAACACAACAAAAAAAGAGGTGGCAGTCTTAGCTCGCTTCTGATTTGCTCACGCACCAAATGGGTTGGAGAGACCAAAATGCTTTCCTCGCTTAATTTATTTAGAAGTTGTGATTCTGATTCGCCAACAAAGGGCCACGCAGGAGACCAAATGTGAAACGGAAGGAGGCTTCTAACTGATAAGAACTGAGTTTATTAGAAAGTCTCCTTAAAGGCGTACATAATGAACTGAAAATAACTCAATTAATCCCACAGTAAGAGGAAAGCCTTCGTCTTATGAAAAAGAAAAACCACCCTTCGTCGCATGGGGCATGGGAGACACACGTTTAAGAGGACTGTCTGATTTAGAATAATTTGCATGTCAGCTTCGCGGATTCCTCCCAAAATTTGCTCCTTTGCCCCTCTGGCTCAGTGGTTTCTACTCTGTCAACCATCCGAGGACAAGAAAATATTGGATGGCTGAAAATATTGCTTTCACTTCCAAAGGCGTCTATCTGAAATTATAGGCAGTGAGAACAGCATTAAATTTTAAAAACACTGCTTGCGACCACTGTAATTTTTTTTTTACACAACGCAAGCAGAGCTGACAAGGTGGTTGTGAGGCTTCTGATTCCGATGGCCAATGCAAGGATTTTTTTTTTCAGTCTTGACCCAGGTCCATATTATAATTGACATTTATGGTTCCGAGCAAACGCTATTGCTACGGCATTATTAACGAAAGCCCATATGCGATTCCGATCTCTTTCGGTTTTCCCCAGTGACCTTTTTCTGTCCGAGGGTCCCATCCAAGATCCCGTGTTCCATCTGCTCATCATGTTCCCTGAGGCTCCTTTGGATTGGGACACTTTCTTAGGCTTCCCTTGTTTTCGATGACCTTGACAGGCTTAGGGAGGGCTGGTCAGGACTTCTGTAGCATGCCCTTCAACTTCGGTCTGTCCGATGACTCTTCTCATGGTCAGACTGGAGTTAGGGGTTTGGGGGAAGAAAGGAGACCACCAAGGTCATCTTATCAAGGACACATGCTATTAATGTTTGAACGGTAATGACGTTAACTTGGATCATCCCTACTGGGGGCACGTTGTCAGATTCCTCCCACTATAAAGCGATTCTTCCCCTCCCCGCACCCCCCCCCCAGCCCATCCTCCATGCTGTGTACTCTTTGGAAGGAAGTCACTACGCACAGGTCACAGGTAAGGAGCGGGGAGTGACTCTCCACTTCCAAGAAGGGGTCACAGACACATAAATTCTATGGAACGCTTCTGTGTAGATTTGTCTCTTCTCCTCCACGTATTTATATATTCATTTCTTTACATCACTATGGACTCATGGGTATTCACACTTTAAGTGACAGTCCAGTCCTGCAGTATTACTTTTATGCTACAATGGTCCCAGCTTTGTCCACTGGGAGCTCTTTCAGTTTGCTGCAAGAGTTTCGTTGGTGTCGTGTTCTCTCGTTTTCAAACATTTCCTTATTTTCCACCATGAGAAGATCTTCCAGACTGTCTACGCTTCCTGCCCTAACCCTAGACGCAAGCCACGTCTCCAAGGGGTCCCGGTTCCTTTTATGGAAGAATGGCATTATTTCTCTTTATTTAAAAAAAAAAATCTACTGATACCACTTTCTTCCAGTCCCTCCATTATCACCAGTCACAGTCCCATCCAGTACTTCCCCTGAATTCTTCACCATTTTTTTTAGTGCCTTCTCATATCTGCCTCACAGACGCCTCGAAGATCGAAGATTTTCATCACACTTAGGGCCCTTTCTCTACCACCTCTCACTTTCCATTCGTATTCCTAGTGAACTTCAGCTCGTCCCCTCCCCGGACCCCGTAGGCTGTCAGCTGTAAGTTGGGAAGAAGGGCTAGCTTTCTCTTGGGTGGCGTATTATTTTCAATTAATACCGCTGCCGTTTCTCACTCTCCCGGCCAAATTAATGCAACAAGAATTGTGTTGGCATCTGTGGCAGCAAATGGAGAGGAAAAGCGGTTTCAAAGGAGGGGGTGACAACTACCCTCCGGAGTGGGTACACTCCGGAGCAAGACACAGTCCCCCTGCAGAGTGCCAGAACGCGGCACATCTACGGGCTGGAACCCGAGGGCTCCGGGAACACACTTCCTCCATGACTGGCAGCAATTCCTACTCCCCATCACACGGAGAGACTTTGAAGAAGATTCTTTCTCGATGAGTTCCCGGCAGTCAGACACAGGGCCAGCTCACGGGGAGCACGAGGTGGAGGGATAAGCGAGCACCCTCGACACCTGTCCGTCCGTTTCCAGAAAGAACAGAGATCGTCCACTCCTCGCCTCAGCCCTTCTTTCCTCGGCCCCGGTGCTTCCGATCACCATCCTCCAAGAAAGCCAGATGGCTTCCTTTAAGATTGGTTAAAAACCAGCGCACGTCAGTGTCCACGGTCCATGCGAGTGGAACAAAGGGAGAATGCTGAGGCTCACAGTCCAGTGCAAAGACAACATTAGACTATGAGCCGATCATATCAGACCGTGAATTATCTTTAGCATGCAAACCAACACTTACATATTCTGTTATTTACCTACGCTCTGTGGCTTTTACCCATTTTGTATGTTTCAAAAAAAAACGACCTTTTGTTTTTAGAAAAACTTATTATATGTTATCTTTCGATTTCTCAAACAACATAGGAATGCATTCTCCTTTTTAAAAATTAAAACATTACAGAGGCGCCTGGATGGCTCAGTTGGTTAGGCATCCGACTCCTGATCTCAGCTCCGGTCATGATCTTGAGGTTCACGGGATCGAGCCCCGAGTCAGGCTCCATGCTGTCGGTGTGGAGCCTGCTTGGAATTCTCTCTCTCTCTGCCTCTCTCTCTCTCAAAACAAATAAATAAACTTGAAAATAAAAATAAAACATTACGGACGAAGTTAAAACTCTGTTTACCACGTTTAACACGCATACCACCTCTACCCGCCTATACCTCCTCCTTCCCAGGTCCTGAGGCAACTGCTATTTGGAGCGTACTGTCCACCCTCCTGCAGAATTGGTCTGTTTTTAAAAAGAGGTTCGAATTCAGGACTGTCTAATTCCAAACGGCACGGCTGACAATCGCTGCCTCATCTCCCCCTTCTGCTTCTGTTCTCTCCCACCTGTCACTTAGCCTGGGTTGGGGATAAAACTCCAGGCGACGCTTGGAATGCGGATCAGCCACGATGGCTCCTGTCAAAATGGAATAATCAGAACTGAAGACAGAGGCTGGGGCTGAGGAAAGCACACATATGTTCTCGAGAATCCATTAACTCAGCCCGGAACAGGTCAAGGGGGACCAGCCAGGGAAACGCGCAACGAACAAGTATCACCAAGAGAAGCAACGGAGGAGGGAACGCGACATCGGAGAAGGGACACGAGCCGCGATGGAGACCGGAGAAGGGGGCCCGAGGTTCTCAGGCCCGGGCGGGGCTGGAAGAAAGCAGAGGCATGTTGGCAAAGCCATCATCTTTTGAGCAGGTCATGGTCACAGGCAAGAGACCGTACGTACGTTCCCGAAGGAGAGGTTTGGTTTGACTGAAGATTTCCAGCCGTAGAGATCCTTGTATGCTCTTTATGCAACAATACCCAGATGGAGAAACAGAGCACTGCCGGCAGCATAAAAGTGCCCCTCCCTGCCCACCCCCCACCACCACCACCGACAAAAGACTTGAGGTTTTCCTTTGTATGTCCTATTCAAGATGTTTTGTCCTGATTTCAGAGTTCCAGAGACTTCAGTAGGACAGAGTAAGGAGTGAGTGTGTGTGTGTGTGTGTGTGTGTGTGTGTGTGTGTGTGTGTGTTGGTGGAAGGGAGCTCTCCTTTTCCTTTGTAATAGGGACAAGATTTCTTTTAAGTTTACTGATTTTGGGGAGAGGTAGCATGAGCAGGGGAGGGACAGACAGAGAGAAGGAGAGACAGGGAATCCCAAGCAGTCCTGGGAACCCACAAACCGCGAAATTATGACCTGAGCCAAAATCAAGAGTCGAATGCTCAACCGACTGAGCCACCCAGGCATCGCCATAAATAATTTTATTTTATTTATTTAAAAAAATTTTTTAATGTGTATTTATTTTCGAGAGAGAGAGAGAGAGACAGAGTATGAGCAGAAGAGGGTCAGACAGAGAAAGGGAGACACAGAATCCAAAGCCGGTTCTAGGCTCTGAGCTGTCAGCACAGCTCGAACCCACAAACCGTGAGATCCTGACCTGAGCCGGAGTCAGACACCCAACCTGGTAAGCCACCCAGGCGCCCCTCCATGAATAATTTTAATGGAAAAGTATTGATTTCTATTAAAAGGAAAAGCAGATTGAAAGTAATGTGTGAGCTCAAAGGAAGCTTGGAGAATTGAGAAGTTCTCAGTTTTAACTCCTCAGGGTTAAAAATGACCAGAAGACTTACATCATGCCAGATTATATCATTCTGCCTTAATATACACAGAAATCCGTTCATCGCCGCGGGGTACTGGGAAGGTTCTGGAGCAGGAAGTCAAGACAAGGTACAGGACCCTTAATCTAAAGTGGGAAGAAAGTTCCAGTCCTGGCATCTATAGCTCTCACTTCTCCTACAGAACGCCGGAAGCGTGTACATTTTTCAACCATCACACTTGGAGAGTAGGCTTGTCTCGTTTCTCGATCTTTTTTCTGACTTAAAACACCAACTTGAAAAAAAAAACAGCTTAAAAAAAAAACCCAACCTGACCTATTGGGTCTCATTAAATTAACTTCTGTGAAAGTCACTGCGAAGACAATGAAATGATAAGCTACAGACTGGAAGAAAATATTTGCAAATCACACATCCGCCAAACGAGGGGTATCTAAAACATACTGTTATGCCCAGAATTCGGGGACCCCAAAAACCACCAGGGAGCCTGAGTCCGATGCAAGAACAAAGAGCCTTTATTCGAGCTAGCTCGAGCTCAATCTCCTACCTGCACCGACGCAGCGGTGGGTCGAGAGAGCGAGCCTATTCCAAAAACACAATAGTTTTAAAGGGGTCTAGGGGCAGTGGGAGGGGTGATGGTTGTGACCCTAGCCGATTGGCTGAGGAAGGGTCAAGGGTCCTGTTCCATAGGTCACTGAGAGTGGTTCTTTTGGAACCGGGAAGTTGCAGGTTTTAAGCTTTTGCACAGGCACTGGGGACTCAGGATGGAGGACAGGGAATACAAGGGAGTCAGTCCCAGTTTGCCCTTAAGCAAAATGGAAGTCAGTCCCGATTTGCCCTTACAATACAAAGAGTCTAAAAAAATCAAAAAGGAAAAAGGAAATAAAACAAAACAAAACAAACAAACAAACAAAAACCTCCGAGTAGGAAATGGGCAAAACCCACAAACAGGCGTGTCACCGAAGAGGACGAACAGAAGGTGAATGAGTACCTGGAAAGACGCTGAGAGCATCATTAGCCATTAGGGAAACAAAACTACAACAAGATACCACTAAATCCACATCACAATGGTTGACATAAATAGCGACAACACCACATACCATTGAAGAGGCAGGGAACTTCATCACCGTGCTTACCGCTGGTGGTAACGTAAAACAGTACAGCCAGTCCGGAAAAGTCGAGCGGTTTCCTACAAAAGTAAACATGTGATTACCAGCAACCCAGCAAATGCACGCCTTGGCATCTATCCCAGAGAAATGAGGACATATGTTCGCGGAAACACCCGTCCATGAAGGTCCGTAGTGCCTTTACTTGTAATCGCCCCCCAATTTGAAAACACCAAATGCCCTTCAACGAGAAATAGTTATGCGAGGGTACCACCAAATCACGAAATACTGGTGGCGAGAAAAAGGAGCCGAATTACTGATATGCAAGAAGTGGGGGGGTACATCTCAAGGGAATTACACTGGGGAGGGGAGGAAACCAGTCCCCAAAAGTTTACACGCTGCACGATTCCACTGATAGAACATTCTGGAAATAACGAAATTATAGAGATGGAGACCAGATCAATGGTTGCCAGGGCTTTGCGATGGGTGAAGGTGAGTGAGAGGAAGGTGGTTATAAAAGGGCAGTAGGAGAGATTCTGTGGGGAAGGGAAATGGCCTGTGTCCGCTGTGGTAGTGGGTACACAAACTCATGCACGCGATTAAAACGTGGAGAGCTAAAAAACACACATGCGCACACACATACACACACACACACAACTGAGTACATGTAAAATGGATAAGATCTGAGTAAGATCGATAGATTACAGCAACGTCAATTTCCTGTTTATAACACCGCCCCATAGTGTCACGGGTTGTTACCACTGGGGAGAACCGGATGAAGGGTCATGTTGCCATAAAGTATACCTTGATGCCCAAATTTCATAAAAAGAAATATTAATAAATTCAAGTTAACAATGGCAATAACAATAAAAGGTCTGCATGGGGGAAATACTCATTCGGGAAAATAAAAAACAAACGGCAACTAGGAAAACATTTGTAATTCCATCACAGAGAATTAGCTAATTTTCCCAATTCATAAAGCACTTCTCCAATCCAATAAGAAAAAGACCAATAACTCAGTAGAAAAATAAGCAAAGGTGTGAGCAGACTGTCCATAGGAAAGGCTAAAGTGTCCCTCAAATACCTAAAAAGATGGGAACCTCATTTATAATAGAAATGAAAATTAAACCCACACTGTCATGTCTTTTTTTTTTTTTTTTTTTTAAGAAATCTCTCGAAATTACAGATGTGCGTTCCCTTTGACTCAGCAATTACACTTCTGGGAATTTATTCTACTTAAATACCCGCCCACATGCAAAATGATACACAGACAAGGCTATTTATAGGAGCGCTTGTTTGAACGGCAATATATTGGCAACAGCCTACGTTTCCTACCACTGGGGCACAGTTTAACAAAAAATAATGGTAGATTCATGCAGGGGAATACCATTCATCCATAAAAAAGTATAAGGAAGCGGTTTGTATACTGTCAGAAAATCATCTCCATGATAATTTGGTGATGGTGGGTGACAGTGGCATCAGGGGGAGCTACACTTGGAACAGCAGAAAGGTCTTTTCGCCTAAAGCAATGCAATTAGGACACCTAATGTCCAGTGACGAGGGCTTACCTTACCAGACCTGCCCCAGAACGGATGTTGGCGAGGAAACAAAAAAAAAAAAAAAAAAGAGTTAAGCTGTGCCCTCCCTGCCTTGTTGTTGTTTTAATCTCCTGTTATATCTTAATGCTGACATTAATCCTACCCTGGAATAATTTCATTAAGTGACTTTGTTGGTTTGCACTTTCCCGGAGTTCCCTGCCCCGCAGGTGAACTCTGAAACCAGCCCCAGCCCCAGAGGGCAAACAGAGACCAAAGAAAGAGGCAGACCCCTCCAGATTGCTAAATGGGTGGCTTTGGAATGAGTAGATTTCCCGCAATACCCCCTGGGAATCCTGTGAGTTTCTGTAGAAGGCTTACCGGGCTTTGATCACTTACACAGTCCAGATGGTCTCAACAGCATGTTGCTCTATCAAGGGCGTCCCCTTCGAGTGGCTCCTGGGTGGGTGAAATATGCATTTCAAGGACAGAGGATGGGGTGAGCAGCCTCAGATTGCTTGTGTCCGGCTCCGGGGTTCACCAACAGTCATGCCCTCTGGATGACCTCCACCCACAAAGTTTAGGAGACATTTCTTGTTAATTTCTCCTTTACCGACCAGGGGCAGCCCCAAAGCAAAGCACTTTTAAACTTCAAGGCTGCTTTGTCCTTTTCTGCAAGGCTAGCCCAACTCTGGTGGCGGAGGGACGCCCGTACCTCTCTCTGGGACTGGATGCAAGATGCCTCAGTCCAAATCCCCACCGGGGCATCAAGATCAACACCACAGCAGGAAGATACCACGGCTAACGTGACCAAGGGCAGACCCAAACCAACAGCTTACTGCTGCCCACTCCACCTGTTCCTCTCTTAACTGTCTTCTTTTTCTGCAAGACTCTGAAGCTCCTTGCCCAGGAGAAGCTTCTGTAATTACGCCTTCCTGAATGGTCTTCAGAAAGCGTGTTATGTTTTCCGCTCTGATCGGCAAGAGAAATTCCCAAGGATGCATTCGATCGAAGGTCACTGCTCCCTCTTCCTGTGTTGCCAGGTAGACTCTCCTTTGCCCACTCCTCACGTGCATAGATCGGTGTTTCCATTTCATTACCTTCTTTTATTATTTGAGCAGCTAAGCTGTAGTTACTGTAGGAGAAGCAAGAAGCTGCAGTGTTCACAGATGTATTCACAGAAGATGTAATAAAATCTGGCCCTGGAGGTCTGGGGGTTCACATCCTATGAAAAATAGTAGGTTCATGGGCCTCAGGATTAAACACATCCATCACGCTGGCGGTTCAGCTCATCTGCCTAATATATTTGAAAATGACTCAATTTATTGCTAACTAAGATTTAGGAAGCTCCGTTTACAGGTTGACAAATTAGCATTTGTCTGCATATATTTCACTACTTTGCATAATTAATTCCTCCTCGTAGTACACAGGCGTTTTAATCTACAACAAAACCAGCCTTTTTCTCCTTCCCTTCCTGTTAGCATCCTGTAAATGGTATTGATGCAAAAGATGCATATTCTTTTCCAAAAGCAACCCCTGAAACATGACGGAGATTTTCATCCCAACCATTCTCCGCCGTTTATTACCCAAGCTTCCCAAATCTCATTCATGAAAGAAAATGAGAGAGGGAAAAAGTTGAGTCATAGGAAACAAAGATAGCCCTGATGAAATGGACCCTCCTGATTCAGATCAACTAGGTGTATCAGCTACTGTTACCAGGGACAGAGAAGGGAGCTAATTAAAAGTGGGTTTACAATACAGAAAATAGACTGATTCATTTGCCTGAAAAATCCACAAGAGAGCAGCTCAAGGGTTTCCCCCCCCACCGCCTTCAACAATGTTTTCTTCGGAGTTATTTTCTCCCAAGGCTGGCTGTCTTCTTTAGTCTAAGATGGCTTTAGGAAGTTTTAAGAGCTACACAGCTCCGGCAAGATAGAGACGCCATCTTTAGTCCTTGGTGTCAATCCAATTAGATTGGCTAAGATCACATGGCAACACTGAGCTAACGTGACCCAGCAGGACAAGTGCCCTGACTGGTCATGGGCTCTATCTCTAGAACCGAGTCGAAATCCAGCTTCCCTGGGACAACAGTGGTCCCCAACCAAACTTTGGAGCCCTTAGGAAGAAAGAAGAAGCTTGGAGGGGTCGAGGACAGACAAAACAACCCAAAGGGATTGACTATAGTAGAGGAAGGTGAATCTGAACTGGAGAAAAATCTGGATTATGGAAGACTATCAATCTAAATTTCTTTTGAAGTACTTTACGCTGTGGCTTCCTTTCTTTCCTATGCATGCAGTAACTCAAATTAGTTAACCAAAGTGTTGACAGGTGCTCATATACGTGAATATGATATGGTTGATTGGCAATTAGCTTCTCAATTATATATAAGCACACCGGCTTTTTTTTTAAGTAGGTACTTAAAAAGAGTTTGCTCTTTGAAGGCAGGCACACCAGCCATTTTATGAAGTACTGCTCACTTTTTGTGCGTTCGAAACGTTGAGATCACTGGGGTAGGAGGGGCAGTGTTTGGCAATTAAGATCTTGAATTGGACGGGAAAGAGCTACTTACTGGCTTGTCTTCTGTCTTGGAAAATTAGGCAAAGCAAGGAGTCTGGAAGACCTGGATAAGAGAGTCTGTGCTGGTGAACGGTCAAGGACAACAGGTCTGGATGTCCACCAGGTAAGCGTTGGACATGTGCTGGTGCCACAACCATCTTTAGCCGCAGAAACATAATCACATAAGTTGTTTTCATCATTGCTCACATGGTAACTCTTTCCCCAACTGGAAAGAGCAGGAAAGAGATGGTGCTTCTCAGGAATGACCTAGTCTTTCTACTCGTAGAGTCTTTCTACTCTTCGCGGAGAACTTGGCTCAACTTTACAATCACTGCCTAAGCAGAAATTGCCAGGATGCATCAGATTCTCCTCCTCCTTGCTGGTGGCAGACATCACTAATCAATCAATGCTCGTTTTTCCGCTGAGCCTAGAAATGACTTCCCAATCTCTCTTGACGAAGCGCTCCAGGGAACCATTACCCATCGATCAGACTCGGAAATAGAGATAAAACCTGCCCGACATAAATTTTAGCCTGATCCTTCCCTATTTTCGTTTGCTCTGATGTTGATTTTAAGGATGCAATCCATTTGGTGGCTTACTCGTTCTCTGGGCTGAACTGATCAATCTATGAATCTTCTTCCTGAGGTGTTCGTTCTGCACTCATGGCTCTTGGGTGCCTCCTTCAGGAGCATTTTCTCTAAGGATTATTTTAAAGCATAATCAACTGTCCCCAAATCACTCATCTTGTTATCTGTAACCACCAATGATTGGTTAGTTTCCTTTAATCTTTGGTAATACCATTCCTTCCTGCCTTTGGGGTTCTTGCCTCTACCCCCCATTTGGAAAAGGATACAGGTACACGTATCTTTTTTTTATCCCATCTTAAATAAATACCTCCAGCTTTCCAGGTCACATAAGGCTTATTTTGTATAATGTGTGCCTGTTTTTTCTTGGTTTGAAATCAATACTACACCCGCACTGAAATTTACCAGGCTGAGGTCCTTATTAGAAGTGGTACTTCTAGACCTCACGCCAAGGCCAACGAGTCCGAATTTCTGGATCTGACTTGTCAGCTGATTCACAATGTGATTCTTAAACCCATTAAAATGTGAAGATCGATGCTCCAGGAAACAGAGGGTGTTTTTTGGTGGGAAATCATGGGGAGCCAGCCCAGACAGAAGGAATCTTAAAAGGTTTTAGCAACGCTGTCTCCTGAGCTCAGTTCGTTTTTAGGTGGAACTATGCCTGATCCTTCGTAAGCCTTCCCTGACTCATCTCTGATGATTTCTTCTCTTCCG
Organism: Paguma larvata; assembly: GCA_030068075.1. Lineage (NCBI taxonomy): Eukaryota > Metazoa > Chordata > Mammalia > Carnivora > Viverridae > Paguma > Paguma larvata. The sequence continues at coordinate 18,970,725 of CM057843.1, forward strand.
AAAGTCAGACTAGAACAGAGCCAGAGTGAGAGGCAGGCCAAGGGCACATTTAGGATGCCAGCCGAATAGTGCCGCTTCTTAGGAAGTGGCATGCATGCGAGTTGAAGAAATACTCTGATGAGTTGCTAACGGGGCAAACATCCAAGAAGCTTGTCCAAATAATAATAGTAATATTAACTGCAGCAACAACAGCGATGATGAGGATGGGGGCGATGGTGCATGGATTTCTAAGGAGACTGTGTATGTGAATTGTAAGGTGTTGGATTTGCCGCATGGAATGTTCAAGGTTTGGGCCACAATCGGATGCTCTGGAGGCGAGAACAAGCAAGGGCCCAGTGTGCATGCCCGCCCATCATGGCTCCACCACCTGTGTGACCATTTGCGCTTAGAGATAAACAGACCACCAAATACTCGAATTATATCAGCTCTAAGAGGCACCGAGTTTGTAACCTTTCCAGAAAAACCTATGTATTTCAGGGTGGCCTGTCGGAATGTTCCAATTCTTTGATTTTTTATTCTTGGGAATGTTTCTCCCAGGTCCCCGTCCCCTTCCCTCAAAACGTCAGCCCGTGGACTTGAGAGACCGCAGGATTCATGGCTTCAAAACAGAAATAGAAGCTAAGGAAACCCCTAAAATGTCAGATAAGAGTTATTTGTGTAGAGAAGGAAAATTTCTCCCTCTACCCTTCAAGGTCTTCCAGCTGGACTAAGAATTAAATTTAGATGAGACAGGGGAAGGGGAGGAAGGGACCTGGCTAGCTCAGTCAGTAGAACATGGGACTCTTTTTTTTTTTTTTTTTAAGTGTATTTATTTATTTTGAGAGAGACAGGGACAGCTTGAGTGGGGGAGGGACACAGGGAGAGAGAGAGAGAGAGAGAGAGAGAGAAAGTCCGAACAGGCTCTGTGCTGCCAGTGCAGAGCCCAAAATGGGGTTCGAAGCCACGAAACCCTGAGATCATGACCTGAGCTAAAACCAAGAGTCAGATGCTTAACCAACTGAGCCACCCAGGCAACCCACGTGACCCTTAATCTCAGGGTTATGAATTCAAGCTCCATGTTGGGTGTAGAGATTGCTTTAAAAAAATTTTTTAATGAATTACATGAGACAGGTTAACAGGGGAAAAAAACAAAGCTATCTTACGTGCGCACAGAGGCCCAGTACTGAAACTAAGACCCAGAGAAATGACCAAGGTGGGAAGTTTTTATACTTTGTAGGCAGAGACAAGAAATCAGTGAGGAGTTGACTGGACAAAGGAAAGTTAGGTTTGGAAGCTCCAGCTGGGGAGGAATTCTAAACAGAATGTGAGCTGGGGGAGTAAATGAGTGAAAAGTAAGGAGGGTTGTTTATACGGCATTTTTGGCTGTAAAGTGCCAAAAATGGTGGCACCCTCTGGTGATAAGGATGTCTCTTACCTCCTGGGACAAGAAGGGTGCATATAACACGAGATTTATTTCCTGCTTTTGGGGGACAGAGGAGAGTCCTTCCTGCACAAGCTGCCTGTTAAGTAGCTTTTATTTATTTTTTTAAATTTTTTTAACGTTTTTATTTATTTTTGAGAGACATAGAGACAGAGTGTGAGCAGGGGAAGGGTAGAGAGAGAGGGAGACACAGAATCCGAAGCAGGCTCCAGGCTCTGAGCCATCAGCACAGAGCCCGACATGGACTCGGACTCAAACTCACAGACGGTGAGATCATGACCTGAGCTGAAGTCGGCTGCTTAACCGACTGAGCCACCCAGACGCCCCAAGTAACTTTTATTTAAAATAATCAGTATGCCAGGGCACCTGGCTGGCCCAGTAGGTGGAGCATGTGACTCTTGATCTCAAGGTTGTGAGTTCGAGCCCCACATGGGGTGTAGAGATTACTTAAAAATCAAATCTTTTTTAAAGAAGTAAAATAGATAAAATAAGTAAAATAAAATACATAAAGTAAAATAATATAAAAAATAAAATAGAATAGAAAAGAAAAGAAAAGAAATTAAATACATTAAATAAAATAGAATAGAAAATAAATAAAAGAAAGAAAAGAAAAAGAAAACAAAATAATAAAATCATTAAAATGCCAAAGTGGCACATTTTGGGGCTGCCTGCCCTTGGTCCCTACATTTGCATCTCGGAAGAAACTTCTGACAAACGGGACAAGCAACCAGAACCCATGAAAGTCTTCCCACTTTGCATAGAAGAGTCATCTCAGGCTGCTCCCTAATACAGTCTTTCTCTCCTCACCAGTGCCTTTGAACCCCGGCTTACAGCCCAGAGACAACACTTGCCTACTATCTTTCTACTTTGAGAGATTTATCTCATCTCTTCTACCTATTCAAGCAAAAGTCAGTTACTTTTCTGGTGCTCCTTCTCCCCCCACCAAAAGCCCCCGCAGTATAAAATACAAACTCTTCTTTTGGGGCTCCTGGCTGGCTCATTGAGTGGAGCATGCGACTCCTGATCTTGGTTTTATGAGTTCGAGCCCCACGTTGGGTGTAGAGGATGACTTAAAATCCTTAAAATAAAAATAAATATAAAATAGCATCTCTTCAAGTTCATAGAAATATCGAGAACTTGCCTCTAAAGCTTTCACACTGGCGGTAGAATCCTGTCATTTCCCCCTCTCTTTCCTTTCTGGTGATGCTTCTTATGCTGCTCCAGTGACTATGTGAAGGGTGAGGCCAGCCTTCCATCACATGGGCAAGCGTACCACTATCCCTGAGCAATATTCATTGAACTGAATTTTTGCATGGATTTCCCCCAGATCATTATTTTTATGGGACGTTAGCAAATGGCACATTCTTCCCTTACCCAGTACTCCTAAAACTATTTGAACTACAAGATGAGCCCACTTACCAGTGAGTTCTGTTTAGGAGTTTAATAGGTTTCTGATTCAAGATGGCAACCTGACCACGTTGCTACCTCCATGTTCTCCCAAATTTACATTGGAATTACGCACGTACGTCGTAACAGAGCAGGGGAAAAAAAGATGCCTTCAGTAACATTTACATTTTGAGGACTATCTAGAGGAGAGAGTGTAGTTTTATCTATTTGACGGAGGAGAAGTAGGAGAAACCACAGACCAACGCACCAGAGCTAAGCGTTGGTCCTCCCAGAGGAGCCTGAAGAAGATCCAAGTGCGATTCCCCAAATGGAGAAGGGTCTAGAGGTCATTGTCAAGGGTTTTACTGAAGAGCTGCGTTTTATGACTATATCAGTGCGTCTTTTCCTCTTAAACAGACTTGCTGGCAGCTACAGCTTTTATGCTCACGCCAATGATTGAAAACTGTTTTTTAGAGAAAGTAGTTCATCTGTTATTACAAGATCCTTTGCTATTATTAGTTCTTTGTAACAAACCACTCCAAAACTTAACGGTTAAAAACAGATTGTTTTGGGGCACCTGGGTGACTCAGTCGGTAGAGCACGGGACTCTTGATCTTGTGGTTGTGAGTTAGAGCCCCATGTTGGGGACAGTGTTTACTTAAAAAAAAAAAAACCAATTCTGTATTATCACCTCTCGTCTTTCTGTGGGTTGACTGGCCTCAGCTTGATGGTTCTCTCCCTCTTGTGTCAGTGCAGGCAGGTGGGGGATGGGGCTGGCGGAGTCATGTGAAGATTTCCGCATTCATATTTCCGATGTCTGGATGCCAGCCATCCAGGTGGCTCTGACGTCCAGGGTCTGGTCAGGCACCCATCTCTCCTTACAGCCACTCCGTGTGGCTAGCTTTGGTTCCTCGTAGCGTGATGGTCTCAAAGTCGCTGGACTTTTTACAGAGTAAATGTTCTAAGAAATACGAAGTGAAAGCTGGCCCAGGCCCAAAATGGATAGTGTCACTTTGGCTATGTGTCCTAAGTCAAAGCAATCATAGGTTCCTACAGACTCAAGGAAAGGGGGATCGAACTCCACCTTTCAATGGGAGAAGTAAACAAATAATTTGCAGCCGTCTGTAATCTACCCTGGGAGCACTCCTGGTGAGGGTGTCGGGACTGAAAAAGAAACAGATCAAACCAAGCACTGATGGGCTTCCATCTCAAGGGATCTTGCCCCGGCAGTCATGGGGGTCTCTAGCCTGTTTCTTCCTTCCTGACACCCCCAAATTACAGGAGAGTCTGCCTGTAATTATGTTTGCCAACTGAAAGTTCACATTTGGTTCTTCTGTTTAAGAAAGAGACACACACAGCTGTGGACAAAACACACACTAATTATCTGCACAGATAAAGTAGCTCTTCATTAAAAAAATCTGCAAACAAAGATTGTGAGGAATTAAAAAAATAAACAACTCAGAAGCATGAAAGAGAAAGTGGAGGATGAGTAAACACAAAATAAGTAATCTCAGATGGAGAGGAAAGAGATAATTCAAGAAGATGGACTGTTTAAAAACATTCTGGTATCTGTCTATAGGCTTGGGCACATACCCTAACTACCAATTAAGAGCAGTCTCTTTTGAAAAGGCACCCAATCAGAGAACAAGAAAGAATTTTTTAAGGGGCACCTGGGTGGCTCAGTCGGTTAAGTGTCCAACTTCAACTCAGGTCATGATCTCGAAGTTCATGGGTTTGAGCCCCAGGTCAGGCTCTGTGCTGACAGCTGACAGCCTGCTTTGGATTCTGTGTCTCCCTGTCTCTCTTTCTTTCTGCCCCTCCCCCACTCACACTCTGTCTCTCTTTCTCTCAAGAATAAACATCAAAAAATTTTTGAATAATAAAAAAAATAAAAATAAAAGATTTTTTAAGATTAAGATATTGCTACAAGAGTGAAGATTTCACTGGACAGATTGAATGATATATTGGACAGAGATGAGATGAAAGTGTTTGGTCTGGAAAATGAAATTAAGGAAATCTCTCAGAATTTGGAACCAGAAGATAGATAAATAAAAGGCAAAGGAAAAGTTAAGAAACACAAACGGCATGTCTAGGAGGCACAGCCATAATCTAGAAGACCTAGAAGGAAGAATAGAATAAGAAGGTAAAATGTGGTTAAGGACACTAAAAATAAAAATAAAGTTCCTCGTTGAGGGGAGCACCTGGGTAGCTCATTCGGTTAACCATCCGGCTCTCGATTTTGGCTCAGGTCATGATCTCTCAATTCATGCGTTCAAGCCCTGTGTCAGGCTGTGTGCTCACAGTACTGAGCCTGCTTGGGATTCTCTCTCTTCCTCTCTTTCTGCCCCTCCCCTGCTCATGCATGTGCTCTCTCTCTGAAAATAAATAAACTTAAAAAAAAAAAGTTCCCTGCATTGAGAGTAGACATGACTCTTAAGATTGAACATCTACTGAGTATAGACAGGGATAATCGAGAAAATCACCCACAGAGAGACATAGAGATGTATCCCGTTGAAATTTCCTAACTCAAAGGAAAAAGTGAATGCCTTTAAAACATCTAGAGAGAAAAAGGAGGTCACTCATAAGGAAAGATGAGCATACTGACTTTTGCTTCTGTTGGGCAGTATTGGGTTTCAGGTAAAGGAGCAATATATTCAAACTTCTAGGGAGAAACTATTTTGAGCCTAGAATTTTATACCTAGCTAAGGTATCAACAAAATGGAAGAACCAAAAAAAAAAAAAAAAAGTTTATGGACAAACAAGGACCCAGAAGTGTGTCACCCTCATTCCTTGTATGTGAAGGGAATGCTTCCCAAAGTCCTATCACAAATGAAGAGTAACTAGGGGAAGGCTGCCATGAAACGGAGAGAGCCCGGGCAGCTGAGGATAATTCAGAAGTAAGGAAACAAGAAAGGCATGAACAGAGAAGGCATTGGACTGGACATGCCTTGGAAATTAAAAAGAAAAGATTGATTAATCTTTTAAAATTTACCTCAAAAATAAGGTCCAAATATAAGTAGCAAAACAAAAAAATATTGTATTGCCTATGACAAAGGACTAACATTCTTAGGATGGAAAGTACTTTTATTTTATTTTTATTTCTATATTTTGAGAGACAGAGAGAGAGAGAGAGAGAGAGAGAGATTGTTTTAAGCAGATTCTATACCCAGCTTGGAGCCAGACATGAGGCTTGGTCTCACAACCGTGAGATCCTGACCTGAGCCGAAATCAAGAGTCGGAAGCTTAACCGACTGAGCCACCCAGGCGCCCCAATGTTTATTTATTTTTGAGAGAGAGAGCAAGAGACAGGGAGGGGGCAGAGAGAGAGGGGTACAGCGGATCCCAAGCAGGCTCCACACCGACAGCAGAGAGCCCAATGAGGGGCTCAAACTCACAAACTTGGAGATCGTGACCTAAGCTGAAGTGGGAAGCTCAACTGACGGAGCCACCCAGGCGCCCCTGGGAAACACTTTTAAGAGATGATTTTAAAAATGGGAAAGAAATATAAAAATGAGGGGCACCTGGATGGCTCCGTCAGTTGAGCTTCTGACTCTTGATTTCGGCTCAGGACATGATCCCAGGATTGTGGGATTGAGCCGCTGGTCAGGCTCTGCAACGGTCACGGAGTCTGCTTAAGATTCTCTCTCTCCCTCTATCTCTCTGCTTCTCCCCTGCTCATGCTCTCGCTCTCTCGCTCTCTCTATTAATTTATTTATTAAGTGAATAAATAAATTTCAATATACATATGTATATGTATGAGTAAATATAATGAATGGGCAAACCACGAAGAAGAAAGGAGGAAGGAAGGAAGGAAGGGAGGGAGGGAGGAAGGAAGGAAGGATGGAAGGAAGGAAGGGAGGAAGGAAGGAAGGAGGATGGAAGGAAGGAAGGATGAATGGATTGATGGATGGATGGAAGGATGGATAAAGGAAGAAAAGAGAAGGAAGAAGAAAGAAAGAAAGAAAGAAAGAAAGAAAGAAAGAAAGAAAGAAAGAAAGAAAGAAAGAAAGAAAGGAAGGAAGGAAGGAAGAAAGGAAGAAAGAAAGGGATGGAAGGAAAGAAAAGTCAGGCTAAGAATTTTTAGGAAGTTTGATTTTGCTAAGTGTGCATGTGCGTGTGTGTGCGTGCGCATGCGTGTGCGTAGGCACCTTTAATAATTCTCTCATTTGGGGCGTCTGGACGGCTTACTCAGTTGAGCATCCGACTCTTGATTTCAGCTCAGGTCATCATCCCAGGGTCGTGAGATCGAGCCCTGAATCAGCCTCCATGGTGAGCATAGAACATGCTTGAGATTCTCTCCCTCTGCCCCTCTCCGTAACTCATGAGATCTCTCTCTCTCTCTCTCTCTCTCTCTCTCAAATTAAAAAAAAAAGGGGGGCTTGGGTGGCTCAGTTGGTTAAGCATCCGACTTCAGCTCAGGTCACGATCTCGCGGTGTATGAGTTTCGAGCCCCGCGTCGGGCTCTGAGCTCTGTGCTGACAGCTCAGAGCCTGGAGCCTGCTTGGGATTCTGTGTCTGCCTCTCTCTCTCTGCCCTTCCCCTGCTCACGCTCTGTCTCTCTCTGTCTCTCAAAACTAAATAAACGTTAAAAAAATATATTAAAATTAAAAAAAATTATCACATTTATTCCTCATCGTGACCTGAAGAACATCGTGCTCAGTGGGCAAACCGTGGTGAGCTCTAAACATCAGTCGGGTTTATTTTTTCCACTGGAACTTCCAGCCGCGTTCGGTTGGCTCTGCCTCCCATCCCGTGAGCCACCGCTAGGGCCAGCGTGTAACCATCTGCTTGCTTTTGGTTATCGAAGTCCAACCTGGCTTAAGGCTTTCATCCAACACCCTGTTGTAAATCCCCTTGGGGCTTCGCAGAGGTGCGGCGGGAGGGGCGCCTAGTCTTTCAATCCTCCCGGCTTTGAGGAGTGAGGGGGGGTAGGGTCTCCATCTGGGTTCTCCCTCCCCCCCCAGGAGGGCACGGAGAAATGAGAGACACCAGAGATAACCCTCCCTACCTCCCTGGTGAAGCGCGCTGGCCTCACGGGGTCCATCCACCTCATTCCGTCCTGTTTCTGTCGGGTTTCCAGAAATACGGTGCCGCCCGTGTAGAGGGGTGCCTGGTGTGCCTGGGATAATGCGCTACCTCCTGGTCTTGTCGGGTGTCAGTGACATCCTCCTCATCTCCCTTTGGATCTGCTAGGGGTGGCTCCACGCCCTGCGCCTCGCCCCTGCCAGGTGCGGTCGGGCTGGCTCGGCCGAGCATCTGCCTCCTCTCCTAACTTAGACGGTCCTCCAGGGACGCCCGGGGCTGGCTCAGCGCCTCTTCTGGCTCTTGAGGGCCTTGGATGTGCAGGGGCAGCCCTTCCTTTCTCAGGGAGGCTCCTCACTGCCCACCTGCGGAGGACTCCTGCAAGCTTCCTGCCTTTAGAAACCTCCAGAAAACGGGGCTTCGGTCTCCGTGCCCATCTCACTCCGAAGGACAGGGTCAGATTCTCCCATGCCCTGTCCCATAGCAGCGCGGTACCCTCCCTGGGATGCTCTTAGAGCCCTCTTCCCCGCCTCTCGCTTGGCCTTTTGTTCCTTTGTTGGAGAGAGGGGGGAGTGAGCCCCAGCCCCCATGAGAAGGAGGAGTAATCCCCCCCACCCCCCCCACCCCCCCAACCCCCCCCCAGCCACCGCAGACACTGTGCTTCCAGCCTGACGATTTTTCTTGCTGGTCCCTTCTGGCCGCACTTCCAGCTCAGCCAGTGAACAGAGAGCCTCCAGCTTTGCCTGCGAATCTTCAAACCGGGGGACCTCACCCAGCTCTCCGTCTATCCCCCCTCCCCGGCCGGGACCCACCTCCCCCAAGGCCAGGGCTGAGGGCCGCTCCAGGAGGGAGGAACGCCACCCCGCCCCGCTCTGAAACGCCAGAAGGCTTTCTTGACTGCGGCCATTCATTCCCTGAAATGGTTTCATTCAGATTTTTTTTTTCCGCCTCTCTTTACATTTGAAAGGAGGAGAGCATTAATTAACATATGACTTGATGTAAAACACAGAAACAGGAATCGGCACAAAAGTCCAACCTTTAAAGGGTTCGAATTTAACATATCCGAGAAAGCTAGCGATTCTTTTATGGATGCGGTTTCGCTACCAACTCTCAAAACTCGCAGGTGTTAAATTAGCTGCGCTAGAATCTCTCCCTGCTTCTGATAAACATGCTAATGAGAAAGACGACAAATGGGAGGGGGTCTGGGAGAAGTTCAGCACAGCCTCTTGTGTGGTCACTTTTCAGAGAAGCGGCCTTGACTTACCAGGGCTCAGGAGCCTATAATTAAAAAGAAACAAAAACAAAACCAAAAATTGTACAAACCCTTAACTCCAAAACTACGCCCTTCTCCTAACACTCAGGTCTTAAAAATGCAAAAGTGAACGTTGGTGTCAAAAGAGATTTTACTAAAAAAGTAAATAAATAAACCATAAAGCAAAAACACCGCAGAACTAGAGCAACGGTGAACTATCCCCACACCCGCGTCCCCGAAACCCAGCAAAGAGCAAGACTGATGTTGATGCTAATGGTGATAACGGTTATTATAGGAACTCCGACTCTAGCATGAAAGACGGGGCTCATGGTTTACCTGGTCCCAATGTCTCATTTTACAGATAAAGAAACTGACGCCCAGAGAGATGAAGATGATACCAAGGCAACTCCTAAGGATGGTGACCCTGTTGAGAGTTGAATTCATGCCTGGACACCATATTGACGCAATGCGGACATTGGCAAGGGTGTTAATATCAGGAAAGAGTGAAGAAGAGTAAGTATTTTTTCATGTTTACTTATTTTTAAAGGAGAGACAGAGCGTGAGTGGGGAGGGGTAGAGAGAGAAGGAAACACAGAATCCAAAGCAGGCTCCAGGCTCTGAGCTGTCAGCATAGGGCCCCACACGGGGTTTGAACTCCCGAACTGCAAGATCATGACCTAAGCCAAAGTCTGATGCCCAACCGACTGAGCCATCCAGGCACCCTTAGTAGCTTTTTTTTTTTTTTTTTTTAACGGAGGTGGGTGTCACACTGGTTCCTGCAGGGTAAGGTGTTCATCAAGGAAAGAGCCAGAAAACTGGGGAAAGCATGAAAAAATTGAGTCTGGATCAAGCACCGAGCGTCTGGGCACTGGGAGGTGAGTCCAGCTTACAGAAAAGGCTGGAGGTGTCAGCTGGAAATGAGCTGGATTTGTATCAGCTTCATCACTGCCCTGCAGTTTTGTCCTTTATCTTGCAAATCATGGAGAGACCATGGAGCCTGTTTTGTTTTGTTTTTTTAAGCAGTAAGATTGGATCAGATTTCCGTTTGAGAATGTGATTCTTTTGGTACTGCAAAGGATGGATGGGAGGGTAGAGAGTCTAAAGGCAGGGAGATGAACCAAACTGAAGTAGCACGAGAGAGACTTAAAGGTGCGACCAAACCGTGATGGTGGGGGATGGCGAGGACAGCCAGCTTGTGAGCCCTGTGTCCGAATTGGAATGGCCAAGGGTTCCCGATGATGGCGGGGCGGGTAGCTGGGCAGCTCCGGCTTCCGGTGAGGTCACTGCTGATGCAGATATGCCAAGGAATATTCCCGATGGTGGCGTGAAGCTAATACTTAGCTCCCCCTTCCTCCCTACACGCCAGCCATGGGCGATTGCCGGTCCCGTCCTTGAACACCAAGCTTGTTTCTACTCTTGCTTTCCTCTCTGCCTGGGATGCTCAGCTCCAGATAATGGAACCAGCAGGGTCCCCAGTCTGCAGGCCCTGCCTCAACTTAAACTGTGCTCTCCACCATTCGTAATGACGCCCTACAGGCCCCTCCCCCCCAGTGCTTCGAAATGGGACCTTATTTGGAAATCAGGTCATGACGGATGTAGTTGAGTTCGGATGTGGTCAGACTGGGGTGAGTGGACCCCTAAATCCTGTAAGACCTGTGTCCTTATAAAGAGGCCATATCGGGAGAAGGACAAGCACACGGACTGAGCACCGTGGAAGATGAAGGCAGAAATTGAGGCGATGCCTCTTCAAACAGGGAACACCAAGGATTGACAGAAAACCACTGGAAGCCTCGAGAGAGGCTTCTTTCTAGAGGCCCTTCTTCACCAAATTTCTGTGCCCGTGACGCTTTATTTCAGCAGCCCCAGGAAACTAACACAGGAGGTCTCGGCTCACTCCTCCACCTCTGTCAGAGACTTTCAGTGACCCCGCAATCTAAATTAGCACGTCCCGGTCCCATCACCTTGCTTGACTGTCTTCACAACATTTAATACGTCCCTAAGTTGTTAGTATATTTATGTCATTGCCACCCTTAGCATGTGTTTTTCATGACACTGGGGGCATTTTTCTTGGTCTTGGCTGTTTCTCTGGATTTTGGAACACTCTGGCCATAGTGGGCAATCAATAACCATTTTATTGAATGGATGAGTAAATAACTAATGATCAGGCTTGACATTATAACTACCTCTCATGTCAATTACAACCCAAGTATTAATCATCTGTCCTCTGGAAAGCGTTGGGTTGGGGAGGTTTATCTTCATGCCAAGATCTGAGCCGGGACGACTTGGAGACTGGGTCCCTTCAGGCAGTGGGCTTCCACACAACATGGCAGCCCCAGCATGGTTGGTCTCCAACAGTGGCTCAGGACTCCAAATGGAAGGTTCCAGAAAACAAGCTGGTAACTGCATCGCTTCTTATGACTCAGCCTCAAAGTCACTCAACGTTACTTCCGTGGTACTCTGTTGGTCAAAGAAGTCATTCGTTCATCTAGACTGAAGGAGGGCGTGGAGGGGGGCGGTGGTCACAGACCTCACCTCTTGACAGTAGGGACGCAGGATTATATTGCAGAAAAGGATGTGCGCAATGTTAGATACTTGGTTTCAGCGGCTTTGGAAAGTAGACCTGGCCACAGATCCTTACTCTACACCTGACTCTTGGGTCTTGCTCCAAGTGATTCTGATTTCCAGGTCTCCATCCAAGGTTTGAACACCTCTAGGGGGTCCCGGAAAGGCATATTTTTAACAAGCACTTTCGATGCTTCTGATGCTGAGTTCTACAACCTCGCTGTCTTAAGAATCCTGCTCAGGGCCTCGTCGGTCAGTGTCCCTGGTGGCCGCCTCCATTCAATGTAAGAGCACACGCCATTTTCACTGTTGTGTTTGCCCCACGTATGGAAAATGTAGAGATACCCGAAGCCAAAATGCTGGGGCTCTCAACGCTATAAAAATGAGCTATTAATATAACAACATATAAAGATTAAAAAATGACTGTACTTACATATAACTTTTGAAGTAGTATTAGAGAAATATTGCTGCATGCAAACCAAATATCGTGGGCTTACCAACGCGACTGTTCTCAAGTTCTGCCTAACGCAATCGCTATTGTCGCCTCCTCCGAAATTATGGATTGACTGTAAATTCTTTCCCAATATCACAGATTTTCTTGGGGGCTACTTGCGCTTTCTGTAGTCGCTGGGGATGGCTTAAGAACCCTTCCAGCTGGCGTCTTTTTAGAGGTAGCCAACCTGATTCTCACCTTAGTTTTTGGGTTCGCGTTGGTTTTTCTTGCCCGTTGTTCTCTGCTTCATCTCCACTCCCTCCTATCTCACTGCCCCTCCGATAATCCAGACGCCACAACCAATATGACTTTATCTATTTCGAATTTGGGTTTTTCTTGCAACAGGTTACAACTCAATCTCGAATCACTTACAGGCCTTTGTAAGACGTGACAGTGGTTTGCGACAAGTAAAAACAAAAAATTTAAATGCTACTAACTCTCTGAAAAGATTTGAACCTGATTTCTTCTCAGAAATTGTCTTTCTTTTTATTTTATTTTATTTTTAAATAGTCTGTACACCAAACATGAGGTTCCGATTTACAACCCGGAGATCAAGAATCACACGCTCTACCGACTGAGCCAGCAAGGCACCCCCAGACATTGTCTTTGAATTGATTATTAAGGGGAGCAGAATTGCCACCCCAAAATATGTCTCTTCGGCACAAATATTATTTTAGGTAGTAAAAGTAATATCACTGGGTGGGCTGGCTGGCTCGGTCAGTGGCATACGGGACTCTTGATCTCAGAGTTGTAAGTTCGAGCCCCACATTGGATGGAGAGATGACTTAAAAATAATAAAATCTTCAAAAAAATAAAAAAGCAAGTATGATCACTTTTAAGAAACAGAAGACATAGGAAGAGCTCTTGAAAGCCAAGTAGAAGTTGCCCTTGTCAGAGACTTTTACATTTCTAAGAGAAATTTCCATCCGTAATGGTGTCTCCCTCTCTGTTCCAGAAATAGAAGGATGACTAAGTCTCTAGAAACCCTTACCAATGCGGAAGGCAAAGACGTGCATCTGTACAGCAGACTTCCCGTGTTTATGGGGTTTTCCTGATAGCTCCCTTAGTCGGCTCGCCAGCATCGGACATTTTTTGTCTTTAGCTGATATTTAAAGATTGGCTCGGGCCATTTCCAAGAGTTACTCATTTTTTCTAGGTCTTCCCCATGCATGCAGGAGCTTTACATGTTATTAAACTTTGGCTTGTTTCTCTCCTGTTAATTTGTCTTTTATTAATGAGGGAGTAATCTCAGCCAAGAACCTAGAAGAAGTAGAGGGAAAATTATTTTTCCTCCCTCACAATTACCTAATCCCCCCTGTACCCCCACCAGTCTCTATCTCAGAAGCCTAATCTGAATTCAGCGGATGAGTTCTTAAGTCATGACTTGGTGTGGATTCCTCATCATTTGCTACGGGAGGGGCGTCCCCTGCTGGGTACAAGGGATTGTTGAAGCTGGTTGTCCAAGTGAGACCCATAGAGTTCCAACTTTGGGGGAAAAAAAGGTGAGCCAGGTCAATTTCAAAGACAAAGGGACGTGGATATAGAGTCAGAGACCAGCACACACGCTAGCGGTCGGGAGGGCACTGAGCTAATACCAGTAACTGTTAGAAGAGCTGAAAACAAAGCCAGGTAAGAATAACAGAACAGGATAGCCAGGAAAAGTCACGAGTGGACAAGAAGGTGAAAGGGAGGAGGCATTCCCTCTGCCTTTTAAGTCCTTCTAGCTGGACTAAGAATCAAAGCCGCATGAGGCAGAGTGACAGGAGGAAATCAGATTTAATTCTGTACGTATATGGGATCCAAGCAGACAAGGGAATTCTAAAGACAGTCGGGCCGAATGAGGTGTGTAGGTCATTCTGATCTGAGGAGAGCGCGGGGGGAGTCTGGGACTTCTAAGGGAAAGGCTAGAATTCACAGGAGATGAAAAAGAGTTAAATGTTTGGTAAATAAATGTTTGCCGAGCCACTGAGAAAAAAACGGGGCATAGAGAACCAACAGGCTTTGCCGAGTTCCTCCCTGTCTACCTTACCTCGTTCATATCGTAAACTAGCTCTCTACGGTGAGAGTTCTTCTCCGAAGCGGGTCTTCTATCTAAATTCTTTCGGATTGTTGTGAGGGAGGTAAAGACCTTTTCCTGAATCTTCAGGGATTTGGTTGCCTTTTTTTTTTAATGTTTGTTTATTTTATTTTTGAGACAGAGCATGAGCAGGGGAGGAGCAGAGAGAGGGGGAGAGAGAGAATCCCAAGCAGGCTCCGCACCATCGGCACAGAGCCCCATGCAGGTCTCGATCTCAGGAACGGTGAGATCATGATCTGAGCCAAAGTCAAGAGTTGGATGCTTGACTAACTGAGCCACCCAGGTGCCCCTGCTTTTTCACTCAAAATAATTTTCATGCCAAGATGGTGCATCGTGGGGCAGCCTGCCCTTGGCCCCAACGAAGGCTTTAGCCCTTGGCCCCTATGAAGGCTTTAGCCCATGGCCCTCCAGGGTTAAGGAAGTAGCTGGGAGTCAGTCCCTCAATGGTACAGAGTGACTAGGGGAGCCAGGGCTGGGGGCGTGCATCTTCAGAGCCCGTGGGGGTCGATGCTCAGGACCCGCCTCTTCAGGGCAAACTTGACCGGGGCTCCCTTGCACTGCCCTGGGCACCTCAATGCCAGATGGCCAGACTCACACCCCGAGTGTCTCCCCCTCCTCCCCTTGGGTTCCCCAGAACTCAGAACTCACAGGGTGGGGGGCTCCTGGGTCCCGGAGAGTGGGGCGTTGAGTGAGAGCCTTCCTGACTCATCTGCAGGATGCTGCCTTTGAACTTCTGTCGGCTCATGATACTGACTGTCATCGGGATCACCGCTGAGATCCCTTAAGCTCCGCGAGGGACCCTCTCCTGCAGACCTG
This sequence comes from Paguma larvata, assembly GCA_030068075.1. NCBI lineage: Eukaryota > Metazoa > Chordata > Mammalia > Carnivora > Viverridae > Paguma > Paguma larvata. The sequence continues at coordinate 18,985,753 of CM057843.1, forward strand.
CGTCGCTTCCCTCTTTCCTGTGGCACCCTGCATCTTTCCTCACCGCCCGGCCCCCTGCTTGCCACCTCCTCCTTTTCTCCACCCTTCCCGATGGTGGAGAATAATGGAATCAGAATGTTAGAGATGCAAGCGGGGCCAAGGCCGCTCCAGCTAACCTCGACCCTTGAGCTCCTGTGTCCGCTGCATCTCTAGAGGGAGGAAGTGACGGCTAGGTTCACACAGCTGGCTTGTGACGGAGCTTGGCGCAACACCGGAACCCCTGGGGCCACCTGATGTTCCGTGGGTTGCTCCAAATAGCTGTGTCTTCCTGTTTTTCCTTTTCTTTTTTTTTTTTTTTTCCTCGCCTGCCTGCCTTTCCTCTTTCTGACTCTAGGAATAATGGGTGGGCTCCTGAGGGCTTCCAGAAGGAGAAAAGCTATGTGTTTGTGGTGTGAAGAGCTTGCAAGTGGCTGGCAGGCCAGCCACAGCCATCCGATGCCCCTGTGGACTCTCTGCCCAAACTTGTCCCCGCAGACACCCACACCTCCCTCCCCTCCGGTACAGAGCACCCCGGAGGGGTCATTCTGACTTGCAAAGTGAAAATTGGTAGTTTGGTGATGGCTCGCACCAGGAGCCGCTGAATCCCAGCCGTCAGATACCGACTTTATTGCAAATAGCACCTTCTCTGCTGTAAAGGAAGCTACCGATGAAACGGTGATTTCCAGCCGAGTGCCTCCCAGCTGTGCAGGAATTGTTGGCCGGCTTGCTCGCCGTTTCCTCTTCATTTCTCTCTCTTGCCTTCTCAGAGGCCATGGTAGATGCCAGGGAGCCTCCTGGAAGTCACTCCTACGGACCCAAGTCACAGAGATTCCAGCTTCTCCCATCCTTCTCTGCACGGCGCAGCTGTTACGGTGATAGGATCCGAAAATGGTTGAATTCCAAGGAACCTCCGGCAATCTCCTCATGCCCTCGTCTCCCATTTCACAGAGGATGACACTGAGACCCAGATAATTTAGGGGCTGGCGCTTAGTGACAAAAGTAGGAAGGAACCTAACTTAGGAAGCAGAAGGTGGGTGGAAAGGGGGGATTCCAAGGTATTGGACTCCTACTGTGAGCCAGGCTTAAAATTCACAATCTCGTTTAGTTTTCAAGTGGAGACCTTTATTTTCTTATATGTAGTTAGCTAGTTAGTTAGTTAGTTAGTTAGTAGGCTAACTAATGTCCAGCGTAGAGCCCAATGCGGAGCCCAATGCAAGGCTTGAACTCACAACCCCAAAATCAAGACCTGAGCTGAGATCAAGGGTCGGATGCTCAACTGACTGAGCCCCCCAGGCACCCCTTTCATGGGGACTTTCAAAAAGGAAAGCAAGGGGACTCTACGTGGTCCAAGGGTTTGGCCAGGGTCCCTCAGTGCGAAGTGGAGGAGCCCTTGGGGGTTAGCCACCTGGCCCCGTTGGTTCTGTGTTTCACAACGTGGTGAAATCCCGACAGTGCCTTCCAGCATGGTCTGCCGTTACTGTAACTCGGAAGAGAAAGAAAAACCCTCTCCGAGGTGTGGCGTGAGCTCGATTTCCCAGCCCTGCCCAGCAAGGGCTTCCGTTCACGTGCCCTGAATTCTCCTCCCCACACATGCCTCACTATGGTGTACCGTCGGTGAGCGTGAGGTAGACTGTTGGACAATACTTCTTGGGAGTCTTTGTAACTGTGTCCCCGGGCTCGGTGGTGCGATTCAACTCAAGTTCACAGTGATAAATGGTTTTTGTTGCTCCCCCACAAAGCTGTATCGCTGAAGTAAGGGAGATCCCCACCCTGGGTTTACCAGATAGGTGATTCATCCGGAGCCATACCTGTGGGTTGGGTCTACCCCGGAGCCCTTTTCAGAGAAGGAGATGACACGTCTGTGCTTTGATTTCCTCCTCTAGCTTTCCAGCCAATGGGATTGGGGGCTCAAAAAAAAAATTCCTATTTTTAGACCTCTTGATTCTTTGTATTTATGGTTAGGTATTAATTTTGTTTATTCTAGCCATTATTACTTCATTATTTATTATGCTTCCGCTGTCTGTGATGCTTATCAGAAACAATCTGGTATTTGTTGTTTTTTTTTAATTTTTTTGATGTTTATTTATTTTTAGGAAAGAGACAGAAACAGAGTGAGAGCAGGGGAGAGGCAGAGAGAGGGGGAGACACAGAATCCGAAGCAGGCTCCAGGCTCTGAGCTGTCAGCACGGAGCCCGGCGCAGGGCTCGAACCCACAAACCGTGAGATCATGACCTGAGTGGAAGTCGGACGCTTAACCAACTGAGCCACCCTGGCGCCACACCTGGTATCCATTTCTGTAATTATTTTGATAGTGTTTGTCCCCCCATCAAAACACAAGCTTGGGATGATGTCAAATCATTTCACCATTAAACTCCAAGCCTCTAATATAGTTCCTAGCAGATTGTAGAGGCCCCGTAGGCACTAGGATGAATGAATGAATGAATGAACGAAATAATAATTTAATTTTTCTCTGCCCAAATTGGAAGACGACAAAAGTTTAAATTTGTGTTTAGAATGCGGAGTCACGTACTTAGAATAAAGTACTGTTATTTAGCTATTTGGCCTTAAATTTCCGTGCTCGTGTTTTTTAGTTATATACTAGGCATCGTGGTTTCATGGAAAGAGCACTGGGGATGAGGAGCTTAGACTTAGCACTGCCCTTTCGGGGTGGCCTGTAACGACCTGCTTTGGCCTTTAGGCTGTTTCCCCATGTGTAAATCAAAGGCATTTCAAATTTTTTTAAAGTTTTTATTTATTTATTTTGATAGCAAGAGAGAGAGAGAGAGAGAGAGAGACAACAAGCAGGGGAGGAGTAAAGGGAAGGAGAGAGGGAGAGAATCCCAAGCAGGCTCTGTACCATTGGCGCAGAGCCCGGCCCGGGGCTAGAACTCGTGAACCGTGAGATCATTCATTCATCCTAGTGCCTACAGGGCCTCTACAATCTGCTAGGAACCCAAAATCAAGGGTCCGAAGCTTAACCGACTGAGCCATCCAGGCACCCTGCAATCAAAGGTGTTGGAGTCAGTAGGCTCCTTATTCCTTTCAAGTCGAACACTCCGAATCTTGTGAGAAACTATGAGCCGTATCAGAGCAAGAGAGCATCTTCATGCTACGACTTCCTCAGACGGAACAGTAAATACAGTTTGCTTCTTGGCCGCGTACTGCCCGACTCGTGTGAAAAGGCAGACTCGGGGCCTGGCATCTGGCTGAGTTCCCTGCTACCGAGTTTTCACTTTGGATGTGTTCCTTCCCCTAATCCTCATCACCGCCACGGAGGGCAGGGAACACTCCAGCCCCACATGGTGTTTGCCATGCACAGCTGGTCCTGGCTTAGCCAATTCTCAGACACGTCTAGGTTTTTCCAGGGAGCCTGCTGGTGTTGGTGCGGTATAACTCGCTTGTAACTAGCCTGAGAAACACTGTTGCTCAAAGTGTCTTCCAGGAACCGTTGGTCCAATGAGAGACTCCCTCAAAATGTTTACTATTGTCCGTGAAGTCCGTGAAATGTTGGCCAATGGTGCCACAATGCCCTCAGCACATCCGAGTGTCTGGATAGGGACACAGGAAGCAAACCTCTTAAACTTTTGTTAAATAACACAAATGCAGCTGTGCACCTTTTAATTTTTTTTTAATGTTTATTTTTGAAAGAGAGAGAAACAGAGCATGAGCAGAGGGGGTGCAGAGAGAGAGAGAGAGAGAGAGAGAGAGGGAGACACAGAATCAAAAGCAGGCTCCAGGCTCTGAGTTGTCAGCACAGAGCCCGACACGGGGCTCGAACCCACAGACTGTGAGATCAGGACCCGAGCCGAAGTTGGATGCTCAACCGACTGAGCCACCCAGGCGCCCCTACCTTGTCTTAGGTTTATGGGAGACGCTGGGATCTCGAAAGAAGGCGACTGGCTAACACTAACCCAGAACTAAATTTGCAAAGAGGATGAAATTTGGATCAAATGCACCCCTGTTCCCGTCTCTGGACTCTTCTCATCGCCCAGGGCCCAGAGTCCTCCTCCGTGCTCTCTGCCAGCACCAAACACCCCACTCTGCTCCCCACTGGCTCACCGTATCCAAGTGCGGGTGGGACGGGGACGTAACTGTTCACTCACGCTGTAACCACAGACCTCAGCAGGGATCGGATCATCCTCCAGGCGGACAGAAGGCAGCACCAAGGCACCGAGGGGTGTTCAAGCTCCCATCCGTGAGAATGTGAGGACGGGGGAGGTAACATCGAGCCAAAGTCCACGAAGAACCTCTTTCTGAAAATTCTATGTTTGAGAACAAAGCCCAAAGTATTAGGAGCTGATCTGGCATTTTCAAGAGAGAGCAAGAAGTCGTGTTTCTCTGACACATAATAAAAATATCCTTAAAGAGAGATTGAGCTGCATGCCTGGGTGGTTCAGTCAGTTAAGCCTCTGACTCTTGGTTTTGGCTCAGGTCATGATCTCGCGGTTCGTGGGTTCGAGCCCCGCGTTGGGCTCTGTGCTGACAGCTCAGAGCCTGGAGCCTGCTTCGAATTCTGTGTTTCCCTCTTTCTCTGCCCCTCCCGTGCTCACACTCTATCTCTCTCTCTCCAAAATAAATGAACATTAAAAGAAAAATTTTAAAGAGAGAATGAGCTAAATAAAGGGACAGCAGGGTAAGATGAAAAAAGAGATGAAAGACGGAGGCAATGAAGCTATTATTTTCACACAGTTGGGGGAAAAAAATAGCACCCATCTTGCAAGAAAAGAAAAATCATGTAAGGGACACAGAGAACAAATAGGAAAAGTTCCCCAAAGATATAGAGGAAAATGGGGGAACATTCCAATTAGCAAAAAGAGAATAGATGAGAGCAGAGAATCTAAAGTCAGCAGACAGATATTCTTCTGGGGGTGCAGAATGGTACTCTTTAATTAAAATTGATCATCAAAGATGTAGTAGAAGAAACTCTTCCTGAGATGAGAGAATTGTGTATGCATAGTAAAAGGCTCACTGCACAGGAAAGATGTATATGCCTTATTTTTAAAAACCTAGAGAAGGCGTGTCTAGTGGCTCAATCAGTTAAGCGTCCGACTCTCGATCTCAGCTCAGGTCATGATCTCGAGGTTCGTGAGTTCGAGCCCCACATCGGGCTCTGTGCTGTGTCTCCCTCTCTCTCTGCCCCTCCCCAGCTCATATGCTTGTGCGCGCTCTCTCGCTCTCAAAAATAAACAAATATTTAAAAATTTAAAAATAAATAAATAAAACCTAAAACAATAAAAATAAATAAAAAATTAAAACCTGGAGAAAAATTATTCATCGATAATAACATATAGTCCGACTTCATACACGTGACCACAGTTAACATGTTGGTATATCTTTTGGCCTGTGCTCTTGCCATCGCTTTTATGGCTGTATTAGTGTTTTGGAAAGTCTTCTGGAAAATTCTGTGCAAGGGAAAAAAAACACAAAGGCATCGATTTCTGCTCCGTTATCAAGGGACCCGTGTATTCTGGGGGAGCAGTGTGGCAGTGGTGGTGACAGTGGGAATTCGAGTCAGAGGTTCCTGGAAAGATGAGGGGCCTCGGTGCTGGGGCCATCCACCAGCTGCTCCCCCTCATTTAGGTATTTCCCTCCAAGGGTAAAACTCTGAAAGTTTAGATTTTGTTCCGGAGAGTACCAACCTACAACCGTTGATCAGTTTTGTTTTGTTTTTTAATTTTTTAACGTTTATTTATTTTTGAGAGACATAAAGACAGAGTGTGAGCAGGGGAAGGGCACAGAGAGAGAGAGAGAGATACAGAATCCGAAGCAGGCTCCAGGCTCTGAGCCGTCAGCACAGAGCCCGACGCGGGGCTCGAACCCACAGACCGTGAGATCATGACCTGAGCCGAAGTCGGCTGCTTAACCGACTGAGCCACCCAGGCGCCCCCAGTTTTGTTTTTGAAAGGGAAGAACCCATGGGGTGGGTTCCGTGACCGGTTGTGAGACCGAATTATTGGCAGGCGGCTGTGGGACTGTCAGGGCACAAATCGGGACATCTTTAGGAGAAGCTCTGTCACCGAAAGTGCTGAATGGCCCAGGAATCTGTCGATCTTAAGGTGCGAGGCAGGACAGAAAGACTCTCAATCCCCCTTTTACTTCTGTTCGCGCGCGTCTCCATGACGCCTTTGGAAACCCTCCCTCCCACCCCTCATCAGTGTTTCATCACCGTAATTAACATTGCTGTGTGGGAATAACAAACACGTAGGAAACCCGGGGAGAGAGGACTCAGAGCCTAATGAGCACCTCAATTACGATAATGATAAACTCACTGTCATCCCAACCATTGGTCTGCACGTCGCTCAGCCGTTGGTTGCAAACGAGCCGAAGGAAGGAAAAGCCTCCTCTCATCCGGCCATCCGTTTAATCGCCATGAACTTTTCGGTGTTTATACTTCGAAGCTTTAAGCCGTCCATATTTTAGACATGAGTTTTATCATATGCTGTAGTTTAAATTGCATATACTTATTTAAAATGCCACCTGTTTTTTTCTGCTATGAAAAGGGGTCGATGTTCATTGCAGACAATTAGGGACGGTACATAACGAAGAAAAATGTTTTAAACTTCCAGATTCTCATCACTTGGACAGAATGTTTTTAGCATTTGGTGTATATTCCTGTAGTATTAGAAATTTCTTATTGCCTTTCCTGACTGTACCAGTTCTATACACACTATAAAAACCTAATATATATATATCTAATACCTAATATATATATATATATATAGATAGTACAGCATGCATATATATTTATTTTGTGTGTATATTTGTTTATTTTTTACAAAATTGAATTATACTGTACCTTCTCCCATATCCTTATTGCATTTAGCAACATAATATGGCAACACTGTTATTTATTTGCAAATGTTTCCAATTGCTTCGTATTTATGTTTCTTTCCATTTCTCTATTATATACAAACCTGCCAGGAATATCATTTTACCTGTGTCATTTCACACTTCCCTGAGCATTTCTGTAGGAACTGTAGGTTCAAAAGCCTCGTGTTTTTTAAATTCTTTTTTAATCATTCTTTATTTTCAAGAGACAGAGAGTGCAAGAGGGAGAGGAACAGAGAGAGAGAGGGAGACAAAGTATCAGAGTGTGGCTCCAACACATGAGCCAGGAGATCATGACCTGAGCCGAAGTTAGACGCTTAATGAGCCACCCAGGAGCCCCCTCGCATTTTTTAACTGTTGAAAAATGTACATTTTAAATCTTAACATCTATTTCCTCTGAAGGTGATACTTAGTCTCATTCTTATCAACAATGTATAAAATTGCCTGTTTGGACAATATTGGATAGTTTCTTTTCTTTTTTTTTTCCTTCAAGTTTATTTATTTATTTTGAGAGAGACAGAGAGAGATAGGGAGGGGCAGAGAGAGAGAGGGAGAGAGTCCCAAGCAGCCTCCACCTTGACACTGCAGGCCCGGAGGCCGGGCTCGAACCCACGCCCCGTGAGATCATGACCTGAGCCAAATGCAGAGTCAGACGCTTAAGTGACTGAGCCACCCAGGTGCCCCAATATTGGATATTTTCAGTGTCTTTAATCTTTGAAAATCTAATCACTGAAGAATGTCAGAATTTAGTTTGCATTTATTTCATGGTAAGCTTTTCCACTCAGCACGCTTCCCTGGGCAATAAAAATGCCAGCATATTGCTTTCTGGAGAATTCGGAGGGTTTTTTGTTTTGTTTTGGTTTGGTTTGGTTTTTGGTTTTGGTAGTCTTGCCTTCAAGGTTGTCCAGCTGGACGAAGAATTAAATTTACACAAAGCGGGCTAACGGGAGGAAAACCGAGTCTTTATTAGGTGCACGCACATGCAGTTCCAGTCTTGAAATGGAGACGTAAAGAAATGACCAAGGCAGGCAGCGTTTCTACTGTTCGGACAGAGACACTGCAGGTGTGAGGAAGCGACGAAGGAAAGAAAACAGGTGCTAGGGGGGTTTCAGGAGTAAGGAGTGCTCGGCAGAGTTGGGGCTGAGGGAGGAGAAGAGAAGAACAGTAACAAGGTTTATTTCTGCCACTTTCCTGGCTTCAAAGGTCCCACCACTCAGGGCGCCTGGGCGGCTCCGTCAGTTAAGTCTCTGCCTTCGGCTCAGGTCGTGATCTCACGGTCTGTGGGTTCGAGCCCCGTGTCGGGCTCTGTGCTGACGGCTTGGAGCCTGGAGCCTGCTTCGGATTCTGTGTCTCCCTCTCTCTCTGCCCCTCCCCTGCTTGTGCTCTGTCTCTCTCTCAAAAATAAATAAACATTAAAGTTCCCACCTCTCTTTACCTCCTGTAGGGCGCTTTCCACGTGGGAGATTTATTTCCTGCTTCCGGAGGACAGAGGAGGGTTCCAGTGTCCTAGCTCTGGCTGTTTCTTAAGCCACTTTTTAGGGGCGCCTGGGGGGCTCAGTCGGGTAAACATCCGACCTCAGCTCGGGTCATGATTACAGGGTTTGTGAGTTCAAGCCCCACTTTGGGCTCTCTGATGTGAGGTGCACAATACAGTGATTCAAAATCCCAGCCATCACCCTGTACTTGTCAAGACACGCACACGCCTTAATCCCTGTCACCTATTTAACCCACCCCACACCCACCTCCCCTCGCGTGACCATCAGTTTGTTCTCTATAGTTAAAAGTGTGAAGCAGTGTGTCTTTAACGGTGACACATCAGCGTAACGTGGGTGACCAGCGGGGCATCTCTCCCCCTGCAGAAGGAGACATTCCAAACATTGAACTTGGGTTGGACAATGAAATAGACTTGGTTTTGAGTGGTTTCTCCTCTTACTTACTATTTCACCTTGAAAAAAAAATTCTTAACCTCTTCAACGTCAGTCTTCTCATTTGCTAATTGAGAATAATTCTTGCTCTGATTAAATTAGTCAATGCGTGTAAAGTGGCCCTCGCAGGAGGTGTTTAGTAAAGGCAGTGATTTCACGATAACACCACGCCGCAGGGGTGGCTGTCTTTCCTGCTCACTGTTCCACGTTCTTCAGACCCTGCTCTCACTTTCCAGAGACTCGTCTCTGGATGCCCACACAGCCAAGGGCACTTAGACACGACACCCACCCGACAGATAGTAGGTGCTCTAGTAAAAGCGTTTGAGTCAATCGGTTGATTAATTGATTAGGAGGTTTTTGAGCTTGCTCGAACTCCCCAGTGGGCCCCCACCAGCACGTGCGTTTAAGACTCTACTCCAGGGAACTCTTTGTCCGGACACGGCACGATAGTCCGTCTAGATAAACTCTTGTTTTGTTTTGCTTTGGTTTGCTTTGCTTTGGTTTCCTTCTATTTGGAACAGGGAGTGTTTGAGATGGTAGCAGAACTTGGATTAATGGAATGAAGATCGGAGATCGGGTCTACTTTGGGGGGCCATCCCCATGTTGCCCTTCTTGACTTCCCAGTCCACCCCATGGTGCCTCCGTTGCCGAATATGAGGGGGTGTACCATTCCTCCTGTTCACGTGTCCGTAGAGGAGGAAATTCCTCCTCCATCGCACAGGGCTGGAAAGCACAGAAGGAAAAGGAAGCTACAGTCTTCGGCATGAGGGGAAGAGGAATAACTAGCTGAACGACGAGGCTGGAAGAAGAAACCCAGCATGCTCCCCTCTCCTTCAGAATCAGCCCGCCTGCCAGAAGCACCCCTCCTCTGCCTCTCTGTTCTTTAAGCTTCCAAGGCTGTCCCCTGTCGGGGAGGCCTGCAGTTGGCCATCTGTGCCCGTAACTGGCAGTCCTTGTACCTAATGAGGAGGGGAAATGTTAGGAGGACCAGTGCAGACACACACAGAAGTGTGGCCTTCCAGCCCAGACAATTGGAACGGAGGCACCCTGTACCCTACGGGAGGGATGGCAAAGCAGAAATGGAACAGTGGAACCAATTTTTTTACTTTCGAATTTCTTTCTTTTTTTTTTTTTAATCTTTATTTTTGAGAGAGGGAGAGAGCATGAGCAAGGGAGGAGCGGAGAGAGAGAGAGAGAGAGACAGAATCCTAAGCAGGCTTCATGCTCTCAGTGCAAAGCCCGACTTGGGGCTCGATCTCACGAAGCATGAGATCATGACTTGAGCCAAAACTGAGAGCTGGATGCTTAGCTGACCGGGCCCCCAGGAGCCCCTTGACTTTGGGATTTCGAAAGCCAGGATTCAAGATATAAGACCAATAGATTTGGAAGACTCTGTAGAGCTGAGAGGCTCAGTTGGGTAAGCGTCCAGCTCTTGGTTTTGGCTCAGATCACGATCTCATGGTTCGTGAGTTCAAGCCCCATGTTGGGCACCAGGCTGACAGAGCAGAGTCTACTTGGGATCCCCTCTCTCTCTCTCTCTCTCTCTCTCAGAATAAAAATGAACTTAAAAGAAAAGAAGGATACGCAGAGCAGTTTTCCCTCCTTCCAGACCAGATAGAGATACCAGGGATGGAGACCAAACAGATAGGAGCTGAGCCGCTAAGAAGGGACTAGCCCTCCTGCGCCCAGGGGAGCGCCATCTGTCCCCGGTACCAGAGTGGCATGTGAGAGCTGATTGAACCTGAAGTTCTTCCCTTCCCATTTGAGGGAGAACCGAATATCCCGTATGCCGAGAGGCCGTGAGAATTTCCATCTCTTTGCCATCCGGTGAGTAACTTCCGCGAATGGCTTCCAGAACATTGCCTGTTGATTAGGAGGGATGGTCAGCCGCATTGCGACGCTTCAGGCAACCCTCCCCACCTCACCATGTGGACTTTCCTACTTGAGTGGCCCCGGACTCTTGGAAGCTCTTTGAGATGGAGATGATGGTGTAGACAAAGAAAGCAATGGTAATGGTTTAGCAGCAAAACCCTATGTTCTTAGTTAAAGTGGGGCTGAACTTGACCAATCTCAAGTTCGCCCCCCCTCTCATCCCAGGAGTAAAATGCTCACCCCTGTCTTCTTTTCCTCTTTTGTATCCCTGCATCCCTGAATGCAGACGGACTGCGTGTTTAGAAAGTCCTGGATGGAATGCGTCTATGTTGAATTTCATAGAGTTTATTTGAAACTCAATGATGCCAAGAGGCCACGCCCCAGGACTGAATGCGTCTCTGACACCTCATCCTTAAATCAGCTCCGCCCAAGACCAGAAGCAATAGATGTCTTTGTATCTTTGGAATTAAGTACTGATGTCTCCATGTTAGGAAACAGAACTACTTTTTTTTTTAAACGAAGAAACCAAATCTTAGAAGTCCTCTTCCAAACACGGGGGTGTGTTGACAGGTAGCGAAGACTCGTGATTTCAGGTCCCAGGTTAGCACGTATTTGGAGGGGGTGACACTCGTGGCCATGTCAATACAGCACAGTAGTTAAGTCCAACTTCGAAATTTCACAGATGCAGGCTATGCCGCTTGCCGCCTTTAAGACCTGGAGTAATTTCATAATTTCTCTATCTCTCGGGTTTTCATATGTGCCACGGAGATGGGGTCGTCTCCATAAGAAAGAATTGCTCTGAACTCAATGAGGCGATGCCTGTGAGGGGCTTCCAGAAGTCTCTAGCACAGAAGAAGTGGTCAGTAGATGCTTGTTGCAATCATGGGTTGGAACCACACTACAACTTTTAAAACTCCAGCCAGCCCAGTGGGTACCATGAGGGTCTACTTACCAGAAAGCTAAGAGAACTGTTGACCTTGAGGTCTTGTGACTTCCTTTCTGAGGCCAGGAAGAGGTGCGGTGAGCAGCTGGAAGACTGCCCTGGGACTCAGAATCTCAAGTGCAAGTCCAGGCTCCTCCCCGTGGCAGGACAGGGAGTCTGGGCTGTGCCTGCACAGCCCTGGTCGGAAGCATCCATCCTGTGTTGGAACCACTGCCACCTTGGAAAGCCTACCAGACGAGGTGACATAGTCCGTTGAACACCACGGCCCTTCGCCGGGGAGAGTTCAGCGACCCGTGGCCAACAGGGAGCTTCTGGCAGGCAGCAGACCGCAGAGAGGGCTTGAGTCATTGCCGGCTCGTTAACACCATCTGCCGTGGCCATCTCGGCTTGGTCAGCTGGAGAGGACTTCTGAGTTAACGACAGCGGGGAGACCTCTCAGGGAGTTACAGTCCTGCTGTCCTGTGGTTACCGCTTTATGGGAAGGACCTCCGCGAAGGGACACCCAGTATCTTCCCGGGTTAGGAGAGGCAATCATTTAATTTTTTAAAATATTTATTTATATTTGAGAGAGCGAGAGGAAGAGGGAGGGAGTGGGGGAGGGGCAAAGAGAGAGGGAGACACAGAATCGGAAGCAGGCTCCAGGCTCCGAGCTGTCAGCACAGAGCCCAAAGCCGGGCTCGAACTCACGAACTAGGAGATCATGACCTGAGCCGAAGTCGGACGCTTAACCGACTGAGCCCCCCAGGCGCCCCAGGAGAGGCAATCATTTGTGTCACAACTGGGGGTATATTGCAAGGATTCCCTGCCCCCCCAAAGCTTTCAATCCACCCCCCCCATTCCTTACCTTCCAGACATCATATCTGTCCTTCGTTTCTAATGACCGTCACTACTTTGAGTATGAGGCTAAAAATAAGGACGTTGTTCTCAGAGGTCATGAATAAACAAGCTCACTTGCCATTTCCTTACGATTTCCCCCAATCTTCTTTCTTTATGCGCACTTTCTCTCTCCCTAGCTTCTGCTCATGTCTTCATTCAGAAAATATTTTCTGAGCGTGTCCTCTCTGCTCGGCTCTGTGCGGGAAGCTGGCAATAGAGCCGTGACCCTGGGCAGACGGGGCCCCTGCTCTGGCGCACCGTGTATTCTAGAGCGAGGGGAAGGAAACGTTAGTCGTAGGCTGCTTGTTTCCTGTGTTCACGGTGAGTCCTGGAGGTCAGGGACTGAGTCCCGCTCTTTTTGGAACTGCCTACCCGAGCGTGCGGCACACATAAAATATTCTCTGGGCGACTGAGCGCTTGAATAAATGCATGAGCTTGCAAATGAATGAATGAATGATATCAGATTTGCTCATGGGAGATCTGAGATCTGGATCCAGAGGGAACAATCTGGAACCCCGGGGAAGATTTCCCTCGGGGCCCAGAGAATCCCGGAGAGCAACAGGGAGGACCGGGAGAGGACAGAAAGGCAGGAGCAATGACATGGAGCCCTGTGGGCTTTGACGGAGGTCACGCTCCTGTGGTTCGGTTCTGACCCTAGTTCTCATTATGCGAGCTCGGGGAACACGTCGAGGAGAATGACTCCGGGACGATCGCCGTGCTCCACTTACCCGGAAGCTAGAGCCTTGGCAACCCCAGTCTCCTTAACTTGGACAGAACAAGACAAGCAAATGCTCCCCGAATGAAAACAGAAACGAGTAAACCAAACCCCTCAACCCTCCAAAAAAGAAGAAGAAGAAGAAGAAGGAGGAGGAGGAGGAGGAGGAGGAGGAGGGGAGGAGGAGGAGGAGGAGAGGAAGAAAATAAGTTCAAGGAAGACAGCAGAAGCATCAGGAAGTGATGGTAAAAAGCCATGACCTCAGAGCAAGGTTGCCCTGACATCGAGTCTCATTTATTTCCTTTTCTGCCTTCCCCCCTCCCTCCCTCCTTCCCTCCCGCCTTCCCTCCCTCCTTCCTTCCCTCCTTCCCTCCTTCCCTCCTTCCTTCCTTCCTTCCTTCCCTTCCTCCTTCCTTCCTTCCTTCCTTCCTTCCTTCCTTCCTTCCTTCCTTCCTTCCCTCCCCCTTCCCTCCCCTTCCCTTCCCCCTTCCCCCTTCCCTCCTTCCTTCCTTCCTTCCTTCCTTCCTTCCTTCCTTCCTTCCTCCCTTCCCTCCCCCTTCCCTCCCCCTTCCTCCTTCCTTCCCTCCTTCCTTCCTTCCTTCCCTCCCTCCTTCCCTCCCCCTTCCCTCCCCCTTCCCTCCTCCTTCCTCCTTCCTTCCCTCCTTCCTTCCTTCCTTCCCTCCTTCCTTCCTTCCTCCCCTCCCTCCCTCCTTCCTCCTTCCTTCCCTCCTTCCTTCCTTCCTTCCTTCCTCCCCTCCTTCCCTCCTTCCTTCCTTCCTTCCCTCCTTCCTTCCCTCCCCCTTCCCTCCCCCTTCCCTCCCCCTTCCCTCCCCCCTTCCTCCTCCCTTCCTTCCTTCCTTCCTTCCTTCCTTCCTTCCTTCCTTCTTTCCTTCCTTCCTCTCATCCTTCTTCCCTAAATGTTTACTGAGCATCTATTATATGGCAAACACAGAGCCGCCACTGGGGCCGAGGCAGTAAACAGGACAGACGTGTCCGGTTCTCAAGGAACTTTCTCTTTGCTCCTGCTCACCGCCTTCCTGCCCTCCTCCTGCCCGACCTCCCTTGCGTGCTTCCCTCCCCTCTTGTAATAAGAAAAGGCAACGAGGCTGAACTAAAAGCCTTTGGGGCTCCTGGACAGGTGTTGGGGCCTCTCTGGCCCTCCGTCTCTCCATCTCTAAGGGGCAACTATCCTCCGGCCTCCTCTGGCTCCGGGCAGCACCTGTCAAAGCGAGAAGAGGGCTAAGGGCCCAGCCTCGGGGGCTGCAGGATTCGCCTCAGCCAGCAGACCCCCCGTCCGCCGCCTGCTACCTCACCTCCAGGGAAAGAGCTTTAAAGATTTTAACAAAAAAGAAAAGAAAAAACAGGTCTTTTTGATTTCTCTGATGAAGAGACTGACTTTAAAGCCAGGGAGGGAGAACTACATGCAATTTGATGGGATTCGGAACATCAAAGTCGGTCGAGTTGGTGTTTGGAACAATCTCTCAGGTCAAATCTAATTTTATCCGCGCTAATGTTTCCGGGCTCTGGTGATTGCTCCAGCATAACCACCGCCTCCCCGGCACAAGGCCGCGAGCCCAGCTCCTGCCGGGCCCCCAGCAGAGGGGCCAGGAGACAGCTTGGGGCTGGGGGGCGGTGCTGGGTGCAAATCCTGGAGGCTGCGGGTGGACGTGCAGAATGGATCCCGGGCCTGGAGTCAGGCCCTTGGTCTTCAAACCTGGGCTCAGACACTCTCCTTTCTGAGGGCCTTCCCGGTTAGACCAGGCACTTTGTGTACTGGTTTCCGGAAGACTCTGCCACGGAAGGGAGGTGGAGGGAAGCTGTGGGGCTGGGGCGAACAGGCTCCTCTCTGAGCACTAAGGAAGTTGACCCATAGCCATTCAGAGAAGGTTTGGAGTCGCAGAGTACTGCAGGAGTCTGCAGCATTAGTGGGGAGAAGGACCTGTGATGGTGCCCAGATATGTTCTAGAAGTTTCTGGGAGGATGTTTTGGGGTGGGAGGCACATTTAAATCAGTTGACCGAGTGAAGCACATGGCTCTCCCTGATGCGAGCGGGCCTCGTCCAATCAGTTGAAGGTCCGAATAGAACAAAAAGTCCGAGGTTCTTGCAAAATAAGAGAGAATTCTCTTCCCTGACACCTTGGAGCTGGGGCATCTGCTCTTCCTGGTTCTGTCGCAGCTTAATAGCCTTCGGGCTTGGCTTCCATAGTTACGTGGGTGATGATTGTAATCTCTCATAACAAATCTTAATAAATCAATAATTTCTTATTTTATATACAACAGAATCAACAGGATATATAGATATAATAGAAATTTTTTTTTACTTTTTAGATGTTTGTTTATTTTTGAGAGAGAACGAAGACAGAACACAAGTAAGGGAGGGGCAGAGAGAGAGGGAGACACCGAATCCGAAGCAGGCTCCAGGCTCTGGGCTGTCCACAAAGATCCCGACGCGGGGCTCGAACCCACAAACCGTGAGATCATGACCTGAGCTGAAGTTGGACGCTTAACCGACTGAGCCACCCAGGCGCCCCGATATAAAAAATCTTAATAAATAACGCCTTATTTTATATAGGCAAATCAGATCTATATCTATCTATATGTCTATAGATACGTCCATATCTATGCCTATATCTATGTAAAATAAGGCATTATTTATTAAGATTTATTATGTCTGTATATCCTGTTGATTTCGATTCTGGTTCTCTGGAGAAGCCGGACTCACAAAGAGCACCGTGTCTGCAACAGACTCTCTTCATTCAACGAGGGAAATTGGGTAGAAAAGTTCAAATAAAGAACACTTGAGAGTCCAAGAAAATCCCTCACCCGATAATCTGATTTGAGTCTGGCACCTGCTACCCCCAAACTCGTGCCAGACACAGAGGGGAACCGGTTTGCTTTTAGCCAGGCACAGCAGAGTAGCCTCTAAATCTTGGAGTATGTCGGGTCCCTTCATTCGTGTCTTCTGATCCTATCTCGATAATGGGGCCTTTCGTGTTCCCATCGTAGGTATCCCAGCCCGTGCTCCCAGCTCGGAAACGGACATGGCACACTCCTCCCCTGTCCCTCCTCCACTCACCGGCATCCCAGACTCCACCTGAGAAACTGTGGCTCTCATCTGGCCACCCACAAAGTATGTGGGGATGCTGGGGAGCAGGCTCTGGGTCGTGCCTCGGACTAGCCCTGGGCTGTCGGCAGAAGGCATGAGCGGCAGTCAGTAATATTTTGCTATTAACGTGCGTGGTTTGGGTTGATTTCTTTTGCCTTCTACCTTTCCCTTCATCACCAAAGAAGAGGCTTCGAGAGCGAACCAGAGTCAGGTTCAAGGCTTTTGAACTTTTAATTAGTTGGGAGGGGGTGTAAATCTATAGGAGGTATAAGAACTTGAATGCCATAGATCTTTATTCTGGGAACTCGGTGCCAAACGAACAAACAAACAAACAAAAAAAACAGACGTTTCGAATTCTAGAAAGCTTGGTTAAAAGATCCAGAGGTGAAGCCCAGCTGAGGGAGCCATGGGGTTGGAGTGCCGACACCCCGGCAGCTCCAGCAGCGGGTCCCGGAGGGCCAGGCTTGACACGGCTGCAGCCGCCCCTCCGTGGCCTCTGCTCTGCGGGAGGGTACGTCCCCCAGTCTCCCCCGATTCCCAGGCACTGAAGTCACTGTCTCACGTCTGGAAAGACGGGGGAAAAAACACTAAAAATAACAGAGCATTTCCCCAAATGAGATTAAATGTGAACAGCAGTGACTGAATTCATTCTCTGCCATTAGTGGACATCAGAGTTTGAGACCTACGCCGAGTCGTTTTATGGATAGTGTTGTCTTTTGGTCTCATCCCTGTCTGTTTGTTTGGTTGTTGTTTTTTTTTTAACTACCGTCTTTATTCCTGTCTTGATGCCATTGATGGGAGCAGCCAGATTCTGCTGGGCTGTTTTGAGGAGTAAATCACGATTCTCCGATGCTGGGACCAACCTCGAGAGGGAAGCCGGTTGGAGATATTAACACGTTTGAGGAGGTTTTTCCAAACCCAGAGTTCTACGTTCACTATCTCCTCTTTTATTTATTTTTTTTATTAAAAAAATTTTTTAATGTTTATTATTTATTTTTGAAGGAGAGAGACAGAGCATGAGCAGGGGACGGAGCAGAGAGAGAAAGAGGGAGACACAGAATCTGAAGCAGGCTCCAGGCTCTGAGCCGTCAGCACAGAGCCCAACACGGGGCTGGAACCCACAAACCATGAGATCATGACCTGAGTTGAAATCAAGAGTCGACGCTCAACCAACTGAGCCACCCAGGTGCCCCTGATCATTAGAAATTTAATGAATGGTTGTCATTCACTCTGGCGTTGTCTGAACCTCTTTCTATGTTTGAGAGACTCCTCACTTTGCCGTCTTGGTGGAGAACTGTTTGCAGTGGCTTCCGGTGAACAGTAAGTATCACTTGGTATGTGCTGAGATTCAAGGGCAAAAGTATCGGCAGCTCCCACAGGTAGTCCATTCTCCTGTCATTCGACCGAGCAGGACTGAGACCTGTCGTGACCCACCAGATGCACCACAAGGTCAAGTACTAGGAAAGGGATCTCAGCTCATTTCTGCTCTTTCATTTTGCAGGGCGAGTGTGAGAGTGATTTTGCAGGCAGCAAATAAACATTACAGACTTGGGAACCAGATCTGGGCTTAGCTGGGTCGGCCATTCACAGAGGAGCTGGGAAATGCCAGCTGGCCAGCACCTAGACCCTTGGGAGGACGCTGGGATCGTGTGCAAATCCTCCCTGTGGAGGGAGGGCAAAGCCTGGGTCCTGGCGAGCTCATTGCAAAGCAACCTGAATTTCAGATGTCCTTCGTTAGATAATCTTGCTTGTCTCTGAAATCCAGGGCTTATCAAACAGAAGTGTTTCCGGGGCGCCTGGGTGGCTCAGTGGGTTGAGCATCCAACTCTTTTTTTTATTAATGTTTATATATTTTTGAGAGAGAGAGAGTCAGAGTATGAGTGGGAGAAAGGCAGAGAAAGAGGGAGACGCTGAATCCAAAGCAGGCTCTAGGCTCCGAGCTGTCAGCACAGAGCCCGACGCGGGGCTCGAACCCATGAGCCGCGAGATCATGACTTGAGCTGAAGTCGGATGCTCAACCTACTGAGCCACCCAGGCGCCCCTGAGCATCCAACTCTTGATTTCGGCTCAGGTACCTGATCCCAGGATCTAGGGATCAAGCCCTGCACCGGGCTCCACGCTGGGCGTGGAACCTCCTTAAGATTCTATCTGCGTGTCTCTGTGTCTCTCTCTCCCTCTGCCCCTCTCCCTTGCTCTCTCTCAAATTAAAAAAAAAAAAAACAAAACACAAAGAAACACACAAAACACACCATTAGGTGAAATGGTGGCCCCACGTGTGAAACTCGAAGGAAGAAAGTATTGTTCAGCCTCCTTGTCTACCCACTTCCCGGGACTGGAAAAGTTTGCATCCAGTGTAGGCAAAATCTCCAAACCAGTCCTCTTCACCCACGTTGTTCCAGTTTAGGCAATGAGACCTGCTCATTCCCGACTGATGGACAGCCCACGCTCCGGCAAAGGCTGCTGCCTACGGGTTCCCAGGTCCCAGGCTCAGCCCCGGTGGGCAGACACACTGGCTGAAGAAGGGCAGGACCAGGGTGGGGAATTAAGTCAGCCAAGAGGAGAGTCACGTCCCCTTCTTCCTCTACCCTCAAAGCCCTGGGGTCCCCTGATGGGCATGGGGGCTCCCTGGCCCAGGCTCTGCCCTGTGCTGCATGCCTGTGCTCCCCAACCTGCCGCATCCCAACAGGGGAAGAGAGAGAACCCAACCCGCCCCATCCCAACAGGGGAAGAGAGAGAACCTAACCCTCCACATCCCAACACAGGAAGAGAGAGATCCCAACCCACCCCATCCCAACAGAGGAAGAGAGAGAACCCAACCCACCCCATCCCAACAGAGGAAGAGAGAGAACCCAACCTTCCACATCCCAACAGGGGAAGAGAGAGAACCCAGTAGGAATGATAGAGACCAAAGGGCACTGTGAGCCGCCGGCTTCCATCCCAGGGTCCTGGCAATGCCATTTCACTCCCCGCTGTAGCTTCCTGGGTGCCTAGGGTAGCAGAGATACCTAGAATCATGGTTATTCCCTCAGTGAGCTCTCGCTGGGAGGGCTTCCTGCAGTTAGCAGGGATGTTCAAGTGATACGCTGGCACGTTTCCCTGGGGTCAAAGGAAAAGAGTCATAATCTAGTTAAAAGGGTCTGAATGGCAGCTACTTGCTGTCTAGTGTCTTGCAAGTTCATGTTCGGGGTCTTCCCCTGCTTATCAGTGCACGGAGTAGCAACAGTTCTGTCACCGTAGGTTAGTTCTGGCCGTTCCTGGGCGCCCCTATGTCTGCCTTCCTGCCCTCGGCATGGTGTCCTTGAGATACATCCAAGGTGTTCTGTGTACTCATGCCTCGCTCTTTTCTCCTGCTGAGCAGAATTATATAAACTTCTAGAAATCATTCAGCCATTCTCCTGTCAGTGGAAATATGTTTTGTCTTCCAGTTTTGGGGTTATTCTGATACAAACATTCTTGTACAGGTGTTTTGTGTGAACATATGCTTTTATTTCTCAAGGGTTCATCCCTAGGAGTGGAATTCCTGGATCCTAAGTTAGGTATATATTTAATTTTTTTAAGTATATGTTTAATTTTAAATAAGCTTCAAGGGTACCTGAGTGGCTCAGTCGGTTAAGCATCCGACTTTGGCTCGGGTCATGATCTCGAAGTCCGTGAGTTCAAGCCCTGCATCAGGCTCTGTGCCGACAGCTCAGAGCCTGGAGCCTGCTTCGGATTCTGTGTCTCCCTCTCTCTCTCTCTGCCCCTCCCCTGTTCATGCTGTATCTTTCTCTCTCAAAAATAAATAAACATTAAAATTGTTTTTAAATTTTAAATAGCCTTCTCTTTATAATTTTTTGAAAAATGTTTATTTAATTTTGAGAGACGGAGACAGAGAGTGAGTGTGCAAGGGGCTCGAACCCACGAACCGTGAGATCATGACCTGAGCCAAAGTCAATGCTTAAGTGACCGAGCCACCCAGCGCCCCTAAATAAGCTTCTTTTTTGCTAACTGTCCTGAGTCAATTTGTTTTTGTGGCCTGCAGTGAACCACACCATCCACGGCATTGTCACTATGGCTAGTTATGTGTTTTTACCAAAGAGCATACAATGCCCGGTGCTCTGTGGAATGTGGGGGATACAGAGGTGTACACGACTCAGTTTGGTTTTCAAGGCCATCAGAATCCAGAGAGAGGGACAACACGTCTACACGCAGAAATATTAAAAAAACAAAATAATAATTACAATTCAAGGAAGCATGTCCTTAGGAGGCTGAGAAAATGCCCCCGAGTTCAGAGGAGGGCACATTCTCTGAGCCTGAGCTGCCCCTGGAAGGCTTTTCAGAGATTTGAGTCTGGCAACGCACCTGGGAAGGATGACTCAGTTTCATTAAGGAGTCGTCAAGTGGATTCTAGAACATCAGCTCCATGGCGAATTCTATGCTCATTAAAATTATAATGAGAAAAAAACCTGCAATAACTTGGGGAAAAAAATGATCCGCTATTAAGTGAAAGGTGGCCGAATAAAACTCCGCCAGCCGTGCTCATGACTGGGGACACTCCATGCTTTCGGATGGGGGGCGGTGGGAAGGAAGCTAGAATGCAAACACAAAGGAGGTGCAATTCTGGGTGAATTTTCTTTCCGGTTTCTACTTCCTTTTTGGATTTTATTGTGCTTGTTACAATAACATTTTTTAAAGCAGCAGGGGTTGGGAAAGAGATGAACATCTCCGGCCAGAAAGACAATCTCTTGGTGGCAAGGCGTTTGGAAGGCTGGGAGGAATGTCTCCAGAGTCCGCCATCTTTGCTCTGGTCCGTTTTGCAGCTACGGTCGCGTCGTCTGCCCAACAGCCCTTACTCAGCACCTACTTTTCCGGAAACACTGATAACCGTTTTCCGTTTCCTGTGATTGGCTTCAAACTGGTTAACGCTGATGCGGAGGGGGTCCCTCGCCTAGCATCCCATGTCACGGTCAATGAGAGCCTACAAGAGCACCCCGCATTTGAGCAGGGCACACAGGGGCACCCCGCTGTTATCCAGGTCACAGAGATGAACGGCCCGTTTCCAAAGAAACTATTGGCCGGAGCGGGCTATGAGGCACTCTCCTGTTTTCTCACAGGCAGAAGCCTTAGCAAGGTCTCCTGAGGGGCGGGGAGGGGGGGGGGGGAGGAAATGGAAACTCTAAAATATCTCTAGCACTGAGGCTGGGGTAGTCTTCCCAGCTCGCATTATCTGGTAGCAGCTCGAAAGGCATAATCCTCGGGGCTTCCTGGAATCCTTGCCTCTGTCCCCAGGTGTCCCAGCCTGTGGCTATAGAAGAGGTTCCATTCGTGTGAACTGGATACCCCATGTTGCTGACTCCTGCTCTCCCTGTGTTCCCTAGAACCTTCCCCAAAGCCCCATTGTTGGTGCCGGGGGACCCCAGGGTGATCACGGATAGCCCTTTTAAGTTCTTCCGCCCTGAGTTCCTTGATAAGATCTGTGCCCACCTGGTAGCTTGAACGAAGCCCGGGGATCCCCCCAAGTGTGCCTCCCCTCTGCTCCACTGGCTGCCTACTGGCTTCCGGGGCTGTAGAGACCCCTGCCCTGTTGGGTAGCGTCTTAGGACTTCCTTATCCACAGCGTTTATTACCATCTGACATTCTACCCATTGTGTGTTCTCTGTGTGTCCCTTCTAGAACGTAAGCAGCTTCTAGTTGCTGTAGTGAGTTCGTGAAACCTGCCTCAACAGACCACTCCTCTGCACCTTCCTTGGGGTGGGAGACGGGGGTGCTCAACCTGAGAGTGCAGCCCACCCACTCCTTCCCAGCCTCTTGGGAAAGGGGGCTGAACTGTCCTGCGTGCAAAATTGCAAAGAGCAAAGGCAAAAACAGCAGAGCTCGGGAGAGAACCTTGGGTGTGTGGACTGAGAAGCCAATTCCGAGGGCTTTCCTCCATTTGGTTCATTTTTATCCACGAATTTGTTCTTTTTAGCTTGCAGTAACAACAGACTTTTAACTATGGAAATGCTTTTATTATGAAAACTCCTGTAAGAAATATAACTTTTTTATTGTCAGTCTGGAGCTCTCCAGCCCCTAACCATTTTATTGTTTGTATTGAAATGATTGTGTTTCTTTTTAAGTTTATTTATATGAGAGAGAGAGAGAGGGAGGGAGGGAGGGGCAGAGAGAGAGAGAGAATCCCAAGCAGGCTCCTCACTCAACACGAAGCCCAACATGAAGCCTTGATCTCATGATCTGAGCTGATAACAAGAGCCGGACGCTTAACTGACTGAGCCACCCAGGCGCCCCTTCCACTTGCATTTTGTACAGTGAAGTCTTGTACAACTTTTGTTAGATCGACTCCTTGGTATTTGATATCCCATCCTTTTGATGCTAATGTAAGTAGTATATAGGCTATAAATTTTTTCATTTTATACCAAGTACTATTTCTAATCTCAGCAGGAAACTCGCAATAATTCATTAAGGATCAAATTTATAGGTGTGTGTGTGTGTGTGTGTGTGTGTGTATACACAGCTTATCAGCTTAAGCAAGCCTTTCCCCCTGCCTAGCTTGCTAAGCCTTTTTTTTTTTTAATGAACAGATGTTTAAATTTGTCAATGACTCGCCTGCATCTGTTATTTTTCTCCTTTCTTCAGTTAATGTGTTATATTACCCTGGCTTTCGAAAGTTTAATTAAACCGTGCATTCCTGGAATAAACTCCATCTAATCATAATGAATACATTATCCCTTCTGCAGACGGCTGGCTTCAGCCTGCTGACATTTCCTTTAGGGTTTTTGCTTCCCTGCGCACAAATGAGCAGCTGGTCATACTGACCTTGTCAGGTATTTGTGTTGAGGAATCTGATCCCATAAAACAAACTGGGGAGTGGTCTCTGTTTTCATCCCTGTGTAAAATTGTCCTTTGTCACTGAAGCTATTTGCTCCTGGAATTGTATTTGCGGGAACGGTGTAACTTGTGGTTTCATTTTCCTTAAGAGTTATTGGGCTGTTTGGGTTTTCTATTTCCTCTTATGTCACTTTTGACTAATGAAGTGATTCTGGATCCATTTCGTGTAAAATCTCAAATGTGTTGGCATAAAGATGTTCAAAATGTTCTCTGGCTTCCTTTCTAGCATCTGCATGATCTCTGGGGATGTGTCCTAATTCATGCCTCACGTTGCATATTTGTGCCTTCTTTCTTCTCCCCGATCAGTCTTGCTAGGCACATATTAATTTTATTAGTCTCCCTCCTCTGCCTCAGGTTTATAGCTTTCTTGATTCTCTTTTGTAGACCGTTTTCCATTTCACTGATTTCTGTTTTTGTATTTATTTTTCTTTCTTCTATTTTGTGGAGATTGAACTTGCTATGCTTTTAACCTACTTTATTTCAAATTTCTTAAAATATGTACATCTCCGGGGGGCACCTGAGAGGCTAGTTAAGCACCCGACTTTGGCTCAGGTCATGATCTCGTGGTTCGCGAGTTCGAGCTCCACGTCAGGCTCCGGGCTGACATCATGGAGCCTGCCTGCTTGGGATTCTCTCTCTCTTTCTCTCCCTGCCTGTCTTTCTCTCTCAAAATAAATAAATAAACTTTAAAAAAAAAGCCAAAAAAATATGTATCTCCCACTAGTTTGTGTAGGGGGGAAGGGGCACATAACAGAAAATTGATCAGTAGTGATACTTAGTGCATGCACGATTTTACGTGACTGTTACCACTATTAGTTCCAGAATATTTTCCTTACCTCTAAAGGAAGCCCTGTTCCCGTTAAGCAATCACTCTCCTTGCTTGGAATTCTCTCCCTCTCCCTCTGCCCTTCCTCCCACTCTACAAATAAATAAGTAAGCAAGAAAAAATTTTTTTTGAAAAAATAAATGTCTTAAGGAGAATATCTTTTGAATCCTTTTAGCCCAGGCTGACAACTATTATATTTTAACTAGACTATTTAGTCTACTGGTATTTATTGTAATTACAAATATATTTTTGTTTTAATATTTAAACCAACTATTTGGTTTTCTTTTCTTTTTTGTTTTTAGCATTTTATTTTATTTTTTAAAAAATTTTTTTAACTTTTATTTATTTTTGAGAGACATAGAGACAGAGTATGAGCAGGGGAAGGGCAGAGAGAGAGGGAGATACAGAATCCGAAGCAGGCTCCAGGCCCTGGGCTGTCAGCACAGAGCCGGACTCGGGGCTCGAACTCACAGACCGTGAGATCATGACCTGAGTCGAAGTCGGCCGCTTAACCAACTGAGCCACCCAGGCGCCCCAGCATTTTATTTTTAAGTAATCTCTATACCCAACATGGGACTCGAACTTATAACCCTGAGATCAAGAGTCATCCTCCACCAAGTGAGCCAGCCTGGTGCCCCTAAACCATCTTTTTTTTTTTAATTTGTCTCATCTCTACTGTATTCCTTTTCTCTTCTTTCTTTGCTTTTTTTAGGTTTTGCTTTATTATTCTATTTTTAGATATACAAGCTTTGATTATCCATTTAGTGTCTATTCAACATTCAATATTTTGAATATTTAAAGTCTAATATTAATTATTTCCTTATATCTGTTCCAAGGAAATGTAAGCACCTTCGATTTAATTTATCCCCTTTTCATCTAACAAGCAATTTTTGTGCATTTTAATTTCAAGTATATTTTATACCTCATTTTACATATATTTTTATATGTTATATTGTGTTATGCAGCTTATATTTATTTGCCCATAATTAATCTACTGTTAACCAATCTGCTGCTTATCTGTTGAATTCATAATGTTGCTTTTTATTCATTCTACAATTTTACCTTCATTCCTTCACTTCTTAATTTTGAATTCTTTGTCAAAATTCTTAATTTGTGTCTTTTATTGTTATGGATGTAAGAAACGTGTTTATTTTAAAGTCTGTGTCTAATAACAAAAATCAAGAGCCACGTGAGTCTAGTTTAGTCTTTGTTGTTTTTGCCAAGTTTTATTCACGTTTTTTCTTGTGCTTGGGTTTTAATGGCCGTTAGATGTTGTGTTGGAAAAACTCCTGTGAGAATAATTTATATTCGCATCTGCTAGGTACTTGGCAGCGTTAACGATAGGGACTGTTGGAGACATGTACACCTCGAAGATACACTTCATTCCCTGCAAGGACTTGTCTACCTGCGGTCACTCTGATTCCTAGGGTTATTGTATTAAAACCAATTTTGTTTTATGTTTATTTATTGTTGAGATAGAGCACAAGTTGGGGAGGGGCAGAGAGAGAGGGAGACACAGAATCCGAAGCAGGCTCCAGGCTCTGAGCTGTCGGCACAGAGCCCGACGCGGGGCTCGAACCTGCGAACCTCGAGATCGTGACCTGAGCCGAAGTCTGATGTTGAACCCACTGAGCCCCCCAGGCTCCCCTATGGTTAATTTGAAGTCTCAGCTGAAAGCGAGAGAGATGATAAGAGCCCAGCTTAGTGGACCCTAGACTTTAACTGTTCATCTTCTAAAGGCTCTCAGAATCAGAAATTACCCACAAGTGAAAAAAGACCATAAACCCTAGGCTCCGATTTCTTGGTAACTGTCCTTACCTACATTTTGGCCGGAAACTTTCTGGAGTCCTTTCTTTGCAAGTCAGTTTCTTGGGAATTGATTTTTGAGATGAAGCTTTTGTAATATGTTTTTTGTTGTCCTCAAACTCAGGTATTTAATTATAGCAAATGTGTATATGTGTGTATATATAGCGTATGTGTGTATGTATATAAACACACTGTGTGTGTGAATTTCTAGCTTAAAGCAGTCAGTGTTAAGTAAAAATTCACTGGCATAAAATGAAGGTATGTTTTTCAGTCACTCTGTATTGCCACAATTCTGTATTGTCATAGACTGTGCAATACTGATTGTGCATTGAAATGAGAATGTTCCAAATTATTTTAAGCCTTTCACCTCCTGCTGTAGACATTCTGCATTAAAAGATAATGGACTTAGCCATCCCTGTTTCTAAATGGGGGCTGGCCCGAGGATGACAGCCCAAATACCACTCATGTTTTTTTCCAAATTCATGTTCATGTAGAGTGTGTTATTTTAGGACACACACACACACACACACACACAGAGTTTGAATTAAAATCCAAGGATTTTGGGGGCACCTGCGTGGCTCAGTTGGTTAAACATCCAACTTTGGCTCAGGTCCTGATATTATCATCGGTGAGTTCGAGCCCTGCGTTGGGCTCTGTGCTGTCCCTGCCTCTCTGCCGCTCCCTCACTCATGCTCTGTCTCTCTCTCGAAACTAAACAAATATTTAAAAAATCCAAGGATTTCTTTCTGTGTTTGTAGATATAGACCATACTATCTTCTGTAAGTACTTTAAACAGTAAGGAATTTATTAAATTGGATTTAATCACTTAGGAAATATTTGGAAAGGCTAGTAGAACACATTTAAGGCTAAATTTCCAGAAATAACTACAGGTATGAAAGAGGAAGCAGAACCCATTGCCTCTGCTGTGTCTAGAAAGCTACTGCCATTACTTTTCTGGGGAAAATGGATCATTCACACCTGTCTCCTGACTCCCTTTCAAATCAAAGTCCCGCTCGGGTGTATCTGATTGGTGCAAATTCAATCGAGTTGCCTGCTGTTGCTATTATTGTGGTTGATTTTACAGCACTGTCCCTTTCAATCTAACACACTCTTGTCACCTGCTATGGGAAAAAGCCACCCCAGATTGTTGTACTTGGCTCTAGACTTTCCTGGGCTTACGAATTGCCTTAGACTGCCTCTTATTGATTCCATACCCTTCTTTCGTTGGCTCCCATCCTGGCTTGTCAGTGGGGTTATGCATTGGCTCTTCCTTTATGCTCGGCTGTGTTTGAATTGGTGACCCCATTTTAAGCTGCTTATTTGAATCTTAAGACAGAGTTTCCAGTGATTGTGCCTGAGTTTTATGCACCAGAAACCCCTGGGAAAATTTCCTCCATCGTCTGTGCCCAGCTGGGACTTTGAAATACTTCTCCAGACAGTACCACAATGCCTTCAGCCCCTCTGGTCAGGGGATGGGGAGGCACTGTACTGATTTGTTAATAAGAGGGGATGTTTTAATCTATGAAAGCTCCCAAACAAAATGAAGGGTGTCTCCCGGATATGTGGATACTGACACACTCCCCTGGCGGGAAGAGAAAAGAACTGGAGAGGAAGCAAATGTATCCAAAAGAGGGAAAAGGGTGAATGAAACCACGATAATGGTGCCTTTAACATTTGAGACCCATAATACCCTTTTCTTGCAGGCAGAAAGATAAAAGACATCCTTATCCGTTTCTCTTCTTGCAGGACAGTGGCCATTTCAGTGACTATCTGGGGGTGGGGGGAGGGTGATCATTAGACCCTCGTATTCTCACCGTTGTGCTCGGAAACACCTTGTTTCCTTTGATCATTTTCTATTCTGTGTACTATGTTTAGCTCCTTCTGCGTTTATACGCACGCCTGTGATCTTTCGAAGATCTAAGCGCATGAATTTCTCTAAAGGTCAAAGAAATCTCATTGAATGTTATCTCCGATTTGTGGGTGAGTTTTTTTCACTTGATAATAAAGACTTTGTTTTTAAAAACCAGAAGAGACGGGACACCTGGGTGGCTCAGTTGGTTAAGCGTACATACAGCTTCGGCTCAGGTCATGATCTCGTGGTTTGTGGGTTCGAGCCCCACATTGGGCTCTGTGCTGACAGCTCAGACCCTGGAGCCTGCTTCAGATTCTGTATCTCCTTCTCTCTTTGTCCCTCCCCCACTCACACTCTGTCTCTCTTTCTCTCTCTCTCTCTCTTTCTTTCTCTCTCAAAAATAAATAAACTTTAAAAAAAATCAGAAGAGATGTCTTTGGTTTCCTCGCTTTGGAAATTCCTTTCAAATGCATTTTTCACATGTGCACGTGTATTTGTAGATGTCACACTACATGACTCTGAGTGTTTCATGTTTATGGATCCCGATGTGTGCATTCATGCATGTGTGCATGTGTATATACATACATGTGTATTTTGAACCATTAATGTTTTTTTGCAGCACAATGCTGAAATGATAAGAGGACCAAGCCTCTAGGGCACTGGACCCCAACGGAGAGGTAGTTTGTTCCCTGAAGGCATCTGGCAATGACTGCAGACACTTTTGGTTGCCATAGTCAGAGTTGGGTGCTCTTGGCAGCTCTAGGAATCAGGGGCCAGGAATGCTGTCAAGCTTGCTCAGTGCACAGATCGGCCCCCACAACAGAGAGCTATCCGTTCCCAAGTGTCACCAGTGCTGAGGTCGAGAAACTGTTTTAGAGACAGAGAGGTGGGCATATTGAACAAAGGTTTAGGGGCACCTATCATTCTCAAGATGCTGTTTTAATCATGGTTCAGGTAGAAGCTTAATTCAAAGATATTTCGGTATGCTTTTTATTTCTTTAGTCAGGGGGCGTGTCGGGCCGGGGGACGTGCAGTGGGCATGCAGGCGGTGAGGGCAAGCCCCAGGTGTCCAGGCAAAGAGTTACCTTACAAACGACTCTCATTTAAGCAGAAATTGGTGGGGCGCCTGGGTGGCTCAGTAGGTTAAGCGTCTGACTCTCGATTTTGGCTCAGGTCATGATCTCACAGCTCCTGGGATTGAGCCTGGCATCGGGCTCTGTGCTGATAGCGCAGAGCCTGCTTGAGATTCTCTCTCTCTCTCTCTCTCTCTTTCTCGCTCTCTTTCTCCGCCTCTTCCCCACTCATGCTCTCTGTCTCTCTATCTCAAAATAAATAAGTAAACATTAAAAATAATAATAAAGCAGAAATCGGTACATGCCACGAGACAGGCCCCCGTCAAGGTCTCTCGGCTTTTGGAAGCACGGATGTTGCGGGGTGATGGGTGGGGCGGTTAGGGATCTTTCCAGCCTGGATGAGCTCAGGGAAGGCTTGGTAAAAGATGTGGCATTTGAGAAGACAGCCTTGCAGAGCAAACAGAGGAACTGACACATCAGTCTCTTCCCACTTTGAAAGGTTACTCGCGGCTCTCCCGTGCAAGAAGCGAGGAGGGCTTTGTCAGCCGGCCTTCCGGGCGTCACCACCCTGCTCCCCTTCCCACGGCTCCCAGATCCGTCTCTGTTCCCTGAGTGTTCGGCCAGGAAGCAATTCTGGCTTCTTCCTCGCCAGGCCATCCACGGAAGGCCACCCGCCCCTTGGGCCATCTGTGTTTCCCTTCAGGAGGCCGTTCCTCTGTCCTCCACGCCACCGCTATGTCTAACGTACACATCAGCTCTGTGATGTATCCATCGCATATCAGCCGTCGCGCAGGACTGTAGCAATGGGCAGACGCTGTGAAGGAGGACCACAGAGCTTTAAATCTCTGTGAGGACTTTTGTCCTGGTACGGAGAAAGACACTCACAGTGTTAAACCCACACAGGGGTGCCCTCCCCTAGCTCCTGGCTGTGCTCTCCTATTTGGGGGTCTCAACTCCCATCTGTCTTCCTGCAGGACTGGCCACCCAGGAACCACCTCCCTCCCCACCAACAGAAATACACACTCCCAGCTCTGACTCGTTCCATGGAGGGCGATGCCTGTGGCCTCCCAAGTCCCCCAGAGCCATCCGAGGTCGATGAGGACCCTCTCACTCCAGGCTCCAAGGGGTCTCCGTGTTACGGTGACTGCAGACAATCCTTCTGGGTCTATTGATTGTTCGTTGGAGACCTATGGGGTTTCTTTCCAATTCCTCCTCCAACATGCACACATAATACATCTCCTGAAGACAAGTGTTAATTATCAGAGATATTACGGTCTAAACCCATAAGGTGGAAGAGAAATGCCTTTCTACTATCCCCACAGTTTTCAAAACTTCCTCTGTGCGCGTAATTAACACCATATATAATTTACCTTTGAACAGTGTGGATGCCTCCACCCTTTCACACTGGGACCCCTAAGGCCTGTTGGAAATACGAAATGGGCCCATTTTCCAGTTTTATGCCTTTTAAGAACCGCTCTCCTGCCTGCACAAAGACCTAACAGAGGCTCTGTAATTACTTCTTGGAAAATGCTAGATTAAATTCTTAGCCAAGGGCCATTCTCTTCCCCAGACTCTGCGAAGGCAGAGGAGAGGATGGTTGTGTTTTTCCTAGCAACATAAAATTTTAAATTGAAAGATAGGACCCGGAGCTCGAGGCCGGTTATTCAAGGTGGAGAGAACAATGGAGCGAATTCCAGAAGGTCAGAAATAATGGCCATAACCGGTCGCTGAAACTAACATTGCCTAATACGTGAAAGCAATGAATTGGGTGTGCGTACAGCAGGCATCGAATTGTAGGTAGTATTTAATTATTTCCTTTAAAGATGTTTGTATTTTTAAAAATTATATGTAGCCGTGTTTAGAGAAGGATATCAAGTCACTGGAATAGAAACACGGGGTCCTTTTCTTCTTCTAGTTTCTGCTCTGACTCGGGCGATGACCAACTTTCCCACCATTGCCCGGACAGTGGGTCCCCTTCAGGACATCACAGGTGAATTCCCAAACTCTTTGGTCACTTTTGGTTATTAGATCAGTCTTGCTTCCTTGCTATCCCATTCGGTGTTATTTTAAATCGCCAGCTCCTTCGGGCTCCTGGGTGACTAAGTCAGGAAAGCATCCAACTTCGACTCAGATCAGGATCTCACGGTTGGTGAGTTCAAGCCCCATGTCGGGCTCTGTGCTGACAGTTCAGAGCCTGGAACCTGCTTCAGATTCTGTGTCTCCCTCTCTCTCTGCTCCTCCACCACATGCTCTCTCTCTCTCTCTCTCTCTCAAAAAAAAAATATTTAAAAAAATAAATCACCGTTCCATAATCATTTCAGTCCCCCTCACCCACCTGGCAGTGAGTGGCTTGGACACAGAGGGTTGTACACAGCCCATGCTGACGTTGGGGGCCAGAGGCGGGAGTGGGTGATGTGTCTCTTTATTGGCTGCCATGTGCGAAAGTTCTTTGTTGGCTGCTCTTTCTTCTCTAACACCCAAGTGGCTACTGGTTCTCCCTCTGTGCCATGCTTCCAAAAGAACGCTGGTTATTTTGGGGAGGATGTTTGTGGGTGTTTCAGAGAGCTCCGGGTGCCTCTGCCCGCTATGCGTCTCTCCGGATTTGTGTCCAAGTCGGCTGTGTCTTCCTCCTCTTCCCCCCCGGTATCCACTCCACATCTTGTTCACAGGTCTCCCTACCACACTAGCAGCCCTGTCAACGGAAGTGGCATCCTGCCTACTCTCACGCCTTCTCGGAAAGTATGTGCATCTTTGCCATGTGACATGGGGACAAGTACGGGCTCCCCCCAGCAACACACCCTGCCCTCACTCAGCCACACCTTCCTTCTCCTCTCACCTCTGACTTGCCCCAGCAGAAGGCGCTTGGCCAATCCGTTAGCTCATAAATGTTCAGACCTGCGGTTCCCAACCTCACTGAGCGACAGGACCTTCTGACATTTTCCACTTCATGATGGACTCCCTGGATGACTCGCCACTTTGGGGAGAAAAAGCAAGATCCACTTTTCACGAGTGTGACACTCCTTCAAAATGCCACCTCCTCTCTCTCTTAAGAGACTTCCTTTCATGTTGCAGTTGTGTGCTTGCGCGTAAGGAGTGGGTGAGTGATGCTGCTTTGGGGACATCGTTGATTGTGCGCTCAAGGAAAGGAGCTCACGGCAGTGACCCTCTCAAGTCAGGATGTGGCATGCTTAGCAATATGCATGCTTCGTTGGGGACCTAGGTAGCCAATTCCCGTATTTGGCAACTGACAACATGTGGTTACGGTTGTGACCACCTTCAAAAATCGATGGGCCCCCTATGTGTCCCTTTGGTTTGGATGTCAAAATTGATGATGACTTATACTCACCAAGAAGGCATGACAGGCTTGTTGCTTACATAGCTGAGGTCTCTGGGGAGAGTGGGACAAGCCTCTCAAGCAGGTCCAGGATGACTCGACAGATAGCGGGAGAGAGGCTGGCCTGGGTCTTCATGGTGCTTAGGGGATGGGGCAGGGGTGACAGTTCCCCCAAAGGATCAGGCCCTGGTGGAGAAATCTCCTCCTGGCTCCAAGAAGGCACACGCAGGCTTTCTTCTCATTTTTCCCAGATGTGGGGTACAAGGAGTAGAGAAAAAGAGGGGAAGCTTGAAAACTATCAGCCGTCAGAAGTCAAATGGGGCCAGAGACGTTATCGTAGTTACATAGACACTAGAGAACACAGAGAGGATGCTGTGCTCCAGACTGGTCACCAGGGAAGGCTGGGTCTGGTCCTCCAAGAGGCAGAAACCAAGATGGATTCATCGTGCAAGAGTTTTCGAGAAAAATGCCTATGGGAAAAAATAGGGAGGGGCCCAGGCAAGCTGGAAGAACAGTCAGACTGGAGTGCAGGTTTGATCCTGAGCAAAGGAGCGAAGAAGAGAAGGTTTGGTGGAAATATCCCAGATGGCCACGTAGCCTAAAAAAGGGGCAGCACAGTCTTTTTGGGCCAAAGTCAGCCGTTCAGAGGAGTCCCTGCTAGGAAGGGGTCTTCCCATGTGTCCCTGCTGTACCCACGTCTGAGCTGGGAGCAGTCTGAGGGAGCCCTGGCCTGACAGAAGGGATCTGGGCCCCTGGTCAGTGGTGCTTCCGGTACCTGGAGGGAGTGAGGCACCTTCTCATGGCCACCACCTACATGCACCTCGTCTGATGGTTCTTCCCTTGACTCAGATGGTGGAGTTCTTTTCAGAGTAACTTCTTCACATAATAGGGTGGAAGCAAGGAAAGGAAAAAACAGTTTGATAAAATTTTAAAGATTCTTTACTCTCCATTTCATAATTCTTTTTTTTTTTTTAATGTTTACTTACTTTTGAGAGAGAGAGACAGAGAGACAGAGTGCAAGCGGGGGAGGGGCAGAAAGAGAGGGAGACAGAATCCTGAAGCAGGCTCCAGGCTCCGAGCTGCCAGCACAGAACCTGACACGGGGCTCGAACCCACGAACCTTGAGATCATGACCTGATCTGAAATCGGACGCTTAACCACCTGAGCCTCCCAGGTGCCCCCTCTTTTTTTTCAGAATTTTGTTAATGTTTATTTATTTTTGAAAGAGAAAGAGAGAGACAGAGCGAAAAGATTCTTTTACTCTTGACCAAAAACAGCGTGGGGCCAGCTCGACTACACTATAGGGTTGGCTCCATGTGGATTTGTCTATTGCAAAAAAAAAAAAAATCTGCACACAAATGATAACAGGGGTTATCCTTAATGATATTCCAAGGAATAGGCCACAGAATCTGAAGGCAATCCCAAGGCAATTCCAGATACATTTTAAACAATGGCGACCTTCTAAGAACAAGAACACAGCCTTCCAAGGTGACTCGCTGAGACAGGCCATTCTCAGTATATTCAGGATTTCAAGGGTAATAGTAAAACACAGAATCGCTCTGTTTTATACTTTCATTTCCTCTGGGTGTGAGCACAAGCAGATGGGTGTGTGCGAAGATTCTTCACTATGAGGCTGATGAACGGGACTCTTCCAAGGCTCTGTGCTTAATTTTGTATTCGTATTATATATACATTTTTTTAGTGTTTTTTAAATTTTGTTTTTGAGAGACGTAGAGACAGAGCGTGAACAAAGGAAGGGCAGAGAGAGGGGGAGATACAGAATCTGAAGCAGGCTCCAGGCTCTGAGCCATCAGCACAGAGCCCGACATGGGTCTCGAACTCACAGACTGTGAGATCATGACCTGAGCCGAAGTCGCCCGCTTAACCTCTGAGCCACCCAGGAGCCCCATATATGCATTTTTTAATCGAAGGGAGATTGCCATATTTGATAACTTTGAGGACCCACAGAGCCTCCATCCACCCACCTGGGTGAGTGTGTCTGTGCATGCGCACCCCCGCGGGGTTTCGTGTGTTTCTATGACTTCCCTTCCTCCAGCCCCACACTTAGATACATATGGTTCTCCATGTTGGCGGGGGGGCGGGGGGCCGGGGGGGTCTGCTATTCTCCACTTATGTTTCTAAATGTCTTTGGACTGTCTAATAAAAAGAAGTTAAAGGGTATATCTGGAGGAAAAAAAAAAAAAACCTGGTTAGACAAATCTCTGAATCAAAGAGAGGGGTGGGTAGAGGAGGGATATTTTCGTTCCCTCCCAGGGGCTCAACCTTGTGAAGTTTCCCACTGTAGTTTGAGAAAAGGATCTCTTCCTACAAACCACTAGAGGGCATCAGCATGCAGACAATGTCTGGATGTAGGCAGGGTGCTGAGCTCCAGGGAGTATGGAGTGAGGTGACTGTCACGTTGCTGTAGTCAACGAGTCCCTTTTGCTTTTTGGCAGGCACCTTCCTCCGCTGGGGATTCTGCTTCCTGGCTTGGAGCCATCCCGGTATCTCCTCCATACTCCCACCTCCCCCAGGGAGGCCATGCGTGCCCCTCCTCCAGGTGCTTTGCTGCTGGGATTATCGTCTCCGTGAAGGAAGGTTAGCCCGCCATCTTCAGGAACATAGACCAGGGAGACATACCGGCCATGGAGGGAACCATGAACCAGACCTAAGTCCATATCTGTCGCTGGCTGTGCGATCCTGAGAAAATGTCCATGTACTTATCTGTAAAACGAGAGGGTGAGTTCTCTAAAGTTCTCTGGATCTCTAAGAACAGGACTGGATCTGGGAACTCATTCTCATGCGAAGGCAAAAGCCTGGTTCTTTCCTGTTATCCAGCAGGTGGGCAATCAGGATGAGTGGTTAAGAAGTCTCGTTCCAAAAATCTAAAACCAGCTTCCTTAATATTGTTTACAAACTAATGAATAGAATCCAGAGTTAGGGACTTCTTTGGGCTTCTGGGCCAACATGTAAGGAGCTTAGAAGTCATCTCTCCCGTCTACACGACAAGAGAAAAGATGAACAAGCCAAAAAGCCACTATTTTTCTTAGCTCTTTCAGAAGACGGACATCAAAGAGCAAACAGTCGCCCCCAAAATGGTGAGACAGACAGGCATACAGAGAAACACAAGTTAGTGGGGCTGATGCTCAGAAGAAGAAAACTCTTCAGGAACCAGTACCACGTCGCTTTCACCCATTTACCCAGCATGCCATGCCTGACGTGCGGCAAAACATGACAAAGGGGCACTATAAGAAAAGCAAAATGAAACAAAAACAGTCCACAGATTGGAGAGAAACGAAGGAAGTCCTCAAGACTCATCAAGAAACCAGACTCAGCCGAGGAAAGAATCCTTGAGCTTAAAGGCGTCAGTAGAACCTTCTAAAACTGAAGGGCGAAGGGAAAACACAACGCAAAAGACAGACGGAAAACCCAGGGACAGCGGGGTGATAAGAGAAGGCGGAACACGCGTGCATTGGGAATACCAAATTCAGGACTCATGCTGTCATCTTGTTACTGTCAAACCACCATCCCCATAACCACCACTCTGCTCCTAAAATGCTGACATGCACTGTCATGGTTCTGGCTTGTAACGCATAGCATCGCCAACCCTTATTACAGCGTGAGGAATTTCCATCAATAATAGCAGAATAACGTTCTTTGGTGAGGTGTGGTGACTTCGCTCATCCCGGTGAGCATTGTTTAATGTCCTGAGTTGTCACATCGCTGTGCTGTACACCTGAAGTGAATACAACACTGGGTGTCGATGACACTTCAGTAAGAGGAGGGGTGTTCATTTACAACTTGGCGATTTTAGCAATCGACTTTGGAATTGAATTCATTGAACCAGATCTTGAACGGGCTCCTATATTATCTCTGTTCCAGGCGTAATGAGGGAGGGTGGGGGGCGGAGATCGAAGAAGACACAAGTGAGAATTTCAGGCAAGGGAAAGAGGACTGGCCCAGCCTCTGGGTAATCTTATAGGTCTTGTTAAATTGAGCTAGAAGCCACTCCTACCTTCTTTCACCTTCTGCCTGAATCCTCTACTTTTCAAAAGACAGTTTGTTCAACACCATGGCGGTGGGACCGGTGAGGCCTCAGAGGTGGTATTTCCTCACGGAATAAACCAGGAAGTCTTACTCGGTTTCGAGGGGAGCTTTGTATGGAGCCGGGGGAAAGTGGGAGCAGAGAGTTTGGAGAGACGGCCTCCTTGCTTTCCCTCTGAGGACACGGTCGTCTGGAGGTGTCCCGACTGTGTTCTGGCTCTTTCTCTTCGTGTTCACCACCTCTGTGAACATTGTCTTCAAAGGGCCACCTTCCCTCCTCAATCCCAGCCTCCCTCCTAAACCATTGGCATCCTGCCTGAGATACTTCAGTAGCACCCTTTTGAAGGTGACCTTCAAGGCCATTTGTGACCTGGTGGGATGATCTCGCGCTGCCCCTCTCAGAACACTTGCTTCCTCACCAGCCACCATGTTCTGGCAACACCGCTATTTGCAATTACCCAAAACCCAAGGCATTGGGGCACCCGGGGGGCTCAGTACGTTGAGTGTCTTGACTCTTGATTTCAGCTCAGGTCATGAGCTCATAGTTCGAGAGATGGAGTCCAAAGCTGGGCTCTGCACTGACAGTGCCGAAATGCTCTCTCTCTGCCCCTCTGCTGCTTGCATGCTCCTGCTTTCTCTCTCTTTCTCTCTCTCAAAATAAATAAATAAACTTTAAACAAAACAAAAGCAATGCCTCTTCCTGCATAGGCTGTTCTTTCTGTCTGCCCTGGAAAGAGCTCTCCCGCCTCTTCAGGGCTGTGTGTCATCAGTATCATGTTTTCAAATCTGACTCACGTATCACCTCCACCAGGAAGTCTTCCCTGAGAAACCAGTCCAGGTTGCACGCCTCTCCGGGTCCTCTGGTGACACGGGGACACCTCTTACCACTTACTCTGGACTATAACTGCTTCCTAGCTGCCTAGAGGGCAAAGAGTGCGTTCTTCTCTCTAAATCTATATTCTAGTACAATCTGTGGGACTTGGTTTGTTCCATGAATACAGATGAGTTGAAAGATGTAGCATTTCAAAAATAAGTTGATCATAAGGAGGAAGAAAAGAAAAGGTAGAAGAGAAAGGGAAAAAATAAAAGAAGATGGGAAAATCTGATGACCTGTCTTAAACATAAAAATTGGATAAGTTAATGTTTTGGTCCTGATTCAGATGGTTAAGGAGATACCGCTTAAGAAATGCCTTTTGAAAAGCAGGTTTGAAAAACCTTACAGATAAGAATCAGGAGAGAGAAAATGGAATATGTCTCTCAAAATGCTAAATCCATTTATTGAGTCTGAGGGCAAAGAAACCCAAAAAGGTGGAAAGCACAGAGAAAGATGGCAGAAGAAAGATCAGACATAGGGGTTGTGTCGATAAAAGCAAACGGACCAAGATTCTGTACCAAGAGACAGACAGACGAAGTCGAAACTTCAAACCCGAGTGTATAGTGTGTACATTCTACAAACCTAAAATAAGACAGTCCAAACAGGCTAAGAGTGTGGGCAAAGATATGACTAATATTTTATTTTTTATTTTTTTTAATTTTTTGTTGATTTATTTTGAGATCGTGAGTGGGGAAGGGACAGAATGAGAGGGAGAGAGAATCCTAAGCAGGCTCCGCACCATCAGCCCAGAGCCCGATGTGCGGCTCAATCTCATGACACACCATGACCTCATGACCTGAGCCGAAATCAAGAGTTGGACGCTTAACCGACTGAGCCATCCAGGCACCACTATGACTGTAATATTTTATACAAGGAACAACAAGGAAAATGGAGGTTGTCATATTAATGGAATACAAAAATTGGTCAAAGACATTATATGAGACAAAGATTTTTTGCCTCACTTTTAAATTAGCTTTAATTTTTTAATCAAAAAAGTTAAGCATGTGCATAGTCTAACTTTTTGTTTTAATGTTCAAAATGTAAAACAAATGTATCAGTTCCTTACTCCTTCCCTTTTACCCAATATTCTACAGGCAACATCATTCAACCGTTTTAGGTGTTTCTTATTTGCAGTTCAATGTTAAAATTAGTGGACATAAACTGACCTCATGTGATCAGTAATCCTGACTTAAAAATTTTTTTAACATTTATTTATTTTTGGGAGACGGAGAGGGACAGAGCACAGCAGGGGAGGGCTAGAGAGAGAGAGGGAGACACAGTATCTGAAGCAGGCTCCAGGCTCTGAGCCGTCAGCACAGAGCCCGATGCGAGATTGAACTCACTGTGAGATCATGACCTGAGCCCAAGTTCAAAGTCGGACGCTTAACTCACTCGGCCACCCACGTGTCCCTGCGAGAATTTTAAACAGGCACTTCCCCAACACAGTCGAGGTTTCGATACAAGAAAATCACGAAGCTGTAGAAATAGGCAAAGAACCAATGGTGTCTGTCACAGGGGTTGTTATTGTTGTCACTACGTGACTAGTGTTAAGTGCCCAACCAGTGATACGTTACGAGTATTTTCTTTCTGGTGCATAATTCCGTTTTGCCTGGAGTCAGGCTCGTCTCGTTACGTTTCATTTGCTTGTTTTTCTTGAACTCGCGGCTTTTTCCATAAATACTAAGCTCCGTAAAATCTCTCTCTCAACATTGTTTCCACGTTACATCTGTCAGATAATCTGTTGTGGCAAACCTCTTTCGGGAGATATCACCACTCAGGCGACCCATTCTGTTCCAGTAGGTTTTTAGGCTGGATACCATCTGGCCAGCAGGGACTTACCTTTGTCACCCTCTGGAACGCCCTTCATCCACTCCGCCTCCTTTCCTGAATCCTCTTCCATTTTCTTGAATTACTAGATAATTGTGTTGGGACAGATCCTATTACCTTCCAGAAGAAAAAAAAAAAAAGGTGGGAGGTAAAGATGTATGGTAGCTGTTTTGTTTTTGTGGTTTTTTTTATTATTATTATTAGACTTTTGCATTTCCATCCTAACACTTGATTAAAAATCTTGCCAGTCTAGCATTCTGGGTTGGAATAGATTATATGTCAGTTTTGGGGTCTTTGCCTCATTGCCGCTTATACCTCCCACTTTGTGGAAGTTCAGTGGCGTTCCGATTATGCATCCTTTGTGGGTGACCCGTTACCCATCCCACTTTGGCTGTTTTTAGGGATCTGTCTTTATCGCCGTGTTCTGAATTTCACTGTTGGGTGATTTGGCGTGCGTATTTTAGCACCCATTGTGCTGAACTTCTGGCCAGAAGTAATCTGGAATTCTCTAATCTCTAAGTAATCTCTAAGCCCTCACTTCTGGGGAGGTTAATTGCATCGTTCTTTTGATAATATCTTCCCGTACATTTTCTTGATCTTTGGTTTTGGAAACTGTAAGAGTTTCCCTGAGACCCGATTACAGTATTATCAACTCTATTCCCTCTGCTCTATCTTTTACCCCCATGACTAACTGACTCTCTAACTGGAAGTTTGTACTTCTCTCAATCGTCTCTTTATCTATTTGTGGCCTCTTGTCTATTTCTTCGGGATTTTGTTGTTATACTTGAAGACTTTCCACCTTTGTTTTCCACACTCTCTGCTGAACTTTTCATTACGGCTTTTGCATTTTTATTTTTATTTTTTATTTATGTTTGAGTTGTTAAAATTTTTATTTGAGAGAGAGAGCACACACGCTTGAGTGAGGAGGAGGGGCAGGAAGAGAGAGAGAGAGAGAGAGAGAGAGAGAGAGAATCCCAGGCAGGCTGCATACTCAGCCCAGTGTGGGGCTCGATTCCATGAACTGTGAGATCATGACCTAAGCCAAAATCAAGAGTCAGATGTCGAACGGACTGAGCCACCCAGGCACCCTCAGTTTTTATTCTTCTTAGACAAAGAGAAAATAAATCAGGAATTGACAAGACAAAGGAATCTTCAATTAGGAATTCTAAAAAAACAAATTTTAAGTTTATTCATTTTGAGAGAGAGACAGAGAGAGCAGGGGGAGAGGGGCAGAAAAGAGGGAGAGAGAGAGAGAATCCCAAGCAAGTTCCAGGCTCTGAGCTGTCAACACAGAGCCTGCCATGGGGCTCAAACCCCCAAAACTGTGAGATCATGACCTGAGCTGAAACCAAGAGTCGGACGCTTAACCAACTGAGCCACCCAGGTGCCCTGTTTTAATGAGGAATTCTACACAGAATTTGGGCTGGGGGAGTAAATTATTAAAAAGTAACAAGCACTGTTTATACAGCCTTTTCGGCTCGGAAGGGCACTTTTCACCTGGGAGACTCCTTTCCCGCTTTCACAGGGACAGAGGAGGGTCTGAGTGTCCCTCCTGCACAGGCTGCCTCTTAAGTAACTTTTATTTAAAATAATCAACATGGCGAAGGGGCCCATTTTGGGACGGCTTGCCCTTGGCTCTTACCTTATCTGTGCAGGATACTGCTGGGTAGGGTATGGGATGTTGGATCTAAGCGCTTCTCCCAGAAACCTCAAATAATCACCTGACTGGCAGCCTTCCCTCACCTCTGGCTTCTTTGTTATTTGGCGTCTCCAGTTTCTCGGGATTTCCATCACTCAGCTAGGCAATACTGACCTATCTCTCAGTCTCCCCGCCAACCTCCTGTGATGGGGGCACGGGCCTTTCTCTCATTGCTAAGTCAGTTAGCAGTCATTCATCCACGCTCCTGTTTCATAGAAGCGTTGTTGTTTGGGGCTGGAGAAATCTGGTTTCATCAAAGATAGAAGTTACCTTTCAGTTTCCCTTGTTCTTTGCAATGATTTTGAGAAGAAACAGAAAACGAACCACCTTTTTTTTTTTTCTCTATGACTTGAAAACCAGAAGCCTCAGTCTGTTTTGATAAACGTTACAATTCGCAGTAAATATGTAACTGACGCAAACGTTTATCTGGGGAATAAGATCGCATCAAAACATATCAAAGCGAAATATTTTTTTAATGTTTATTTATTTTGAGAGAAAGAGAGAGCAAGGAAGAGGCAGAGAGAGAGAGGGAGAGAGAGAATTCCAAGCAGACTGCGCTGTCAGCACAAAGCCCGACGTGGGGCTCGAACCCACAAACTGTGAGATCGTGACCTGAGCCGAAACCAAGAGTCGGACGCTTAACCAACTGAGCCACCCAGGCGCCCCTAAAAGTGAAATATTTGATGTTCACGGGGAAATCGACAGAATTAGAAAGGTGGCGAGGGAGTTATGACACTTCTTTAAATCTTTGATGGATCAATAGGCAAAATTAGGGAGGCTGGAGATCTGAATAATGTAATTGATTGGTTCAGTTTTAAAGATCGGTTTCCAAGTCTGTGCTTTGCAGAGAATAAAAAGAAACAAAACACAGATCCAAGAACCTATGAGAATGTGTTTCAGGAGGAAGTTTTTGTTTCAGGTCGGTAAGCAAAGGGTAGATTATTCGACAAATGTGTTGGGGAAACTGGCGACTGAGAAAATAGAAATAAAATCTTTTTTAACAAGGAGGGGAAACCAAAAATTGCTTAAACGTTATGTAACTTGTTGACAGAGGGGAGAAATAGGTCTGGTGAGCACCTGCACCGGTTTTTGCCTTATTTTGTTACCCCCGTCCTGCAGGGTAAGGTGCGTGTTCTAAGCTGGTGACGCGTCTATATTTCTAATTTCCTTTTTAGGTAAGAGAGTATTTTCGCTGAAGTAGCCACTGTTTTTTCTTTTAAGGTAGTTGTCCTTAAACCTTGGTATGCATTGGAGTTTCCTGGAGGGGTCTGTTAAAATGCAGATTCCTGGTACCACCTCCTGGAATTCTAATGAACTTGGACCCCATGGCCACAGGGCATCTTTGTTTTTAACAAGCAACCCAACCGACTCAACCCCCTCGTTTGAGAAACACTTCTTTACGAGGTCAAAGTTATTCAAACAAACCAGATGACATTGAGTCCATCAAGGAAAAAATCCTTGAAGAATAGGAAACAGGGGACCAAGGGACTGAATGTTCCTTGAAGAACTAGAAGTCAGATGGGGAGATACCTCCTCTACCTGCTTGGGGGAAATCACATATAAGCAGGGACCGCTATGTCCTAGGTTCCAACGCTTATACTTTAGTTTTAACTCTGTCCTCAGCTGGAAGACACACATTTGTGTTTCACATTTTAACATTCCTGATACCAGGATGTATCTTACAGTCAATAGTGTCTTCGAGTTGTACCTGACACCATTTTTCTTTTTGTAAGCGATGCATAAAATGATAGTGTGCCTTAAAACTTTTGGTGGCTTGGATTCAGGAAATAGGGTTATGTCACCATTGTTTTGTGTGTGTTAGATTTTACCTTACTTGTACTTTTAAAAAAATGCTTATTTATTTATTTTGAGAGAGAGAGAGGGAAAGCATGAGTGAGGAATCGGCAGAGAGAGAGGGGAGAGAGAGAGAGAGAGAGAGAGAGAGAGAATCCCAAGCAGGGTCTACACTGTCAGTGCAGAGCCCGCCATGGGGCTCCATCTCACGAATGGTGAGATCACGACCTGAGCTGAAATCAAGAGTC
The DNA here is from genome assembly GCA_030068075.1 of Paguma larvata. Taxonomy (NCBI): domain Eukaryota; kingdom Metazoa; phylum Chordata; class Mammalia; order Carnivora; family Viverridae; genus Paguma; species Paguma larvata. The sequence continues at coordinate 19,028,277 of CM057843.1, forward strand.
GGATGCTTAACCCACTGAGCCACCCAGGCGCCCCTAAATTTAACTTTTCAACAAACTGCCAAACTGTTTTCTAAGTGGTCATACCATTATACATTCTTACCAGCAGTGCATGAGGGTTTCTACACTTGCCGTGGGCAGTCTGTGGGATTTTAACTATTCTTGTAGATGTTAATTGTATCTCATTATAGTTTTAACTTGTATTTCCCCAGTGACGAATTGTGTTGAGCATATTTTTAAGAGTTTATTAGGCATTCATATATCTTTTTTGATGAATTGTCTACTTAATTGTTTTGCCCATTTTTAATTAGGTTGTTTGATTATTGAATTATAGACATTCTTTACATTCTGGACAGAAATCCTTTTTCAGATATGTATTTTACCAGTATATTCTCTCATTCTGTGATATTTTTAAACTTTCTAAGCAGTGTCTTAAATTAAGCAGCTCTTAAATTTAGAATTATAATCCATTTTGAGTTGGTTTTTGTTTGTCGTGTGAGATAAGAATCTGATTTTATCTTTAAAAAATGTATATCCCATTGTGCCAGCATATTTGTTGAAAAATAAATCATCCTTTAAAAAAGAACAACGACTGGGGTACCTGGGTGGCCCAGTCAGTCCATTAAGCGTCCGACTTCAGCTCAGGTCATGATCTCACAGTTCGTGGGTTCGAGCCCCACTTTAGGCTCTGTGCTGACAGCTCAGAGCATCTCCCTCTCTCTCTGCCCCTCCCCTGCTTGCACTGTCTCTCTCTCTCTCTCTCTCTCTCTCAAAAATAAATAAACGTAAAAAATACATAGCAGAAACACATACGCATAGCAGAAAATTGATAAATTTGGCTCAAGTTTTGAGTGTAAAGCTTTTTTAATGCAGTTTTAGCAGAGTTCATTTTTTTAGCGCACTTCAGCAGCATTAAGTGTGTTCACGTTGTGCAGACATCACCACCATCGGTCTGAAGAACGATTTTCATGCTCCAAAATTGAAATTCTCTACCTACTTAAAACATAGCCCCCGTTTCTCCTCTGTCCTGCCCCTGAAAACCTCCTGTCCACTTTGTATGGATTCGATGACTCTATAGGAGCCTCATTTAAGTGGAACCCTTGTGTCCTCAAGTTGATGGTTGAATACCGTTCCGTTGCGTGGACACACCACACCTGGCTCATCCATTCAGGTGAGGATGGTATTTGGGTCCCTTCCGCCTTTTGGCATGAGTAATACGGCCGTGAGCGTAGGTCTACAAATATTTGCCGGAATCTTTTATACCCAAGAGCGGGATTTCTGGATCCTACGGTAGTTCCATTTTTTCTTTTTTGAGGAGCCAAGATTCTCTTTCCCGCAGCGGCCGCACCATTTTATGTTCCCATCAGCGGTGCAAGAGGCTTCCAATTCCTCCGCATCCTCACCGACACTTCTTATGCTCTGTTTTTTTTAACTAATAGCCATCCTGATGGATGCAATTTTGAAAAAAAAAACCTTCTTTTTGATTCCCTCCTCTTTTTTTTTAAAGTATGTATTCTTTTGAGAGAGAGAGAAAAAGCACGAGCAGGTGAAGGGCAGAGAGAGAGGGCGAGAGAGAATCCCAAGCAGACTCCGCGTTGTCATCACAGAGCCCAACGTGGGGCTCCCACTCACGAACCATGAAATCATGACCCCAGCCAAAATCAAGTCAGACGCTTAACAGACTGAGCCACCCTGGCGTTCCTTCCCTCCTTCTTAAAACGTTTTCTTGCGTGAGTTTCAGAACCCCGCATGGCCACGTATTTCTTCCCGGCGTGCTAGCCGTTCAGCCACAGTCCCACCAGCAGTCTGTCCTCTCCCTCCTGCTCTCACACGTCAGCCCTCCTCTTTTCTCTATCCTTAGACCCTCGAGATTAAAAAAAAACAAAATGAAAACCCATCTTATTAATGCTGATACACACTCTGAATTTACCTGCCTTAAAAAATCTCCAGTCCTGACCCTCACCCCGAATTCCAGACTTGAATATACAACTGCCCAGTCAATACCCCCACTTTCATACCTATTAGGCTTCTGAGCTGTAAACTATCCACAGCACATTCCTGCTTCTCACCCCACTTTCGCAATCCCGCTGTGCCTTCTCCTCCGTAAACGGCGACAGCATTCGCCCATTTGCTCAGGACACATACTTTGAATTATCTTCCCCTCCTACTCTCCTCCCGTTCAGCAGGAAGTCCTGATGACCTGCTACCAAAATAGATTCCGAGCCCGGCCACCCCACACACCCATGCCACTGATGTCTTCGTCCCAGCCGTATGAGCACCCCACACAGAGCTGCGATCTCTTCTTCACCGGTGTCCCTCCTGCGGTTCTGTCTTCTCCCCACGGTCACACTTCACACACAGAAGCCGGAGCGGTCCTCTGAAAGCATCAGCCAACCATGCCACCCTCGTCCCCAGTCCCCTGTGTCTTCCCCTGACTCAGAGTCCTCACTGTGGCCCGAAGGCCCGCGGGAGCTCAGCAGTGGCTACTTCTCTTACCTTGTGTCACTCCTGCTCGTGACGCGTGGCCACACCGGCCTCCTTGTCATTCCTTGGCACTTGCTGACTCTTTTCCTGGTGGGCTGGCTCCCTAAATATTTGCACGGCCTCCTCCATCACATCAAGCCTCTGAACAAACTTCATTTCCTCAAGGAGGTTTTCTTCCTGCCTCTCCCTCATAAATCGGCACCCTGTCCCAGCATATGCAAGCGTTTTATTCCTGCTTTATTTGCCATCCTGGCTCTTGTCATTTGCCTGTTGAACATTGTATAATTATTTGGCTATTTATTTTCTCCCGGTCCTGCCTCTGGACAACGCATGCATTGTCTTTGTTTTTCATGTCTCGCTTCTCCAGCACCTAGAACAGCGCCTGGCCCCTGAAGATTTTCTATTACCTTTTCGAAAACGATTTCTTCTATGAAACAATAGCTCTTGTGACATATTAATAAAAGAATTCCAGGGGCGCCCAGGTGGCCCAGTTGGTTAAGCGTCCGTCTCTTGATCTCGGCTCAGGTTATGATCTCACAGTTCGTGAGTTCTAGCCCTGCATCAGGCTCTGGGCTGGCAGTGTGGAGCTTGCTTGGGATTCTTTCTCCCTCACCCTCTCTCTCTCTGCCCCACTCTCTGCTCACGCACGTTCTCTTTCAAAATAAACATGACAAAAATAATAAAAGACTGCCCTCTCTTTATTTAATGGAGAGCTTTGGCTTTGGGAGTACATATTCATCAACAATCAAGTAAAATGTCAGTAGAAACCCAGTGTCCTGATGTTCTCCGTTAACACTTAGAAAATTTCCTGAGCACATTACTCTGTCATCAAGAGGGCCACCCCGGTTTCCAAGCCTCTACCCTGATCCGATCTAGGGCACAGCATCTGCGCCCTGCAGCAGGAGATGGGAGAAATCCCAGGAGCATTCCTAAATCGGGAGACCGGCTTCATTATTATGCATCCCCGGTAAATCCTAAGCATGACTTATGAGACTCCTTTTAGGATGATTAAAAGAAAGAAAGAAGCTAGTGAGAAGATCGCACACTTCATTTGTAGCCAACATCTCAGGCGGTTTTCTTCCGCGGTGTTTATAAAGGGAGCCCAGGGGAATGAAACGGGCCTCTGAGTCTTGATACCCCGAGTCAGAGAACGCGAGGGGCCATATACCTGAAAGAAGACGGCGGGGTGTCCGGTCAAGCTGAAATGGAGAAATAAAATGGTCTGTGTTGGTTGGCTCTGTGTTGCGTGTGTGTGTGTGTGTGTGTGCGCGCGCGAGGTGGGTGGAGAGCGGCCGTTACAGAATAATGACGATAAAGGTAGGCAGTGCCCAGGTGGTAAAATCTATGAGAATGTTCCATTGGAAACAACCACTGAAGGGTTTTAAGCCAGGCTCTGATTCAATGAGCTTGCATTTTGGGAAGATCTCTCCAGGTGCAGCCTGGAGAAGGTGGTAGAGGGGCAGCCAGAGATGTCCAGACTGGTGATGAGGCCACCGTAGTGATTCAGGGGACAAAGAAGGGTGATGATATGGACAGAGAGGGGCCAAGGAAGGTGGTAGAAACCACTTTGTGTCCTGGGATTCAAAGGTGCAAAGTGACATCTTTGAAAGGAGTCTAGTTTCCCCAGAGTGGCACAGCATCCTCCCTCGGACAGACGGACAGAGACGCGGAATTATAGCCAAATTATTTCTGCAAACCCGAGTCCTTTCCTGAAGGATTAAGATCCCTTCTCTGCAGATAAATGAACTTCTCTTTTTCTATGGTTTCTGCTGATACGGACAGAGCTCCAAGAGAGATTCGAACTGTAAAGAAAGCTTTCAGTGTGAGATGTCAAGTCAAGTTCTACTGCTCTATTCAGAGCAAACCCTGCTCTCGCCAACCTTCCTCAACCGTAGCAATGAGGGCAGTCAGCCGGGGTTGGATGCCCACCAGGAGAATCCAGCATGACCCCCCAAGCAGAGCAGTGGTCCATCCTGGAAATGACAAAAAGAAAAGGGAGGCGCAAACGTGGTCACACACTGGCCACACACCTACCATAGCGCTAACTCCTCCACACAAGCCCGTTCTTCTGTAGGGTCAGACCGTGGACCCCGCCTGGCCCTCCTTCTGAGCTGTGATTTCCTGCCTACCAGTCTTTCCCAGCATGTGCCTGCTGGAATACATTGTCCCAAACCCACACACCAGAGACTGCTGAGTTTGTTTTCTTTTCCAAAGCAGAACTTCTTACAGATACCAGCCCTATGTGGTTATGCTCCATCTGCTAACGCCTCTCCTTCAAACTCTTTCTCGGTTCGGTTCTAGATCCTGTATCACCCCCAGGCTGTCCTTCCAGATGGTTTCCGATTGGGTTCAGCCAATGGGAAGTGTTGGCAGGGGATCGGACGGTGGAGGAGAAAGGTCACGGTAGGTGTCCTTCTCTTCCTCCTGGCTTGGATGCTTCGTCTTCCGTTTCCTCCTTGACCGTAGTCCCCCACCAGGTGCCCCTCCTCCACTGCTCCATCAACATCCTTCCACTTCAAGTTGCTTCAGCCCCCGGGGGTGATCACAGCTTCCTTCTGGTGCTGCTCTCTGGGTAAATTCCTCCTCCCTCGTCTGTGCCCTGTGCCCGGCCCACCCCTCTGGTCAGTGGTCTGCCCACACACGTCTCTGCACTCGAACCATCTGCAACGAATCTGCTTTGCTGCCGAGACTCTGACATTAGCCCAGTTCTGGTCAATCGTGCTTGCCATCTGCATCAGTTCCTGGTGCTTCCCACCATGGTGGACATCTGCAACTTGAACGCTATGGGTTAGCCCTCTCGTCCATGTTACCACCATGGGCACTCACCTACAAGAGTTTGTTCTTGGGGCACTTGGGAGAAGCTCAGTCAGTTAAAGCTTCCGACTTCTGCTCAGCTCCTGATCTCATGGTTCGTGGGTTCAAGCCCTGCATCAGGCTCTGCGCTGACAGTGTGGAGCCTGCTTGAGATTCTCTCTCTGTTTCTCTCTCTCTCTGCCCTTCCCCTGCTTGCATGCACTCTCTCTCTCTCTCTCTCTCTCTCTCTCAAAGTAAATATACTTTAAAAAAGAGTGTTCATAAGAACACACACACACACAGACACACACACACACACACAAGCACATTTTGGGATTCCGCAGCACTTTTGCCCCTTTTCTGTGGCTTAAAAGGGCTGGCCTTGAGGGAGTCTTCGTAACTCCCCTTTGGAATCTGAATGGAACCGTCAGTGACATCTGAGGTCCTATCTTTATTTTTTTCTGCCTTGTGTCCAAAGGTCTCACATCCGCGGGGAGGATTTTGGTGTCTTCAAGGGTGAGGATTTAATTCAAGACAACGTGAGGCTGCACCTGATTCTGAACTATTCGGGACAGGGTCACAGAATGGATTGTACAGAGCTGAAATTGCAAACGAGGATTTTAAGACCGTTTGTCGTGCGGTGAGTGACGTGAACTCTCCCCCCATCTACATCATCCTCAGTAATGTTGTCCTTGCTCAGGAGGGCTTTTGAGAGAAGGAGTTACTTTAAAGCTATGGGAAGAAGTGTGAAAAGTCTTACCTTGCTCAACATGGTGAAGACAGACAACATTCAAGTTCGACAAAACTTAGAAACTGTGGAGGGTACATCCTCGAGAATTAGCACAAATTGGGGGGCGACGTTCCAGAGTCTCGCGGGCTGCTGAATTGATAGAGGTAGAAACAAATTATGCAAGAGTATCCCATCCAACACCAGAGATCCTCCTGGCTCAGTGAACAGCTCCGTAGCATCGAGTAAGTTCTATGAGCCAAACACCCGAATGCCACCCTGCTCAGTGACATAACCCCGTAGCTCCTGAGACCTAGATGGGTGCATGTGTGTTTAGATTCACTAACTGTGTGAAATATTTACTAAATGAGTGAATCCCTGATTCACTCTCTCTCTCTGCCTGACCTTCTTCCTTCAAGCAATACTATGTTCTAACTTTATTGAGTCTCCTACACCTGTCTTCTACCCTACCATAGGTCACCCACATCTCTCCCTTGGATAAATGAAATAACCTCCTATCTAGTCTCCCTGACTGCAGAGATTTCTCCTGCCCATCCATCTTCCTAAAATGCAAATTTGATCAAGTCTCTTTCTTGCTTGAAACTCTTTGGTAGGCTCCAAATTGTCCTCAGACTCCCTAAAATTGCATACGAGAAGGGTATTCCTGACTTGAAATCTCCTTAACTATTCAGACTGCTCTCTTGCTACTCTTGACCTCACACAATGTGTTCTAGCAACATAATAAACGTTGTCAGTCACACCAGATGTTGTCTTACGTCTGGGTCTCAACTATTCCCTATTTCCCTTAGCCCAGGGGATGCAGACATGCCAAGTTGTCTCTTGGCTTGGGTCTTGAACAGTCTTTTTCTCCTCCATCCATCCCTTGATTAACTCCTACCTACCTGCATGTCTCAGCTAGATGCTACTTGATCTGTGAAATACCCCGTGGCTCCCCTTAAGTACAGGTTAGCATCCATCTTTTGTGTCTCTTTTGCATCCTATGTTTATTTTAGCAGAGTGTTTGTTACCTCGTATTTGTTCCATTATTTGCACGTTTCCTTTACTGGACTGATCCAGACAAGCTCTGTGAAGGTTTTGCTCTCCGTATCAGTCCTGGTCTCGTCCCAAAGACAGAACCAATTCCAGCAATCCTAAGAGAAGGAGTTTCATGCAAGGAATTGGGTAAACAGTACTGGAGAGCTGACAAGGAAGACAAGGAACAGTGAGGTGGGACAGGAAACAGCCACCACCCCCTAGCGCTTGGGGATTGAAGGCAAGAGGCTGCGGCTCCTGGAGCCCCAAGGCTTTGAGGAGGGATCTTGCAGAGTGGGGAGCCCAGGTCTCGGAGGAGAGGATGCTAGCAGGCTGGCAGGTGCTGGTATGTGGCCACTCAGGGGAGGGGCCCCAGAACTGGGACCCACTGGCTGGCTGCCACCATTCCCTCCTGGTCGTGAGGACAGATGCCGCTGGTTTGGGGAGTGTGGGGAGAAAACCAGAAACTGGAATTAGCCACCATGGTCAGGGCAAAGAGCATCCGGCAGCAAGGACCAGGACCAGGACAGCCAAGAACAGGAAGAAGCTGGTTTCCTCTCCTCCGGCCAGCCTCCCTCCCTCTAGCACCTGCTGTTGGACAGACTCATGGCCACTGGCCCAACAGGAAACCTGGACTAAAATCACAGAGGATGGGCTCGAAGCTGAGGCATGACAGCTTGAGAAACATAGCATCTAGTTCACCGTGATTGGGGTTGACGAACGGCTGAGTTCAGTCCCAGAAAGTGACCAAAATGAAGCAGAGAAAACTCCGCTACCTTCCACGCAACCGGAGAGAAGTCGGTCACAGACAACACATGCGGTGACTAAGTGTCTTTCAAACCGCAGTGGGAACGCAAATCACATGGCATCTTGTTAACATGCAGACTCTGATCCAGTAAGTTGCCGATGGGGCCTGAGACTCTGCGTTTCCAGCTAATTCCACCTGGTCTGCAGACACACCCGTAGAAAGACACTGGTGACGGCAGCAGGGCCGTGCATCCCCAAACTATGCAAACCTTGTAGACAACAGACTCCAAGACCCTCAACTCATCAGCGTTCTCAAACATACTCTGCAGCTTCCCGCCCCGGTTATCTTATTAGGCGTGCCCTCTGGGCACTACCCCACCATCAGATTTCTACACAATGACCTACGACAAGTCCGTGCAAGTCACAGTGGCTCCAGAGGCCTCCCTGATTCCCTACGCAAATTAACGACTCCATTTATTTGATCCTTGCCTTATGGAACAACCCGCATTCCACATCTTAAGCTGCCAGTGTGCACACGTGTCCCAGTTTCCATAGGAAGGTAAGGATCTCAAAGTAGGGATCTCATTCTCTTCCACGCTGTTTACCTAAATACGAGACACAGAGCTTCATGAGCACCCGATGCTTGACAGCTTTAGTTGAATTAAGTCACTTGAGAAATGCCCAACAAGAGAACTGCGTGGGAGCAGGGACACTCGGAAGGGCTTTCTCAGGTAATACCTTTCTTTGCTGCTGTTTCGTCTTTCGCTGTCTTGGGGGTCTCTCGGGGAAGTTGACTAATGGAGGTGGTGAAATTAAAGCCGATCAAAACATCCAGACAGTTTGCCCTGTTGTGTCAATAGGCGGAAGACCGAGGGGCTAGGGGTTGGGGTACCATTCTGTTGATTAACTGAATTCCTCATTAAATGAATTGGCTATATCTATATCTATCTATCTATCTATCTATCTATCTATCTATCTATCTATTGATACAGATATAGCCAAAATAAATATAACCTATATAAATAAATATAGCCAAAATATAACCTATAACTGTGTGAAAATTTGAGCAATTTCTTCCATTCCTTTACTCATTCATTCTTGTTCTTCTTTGTCCAATTTCTGGGGCAAATCTAAGCCTATACTTAAACATAGCTGAAAAATAAAAACGTGTAGCCCAAAATACAGAAGTCATTCAAATGAATTCACCCTTTGTTTTCATCACATTTAATCAGACTATTTGGGGGCCGATGCTGGGATATTAACCCACAACAGGTGTAAGGGTTCCTCAGTGAATCCGAGGGATTTGAGGCATATAAACTACAGCCTCGAAAATAAAGGGATACAGAAGTTAGTGAAGAATTAACGTTTTCTCTGAAAAATTATAAATGATGGGAATGTCGAGCAGGGGCAAACGCTGACCGATTATTTTATTTATTTACTTTTTTAATGTTTATTTACTTATTTTGAAAGACAAAGATAGACAGCAAGCAGGGGAGGGGCAGAGAGAGAGAGAAGGAGAGAGAATCCTAAGCAGGCTCTGCATCATCAACACAGAGCTCTGTGTGGGGCTCAAACTCATGAACCTCGAGATTGAGCCCAAATCAAGAGTCAGATGCTTAACCGACTGAGCCCCCCAGGGCCCCCCAGTGACTGATTCTTTTAAATGGGAGAAGTTGGATACTTCGAAATGGAGATTTGCTCCCAGGAAAAAAATATTCCATCATGAATTATTTAAATATTACTCAGTCATTACATTAAAATTATTTGTGACCTTCTGTTAAAAAAAAAATTGGAAGGGGCGCCTGGGTGACTCAGTTGGTTAAGCGTCCGACTCTTGATTTGGGCTCAGGTCATGATCTCCTGGTTTGTGAGTTCGAGCCCCATGTCTGGCTCTGTGCTGACAGCTCAGAGCCTGGATCCTGCTTCAGATCCTGTGTCTCCTTCTCTCTGCCCCTCCCTCCTGCTCTCTCTGTCTCTCTCAAAAATAAATAAACATAAAAATTGTTTAATTAAAAAAAAGGTTAGAAGTCTCTAGTAACATGCCACAGGGCTCTGTTTTTCTACTCACTTCTGTTGAGTAGAAATGGCAGATTTGGTGGGGTGGGGATACAGTAAGAGGGTCTCCTACTTCCCCTTGGAGTCGACCCTTAGTTCTTGGATTAAACATAAGTTCTCTGAACGGGACAACCCTCCCTCCTCCCGCACCCATGATCTCTTAGGCTCCATATGCTTTCATTTTATTATTTGATGTCTGGAGACCCTGGGTTTTGGAAAACCTTCCCAGGTTTTTAAACTCCCCTTTATTCATTTCACCCATTCCCCACCCACCTCCTCCCCACCAGTTAGTTGCGGTTTTCAAGAGATTGTTTTTTGTTTGTTGGTCTCCTTTTTTTCTTGGTCCATTTGTTTTGTTTTCAATTCCACACATGAATGCCATCACATGGTATCTGTCTTTCTCTAACTGATTTTTTGCACTCGGCATTATACTCTCTAGCTCTATCCAAAACCTTCCCAGGTTTGAAGATTCCTTTTCTCCGTCAAATACCTCCAATCAGGTCATAAGAATCCTTTTTACATGTGGGGCAAAGCGATCAACCTCTCTGGCTTGCTCAGGACTGGTGGGTTTCCCAGGAGGTGGGGCTGTCAGCACTGAAAACTGGGAAGTCTTGGGTGAATTGGGAAAAGTTCATCATCTTAACCTGAGGAATCCCTGCCTCCCCACTCCTTGTCCCCAGAACTTTGCTCCTCCGGTTCCTCTTTGGATTGACCAAGATTTAGCGTCCAGAGCTGGAGGGCAGAAACACCGCTTGCCAGCAGGGACCACGTTTTGATACATCGCAGACTGTATGGGATGAGTTCGCCTCGTGTGTCCTGTGGGTGTCCTGAACCTAAACATCTTTTCTTTTGTTAAGAAAACTTGTTTGTTAAGAAAACTCTTTTGTTAAGAAACTTAAACATCTTTTGGCTTGAGTTAGAGGCAAAGACACCTACAAATGCTACCAAAAGAAGGGGGCAACCGGAAGAGAGGGAAACAAACAAAACATCTAGCAAGTCAGAGTAGATTTTGCTTTTTTTCCAGGCTGATCTAAGAAAATGTCCAATTAATATATATTTGTTTAACAGTTATTCATTTTTGAGAGACAGAGAGAGACAGAGCATGAGCAGGGGAGGGGCAGAGAGAGAGGGAGACAGAATCCAAAGCAGGCTCCAGGCTCTGAGTCATCAGCACAGAGCCTGACGTGGGGCTGGAACGCTCGAACTCTGAGATCATGACCTGAGGCGAAGTCGGACGCTTAGCCGACTGAACCCCCCAGGCACCTTTTTTTCTTTTTTTTAATTTTTTAAATGTTTATTTATTTTTAGAGAGAGAGACAGTGCGAGTAGGAAAGGGGCAGAGAGACAGGGAGACACAGAATTCGAAGCAGACTCCAGGCTTTCTGTGCTGAAAGCTCAGAGCCCGACACAGGGTTCGAACCCACGAACACTGAGAAGAAAACATCCAATTAAAGAAAACCAGTTGGATTAGTAGATTCAGAAAGTGGAAAGTATTTTTTCTTTAGAGTATAGCTGATATATAATGTTACATTAGTTTCAGTTGATTATTATTATTATAGTAATAATAGCATAATAGTAATAATAATGATTATAATAGTAATTATTATAATTGCTATTATAACTACTATTATAACTAATATAATTACTATTAAAATTATATATAATATAATTATTATAATATATAATACACTATAATAATATACTATTATGCACATTATATTTAACTATTATAATCTATTTATAATACCGTAATTATTATAATAATAATAACAATTAGTAGTAGTAGTAATTTGACAAGTTTATACATTAACACTATGTTCACAAGTGTATCTACCAACCTTCCCATTATATTGCTATTACAGTATCATTGACCGTATTCCTTGTGCTGTCTTTTTTTCCCCATGATTTATTCATTCCATAAAGAAAGGGGAAAGTATGTGTGTATATATTTAAAAGATTTGATTTTTAAGTAATCTCTACACCCAACGTGGGGCTGGAATTTACAATCCCAAAGTCAAGAGTCACACGCCCTTCCGACTGAGCTAGCCACGCACCCAGAGAGGGGAAAGTATTGATTTTGGGTTTCTTAGAGGAAGTAAGACGTCCCCAACCAGGACCCATTAGAATCATTATCTCCTAGAGACAGTGGAAGAACACTCATTGGTTGTTTATATTATGGGAAAGCCAAACTATCTCCTGGTAAGCTTACAAAAAGGTCAAATTCGCCTTGTAATAGAGTTTTCTATAGGACATGGCCAAGACAGGGCTTTGAGAGCTAGGATTGGGGGCAGAAGAGATTGCCAGGAAGGTAACACTCAAGTTGGGCCTGGCAGGGACAATGAGACGTGAGTTCCCAGCAGGCACACCTGTCCCCAGAGGCAGGGGACAGCCCTGGAGGTGCAAAGCAGGGGGTCTCAGGAAGGAGGCAGGATGTGGAGAGAGCCCCGGGGGAGGAGATGCGTGAGATCCTGAATAGGCCCATCCACGGCCGGCACCTTCTCACCTCACCTCCCACCCAGGTCCCCTTTCTTCAGCAAAACAGGTTGAGGGGGCTGTTTAGAAGGTGTTCCCCTGCTGAGCAGCGCCCTGAGAATGGGAAACGGTTTCCTGCATTGTTCCTTCCAACCAAGTCTTTCCCAAAGGACTAGTGAAACGTCTTGATTTGTAATAAGAAATGCATATTTGGTCTTTGACCCAGTTGCCGGCACAGGGCTCCTAAAACCCTTATTTCGTAGGTCAGGAGAGCACTAAAGCAGCCTCTTATTGTGTGAATAGGGTGGCTTTGGGAAAGCCCTTAGGTAACCTAAATTTGGGGGTTGAGGGGAACAACCCGGTGATTAGGGGTTGAAATTTTCAGTCCCACCCCCTGACCTCTGGGGATGGGAGAGGTGCTGAAGGTCAAGTTCAATCCGCAATGGCTAACGAGTTAATCAATCGCACCTGTGTAAGGAAGCCTCCATAAGAACCCAAAAAGCTAGGGTTCGGAGAACTTCCGAGTTGGTGCAACTGGGAAGCTTTAGGGAGACTGGTGCACCCAGAGAGGGCTAGGAAGCTCCGTGCCCCCTCCCCACACCCGCCCTTTGTGTCTTTCCCAGCTGGCTCTTCTAGAGTTGTATCCTGTTATTACAAACCAGTGATCCAGCGAGTACAATGTTTCTCTGCGTTCTGTAAGCTGCACTAGCAAATTAATTGCACCGAAGGAAAGGGTTGTGGGAACTTCTCCGTGCGTAGCCAGTGGGTCAGAAGCCCAGGCGACCCCTGGATTGCTATCAGTGTCAGAAGTGGTGAGAAGTAAGGGAGGTAATTCATTCCCAGAAATAACAAATAAAAGCTGTGCTGTCTACTTAATAGGTTTACAACCGATTGGAAGTATGTACGACCCACCCCCCACCAAAACAATAGAGTCTCAGACCCTTAGACACTTCACTTCTGGTTCTTCGTCTCCTCTCTGTTTCTCAGGCTTTTCTTCGGCTTTGCAATGAGCATGGGCCAAAGAACCAAGGGAGGAGGGACTGAAAGTCTGTGTCACTTCAGGGATTTGTTCCAATCAGACTACTTTTTGCCTTATATGGGCATAGGCGGCCTCTGGGTAAGGCTGTACCCTCTGCAGCACTCAGCCAATGAGAAGCCAGGGGAGGGACTTGCATGCTAGGCAATAAATGGTCTGCTGTGCCTGTCCCTCCCCTCCCCCCCCCCCCCCCCCCCCCCCGTGTGCCTGTCCATGAGACACCTGCTCTTGCAAGAACGTTGATTAAAGCCTGGTTTCACTGTGCTCTGAGACTCCGAATCCCTCCTTTGAGTCAGTGGGCTTATTTCTCACAGTGTGGGGAGGGGATGGCAGTCCTGTAGGACTGAACCCTTAACCTGTGGGATCTGACGGCATCTCCAGGTACTCTGTGTTGGAATTGAGATGAACTGTAGGACATCCAGCTGGTGCGGGAGTGGGGATCCCCACATGCCAACATGGTGGAACTTTCGCGAGCCTTGAGGGTCGCCTGAGGCATAGCTTCTAGGAGTCCGATGTGTTGTCTGAAACTAGCAAGGCCCACAGTTAATTGGAAGGTCGCTGGGACAAAGGAAGAAAGGTGCGGTCTTGTTAGTTTGGGCTCCCTTGCAAAATGTGTGTTATCGTCAAGGATTAGAAGGGAGTCAGGGAGGAGGTATAGACCGAGGGGCATAACTCCTTAATTCTACTAACCAAAGTATGTTTTGAAAACATACTTAATGTTTTATATTTTTGAGAGAGAGAGAGAGAGAGAGCAAGCAAGGGAGGGGTAGAGAGAGAAGGGGACAGAGGATCCGAATCAGGATCTATGCTGACAGCAGTGAGTCTGATGTGGGGCTCAAACTCATGAACGGTGAGATCGTGACCCGAGCCGAAGTCGGTCACCTAACTGACAGAGCCCCCTGCCCCGCCAGGCGCCCCTGAAAACAGACGTCTCTGAGGCAGCTTCCCGAAGATGGTTCAAGTTCGAGATCAGCAAACGGTCTATCTTTGCAAAGACATGCAGCATGAAATTCAGATTAGAGCAATAAGGAGACAGGATTGTGTGGGATATTTACAGAGACTCTAAAGTATCTGAAAAGTTTTATTTTTAAAACCTCCAAAGCAAATGGCAAATGTTAACATTTGTCAAATATCAGCAGCGAGTACATGGATGTGTGTTATATTATTTTCTGCACCCTTCTCTGGATTTGAAATCTATAATAAACTGCGTGCCCCGTGGAGGTAGTCCTGGCAATTGAATCTGCAGGATCAGGTAATGACCACAGATGGAAACCACCTCCTCCCTCCTCTTCAGGGGTTTAAATCTTTATTTTGCCAGCTGTCAGAAAACGAACTCTGGAGCTTTCGCAAAGAGTACAAACTGGCAAGTCTTATCCTCGTCAGTCTTGGGGTTTTGCTTGGTTCATAGGATATATTTTTTCTTGTTTGGTCTGTTTTCTTTTTTTTTAAGTTTATTTATTTTGAGAGATAGAGAGAGAGAGAAGGGGAGAGGCAGAGAGAGGGAGAGAGAGAGAGAATCCCAAGCGGGCTCAGCACTGTCAGCTATGGAGCCCAATGTGGGGCTCGAACTCAGGAACCGTGAGATCATGACCTGAGCCAAAATCAAGAGTCAGACACTTAACTGACTGAGCCACCTGGGCGACTGGACCCTTGGAGATTTCCACATGTAAATCAGAGATATATTTGGTTCTATTTATTTTTCTCTTTGATCTGATGTGGAGAAGCACAATATATATACATATATATATATATATATATGTATATATATATATATATACACACACACACACATACAACATATATACGTATATGTAAGTTCATAAACTGTAACTATATCACTATATAAATATATATGTAAGTTCACAAACTGTAATTATATAAGTATATAGCTATATAACCCTATATATATGTAGATTTATAAACTTTAACTATATCACTATATAACTATATGTATGTAAGTTCATAAACTATAATTATATGACTATATAACTATATAACCCTATATATGTAAATCCACAAACTGTAACTGTATTAGTATATAGCTATATAGCCCTATATATATGTAATTTATAAGCTGTAACTATATCACTATATAACTATATATATGTAAATTCATAAACTGTAATTATTTTACTATATAACTATATAACCCCATATATATGTAAATTTACAAACTATAACTATACTACTATATAACTATATATGTAAGTTCATAACTGTAACTATATCACCATACCACTATACAACTCTAACTCTATGACTCTATAACTTTCTACCTCTTCTCTAAATATATATATAATTGTATACCATATATGAGTAATTATTAACATTATTAAATACATGCATATGATCAGATACAGGGATTTGACCGTATCCAGTTGTGGAAGCTGATTAAGCTGCCGTCTTCATAGTGAATGTTGGAGTTTGGAGGCCACAGTGCACTCAGGGCAGGCCCCCGAGAAGGAAGGATGGGTGTACAGGAGAGGAGAGTAAGAACACGCCGGAAGCCACAAGTAGGAGCTGGGCCGGTGAGGACAGCCCGAAGGCCCTGGGGGTTCTTGTGGCTGCTGAGCCTGGTGGCAGTGGAAGTCTGCAGAAGCCGGAGCCTTCCAGGGAGAGTGGGAGTCAGAGAAGGTGGAGGGGCCCCCCAGGGGAGGTTGGGGCAGCCCCGGCCCCCTGTGAATGAGCCGGTAGAAGAGCCACAACGTTAAGTGTGAGCAGGCGTGAGCTACGGAATGTCTGCTTCCGTCCTCACAACCTCCCACAGAGTTCTCCGGGACCCCCACACCCCCTCCCTAGAAACACCCAGGGAAAGAAACTCTGGAGAAGGCCCCCGTCCCGAGCCTCCATGCTGCAGGAGCCAGAAGAATGTACCTCTGCTACAGAGAACAGAAAGACAAGATTTGCCCAAATGGTGGGTGTCTTAAGCAGATCACTATCCCTCCTCGCTAGTGTCTTTTTTTTTAATCGTTTTTCTTCGCTAATATCTTTTTCTAAAAAGAAGGGCTGCAGACCACCCATTCAAAATAACTGATATTTAGCGAGTGCTTTTTTAAATGCTCATTTATTTATTTTTGAGAGAGAGGCAGAGAGTGAGTGGGGGACGGGCAGAGAGAGGGAGACACAGAATCCGAAGCAGGCTCCAGGCTCTGTGCTGACAGCAGAGAGCCCAGCGCGGGGCTCAAACTCCCTTTGGGTCGGTTTTGATCGTCGAAGTTTTTCAGGGGACTGTATTTCATCTGCATTGTCCATTTTGTTCACGTAAGGCGATGCTCAGCGTTCTCTCTGAGTTGTTGTGATATTATGCAGTCCGTAATGCTAATCCCTCTTTCATTTCTGATGCTGATCATTTGTGGTCTCTCCCCCTGTTTATTTTAAGTGGTCTTGCCTGGCCCTGGCTCGTTTTGCCCATCTTCCGATCAAAAGAACTGACTTTTAGCTTTGTGGATGGTTTTCGACTCCAGCGATTTCAGCTCTTATCTCAATAATTTCTTTCTCCCCCTTTATTTTCGGTCAATTTTCCTGGTTTTTATGTCACCTCTGACAGTGGAATTGTAGGTAATAGATTTTAGGCCCTTTTTTCATTTCTGATAGAAGCCTTTAAAGCTCTGCGTGTCGCTCCAGAAAGATCTACGATGAGGGAGAGGGGAAGAAAAACCAAAGTAGCACATTCTTTGGGTAGCAAAGGCACTGGGGAGAGGTGGGGAAGGATTTCATTTGGGTTAGGAGCGAAGCGCTCTCTCTCTCTTCCTTACGGGGGCGGGGGGAAGGCGAAGAAGGGTAATGATGAGTGAAGGCTTACAGATCTGCTGATGAGAAGCTGAGAGCGTCTCCACACGACCACTTACTCCCCCCAGCACGCAGGAGGGAGAACACCCACGAAGTGTGTGGGAGGGAAGAGTGGGGAAGATCTGAGCCAAAAGGAAACCATGGAATAGTGGCGGCAGGGTGAGGAGGAGGGGAGTTGGTGATGAAGGGCAACAGATGCATCAGGCAGATTGAAGGGCTCGCACGGGGATAACGGCTGTGATTTTTAAAGCAAAGCAGTTAACCTGGATGTGTGATTTTCTGCTCAGAGCTCAGCTGCTCCTGTGACAACGTGGCGGAAGCAGATATGGGGGTCCAGCCACGACCGCAGCTTACCAGGTGAGCAAGACGGTGACATCTGGGGCAGGTGGCGGAGAGGGATCCAGGGACTGAGAACATTTGCAAGGAAGTGATTAAACTCACGAGTCATGGGTTCGTAGCTAGTTAGCAACATAAGGACAGGGTTTGCAAGGCCCAGTGAAATCGAAGCCTCACAGCACGGGGGGAGACCAGAGTAAAAGACACCGGGCTGAGCTCGTAAAGTTAATTCTGAGGGAGATGTGGTTGCTGGAGGTGACAAGGTCTAGGTGTGACCGCGGAAGAGAGTCATGATGCAGACTTGGAAGATACCTCCGGAGGGGCTGCTTGGCTCGTTGGCATGGATGTTCCAGTCCTCAGGAGTGTTGGCTGGAGTGTTGGCAGACAGGAAATGTACAAGACATACCATCTTCAGTGAGTCATGGGGAGGGACTGGCAGGCTGATTGACAGCAGGAAGAAGATGGGGGAGAGGGTGAGAGCTAAGAGTAGCATGGGCCTTAAATAAGAAAGGGTTTTGCAGGACAGGGGTAGAAACGGGCTGGAGTTGGCAATGGTGGATCAGCAGTGGTGGATATTGAAACTGCTTCCTGATCCTGAGGTTTTTTAGGCTGTGGAAGAAAACTCAGGCTCTGCTTGAGGGGATTTCAGAGACACCAGGACTTTCAGTCGGCATCCAGCACCTGGTAAGAAATGTCCCAAGAGAAGCCTGTGGTTGGAGGGGAGATGACTAGAGTGGGAGTTCCAGGAGACACAAAAACTACAGGGTTTCGACAAGGAGGAGGTGTGGAAAGTTGACTCTGATTTAGAAGTATAAAGGATGAAGCCAAGACTGGAGAGAGATGAGTCGAGAGGGTGGTTAGGACTACAGCTGCTGGTGTCAAATACGCACTGGGATGTTTGCACGCAGTCCGTATTGGCTTCCCAGTGGCCGCTGTAACAAGTCACCACCAACGTGCCAGCCGAAAACAATGCCTATTTATTATCTTACAGTTCTTTTTTTTTAAGTTAATGTATTTATTTTGAGAGAGAGCGAGTGGGGGAGGAGCAGAGAGAGAGAGAGAGAGAGAGGGAATCCTGAGCAGGCTCCACACTGCCAGTGCAGAGCCTGACAGCGGGGCTCCACCTCACGAACCACAAGATCATGACCTGAGCTGAAACCAAGATTTGGACGCTTAACCAACTGAGCCACCCAGGCGCCCCTATTATCTTATAGTTCTAGCAGTCAGAAATCCAAAACAGATTTCACTGGACCAAAACTAAGGCATTGGCAGGGATGTGTTCTTTCTGGAGGCTTTAAGGGAAAATGTGTTTCCTGGCCTTTTTCAGCATCCAGAGATTGCTTGCTTTCCTTGGTTTGTCTCCCTTTCCTCTATGTCCAAAGTCACCTATCCCTCTAGTTCGGACCCATCAGCTTCCCTCTTCCCCACTGAAGGACACTTATAATTACATTGGACCCACTGAAATAATCCAGGATAACCTTTTTATTTTAAAGTAACTGGTTTGACAACCTGAGTTCCTCCTGGCCATGTAACATGACCCATTCCCAGGTCCCCAGGGTTAGGATGAGGACATCATGTGTCTACCCCCATAGTGTCTTTCCCAAGATGCAGGGATATACATGCAGATCCCCTTAAGGGAGCCATGCCGTGTTGCAAATAAGCTAGGTTTTCGGGAAGTTGAGCACAGTGCCCGAGAACCTTCTAGGACCTCAGCATCCAAGGATGGAACCGTGATCTAAGCAGTAGTTCCCACACTTCACCAAGCATCTGAATCACCTGTGGGGGGGGGGGTTAAAACACAGAGTGCTTCCCTCTCTTCCCCTCTCCATTTCTGATTTTGTAGGTCAGGGGTGAAGCCTTAAGATGTACATTTCTAACAAATTCTCAGGCGATGCTAACACTGTTGGCCCAGAAGCTTCAATTTCATGGGCATGGGTTCATGCCTTAAAAGTTCTGTGAACCAAGGTAATGATGTGCTGGTTTGCACATGTGTGTGGATGTTTTGTGGCTTGTGTTTTCAGTTTGGGTTCAATCTTCGATCTCTGAATCCCAGCTCCACCCCGGGTCTCCCGTGGGACCTCTCTACTGCTTGTTATCCGCATTGTGAAATGGGGACGGTCACAGTACCCGATTCATGGGAATGTCACGGGGATTAAATTAATTAACAATAAAAAGTGCTACCCGTGCTATAAACGCGTTCACCAGTATTTAAGAACTTTATCAGCCCGTGAAGAGGCAGGCCTAGGAGATCTTCTTAGCACAGAGAGTTTATTCGGGTAATTTAGTGGCACAAGTGGTGGACAGGTGTGGGAAGCCAAGATTAGCCACCGTGGGAGTCACTGCTACCATAGGGGCAGGGACTGCTGCAGGAAAGGCTTCCAGAACTCAGAAACTGGGGCCTTCGAAGGGATGTCCAGTAGGAGCAGAGTAGGGGCAAGGCTGGGGAAAGGATCTGTCAGCAACCAGGAGTTGGCTGGCCCATGAGTTTGCCCACAGATCGTGGGGGTAAAAAGAACAAAAGGAAAACTCTGCCCCGTGGAGCCCCGTGACCTCTGTTAGCTGTTTGATCTCAGCTCCAGCATGGTTCAGGCAATCCCCATTCACTTCCCCGCCTTGGAACAATGAACATTTAGAGCAGACACCGAGAGAACATCTACTCCCACACACAGTCTGTGCCCGTGCGCACTTGTGCTCAAGGAGACTTCGCCCGCTGAACACACGGCGAAATCCTCACGCGGCGCTGAGACCGTGTGGTGGGCCTTCCCGGGGAGAGGCCCTTTTAGCACACGGAAGAAACCAGAAGGTACCCAGTGGGGATGGATCCCACGGAATAAACCAAAGAAAATGGAAAGAGGCGGATGCTGGATGTGTCTGGGGCTCGGCTTGCAATGTCCGTCCAGCTGGTTTTCTGGAATATGTATGCATCAGGAAGATCATCTCACCCCAAATGATTCTGCTGTATTTCATGAGAAAAGTTCCTCCTTTCATGATGTCATTATGATGAGTGATGGCTTGGGTCATTTACACAGGTCACAAATTCCCCGAAGCGAGAGGCTCAGGTTAGAACACGGAGCCGTGGGAGCGGTGTTTAGAGACCTACAGACACAGATGTTGAGACTGCCATCCTCAGCTTGCGCCAGTTGCCACTGGCAACTGCTAAATGGACATGAGGGAGCAGACCTGGATCTGAGTCCAGGTAGACCTACATGGGCGCAGGCTGGGAACATCCTTCCCACAGGTGACCTCCTATGATATTGCGATTTATAATAAGAAATCGAGACTGGGCTTTATCCAGGGCTCCTGGCACACATCTCCTAAAACCCTTGGAATTTTCTAAGTATTAAGAGCCATAAAGTTGTCTTTTGTCATTCATCACAACTCTTCCTAAAGTTTGCGTTAACGGGGTGACTTCTGGGAAGCCCCTAAGGATGGGAACCAACTGTGTAACTAAAGAGTTGGAACTTTCTGCTCTCAGCTCTTCCTCAACCCACCTCCGACCGCCAGGGAGAGGAGAAGTGCTGGAGATTAAGATCGGTCACCAGCAGCCAATGATTTAATCAGCTGTGCCTCATGTCATCAGCTGTGCTTCCATAAAAAGTCCTAACTGAGGGGGTTTGGAGAGTTTCAGGGTCGGTAAACACACGGAGGTGCTGGGCAGGTGGGGGCCCGGAGAGGACACGAAAACTCCATGGCCGTCCTGCATCTCTTGCTCTTGTCTGCTTGCTCCCGCATCATATCCTTCATAACAAACCAGCAAGCTACTAGGTAGATGGTTTTCCCGAGTTCTGTGAGCCATCCTAGCAAACTATCAAACCCAAAGAGGCGGTTATGGGGACATCTGATGCAGAGCCTTGGTGGCAACCTTGACTTTCCACTGGTGCATGAAGCAGGGGGCAGTCTTGCGGGACTGTTTCCCTGAGGGGTGGGAACGAACTCCAGGTAAATTGCATCAGACTTGAGTTACACCGTAGGACAGCCAGCTGGAGGGGGAGAATTGGAGATCTGCTTGGCGGGGGGAAATGTGCATGCATTTGGTGACCAGGAGTGTGGAGAGTATTCTGTGAATAGACAGAACAGAGAGGAGTCTTTTTGGTACACCTCTCAAGGTCAGACCAGGAGGAAGGGTCAGCGAGGAGCCTTTGCCAGGGAGGCTGGGAATAGCATCTTGAGATTAATAGGCAGACAACGCAGATCTTTTTGGCCCGCTTTTAGGGGGATCTCTAAACTTCCAAATGGCATGTCTTCTATCCAGTGAACTGTTGTGAAAGTACTTTCTTCCACTCCGAAGTTTCTGGAGTCAATCTTGTCCTTAAATAGAGGGATCAGAGGAATTCCTTGGTCAGTATGTCACTTCTCTCCATTCCATTCACTTTGCCACTGCTCCAGCCCCACCCAGCCCTGCCTCTTTCCACATGATGGAATTGCTGATTGCAATCCACTCTGAGGGTCTGAGTGTCCTGAATTCCAGCCCTAGTCTTTCATCCCTGGCTCTTTGCTTTCTGCAGCCAGATGGCCCCAAGCATCCCGGCTCTCCAGGGACCACATGCTTGGTCTCCCCACGCATATGGACTCTGGCTCCTAGGCTGAGCTCACTCTTGGTTAATGGTGCCTGTAGCCTGGCTGTTTCCCCCTCCTCCCACTTTGACCTTGATCCCCCAGCTTGAGACCTGCATTTCTCTCCTGTTGCTGTAGTTTTATGCCTGGCCTCTGGACTCACTCACTTCCAAGTTCTTTCACTAGACAGTCACCTGCATTGCTGGGGAGAGAACACTTTTGATATGAAGTCAGCATATGTTTGGTTATTGATGCAAGGAAGAAAGGCAACAGTTTTATACCCTAGTTTATAGGTTCCTCTTGGAAGGGGGTCAGGAAAGGTGTGGAAGACATTGCTGAGAACAGGCCACTACCCAGACGTTAACCATGGATCGATATGGTGAGATTAAACCCATTATCAACCCCAGCTGCTCACCGTTATCACCCAAGAGTCTAAACATTCTCAGGGAGCCAGGGTGGCTCAGTTGACTGAGTGTCTGACTCTTGATTTTGGCTCAGGTCATGGTCTCCTGGTTCGTGGTTTCGAGACCCAGGTCAGGCTCTGCACTGACAGCATGGAACCTGCTTGGGATCCTCTCTCTCTCCCTCTCTCTCTCTATGCCCCTCTCCTGCTTGTGCTCTTTCTATCCTTATCAAAATAAATAAATAAGTAATAAATAACATAAATAAAAAATAAATACATTCTCTTGCTTCAAGTCCCATGCCAGGACAATTGAATAAGAGTCTCGCGGTACAGCTATGACCAAGGACCATAGAGTTAGGCTTTTCCTTTCTTCATCCAGTACTCCTAGAGTGAGGGCTGAAATCCATATTTTTAACTAACATCTCAAATAATTTTTACTAGCAATACAAGATGAGTTTGGCAAACACTAGCTGCAAGATCTGATCCCAAAGCTTCAAACAATCTGTGAAATGTCTCAGTCAACCTAGAGAGTTCCAAATGTCCCAAAGCATCCTGCTTCTGATGGGGTCCAAACCAGTTAGCTATGGAACCACAGTTAGAAAACCCAAGACTATAGGAAAAAAAATTAAGGGAAGCTTTATACCTTACCTACATTTTTTGTATTTAAATCTTTTATTGGTCTTTATTTTTCCTAATATGTTTAAAAAATTGTTTTAATGTTTATTTATTTTTGAGAGAGAGAGATATAGAGAGAGAGAGAGCGAGAGAGAGAGAGAGCAGGGGAGGGACTGAGAGAGACACACACACAAAATCCAAAGCAGGCTCCAGGCTCTGAGCTGTCAGCACAGAGCCCAACGTGGGGCTTGAACTCATGAACCCCTAGATCATGACCTGAGCTGAAGTAGGATGCTTAACTAACTGAGCCACCGAAGAGCCCCTTTAAGAAAAGCTATGGTTGGTTACTACTTTGCATATTGTTTTCATTTACTTTTAAGACTTTTTTGTCTTGAGAAAACAGAAAATGTATCAGTTCACATCCTATATATTCTCTATTTTTTATTAATTATCACTGTTTGTGAAAGGCCAGTGCAGTATCTCATGTAGTCATGACTTGAGGTTGTGTGAGAAAAAGAGCATGGGCCAAAGGCCTGGTTTCTCTTCATCTATTTCAGGACCCATGAGCAGATTGCTTAATCTCTGGGCCTCAGTTTCCTTACACCTAAAATGCAGAACAGGGATAATATTAAGCCACACTTCATAGGGTAGTTGTGAGGATTAAAAAGGGTTAAAACACATGTAAGGCATTTAGCGAGCATCTATGATTATTGTCATTTCCACTGTCCACCTTTGGGCAGGGTTTATACTCATGGTGTGTTGGCAGAAGTCAAAGACCCAACTCTGAAGGGCTCGTCTTATTGGTCATATTTGGCAAGCCATGGATGGACTGAATTATCATCATAGAACTCCATTCATTTCTCCAGAAAGTTGATGCAGGACATAGTCACTAAGCTTCATCAGTTTCTAATTTGTTGGGCAGCATCATGGTGATTATGGAAGGAAGAAACCAGACAGGGGACTCATAGATATCTCCCTTCCATCAACCCGCAGGCTCACCCTAGACCCTAGGCTCTCCTCAGCCTCAGAACCGCCTTCCCAGCCCTGCCTATAATTGGCTTCAATATGAAATTTCCTCCATTGCATTTCAGTAGAGTTTCCTTCTGACCAGCACTACCTTGGGAAGTAAGTTCTGCTGTTGACATGTGATGAGACCACCCCCAAGGTCATGGCCCTCGGTGACCCGTGAGGCCTACAGTATTCATAATCACTGCCTTTTGTGCTGATTTTCCTGAAGCCAGCAGTTTGTTAGGCAGACATAACAGATCATGTTCAAGCTGAAATCGGGGAAATGACTGCTCTCCTAAGGGAAGCCAGTAACTTCAGGATCCACGGGGGCTTTTGTGCATGCGCTCCTGCCCTGCTAAAAGGTATGGTTTCTTTTCTCCCTGGGGACTCCTTTCAGCCTGGAAAGATTCTGGGTTGGTCCCAGACAGGGCAGACATAACTCAGTGGCCAGGCCACTAGTGAACCAGGACAGAAACCCAAGTCAGGAGGCAAGTACATCCTTCTTGGTGAGTATGTGTCCTCTGTTACATTTCTCAGGAACTGAAGGTGGTACTTTGATGAGATGAATGCAGAAACTGGGAGTGAGAGGTGGAGGGTATTCCTGCCTGTAACATGAATAACACCATGGCCTGAGACTGAAAGATGTGCTCTTGACTCTGTTGGATTCTGCAGATCTTGGCTACGTTGGCTAACCTCCGAGGGCTATGGGGAGATCACGTAGTACGTGCCTGGCCCAGAATCAATGCTTGCCAAACATAAGTTATTAATAACGGTGTTGATTATTATAAGGGGCCCAGAATTTGTCACCCCATAATACGCCATAATTTTCTGGCCATTTACTTTGGAAGATTTCCATAATGTCTTTGAGATATGGCTTCTCCATCCATTATCTGATGGTCACTACCTCAAATATTGGTTGACAATTAAAATCAAGAATCCAGGGGTGCCTGGATGGCTCAGGCCATATAGCATATGACTCTTAATCTCAGGATTGTGAGTTCAAGCCTGACATTGGGCGTGGAGCCTAATCAATCAATTAATCAATCAATCAGTAAATCAATCAAGAATTCAAGCCCAAGACTTTTGAACAATTTTATAGCAGCTCATTTCTTTTCTGGCCATCTTCCCCTCACTAGAGAAAATGAACAGCAGTTATTTGCTAGAAAGCCTTTAAATGGGAGGAACAGGACCCTGAGATTAAACCTGTTCCCCTGCTCTCACCTCTTCGACTCTGACTTTGAACACGTTGAGCCTAAGCATCTGCTGCCTAAACTTTGGGAGAACAGAGGATGGGAAGAGGTCACCCAGGAATGGAAGGGGAGGGAGGCAGGAAAGGGGTAAGCTCAGGGAGGGTCTCAGGGACCCTTGGCACAGGAGCACAGGCAAGAAAGCAAAATTCAGCCACACTCAAAATACAATCAGGTGTCACTTTGCGGTGCTTCACCTCAGCCTGAAATGCCCAGGCTCCTCGGTCAGCCTCATGGATCACACACCTTGGACCCAGAGGGTCAGTCCTCCTCACCGTACATGGCCTCATTTGTCCTGCAGGAGCAGGGACTTAACTTTAAAATCTTCCGAGCTGGCTCTCTCCTTGTCTCTGAAAGCATCAGTTCATAGCATCTTTTCCCTCATACGAGGTCCCCCAAACTCATCACTATTGACATGTGTGGCCAGACAATTCTTTGTGACGGGGGATTGTTTCATGCATTATGGGTTGCTAGCAGCATAATTGACCTCTACTCTCTAATTGCCAGGAGCCCCTGCCCAAGGTGGGACGACAAAAAGTGTCTCCAGACATTGTCAAGTGTCCTTCGGGTGGAGGGGAGGAGGGGCAAACATTGTCCCCAGTTGAGAACCACTGCCTTGTTATACACGCCTTTCTCATTTTTTTCTATATTCTATTCAGATGAAGTAAAACTGAAATTCACGAAGGGGCACCTGGGTGGCTCAGTTGGTTGAGCATCCTACTCTTGATTTCGGCTCAGGTCATGATCCCGGGGTCCTGGGATGGAGCCCTGCATTGGGCTCTGCACTGAGCATGGAGTCTGATTGAGATTCTCTCTCCCCCTCTCTCTGCTCCTATCCCCCCAAATAAATAGATAAACTTTTAAAAAATCAAGAGAACAAAGCCTCCTTCTAGTTAAAAGTGCTTTCCAGGACCCCGCCATCAATAAGTGTTATCTGAGGGCAACGCCTCTTTGATACCTTCTTGAAGGCCCTTGCTAGAAGTAAGCACTCCTCCCTAAAAATGTTAGCAGCCCTTCGTCCTTAGTGTCACTTTACCTCTCATAGCGTAGCTGTTCCCACATCGCCCCTGTTAGCACTGAAGCTCTTCTAGCCTAAGCATCAATGTGATTGACCTTAAATTCCCAAAGAAGCCTGAAGCATGGGGCTTGAAACACAGTCACACAGTGGTTTACCAGTTGGCCAGGACAGATACATCCCCAGCCCCCATTCTTGTTAATTTTTCTTGCGAGCAGGAACAAGTGATCCAGGTGTTTCTCGTCTAGCCTGTGTGCATCTTGCACGCAGGTGCTCTGACTCGTTCCTTTCTGTGTCCCCCAGATCTCAAACAGGCCTGGCCCCAACGCGGGACTCTAGACTTAGTTCTTGCATGAATGTGTCCCTCATGCATGTCTCCCTTCTCCCCTGTGACTTACTCCTCTCTACCTCCATGGTCTCCACCTGCCAGAGGAAAGCAGCTGTGTGTCCATGGAGCCAGAATCCAACCGTCTCTCAAAAGTTCACTTTGCCGCGCAAGCCAGCCAGCACCAATTATTAAAAAACATTTTTCAGCAAAATCTAGAGCCACGGTGTTCTCAGCCTACTGGCAAGGTTCCCTCACCACAGAGCTTTCTTCCCATTGGCAGGGGAGAGACAATGAGAAACACGGAAATTTAATATCTTTGCATTATGCAGATCTGATTTAATCAGAGACGAGGGTGAAGTGCAATAAAAACTACACTTTCATTAAGTTTATGACTTACAGACTGTATGTCAATTACCCGGTTACCATGGCCACCCCGGTCCCAGCCTCCGCGGGATCGTTTCCCCACAGAGATGGAGATGGGAGGAAATGCATAAGAGACGGGACAGAATTTCCCATTTGACAGCCTCTTCCCTGTGTTGGAGATCTCTGGAAAGGAGAAGCTCAAGATGCAAGAGTCTCGATGATTCCTTATGGGAAGAACACCAGCAGAGAATGAGAAGCAAAGGAGAGAGGCCGTGTCTGCCTTTTGGTTTCCACTTGTTGCCAAGAGTCTAACAGACTCTTCCCTTTCGGGGCAATCCACCCCAGGAATATTGCAGCATGTCGAGCGGTTAAGTAGCACAAGTGAGCAGCAGCAGAAGCCTGACTGTCGTCCCCTCCTGTTTCCCTGGTTTGCCAAGGCGATGGCCCATCCTTATGCTCTTCTCAAGGATTATGATAGGAAGCTCAGCTTGTGGAAGAGGTGAATGGTGGCTTATGTGTCTGCCGCCCCTATCACATACTCCATGGGGGAAGAAGGCATAGGTATCACCAAAGTGAAATGTTGACAAGTTGCTGGAAGGAAGTTTGGCTGGTGGCTCCTAACAGAACTGTCTCCACACCACACCGCATGACTCATGGATCCTAGGGGACAGGGGGTAGTGGCGACTTAGACATGACGTTAAGCACACTGTGCTAGCTTCCTGCCCAATATCCATTCCCATTCTGACTCACAGGCTGTACTCTTACTTGGAGACCACTCCACTGAAACTGCTCGCTCCCCAGGTCCGTTTCCACCTAGGGGTGGCCATGTGATACATTTCTGGCTGATGACAAGTAAGTTGGGGACAAGGGGGCAGTGGTTTTTACTTTCTTGATTGTAGCAAGTGATTTTCTGCCTCCAACCACCTCTGATTTCAGCCACAGCTGTGCCAGGCAAGTCCAGGGTCACTGCCATTTCAAGAGCATGCTATGGCATTGTTTTGCTTTTCTCACTTAGGGTTTTCTTTGAAGCCACAGAAGTCCACTCACTTAGGAAAAGCAGAAAGGTTAATGTTCCTGTGGTTGACTCTCAAACAATGGGGGATGGTCACCCCTGGGTTAATACCCCAGCCTCCTGTCCTTCAGATAGAAAATTCTATGAGGCATTCCACATGTTTCTCTAAGATCTCCGAGGAGCCAAACTCCCTAACAGTGATGGTACATCCTTCATTGGCTCCTCCTTCCCTATCTTAGTGTCACTGTGCTCTTCCTTACTCTTGTTTCTTGGGGTTATCTTCCAAATTATATGTGCCAAGTCTTTGTCTCAGGCTTTGCTTTTTCAGAAACCCAAGCAAATGCATGGAGAAACCAATCCAAACCTGACCATCCCCAAAGCAGGACTCAAATCTCTTCCTCTCCACCCATCCTTTCCCTACTAACTTTGCCTTCACACCTCTCGCATCCTCTTTCTAGGCTTACCATCCATGAACAATCATTGAACCCACAGATAATCACTGTGTAGAGTTGCATGCAGAGGGTTCCCCACATACATCTTTTCAAGTAAATCCAAGCTGCTCTAGGCCATGGACAATGCCTTCTACTTCTAAATATTTCCTACCAGTTCATATAGTTCTAGGACTAGTGCATGGGTTGGATTTGTAAAGTTGTGTATTAGTTAAACCGTTGATAATAGGAAAAGAAAAAAAAGGAATCTCATTTAAGGTGAAAAAGACATTTGGCTTTCAAAATTTTTTCTCCTTACTCAAATGGATATATCCGGTCTACAGACATGTTCAGAAACCAAGTTACCTTGGGGCACCTGGGTGGCTCAGTTGGTTGAGCACTGACTTCACCTCAGGTCATGATCTCTCATGGTTCATAATTTCGAGCCCCACATTGGGCTCTGTGCTGACAGCTCGGATCCTGGAGCCTGCTTCCAATCCTGTGTCTCCCTCTCTCTTTGCCCCTCCCCCGCTCATGCTCTGTCTGTCTCTCTCTCTCTCAAAAATAAAATAAACATTAAAAAAAAAAAGAAACCAAGTTACCTTGATCTCTCTCTCTTTTATCTCCTTATCTTTAAAAACACAAAATGATATCTCTGAAAAGACAAGTGCAGTCAACTCCACAGAATGAGATTGTGACATCAATGTGATATTTTGACTAACTGCAGTGTATAATTGGTGCACTGGGAATTCTTTCTTCCTATCAGTTTCTTAGGTTTTACCCTTCAAGTTTAACTCAGCATTCCAACTGAGTGATGATGTTCTTCTGCCTGCATTGGCTTGATTTTCGACACCAACTCTGCCTTCTGCTGCCAGTCTTCTCTCAATCACAGATTCACACTATTTTGGCTTCTTTCTCCCCCCCTTCACATAAGTGGGCTCCATTCACACTTGCTCATTTGTCTTCCATAGACTTCGCATTCATAAAGACAATTTTGATTTCATTTCTGAAACTCTGGGAAAATCATTGAACTTCTCTGAGCTTTATCATTAGGTCTGATGTGTAAATGATTCAGATAACTCACTATAATACTTAGGACATAATAGACACTCAATACACTGTAGTTTTAATTTTGTCATCATTGACTCTTCCATGACTATCCAAGTATCTCAAACACTTTAGAGTTCAGCGTTCAAGAGTACAGCTTTGCAGAGAGTAGACCCAGGCTCGAATCCAAGTACTGCCAGTCTCCAAGATGTCCCCAGTGATTCTCTCTTCCTTGTAGTCATACCCTTGTGTTATGGGTTTCCTCCACTGGATCATGGCAGGCATGTGGGTCCAACAGAACACGGTGAAAGAACATACGTGTGGCTTCTGGGGCTAGATTATAAGGACATAGAATTTCCCACCTTGTTCTCTCTTGAATAATCCACTCTAAAGAGAGCCAGCTGCGATGTTGCCAGAACATTGAAGCATCCCCTGGAGAGACCCATGGGGTGAAAACCAGATTTTCTGCCAAAAGCCAGCACAAGCTCACCAGCCACATAGTGTGCCATCTTGGAAGCAGTTCTTTCAGCCCCAGTCAAGCCTTCAGATGATGTAACCCCAACGGGCATATAACCATAATGTCCTGAGAAGTCCTCATCAGAAGTGCCCACGGACGCACTCGTGAATTCCTGACCTAGAAATTGTGTGAGGTGATAATATTTATTGTCACTGTAAGCCCCTAAGCTGTGGGATAATTTGCTATGGAACAATAGAGAGCTAATATACTACTTAGGTTGGTAGTATGGGGGAGTTGCTTCTAAGCCTTAATTTCCTGATTTGCAGAATGAGAATAATAATAGTACTTACTCCAAAGTGTTAAGAGGATGCAGTGAGCTAATACACGCATAGCAATTATAAAAGTGCCTTGCACATAGGAGTGTTCAGAAAGTAGTAGTACTGTTATTGATGATATATATTCCCTGACCCTATTGTGCAAATGACCCTGGTCTTTTGGAGTACTTTTAGAAGCCGACCTCCTATTTACAGCAAATTCTGTCCACTACAGAGTAAATATCATCACAAAAACATGTCACCAGCTGATTCAGGAATCATCTGGGCTCCAAGGATCAGAGATCTCCTGGACCAAGGAACTCAAGAAAGACATCATTTAAGAGGCAAAATATTCAGCTGTCCTTTGACTTGTTAATGTGCCTGTAGAGTCGGTACCTGGTTAAATAACCAGGTGGACTTGGGGCTCTGTAGTGGTGGATTAATCCCCTGCATTCTATCAGATAAAGGTCTGTGTCCGCCTGGCCCCGGAGTTAAATTTTCTTGAGTTTTAAAGGAATACAGGGAGCAGAAATACCCCTACAGTCTTCACTCACTTTTTAATACAAAGGACAATCTCTTAGTTTAATAATGGGCACAGCTGAAATATAACCTTTGCCTTTTGTACAGAGCAATTGGGAAGCACGTGTCGCTGGCAATTTGGAACTTCTCTACAGGGTAATCTGTAATTTAGCTGATTAGCAAAAAGCGTTTGAAGAGCCCCCTTTGTCAGCTTAGCTCGTGCAGACACCCAGCTGGCTCCTCGGTGCAGTCTGCCTGTGGCTTCTCCTTCAGGAGCGTGGTGATGATTATCTCATTAGCTCCAACCCTCAGATTCCTTCCGAATGCAAGAGCTCTTAAGATGTCTTTGGCTGCTGACAGTCCCACTGCTCCTGGTCCCTGTAGAGAAGTGCTATAACACGGAGCAAGGGACTTTCCTCTCCGTCTGTATTACGAACCCAGCATCTGAGGACCCCCTCCTTATGGGTGAAATGCCCCCCATCAAATTTTAACTTGTGACAGCACACACACACACACACATTTGAACGTGCTTGGTTCTATGAACATGGTGTGATAAGGATAATACGCCTTGATGGGTTGCTCCCCCAGATGTAGGAGCAGAGGCCCTACCTGTGGTTGACTGCTGCGTGCTAAGAAGGAAGGGAGGGAGGAACAAATGAACAAGGCCCACAGGCTCTAGGGTCACAGAGGTGGACCGCTCTTCCAGACCTGGAGCCTGGCCTTCCATCAAGAAGCATAATGACCTGGGATTTGGGGCTCTGTGACCCTCTTGGTCCCCATGCCACCCTGTCCAGCACCCATCACAACACATGGACAACTGGAGACGATGTGGTGTCACTGCTTGTGGGCACCATGCAAGGAGCGTCAACCATGGTGTCAGGGGATCTGCGCTCTGGTCTCACCTCTGCCTCCAGCCAACCAGTCGTGTTGGGCATGTCATTTCCCTCTGGATTGTTGTTGGTGTCCAACCTAGAAAGAACGGAAACCTCTATCGGATGCAACGTCCCAGCTTCCGGTATGAGTCAGAGAAAGGAGAAAAGCACTCGGACTTGAACGCCACTACGTGCCACGCTTTTTATAGATATGATTTCATTTTGTCTGTACGCAACCTAGAGATAAGTATTTAGTCACTCTTACAGATGGGAAAGCCAAGTTCAGGGTCCAGTCACCTGATGCGTTCCTCTCTCTCCAGGGAGGAATATCTGAGCCAATACACATATCTCCCATCTGAGCTGAAACACCTTCAAGGAAGGAGCTCTTTTTTCTCTTTTAAGTCTACTAATTTATTTTTTTAATCTCTACACCCAAGGTGGAGCTTGAACCCACAATCTCATGCTCTTCTGACTGAGCCAGCCAGGCACCCCGCAGAAGCTCTTATTAGCTTTTGCATAACCAAGTTTTGCATCCTGCCTAGCATATAGTAAGTATTCAGTAAACATGTTTTTATAGAAAGTTTTTGAGTTACTTTTTTTAAGTTTGTTTATTTTGAGAGAGATAGAGACCGCATGGGTGGGGGAGGGGCAGAGAGAGAGGGAGAGCGAGAGAATCCCAAGCAGGCTCCACACAACCAGCACAGAGCTGGAAGTGGGGCTCGAACCCATGAATCCATGAGATCATGACCTGAGCCAAAACCAAGGAGTCATGGTGTTTAACCAACTGAGCCACCTAGGCGCCCTCGTAAACATTTTTAAGTAACATTTGTTAGGTGATGTGTATGTGTGTGTGTGTGTGTTTTGACCTAGAAAATATGAAGAGAATTTAAATGGCTTTTAATCCCCGCACCCAAATAACATTTGTAACCTTAAAATAATAATAAATATGTTACATGTACATTATAAAAAATTACTCAAATAGCACCAAAAGTGAAAAATAAAAGCTTCTTTTTCTCCATTTACTCTCAGTAACTTTCTATAAGCATGTCAAGCTAGGGGCGCCTGAGTGGCTCAGTTGGTTGAGCAACCAACTTTGGCTCAGGTCTTGATCTCATATTTTGTGAGTTCGAGCCCCACGTCAGGCTCTGTGCTGACAGCTTAGAGCCTGGAGCCTGCTTTGGATTCTGTGTCTCCCTCTCTCTTTGTCCCTCCTCTGCTCATGCTCTGTCTCTGTCTCTCAAACATAAACATTAAAAAAAATTTTTTAAAACATGTCAAGCTAAAATAAGCTTTCTTTTCTGTATATCTTTCTAAAAAAATTTATGTATACATATATGTGTAAACATACATAAATACATGTGTGTATATATATATACACGTGTGTGTCTGTGAGTATATCCTTAGTATATGTATGGTCTAGGAAAAAATGTGTGCATACACATATATCTTGTGTATAAATATATTGATCTGTACTTTGCTTTTTCACTTAATAGCATAATTTGGAATTCTCATATCAGAAGAGAGAGAGCTACATCCGATTTTTAACCCAGGCGTCACCGTTTAACTATGAGTAGCACCGTACTTCGTGATATGGACCTTCCATAATTTATTTAACCAGCTCTAACTATCCAGTGGTTGGGTTGTTTACAGTTCCGCCCACCCCCGGCTGTTTCCACAATGGCTGTCCTTCTCCAAACACCTTATGTTTTTCTGTATCTTCATCCATATCTTGACATTGACAATGTTGATGACATCTATCTTGTGCCCCATAAAAATATTGACAATCATTTGTCCAAAAGCTTATGCCGAAAGCTGAAAAACAACCAAGTGCATTCACAGTGTCATATGCAAGCCCCTGTTTCTTGCTACAGGGTGGCCTAGGATTATAATGCCTTCTTTTTTTTTTTACCGTTTGTTTATTTTAGAGAGAGAGAGAGCGAGAGAGACAGAGAGACCCAGAGAGAGAGAGACCGAGAGAGAGAGAGAGAGAGAGAGACAGTGCAAGCTGGGGAGGGGCAGAGGGAGAGGGAGAGGGAGACTCAGAATCCGAAGCAGGCTCCAGGCTCTGAGCCGTCAGCACAGAGCCTGATGCAGGGCTCGAACTCATGTACCATGAGATCATGACCTGAGCCTGTGGTAGGGTCCCCTCCCTAAGGGGGGAAAAAAAAAAACCAACAGAAAACACCTCAAGGCAACCTGGATCTATGCATGCATGACCACATCTCATGACCTTGTAACATGAGACCAGTTCATCAGACTATGTGTTTGTGTGTTACCATAGATGGGAGACAAAGAAGTATAAAAAATATATAAAAAACTACGCTAGATGGCATTCGGGGCTCATTTCTTTGGTACAAACCCAATTGAGTGGGAATAAAGTTGCTTCCTGGAAACAAAAGCCTCCGTGTCACGACTCACTGTGCAAGAATCCTGCTACAAGCCAAAGTCAGATGCTTAACCAACAGAGCCACCCAGGCGCCCCTAGAATGCCTTCTTTATACACTGTGATAGTCGGTTGGACATCAGCCTGGTTCGGCTAGTCCTCAGTTATTCATTTAAACACAAATCTAGGTGTATCTGGGTAGCAGGATTCTCGCACAGAGTCCTGACACTGAGGCTTTTCTTTCCAGGAAGCAACTTGATTTGTGCCAGCACGGCTCAGTCGGGTTTGTACCCAAGGCACTGAGCACTGGACGTCACGTGGCATGGTTTTTCATACACTTTCTATTTCTTTGTCTCCCATGTATGGTAACACACACAAACATGCAGTCTGATTAAGCAGTCTCAGTTTACAAGGTCATAAGGGATGTTGTCACACAGGCACACGGCCAGGTCACCTTCAAGTTTTCTCTCCCTTTTTTTTTTTTCTCTCCTTAGGGAGGGGACCCTACCACATCTGCGAAGGCATTTCGTGGATGTGACGGAAGTCCTTCATCAGTTGGCTTTAAGTAGAGATTGTGTGAGATCTTCGGCGTGAGCCTGAACCAATTCACGGAAAGGCCTTAAAAGCGGAGCTGGGGCTCGCCAGGAAGAAGGGAAATTTCACCCGCGGACAGAAGCTTCGGTGCGCACACCAGAGTTCCAGCTGTCCTTCTCGACGCCCTGCCCTTTGGATTTGGGATTTGCCCAGCCAGCTGCGCATTTGCAACATCCAGTCCCTTGCAACAAATCTCTTAATATTTTTACCTCTTACTGGTTTTGTTTCTCAGATCAAGCAGATTGTTTTTTTCCCTGTACTGCATCAATAGCTTACAACTATGCCTCATTTTATTTTGCTTCGTATCTGGATAAAGGATTGTTAGTTTTGTTTTGTTTTTTTTTATATGTTTGCTTTTCCTCGTTACTAAATCTCAATTCTCTTACCGAGTAAAGAAATATACGCTTCCTTTACCATGTTGTTATAATCATCCAGTCACTCCATCATTCTATTGCTGGATCAATTTCCAGTTTCTTTCACGGGACATTCTTCTTGGATTTGGTTGTGTATTTTCCGATTAATTTCGGCCCGCTGCACAGTCACAATTTCTTTTCTTTAACTTTCTCTGTTTCTCGTTACTTACATTTTCTCTCCTGGTTCCACTCATGATTTTTCTGGACTAAATAGTCCACCTCCACCGAAGGGGATCATAGGAGATACATTTTATGTTTTTGCAAGTCAGGAAGTCTTTCTCTCTTCATCTCTTCTTGACCGATGGTAAAATTGATCACAGAATTTAGATTCAGAATGATTTTCTCCTAATACTTTGCCTTCTAACATTGAGTGTTGCTAATGAGAACTCTGTTGATGGGCTAGTTTGGGTCTCTTTATCTATGACTCTTTGTCTCTTCTTCGAGGTCTTTAAGGATTATCTCTTTATCCATAGTGTTTAGGAATTTCATATGATGTGTGTCCGTGTGGATCTTTCTGGAATGTTCCATGATGCATGTCCGTGTAGATCTTTCTTCACCTATGGTTGTCTACACTAGAAGCCCCTGGAAACCCCAAACACATGTCTTTATAGCCTTGGAAATAAATATAAGATTTTCTCTTTTTACATGAGTACTGGCCCTATTGTATCAGAACCTACTCTAATGACCTCATTTTTACTTAACCAAGGACACCATTTCCAAATAAGGTCACATTCACGGGCGCTGGGTTAAGATTTGAACATCTATTGCGAAGACACAGTTCAACGCATAGCACCATCCTTATGCTCATAGGGGGAAAATAACCCCACGTAACGGTATGCCATTCATTTGACATTTGCTATTTTATTTCGATAAAATTTTATTGAAGATTTTTCTCTGTTGATAATCATCAGTAGGTTGTTTTTTTTTCTTTGTGCTATTTGTATCAAATCTGGGCATAAAATTGCATATGCCTTTAGCATTGGAGTTACTGTGATTCTGTACAAAATTTTAAAAAATTCTCTTTAATTCCTACTAACTAGATAAGAATACATAGTATTGGAATTGGACGTTCCTTCAGGGTTAGAAAGATGTCTGTGGAAATGTGTAACCGTTTAGAGTGTTTGTTATTTCTCCCTGCTATTGTTGTTCCCAGTTCTTCCAATATCATTGGTGCATTTAGAATTTCTATCTCTCCCAGACTCGTTTTCAGCCATTTATGTTTTTCTAGATAACTCTCCATTTCCTCCATTACTTTCTGACTGACTTGCATCGAAGTAAATCCTTTGCAATGTTTTTTACCTACAATATTCTCTCTGATGTTATTTTACAGAATCCATCGCTAATTATGTACTTTTTTCATGATTGGGCTAATCAGTGATAGATAGGTTTTGAAAATTATTGCTTAAAGAAACCCACAGTTCTTAATTTTTTTAACCAAGTCTACTTAGTCTTTCTACTTTTAAAATTTGATTTTATTTTGCTTTTTATCTTTACTAGTCCCCGCCTTTTTGTAGATGTGTTCCTTTTTTAAGCTTCTTGAGGTGAACCTTTAATTTACTTATTTTCGTTTGTTTTTATTTAGCAATGGAAGAATTTGCATCTTTAAGGATTCCTCAGAGTGCAGTTTGTCTTTTTTTTTTTTTTTTTTTTAATGTTTTTGCCCCATTTAAAGCTTCATGCAGTTGAATTCAATCTCTTCGGTAACAAAACTCCTTATCATCATCAGTCTGAAGATGACTTCTCTCCTGTGTTGTTATTTCTCCTCTTCTTCCCTCAAACTCATCATCCCCTCTTAGACACCCACCCCGGTGTATTAAATTTTGTATCTTTCCATAACTATGCAGCTCTAAAAACACTGCTTTCATCTTTTCCTTCTTTTTTCTTTTTCACTAAGCCCTATCTTTTAAAGAGCTGTCTATACTGCCGTCTGTAAATATTGTGTTTTTATAGCTGCAATATATTACATTTTATACGCAGTCTACATTGTATTTTGTTCCCCTAGTGGTGGGCCCCCAGACTCCCTCAACCCCGTGCTCCTGCAAACAGTCTTGCAATGAACACTGTCGTAGGAGTCTCTCTATGGACTTGTGGGAAGCTTCTTGTGGGTATGGACAGGGTGCTGGATCTTGGTATATAAGCTTACTTAAGTTCACTAAGGGCAACTGCTTCGCATTGAAGTATCACAGAATTTCCAGAGTAGGGCATGAAGATTCCTAATTTTTTTTAAAGTTTAATATTTATTTATTTTTGAGAGAAAGACAGAGGATGAATAGGGGAGGGGCAGAGAGAGAGGGAGACAGAGAATCCCAAGCAGGGTCCAGGCTCAGAGCTGTCAGCACAAAGCCCAACACGGGGCTCAACCCCAAGAACTGGCAAACATGACCTGAGCCAAAGTCGGACACTTAACCAACTCAGGCGCCCTGAAGATTCCTATTAATTCATACCCTCAGTAACATGTAGCATTATCTGAAAGTATAGATTTTTCATCAATCCAGTGGGTGTCAAGGAGGATATCCATAAACTAAGTTTCTATCTCAACAACCACTGCCTCCTTCCCTTTAGTAAGTTTGAAAACCTCTTCTCCGTGGAGACTGTCAATCAGTCTACCTACCCTGTTAAGCTTCACCATTCCTTACTCTCTTGATTCCTGCTGTCATCCTTACCTAGCTTCAGTTCACGGTTTTTCATTACAATACGATCACCGCACCTCCTCTATTGCTTTCTATCTTATCATACTCTCTTGGCTAATCTTGAGCTCTAATGAAATGCAGCTGCCACGCACTTCGTGTCTGCATCTCCTGAGCTGAATGTGGTTGGAATAAGGCACACCAGCGTGTTGGTTAGTCTCGTTTTAACTTAATGATCACCAGCCCTTCAGTGGACCCTTCTTGTCGGCCAGCCTCTGTGCCATATTTTTCTAGTACATCCATTGTCTCCATTCTCTGTAGATGGCTATTCCAAACTTCTTCATCTCTTCTCAAACCTCTACCACCTCCCTACTCATCCTAGTGTTGGCTGGTGACCTTGCTTTGTGCTTCCCTGAGAAAAGCTCCTGCTCAGGAGCACTTCCATGTGCCTCCATTGTAACTTCTGCACACCTACGGGCTCCCATGCCCAAAACTTACTTCTTTTCTCCAGCTTTTATGGACGAGCTATCTATTCATCAGCGAAGGGCAACTCTTCCACTTGTGAAAATTCTGTTGGTGCTAATGTCACTATATATTTAGAATCTCACTACTTCTCACCACCTCCACCGCCACCATGCTGGTCCAAGCCACCATAATGGTTTATTTCAAGAGGCTTCTTATTAGTCCACAGCTTCCTCCTTATTACTCAGAGCATATTCTCATGCTGCAGAAGACACAGTGCTATTAATATTGAATTACAGCGTGGGGTGTTTCCATCATAAGCCTGCAGGGGCTTTTGCCGCGTCATCGTGAAAGCCAAGATCTTCACTAGGACGGGTGACGATTTAACTTTCCGGCTCCTCTCTGAGCTCACCTCCCACCATTTTCCCCCTCATTTACTCCACGCCGGCAACCCTGGCCTCAGACTGTTTCTGAAACACACCTGGTAACCTCCTGCCTCAAGAGTCTGGGCACCTGCTCTTTCCTCACATGCGCAAATGGCTCACTCCTTCTATTAGGTCTTCATGTAAAGTTCGCTTTCTTTAGGTGAGTTTCTCACATAATGTTGGGGGTTTGGGTCCCCACAATCTAAGGCTTTGCTTTTCGTGGATAAATTTATACCATTCGCTTTTACTTATGTAAAAGATTTACAGGATCTTAATTCTATCTTGTTACATTTTTTTTTTAAGTTTTTCCCTTCCCTCCCCCCCACCCCCATTTTCCTATGGGAGCTCTGTTTTCTCTGTTTCGGAGGGAGGTGCCGTCCCTCTGGTTTTAGAGGGTCTGTGGTCTGTTAGTCTCTCTATGATCTCTGCCTGATCTTTTCTTCCCTCTCCCCCTCCAGTTTTCATGGAGGATCTTAGCTTACATATTTTCTCTTATGTATTTGTCTTCTATTTTTCTAAATCCTTTCGTGTTCCTAGAGATAATTAGCCCCCAGGGATTATAATCATTCTGTTGTTCCTGTCTGTTTGTTCCAGTCTCTGGCGGGATGGCGGGGGGTGAGTGGTGGAATGTCTTCCCTTCCAACCTTGTGCACCCACACCCTGGATGACTGGGCAGATCTCCACCTACCTCTCCCCACGTGGGGACAATGAATTGATTTTGTAGAATGGTTTCATTTCACCCTGCCCCCCTCAACCTCAAGTAGTATTTCTAGGGGAAAGGACATGAGCGGAGGGGGTTCTCATACCACCCTAATGCACCATCTGTGAAGATTCTTGGGGTCTTCTGTCTCTCTTTCTGTCTGTCTCTCTTTTTCAAAGATTATGGCTTGAATTCCTTTTATCGTTGATGAGAAGATTTGGGATTTTTTATTTATTTTATTATATTTTTATTTAAATTATAGTTAGTTAACACACAGTGTAATATTGGTTTCAGGAGTAGAATTTAGTGATACATCACTTACATACAACACCCAGTGCTTGTCCTAACAAGTGCCCTCCTTAATGCCCTTCACCCATTTAGCGTATCCCCCACCCACCCCCTCCATTAACCCTCAGTTTGTTCTCTATCATTAAGAGTCTCTTACAGTTTGTTTCCCTCTCTTTTTATTTTCTTCTTATATTTTCATCTGTTTTGTTTCTTAAATTCCACATAGGAGTGAAATTATATATTTGTCTTTCTCTGACTGACTTATTTCACTTAGCATATACACTCTAGTTCCATCCATATGCAAATGGCAAATTTTCACTCTTTTTGATGGCTGAGTAATATTCCAGTCATCCATATATATTTTTTTTCTTTTTTTTTTTCTTTATCCATTCATCAGTCAATGGACATTTGGGCTCTTTCCATAGGTTGGCCACTGTTAATGATGCTGTTATAAGCATCAGGGTGCGTGTACCCCTTCGAATATGTATTTTTGTATCCTTTGGGTGAGTACCTAGTAGTGTGATTGATGGGCCGTAGGGTAGTTCTATTTTTAACTTTCCGAGGAAACTCCATACTGTTTTCCAGAGTGACTGCATCAGTTTGCACTCCTACCAACAGTATAAGAGGGTTCTCCTTTCTCCGGATCCTTGCCAACACCTGTTGTTTCCTGCGTTGTTAATTTTAGCCATTCTGACAGGGGTGAGGTGGGATTTGGGTTTGTTTTTTTTTTTTAAGTTATAACTGTTCATCTATTGCATTAGGTTTGGTGGAGGTAGAATTTATGATTTCCCCATAATTTTGCCCTTGTGCCCTGGAAGAAAATGAACATCCTTTGGAGGCAATAGTGGGGGTGAACTTGAAGGGTGTGTCCTCTGTCTCCCTCCCCCCATGCGGGCACCCAGGAGAAGCCATGTGAGCGCACTGGGAAAGAAAGCAGGCAGCTATCTGCAAGCTAGGGAGAGAGCTCCCACCAGAATCCATCCATTCTGGTGCCTTGCCCTTGGCACTCACAACAGGCGAGAAGAACATAAATGCATGTGGCTTTAACCACCCAGTCTCTAGGATTCTTTTACAGCGACCCAAACCCACTAAGACACTGACTCACATAAGACGCCTCAACAGAACCCCCAGATCTGCCGTCACATGGCTCCCCTTCCTTGTCACTCTGATTTTCTTAGAACCAAAATCTGAAGATTTACATTTAACAATATTTACAGTTCATATTCCTTTTTTTAAAGTTTATTTATTTGAGAGAGAGAGTGAGAGAATGAGCAGGGCAGGGAAAGAGAGAGAGAGAGAGAGAGAGAGAGAGAGAATCCCAAGCAGGCTCCATGCTCAGTGAGGAGCCCAACTCAGGGCTCAACCCCACGAACTGTGAGATCATGACCTGAGTGGAAACCAAGAGTCAGACACTCAATCGACTGAGCCACCCAGGCACCCCTCCATTTTGTATTCTTATTCAATCTTCTTATTTCTATAAATCTTAAGTCTTCTTGTTATAACACGTTTTCGC
This sequence comes from Paguma larvata, assembly GCA_030068075.1. Lineage (NCBI taxonomy): Eukaryota > Metazoa > Chordata > Mammalia > Carnivora > Viverridae > Paguma > Paguma larvata. Next base: position 19,069,332 of record CM057843.1, read on the forward strand.
TGTTCCCAAGGGTAAATCTTCTAAGTTGAAGAGCTGAGCGGTAGGCTCGTTCCTGAGTAATCTCTGTGACCTGTAAGAAGTGCAATCTTGGATTGACTTTGAGAATGAAAACTTCCCTGAGAGGCCTGGATGGCTCAGTCGGTTGAGCGTCTGACTTGGGCTCAGGTCATGATCTTGTGGTTTGTGAGTTTGAGCCCCACAGCTGTTTGTGCTGACAGCTCAGAGCCTGGAGCCTGCTTCAGATTCTGTGTCTCTGTCTGTCTCTCTCTCAAAAATAGATAAACATTTAAAAAAAGAAAGAAAGAAAATGAAAACGTTCCTAAGAGCCCAAATGTGGGGAGATGAAATGCAGATGAAAGAAGACAAAGAGTTGAAGCTGAGCCAAGTTCATTGAGTACTGGGTGTACCTCTCAGTTCCTGGGTGTACACATACTTCATGCAATAAAACTTCATGCCAAACTATTCAAGTCATTTGCAGCCCAAAGAGCCGACTCGTGCACCTGCTGATATGTTCTCTATTGTAGTAAAATACATTAAATGTGATTCAGGCAGCTCAAAGGCTGTTGAGGAAGGCCATATCAAGCCTACACAGATCCTCATCTCAGTCCTGCTGTGTGACTTTATACCAATTAAACACGTTTAAACATGGGTTATTTTGCTCTGTAAAATGTAGGCCTTTGCTCTGAAGCCCCTTCCAGCCTAGAAACAGGCTGGAAATCCAGCCCTAGGTTTCTGGTTTAAAAATGTAAAGAGAGATGGGGAGGGGATGCCAGCATGTCCCCTGTATTCTGACACTTGGACCTGAAGGGGAGCTGGGCACAGGAGTACAGGGGGGCTGGTCTCCATACCTCTCCTCCACATGGGAATAAGAACTAAGAGGAAGGACAGAGTGACTGCAGCGAACAGCCCCACCCCAAGCCACCTGAGTCCATCCTGTGGCTGCCAACACATCTCAGCGGGTCCCCTGATTTTCGGGGGGGGGGGGATGTAAAAGAGATGTGCACGCATTTCAGCCCCTTTCTGCTGACTCGGATTGCACAGCAAGCTGCAGCCATTATTTTTTATTGCTGATGCCACTTCCTATCGAAACAATTTGGTGCTAATAAGCCCCTATAATAGTAAGCAATGGTTTGGCTGAATAATTGTCACTAAATACCATTCAAGGCTTTGTTGCTTCTTGGGCATATTGCTAATTATTCTGCATCTGAAATAACACCCAGAGGCCCACTGAGACCTGGTAAATAGGGTTTCTTCCTGCTCCTGAAGCCGGAGGCATGATTAGGAATGCCAAGGCTTTAAGCCAGTAAACAATGGCTACCTCCCAGTCTCAGCTCCTACAAAATCACAGCCTTTCACAAGTTGTACCAGAGCTCAGACGAATCAAGGCGTCTGTCTCATGCCAGAATTGGTGGAAGAGAGTGGTGTAGGTGAGGGTCTCCGTGGGGCCGTCCAGGAGGGCTCTTGGAGTGAACAAAGGACTGGTGTTGGCAGAGGGCAAGGTCTGGCTGGTCTACCTTAATAGGATTGGCCCTAAACATCTCAGCTAGGAAAAGCAAAGGTTGGTAATACAAGGGGAGTGCATATTATGGGTAAGGTGAAGTGGGGAGCTGAGAATATCCGTATCAAGCTCCATCTCACAGATGGACTGCTATAGAGCAGTCTATATAGACTTTGTTTTTGCTGGATCAAGGCAGCAGGTGGTTTTGACTTCCAGCTCCCGGTTCAGTGCCAGCTCAGACCCTTAGTTTCCTGTGTGTACAGGGAGTGTGGCACTTCTCCTCCTCACTCTCAGGATGCTTCAGTTGGCCACAGGCCATGCGGGTCACAGGGACCCGAGGCAGGAGGAACATAGGGTTATGGAGTTAAGATGGGTTGCTGCATGCACAGAACAGCTCATCAAAGACAGTGGTAGGAGGGAAGCTAGGGACTCAGAGACAGGGATGGAAGACAAGCATATGAGTCCGTTACATCTTTTCCTACAGCTTAAAATGATAGCCAATATATGCATGGTAAACAAAAGTAGTATTTAAAAATATAGCATGTGCATGACCCTGGCCTAGATCTATGACTGAGGCAGTCAGTAGGCAGGCACAGGTGAGAGTATCCATAGGACAGAGAGACTTTTCATATTTCCACAGAATTTCTACTCCATCCATCCATCCATCTACTCACTCATCCATCCACTCACTCATCTATCCGTCCATCCATCCATCCATCCATCCATCTATCCATCCACCCTCTCATCCCTCCACTCATCCATCCACCCATCCAACCACCCATCACCCATCCACCCACCCATCCACCCACTCATCCATCCATTCATCCATCCACCATCCACCCAACCATCCACCCATCAACCCCCATCAACCCATCTATCCATCCATCTATCCACCCACACATCTACTCACCCATCCATTCATCCATCCATCCACCCATAGGCCCATCCACCCACTCACTCACCCATACATCCACCCATCCATCCATCCACCCATCCATTCATCCATCCATCCAATACTCTTCAATCAAGTTTTTATTAAGTACTTTTTCTTTGCCGGCAAGTTCTAGGCCCCAAGATTATAAATTGCTTTTACAAGAAAAGCTTCTATTTGCAAGGAATTCAAAACTTAACTGAAGAATGGAAGAAAAGTTTGTGAATCACTGTAATACAATTTGATAAATCCACCCTTCTGGGAGGCATTCAGGAGGAGTTCAGGAGGAGTCAGGAATGACTGCTGGAGGAGGCCATGACTGAGAACTTTGCTCCTTTGGGCATGGAAACGTCTCCTGTGGTCGGAAGAGATACAACCCAACTTCAAAATGCAAGTGTTCTTAACTCTACATCTTCCTCCAACTTCTACCCGAATCTTCTCCTCCTAACTGACGGTGTCTTGGATAATCTGTAAATACTCCTCATCTTTCCTCTTTCCCTTTGCATTCACTCTGTTGCTATGTCTGTTTTCCACCCTTCCATGAACACTGTTCTCTCCTGAGCACCCACTGCTGTCCTTGTGGTCGAATCCATGGACACAGCACCTTCGCAGCCATTTGTGGAACACTTGTTGCCTGGGCTTCCCGGCACGCTCCTGGACCACCTCCCCACTCCCTGGCATTTTTCTCCTGCATCCATGCCTCAGATGCCAGTGTCCCTAAGCGCTCATTTTAAAGATACTCTGCACATTTGACTTCTCACTTTACATATTTTTTCCCTCGAGTGCTCTCAAATACTTGTATTTCTTTGATTACTATCTCTCTGCTGACAGCTTTCAAATCTCTGTCTCCAGCCCAGCTTTCTCTCCTGAACCACAGGCTCCCATACAGAAATTTCCACCCAGTGAGCAAAATGTACATCCAGCATCGTGGATGCCACAGGAAGCTTCATACAGAGGGAATATAAAAATGTATGATTTTGGAGGTTAATTTGGCCAGACTGGCAAATTTAAAATCATGCATTGCAATTCTCCCTCACCCCCATTTTTTAAAAATTGACTTTATTGTATTTTTTTTTATTTAGGAAAGTTTCAGAGATAACTATGAGAGAGGAATTTGGGCATTCACCAGCAAGTCGCTTAAAGCCTTTACATTTTTCAATGTAGGGTATAGTAAACTTTCTGACACAATTTCGTTTAAACTCAGGATAATTAATTATTGATTTACAGGTACTGCAAATACAGATGTAAATGTTTATATCATTATATATTTTATGTCCAAATATGCCATGATTTTTTTTAAAACAGTGTTTTTGTTGTTGTTTGGAACTTTCTTTCTGCTTTTCTTTCTTGGTCTCTCCCTCCCTCCCTCTTTCTTTCTTTCAATTCTAGTATAGTTAACGTACAGTGTTATGTTAGTTTCAGGTGTACAATATAGTGATTCAGCACTTCTATACATTAGTCAGTGCTCATCAAAATAAGTATACTCATTTTTAATAAATTTTTTAATGTTTATTCATTTTTCAGAGAGAGAAAGAGAGAGACAGAGCGCGATCAGGGGAGGGGCAGGGAGAGGGAGACAGAATCTGAAGTAGGCGCCAGGCTCTGAGCCATCAGCACAGAGCTGGACACGGGGCTTGAACTCAGGAATCTTGAGATCATGACCTGAGCTGAAGTCAGACACTTAACCAACTGAGCCACCCAGGCGCCCAGATAAGGGTACTCTTAATTCCCATCACCTGTTTCACCATCTCCCACCTACCTCCATCTGGTAACCATCTGTTTGTTCTCTGTACTTAAGAGTCTGTTTCTCGGTTTCTCTCTCTCTTTTTTTCCCTTTGCTCATTCATTTTGTTTCTTAAATTCCACATATGAGTGAAATCATATGGTATCTGTCTTTCTCTAACTGGCTTGTTTCACTTAGCATTATACCCTTTAGCTCCATCTATGCTGTTGAAAATGGCAAGATCTCATTCTTTTTTTATTGCTTTTTTAAATTAATGGAATATTATATATATTTGCAGATATATTATATATGTAAGATATGTCTATCTCACGTCTTAATCCATTCATCTATCAATGGACACATGGACCGCTTCCCTATCTTGGGTTGTAAATAATGTCACAATAAACATAAGGGTGCATGTATCTTTTCAAATCAGCGCTTTTGTTTTCTTTGGGGTAAATACCCAGTGGCAGGATTACTGGATCATAAGGTAGATCTTATTTTAATTTTTTGAGGAAGCTCCATACTGTTTTTCACAGGGGCTGCACCAGTTTGCATTCCCACCAACAATGCATGAGAGTCCCTCTTTCTCCACAACATTGCCAACACTTACTGTTTCTTGTGGTTTTAATTTTAGCCGTGCTGACAGGTGTGAGGTGATACCTCATTGTTGTTTTGATTTGCATTTTCCCGATGATGAGTGACGTTGAGCCTCTGTTTCATGCATCCGTTGGCCATCTGTATCCCTTCTTTGGAAAAAATGTCTATTCAGGCCCTCTGACCACTTTTAATCAGATTATGTGGTGGGTTTTTTTTTTTTTTTTTTTGGTGTTTAGTTGCATAAATTCTTTACATATTTTTGTTATCAACCCCTTACTGGATATATCATTTCCAAATATCTTCTCTCATTTAGTAGATTGCCTTTTTATTTTGTTGATGGTTTCCTTCACTGTGCAGAGCTTTTTATTTTTATTTGGTCCCAATAGTTTAATTTTGCTCTCGTTTCCCTTGCAGAAGAGATGTTTCCAGAAAAACGTTTCTGCAGCTGATGTTAAAGAAATCATTGCTGGTGCTTTCTTCTATGAGTTTTGCTTTCTAGAAGTTTTTTCTTCCAGGAGTTTATTTATTGAACTGCCCTTGCATCCCTAGGATAAATCCCACTTTATAGTGGAGAACGATATTTAAATTTTTTTTAACATTTATTTATTTTTGAGAGAGACAGAGTCAGAGTCTGAGCTAGGGAGGGGCAGAGAGAGAAGGAAACACAGAATCGGAAGCAGGATCTAGGCTCTGAGCTGTCAGCACAGAGCTCAAAGCAGGACTCGAACTCAGGAGCTGTGAGATCATGACCTGAGCTGAAGTTGGCTGCTTAACCAACTGAGCCACTCAAGTGCCCTGGAGAATGATATTTTTAAATGTATTTTTGGGCTTGGTTTGCTAATATTTTGTTGAGGATTTTTGCGTCTATGTTCATCAGAGATATTGGCCAGAGGGTGGGCGGGGGGAGGATGGAGAGCTATTGTTCAATGGGTATAAAATTATACAAGATGAATGTGAATGGGTTCTAGAGAGGTGCTGTACAACACAGTCCATACAGTTAATGACATGGTATTGTGCACTTAACAATTTACTAAGGAGGTAGATCTCATGTTAAGTGTTCTTAACACACACACTCATATTCAAAATAAAAGGACACAAGAAAACTTTTGGAGATGACACGTTCCTTACCATGATCATGGGGATGGTATTGTGGGTATATGCATACATCTTGAGTAATCAAATTGTATACATTTCATACATGCAATTCTTTGTATCTCAGTTATATCCCAATAAAATTGTAAAAAAAAAAAAAAACTGAAGAAGATACGCACAAAAGGGTGCCAAGATATACATATGAGATTATCTTTGGTAGGATAGGCTACAAAAGTGCAAAGTGGGGAATAATCTAAGTAAATATCACAAGTAGGTAGTTAGGTAAATTGTAGTATGGCCTCGCTATTGCGCATTCATTCCACCTCAGCACTCACTGTTTCAGTGTATGCCAGTGGCATCCTAAGTGCAAGCACCATGACCCTTTCAAGAAGCAGGCAGCAAAAATTTTTCTGCAAAAGACCAGCAAGGAGCCATGTTAGGCTTTGTGGGACAGACAGTCTCTTCTGTCCTTATAGTGTGAAAGCAACCATTGGCAAAATGTGAATGAATGGACATGACCATGTTCCAACAAAACTTTATTGACAAAAACAGGAAGTGGACTGGAATTAAGCTACAGGCTGAAGTGTGGGGACCCCCTGATCTAAAGACTTTCTTTCAGCTCCTGGATAGGGCAGCTAATGCTACCAAGAATAGCCATCACCTAATGACAGAAAGGATTTGGAAGACAAATCCTACAGGCTCCTTGCCTTTCGGAGGCTAAACAACTTTGAGATTCCTGTCAGGATTAAGTCTGAGTTATCCACAGCAGCAACCTGCTCATCGACCTATCTCTGTTGGCTTCTTCCCCTTCCCTGTCTCTTTCCGCATACCCCTAACAGGCTTTCTGGAGATCACCTCCATGACAAACCATTTCAACTAAAATTTCTGTCTCAATATTTGTTTCTGGGGGCAACACAGCCCAAGATGGTTCATAAAAGAAGTGATCCTGAGAAGCAGACCCTCAAGGTAGGTTTCTGAAGTTGGATCCTTCTCCAACCATAGGACTCCTGATGTTAAGAGGGTATTGTCAAAATCATTATCACGCTGTAGACTCACATGCGCTAAGATCTCCACTTATGGTTTCTTTGGATAGAGTGATAGGTGGAAAGAGAAGCACATGCTTATGCAGTAGCTGTGGTGTGTGAAAGATATGGGCACGGCATAATTGTAAGGATTATGGAGCTGGATGTCATTAACTGCCAAGGAGCCTCTACAGGAAGAAAATAACAGACTCAAGTCTACCAGTTATCAGCTTAGGGCACGTGAGAACACCAGAAAGTATTCCTTTTCGTCTGTAAAGAGATTCTCATCTCCTGCAGGCAGAGGGAAGACTGGGCTGAAAATCAGGCCCAAGATTTCATTGGAAGAGTGGCAGAATGCACAGCCCAGTATGTCTCCTATGCTTATTATCAAGAAGTTGGCGCCCCTTATTCCCTCTGAATGCTACGAATAAATACGAGCGGCTTCTCTCTCATGCTGGAGGACACCAACCTTATTGCCTGGAGATCAGCAAAAGAGATTCCTAAGGAGCATACCTTAAAAAAGCAAACTCATCCTACTCAAAGTCTACCTTTGCTTTCTCTCATTGGTTCAAGAGTGATAATGAGGGTTGAGATTCAGCATGACTCAAGCAGGGAAGTGCCATTCCTGCTACGGGAAGAGAGTGGTTGTTTTCCGAAAGAGCTGCAGGGCACAGCGGGTGTGTACTGGAGTGATAGGGCATATGTCTGGGCTCTGGAGGGTGGGAGGCTAAAGAAGCTGAAATATAAGGTGAGTTGTGGAAAGTTGATGGCACGGGCATACTCTCCAATGACAATAGACTTAATATAGTGAGGAGAAAAGGAGCAGGGAAGACTAGATTATTGGAATGGCTTCTTTTTTAAGCTTGGAAACCGTGATGGGTTGCAGAAAATCAAGTAGAGTTGCTTCAATTGCCTTGACAGAAGTTTGAGGAAGATGTCAAGAGGCTCAGAGATGTGCTTGTTAGAATAGACATCTAATAGAGACCAGCCAGCCCACCAGCTGACTGTGTTCCCTGGAAGGGCCCAAAGAGAGTCCCTTTAGTTAAGGGATAGAGAATGTGCTGGTGAAGGGGCCCCAGCCTCATTGAGAAGCTCAATGGTAGCTTCCTCTTATAGCCCAGGGTTGATAGTTGGAGGTTGAAGCTAGACTCGCTCGTATCAAACGGGAATGACAGAATTCCAGAATAGCAGATGCAAGATGGTGGGCTGCAACCATCAGAGGCAAGGTGGGTTTAATGATCATAATGCTGGAATAGTAACTAGGAGGCCTAGAGGTGCAGGGCTCTCTGGCAAAGAATAGCAGAGTGGTATTGCTAGGGACAGCTAGCTGGGGAGCAAATAGGATACTGCTTGGCTTGCCTAACCAAAATATACCCCAGGAACAGAGGATCAGAGTGCTGAAGTTGGTGGCCCAATGTAAGATCAGAATCCCTAATTCCAGGTTTGAGCCAGAACCCCGTGATTGAGGGAGATACCAGATCTTCTCGTAGAAACTCCTGCAAAACCTCAGAAAGAATACATGGTGAGAATTCCCCCAATCCTCCTCCAGGGGGACCTACACTGCGGGGAAGGCAATGACGATCCAGCATTCACTGCACCGTGCCCTGCGGGAAGGGGACCGCCACCATACTTCAAGGGCATTTGGATCCAGGGCTTGAGCTGACACCCAAGGCCAGAGAAACCAAAGCACCATCATGATGGCGTCGTTAGAGTAAGTTTGTGAAAACCAGGTGATAAATGGAGTCTTGGCCTCTGTCCATTTCATAAATGCCCACCGAGTCTGCCAACCCGCACTGAGATAATGTTCATGGTTTCTGAGTGCTTAATTGGCTTGGATATGCTTAGCAGCTGGAAGAGCTCGCTCATTGGTTCCTGACCTGCAGAGGGGAAGCTATCATGGTAGGAAGGGCCAAGTGGAAGACCCTGGAACTGCTCAGCATTCCAGCCAAGATGGTGAATTAAAAGCAGTAACTCATCCCAGCTGAGATGGCAGAAACTGGTGCCCCACTGAAAAGTCGCAGAGGTGTTGGTTCCCATATTTCTATTTAATGCACTGATTCGGCCCTTGCAAAAACCAAGGTGCTAACCCCCCCCCCGCAAGCATAACCAAACAGTGGAGCCAATGGCTGCTGCTCTGTTAGGTGCCCCAATATCTTTACTGGAGCAGAGTCACACAAATGCAGGCTCTTGGTGTATTGCTATTGTATTTTATCAAGGGTTTGGCTCAGCCTGCTGATGTGGACAGAAATTAGAAATTAGAGTGTTGCTAGGGCATCTAAGTGGCTGAGTTGGTTAAGCCCATGACTTCAGTTCAGGTCATGATCTCACAATCTCACGGTTGGTGAGTTTGAGCCCTGTGTTGGGCTCTGTACTGACAGTGTGCTTAGGATTCTCTCTCTCCCTCCCTCTCTGCCCTTCGCCCCCTCAAGAAATAAATGTTAAAAATTTAAAAAAAAAAAGACTTTTCAATACTTTTCTTGATAAAAGTAAGTTTGGGATACATGGGTAGCAGAGGAGGTCTTTCTGAGAGTGGATGCAATGGAATAGCAGGGAAGCCGGACTGACTTCTGTAGACCTGCCACCTTTGTGAAAACTAGGACACTATGGAGGAGATACCAAAAAGTAAGAAGCATACTTAAAACAACCACTCTGATCTCCTGGAGAAAATTAAAGGCTGAGCCAGCCCCATCCAAACAACTGTGACATTCAGCACTTCCCCGTGACCAGGAAGATTTTCTGCCAGCTTGTGGCAGGAGCAAACACAGGTGGAGGACTGTTTGGAGGCAGCAGACCCCAGCTACTGGTTCCCCCAGCTCAGCCCTGCAACCCTTCCATGAACTCCATCCTAGAAAGAGCAATGATCAGAAAGAAAACAAGCAAACCAATCTGGGTGGGGGTCCTAGAAAAGGACACATCTCAGAAATACTCTAAAACAAAGCAGGTAAAACTCCTAGTGGGGTTCTACGTGAAATAAAAGATATGATGTTCTATTACTCAAAGTAAGAGTTCCTACGAGAGATAACAGGGTTTGAGAAAGAAATGGCAGAACAATAGAAGGGGATGAGAAGTGGGTTGGCTAGGCTCAAGGGATACGTGAAAATGCAAAAGGAAAACATTTGGGAAATGATGGTAACACCAGAAGCCGGTTAAAAAAGAAGAAGAAAAGGAAATGCAGAAACACCATCGGGAATATGCAACATGGGATTGAGAAAATGGAGCAAAAAAAAAAAAGAATTTGGAAAAAATAAAGAGTCTCAAAGAAATAGAGAGAAAATGATAAAATAGATCAGGAAAGCTATTCAAAGAGAAGATGGGAAAACTTGGGTGTATCTGGAGATTCCTCCCATGGATATGAAGGGGGATTGATTAGTGCCAGTAGCAAGGTTATCCTAATGACGTCAGGGGGGTTCAGTGAAACATTGTAATTAAGAAGGGATTCCATCCAGACGTCCTGTATTAGTTGTCTATTGACACATGACACATTGCTCCAAAGCTCAATGGCTTAGAAAACCAAACATCTAGTCTCCCGTGGTTTCTGCAGGACAGAGATCTAAGCATGTCCTCGCTGGGGTCTCTGGCTCGGGATCGCCCCCAAGGCAGCAACCATGGAGTTGCTCTGAGCTGCCGTCATCTCAAGGGTGGCTGGGAAGGATCCATTTCCACGCTCACTCATGCAGCTGTTCACAGGAGTCGGTTCCTCAAGGGCTGTTGGACTGAGCACCTCAGTTTTTCTCTGGCTGTTGGCTCGAGGCTGTCCTCAGATCCTTGCCATGCATTATGGTGCATTTCCATAAAGCACCTCACAATAGGACAGCTGGCTTCCCTCTGAGCTAGAGGTGCCAGATAAAACAGGATATCCGATTGTTTGAATCTCAGATAATGACGAATAATTTTTTGGTGTAAGTATGTCTCAAATGTTGCATGAGACATATTTACACTAAACGATTATCCATTGCTTGTCTGAAATTTAAATTTACCTGGGCATCTGTATTTTGATTTGCTAAATCTGGCAACCTTGCTTAAATGAGCCAGCAAAAGAGCTGGAGAGAACTAGAAAGGCAGAAACCACAGGCTTTTTGTAACTTAATAGTGGAAGTGATATCCCATCACTTTCATGACATCCTATCTGTTAGGAGCAAGTCCCCAAGTACAGCCTATTCCCAAGGGGAGAGGATTTCACAAGGGCATGAACACTAGGGGAAAGAGATCATTGTGAGGATCTTAGTGATTCCCCAATATACGCCCTACACACACACACATACACACATGAAAAGCAAATCATATACATATACAGGTGTTGGTAAGACTTATCTATAGGAACACTCAAAGTTACAAAACAGTGTCTAGAAAATTCTCAGGGCAGTACATGGGGGGGGGGGTGAGGTTGGGGAGTAACGGAATTCAGATATAAAATTCCCAAAGGAAATAGTGGCAAAATCTCCAAGAACTCAGGGGGCAAACGTCCTAGAACCTTTCCTAAAACAAACAGTAACACCAGAAGATAAAGCATGGCTCATCATGAATGAACACAGCCACAAAGAGGAGGAACTGGCTCTGTGCGTCAAAGCATGGTGCGAAACGAAAGCTACGTGTCTTTGAAAATGTGTCTTTGAAAAACTTAAGTACGTGCTTAACCTTGAAAATGTATAATAATGTAAGTCACCAAGATTCAGGCGTTGGGATACAGAAAGAAAGCAGGGAGGGGATCACATATATGGGCTGACTTCCTGGTCTTTCGTAGAGGGCCAGAGCAGATGTTGAAAGATATGACACAGAGGTGATGCATCAAGTAACAGGGCTCTATCTACATCATCTCATTTATAGGCTTAATCACAAGGGAACCGTAGAAAATCATAGAACCAAGTCAAGTCAGGTGACGGAAGATTCAGGGTGAAGACAGAGGAGGAGGGCGAGTGCACCAAGGTCTTTCTCTTAAGCAGTGGGTGCCATTAGGTACCATTTACAGATGGAAATTAAGAAAACACAACAGTCAGCTGCTACGAAAATGAAAACAAAGTGTTTAACTTTCTAATTACCAGAAGGGAAGGATTGTCAAAAATGGAAAACAGTTACTATAGATGGAAAAGTTCTGTTTTTGCTTTTAAAGTATTAAGAATAGAAAGAACTTGAAAAAAAAAGAAAGAAAACAAGAGGGGTGCCTCCGGGGTTCAGTCAGTTAAGCTCCGGACCCTTGATTTTGGCTCAGGTCATGATCTCATGATTCATGGGGATGAGCCCTGCACTGGGCTTGGTGCTGACAACATAGAGACTGCTTAGGATTCTTTCTCTCTCTCTCTCTCCCTCTCTCTCAAAATAAATAAATGAACTTAAAAAAAGAAATTATGAAAAATAATTTGTCTCATCAATAAATTTAACTCAGATAAACTCACCTTTTAAAACATTTTATTTTATTAAATATTAGCAGACTGTACCAAAAAGCAGATCCTAGGAGAGGGGTCTAAAGCAAAATGATCTGAAGAATTGAAAAGAACACAGTGGTGAATGACAGAGCAAACAAGTATGCAAACGAATGAAATGAACGAATGCGAAGAATCATTGTTTGGACAGGAAAGGTTTATAGCAAAAAGGATATAGTTTATAATGTCACAAGCATCCCTCCTGAGCTGTTGTACATTACCCAGAGAAGCATCAGTATTCATATGGCAAAATTGGAGGTTTTATTTTATTTTTTTTAATTGGAGATTTAAATAAGCCTTTGACAGATGAAACAGAATGACACCGTGTGATGATAGAGACTCTGAAGCAACAAGCAAGCAATAAACAAGATGCACACATAAGAAGAGGTCAGAGCAAAAAGGGGAAAAATCTTGTCAAGGGACCAAGGAACACTTCTGTGTAGAAATGGCATAGAGCATGTTTCCTGCACGTGATGCAATAAATCTATAAAAGAGCGGCACCTGGGTGGCTCAGTTGGTTGAGCATCCAACTCTTGATTTCAGCTCAGGTCATGATCCCAGAGTCTTGGGATTGAGTACCACGATGGGCTCTGCACTGAGTGTGGAGCCTACTTGGGATTCTCTCTTTCTCTCTCTGCCCCTCTTCCCTGCTCTCTCTCTCTCTAAAATAAAATAAAACAAAACAAAACAAAATAAAGATATAAAATAACAGTGAAGTTAAAAACAAACAAAAAGCTCCATGATCTAGAAAATTTAAACTCTTCAAAAACTCTTGTGCCAATGAGAGAAGCAAAATCAAAATCTCACAGTTTCTATAAAATAAGGAAAATGTTAAAAGATTACATTGATTTTGATCAGTCAAAATGAAGTCTGTTTCTTCGAAAGACGTCCATGGCTGATCATGCCGTTCCGTTATTTAAAACCACTTCATGGCTGTCCATTGCTTTTTGAATGGAGTTGAAACTCTGAAAGGCTTTTTATGTTCTGCTGCGTGTGGTAGGCGGTCTCTAAGATGGTCCCCCACGGTCTCACTTCCTTCTAGCAAACAGACTAAGGCAAAAGTGATGCATGTCACTTTTAAGATTAGGTTTTTAAAAGGCTCTGATTTCTCTCTAGATAGATAGATAGATAGATAGATAGATAGATAGATAGATAGATACCCATTGAAGAACAGGGAGTACAATAGCAGATACCCAGATAGGTCTGCCCCAAGAAAACAGAGCTTGCAGTGGTTTGTTCATCAAACCGAGCGAGGAAGCAGGGACAGAATGATGGTGTGAAGAATTTTAACACAGTGACCATTCCCACTAATAAATACCCGGGACCAAACAGCGTCTCCGGAGACTGCCCGATTAGATTAGGGACGCCTTCCCCGCTCTGTGTTGTGAGGATGGAGGAATAGAAAAGGGGACCGTCAGAAGGAAGCGTGGAGGAAATGCCCAAGTCTCGTGTTCTCCGTGAGAAAAGGAAGAAGTCTAGGCAGAGGGGAAGAATCATCCCCTTACCTTCAATCTGCATTATTTTTCTTCTCTAGCTTAGTGGCTCAATAGACAAGAGATATTTCTGTTCCTACTTCCTGAGCCCAGCCCCATGGAGCCAACCTGCTCCTTTGTGTTGTTTTGGAACCATGAGAGGGGCAGCATATTTATAATTCGTGACAGCGTCTAAAATAGGCCCACGTATACTTGAACCCTGTGTAGGCCAAATCTGCGGAGTACAGAATGCCAGATAGTCACAGTGCAGTCTACTTTCTCTCTCCAAGTATGTAAAACTCCTTCAATCCAGTGTCGACCAGACACTGTACAATGAACCCATGTCACAACATAAGAATGCCTAAGTTTTAACAGAAAACAGAAAGAAATCAAGACCTAACAATGAAAATGGCTTTCTCTTCTCAAAGGAAAATCTCTCCAAATTACAATGCAAAATTCTCTCCTCCCTAATTCCTAATTTCACATGATGCTTTAACCAGGCCAAAGGGGCTCGCTTTGATTTTTTATTTTTATATTTACTTTTTTTTTGGCCACACACTGAGTTTCCTCGGTCTTTGGCATTTCTAAACTTGCATGAATCCGATTCTGGGGTCTGACATGTCCTACTTTCCAAAGGCATGAAAGGTCAGCATGTACGAAATGCCTTCCTTTATATGTGCTCTGTATCCCTTCCTTGTGGTAACCGACTCCCTGACTCATGGTGAGTCTGGTGGGTATGTCCTTCTAGTGTCTTTATCTCTTCTACAAAGGGTTGAGCACGTTGCCAAGACAGGCAATCAGTGACCACATTGCAACAACACCTGGGTTGGTTTTGATCTGGACACAGGACCCAAGCAAGACCAATCGGGGTCCTTTGGGGTGGGTGGGGGGATTTACATGAACGTCAAAATAAAAAAAAAACCATCGCTTCTCTTATAAGAGCAAGAGTTCTAAAGACCACATAAGCTTGAGGCTTCAGCCATGGGAGTTGCTGGCCCAAGATGTCACAATGCTGCTGTCCCATGAACAAAGCCTAACTGAAAATAAAAACAAGCAGAGACAAACAGCTGAGTGATGGGGAGTGACAGTCAGAAAAAGAACTGGATTAATATTACGTGAATGCCTGAAGCCATCCCAGCCTGAAGCTAGATCCTCCCCAAGACGTCCCAGTTACACGAACCGATTATTTTCCTTGTATTCCTTAAACCGGTTGAGTGGGTTTCTGACTCTTTTTATTCAAAAAGTTTTGAGTAGCCCAAGCAATGAGACTCACGTGTGGTTTCTACGGTGTTAGGACATCAGCTCCCCCAACATGCAGATGAGGTCTGACGACTGCAGAAATAACAGAAAGCAGAAATGATACCTGTCGCACTGCGAGCCTGGACAACAGGGACTTGTGTCATCCTCAGGAGAGACCTACCTTCCCTACGTGCATGCAGAGGGGGAGCTTGAAAGAAACCACCTCTCTTAACTCCATGAAAAATCTCTCCCTCTTGGCCCCAACCAGGAGCCTGCAATTTCAGTGAGAGTTCCGGAACACTCCTCACCTGGTCTTTCTACTCTCTTGCTAAATCTGTTTATTGGGGCCGGCGGCCACAATTGGAGCCTGGCCAGAGCTGTCTCCCAGAATGGGGGCCAGGACTTACATCTCCCCGAGTAGTGCTTTGGCCCCAAATCCTCCCCTTTGTGCATTTCCCAACTTGGCTCCAGATCAGGCATGAAAACATTATTGATTCAGAGCAGGGTTTTGCTAATATGGTGTTATTACGTCCGAGGCCCATAAATGCCTGGATATTACTGCATTGCCTACACGTTAGGAACAACAGAAGAGTTACAATTAAAGCAGTCCTTACTTGATAAGTGGCGAGCCCTAGGTACGCCACGGAAGGGCTTCGTGGCAAAAGTGATTAGGAAATGCAGCATAGGCCTCTTGCAAAGACTTCCTCACTCTCTGAATTTAACAGGATCAAGTCTCCAAAGCAGGCTCCAAACTACTCACCCGACTGCATGCACAGAGGAAGTAGGTAAGAAAGAGAAATTTTATCAGTCTGCCCTGCCCTGCCTGCTTGCCACATAAACACCAGAAGAGAAGGCTCATGAATGCTCAGCTTTTTAACTCATAGGGATTCTTCCTGGTAGTATCTCTGGCCCTAATATTTTGCATTCATTTATCGATTCCTTACTAAGCACTTATAATACATATCAGGTGCTGTGCTACACATCAAGGATACGTCAGGATAGAAAAAGTGCTACCTGCTCCCTGGGCTTATGTAATTATGGGAGAAACAGACTACAATCAAGTAAGCTAATAAGAAGATCATTAAAATGTGGAAAGTGATTTAAAAGAAACTTACATGGCACGATGCTGCTGAGTAACCTGGGTTGTGGCTTGCGTGGTTCACGAGGGCCTTCCAAAGGTGAGATTTGAGCTGGATCTGATGAATGAGAAGTCGTCTTTTGTGTAAGGAGCCAGGAGAGGCACATTAGAGCTGAAATATCATGTGCAAAGGTCCTGAGGTGATGAAGACCTTAGGACATTCTCAGAATAGCCAGCCAGGCTGTAGCATGGAGGGTGAGAAGAAGGGCGCTGTGAGTGAAATTGGAGGAGGAGTTAAAGCCAGATCACGTGACACTGATGAGGCCATGATAAATACGGTCGGGACTTCAGAATTCATTCCAAGAGCACTGGGAAGTCACTGGAAGGTATTAAGCAAGCGAGAGAGAGAGAGAGAGAGAGAGAGAGAGAGAGAGAATTTGATTTATCAAAGTTGAAGGTAGTAACTATCCAGGACCCTGGTCCACTGGGAACTCTCTTTACCTTGTGTCTGGGATTTTCGGTGCTTTACATGGGGCAGAAGCCTGGCTTCTGATAAGAGTCCTTCAGGAGGAAACCAGGTAACAGTGGTTCCAGCAAGTGATCTGCAGAAGCTTCTGGTGACCCAAACCCGTCATCATGCATGAGGGAGAAGGGGGTGGGCAAACTAAGCCAACTTGGGGAGACCTCCAAAGGTTAGGTTGCTGGGGTCTTCCTCTTCTATGTTCTGATGCTAATGAGGATCAGGAGTGGGGGAGTCGTATGTAAGAGGGGGAAGTGGACCAGCCTGCTCTTCACAGTTAAAGAGGACCAGAGACTATCCCTAGTTAGGGAAAGATTGAACTCAGTTTCAAGGGGGCAATTAGCGGATTCTTTCTGGTATGGGTGACAGATAATGGAGGATCTTTAATGTTGATTTTTGTGATTTGGGACTCAAGAAGAGGTCCAACAGCCAGGCTACATTAATTTAATGGCATGCACTTTCACACGCACACACACGCGCGCGCGCACACACCAATTACAGTCACACCGCTGTTCCCAGATCTTAAGGTTGCATTGGAGGGCCAATCAACACGAGATCCACAGTGTTGGACCAACTTACACCAGCAGCTCAAGAAAAATACAGATTTCCACCCATCTCCTTCTTGGTGATCTTCTCTCGCGTACTCCTTTTTGACGTTGATTCTCACCTTCGGAGGACAGCTTTTATGTGCTTTTTCCTCTGTTCATTCATTCACTCATTCATTCCTTCTTACAGACTCTCAATGGGTTTCTTTTTACGTTCCAGGATAGAAGTTGGAAACGAAAAGACAGATAAGATGCCGTACCTCCCCGTGGTTGGGACACTGGTGTTTGGCTTCAGGAATGCTCTATTTTCTGCCAGGCAAACACGACGCTAATGGGTAGATGTTATGTTGTTTGTCATGCAAATGTGATTTCACTTCGAATGGGATTTTAAATTGATGATTGAATTCATTATTTTTTTTTAATCCTAAAAGGCTTACACTTACACACACACACACACATACACAGATGTACACATTTTCTTCATCCTCAAACATAGGCATTCTGCCAAACGCTGATGGGCATGGCCATTCTCCTTTGAAATTAATTAAAAACACTTATAATTACATAAATTTGATTTACAGCAATACTTGCTCTAATGCCAGTATTAACTTTCATGGTCTGGCTCTTCTTCCTTTTCCTTTCCTTTCATTTTGGCCTCGTTTTATGCTTTGAAGTTCTGAAGTGGCGGAAAAGCCAGGGTATCGATGGCCAACATTTGAGAAGCTCCCGTTTTCTGCCAGGCACTGTTCTTAACACTTTGGATGTATTGCTCAAACTAATCCTTACTGCTGTATACCTAGCGGGCATCTACTGTATTATCTCTGTTTATGGATGAAGAAACTGAGGCACAGAGAAATTAACTCTTTTGAGGTCATGCAACCAGTAATTTGGCAGAGCCAAAGATTCATACCCACCCCGCCTGGCCCCAGAGCCCATTTCTTGGCTCCTACTCTACACTACGTCACAAAGCAGAAGTAAACACTCCCAAAGGAAGGCTGGAAAGGTACAGTAGTTCCCCCGACAGGCAGAATGGACAGATTTCCCTTTAACTCCCTTTAACGTGAGCAGAAAATTGAAATTAGAATAACATGATGGGCTGAAGCTTAGAGGGAAGTTATTCTTGCTCACTGAAAGAAAGTGCTTCCCCATGCACGCACATGCTCACGGCAACGACGGATGCCTCCTGAACTTTCCGGGTTTAGAGGTGTTTTTAAATGACAAAACTTAGAAATCAAATAAGGACCAAATATAAAATTAACCTCAAATTACCAACGTAAGTGTCATGGGCTAGGGGATACTGTGCTGAAATGAAATCTGTAAGCCCAGTGTGATGACGGTCCCAACTGTCACGGGAAGGTCGTTTGGGGAACATACATCTAGACTGCCTTGTGTTGTGTGATCTCTATGTACTTCTACTGGGTCCTCCCCACTAGGGCTTTGGCAAAACCTTTGTTCACACAGAGAGCAAGGGCAGCACACAGCCTCACTTGCTGGGAATGCCTCTGTGTTGTATAGAAATATACTTAGTAAGCTACACAACAAAAGAAACTGCTTATGGGGGGGGGGCACTGAAATAGCATTGCTCCTAAAAATAGGGAAACAAATGCAACAAAATACGTTTTTCTCAGGTTCTCATCGGGGCTTATTTTATTGTGCTTGGCATACAGTTTTAACAAGCTTAGTTATCAGCTTTTTCAATCTATAGCAGAGATTGGAAGGCGCAAATTAAAAGGAGAGACATGGCCATAGGCAGGAAGAATAAAAAGATTGAGAAATGCCAGCTGAGAGCAAAAGAGAGCAGTATCAATCATGGGGCCATTTAGCATCAACCCAAATTGCCCCCAGTACAACCGGTCCCATTATAGAACAATACCATAGCTGAGGCTCCCGTAAAGGAAAACTTAAATGGTTTCCTTTGCAGCTCTTTAAGATGTCAAGAAATGTAAAATGCACTTGTCAAAGATGTGCATTGAAAACGACTGACGGAAGAAAGGGTTCCAGTGCTTCAAGGGCAAGCCCCCTGAACTGGCCCATTTGGAACTGGCCAGTTCCTGAGATGTTCTGATTGGTTACCATGATAATGTCTCCTCTACACGTGTTCTTTCTTAGATTAGAATGGAAGGGCACTGAGAACAGGGACTGGGGACCTGTTTCTGGCCTTTGTGGTACCCAAAATAGACTGTTGTTCATGCCATCATCATCATCATCATCATCATCATCACTGAGTATTGTCCCAGGCTTCATGCTTAGTGAATCCTCATAATGTACCTACATGTGGTCCTTTTGTTAGCCCTACCTATGGCTTTGTGATATGCCCACTACGTTTCCCAGAATCCCCTTTGCAGTGTGCTTCTAGTTAGGGTGGGCCATAGGAGATATTTTTGGTGCCAGATTCTGAGGGTGGGTGTGAAGCGGCTGCCATTTTGCTTTTATACTCTCCCCACCTTGT
This sequence comes from Paguma larvata, assembly GCA_030068075.1. Taxonomy (NCBI): domain Eukaryota; kingdom Metazoa; phylum Chordata; class Mammalia; order Carnivora; family Viverridae; genus Paguma; species Paguma larvata. Next base: position 19,088,918 of record CM057843.1, read on the forward strand.
TGGTCTGGGGCAGCAGCTTTCGAACCAGCACCACCTTCTCCTGGACTCTTCTTTGTCTTCACCATCTCCTGGGCCAGGGGTGTGTTTGGCTGTGCGATGAAGGACACCAGCCTCCCTTGCAGGACACCCACTTCTTTGAAGCTGGAGGCAATGAGGACGGACACCAGTTTGGGTCGGTCCTAGCCTCCGACTTGTGCTTCCTCTTCTCCACCATCTGCCTGCCCCACAGATTTCAAGTACCAGCATTAGGCAGGGAGATAAGAGCCTCCTGGGGACTGTTTAACCAACTGCCACCATCGAATAAGGCCAAATCTTTGACATAATATTCCAGCGTGGCTCTGCTTCTGGGATTGAATTCTAACGGACTGATACACCTTTTACAGAGGAGGAGAGTGACTTCCAGAAAGGGTAAATAATTCATCTGAGTCCTCAAAGCAAATAAAGGGGTAGAACCAGGCTTAGAACTTAATTTGACTCCAGAAATTGTGTTCCTATTTGTTAGGTCAAGTGGCCTCTTTGTATTTGTAAATACAAATTCACCAAATGAGTTGAATTCATGTAAATATAATATCCGAAATTGTAAGAGCTGCCAAGTCAGGAAGTTATTATTTTCCCGAATACCTACTTGGTACCCAGAAAGCCTGGACCTGGCATTGGGCAAATCAGCTGCTCCAGAATCTTCTTTGTGATATGACAATGGGTCCTTTCCATCCCACCTGTGACTAAACCATCCCCAGTCAAACCCAGGTGGAGCTATAAGCATAGCTCTCTCCTCCTTTGAAAACATGTTTTAGAAGCATCTTTGCAGACACGACTGTTGGTAGAATATGTGAAGATAAAGATAAACAGGCATATATTAGTGTCAGAAAGGGCTCCAGGGCAGTGATTTTATTTTCCATTCAATGTGCTTCGGTTAGTGAAATACATGACTAGTCATTTTTACTTAGAGTAACAATAGAGAAGATTAATCCGGACACACTGTGTCTTCTGAATAGAGGCATGCAATTTGCATACACCAGTGTTGCTAAACACTAAAAAAGCAACCTGACATTTACTTTTATTTAGGATTTTTTTCCTTGCATGACAAAGTCTTTACCTTTAAATGATTATCTGTACACCGAGTAATAACATGTAACAAGTTCTTGAATCCTGTCATCTACTAATTTTGATTAAGAGAAATGAAAAGCAGCCCCAACGTTTAGAGTAGTAGTCATTGTTCTAAAACAACAAAATTGGCCAGAAAGGGCTCTTTGAAGGCTGGCTGGCTGCTTCACACCAGTTACAAATAACTATTCCGACTTTTTCACAGATAAAGTCCCTGACTTTCCAGAAAGCCATAGGGGAAAAAATATTTTTAATTTTTTTAATGTTTTTTATTTACATTTGAGAAAGAGAGAGAGACAGAGCATGAGCGGGGAAGGAGCAGAGAGATGGGAGACAGAATCCGAAGCAGGCTCCAAGCTTCAAGCTGTCAGCACAGAGCCCAACACGGGGCTCAAACTCACAAGCCGTGAGACTATGACTTGAGCCAAAGTTGGGAGCTTAACTGACTGAGCCACCCGGGTGCCCCTAGGGGAAAAAGTATTGTTTAAGTGAAGTAAACGACCGAATTGTGATGTCCTAAAAACACATGCCCTAAATTCTTTGACACTTTTCACAGCAAGATATGGGGTTCTACTTCCTCTCCCCCTTGAATTTTGACATGCACGGGACAGTTTTGGCCAAAAGAGTATATAGCAGGAGAGTTGTTCTGGGTCATCCAAAGCTGAGTTATCAGAATCAACACAACCACCTTGTTGATTGGAACACTCGTGCTGGAAATCAGGAGTTCCACGTAAGAGGTCTGACTGCCGCCAGGCTGCCATTTTGTGAGGAGGTCCAGGCTATGTGTGAAACACCTGCACATGGGTCTCCCAGTGGACATCCTAGCTCACAGGCAACATCCACTGCCGGACATGTAAATGAAGACAGTTCCAGATGGTTCCATCCCTCAGCCATTGAGTCTTCCCAGCCAAGTTCCCAGACATCTCAGAATGAAGACAGGCCATTCCCATAGGGGACTAGACCCATTGCATCTGTGAGTATAATATGTCTTAGGCCACTACATTTTGGATAGTTTATCATGCAATAATTGAAATGAAAACACACAACCATGTCTGTTTTCACTGATCTTCATCCTTGTAAACTAGAATCCTTGCTTTCCCACATCTTTTCCAAATCTCTATCCCAATCCTTTCAACTTCCTATAACTGCTACCCTATAACCTGCTATCCTATCTCTTCTCTCCTCTTACTCTCTTTCCCCTCTCTCCTCTCTCCTCTCTCTTCCCCCTCTTGCTCTCTTTTATTCTCTCTTTTTCCAACCACCCTCATCTTCAAATATACCTAGTTCTCCTCAAACTTTGTTAGACCCTGTCGCCTCTTTCAGTCTTTGCCAGACCCGACAGTGAATACACCATGGAAACAAAACATAGTAAATCACGCTATAATTTTCACACTTTTAAGAGTCTACCCATGGTAAAAAGATTTCCAAGCCCCAATAGATGACTTGTTTGTTTAAAAATTATTTATAAAACCACTTTTATAGTCCCAGGAAGAAGATTCTCCCCTATTCATCAAATAAATGATAACAAGGTAATTTAGAGGCCCTATGATTCTTACTTAACTTTCAATATTCTGCATGGGAAAATTGAAATGAATTCTCCCTTGTGAGGCAGGGAATCTGAATGACAACTCTTATTCTAAGTTAAGATGCTTTCAGTTCTGCACCCAGATTAAACCTATATAAAGATCTAATATCATTCAGATGCCCATATTTTTTCCTTTGCTTTCCAAGCATACAGAGCTTACTACCTTAGCACTTATCAGAAGAGGAGAAAGTTTATGTTAAAACAAGACCAGCTTGGGGTGCCTGGGTGGCTCAGTCAGTTAGCATCCAACTTCAGCTCAGGTCATGATCTCATTCATGAGTTCGAACCCCACTTTGGGCTCTGCTCTGATAGTGCAGAGCCTGGAACCTGTTTCAGATTCTGTGTCTCCCTCTCTATCTGCCCCTCCCCTGCTCACACTCTGTCTCTATCTCAAAAATAAATAAACATTTAAAAAAAAAAAGACCACTTCTAGAAGCTTGCTAGCATGCTAGCTGGGAACTGACACCCTACAGTTACTGCTGGCCAGTCAGTGAGGAATCCACAATTAACAGGAAGTTAGAATTCAGCATCTGCACATGCCCAGGTCATGATGCAGTAAGAGAAAAGAGGTGGTAGAAATACTGACTTGCATTCACTTGATTGGAGTCATGGTAGAATGTAGAGAGGGGAGCCCAAGAGTTCTGGAAGAAGATGGCTGCTCAGAAAGACATAAGCCCATGAGAAGGTTCATGACCACAATGGCTGAGATCCCTGTCCTCAACAGACATGCAATGCCAGTGGCCACAGACTGACCAGGATCAGTGTCAAGAGGCAACAGAAATCACTCTAACATTGGCATTTGGGTAACAGAAGAAAATGAAACCCCAGAAGACCTGAAAGGGTCAGGTGACTCCCCCCCTCAAAAAAAAGCAATGTCTGCAACAGGTCAAAGTTGACGTTAGCTCCTAGGGATGTAGAGGGATGTAGAAGAATCCTTGGTCTTGCTGGCATATAAGCCCACAAGGGTGTACATACCTATGTACATTATTTGGGTCATGGTATTGGTTTCACAGGTGTATACACTGGCCACATTTGTCAAATGATACACTTTAAATAAGTGCAGGTTGTCATAAAAAATTATACCTCAGTAAAGCCATGAAAAAAAAGAAAGAAAAAGGCCACAGGTTCAAACAAACATAAAAAGGAACTTCTTTTGTTTATTGGAGGCACTTTCTGCATCTATGGATACAAATGCATATTCAAGATAGCTCCTGAGTATACCACTCAGGAAAAGCTAGAATATAATTTATTTTATTTTATTTTATTTTATTTTATTTTATTTTATTTTATTTTATTTTATTTTTGAGAGAGAATGACAGAGCATGAGCGGGAAGGGGCAGAGAGAGAGAGACAAAAAATCTGAAGTGGGCTCCAGGTTCTGAGCTGTCAGCACAGTGTCCAATGTGGGGCTCAAACCCACGAACCATGAGATCATGACCTAAGCAGAAGTCAGATGCTCAAACAACTGAGCCACCCAGGTGCCCCTAAAACTAGAATATAATTAGCACCCAACTTCATCTCCATCTTTCCTCCAAAACCATTAGACAGGATTTTCTTAGAGGAAAGAAATTCTCCAGGCTCTTGACATCTGGTTGAAATATTGAAAATAAAGTACACCTAACACAGAGGGCTTGGCATATTCAATTCTCCATGTCTGTCAGGAAAGAAAGACAGGCACCTCACTGCACAGTGTGATTTATAGCAACAAGAACATGAGAAAGTGTGTTGTCTTCTTTTTCAAGCTAAAGGACTCTTCTAATTAACAGAGAACGGGTCTTGTTTTTGCACTGTTGGGGACGGGAGGGGATGTTGGAAAACACCCATGTACCTGTGAGTTAAAGAAGACAGTGCAGTTGTGGCTCTAACATGTGGTTTCACATGTCAGAAGGACCGTCACAGACAAAACACACAGCACAGAAAAGCGTGCATATGAGAATTGTAGTTCCCACATTCTGTCAAAACAGAGCATCCAAGCAGACCACTATGCTCTTTATCAAACCAAAGATAAAGTAAGTACCTGAAGCTTGAAAATGCTGTTTTGTTTTGTTTTGGTTTTGGTGTATATGTCTCCTGACTCAATTAGTTCATTTACAAGCACTTACTAAACTGTTAGATGTCAAAGATGCAGACAGGATAATAGGGATATATCGAACACACCCTCGACAACTTAGAACTCATAACCTACCTTGGGGAAACGAAAGAATAAACAATTAAAACACAACATACCATGGGGCGCCTGGGTGGTTCAGTCAGTTAAGCGACTGACTTCAGCTGAGGTCATGATCTCGAGGTCTGTGAGTTCGAGACCCCCATCAGGCTCTGTGCTGATAGCTCAGAGCCCGGAGCCTGCTTCGGATTCTGGGTCTCCCTCTCTCTCTGCCCTCCTCCTATTCACGCTCTGTCTCTATGTCTCAAAAATAAATAAACGTTAAAAATAAAAATTAAAAAAAAAAAACACAACATACTAATCGCAGGAATAGCGATACTTCAAAGGCACAAGGGGAGACAAAACTCTAGCTGGAGAAATTTAAAAGTGCTTGGCATGGAAGAGGACCAGTTAGTTAGATGTTCAAGAAAGAGTTGAAAGCGGAAGGATAAAGAAGATGTGTTATGTTCCAGGTACCAGAAAGAGTAACACATGAAGGGTTGTATGTAGGTTCTGGGTACGTGTGGATGAACGCTTGGCAAATGAAAGTTTAATGAATGCTAGGGAATTATGGGTGTAAGGTATGAGATTACTGGTGGCAGTTATGGCGGGTGGGAAGTCTCCTCTTGATGTGGAGAAAGAACAAATGGGAGTTTCAAGAACAACCAGGTGGTACACCAGGGCATGGGCAGATAAACCAAACAGTGGGATGGAGACTGCAGCGAATGCCCCACTATCCCACAGAACAGAATGGCTCATCTAGCTGTGACCGGCTGGGGATGGGACCATTTGCCAGCCAGGTGTCCAAGTCTGTGACTTTACCTAGAAAAGACACTGCTCCGTGATGAAATTAATCTTCTGATATTATCCATAGCTATAGGCCCCTCTCAAGTTCTCAGGCTGCCCTTAAGCTTAAGACCTTGATGAGATGATTCCAGAAGGATCTACTCAATCCAGTTTGGTGAACAAATTCCAGACACAGACAGAAGCTTTATTATTCAAAAATGAAAAAATAAAAACAAGATAATATGAGACCTCTGAAAAGATCCTAAACACAGATGGATAGTATAATACTTACGAAGCACTAGGAGAACATTAAAAAAAAAAAAAGATTTACTGCATAAATTTTAGACATTTGTCTTGTATCATCAACAATATTAAAACAAAAGACAACACAGTGAGATCAAAAGGCAGCTGCTAAGGAGTTATAAAAGAACGGGATGAGATAAGCAGAGGATGTTAGTATTAAATGTGTGAAAAGAGGTTTTTAAAATGCATAAAAAAGTAAAAGAATCAATAGTGCAAAAAAAAAATCACATAAGCAACATGGAAGACAATTTTGAGGAATTCACCCAAAATCAGGAAGAAAAGGAAAAATAAAATAAAATCATGAAAGGGACGATGCTAACTAAAAATAGAAAACAAAAAGGAGAAATCCAAAGTACAGATTAAGCGTGTGTTTGATGGGGGAAAAAATAAGGCAAATTTGAGCAGAAGCAAATACCAATGATTTAATAAAAGAAGAATCTCCTTAAACTGACAACCAGAGCTGCAGATCCAAAGGCTTCAACGAATAGTAGAGTCCCTTCTAGATACAGGTGTATCTTGAACTTGAGTGGGTGAAATCCCAGAAAAGGCTAAGAACTAGCTCTTGTATCATTTTTATTAAAGCATTGTAAGCTCTCTCTCATCCCTTGATGTTGCTAGTTCCTTTAACTGACTGAAAGCTTGGGATCTTTTCCCCTTTATAATTCTTAATGATCTTCAAGGAGTTCATACCATATGAAGGGTAAGAGCTATTTCCTCAGGCTCTCAATGAGTTTCTGCACACAAGTTTGGGGACAGAAGCGGAGACCTTCCTCTAGTGTAATAGTTGAGCAGCATCAAGGTGGCAAAGGAAAGGGGGTTTGGTGAGGGAGGAGAATGGAGAGACCATCCTGAAAGGGGGAGAGGGGAAAACAGAGATGGCGAAAAGTGAAGACGGTTGGGCTATCTCTGAGGAGACTCCTTTACAGGAGCCCTACAGTTTGTTGAAATCCACAACATGGCTGGTGTGAGTGGGTTTTCCGTGGAGACCTGAAAAGAGCTGAAGTGTATGATTACAGGGATGTAGATCAAATGGAAATAGTACCTGCAGATGAAGTTAGTGGACTCAGAGCCCAGCCAGGACCTGCAGAAGTACTTTGAGAGGAGAGTAAAATTAACTGGTGTCCAAGGCAGTGGCACCCGGGCCTCCAATGGCAGTGGGTCCCCAAGAGGCAACAGCCTGTACCTTGTTTCCTCTATGAATAGGCTCAGCTGGCCTCTCCACGGCTCTCTTCACATGGTCTTTCATTCTTTCACGTGATAGCCACCGAGATGGGGACAGAATGGACTTGTAATAGGGCTTAATGTCCATGTCAAAGATAGATATTAATCAAATCATCACGGTCTAAAGCTTATAATTACAAACTGACATGAGTAGATAGCAAAGGAATCCATGATGGCCGAGGGGGTCAGAGAAGGTCTTCGTGAAAGAATGGTATTAGGGTTGAGACCAGAGTAGGGGAGCATGCTGGGAAGCTTGGGCTCCATCACAAGATCAGTGGGAAGCCACTGGACATTTCTCAGCGGGGACTGGAAAGAATGACTCTGCACCGTGGAGAAAAGGTTGGAGGGCTCAGAGTAGATGTGGCGAGACTAATTAGGAGTCCAGCCAAGAGCGATGATGGCTCGGATCCCAGGAATGGCAGTGGAGATGGGAAGACGTGATCAGGGTACTTAGGAGCTAAAACTGGCAAGACGTGGGGCTAGATCCGGTGTGAGGCACGAGGGAAGAAGAGGTTTCCTGAGTTTCTGGCCAGATCCATGAGTCTCATCTCCATTTAGAGGTTCAAAGTAAGTGAGTCAGCAAGTTAGATGGAGAAAGGGAACCCTCACGAGCTGTTTTTTTGCTCTTTCTCTGAATAGCCTATTTCCCAGCCCCTGAACTGTATCTCCCAACTCCTGTCATTAATTAAAGATAAGAAGACAAAATCTCCTTCCTGGCAAGTCCTCAGAAGTTCTGGCTAACTAGCGAGAGACCCTCATTCTGTTCAGGCACCATGGAGATTGTGGTGGTTTGAAGGCCAGCCCACACCCTCTGGGAAGCTACAGATGCTTGCTTATAGGTACCTCCCTTTAGCCTGTTAATTGCATAATTGCATAATTGCATAACTGCATAATTGCCGGAAAATGGTCCAGCAGGGAAAGGGAAGCCAGTATGCAAGTCTCTCTGTCTCCCTTCTAAGGGCATTAAGGCCCCCACTCCGGCCACCGGAGGAAAGCAGAATTGTGCTGGCTCTGTTCCCTAAAGTTTGTACCGTGGGCCCTCACAGGACTCTCCCCAACTTGGTGATGCAGGTGAGAAGATGGAAGGTGTAACGAGTTGACCCCATTAATCATGCCCTCCTTCCTGAAATATTTCCTTTCTTTGGCTTCTGGGAGCCATTACTCTGCTGCTTCTCCTCCTATATCACTGACTGCCCTTTCTAAATCTCTGCTGATTAACCATGCTTCTTCTTAACCTTTATAATTTGAAGTTTCCTAAGGCTGTCATTGGACTGCTTTTCTTCTCCCCTCCCCCTCACTCATTCCCTGGTGATCCCAGCCAGTCCTATGGCTTTACACATTACTTATACCCTGATGAGTGTCTAGTCCTTATCTCCAGCCTCAATATCTCCCTTAGCTATCCAGGTGCTTCCTTCCCCCATTTCCAATTTTATCTTAAACCTAAAGTCTAAATCTGAATCCTTAATGGGGCACCTGGGTGGCTCAGTCGGTTGTGCATCCAACTTCGGCTCAGTTCATGATCTCGGGGTTCAAGCTCCACATCGGGTTCTGTGCTGACAGCTCAGAGCCTGGAGCCTGCTTCAGATTCTGGGTCTCCCTCTCTCTCTCTGCCCCTCCCCCACTTGCACTTTGTCTCTCAAAAATGAATAAATGTTTTAAAATTTTTTTTAAAAATCTGAACATTTGATGTCCTGCCATCCCTCATCCATTGTTCCTTCACTAGACTCCCCACCTCAGTTCATTGACACCAAAAGCATCCTCACCCTCTAAGTATAGTCTATGAGCAGTGACTATCAGCTCTGCCTTCAAGGTATATCTTGAATCCAATCACTTGTCTCCAGATATCCACCAGCACCATTCTGTCCACACTACCATTATCTTTCTTGGACTTCTGCTGTGGCTTCCCAAGTAGACTCTCTGTTTCTGTTCCTGTATGTTCTCTGTTCTTGACCTAGAAGTCAGAGTAATCATCTAAAACATGAACCAGAGTATGTCATCCTTGCTCTTCACTCTCCAGCGGGTCTCATCCTGCTTATCAATTGCAAAGTCTAACTGCAACCTAGGAGGCCCTCAGCCCACCTCTCCAGCCTTACCTCCGACCCCTTTCTCCATCACTCACCAGGCTCAGACACACTGACCTCCTTGATATTCCATCAACACACAAAACACCTTCCAACCATGTGGTGCTTCTTCCTCCCATAGGGCATGGCTACCTTATTGCTTCATTCAGGTGTCTGCTTCAACCTCACTTCTTCAAAGAGACCTCCTTAGTAATCTTTAAAAGATACCCAGCTCCCAACCACTCTTTATAACCTTACTCTGCTGTATATTTCTTGAGAGCATGTTATCACTCTCTGACATAAGGACTTTCAATCATTTACATCTCTGTTAGTTTCTTCTATACAACTATCAGATCAGGAAGTCAGGGACTATGCCCACCTCATTTGCTGCAGTATCTCCAGTGCCTATTACAGTGTCTACTCACAGTAGGTGCTCAATAAACATGTGTTGAATAGTTGAATGGATGGACGAATGAATGCCTACCTCTATTTCAAGAAGTTTAAGGAAAGAAACACCCATGGGATCCACAGAGCATACACAGGGAAACACTGGCCATCTGAAAGTGTTACATGAGTTTTGGAACCAGTTGAGGAATATCAGCAGGAGGCAGACTAGAGGTGGGGGAAAGAAAGCTCTAATAATAACAAAAAAAAGATTTATGGTGCCTTGTTGAAAGGAAGGAGGGCAAAACAAAATCAAAGAATATGGGTATTAAGCTTAAATATTTCCTGAGACCATAGAAACCCTGAAGTGGGAATATGTATAATATATACACACAATATAATCAGGATAAGGACATTCTAAAAGGGTCAAATGCATTATGGAAAAGCAGAGGGAGATTGAAGAGATGGAAAAGAATAAAAATATGACTCAAAGTGTTTACAAAAAGCCGTGGTGTCCTTAACTGAATGTTCGTGTAAATGGTTTTGTTTTTCCTGGTGGTGGGAAAGAAGGTGCAAATACTGTACAGACACTATGGAAATTCATTTTACAGTTTTTGAAAGATATCATCATCGCGAGAATGCAAAGCTACACTGCTAGGATGTGAGAGTTAACTTCGAAGAGTCCGCTCAGAATTCCAAGTGGCCCCGAATTTAGGGCAGTGGGCAGACCCAGAACTCCAGTTGGTGGATAAGTGAGGCAGCCAGTGATGACCCGCGGAGGGAGCAACTGCTTGCTGGTGGTAGATGAGGGAAGGAGAGAGAAAGAGAGAATCTTGAGAGTGCTCAGAGAAGGTCTAACTTCCAATAGGAATATATTTCCCATGCCAACTCGTCTATCCAGACGCCATCCCTTTGGCAATATTGATAGTGAGCCATGCAGGTGAGCAGGCGTAGACAGGTAGAGGTGGGGACATGACCCAGAAAGTGCCTAAACAAAGACAGTCTTCCTGAACAACCAGCAGATGACAGCAACAACTTCTGCCAGAATGATGGCTCCCACCAGTTTTGACCTACACCCCCTCCTCCTGGATGATAGGAGAATCCATCTTTCCCGACTTCTCCCTCAAGTTTTGGCACTGAACTCTGGAAGGCCTGCTGGAAGTGCGTCTTGAGAGCTCTGCAGCAGTGGTGAGCACTCTTTGCAGAAGGTCCTTTGAGGCCAGCTCTGAAATCCTGCAACGCCAAAGTCAGTGGTCCATCCCGTGGGTCTCTAAACTGATCTGGAGACAGAGTCGAGCTAGAAGTACCAGTCCTGATGCTTTCATGCTGGAGGGAAGGAACCGCCCTTTCACCCAACAAAGGACACCCAAGGGCCAGGTTGGGACAACCAGAGAAGGCCCAGCTTCTGTCATCTGTTGGCACTTTCCTCCTCCTGGTGCCTCGGGGTGAAGGCCTGCCTCCTCCTCGTTCCCCTCCCACATCTCAGCCGTGCATGCCTACTTCCCTCCTGCAGCTCATGCAGGCTCTCAGCTTCCCAACTACCAACGGAGGCCGGGACTTGGAAACTGAAGCTTCTGAGGGAACACTGGGAAACCTTGTGTCTTATTCAAACAAACTCTCTGGACCAAGGCTACAGGCACAGCCCCATCATGTGTCACTTTCCCAAGCCTGACACCTTTTTGAGACACATTTCCAGGATAAGCAAATGAAACAGGAGTCGCACCTCCACTTGGGTCCCAAGGCAACGTAGGCAACTTTTATCTGTGCTTTCTACCCCAAGAGCAAACACTTCTTCAAGCATGTTCTGCGTGGGAAGAGAACACTAATGGACCCAGAAAGATGCCTCCTTTCTCTGTGTGTGAGGACTCCCCGGGAGAGCTATCAGAAATCTCTCCAGTGCTGTAAAAACAGCCACTCTTAGACTAAAATGACAACTTATTATATTCCAGCTGTAAAGTTTGTATAGTTCTTTTAGATGCCTAGGGCAAGTGAGACGATCAGGTTGATACCTGCTCGTTTCTCTCAAATATCTCAGCAATTTGGAACCTGTATCAGTCAGAAGAGGTTAAGTCATGCTGCAATAACAGAAGACTCTCCAAATCTCACTACGTTCAAACGATAAAAGTATATTTCTTGCTCATGCTGCGTGTCTGCATGTCCACAATGGCAGAGGGGCTCAACTCCTTGGAGTCACACAGAAACTCAGATTTAAGGAGGAGCCACTATAGCCAGTGTTCGAAGTTGCCACGTCAGAAAGAAAGGCGATCTGGAGATGGTCTTGTATCAGCAACTAAACACTCCCATCTAAAAGTGTCACAACTGTTCACAGTGCATTGGTCAGAACTAGTCATTTAGACACATGCAATCACAGGGAGGCCAGGAAGTGCAATCTTAACCTGCTTCAGAAACGAACAGCACCAGAAATGCCCGGCAAATTGCATTAATGATTACTACAGACTACATGTGCTAAGAAGCCAGTTCCAGGGAAAAGACCACCCTTTGTTTCAAGCTCAGAAACAGCCCCTCACCCTTTGCTGTTTGAAGCCAGGAGAGATCTGGTGATGATCCCAATGGGAGGGTCAAGAGAGGAAGTGGTGACCAGAGGGTGTTCTGCAAGAGAGATTTCGTTACCCTCTAGTGACATTTATTGAACAACAACATTTACTATGATGGATGGCTCCTGGAAGCATGACATTTAAATGTTTATCGATCCCCTCGTAAGCTGGACAGGCCCCAGGGGGTGCTCAGAACTCGGCACAGAGCCAGGCTGCCCAGCTGCACCATATAAAGCGGGGCTGACAGATGTCCCGGAATCCAGCCCACTAAGGGCACATCTGCCTCACCCATGGGGGACACATGTGAAGCCTTAAAGTTCAATTTTCCCCTCATAAAGGCCAGGCTGCCTCTGCCTGGAAGGGTGAGCCCTGCAACAAGCTTGCTTTTCTCTTGTTTTTTTTCTTCCAATTCACACTGAGGATTTCTTGTCTTGCTCACTCTTCAAACGTGTGACAACTGTCAGTGGTAACAGGTACAGAGCCTTCTCTCCAGTCCCTCCCTGGCACACTTTCCCAGATCCTAGAAGCACGCGCCAGCTGCAGGGCCCCTCCTCATTCCCAGAATCTCAATCCCAGCAAGTGCTTTGTATGGAATTCTCCTTTCTTTCTGAGTGAGGCCGAACACAGAAGCCACAGTTAAACAGGCACGGTGGAGGATGGTGTTCCAAGGCTGTGCTTGATTTGGGTTGGGGGGCACCAGGGGCTCTGCGGAACATGGGCTGCAGTGTGAAGGGCTGTTTGAGAACTGGTCTGAGTCAGGTGTATGGGATCCCTAGGAGGAGAGGCTGTGACAGAGCTAGGGCAGCACAAGGACTCAGAGGAGACTTTGAAAGGCGCTGAAACAGGTTAGACCCCTGGCACCATCCCCAGCCATGCCTAGCTGCCATGCATGGGGGAAATAGAGGGTGGCTGTGTGCGTTACCTGAACTCAAGTAACTGGTGATTGGCAGAACAGGGGCAAGATCTGGGGATCCTGGCCCTGCACCCTTTGCAGTGAGTCCACTCTGTGGACTCCAGGCAGCCAAGGTACAGCCAAGTCATCCCCGGACATGTAAGCAGAGAAACACCGAGAGGCAAGCAGCACACAGGTCATTGCTCAAATCCTTGAGGATTCTGAAGAAAAAGGATGCGAGTGCCTCAGGGCCAGGAAGGAACAGAGGTAAAATGCAAGTTATTCTTTCCATGTGAGTAATCCTACTTTGGTTTATCATTCGGGCTCTTGAGCAGGCTTCGGCTGAAATGGGGCTTTAACTGCTGGTGTACGATTGACAATAAATACATAGTTCAGTCATCATTTTTCACCTTGAAAATATTTCAATATTTTAATACTGTATTTGGAAGGGTTCTTTGAGTTGCAAGTGACACACAGAATTTCAGCTGGATTAAGAAGAAATCAAAGTGGATTGTTGGCCAAATAACTGAGAAATCAAGTTTGATTGGGGTATGAACTCAACCATTAGCATCAGAAGTATCTCTTTCTCTCTCTCTCTCTCTCTCTCTCTCTCTCTTCTGCTTTCCTCCATTTTACTTCATTCTCATGAAGATCACTCTTCTCACAAAGTGACAGCATAGCCGTTGACAGGATCAGACACTCCTTACAGCCTACCACCACCAGTAGAAAGAAAGCCACTCTTGCTCCAGAATTCCAGAATATGTCCCATAATTGCCTCTCCTTAAAGGCCTTTGTCCCTCGCAAGCTAATGGCCATGACGAGGCAATACGGGACGGTTGACCAGCCATCCCTATGAAGAGCTAGGTGTTGAGGACTCAGGCCCCCTCAAATGGCAAGGATGCCCGATCCTGGATGGACAACGGATGGATGGGCAGGCAGGTGGAAACACTAGCCAGTGCAGGGATGTGCTTGCATTTTGCTTTCTCCCTGAGCAGCTATTGCTGGTATTAAACAGCTGTCCAGCCTAATTCCATGAGTTTATTGTTGGGACCGAAGAGGTGGAATCCAAACAAAATATGGACTGTCCCCTCTCAGCTCCTCTTTTGGGCTCTGTGGTAGTCAACGAACAAACAAAAAAGTGAGTTTCCCTCCATGGATAATCCAAGTGTCTGCTCCCAGGGAGCATGATTCTAGGAATTTTTTAGAAGGAGATGTGGGCCCTGATACTAACTACGAAACTCCACTGAGATTTTTAAAGCCCTGAAGGGAGTTCTTGGTGAAATACAGTTGCTTCATCCGATTTGCTTCATTCAAATTAAAAGTCTCTGCTTACCTAATTGTTTACAGAAACCCTCACAAATGAGATTAACATTTTAAAAAAAAGAAAAAGAAAGAAAAGACAACAAGATAATTAAGTCTGATTGCTCCTGAGCAGGTTGTGACAGCCCTGGAAACATGCCAACACTAATTGACTGGAGATATTTCCCGTACAGTTAATTGCACATGGTCATTGAAAGCCCTTGAAATTATCTCAGGTCCCCTCAGCTTGAAGTGTGGAGAAGGGATTTAGAAGTGTGAAGGAGACAGGGCTTGGAAAGGGGACCTACCAGGGACATCTGGTCCTTCCTGTCCTAGAACATCATTCAACCAAGGCTGCCAAATCTTGTCACCTCTCTGGACCTTGCTCGTCTTGTCTGTTGAATGGCTGTAGGTGCTGAGGGTGGAGAGGTCATCCAGAAAAGGATGACTGGACCTTCTCTGATCTCCCCTGAACTTTCATTAAACTTTGACCATGGACTGGGAAAGGCAAGGACACAAAGATTCCTGAGTCTTCAAGTCGCCCGAGCAGACCTGCAGTGGCTAACTTAAAATATGGCAGAATGAAACACAGAGGGCTTCCAGTAACAGCGTGCTGGCTCTGAGGGAAAGGTGGACCAATCAGGCAGGGAGGAAGAGCAGGAGAATCAAGGGGGACTTTTTTTTTTGGGAGAACTGCTTTTAAGTGAGATCTTGGAGAGTAAGATTTGGTCCATGAAGGAGGAGAGGTAGGAGAGGGAAAGACATATATGCATAACATGTTAAGGGAAGACTCAACATGCTGGTGAGACCTGAGTATTCTGTCTATTGAGAGAATGTTCTACCCTTTTGGTGCCAAGGAACAGACACTCCATCCGTGTTTGTTGGCGGGACTCACCTGGGACCAGAAATCTTACAGGGACCTGGGGTTCCCCAGGCACAGGAGGCAGACTCATGTTTCAGGGCACAAAGCATCTTAGTGACCAGGTTTCCTTGCTGCCCCTTTAGTGGAGATGTCTTCTGATGTCCACCCTAGGGCTCAGCTATTAAGAGGGCATGGCTCTCCTCTTTCCTGGAGACCCTTGTCTGTAACAATGAGCTTTAGCTGGTTATCTCCCCTAATACTTCTGTTTCCTCACATCTTCCGCCCCATGAAAGCTGTGTGTTGTCCTCCATCATTGCATTTTTGGTTTTTTACTTTGGCCACGTTGGTATCAATGAATGATTTCCTACCAACCTAGCCAGTTAGAAGGCTCACAAAGGTGAATCCCATTAGCTTTGATGAGAGATACCTGTCACTGACCAGCTTTTGATCATGTGTCGAGCACTACGCAAATCAGACCCGTGTGACCCAGAATGTGGACACCTGCTGGTAATTTTCTGGAGCCATTTGCCTCAACCAGGAGCTATGGGGAAGAACTTCTCAGAAGGGATTCCAGATTTCAGGTTAATTGGCTTGTCTAATGCAAAAAAGACAGAGACAGAAGGTGGGAAAAATTGGCTTGGAATAAGTGCCCAGCGATTCTCAAACTGGACCATGTATACAAATCACTGAGAGGGCCACCCCCACTTTCTGATGCAGTAAATTTGGGTTGGGCCTGAGAGATCTCATTTCTGGAAGGTTCCCAGGTGATGCTGATGTTGTTTGCCCAGAGACCACCCTTAGGAAACCACTGATTAGACTACTTCCAATCTGTGGGCCAATCTGGCCTATTGCCCATTTGCGCAAAGCCTACACACTCAGAATGGTTTCACATTTTTAAATGGTTGGAAAAAACAAATATATATATCATATTCTGATATGAATATTGTATGAAAGGCAAATTTTACTGTCCATCAATATAGGACACTGCCACACTCACTTGTTTATGTGTCTACATGGCTGCTTTCACAAGGCATCGCAAGGGTTGAGAAGCTGCAACAGAGACCACAGAGCCCAGAAAATATTCGCCATCTGGATTTTTATAGATGAAGTTTGAAGACTCCTGTTCTGAGCTAAGGGGTTTGACATTATTTTATACAATTATGGAGATTGATCTGAAGAGAAGAAATATACACAATTCTAGAAATTCTTTTGAGGAGTTTTTTGACCAAGTGATCCTGTCCTCGGGTCTCTGCTTGGTGGGCTGAGGGTCAAGTGCTCATTCTCCCACAGGATTCACTCTGGGAAAACCATCTCAGTCCCCAGATGAGGATCTCCCTCTCGGAAGCCGGGACTGTCAGCAGATTTGATTCCTCCCCAAATTCACTCGTCGTTTCCTGCTTAAAATAAGTAGTGGGCTCATGGCCTGTCATTCCTGGCCCCAGGGGAAGGTCTAAACGCGACCAAGGAGCTTCCTTGCCATCTGGGCTTTGTGGCCTGAATTCCCAGAGGGAACTTCTTGGAATCTTCTGGCTTTTACACTCTGACAGTCTGTGACCCATGAACCTACTTAAGTGATGGATAGAGATGAGTGGTTCTCAGTCTCTTCCCCTCCACCCTCTCCAGGATTTGGGACCCACAGATGGCCCACTTCTACCACTTCTATTCCTCCTTGTCACTCTTTCTGCCTTAGCTCATCAAATCGAGACTGGTAACGATCACCAACCCTTAGTGATTGTTTATTCTGTGTCGGATACTGTTCTCAGTCTTGGCTGTGCATTCACATAATCAGTCCTCACGAGAAAACCACGAGAAAGCCAGGATTATTACACGAGTGTACCCTAGAGAACCAAGGTACAGAGAGGTGAAGCAGCTACCTAATGTCAAGCAGCTAGTGAGTGGAAGGTCTAGCGGTCCAAGTTCAGATCTTTGCTTCTGCCTGCGTGGAGTACAGCCACTCAGCCAGGCCATGGGCCCACTGGGCCTGGGAGAAATTATCTCGAGATGATAGAAAGAAGCTCACTCCAATCTCTGTTTAGAATGTGAAAGGTAAAACTTAATAAAGCTTTTCAAGGAAATATCTTTGTGACCTTGAGTACACAAAGATTTCTTAAACAGGACATGAAAGAGCTAACCATAAAGGTGAAAAGAATGATAAATGGATGAACATAAACGTTAGAATGTCTACTTGTCAAAAGACACCATTAACAGAGCGAAAAGATAACCTTTCTTTTTACGGGCAAGATATATGAACAGACTTTTCATAGAAAAGGATATCCCAATGGCTATTAAATATACCCAAAAAAGTGCCCAGCTTTCTTAGTTATCAATAACATGCAAATTAAAATATAGTCACGTGATATAGTACACCATTCCCGAATGAAAAACAAAACTGAGCTTTTCTTTTTCAACAATCAAGTGTTGGCAGGGATGTGGAACGATCGGAACACTCGTGCACTGTTGGCAGGAATTTGCATTGATATAATCATTTTGGATAACCGACAACATCTACCAGAGCTTAACATATGGGTAACCTACTGTCCAGCAGTCCCAATCCCAGGTATATATCCAAAAGCAATATGTACATATGTTTGTACAAAGAAATGTCCTGGATGGGATGTCTGGGTGGCTCAGTTGGTTGAACGTCTGACTCTTGATTTCAGCTTAGGTCATGATCTCACTGTTCGTGAGACAGAACCCAGTGTTGGGCTCTGCACTGACAGTGTGGAGCCTGCTGGGGATTCTCTCTCTCTCTCTCTCTCTCTCTCTCTCTCTCTCTCTTCACACACACACACACACACACACACACACACACACACTCAAACTAAATAGATAGACTTAAAGAGAAAAACAAAACAAAACAAAGAAGTGTACCAGAAATCGCATAGCACCTCCCAAATGGAAACCACTCAAATGTGGATCAATAGTGCAACGTACAAATAGCATTACATACGCACAATGGAATACTGTATAGCAATGATACACCATAGCAACACAGCGACACATGATATAGATGAGTTAACCTTACCAACAAAGTTGACTCAAAGAAGCCAGACACAATATGTATACAAAGTAAGAACATCTATGCTGTTAGAAGATGTGAGAACGTTCACCCTGGTGGGATAGGGGGTGAGTAACTGGAAAAAGGGGCTCAGGGATTTCTTCAGGTGCTGGTGATATTCTTTCTTGATTTGGGTACTGGTTATATAGGTATGTTCAGTTTATAAAAATTCATTGGTATTTATGGTATTTTTTTTAATTGAAGTATAGTTGACACACGGTGTTACATTAGTTTCAGATGTACAATATAGTGACTCAATAAGTCTATACATTGCGCTATGCCCACCACAACTGTAGCTACTACATTCTGTGGTATTCTGTGCACTTTCCTGTATTTAGATTATGTGCACATTTCCGGCATGTATGTTAATTAAACATTTACAAAATACTCGTATTGGACAGACAGTCGCACTACAGTTTGTACCTCATCCAACATCCCTGCACACAATCCATTCAGTGTGTAGGTCGATATGAGAACCATCGCTCGTTAAGTGAGCAGTTCAGCTCAGAAAAATCCCCAGACACCCGCCTTAGGGTACCAGACACCCAACCTGAAGATGATTTCCAAGCATGTTCCAAGCTGAGTAAAATCTGCCAAACAACTTATTCTGGTTACATGGCGAGAGACTTCTATAGTCTGATCTATTGCCTACATCCTGACTGTCAGAAAACTTCCCTTCTATATTTAGGAAAGAAACTCTCTTTCTGACTAAGCTAGCAGGGAAAGTATTTCCTGAGCCTTGGCTCTGTGTTGTGACATCCAAACAGACACGTGAACGAAAATCACTTTTCAACCGCTGATATCCATGAAGATAAGAGGCTGAGAGCAAGCAGGTGTATCTGCTTTGGCAACTTGTCTTATTTTGGCTACGTAGTATTCTATTTTAAATTTGAATTAGCTGCCAATATTTAAACGTCAGATTTTCACCCCCAACAGTAAGCTTCTGACTTCTCTGGACAAAAATCAAGTGCTATCCATCTTCCTGGGTCCCACACCAGTTCTCTCCTCTCAGCCACCTCAGTCCTTGGCCCCTATAGATGTAGGGTTGCAACTCCTAATGTAGGAAGTTGAAAAACAACAGCAAAGGGCCCTTGTTCTGATGGACTTTATAAGGCAGGACACTGGGTATTTCATAATTGGGTGAACCAATATTGATGGCTCAGGCCCTATGTTGGGAGCTAAGGCAGTAACATAAGCATTTGGGCTTTAATTTCATCGTCTTAAAATAAGAGAATTGGGGGCGCCTGGGTGGGCTCCATCAGTTAAGCATCCGACTCTTGCTTTTGTCTCAGGTCATGATCTCACAGTTCATGGGATAAAGCCCTGTGTCGGGCTCTGCACTGTCAGTGCAGAGCCTGCTTGGGATTCTCTCTCTCCCCCTTCCCCCTAATAAATAAAAAACATTTAAAAACCTTTCAAATAAGAGAATCGAACTGCAGGTTTTCTACAGTCCCCTCCAGTTTTAAATTTTGATCCATCTGTGATTTCAATAAATCTGGAGAAGTGGGATGTAATTTCGTTTCATGAATAATCAGTCATTCCAAACTAGCGTGTGTGAATCCATGCACGCCTAAGCAGCCCCTGTCGTGATCACTGGGATCCAGCATGGCCCTTATCCTTGAGGAATTTGGGTTTAGGGGACTCTGAGGAGCCCTAGGAAAAGAGACCATGTGAGAAAACACCCCACCTCCAGATTCTATTTAACAGAAGGCGTTGGATGGTTTGAGCCTAGAAGCCTTAGCACACGTCCCCCACTTTTCACACCAGTGTCTGGAAATCCCCGGCTGCCCCCGCTCCAGACCCACTGAGTCAACGTCTGCATTTTAACAAGATCCTTCGGAGATTTTTGTGGCACTTGCGTTGCAGACAGGCTGTGTCAGGGGACCTCCTTGGTCAGATGCTCTAATCATGGGCCCCTTAAGAAGATGCATGAACATTCCACCTTCATCTCCACCTGTCCCAGCCAATAGTCAGGAGGAAGGGGGACAGTCAGCAGGCACTCCTGGCCTCAATGTTCCCTCACTGACAACGCCAGGGTGACATTCACACTTACGCTCTCTGGGACAAACTCCCAGCGCGTTAGCCCAGCTCTTACTGGCTCCACTGTCTTCTCTCCTGCTCAAGAAGCATCTCGGAATTCTAGGGAGTGGGAAATGACTGCTTCAACTGATTGTAAGTTTTCAAAAGCAAAGCGTGCATGTGCCTGTCTCCCGTTACTACCATCCAACAACACATTACTCTGACCCTCTTCACGACTGCCCGTGACACGCCGCAACTGCTTGTGACACATAGCTGAGAGCCTGCTAGAACGGGGCCTGGGAAGGAGCGGGCGGCTCTGAGAGGAGGAAGAGCCACACTGCCTGGTCCCCTTCTAGTCAGATGCTAATGAGCCTCACCAGCCCTTAACCTTCCTGCCAGAGGGGCAGGCCTATAATGCGATGAGCTGTCATTGTTCATTACAGGGACGGCTGATGGGCCCAGAGGTGTCCATGGGCACAGAGCAGCCTGTGGCGGCAGCATAAGAAGGGGGCTATGCTAGGGGCAGAGGGCCCGAGGGAGGGGGGGCAGGGGACAAAGAAACGCCCCCCTCCAGGTCAGCTTCTGTCTTGCATGATAGCTGGGCAGTTTCTCCTCACTCAGGCTATAAGGAAAGGCTGCTGAATAGACAGCTCGCTCCCCCCCATGCTGCTGGCTGTCGTAACAGCACCCAGAGTGCTGGCCAACCAGAAAAATGAATCTGGGGGTCTCTCAGCTTTAGAAGCTTCAGGACGCGGGCTGTTGGAGAGAAGAGAAAATAGGAGAATGTGGACCTGGGGGTGGGGGGAGGCGGTGCATGGAAGGACCAAGCTTTTCTGCTGGTCCTGAAGAGAATTCCACTTTCCCCCAGGTAAATCAGCCCCCACCCACGCACTCCATCCCAGGTGGTTTATTGGGTTCTGGGTCTAAAGAGTGGCCAGCACCTGCAGGTGTCAGGGGTGGTACTAGTTCTACCAGCAGCAGCAGCAGGCAGCTGTTGAGTCCAGCAGGAAGCTGTCGCTTCCTGTAGTGCTTCAGTGATCGCTCTGAATTGCCTCCCAAGGTGCAAGCCACTGTTGTGTGCCTGGAGTCCAGGACCTCCAGGCTTTGGTTCCTCCAACCCCGGGAGGCAATGTGGCTCCCTGCGATTTCGAATCTCTGGGATAGTTCCTCTTCCTCTTTGCGGCTCTTTCAGCCCTTCCAATGCTTTTGTTAATGTGTTCCATCCAGCGCTTTCCTGACATTTGAAATAGTTAGCACGGTTTCTGAATTGCCAGGTGGATTTTGTCCAATAAAACCAGGAGAGAGAGCAAAAAGGGGGAGGGGGACGTTGAAGCAAAGAAGAAATATGTGATGTGGCCAGAAGGTCAGTTCTGATAGAAAATGGGAATGAATTTCAGAAGGCGTTTGTACACTTGGGTGGTTCAGTCAGTTGAGCATCCAACGCTTGATTTCAGTTCAAGTCCCGATCCCACAGTTCATGGGTTTGAGTCCCACATCAGGCTCCACACTGAGAGTCTGGAATCTGCTTGGGATTCTCTCTCTCTCTCTCTCTCTCTCTCTCTCTCTGCCCCTTCCTCTCTCTCTCTCTCTCTCTCAAAATAAATAAATAAATAAACTTAAAAAAATAGAAAAATCAGAAGGCATTTGTATTCCATCAGAGGATAGTTGGTACAAACAAGATAATGCTTCCTTGAATGATGCCTTGGGGTTTGGATTTTCTCTTCCCCTCCCCGTCCTTCCCCAAGGATCCTGCAGTCTCGGGCACAGTCCAGCTAACGGTTCCCTGGGGCGCCACCTCAAACTCTTGCATCTATCCTTCCCATTGGAAGGGAGTGCTTGGCGACTGCCTTGAGCTTATTCCAAGCCAGAACTCTAAGTCTTGACTTCGTGTCCCGTGAGATGCCAGGAACTCCCAGAGACTTCCTCAGCCCTCAGTTATTGACAGTCAACAACATCTCCTCCTCTAAATAAAAGTTAATGAAGACACAGTGTGTGTTTCATGTGCAAATCCAGCTTCTGCTGGAGGAGCCTTCTCCATTTCCAACCAAAACCTTAGGTCAAGGATGGCAGGAAGGCAGTGGGAGGAGGGAGGTAGTGAGGGGCTGGGTCAGGTGGCTGCTGGGCCTCAAGGGGCACTTTGTAGAATGGGGGAGAAGTCTTCAGCAGAGAATGTGCACGTGGGAATAGAGGTAGGGGCTCGAGGGGCGTGAGGAGCAAGACCCCACTACATGGTGGAGGGAAGACTTGAGTGTTAGTGAAGCCCCCATTGAGATCCAATAGCAGAGATCTGTGGTGATCTACCAGGACGGTTTCAAAACTCTCTCTAGAAAGACTCCGTAGCCAAGGCGTGGAGCAATAAAACAGTGCAATTTATCTAGAGCAGGGACTTGGGCAGAGCAAGTGGTCAAGGTGAAAAGACTTCTGTGGGAGTTCTGCGATCACTGGCAAATGGCTGGCCATGCAGGTCAGGCTCTGCAAGGGAACAAAACTGATCACAGCTCATAACTTCGGGAAACTCCCCCTTCTTGCCCCCCGCCCCAATGGCTCCTTGATGTGGTTGTAAGCTAACAGTTTCTCCTGTGTTTTCTCCTGTGATTTGTCACAGTTTGGGACCTTATGATGTCTGGTTGAATCCAATAACAGAGAACAAAGACTAGTATCTAAAATCATGCCTCTTTTGGTCCTACATTTGGGCTAGTTCTTTTGTTGTTTTACTGGGGAGCGTTGTGCTGACTCCCAAAATCTTCAACGGAGCTGTCTATGGAAGAGAGATTGGTCCACGCTTTTCTCCCCACATCCATCCCTCAATCCCAAACTAAGAGTTTGCCGACTCACCATAATAGGTCTCATGAGCCTGCTCACTGGGCTGTCATTAACAGACTCCTTACATCCCCCAGGCCCTGTGGCTCCATCTGACTCCATTTGGGGAGGGTCGTAGGGTTTAGGATCAAGTCCCCAGAGGGGACTTAGCTGGAGAAAGAAGCCCATAATCTGGATTTGGATAGAGGTTTGGATCCTACCAGGGCCCCGAACCAGAGCAGGACAGGACTTGCAGGGAGGCTGTGGCACAAAGACTGGACAGCCAGCCACATAGGAGAATGACGACAAATATCCAGGGAGCTGTCTAAATGCAAAAAGGTGAGTTTCAGGAGGATCCGACAGGTCTGGGAGACTCTAGGAGCACCGCAGGTCCAGGATTAAAGGCAGACACAACCACAGAAGTTAGCTGGGACAAGATGTGTCACACAGGGCACCGTGTGCCTGGGCCAGCAAGATGCCAAGTCCATGCCAGGAGCAGCAATGGGTGGGACCACTGAGTCAGAATCGAAGCCATGGGTCTTTTCCCCACGAGCTCAAAGAGGGCCAGGGAGGAGAGAGCAGTCTCTGCTAAGGTAACACAGCAGAGCACTCTTGGCATCTGTGACCCAGCAGTCAGGGGAGGTGCCAAGAAAGTGAGACTAGAAAGGGAAGGAAGCCAGGCACAGGTGCTGATTGGAGAAAGCAGCATTTCTGGCTGGGAGGTCAGGGCATTGAGTTGAGGTTGGGGGCAAGGGTGCGGTGAGCAGTGGGGTCCAGGGGCAGTTGGAGAAGGACAGATCCTGGTTAGTTATGGAAGAGCACACAACTTTTAGTACATAAAGTACCGATGGTGAAAGCACCTCATCAGAATGAAGTCAGAGATAAAAGTCACAAAAGAGGCTAGACCTTTCTCCCCCCACCCGATTTCCTTACGTAGATTTCCAAATGGACTTACATGGATGGCGTGTAAGGACCGGGATGCGGTCCAAAGACTAATTTTCTCAAAGCACGCCGGTTGACAGGGTAGAAGGAAGAGAGTTTGGCTAGATTAAGGCAAAGACAGATGAGTATAAATTATGTGTTGGGTAGTTTATCAGTTTGAGTGGGAGAATTAATCCGTGGGATACGTGTCTCTGGATGCACGCGGTGATATAATTCAAAAATGGCAGCGAGGCAGCATTAAGGGTGAGAAACGGTACAATTAAAAGAGCCAAGAATCACCTCTGTGAAGGCTCCCGCGTCATCATTAATTCAGCCACATTAGCTTCCACAAACACGGCACAAGGTCCTGTTTGCAGCCTTCCAATGACTCACCGAGGAAGACCAGCTGCTAGCGGCTTTTCTGGGGCTCCTTGGGGAAATTAGCGATTTTCCTACTTGACCAGCCTCTGAAGTTAACCAAGTCCTGCCCAGAGCAGATGCAGATGCATCTGTTTAAGCCCTGTAACTCTGGGTGAGCTGGCAGGGGGGAAAAAACAAGCAAACAACAACAAAAAAATGAGAGGTGATTAGCTACTTAGTGGTGGCCAAGGTTTCTGTTTCCTTCCGTAGATCTGGGATGGGGCCCGGGATTCTGCATCTTTGATGAGCTCCCAGGGGTGCTGATGCTAGGTCTAGATTCTCTGGATGAGAGGTGTGGGCATCACCTGGGAGCCTGCTAAAAATGCAGATCGCAAGTCCCACCCCAGACCCCCTGAATCAAGGTCTGCGCTCAAACGAGATTCTCTGGATGATTTGCATGCTTATTTCTGTTTGAGAAGCGTTGCTTTAGAGGATCTCCTTGGTTTCCTTAGAAAGATCTGGGACACCCCTAAGATGATATGCAAAATTGCCCGGACATGCTTGCGCGGGTTTAGGACACAGATGGCGTTCCAGTCCTTGAACCCCGCAGTGCATTTCTCCTCCCTCCTGGGTTCTCGGCTGAAGGGGAGGTAGTGAAGGAAAAATAGCCAAATAGAGAACTCAACACAGAAGAAAAAAAGAATGAGGGCTGTAAATCAGAGGCTCTGAGCCAGCGTCCGAGGCATCCCAAGGCAGGAGTTCCCTACCAGCATGGGAAGCGTGTTTAAGCCCAAAGAGACCAGCAGGATTTCCTTGTCCTATAGAAATGCCTGAGGGGGTGGGGTTTGGGGTGGGGGACAGGCTCTCTTGTCCCCTCCACCACATGAACAAAGACAGCCAGCCTGCTTCCCCCTCCCAGGTACAGCGGAGACTGGGGAATAAACATGCAGGGTGTGGCCAGCTAGCCCAGAAAGGCAGGGGACTCTACACATGCTTGACCTCACAGGGACAGGGCTTGCGTGTGTGTGTGTGTGTGTGTGTGTGTGTGTGTGTCTGGGGTAGGGAGGTAGGGCTCCAAAAGTAAAAGAAGAAAACACTCTTGGTTGCTGTCGTTATAGTCATTAAGCACATCCAGAGAATGTGGGATAGTCAGATTAGTAATTGCTCTTGTGAGAAGCCTCTAAGTAGGGTTGGCAAAGAGATGGACTTCCTCTACCCAGCCCTACCTATCATGGGTAGAGGGAATAGAAGTCTCCATTCCCTGTGGGGTGAAGAAGAGATACTGGGAGGGAAGTTCCCACTGTAAAAATGGAGAAAGAGGTCTATATATTCCCAAAGAGATGAACGCAGGAGAAAGTCTTCAGATGCTCTCATCCGGAGCCTGCCTTGGCTACCACTTGAAGCCTGGAACAAAGAGGTACCAGGGTCTTGAGAGATGTCCTCAGCAGCTCAGGCTGCTGGTGGGTCCCCAGATTCCTGAGCAGAGATGTCCAACCTGTTCCGTATGTGACCAGCTGGGGTGGGGACAGCTCACCACAGCTTCCTCCCCAAGGCCCAGAGATGTCCCTGAGGTTGGAGGAAGGGTAATTAACCCTCCTGACATGCCCTCTTCCCTACAACCCACTGGCAACCAACCTACTAATATCTATACATCTCCTGAGAAGCCAATGAGTGCTTAGCCTCCCTTTCAGAGAACCCCATAATGCTAGGAGCCACTGAGCATTGCGGAGTATTCTGGGAGAAGTGGGGATACCAGCTTTGTCATCAGAAAGTGTTTCTATTCAACTCAAACCACAGGGTTTTGGGTTTTGAGTAGTTTGGGGGGTTTTGTTTGTTTGTTTTGTAAACTGTTTGAAGATTGCAAAAGAAAAGTAGTTGAGTTCCCACACCTCTGGAAATTCATTTTGGCTATCTGCTCATTCTGAATAAATATTTGCTCTTCTATCATTGTCTCTTCTTTTTCTTAAAGTGGTCGTCCACCCAGCACTGATACTCTAACAATGCTGCAATCATGAATAATATGAAGAGGCCTCTCTCCACAAAAAGCTGAGAAGGTCGACTCCAGATTCCTCTCCCCTCATTCTTGTTTAAACCAGTGCACCAGTGTTTTTTTTTTTTTTTTCAGTGCTCCTTCACTTCTCAGCCATGATAAGAAAGATAGAAGCCAAAAGCGTCCTTAAAGGGCTTTTGGCAGATGGGTTGAAACTCAAGTTCTCCTAGAAGCAGTGCAAGTCTGCTCCACCCCCCTTGGAACACGTCTAATTAAAAACAAACCAAAAGGAAAAAAATCACTACATTCCTCTTGATGTCGTTCATGCTTTGAAGACCTCCGTTTGCTCCACGCTCTTTAAAGCTCAAGCATGCAGCTCCCTCCCACCCCAGCCAGAGTCACCTGTAAGTCTGCTCCCTTGTCCTCACCTCCTTTAAAGACCCATCTTCCCACTTTCACTCCACATCACATTATCTCCAGGAAATGGGGGAGAGCAACAGTATAGGACTCACTAGGGCAGTGAGGAAGGAAGGACGGTAAGCCTATGAACCCATGATGAGCTGCCAAGATCTGGGAAGGGAGAACAAATTGTCTTAAGCTGGTCATTTGAGGAAAGCTCAGATGGGTAAAGGTTGGCTATTTGGGTCAGAGGTGCAGGGTAGAGGTCTACCAGTAGAATTGATAGTCATTAATGCCAGAGTTTTCACCTGGGGATTGAATAATGCACTAAACTGAAGCCTGAAACCTGTTTTTAAGCCCTAGCTCTGGACAGCTTCTCTCCTCCCCACCACTCTTTCTCTCTCTGCATCCATCCATCCATCCATCCATGCTAGCTCTGGGCAGCTTCTCTCTCTCTTTCTCTCTCCCTCTCTCATTGTCTCTCTCCCCCCCCCCAATCCATCTATCCATCCATCCATCCATCCATCCACCCATCATCCACCCATCCATATCTATCTATCTATCTATCTATCTATCTATCTATCTATCTATCTATCTATCTATCATATATCTATCTACGTACCTACCTACCTACCTAATCTATCTATCATCCTAATCTATCTTTCTATCCTAACTGTAATTAATTCACAGCATTGATGTGAAAATTACATGAGATTATGTACATAGAGACTCTTTATAAGCCCCAATGGTCTTATATCTGCAGGTGTAGCCTTCCCCACAATCTGAGTGTGTTATTTTCTATGTGTTTTCTTCTCATACTTAACTTCACCATTCCATCTGCTAGACATTCTACATAGTTGTTTCAAGAGAAGATTGAAAAAATGGTCAAGTCTTGCTGTTGAGATTTGAAATGCAAGGTCACAGGAAGAAGTGGAGTAGTGTGGGATTCTGGCAACAGATTTTGTACAGGTTGCCTCAAAGCAAGTCTCCTCTGTACCTCACCTCCACCACCAAAGAAAGGAAAGAAAGGAGACAGAGTGTGGATGAGACCTAGAGGGACCAGGCAGAAAGATATAGAATCAACATAAAGAGCTCCCCAAACCTCATCCAGTGTCAGAAAGAAAGCTCTGAATATTTCCAGGAGTCAGGAACAATGTGGGAGCCAGGTTAGTCCTTGCAGGGGGCATGAGCACTCTAGAGAAACTCTGTGGCTGTCCCCCATTTTGATGTCAGCAGTGACCAACAGATCATTTGATGACCATCCATCCTACAGAAGTGACACGTGAGATGCATAGGCTTATTTTTGGTTGCCATCAAACTTACTCCAGTTGTAAGGCGTCCTTTGAACACTGCAAGATACTTCTAAGACCCATTCTCAGAGGATGGGATGGGAACATACCAGTGAGGTAGGCAGAGGCATGAAAAGGCGTGCCCTTGCACCTGTGACTCAGTCAGACTCCGTAAAAACTTTTTGAGATTTTCCTTGGAGTGAATACAATGGCAAGAGAAGTACCACCACCCCCACTTCAGTGAAAAGAGGAATTAGAAAGCCCCCACCTCAAAGAACAAGTCCTGGAGAAATACGAAACCCAGGAGCAGCAATAGCATGAATTGTCCTGGTGATCTACATGAGTATTTGGCGATCGATCCCCATTCCCTGTATTTCTCTGAAGAATGAAGCAACAATTTCTCATCTTATTCCTTTTTTTTTTCAGATTCGGCATATGGCATATACTTCAGTCATCCCCAATCCCATCCATTCTTAACACCTCCGCCACTGAACAACTCTTCAAAACAAATATATTTTGGAGGTAGAGCTGATAGAACTTGCTGATAGATCATACAGAGATATTGAGCGAAAGGCAAGAGTCAAGAATGACTTCAAGTATTTTGGCCTCAGCAACTACCGAGTTATTGGAGGCAGTGGCTGGGGGAGCGGCATTCAAGAGAGGTCTGCCCTTTTCTGGAAGACTCTGATATAAACGCATCTGTTTGTTAGGAATAATGACCAGGAAGCCTTGGCATACATTTTAAGGGAAGACAGACACATTTAGTCTGGAGTGGAAGGGATCCGAGGGAGCATCACCGTTCCTTACAATTGCCTGTGTCGTTCCCAGTCCACTAAGGACGTCATGCATGTTGTCTCCAATGTACAGGGATGTGAAATGGAAGGGAAGTTGTGCCCCTACTGCTCTAGAGAATGAATGAGGATCTCGAAGTCACTAGAGAGGTTAGTTTCACTTAGCATGAGAGACAGGATACAGGAGTAGCTGAGAGCATGAGCTTTGGAGTCAACCGGCTATATGATCTTGGGCATGCAATTTGACTTTCCTTACATCGATTTTCTCATATATAAAACAGGGATAATGTAGTTAAGGCATGGAGCATTGTGTCCAGGTCATATTATCTTTGGTTTTTCACTAGGACTAGAAAAAGAATTTCAACAGATTGCTCTGACAGTAGGGCAAGGACACCCGCTCAGGGGGCCAGCCTCTGAGACTGGAGGGTCTGGGTAAAAGATCATCTGATGAGGAAGAGATATCTCAGCATAGCGGCAGGTCCTGTCTCAGTCTGGGACCCAAAGTCTAAGCAATGACTCTATATGCAGCTCATCAGGTCCCCTCTGACTCTTACTTCCAAAACAAAGTCTAGCATTGCTTTGCTTTGCTTTGTTTTCCTGAAAAGGGCAAGAGAGCTGAAAAATGTACCAGAAGTGTGAGAAGTTCTTTTACATGGCTTTTCAGGGCCACAGTTTCTGAGGAATCCGAATGGGAAAGAAAAGAGCAGAATGCACTGTTTCCGGGAACATACCTGCCTTAGGCTGAGCAAGGGGGAGCCTCCTGATGCAGTTGCCTGTACTACTGAGGGTCTCATGACTGTCACTATGGCAACCCATGGCTGAGAGGCCCTGGCTGTCAGATCACAGATGGGCACAGTTAACCTCTCCCTCACCAGTGACAGAAGACCAGCCACCCCAATGGATGCAAAACCTTGGTCTCTACTCCTTCTGAAATAAAGTATCTGAGGAGATAGCACAGTCTGTTAAACGTACACACACACACACACACACACACACACACATGCACACACGCACGCACGCACTTTTGTTTTAGCAGCAGAACCTGCTCTTTGTATATGGAAGCACATGAAATAGGGTAGTTGTCTTAGCTGTTCTGGTCAAGGACAGGATGGAGAGATTGTACATCCTCCCTCCTCTGAGACAGTTCACAAGGTATTTCTTTTAAAAAATGTTTTTTTTAATGTTTATTCATTTTTGAGAGAGACAGAGCATGAGTGGGGGAGGGGCAGAGAGAGAGGGAGACACAGACTCTGAAGCAGGCTCCAGGCTCTGAGCTGCCAGCACAGAGCCCAATGCGGGGCTTGAACTCACGAACCATGAGAACATGACCTGAGCCAAGGTCAGACGCTTAGCCAACTGAGTCACTCAGGCACCCCATTCACAAGGTATTTCTGGAGAACAGGAGGGCTCCAAGACCCTACAAGGAACTATTTCTGAAATCCCATTGGTCTATATTCTAAGTGCCTTAGGAATTGGAAGAAGACTCCTGAAGACTGGAGAAGTCAAGGAAGGCTTCATGGAAGAAGTAGGATTTAAATTAGTCCTCGAAGGATGGATAGCAGGTGGTAGACAAGATTTCTAGGACACTGTGTCTGACGGGTCCTCAGAGGTTCTTTATCCTGGACTTCCCCATCGGCTACCTGTATCCAGATCATTCTCATTTCCTCCTTGACCCCTCACTCTGTCTCCACTCCTGCTTTAAGGCAATGCTCTTCTGAGCTTCTCTGACAGCTAAGGAGGAGAGATTTCACTCCATCAAAATCATTCATTCATTTAACACATATTCTTTGAGCACCATCTGTATGTGACAAATCTGCATGAGAGAAGCAGAAAGCAAAACTCAGGCCTTCAAGAACTCAGCCTATCAGCCTATCAAAACTCAGCCTATGAGATGGCCCACTCAGGGTGCACAAGGGCGAGAAAGAGCAAGTACAAATATTTGTTAAAAATTGCACTTTGGTGTCTATAAGAATAACATACATTCATGGTGAAAAAAATAGTAAAATGATGAAAGAAGTAATCTTACTATTCAAAAACTTGTATATATTATTCATATATAAATATTATAGATTTTTAAAAGGATATTGTACTTTTTTAATGTTTATTTATTTTGAGATAGAGAGAGAGAGTGTGTGTGTGCATGCATGTACATGTAGGGGAGGGGCAGAGAGAGAGCAAGAGAGAGAATCCAAAGCAGGATCCTCACTCTGAATGCAGAGTCCAATGTGGGGCTTCATTCCATGAACCATGAGATCATGACCTGAGCCGAATTCAAAAATTGGATGCTTAACCAACTCAGCTACCCAGTGCCCCTATATAGATTTTATCACTTACATCTAATGCATATTTTAAAAAACAGCCAAACCTCTGTGGTTTAACTCACCAAAAATCTATTGTCCATGCTGCAAGCCCCACTGGTTTGAGAGGTGGTTCTGCACCATGTAACAACTCCACACAATTTATTATGCCTCTATCTGAACATAATGCTTTAGGTTTTCTGAGAGGAGGAGAAAGCAACGGAAAGTTGGCCACTGGCAGTTAAATGCTCCCCACCATTATGGAAGTCATGCTGGCTCACGTCTCATGGGCCAAAGGTAGTCATGTACCTGATTCAACATCAAAGTTGGCAGGGAAATACAATCCTTCCTTGTGTCTGAAAGGGAAGGGGGCCCCATACTGGCAAGCAGACTGCCAGGCAGAGTGTTCCAACATGTAAATATGCCTTGTTTGTTCTACCAGTTCCCCTGCCCTTGAAAGAGTTGATGGTATAAGAGCCAAACCATAGGGCAGGTGTCATGCTAGAGGCCACCTTGGGTCTGAAATGCCAGAATTGAAGTGAGGGTCTGTAACTGAGGATGGGAAAGCTGGAGTGCTCCTAGAAGCGCCAGAGTTCTCAGCTACATCCACTCGTTCAGAAAGTTGGGCAGGTACAGTGTATTACCAAGAGGTAATTTCTCCATCAGGTGACCATGAACTCACCCAGAGTAGAGGTGGTCCCAAACAAACTTGTCTATTGAGTCTATTGACTCTCAGTCCCTAGAGTCTTCACAGAAGGGTGTCAGGGGTCCCTTCATTCTCTGATCTCCCCTAGCTTCTTTTTCTTTCCTCTCTCAGTGATCTCCTTACATTTTGTACACCTCTACCCTACTTCTCCTTCCCTGACAGTGTCCCAGCTCCATTCTGGAGACACCGAACATTTCCCCTGAGACAGTCCTGAGGTATCATGGGCTGTTCTTATGGTACATAAACCCACTGTAGAAGGACTTAGGTATCTCTGATTCTTTATAAAATGGAGCACCTGCACCCTTCTTGTTGCTGAATTTTCCCACCCATGAGAAGACACAGAGAGCATTATTAAGTGGTGCCTGAAAACGGAACTTGCCAGGCTCTTGGATCCAAACCAGAGCACAGATGTTGAGTGTGGAAGAGTCACTTCAAAAATCTGATTCCATGGATGTGTGGTCAGTAGTTAAAGGGCTAAAGTCACATTGGAAAGAAACGTGGCCCTCCTTCCTTTGCTAATGTAATTGGCCAGAGTCCAAGCCATTGGTCAAGCCATACATGAGTGGGGCCACCTGATTTGAAAGAGATAGGTAATCATCTCTCTCCACTCCTGCCCACCCCTCCCATGGGGTAGTACTGATGCATGAACTCAGAGCCTGCCTCATCAGTTCATGACTGACAAAGTCTCTCCTCCTTCCTACACAAGTGAATCCACTCATCGTTGCCATGTTTAAGAGGGCTGAGACCCCAGGACTTGGATTCTGGCTTTAAGAGGCGATAGAGGGGCACCTGGGTGGCTTAGTTGGTTAACTGTCCAATTTCAGCTTGGGTCATGATCTTGCAGTTCATGAGTTCAAGCCCCGCATTGGGCTCTGCTGACAGCTCAGAACCTGGAGCCTTCTTTCGACTCTGTGTCTCCCTCTCTCTCTGCTTGTGCTCTCTCTTTCTCTCAAAAATAAATAAACATTGGAAAAAAAATTGAAAAAAGAAGTGATACAAACCCAATTTGGGCTTTAAGCTAAGTTTTATCATCTAGTTCTGCTCTTTCTGAGAGCTCTGCATTGAGGCATTGAATACGAATGAGATCTTTCTTCCCCATATAACTTCTCTTTGTATGTACCTCTTTTAGGGAAAAGGTGATAGATCAGAAGATCAGAATTTGGGCAGGGCACAGACCCTTGCCCAGAACAACATTAAATCTACTCCTGACCTAACAATATGCTGTTCAGAGATGGGTGAAGGCATCACAGAAGAGGTGGCATTGGTGCTGAGTCTTGAAGGATGAATAGAAATCTAACAGGCAGATAATGGTACTTTCAGGTTCCCTGAAAGGTAAGGAGGAGGGGAGTACCTGGGGCAAAGTTGCCTGGGAGCAACTAGAGCTGCAAAGGCAGACTCTGCTTCTTTGATGTTCCCACCATCTAATTTGGGTTGTCTGAGTGATGGATGGGCCGGAAGGGTTGTTTCTCGGCGGGTAAGGGATTCTGCGTCTGCTGGATGGGCATGTTTTTGGCAGGCTGTCTATCTTGATTTGCTGCTTTGAAGGGCCATTGCTCAGAAAGCCTTTGTTATCAGCAGAGCCTGGGGCTGCTGGGTCATGTCTGTTTCCGTGCTCTAGCTGGCACGCCATGCTTTGTTATCTTTATTATCCAGCCTTTAGTAACTCCAAGCCTGGAGGAAGGATGGGTCCAGCTTTCTGCTGGGCAACTCTGTGCAGTCAGTGTTTGGTGAGCTGGAGACGCTGAGATGGGCTGGGAATCTTTGTGTTCACTGCCAGGGACTTGGTGAGTTACCTGTGAACTCAGGTGGAGGATGAGGCTCTTGATGGAGACAACAGTGATGGCAAGTGGGCCGCCATGGATTGTACTCACTCACTCATGCAGCAAACATTTACCAAGCTCCTATTTTACTCTAGGTGCTGGACACAGATGAGATAGGGCACCCGCTCTCCCCAGGAATAAACCAAAGAACATAGCTTGTGAATGTGTTGTGTCAGAGAGAAGCTCCAAGACCCTCTGGAGCATGGACGGAGGGTTTCTGCCTTAGCCTATGGTATGACAAGGTCAAGGAAGCCTCAACCTCTAAGCACTTAGCACACCAGATACGATTGTTGTAAGGATCCAATAACTATTTCAAGGATGCATCAACACTGTGTAGAGGGTAAAGCAAAAAAGGGTGAACAGAGTTATCTTTATTGTTGCTCTCTGGCTGTGTCCACAGCACAACAGAATCCTTCAAACAACTGTGGTACCTAAAATTCTGGTATTCTAAACAGAATCCTTCAAACAACAATGAGGCTGCTACCTACAGAGTTGACTCAGGTTGCCTGTGATGCGGGTTCCCAGCACTGCGTCCCCCTTCTAGGATGCTTGCCTCCCAATCTTCTTCTTTACTCATCCCCAAGCAATTTTTTTTTTTTTTTGTCAACAGCAGCTTTGACATAGCTTCATATAGAAACCTTTTCTGAGCCTGATGAGTGCAAGGCTCCCTGCCCCCTCCCACATTGGGTTCCAAACGAGTACACCTTCCAACTGTACTTCTGGAAGGAATGGTGGGCTGGGGCGGGGGGGTGGGGGGCCGTCTGCCCAGCCAGTTCAGTGGCCCACTACAACTAACATGGCTTTCAAACATTACTCAATTTGCTTTCTAAATGGGACTCTTATCTTTCCCACTCTATTATCATCTACTCAAGGGCAGGGCCAACGCCCTTGGATGTTTTTCTTTGCTCTACATTGGCTGGCATTGTGAGAAGCACTCTGTGTTTGTCATCACTTTATCAGCGAGGCTGATAGAAATGAGGCTGTTAATTTCATCTTTGGGACTTCATTTGCAATTAAATGGATGGTGATGCCTTGGTTATGGCTTAATTAATAAATTCAATAAACATGAATTAAGAATCTATGATGAGTCAGACACTCTGCTAAGCACTGGCTCCACAGAGATGAATGGCAGGTCTCCGCTCTCAAGAATTTCATAGTTTAGGAAGAGACGAACATACATCAACAGATATTTATAACGCTGGGGGTAATTGCTAGAGAATAGGTTTGCTTAAGGGACTGTGAAAACCCAAAGGAGAGAGCAAAAATCTATGCTTGCTGATTTGAAGGATGCAAACAAAATTTCCAAAGAGGCAGAGGAAAGCTTTCCAGGCAGAAGTATTAGGGCCTCAAAGACACAGAAGCATGATGAGTCAGGAAGTCATCCAGAGCAATGTGGATATCTCAG
Organism: Paguma larvata; assembly: GCA_030068075.1. Taxonomy (NCBI): domain Eukaryota; kingdom Metazoa; phylum Chordata; class Mammalia; order Carnivora; family Viverridae; genus Paguma; species Paguma larvata. Next base: position 19,123,969 of record CM057843.1, read on the forward strand.
TGTGTCTAGGACATGGGCCATGTGGTGGGGAATTGGGTCAGATTGTGAAAACCCTTTTATACCAGCTCAGGAATTTGGGCTTTATGGGGTACCCACAAGAGCCAAAGGAGATTTTTTTGAAAAATTTTTTAACGTTTTATTTATTTTTGAGAGAGACAGAGAGCAAGTAGGGGAGAGACAGAGAGCAAGGGAGACACAGAATGTGAAGCAGGCTCCAGGCTCCGAGCTGTCAGCACAGGCCCAACATGGGGCTTGAATTCACAAACCATGAGATCATGACCTGAGCTGAAGTCGGATGCTTAAGGGACTGAGCCACCCAGGCGCCCCAACCGAAGGAGATTTTTAAGACCCAGAGTACCATGATCCTATTTGCCCTTTTGAGAATGTAGCCTTTGGTCTTTGGATGGGCTACGTAGAGACCAGGAGAGCTTTGGGAATCAAATGGATGGAAAAGAGAAGCTGGGATGCTTTTACTTTTTAAAAGATCTTTCCTACGAAAACAAGAAAAATACAGATTTTAAATAGCTACACATGAATATCAATTGCATTGGCTACAGACCTAAGCAGGAAACCATTTAGAGAGTGAATGGCTTATGGGTCACTTTGTGCCAGGCTCCATTAACGTTTAACTACGCTGGACTCTTGCATATTTGACCTAATCTTCTCTTAGGCAAGGGTAGAATTACTCCATGTCAAAAGTTTCTTGCACTAAAAGCTGAGGGTTTGTCCACAGTCCACAGTCCACCAACTTCCTTCCTGTCTTGGACATATTTTCTATGGCACTCATGACAGTGACCATTGGTGGAGGTGAGGTGGGTAGTGTCCCAAGTGTAAAGCAACCTGAGAGGCTTTCCAGGGCGTGCCAATACCCCAACTGGGCCGCCAGTGTCCAAAATCCCATCCCCAGCTTTGCAGATCCCCAAAACCAACTTCCTCGGCATTCCAGAGTTAATTGAGTTCAGAAACGCTGAGCTAACAAAATTTTGCCCATTTTTTTAATTTGCCTTGAGAAACGATAACTGCCGGGGGGGAACACTTACTCATGTCCTCTAGCCCAGCTGGCACATCCGCTCCGTTTAGACATTTCCACCAGAAGCGAAATTACAGCCCGAAGGCCGCATGGGAAGCCAGGACGCCAGCGATGGGAGATAGATGTGTGCGCACTTAATTGACGCACCAGGCATGGCTGGCTGATGCCTCCACGTCCCTCGAAGGAATTTCCCTACCCGTATGCCTGGGCAGCCCCAATCTCCTGGTGGCGGCTCAGCCCAGTTGTATACAAAGCATTTAGGAGAAACTATCATCCGAGATGCTCAGAGTATTTACCGTAGAAACAGAAATAATGGGCAATATCAAGGCTCCGAATAAATTCGATCGAATGGGTCTGGAGCTCCAACAGAAACCATTTCTCTCTTCAGTCAACATGTGTCTGGTGGGTTCTAAGTGCTAGGCATCATATGCTACGTCGATGAGCAAGACAAAAAGTCTGCTGTCAGGAGACTCGGAATTCAGTAGGAAGCAGACCCGTTGGCTTGCGAAGGCCATGCAGGTTAATCTCTCCTGTGATGGAGGCTCGTTCTAGATACCATGAGAGCCGGGACCAAGCGCCCTAATCCTGCCTGGAGCCCAGAAAAGCTGCATGGAGGCCAACGAGCTTAAGCTCGCTCTACTTCAGTATCTGATTTTCACAGTGAAAGAAAATGCCATTTTTATGACTACGGTATTACCAAGAATATAATTATTATATAGAAAATTGCTGTTAGTCTTGCGGTGTGTTTCCTTTTATGTTTAGGTATTAAGATTTGTACACATAAACATGGAATCCTACAGGATCACGCAGCTTTCATTTAGCATAACACAAGACAGTTTGGTCCCTCTTTAAAAAAGAAAGAAAGAAAGAAAGAAAGAAAGAAAGAAAGAAAGAAAGGAAGGAAGGAAGGAAGGAAGGAAGGAAGGAAGGAAGGAAGGAAGGAAGGAAGGAAGGAAGGAAGGAAGAAAAGAAAAAGACTGTTTGGTATCCCCTCCTCTGGACACATGATTGTTTATTTAACCAAACCCTATTGTCAAAAATTTTGGTTATTTTCTCTTTTCTTTCTCTTTTTAATTAAAAAAAAATTTTTTTAATGTTTACCTATTTTTTTGAGAGAGAGTGCGAGCAGGGGAGAGGCAGAGAGAGAGGGAGACACACAATCAGAAGCAGGCTCCAGGCTCCGAGCTGTCAGCACAGAGCCCAACGCAGGGCTTGAACTCATGGAGCACGAGATCATGACCTGAGCTGAAGTTGGATGCTTAACTGATTGAGTCACCCAGATGCCCCTCTTTTTACAAAATTTTTAAATAATGTTTGTATTTGTTTGAGAGAGAGAGAGAGAGAGAGAGAGAGAGAGAGAAACAGCAAGCAGGAGAGAGGTGGAGAGAGGGGAAGAGAGAGAGAGAAACCCAAGCAGATTCCATGTGTCAGTGCAGAGCCCAACACGGGACTTGAACTCATGAACTGTGAGATCATGACCTGAGTCGAAATCAAGAGTAGACGCTTAATGGATTGAGCCACCTAGGTGCACCCCAAACATTTTGGTTATTTTCAATCATTCGCTATTATCAATAAAACCTTAAAATGAGAGGACCATAGAGATTATGTGATAAGAATCTCTTATTTTGCCACTGAGGGAATTGGTTTCCAGTGGATTTAAGTGATTTTCCCCCCAAGTCCTATAATAGCTGGGTTTGGACTTCAGATGAAATGCATTTTGGGGTGGAAGGGGGAAGAGGGGAGGGTTAACTGAGAGTCAATAAAGAGACGAGGCACTGGGAAAACACCACGGGCAGGTGGCATGGAGGACTCCAAAGGAGAGAGGAAGGTGAATTTCAAGGTTTTGAAGACGCCAGCTCAGTCGGGTGAAACTGTGCACACACGGATACAGACACCAGCCTCTCAGCATGCAAAGTGGGAGCGGGGTGGCCGTTTCAAGGCAACTTGACAGTGCATATCAAGAACCTTGAGAAGACCGTCGAACGGCGTGACCTGGCAAGTTCGCTCCCAGGAGGCTGCCATCCTAGGGAGCTAGCATGTACATGGGCAGTCAGTGACACACAGTTCACAGTATAAACCAACACTATAAGATAGGCATCATATGATACTGTGGGATAACCTATCGTGTTTTATGCAATACTACAGGACGATTAATCAATAGGATTGATGGGTAGAAGATAGATAACTAGAGATAAATATATTTTTTTCTTTGTTATATATAAAATCTCCTTGTATATTATGCACATTCTTTTGATATATATTCTAAAGGGGTTTCTTACAAGGAACTGGCTAAGTCCCACACCAGCCACCTGCAAGCCAGAGACCCAGGGAGGCCAGTGGTGTAGTTCTGAGAACCAGAGGGCCAATGGGATAAGTCTCATTCCTGACGGGCGCCCGGGTGGCTCAGTTGGTTAAGCAGCCGACTTCAGCTCAGGTCATGATCTCACGGTCTGTGAGTTCAAGCCCCGCTTCGGGCTCTGTGCTGATGGCTCAGAGCCTGGAGCCTGCTTCGGATTCTGTGTCTCCCTCTCTCTCTTCCCTTCCCTTGCTGACACTCTGTCTCTATGTCTCTCAAAAATAAATAAAAATGTTAAAAACAATTAAAAAAATAAATATTTAAAAAAAGTCTCATTCCTGGGGCAAAAGACCAATGTCAGTGCCAGCTGTCAGACAGATACGGTAGATACTTCCTTCCTCTACTGTTTTGTTCTCTTCAGGCCCTGAACAGACAGAATAATGCCCATCCACTGTGGAAAGGGCAGTCTACTTTCCCCCCAGTCCTCCTCTTGAATATGTCTCTTCTGCTCATACAGAACGCTCATGGGACTCCTGGGTGGCTCAGTCGATTAAGCATCTGACTCTTGATTTCGGCTCAGGTCATGGATCTCACGGCTTGTGAGTTCGAGCCCTGTGTCAGGCTCTGCACTGACAGTACAGAGCCCACTTGGGATTCTCTCCTTATCTCTCTCCCTGCCTCTTCCCCACTGGCTCACTTCTCTCTCTCTCTCAAAATAAATAAAAATAAACTAAAAAAGGAAAAAAGAACGCTCCAACCCTCTTGGTCACCAAACAGGTGTGAGATTTTCCCCACACCAAGCAATCCTCCCCAACACCAGCTGGGTGTCCTCCAGTTTAGTTCCGTTCTGACACTGTCCACCCGGAGGTAGCGTCAGGTCCCACAGGTGAAGGGCTCAGTCCAACACTGTACGCCACCCCCTTCAGATGCCAACCACCAGTCCGGGCTGTCACCTGGGCTTCTGGCCAAACAGCTGCAAATCGGAGCTTCCCACGGTCCTCCCCTGGGGTTGGATGGAGTTGTTAGTGACACTCACAGAACTCAGGGAAACGCTATGTCCACCAGTTTCTTAGAAGACACAGAGGATCAGCTAGGTGAAGAGACGCATAGGGAGAGAGGTCTGGGAGGCTCCCGAGCATAAGGGCTTCTGTCTCCCGCAGAGTTAGAGTATCACCCTTCTAGTGTGGATGTATTTACCGGTTTGGAAGCTCCATGAACTCCCTGCTATTGGGATTTTTTGGAGGCTGCCTCACGTAGGCATGATCAATGATTAAGTCCGTTTCCAGACCCTCTCTCTTCTCCAGAGGATGGGGCTTGGGCATGAAAATTCCAAGCTTCTAATCACAGTTCGGTCTTTCTGGTGACCAGCCCCCACCCCGCAGCCACCCAAGAGCCCACGAGAGTTGTCTCATTAGAACAAGATGAAATTACGAAGGTTCTAGGAGCTTTGTGTCAGGGCCAGGGGCAGAGACCATTTTTTATATATATGCTATTGTTTGCTATTATTTTACAGTCAGTCTACTGATTCCAATGTAATCTCTCCAGAAACACCCTCATAGACATTCCCAGAAGTAATGTTTGGCCAAATATCTGGGTACCCCAGGATCCAGTCAAGCTAACACATAAAATTAGCCATTATGACATTCACTGCTGGGGTAAGGTTAAGCAGATTCTGGTACATTCACAAGAGGCTGAGCTGTGTCCTATGGTTTCCTCTTTTTTTCTTTTCAGTGGTCTGGTTTTTCTGGCTCAGCCGGCCCCTCCTCTCTGTTTGCGTCCCCGGACCCTCACGACATGGTCTCTCCAGCAGGCTACAGCCTGCCCCTCTGGTTCAGTCCCTATGTCTAGTCCTCCAAACAGGAATCAGGCTTTTTTCCCTCTTCTCATTTAGTGGGTATGATCAGTCTGCATTATTTTATCGAAAGAGCATTGCTTATTATTTAAGTAAAAAAAATGTAAGAGTAATAAAAATACCTATACTCTTTCATCCAGGAATCCTGCTTAATGCAAGGAAATAAAAAGGAATCAAAAAGAAGCTAAAAGGACCGATATTACCACAGTACAAAATTGGTAGCAGTCTAAAGTCCAGGAGTCTGTGATTAGTAATTTTTTTTTTAGAGAGAGAGAGAGTACAAGCAGGGGAGGGGGCAACGAGAGGGGGTGAGAATCTTTTTTTTTTTTAATGTTTATTTATTTTTGAGAGAGAGAGAGACAGAGCGTGAGCAAGGGAGGGGCAGAGAGAGGGAGACAGAATCCGAAGTCGGCTCCAGGCTCTGAGCTGTCAGCACACAGAGCCCCACGTGGGGCTCGAACTCACCGACCACGAGATCGTGACCTGAGCCGAAGTCAGACACTTGGCAGACTGAGCCCCCCGGGTGCCCCTGTGACTAGTAATTTAAAGTACAGTGAATGCATATGAGATAGTATTGAGTAGCTTTTAAAAAAATTTAAGTATAAATAAGACCAAGACAAAACTTGGGAAAATTCTTTGTTATAATATTAAGTCCCAAGACCAGTTACAACTGTGTGAAAATACAGAAGCACAGGGAAAAAAGATCAAGAGTAAAGACAAATTATAGAAATCATATCGGGGCAGTGACATTTCATGTGATGTGTTTCCTCTAACGTTGTCACATTGGTTTTGCAATTAAAAAGAAAAAAGTATTTGGGGCGTCTGGTTGGCTTAGTTGGTTAAGCATCCGACTTCAGCTCAGGTCACAATCTCATGGTTTGTGGGTTCGAGCCCCACGTCGGGCTCTGTGCTGACAGCTCAGAGCCTGGAGCCTGCTTCAGATTCTGTCAGAATCTGTCAGATTCTCTCTCTGCCCCTCCCCTGCTCATGCTCTGTCTCTCTCTCAAAAATAAATAACATTTAAAAAAAGAGTATTGGGGCACCTCCCTACTCACTCTCTGTCTCTCAAAAATGAATAAGCATTAAAAATTTTTTTGACAAAATAAAATAAAACGTATTACCACCACCAGCACCCATTAGAACATGGTTATTTCAATGTATTAAGACACTGAGGGGAATGCACTTGACCATGGCCACTGAACGGCTGCAAGGCTTTGGACTGGAGGCTGCTGAGCCCTGCCACCTGCAGCTGGCTCTGCCTTGACAGCATTTTCCTGTCTTCAGGCGGCTGGGGCGCGTGAGAGACAGAGCTCAGCAGACAGTGTGGGTTTGTGCCTGTGAGTCGGTTGTGTCAAAACACATGGTACTTCGCGCGTTTGTGCCTCCTCGCACCGAGAGACACACAGTTCCTTCCTGTGCAGCTTGCTCAGAGCCTTTGTTTTCGTTGTTTTCTATATATGGATTTCAGCCCAAAATGCGGAGTTTCTCAGACCCAGAGGACACCCGCAAGCATTGCTCTCAACGTGCACCGAAGAAAAGAGTCTGTTCTCATTTCCATTCCGGAGTCAGCACCCAGGTGACATTCTGAGCACAGGACAGACTGCAAGCCGGCACCACATGCCAGTCTAACCTGCTTCGGAACCACGCGGAGCACCTCGGTAGAAGCAAAAAGGGGTGCAACATTTTCTAATCCTACCTCTTGCATCTTGCATGCACCTTCCCATCCCCAGGAAGCTGTCGGCCAGCTTCCACTTGACCCCTGCAATCAGGAGTCCAGGGAGGTTTAGCAACTGGCCCAAGGTCAAAGTCACACAGCTGGTAAGCCCGAATACAGGGACTCAGTCCCAGGCTGTTGGATGCCACCAATTCCAGGCTCTCCATGGTCCTGAGACCATGCCTGTAGTTGCACCGTTCTGCCCACTGAGTATAGGGTCACCTCTAACATCTGCGTCTGGCTTCTGGAACCAGAACGAACATGAAGACTTGACCCGCCCCCCGCCCCCACCTCTATGCTCTGAGAATTCAAATATTTGAACATTATCAGGTCTTTCTACCATTCCTCTTCTGTGGCGCCCTTCCTCCACACAGCCGTGTATCTACCTGCCTTCCTCCCACTATCTCTCAGTCCCTTCCCTAAGCCCCTAAGCCCTACACATGCCACTTCACGGCTCAGCTGGGCTTGATCGAGCAGAACCTCATATGTTTTCATATATAGCATTACTTCATATGGGATCTCTGACATGGCCAAGTTCTCCCAAGAGTAAACCACATGTACAACTCTCTACCTCAAATCCTCAACAGACACTGCCGTCTCTGTTCCCTCCCCACCCACTGTAAACCCTGGTGCGTTCCAGAAATGGAAGGGGGGTTGTTTCGACTATATAAGTCGCCAGGTGGTGCCAATAAATTCTGACCTATTCGCGGGAAGCCCTGTCCTCCAACCAAGTTTAAATTCACCTTGGAAAGATCGTGAAGGAAGACAAGTGGTCCCAAACCAGCAACCGACCAGAACAGACACTTGGCCCATCAGAAACGACACTAGGCTGTTCCTACCAACTAAATACGTGCTGGCATCGACCTTCCAGTGGGTCGGCTTGGTCCACCTTTGGACGTCTAGTAAAAATTTTAAGTTTACCACCGTTTTTTTTTCTCATGCAATTAAAAAAAAAGTATTCTACATCAACAATAGTGTTTTGTGTCACAATGGGAGATACTGCTGACGATCTCGCACTTAGCTGGCAGTACCTGGTTCACTGATGGCTCCGTCAAGTTCTTCCTTCTAACTCTCTCTTTTTTTTTTCCTGTGAACCTGATTTTTCCCAAATTGAAAAGCTCTGAATCTCAACGGTGGGTCATCGTGAATGGCATTGGCAGCTACTTGCTTGTTTTTAAGAGAATTGGGGATAACTGGACCAGAGGTGGTCTAAACAGATTTCTCACTGAAAACTTCTCCCACATCCTGCCAGACCTCAGACAATGAAGTTTAAACTAGAAGTGTGGGTGTCTCAGCTCGGGGGATGACGGCCAAGAGCTCCTAATCTATTTCCGACCAGACCCAGTGACGTGTATTGGTCTACATTTGTGGCAGTCTTTGTACCTGGTTTTAAATAATATATGTCCCCCCGCGTCACGTCTTGACAAGTGAAAAGAAAAATCAGCAAGTTATGGAAAAGAAAGCTTTCAACAGTGGAGCCGTTTGTACCAAGTTGGGTCTCGCTGGAAAATCCCGAAATTTGATTTTTCATCCTGAAAATGAGGATATTTTACCCCTAAGGCGGTATTTCAAGCTATACCCAAGACAGTTAATAAATCATCGAGAAACACCACTGTAGGCAAACCTCTTGAAGCTTCCAAAGTATTCCCACTTTCCATTAGTCAACTTCTCTTGGTGTATTTATTTGTTGATTAATTGTTGAAAAACCCTAATGATTTCTCCATGGCTTAAAACAAAACAAAAAATTTTAAAAAAATAGAACTACCCTTTACCTACCCCTCAACATCTCCAATTCCCATCTAGAGACAACATCTCTCAGTCCCTTTCACTGTCTTTCCCCTCCCTCTGCCCCCTGCCAGTGTTATTTACCTCTACCTTTCTAAGTAACAAGTTTATAGTCTTTGATTTTTGTTTCTTTTCAGTTTTTAAATACTGTCTCTTAAACTGTCACTGCAGATGATGACGCAAGTCTCCCGTCCCTAAAGACACAGAGATCACCCCTCCTTCGTTCTTCCAAACATAGATTTATCTTGCTTTGGTTAGACATAGTTATTACTTACCATATTTTTACTATATGACTGTGATTCATAGTTGAGCAAGATGGTCCTTTTCTTGGTACGGTTTAATTTTTTTCTGAACCTCTTGTTTGCCTCCTTTTGCAGGTGTCCACCACCCATTCATTCCCGAGTTCTCTACCAACGGTGTGCATCCTTTTAGAGTACATTTCAACACATTCGTAACACGCATGCTTGATCCCAGCCTCCTCCGGAGACTTTCCCCCTCTTGCTCCAACCCAAACTGGTCATTCTCTGTCCCCAGAGCCCCTGGGAACTCTATTTGCCATCATCCGACAGGACTGCCTTTATATTTTGCCCGTACAGGATCCCCTGCTTTCCATCATCCAGGTTTTTTTGTTCCTCTCTCTTTTCATCTGCGTCTTTGTTTTATAGGATTCATCTTCTAGTAACTCCCTGAGAAAGCGGGCCAGTGGGCGCAGGAGATCAAAAGTGTCAGACATTTCTATACATTCCACACTAACACCCGATTCATAATCTGGCTTGCTACAGAAACTAAGTGGCAATTTTATCTCAGAATTTTGAAGACACCGATTGGGTTGCCACCTAACCTCCAGGTTATTGTTGCGTAAGCTGTTAGTTGAATAGTTACACCGTTAGTCGGATTCCTGATACTTTGTATATGATTTCTCTCTTCCCCTCCTCCTCCTCCTCTATCCCTCCCTCCTTCTCTCTCTCTCCCCCTCTCTTTCTCATTCTCTCTTTGTAAAGATACAAGAAGATAGATACTTGGTTTGCCTTTTCAGTCTGGAAAGTCGTGCACCTCCGATATGCGAAATTCTATTGATGTATTTCTTCAAAAATGTCTTCCATCCATTTTCTCAGTCCCTCCTATTTTCAGCTGTCAACCCCCACCAAACCCATTCCCTGTGTTTTTTTAATTTCTTTTAGCTTTCCACTCCAAATTTTATTTTGAAGTTTTCGTCTTCTATCATATTTTTAACTCCCCAAAGCTTTTTGTTTCTCATCGAATATTCCTTTTTCATAGCAGCCTGTTTCTGTTTCACGGTACAATATTTTTCTCTTATGTCTCTGTGGAGATACATAAAAGGATTTCTAGGCTTTTCTTCACCTGCCAATGTTGCTGCTGCCTCCTCTGAGATTTTTCTATTCTGTTCTATCATGTCTCTCATGATAGAGGTTTTCCTCGGGGCTTGGGGCTCCTCCGTCATGAGGCACCTGCTAGAGTTAATAGGGATTTGTGTGTGCCTGAGTGGAGCTTTTGACACTCTGGTAAGGTTGTTTTGATGAGAGATCACCTACTATCAATTTCAGTATACCCTTTCTCTTGGTCATTGCATGTTTCTGAGCAATGACCTTGCTATCTCCTCCCTGCAGGTGTAGCCTGTCTGGCAGCCTTCCACAAGCCAGAGGGAAGAAGAAAGCAGAGTGGTCTCATCATTCAGTACATAGGGCACTTTTCCCCTCCGTTTTTCAGTATCCCTCATTATAACATACAGGATATTTTCGCCACTCTAAAAATATCACTTACCCAACGCTGCACCCCCAAATCCCTCACAACCACAATCTGTTTACTGTCTCATAGTTTTGCCATTTTCAGAATGTCATCTTTCACTTAACAATATACATTTAGATTCATCTTTGGTTTTGCAGAGCTTGATAGCTCATTTCTTTTCCCCGCCCCCCTCCCCCAGGCTTACTGAGGTATAACTGACAAATAAAAATCGTATATATTTAAGATACGCAACCTGATGTTTTGATACATGTATACATTGTGAAATAATTACTACAATCAAGCTAATTAACACATCCATCATCTACATGGTTAGCATTTTCTTTTTCTTTCTTTCCTTTTTTTTTTCCTTTATCATGAAAACACTTCATCTATCCTCTTAGGGGCGCCTGGGTGGCTCAGTCGGTTGAGCCTCTGATTTCGCCTCAGGTCATGATCTCGCAGCTCGTGAGTTCTAGCCTGGAGCCTGCTTCAGACTCTGTGTCTCCCTCTCTCTCTCTCTCTGCCCCTCCCCTGCTCGCACTCTCTCTCTCAAAAATAAATAAACATTAAAAACAAAATTAAAAAAAAAAAAAGATCTATCCTCTTAGCAAGTTTCAAGTATACGGCACACTCGTACCATTCGACCTCAGATCTCCAAAATTAGTTCATCTTTGTGCCCCTGGGCCCCTTTCCCCCTCCCCCTAGCCCCTGGAAACCACTGTTGTATTCTCTGCTTCTCCGAATTTGATTATTTTAGATTACACATGTAAATGAGAACATTTGAACAGTGCCGGCTTTCTGTGTCTGGCTTATTTCACGGAGCATAATGTCCTCTAGGCTTGCCTGTGTTACTGCAAATGGCAAGATCTCCTTCTGCGTTAAGGATGAATAATATTCCATTGTATATGTGTACGCTTTTTAATCCATTCATCCATCAACGGACATTTAAGTGGTTTCTGTATCTTGGCTATTATGAATAATACTGCCATAACCACGGGAGGGTAGACATCTGTTTGAGATCATGATTTTGTTTCCTTTGGGTATACAGCCAGAAGGATCATAAGGCAGTTTATTTGTTATTTTTTGAGGGACCGTATACACCAACAGATTGGATAGATAACCTAGTTTTCTTCTAGATGTTTTATACTTTTCTATTTTGTATTTAAGTCTATGATACATTTTGAGTTAATTTTGCTAAAAGGTGTAAGATCTATGTCTAGGTCCCCACCCCACCCCCACTTTTTTTTAAATATATGGACATTCGATTGTGCCAGCCAGCATCATTGGTTGAAAAAGCTATCCTTGGGGCACCTGAGTGGCTCAGTTGGTTGAGCCTCCGACTTTGGCTCAGGTCATGATCCCGCGGTTCGTGGGTTCAAGCCCCGCATCGGGCTCTGTGCTGACAGCTCAGAGCCTGGAGCCTGCCTCTTTCTCTCTGTCCCTCCCTCATTTGCCATCTCTCTCTCTCTCTCTCAAAAATAAAAAAACATTAAAAAAAATTTTTTTTAATTTTTTTTTTAATTAATGTTTATTTATTTTTGAGAGACATAGAGACAGAGTATGAGCAGAGGAAGGGCAGAGAGAGAGGGAGACACAGAATCTGAAGCAGGCTTCAGGCTCTGAGCCGCCAGCACAGAGCCCGACGCGGGGCTTGAACTCACAGTCCACGAGATCATGACCTGAGCCAAAGTCGGCCACTTAACCAACTGAGCCACCCAGGCGCCCCTAAAAAATTTTTTTAAAAAGAAAAAACTATCCTTTCTCCATTGGAGTTGGTTTTGCACCTTTATTAAAATCCAGTTGACTATATTTATGTGGGTCTACTTCTGGATTCTCTCTTCTCTTTTGCTGATTGATGTGTTTATACTTTTACAATACCACACTGCCCTGAATACAGTAACTTTATATTAAGTCTTGAAATCAGTTAGTGTGACCCTCCAAATTCTGTCGTTCTTCGATAGTGTGCCCATTATTCTAGGTCCTTTGATTTCCCACATAAATTTTATGTTACTTGTTTAAAAATATGTTTTATTTATTGATGAGAGAGAGAGAGAGCGAGCATGAGTGGAGGAGGAGCGGAGAGAGAGGGGGACAGAGGGTCTGAAGCGGGATCGGCACTGACAGCAGCGAGTCCGATGTAGGGTTTGAACTCAGGAACCTCGAGATCCTGGTCTGAGCCAAAGTCGGGCACTCAAGCGACTGAGCCACCCAGGCGCCCGTCCCATATACATTTTAGATTAAGTTTGTCAGTATCTATAAACAGCTTACTGGGATTCTGGTTGCCTTTAATTTATTACCTTTAATCTACAGATTAAATTGGGGAACACTGACGTCTTTATCATATTGACTCTTCCGATCCATGCACGTGAAATCTTCCCATTCATTGAGTGCTTTTAAAATTTCTTTCACCAGTGGTTTATACAGCACACACATCTTATACATACTTTATTAGAAATATGTCCAAATGCTTCATTTTTCGGTGTCCCTATAGATAGTATTGATTCTCAACTTTAATTTCTGATTGTCCACTGCTGACATATAGGAAAGTATTCAACTTTGATACGCTGGCCATGTATCCTGCGACCTGGCTGTGCATGCTTAGAAGTCCTAGCCGTGTTTTGGTACCTTATTTAAGACATTCTACATAGACAATAATGTTGTCTGAAAATAAAGACAACTTTATTTCTTTCTATTCCATATAGTTTTATCTTTTCTTATCTTACTGTACTGCATAGAACTTCCAAGACAACATTGAATATGAGTTGAAAGAGGACATCTTTTTCTTACTGCCTGTTTTAGAGGCATGCCTTCAGTTTTTCTCCATTAATTATTATGTTAGCCATTAGGAGGTTAAGGAAATTTCCCTCTGTTCCTTACGTTTCTGAGAGCTTTTGTGATAAATAGGTGTTGAATTTTGTCAAAAGCTTTTTCCTCATTAATTCACATGATCACATAGTTTTTTTCTATTAATAGCATGAATTACATTCATTTATTTACAAAGGTTGAACTGGCTTTGCCTCCCTGGGTGAGCCTTACTTGGTCATGATCCATTATCCTTTTTTATAGGCTGCCGATTTGATTTGCTATTTTTTTTAAAAAAAATTAATGTTTATTTATTTTTGAGAGAGAGACAGAGTAGGAGCAGGGGAGAGGCAGAAAGAGAGGGAGACACAGAATCTGAGGCAGGCTCCAGGTTCTGGGCTGTCAGCACAGAGTCCGATGCAGGGCTCGAACCCGTGAATCCTGAGATGATGACCTGAGCTGAAGTTGGAGGCCCAACTGACTGAGCCATCCAGGCACCCCATTCATTTGCTAAATTTGTAGTGGATTTTATATCTATGTCTATGAGAGATAGTTTTTTGTAATGTCTTTATCTGGTTTTGGTTATTAGTCTAACACTGGTCTCGTAGAATGAGCTAAGAAGTGTTCCTCCCTCTACTTCTATTTTCTGGAAGAGATTGTGGGAAATTAGTACCATTTCTTCCTTAAATATTTTATAGAATTCTCCAACAAAACCATCTGGTCCTGGTGTTTTCTTTTGCGGAAGGTTTTAAATTATCGGTTCTATTTCTTTAACAGATACAGGAATGTTCATATTATCTATTTCTTCTTGAATGAGCTTTTGAAGCTTCTATCCTTCAAGGAAGTGATCAGTTTCATTTAAGTATCAAACGTCTGGTCATGTAGCTGTTCTTCCTGTTCTGTTATCAATTTTCTTAATGTTCATGTGATCAGTAATGTTGATCCTTCTTTCATTTCTAGGATAGTTAATGTGTGTCTTCTCACTACGTACCTTTTTTAGTTTAGCCTGCTGGAGATTTGCTCATTTATTTGTCTTTTCAAAACAAAAACATTTTTGGTTTTACTGATTTTCTCTATTGTTCTTCTGTTTTCAAAAAGTCAACATAAATCAGATATTTCAGGATCTCCTATGAAGCAAACTAAATTGTGGTGTGATTTTGAGCAATCGATGGAGAATAAGAAGGCAACTTTACTTTTTCTTGGAGATAGGAACATTCTCCTTTGAGGGGCATTAAACCCTTGAATAAGTTAAGATAATTTTAAAATGCTACTTGAGGGGTACCTGGGCGGCTCAGTTGGTTAAGCATCCGACTTCGGCTCAGGTCATAATCTCATGATTTCTGACTTCAAGCCCCACGTTTGGCTCTGTGCTGACAGCTCAGAGCTTGGAGCCTACTTCGGATTCTGTGTCTCCCTCTCTCTCTGCCCCTCCCCTGCTTAAGTTCTGTCTCTCAGTCTTTCAAAAATAAATAAACATTTTAAAAAATAAGACTAAATGCAGGTACTACAACGTAATATTATCCAGCAGGTGATAATGAATGAATGTGAACTGTATCTATCAAGATGGACACATTTAAAGTGCATATAGTTGAACAACAACAAAAAAAGTCAAGGAAAGATACATACAGTATAATATCCACTATTTAACACTTTGAAACATACAAAACAATATTATGCATTATTTAGAGATAAGTAAAGCCATGCATCGGAATGATAGTGATTTCAAGAATAGTAGCTGTCTCTGGGGGGAGGAGAGGAAGAGGAGAATGAGATTATGGAAGAATGTTCTTAATTATTATTCCGAATATTTTATATCATAACCTGGCCTATAGTAACATGAATGTTCGATACAGTATCCTTTACCTCTTTTATGTCTAAAATGTTTTTTTTTTATATTTATTTATTTTGAGGGAGAGAGACAGAGTACAAGCAGGGGAGCGGAAGAGAGAGAGGGAGACACAGAATCTGAAGCAGGCTCCAGGGTCTGAGCTGTCAGCACAGAGCCCGACTTGGGGCTCGAACTCATGAACTGTGAGATCATGACCTGAGCCAAAGCCGGACGCTTAACCGACTGAGCCACCCAGGCGCCCTCTATGTCTAAAATGTTTTTAAACAAACAAAAAACAAAAAGGCTCATGCTGCTTCCGATTCCAGAGAGAACTGGTTTGAATCCTGGCTCTTTTTACCAGCTGTGTGATGCTCAGCAAATTCCTGAACTCCCCTAAATATTGGTTTGCTTGCCTCTAAACTGGGGATACAAACAGAAGCTACTCCACAGGCATGTGTAGGATATTGAAACGACAGGACACACTTAAAGCTCTTAGCTTATTGCCTTGCTGTAGAGTAACTACGCCCTGGTGCCAAAGAGGAATAACCTGTTTAAATATGCTTTATGCATTCTCCGTGATTTTTAATAAACAATCTTATCCTACCTGGCGTCTGACTGGTGTCAAAATACAGGTATCGGCCCTTAACGGGAACTAGACGCACCCTAATTGCTTGTCGGATAACTCTGTTGTCCAAATCCTATCAAAATCCTGTTTATGGGACCAGATATTTATGGAGGATTGGCCTGAAGGACACGCTAGTCATCTATTCTCTAGAAAGGATAAAGTTTACACTTGGATCGAATCACTCCATCCGAGAGCTGCATCTCGGAATGGCATCATTCTGCCTCTTGTCAAATTTACTTGACAGAATTGAACTTCGCTGCTCTGAGATGGGCTCGCTTTGAGGGACGCTGTATGAGGCAGCCAGGCACACTTTGCTCTTGTATTTATTGCTGGGCTGGAGTCCAGTATGTTTCTCTCCAAATCAAAAAGTGTTCTCTTTATGAAGACCTGAGGGAGGAATTTTTCTTAGGTCAGCAAGATGAGAAAACTTTAAACAGCGGGTTTGTCTCTATCTTGAGGACCATCTGGATCTTTTAACAGAACGAATTTCCCCACTTACTTTAGTCTCCAGAAGACAGACGGCCCCATCGGTGGTCTGTCTCGAGGGCCTCTATAAAACAACGTGGCCACGAGAGGTAGGTAGATTTACCCTTCGAGTGTTTAGTGACCCCCGTTATCTCTTTGTCCCAACATTTTCAATGATTTATTTCCCATACTTTTCGGAAGCTGCCTCTTATTTATGAAACAAGATAAGAAGAGAAAAAATGGAAAAATGAGGCTAGTGTAAAGCAAAGCGGAGGATCAATGAGGAATAAATCAAGTAGGCAAAACTGTCTTGTTTATTACTTTCACATTTTCCCGAGCGCCTTGCCTTGAACTTTACAGCTAATAGATGGTTAGTAAATGATTATTATGGGGGGAAAAAAAGATAAGATCTATCCAGACCATTCCTTGTCCTGCTTGTGTGCAGATGTAAGTTTGGGCTAGACAGAGGGGAGGGTTGATGAGCCCCTAAGAAGCAAAAGAGAATACTTTGATATCTCCTGAGGGATATCTGACATTTCTTGAAGCAATGCCCTAGCCATTTTTCTTTTTTTTTTTTTAATGTTTATTTATTTTTGAGACAGAGAGAGACAGAGCATGAGTGGGGGAGGGGCAGAGAGAGAGAGAGACGCAAAATCCGAAGCACCCTAGCCATTTTTCAAGGCACGCTCCAATCCGTCTAGCTTACGAAACCATCCCATGTTGCAAACAAATACCTCTCTCTCCTGGGAACACCTTCAAAACCTACTGTCTCTAAGTACCCTTTTAAAATTTGTTTAAAATAAAAATAAATTTTTATGATAACTTATGAGGTACAAATATAAAGATGATAGATAAAGAAGGAAGGAAGGAAGGAAAGAAAGAAGAGAGAAAGAAAGAGAGAAAGGAAAGAGAGAAAGAAAAGAGAGAAAGAAAGGAAATAAGTAAAGAAATCTAGAAGAGAAAAAGACTATAGCTATGGAATTTATTTGTATTTATAAGCATAGTCATAATCATATATTAGTTCAATAAATATTTTTAAACAGGTAAATGAAAATCCATTGTATTGATTTTTTTTTAAAAACTTGCATTAAAACTCTGTTCCCATGAGCAGTATGGATGACTTCTCAAAAGGGTTATGATCAAGTAAAAGAAGCCAGACGGAAAACCTACAGACCTATCAAACTTTTGATTCCATTTCTATAACTTTCCAGCAAAAGCGAAACTATGCTCAGAGAAGGGCTGGGAGAGAGGAAAGCAGCTGGCTATAACGGGCACGGTGGAATGTGGGGTAACAGAACTCTTGTGTTTCATGATTGTGTGCTGTTGGTCACATGACTGTAAAGCTTTGTCAAAACGCTCAGAACTCTGCCCTCAAAAGTGTGGATTCTAAGGGCGCCTGGGTGGCTCAGTTGGTTAAGCGTCTGACTTCGGCTCAGGTCATGATCTCACAGTTCGTGGGTTTAAGCCCTGTGTGGGGCTCTGGGGTGACAGCCCCGAGCCTGCAGCCTGCTTCTGATTCTGTGTCTCCACCTCACTGCCCCTCCCCTGCTGTTCTCTGTCTCTCCCTGTCTCTCAAAAATAAATAAACAATTTTTTTTTTAAGTGTGGATCCTACTATTGGTAAGTTACACATAGATTTATTTTATTTTATTTTTAATTTTTATGTCTAATAATTTTGAGAGAGAGTGAGTGTGAGTGAGCAGGGAAAGGGCAAAGAGAGAGAGAGAATCCCAAGCTGAGAGCACAGAGCCAGACACAAGGCTAGAACTCACAAACAGTGAGATCACGACTTGAACTGAAATCAAGAGTCAGACATTTAACCCACTGAACCACCTAGTCGTCCCATGCATAAATTAAAAATAATGAAAAACTCTGTTCAGTATCTGCTAAAAAAACTAAAGTAGGTTTTCCATTGTTATTTGTCTAGTAAGTTAACTGGTTCCCAAACCATCTGTACAGGCCCGGCCTCTCCTCTCTGTGCTCACAGTAGCTATTGATATCAATTACGACATTCCTGTTTCACTCTGAGGCAAGACGGGGCCCCGTGGGGAATTTTCAACAGAACACTCCAGGCAGCCAGCAACAATCTTTCGGAGCTGGCATGAGATAAAACCTATATGTTGCCTGAGACTCACATCATCCCAAAGAGGTACTACCTACCATTGCTTAGTGCCACCTATTCTAAGTATAGGCATGATGCTTACAAAGTTAACTTGCCTTCAGGTGACTACTCCATCTCCTGTATCTTAATTTAGTGCATATATATATATATAATATATATATATTAACTTAGTGCATATATATTATATATATATATTAATTTAGTGCATATATATATAATTTTTTAATGTTTATTTATTTTCGAGAAAGAGAGAGAGCAAGGGAGGGGCAGAGAGAGAGAGAGACAGAGGATCTGAAGCGGGTTCTGCACGAAAGCAGAGCACCCGATGTGGGGCTCGAACTCAAGAACCACGACATCATGACCTGAGCCGAAGTCGGATGCTTAACCAACTGAGCCACCCAGGCGCCCCAGTGCCTACATATTTTTTAGAGGACGAATAGAAATGTCACCACAGGATCACATTTCGTAAGCTACATTCAGACTTACAATTTTCAGAAAGCTTGTCTCCAGCCTTAAAAGTAGATCGAATGATGGGCGCCTGGGTGGCTCAGTTGGTTGAGAGTCTGACTTCAGTTCAGGTCATGATCTCACAGTTGGTGGGTTCGAGCCCCGCATCAGGCTCTGTGCTGACAGCTTGGAGCCTGGAGCCTGGTTCAGTTTCTGTATCTCCCTCTCTCTCTGCCCCTCCCCTGCCCACGCTCTGTCTCTCTCTCAAAAAATAAATAAACATTAAAAAAAAATGTATATCAAATGATCTCCAGGTGTGATTTTGACACAAGGAAGGAGATGTGGGGCCAGAGGACCCGGGTGTGAACCTGGGTGTGACTGCCCACTGGCCCCTTCACAGCAGTGTAAACAGAGGATATGAAGACGGACAGGAAACTTCAAAGGCACACATGACAACAGATCTCCTTTTGGGCCGAGTACTGTGCCGGACATAGAGTGATGAGCAACAGAAATCAATTCCCTGCCCCCCGGATCTGATAACGCAGTGGACGTGTTAGACATTAAAGAACGATTCACACAAATAAGCTGATATTGTATGTGCTGCTCAGAGTGACAAAGGAAGCAATACAGTGGAATCGAATGAGATGGGTGGAGGGGAGCCCAGCAGAGTTCTTTTTAACAAGTGGTAAATCAGATGAAGACTGCAGGAAACAGAGGTATTGACTAACTGGGGGTGGCTGAGGACATCCCAGGCAGAGGCCTGTGCTCCAGTCTTGAAGTGGAAAAAATTACAGAGCTCTGGCTGAAAGGAAGACCACCAGTGTTATAGGGAGAAGGGTGACTCAAGCGGAGGCAGGAGAGTGGGGCAGGGGCCAGGGCACACAGAGCCTCACAGGGCACTCAGAGGATTTTAAGTGTATCCAAAGAACACCGGAAAGCCATGAAATCAAGGTAAACCATCACTAATACTCCAGACTAACCTCCATGACAAAACTTCAAGGTATGTGTGGGGTGGGGAGAGCTCCGAGGTACTCTCTAAAATGAAATAAAATAAGTGAGGAACATGAGTTTCTCTAGCATTTCATGTCTACCATACGGGTATCTCATTTGTCACGCTGGGTCAATAAGGTATTTTCCTGTGTCTTCTCTGCTGGACCGAGAGCTTCTGGCAAGTAGCAACTACATCTTATAAATTATTATGCCTTTGGGATCTGAAGCTTAGTAAGTGTTCAATAAATATTGGTTGAATTAAAATACATGAAACAAAATGTCTAGGTATGCAAATATATAGCATTCCAAAGTCAAGTCCAGATGCTAATTCCCCGGCATGTCCAAAAGTACTAAGAGAAGCAAAGTTAACAGGTGCATCTGCCAAAGGATAAAATAACCTTTTTTTTTAGAGCTGTCGCAAATATACGCTGATCAGAATTACTCAGAATCTTCTGTCATGGTTCCAGAAATGTGGAGAAAAACAAAAGACAACACAGAGATAAAATTACAGGTTACGGAGAATTATTTTTGGACTTTTTTTCAAAGCCAAGACAAACGACGCAGCCAGAAGATGAGAACAGCCAACTCGTGATGAAATGTCTCTTCAGTGGATCAGGAAGGAGTCACAAAAGGTAATGACGGCCCGAGAGCAGAGAATGAATGAAGCCAAAAACTTCTGAAATAGGGAAAGGTGTGCAAAGCAAAGACGACGTTTTACAGAGGTCTCAAACTCAGCATTGGCAGGAAGCAAGATGGTAGATGTAGCAACAGGAAGAAGCCATGGGCAAGGGGATTGTAATAGGTGGAACGGTGTTCCCCCAAATTCACATTTTGAATCCTGACCCTTAGTGCCTTTGAATGTAACCTTATTTGGAGATATGCTCTTAACAGAGGTAGTCAAGGTAAAGTGAGGTCATCAGAGTGGTCCCTAATCCACTATGGTTGGGGTCCTTAAAAAGGGGGAAATTGGGGCACCTGGGTGGCTCAGTTGGTTAAGTATCCAACTTCAGCTCAGGTCATGATCGTCATGGTTTGTGGGTTCGAGCCCCGCATCAGGGCTCTGTGCTGACAGCTTAGAGCCTGGAACCTGCTTCGGATTCTGTGTCTCCCCCTCTCTCTACCCCTCCCCTACCTGTGCTATGTCTCTCTCTCTCTCTCAAAAATAAATAAACATTAAAAAGGGGGGAGGGATTTAGACACAGGGGTACCCAGAGAGGAGAGGTGCCATGTGAAGAGACGGAGAGAAAAGACGTCCATCCTTGTGTCAAGGAGAGACATGGGGAGCAGATCTTCCCTCAGAGCCCTCGGGAGGAACCAACCGTCCCAACACCTTGATCTTGGACTTCCAACCTCCAACACTGTGAGAAAATGCATTTCTGTTGTTTATGCCCCTAGTCTGTAGTCACTGGTTGTGGCAGCCCTAGAAAAGTAACACAGTAATCAGCCTAAAAGATCCTCATTTACTGGAGGATTCAAACAGTAAAGGGTGAAAAAGTAGTTGAATGAGAGTATCAAGGAGATAAAAGAGGTCTCCTGGGGCTCATATTTACATGAAGTAGGTTTTTCTATTATATCTACCAGACACTACACAAGGTTGGAGGCTGGAATGGGAATATATAAAGTCGTAGCAATGAATGACCATGATAGGTCTTAACACAGGCACAGGATCATGGGTTTTACATGAGTTATTTTACTTGATCCTTACAACCACCGCGTGAGGAGGTTGAATTATTTCAGAGATGAAAATACTGAGTCTCAGAGAAGTTTGGTTTCCTTGCCCAAGGCCAGGCAGCAGCAAGAGTTGGCAAGGAGCCCCTCCTGGCTCTGGCACGGGAAGGAGGAGAGTGACCATTGTGAGCACACCAAGACCCTTCTCCATCACAGGGACCCATTCTCCAGGGGGAAAGACACCACCAGAGCCTCATTCCACTCAGGGGAAGGGCATATCTCCAACTCCAGAGCCCTGAAGTTTTCCTCTCTCACCTAAGAGGTAAAAACAAAAGCTATGAAAAACTTGTAAAGGTCACAACCCAGGACACAGACCCACTGAACACTGAGATTTAATCCTAAGATTATAGAATGCTTCCCTGTCTGATTTCTTATCATCACATCAACAAGCCTCCAATAGAATAACATTGTACAGCTAAAAGGGCTGCAAGTACAGACTCTATTTAAGGAGGAGTTCTTAGTGGGGGTGTCTGGCTGGTTCAGTCGATTAAGGGTCCAACTCTTGGTTTCAGCTCAGGTCATGATCTCCTGGCTCATGGGTTCAAGTCCTGTGTCTGGCTCTATGCTGAGAGCCCAGAGCCTGCTTGGGATTCTCTCTCTCCCTCTCTCTCTCTGCCCCTCCTCTGCTCACACTCTCTCTCTCTCTCAAAAATAAGTAAATAATTTTTTTTTAAAAAAAGGATTTCTTAGGGAAGCCCAAAGATAAAAGAGTTGACAAAAACAAGGGCACTAGCAGAATGCAAAGCTTCTGGTACTTGTAACCACAAGCCAACTCCTAGCTAGGTTAACATAAAACCTCACACCAAAGCCTTATTTATTCAGTCCCTCTTACCTGATTTATCACTTCTGCTTTGCAACTGAAAAGGATAACAAAAGCTACAAGATGTCTACACAGTCTGACAATATGAAACAAGCATGCGAACCAGACGGAGAGATGACACAGATTTTGGAATTATCACCTAGGGAATTTAAAATAACAGTGATTAATATGTTAAAGGCTTTAATGGAAAAAAATTAACAACATGCAAGAGCAGATGGTAATGTAATCAAGAAAGGTGCAACTTTAAGAAAGAATCAAAAGTAAATGCTAGAAATAAAAAAAAAAAACTCGTAGCAGAAATGAAAAATGTCTTTGATAGGTTCATCAGTAAAATTCTTTCCTGTGATATCACTGAGGAATCACCAACCTGAAGACAGGTCAAGAGAAACTTCCCAAACTAAACTGCAAAGGTAAAAAGGATGAAAACCACCACCACCACCACCGCCACCACAACACAGAATGTTCGAGAACAGTGAGACAATTTCAAAAGGCATAACATGCATGCAATCGGAATTCTAGAAGGAAAAGAAAGAACAAAGCAGACGAAATATTTGAAATAATAATAACTGAGAATGTGCCAAGATTAAGGACAGACACCAAACCTCACATCCAAGAAGCTCTGAGAACACTAAGCAAGATGAATACCAAGAAATCTACACTCAGGCATATTGTGTTCAAACCTCAGAAAGTCAAAAGCAGAGAGAAAAATGTGAAAGCATCCCAATCTACATTAAAAAAGGAAGAACTTTGGAGAAGGAATAGTTGAAGGTAAGATAAAATGTTATGCTTGATTTCTTATGCTTAATTTATCAAAAAGATAACTGTTTAAAGTAACAACAGTAAATGTACTGGGTGTTTAAGGCATATAGATAAGTGAATTGAATGACAGTAACACCACAAGGGATGGGAAGATTTTATATATATATTTATATATATATATATATTGCATATATATATATTTATATTTGCATATATGTATATTTATATATATATATATATATATATATATTGCAAACTCTAGGGCAACCACTATTATTCTAGTAAGTATAATTGGTACTCCATAAGATAAGGCAAAATGGAATCATATAAAATGCTCTGTTATAATCAGAGAAGGCAAGAAAAGAAAACTTCTTAAGAAGGAAAAAGTATAAAAATAATTATATACCACAATCATGTGGGATTTATTGTAGGTACAAATGCTGCTGTAACATTTGAAAATCAATCAGTATAATGCAGCACATCAACAAACTAAAGAAAAAAAATCACAAAGTGTCAACTAATTCGAAAATATCCTGACAAAATCCAACACCTATTCATGATAAACACGCTCAAAAACCTAGGAATATAGTGAAACTAACTTGACCAAAGTAATCTATAGAATGTGCACAGCAAACACCATAATGGTGAGAAACTGGACACTTCTTTAAGATAAATACAAAAGCAAGGATGTCCCTTCTCACCATTCCTATTCAACATTATACTGTAGGAGGAAGGGAGGAAGGGAGTGTGGGGGAGATAAGAAAAGCAAATAAATGGGACGTCTGGGTGGCTCAGTTGGTTAAGCGTCCAACTTCAGCTCAGGTCATGATCGCACAGTTTGTGGGTTCGGGCTCCTCATCAGGCTCTGTGCTGACAGGTCAGAGCCTGGAGCCTGTTTCAGATTCTGTGTCTCCCTCTCTCTCTGCCCCCCCCCTGCTCATGCTCTGTCTCTGTCTCTCTCTCTCTCAAAAATAAATAAACATTTAAAAAATTTTAAAGGAAAGGAAATAACGAGTATACGAAAGTGGGAAAGAAGAACTAAAACTGCCTTTGTTCACAGGCGATATGATGGTCTATGTGAAAAATCCCGAAGAATCAGCATATATTCTGTAACTAACAAGCAACTACAGCAAGGTCACAGGATAAAATGCTAACACACTAAAGTCAATCGCTTTCCTATATAACAGCAATGAACAACTGGAATTTGAAACTAGAATTATAATACTATTTACATAGCACTGAAAAGAAAACAAGGAAAATATTAAGAATGTCTAAGAAACTGTGTACAAGAAGTATATGTGGAAACAACAAAACTGATGAAAGAAATCAAAGGATGATTTCTCTAAATAA
Organism: Paguma larvata; assembly: GCA_030068075.1. Classification (NCBI taxonomy): domain Eukaryota; kingdom Metazoa; phylum Chordata; class Mammalia; order Carnivora; family Viverridae; genus Paguma; species Paguma larvata. Next base: position 19,148,328 of record CM057843.1, read on the forward strand.
ATGAAGAGGTATTCCATGTTCACGAATTGGAAGACTCAATTTTATTAAGATGTCAAATTCTTCCCAACTTGATTTATGGATTCAGTGCAATCCCAATCAAAATCCCTAAGTTTCTGTCCACCATTGTAGTGTTGGGCTGTGTTCTCATTTGGGAATGAAGACACATTCAAGTATTTCAAGCTCAAAAAGGAGGATTAAGATTTACTACTAAATACTGCCCACAATAGTAATTAATTGACACATTAGAGCTAAAATATAATCCTCTTAACAATCATGTGATGGAAACTCACACTCTCTCCAACAAAACATTTTGACTTCACCCATCCTCCAGAGCTTCTTTGGTCAAGGCCAACAATTTTCTCCATGGCAATGATCAATTCTTCACCCTCATCTTACTTGTACGACACCGGCAGCAATATTTGACATACTTTGTCATTCCCACCTCTTTCATGCACTCCTTTCCTTGGCTTCCAGAACACCTCACTGGTTAATCTTAGTCTCCTTCGCTGCTTCTTCCTCTCCTCTCTGATATTTCCACATTGGAGAGTCCCAGGGCTCAAATCTTCATCGTCCTCTCTACTGCAGGGTTACCCTCTCCCTTCTTGGGCTCTTAGAGTTCCAAGGTCTTCAAAACTCATCTGTACTGTATTCCAAATTTACATTTCCAGCTAAGAAACCTCTTCTAAACTCCAAACCCCAAACCACATATTCAATTGTATGCTCAACATCTCCACTCGGAGATCTAATAGAGATCTCAAATTTAACATGTCCTAAACTGGAGGGCTGATCTTCCTCCAAAACCTGCTTTACCCACAAGCCGATTACCTGTCGACATATATGGTAACTATATCCTTCCATTCTTGTCCTTCAGGACAATAATTTGGAGTCATCCCTGGTGACTCTCTGAGGCTCAGTATCCCATCTGTCTGCCTGTAAGGTTCTAACCCACGAACACTAACCCCTGTTCTTCTTTCATGTACTTGCTCAAATCACCTTCTCAATGAGCCCACCCAGACCAGCCTTATGTACCCTGACCACACCCCCTTCACTCTCAATCCCCCTTAAGCTTTTGTTCTCTTTTTCTCACGGCACTTATTAACCTCCATCACATGTAGCTTACTTATTGAACTATTTTCACAATCTGTCTCTGCTGGGTAGAGATCTTCATCTGTTTTATTCACTAATATATCCCAGGCATGTAATATAGCACCTGGTACCTAGGAAACATCCTGCAAATAATTATAAATGTTATATGAATATAATTATTTCCATCTCACAAATTAGGTCATAAACTGTAGTGTGGCTGATAAAAGATGAATCTGGGGTCCCAGATATGTTTGATTTCCAAATCTTGCTGCTTTCTATTATTGGGTTGTTTTTTTTTTCCTCCCCTCTTTAGATTCAGCGCACCAGAACTGGCTACACAGCTAAGTCACCCAAGGAACTTTCACAAAACATGAGACACCACTCTGAGTTTCACTCAGTCAGAGGTGGAGTCTACGTGTCTGGGCTTTGCCTTTCCCAAGTGATTCTCATGAGCATCCAGGTTTGTGGACCACTGTCACAGATCCTATTCTCCAAGGTGGGCGTGTTTCGCTTCCAGAATTCTTAAAGAATTTGAAGGGGATGTCCAGGAATAGTTAGCTCATCTATACAACAGCAGTTATAATGGCATCATAAACCACTTACCCCACATTCTTCAATTTATAAAACACAAGTTCCTCCTTTTGAACATCGAAGTTTTTTTTTAAGTGAATCATTTCAGATTCAAATCTCTCTGAAATATAATGCCACTTAAAAAAAATGACTGTGAGCTTGTTTTTATGTGTGTTTTTCCCTGTCCCTGGAATGCCCCCATGTATCTGGTCAATCCCCACTCATCCGTCATGACTAAGTCTGAGTGGTCCCTTTTCTTGAATCTTTTTCCAACTCTCTCCCTGATTTTCTTTTTAGAGTGAGGCTCTCCCCTTGCTCTACTCCTATTTCTCTGCCTTTCAACTGAGACAGCATGTTGTAGTAAGGAATCAACTCTCCTTGCTCCCTTGCTATAGTATTAGGAATAGGTCTACTTTTATTTCAAAGGGAGGAACCAACCCACCTCTACTTGGCTTAAGAAGAAAAGAGAATTGATTAGCTTGTGAAATTGCAAACTTCATGGGATATAGGTGCTCCAACGATGCGTTCAGAAATCTGACTTCCTTCTCAAAGCAGAAGGCAGCCAGGATGTCTCCAAGAACCTCCAGGCTTCCATTCTGCCCTTTAGCAGAAGGAGAACTCTTCAGTTCCAAGAGTTTTGACAAAAATCCCGGACTGACACTCGCTAGGACTGCCCTGGGTCATGTTCCCTCGAGGAACCAATCACTGTGGCTTGGAAGAAGTCAAAATGTGCTCTGATGGCCCAGGTCTTGCTTACCCATCCAGCCCTGGAGCCAGGAGGTAGAATCAGCCCATTCTCCCAAATCCCTGTGGGTAGAGAATGGGAAGGGGGGGTCCCTCCAGATGAAATCAAATGGTAGTTATCAAAAGAGGGAGAAACAGATGCTGTACGAGTCACACACAGCAGAGGCCCAGTACACTTGGACGCCTCGAGAGCAGGGACCTTGTCTTCTTGTTCTTCCATGCATCTTCATTTGCCTGGCGTAGCACTGAACACATACAAGGCAGCTCATGCTTAGTAAATCCATCAGCTTAACAAATGAACATAGTCTGTGGTATCATTAAAACCATCCATTATTATCCCATGCCATAATGTATGGTGTCCCCAGAGGCTGCAGATGTGGTGGCCCATCTAACACCCAATGCCTACAGTGTGCTGGGTGGGAGCTACATGACATATGGAAAGTAAGCCTCTGCAATAGATACAAAGATTCTTCTGTTATTGTTGTTGTTGTTGTTGTTGTTATTTTTTTGGGTTTTTTTTTGTTTTTTGTTTTTTGCTCAGCTCTGAACATGACTATTGGTAAAACACTGTCAATTCTTTAATTAGGTATCCCAGGAGACCAGGCAGGGGATGTTGCAGGATGACAAAGCCAACAGGAGGGGAAGTGGAAATGTCACCCTCGTTAGTGCGGTTATTCACAGGAGGAAGGGCTCACCCAGGGCCCTGTGGAGCGCCAGACGGCAGGTTCCTGCTAAGACACTGAAGTGAGTGGCAGAGACTGGCAGCTGGCAGGGCTTTGGGCGTGGGGGTGGGGGAGGGTCACACTGAGAAATAAGGCAGAGGGAGGAAGAACCTGTCCCCTGGGGGATCCTAAGGACTTTTCTTCCAAGGTGATCTTGAGATGTGCATGTTGTGGTTATTGCTTATTTATTTCCCATTTATATTAATGCCCTCGTATTATGTGCCACTTCTAACTGGCACAGGCTTGAGCTCTCTGACCAAGCAGAGGGCAGAGGAAGGTGCTTTCTGAAAGGCAGCTCCCTTCTCTCCCCAAAGCTGTGCCACATGCCCCAGCCAGCCCCCCGCTGCAGAGGGCGAGACGGCTGTCCGCAGGGCCTCCCCTCCGTGCTGCCCGCAAACCAAAGGGCAGAGCGGCCACAAAGCTGCCAGAATGTTCAGGTGAGGAAGATATGGCTGCCGCAGGAAGAACTGGAGCTCAACCCAAGTCCCTGCTCTGTCAGTAACCAGCCGTGGGATGTCAGGCAAGTCAGCCCATCTCACTTCTTAGCTTCCCCTCCCCCCCCTCCCCCGTGGGTTAAAACATAAAATCCGAAATGGAACATGGAGGATTCTGGGATTCTCTAAAGTCCCTGCCCTGGAATGAATAAAAACTGCAATAAATGAACCACTATGCCTTTGCCGCCGGGACCGGATCTGGATCTTTGTGGTGACAGAGTCTGCTAGTTCCTTGTAGGAAACAGCATCCAATTCTGGCCAAGTTAAGGCCAAGGGATAATGGGTCGTAAAGGGCTCAAGGGTGTTTGGAGAATCAGGCTTGGGAATGGAGGAAGTCCAGAGGCAAGGGGCCAGGTCGGGAGTCCTGTCTGTCTGCAAGGGAGAATTCACCTCCCTGGCCTAGACTGGGTCATGAGATGGTGAGCCTCCAATGACTTCGCCTACTTAACAAGGAAGAAACGATGCCTCGGAGGAAATCAGAAGGACCCTGGGGAATGGAAACAGATGCCGAGCATCCAGGAAACACTCTATGAAAGAGGAGAGATGAATGCTGTTGTTCTTTGAGGACTCTTTGTTTCCCACAGGTCTAGAATCCCAACTGCCCTAGACCATATGTGCAACCAGAGAGAGCTTCCAAGGTCACAGCACGGCTACTCAGCCCCCAAATGACAGCTCTGGCTCCACACCATCCTCCGTAGCTTTCCATGAAGACCAAGAGTCCCTTGGTCATTAACCCCCATGACAATTAACTTAGGGAGAAATCTTCCCTGCAGTTAATGCCTTAGCAGAGCAGACATCACAGAGAACAGTGTGTTGGCAAGGAGTCTACCAAATTGCATTTACAAATAATACATTAAAATGGTGGTCTCTGTTGACCAGGGACGGCCCCTCTGTACTTTGCAGAAGGAGTGCTGCAAAGATCAGGGACTCAAATCTGAGTCCTTGCCCAGATAGGGAGCCTCTGGGGGAGGGGAAGGGGGGTCTTTTGCTTCTTAGCACCCAAGTGGACTAACAGCTCATTTCTGCCATCCCATGGCTGCCCCACATTCTCCATCCCCCCCAAACCTTCTCCCTCCCAAACCATACCCCCAACACACACACCTTCCCCCTCCACGATGATTTTCAGCCTCTCTGTCTGAATGCAACGTCAGTCCATGAGCCTGAGCCAAGGAACTGCCTCTCCGGGTTGATGAGAACAGGCTCTCTCCTCCTCCCTCTCTCCACCCCCTGGTCTCCGAGGCTGCCCACAGCCCCTGCAGGTTAAGCAGAGAGGAGATTAGAAATTATCTAAATCACAACAATTCCCTGGCAGCTTTTGTATGATTACAGGCTCTGGTGAACTAAACTGTCCAGCTGGGTAATTGAAGGAAACATATTTATTGAAATTCACATGCTTACAGTTATACTTAGCCCCTGGATATCAACAAAGCTAACCTGAAGAGAATAAAAAGCCCCTTGCAGCTTTCCAAGTAAGCATTCTGTACAGGCGCTTTGGGGTTTAACTCTCTGGTGGCGAGAGAGAGCTTTGATTTCCTCCCCTCTTGGTGCCTCTCAGCGGCTGCCAGCTGTCAGCTGGGTTGCCAGGGCTCAGGCAGGATATGAAAACGGGACTCCCCAAAGCTGACATTCCCCCTTCATAAAAGGCTTTGCCCAAAAGGCGTCGGCAACATGGCCTTGCTTTTCAGATTTCATTTTATGCTCAGAAAGAGGAGGCTTTGATCCGCGGGCGAGTTCGCTCGGAGTGACAGCTGCAGTTAGGAAGCAGATGAATTCTCTCATACCAGCACCCAGCGCAGAAGAACCGGCCTGTCCAAGGTCACCCTGGGCTCCACACGGCTTCACGGAGACCAGCTGGAAAACCAGGAAGCCTGGGCAAAACACGGGGTGCTTCCCCCGCAGCCAGATATGCTTTCTCTCCACGTAAAGTGGGGCTCACGGTGAGGGCACCAAGTTATGGGATCATGAAGAGACATCCAAGCTCATCAGAAGTCATCTATGGCCAGAGGTTGGAATCCTATTCCTAAACCCCCATGATCTAATTAATCCAGGCTTCTAACTCCGTTTCGATTCAAAGGCCCATCCGGGATCAGTGACTGTCTCCCTTAGTTGAGGTCCGGACAGCCACCTTTGAGTCCATCAGGAAGGAGGGTCGCGTGATGTCTGCTGGAGGCCCTGGTGGGAGCGGTCACAGCAATTTCGCGAGGGGTTTGGTCTCTCTGGCTGCAGCTGTCTGCAGTGTCCATTCTCGCTAATTAGGCCTGGCCCCCATACCCCTGGGATGACACACGAGGGCAGAAACCAGCCGGTAAGGTGTTGGCTCCCCCAGGCCAGCAGCTTGGGAGCAAGGACAAGTCCAGCTACCAGAAGTATGTCTTGACAAAGGCTTATGTAAGTCCTATCACTCAGATTTGGAGATGTTTCTCCTTAGAGATCCTATCCAATACTCTTAGCTTCTTATTGTAGGTTTTTAAAGCACCTCGAGGCATAAGGCAGCACCTCATTGTAAGTCCTGGCAAAACCCAGATGGATCCAGAAGCCTGGTTCGGTGCAAGCAACAAAAGACGAGTCAAGTGCAAAGGACACAAATCCTACTTATTGGGGGAACGGCGAAAGCAAATCCTGGGGCATCAGGAGAAATGCAAGCTGGAATCGCCAGACAGCCCCCATGTGTACGTAAGGAAATGCAGAATTTTGTTGAGTGGCAACAGGACCTAACCAAAAGATAAAAGAGAAGCGAGGGGCGCCTGGGTGGCTCAGTCAGTAAAGTGACTTCGGCTCAGGCCATGATCTCACAGTTTGTGGGTTTGAGCCCTGCGTTGGGCTCTGTGCTGACAGTTCAGAACCTGCAGACTGCTTTGGATTCTGTGTCTCCCTCTCCCTCTGCCCCTCCCCCATTTGCACTCTGTGTGTGTTTCTCTCTCTCTCTCTCAAAAATAATTAAAACATTAAAAAAAGAGAGAGGAGCAAAATACTAGCCAAGGGAGACTTGATCTCAGACCCCTACCCCAACTCATACTGACTAGCACCCAAAAGGAAGCGTGGGCCTTATGACAGGAGAGTTAAAAGTGTTCATGTATTGCTATTTGAAATTCTACCTAAACCTTGTTAATCAGGTTTCTGAATTGGGTGTAAAGCTCACACTTGCATTCTCTGCAACAAAAAGGTTTGCAAAGTAAAATAGATTGCATAAATCCTATTTAAGGGAATTACTAGGACAAACTGATTTTAAAGATGTCAGCACATTAATCGTTGAAATAAAGATGGATACAACCAATTACCAATGGGTTTCAGAGTTTCCAAGTAGTTCTCCAGGGCCCCCACTCAGAACACTTTGTCAACAATTAGTGTTGTGTGTCTGAAATCTGGTATAAGAAGCTAAGGGTTGTCTTTTTTTGTCGTTTAAGTAACTCAGATTAGTCCATCCCCCAACAAACAGGAAGTTTATTCCACTTCAAACAAATCCAATCTAAGAAGACAATCTAGAATTATAAAACAATTAATACACTGTTATCAACTGCTGTAATATTCCTATAAACAGAAAGTTTCCCTACTGAATCTAACATTTGACTCTTTCCAAATAGAGAGGGAGGGAGGCAAACCATAACAGACTCTTAAATACAGAGAACAAACTGAGGGTTATGGGGGGAGCAGGGGAGAGGGGGAAAATGGGTGATGGGCATTGAGGAGGGCACTTGTTGGGATGGGCACTGGGTGTTGTAGGTAAGTGACGAATCATGGGAATCTACTCCCAAAACCAAGAGCATACTGTATACACTGTATATTATCCAACTTGACAATAAAGTATATTAAAAATAAATAAATAAATAAATAGGCAACTTCTTAAGAAGATGTCAGTTATACAAAGGGACCCATATCTTTGGACCAGGTTTATGTCGGCAAGTCTGAGATGTTTTATATGCTCTCTTGTGGGACCTGCCTACTGCAAATAAGAGTCTGTGGCTTTGCATGGGTGGAGGTTACCCTTGGTGTAAACCAAGGGTATTGTATGGGAAAAATAGTTCATCCTGCTCACTGCTAATGGAGTGTGTGAGCCTCCGTAGGAATATTCACCTATTTCTATACCCAACGAGAGTGTACTGAGCACCTGCGTTGCACATAATACATTCATTTACATCTATATGAATTATACATGCAGCACATGGAGTGTCCAGGAAATGAGTCCCATCTCTAGGGACTGATAGTGAAACTCTATTAATGTTTTTGGTCGACTGGTATCCATTTCTACCTTCTGACAATCTCCTAACTTCCTTCTGAGGAGTCACCTGTGTCTTTTTGGATTCATTGTGGAAGGATATAATCAGAATATCTTCTGATACTCTGATATCCACCTTCTCCTGGTCAGGTGTTGAGCTGGGCCAGTAGGTCTCTCCCTACTGACAGTGTGGCAATTCCATGCCATCTGGTACCACTTTTTTTTTAAGTTTATTTATTTTGAGAGAGAAAAAGGGAGAGAGAGTAAGTGGCGGGGGGGGGGCGGGGACAGAGAGAGAGAGGGAGAGAGAGAATCCCAAGCTGTCAGCTTGGAGCCCAATGCAGGGCTTGATCCTACAAACCATGAGATCATGATTAAAAGTCAGGTGCCCAACCTACTGAGCCACCCAGGTGTCCCTGGGGGCCACTGTTTTAACTAAGCTCTCTTTGACACAAAATCATAGCTCCCTATCGGCCGGTATTGATGTGGCCAACTCCCAACCTTTCCTCCTCCTGTGAATCTCTAACAGTGTTTTGATGCATTCCCTCTTGCTGAAGTTAGCTAGAGCCATGCTCTGTTGCTTGCAACCTAATCATCATTCGGGAAAACCCCTTCAGTCTCAGCGAAGAGGATAGACAGTTACCCTGAACTTAGAGGCTTCCTCTTCTCTTTCTGTACAATGGTGCACATTTTTCCCCTCGCCAATAAATCAGTCTTTGGCTCTGATTACCTCTCACTCTTCCCGCGCTGTCAGAGATCTTACAGAATCACTCTAAACCTCCACATGTCTAACCTCAAACCTTCACCCCATCTTTTTCCCCAAACGACCCAAAGTACTGACATAGAGATGGACTGTGCCGACTCTTCAGACTCAACATACTCTAAACTAGATCCATTCTCTGCTCTCCCAAACACTGCCTCCCCGTGTAGGGGAGCACTCACGTTTGAGACAACATGTCCAAATGGCAGTGTGATGGTAAATACTGAAACCTAAAATACGAGTGCCTCATTGATGTAGAGAAACACATGTACGTGCATACAAGAAGCAGGTACAATAATTACATCGTTATTCATAATGGCAATATGGAAAGTACCCAATAATGCATCAATAGAGAGTAATGTATGTATAAACTATGGCAGCTCCCAAATGTGAAATCCCATGCAATGATTAGAAGGAACAATAATTGTTATCTTGTATAGAGTTTACAATGTTGGGGCACTGTTCTTCACTCATTAAACGTAAAAAGAAAGGTCTAAAAATATATATATGAAAATAATGACAGTGTTTCTCTCTAAGCAAGGTATTGGGTTTGTTGGGAAGTCGGTGCTAATGATTGTAATGTTTCCATGTTTTAGTGAGATAATATTTGCATATATTATTTGAGTAATAATAATTCATTAAAAAAAACCATGATTATCCCACTCAATTTCTCTTATCAGCTAATACTGTTATTCTTTAATCACCCAGACTCAGATCCATAATATTAGTTTCTGACACCTCCCTTCCCTGTATTTCTTCTCTGTAATCAATGAGTTTTCAAGAACCATCAAACCCTTCTTGAGATCGATGTTGGAATCGATGTGTTGGAAATTGTTGTTAATAGGTAAATGTTACCTGAAAAGAGTAACAGATTAAATGTGGAAACATGCAGATCAATAACAGATACCCTGATTGGAATTAGTGTGTTCCATCAGCGTCCCCACCCTCAGCAATGACATGGAGGGAAGGAAGCAGGGGGAGTTGGGGAGAGCAGCCGTCCCTGGAGCCCTGGGAAGCTGATGGGGGTGGGGGTGGGGCTTCAGAAGGACAAAGAATGAGGGATGAGGGCTAAGGACAACTTTCATAAAGAGTTGGAAAGAGAGGAGATTGATGTAGAAGAGATCCTCTAGGAATTTCGCAGGAGGGCTTTTTAATATCAGAAAAGAACACATAGTATGGGACTAAGAAAGGTCCTAAGTCTGTCTCGTCTGACCCACCACGGAGTGCACAACTTGAAGCCAAGATTAGTGCCCTTTTTTTTGGTATCCCTAACACTCGGCGGCGTCTGGCACAAAGAAGGGGCTTAATAAATATTGTTTAAATGGATGACATATGCAGGTAAGAAAACTTAGCCACAAGAGGTATAGTCATTGGTTTCAGCCCACAGAGCAGGAGAGGGTAGAGCTGGGAGTCAACCCTAGGTCTCCCCATTCCCTGCTCTGAGCCCCCAAGTGATACAGATCCACTTCCCCAGTTGCTGCCTGCCCATCTTCTACATACAAACCTTTGGCAGACACGAGGCATGCCCACGCAATTCTTTTCCACTCCACTGTCTTAAGACTCATTTGTGAAGCATGATGTTCTCCACCCCTTTCAGTAGCCAAGCCCAGGGCATCCTCTACTTCACCCTGCAGAGAGAGCACGCGGCCTGCCTCGGTTATGCTTATTGGTATAGAAGGCAGTGCTTCCAGACTCCATAGGACTCACTCTGACTGCTTGCAAGGCACCCCAAAGGTCCCAGGGTGACAGGAAATTAGAGAGAGAGCATATTTATTCAGTGAAGTGAAATCTTCCCTCCACCTTCTCCTGCACTATGGTTTTCAGGCAGTGAGTGGAATCAAGGCTCTGTTTCTGGATCAGAAGCTCTGACTGTGAGGCAGGAGTTACAGAGGCTCCCAAAGAGAACATAGTATGTTCAGATTGTTCTCTCTGTTTCCTAACCTCACAAAGTCTTTCCTGTCTGGGGTCACAGAGAGATCTCCATTCATCCTTCAGGACTCCTCCCCTCCTAAGAAGCCCTCCCTGTTTCTCCTCAAAACCAAATGCACCTGCTCTCTCTATGGACTGCCGAAGAAAATCTGGCATTCTTGTAGGTAGGACCTATGCCCCTTGGCATTTAGGGTTCATTGTGCAACCCATCATCATTTTTCATGAGGTGCAAGTGGACAAAGTGTTTAGCAACACTCTTATGGGAGCTGAGCAGAAAATGACGTATTCTATTGAATAGTGAATAACACATATCATTGTGCAAAAGGCTCATTTCCTGCTTAACAGTGGTGGCTTTGACCAAAATAGTCTACTATAGTCCCACAAAGGATAGCTCCCCTTCCCAGGGGTCAAGCAAGAGACTCCAGGCCCCTCCCCATAGATGAGAGACTTCAAACCCTTCACTTCTGCTTCAAGGCAAGGCTTGGTGGTGACGGGGAGAAGGCTATAGGTAGAACCTAGCATATGGTGAGGCTGTCACAACATGTGCACTCCACTCCAACAGGTCACAGAATTCAGTTCTCTGGTGCTACCCATCCCGATTGCACTCCTCTGGTTGGTTCTCCTGGAACTGCACCAGCGCCCCTCGATCTCCAAGAAGAAACTCAGCTAAGGGCCAGGGAGAGAGCAGTCTGCCAGCATAAGATATATCCATGGTGCAATGGCAGCTGGATGATAATCTAACAGGTACGATCAATACTTCAAGAATCCCAGGCTTTGGGAGGAAGGAAGGAAGGAAGGAAGGAAGGAAGGAAGGAAGGAAGGAAGGAAGGGAGGAAGGAAGGGAGGGAGGAAGGAAGAGAAGTGAAGGAAAGAAGGAAGGAAGGAGGAAGGAAGGAAGGAAGGACGAATGGATTGATGGATGGATGGAAGGATGGATAAAGGAAGAAAAGAGAGAAGGAAGAAGAAAGAAAGAAAGAAAGAAAGAAAGAAAGAAAGAAAGAAAGAAAGAAAGAAAGAAAGAAAGAAGAAAGAAAGAAAGAACAGATGGATGGATGGATGGGTGGGTGGATGGATGGAAGAATGGAGGAAGGAATGAAGGAAGGAAGGAAGGAAGGAAGGAAGGAAGGAAGGAAGGAAGGAAAGAAAAAGAGAAAGCAAAAGAAAAAAAAGAAAAAAAGCTTTTTTAATTCCTAGGGCTGACTTTAATTTCTGACTCTGAAACCCCAATCTGCCCTGGAGCAGATAAAAATAATATCTAATCAGAGTGTTCATACTCCAATGTGATATTTTAAAAATGAAATCTAGGGTCATTAACTCTTTCCCAGTCTGAGTTAGAAATTATATCAAAGCCATTCCTTTCTATAATTGCCTTGCATTTTTCCCAACCAACTCTCAACTCCCTGGGGCTCGCATGGCCATGCCAGCCTCATGAGAGGCAACAGCGGATGGATCTTTGTATTAGCCCAGCACTAGTGGGGATGAGGAGGGGTCCGGCTTGAGCTCTTCCGAGCTGGCTCCTTGATAGTACCTGCCTGCATATTCTTTCTGCACTCTAGGCACTGGCCAGGGAGCTGGGCTCTGGGCACTGGAAGTCAGCCATATCTCCTGGGGAAGATTGGTTTCCATGGGCCTCACCAAGCTAGACCCCCATCTGACCCGTAAATGGAAGAAAATTGTTCGCTTTCTCCATTCCCAACACTCCTGGCACTAACCACCCAGAGACAGCACAGACTCCACTGGCTAAGGGCTTAGTTCCACAAGACTGTCCCCACTTCAGATGCCAATAGCAAGCCTGGGCCTTTCATACTTTGGAGAGAGACGGGCTGCAAATCAGGAGTTTCCAGGAGCCCCTCAGAGAACTCAGGAAAGTGTTTCATTTCCCAGGGTCAGCTTATCATAAAGGATACAACTCAGGAAGCGCCGAATGGAAGAGATGGACAGACAAGGTAAGGGGAAAGGCATGCATGTGGCCTCCATCACCTCTCCATGCAGGACGCACTGCCATGTCACCAGCACCCCAGAAGCTCAGTGAACCCTTTGGTGATGGCAGTTCCATTACGTAGGCATGAGATTGATTAGATCCTTGGCTGGTGGTGATTAGCTCAATCCCAGCCCCTCTACCTTCCCTGGAGCTAGGAGTTCTCACCCACTCTCTAATCACTTGGTTGGTTCCTCTGGCAACCAGCCTCATCCTTCAAGAGCCACTTCATTAGCATAAACTCAGGTGTAGTTGAAAGGGGCTTATTATGAAGAACAAAAGATGCTCCCGCCTCCCCACCATCACTCAGGAAATTCCAAGGATTTTAGGAGCTCTGTGCCAGAAAACCAGGGCAAAGACCAAATCTATATTTCTTATTATATCGCAATACCCCCTCCAAGTCCAAGAGATTTGGGGGCACCTTCCATCCTTTCTGTGTGACTCTGGCAGCATCCATCTTTTTTTTATTTTTTATTTTTTTAACGTTTATTTATTTTTGAGAGACATAGAGATAGAGCATGAGCAGGGGAAGGGCAGAGAGAGAGGGAGACACAGAATCCGAAGCAGGCTCCAGGCTCTGATGAGCCATCAGCACAGAGCCCGACGCAGGGCTCGAACTCACAGACCGTGAGATCATGACTTGAGCCGAAGTCGGCCGCCTAACCGACTGAGCCACCCAGGAGCCCCTGGCAGCATCCATCTTGAACGCCCATGTTGCGTGGCTCTGGGACACCCCCCTCCTCACCTGGCGATCTTAACAGACTCCACTGTGTATTACCCGTCAGATTACTACAACCAAGGGAAATGTGGGAAGTGTGCAAACCCAGGACGGGGTCTAGGTCCCAGCGCGTGCCGACACGCTCCACTCCACCAGAACTGTAGTTGCCAAGTCAAGAAATAACCTGTGGAATCTGTACAACTTCTGTCGTTCATAAATGTGCTCTCTCTTGTTCTCTTCTATCACACAGGACCAGAGCAGCGGGGAGCAGGGTAGGCAGAGACTACCCACCAAGGTGTATTTGCGGTGATGCAAGCAAAGCATAAGTACGCTTCAATGCCTCTCACCTACACAGACCCTCGCTGAGTTCCTGGGAGGGACCTAGCAACATTTGCACACAGCCATCACCTGCGACTGTCAAATTTGCAAAGGTCAAATATTTTCATCTCAACTGGTTAAGGTCACTGTTTCTTTCTACCCCAGCTTCCCCTCCACCACACCTCCTCTCACACCGAATGGCATTGGGATGACCAGGAATGTGTGGGGTTAAGTTCCATTGGGAATACATTTCGGGTTTAGTGGGATATAGTTATGAGGTTCACAGTCACTTCCAAATATAGCAAAGCCATTGCCAGCCATCCTGACCCAGGAATGGCCTCCAGGAAGACCCCTCTGGTCCACTGTGTCTATCACCCAGGTCTTGACTTTGCACAAGGTAGGTGCAGGGCCAGAGTTGTACCTCTGTATGAACATGTTCTGCCTCTTACAGCAGACGGAATATAGGCAGAGTGGAGGAAATAACACCTGGGAATGTTAGGAGCCAGAAGCTCATCTGCGGAACGTTCTCCCCATCCCATCAGACAAATAACTTCATAAGTGAAAGATTTGTTTTCCATCAGTCCTTGGTCAAGACAGAAGTCGTCTGCTATCAGAAATATAATGTGAATAAAAGAAAGTACATTTCCTTGTAGGAGAATACATTCTTTCTCCTAAAGTGGTCCCCCCAACTTCAGGTCCCTCGGTTGCCCCTACTCTGCGGTGTGTTTTTTCTCTTCTACTTTCCTCCATCTATCTCTTCTATCCTAAATTCTCCTTCTTTCCACCTTCCAGCTCTCTTTATAGAACAGGGTGCCTCAGCCTTGCCACCACTGACATCTTGGGCCAGATAATTCTTTGTTATGAAGCTGTTCTGTGCACTGTGGGATGAGTGGTGTCCCTGGACTCTAGCCGCTAGACGCCAGATGCACAAAGTTGGCACAATGCCCACCTCTTGTTGTTACAACCAAAAATGTCACCTGACATTGCCCAGCGAAAAGCTGTCCCGCTGACCTAGACCACAGGAGTGTAGAAGTAGTTCTATCTGAGCATGCTTGGGCAATCTTGGAATCTTCTCTGAGCTGGTAATAGAGTCTCCGCTGCTGGTGGCAGGCTGGCACTGGAGTGGCAAAAGTCCCTATTATCTTTCTGGGGATGGGAGGGGAAGGTGGGAAATGGAATATTTACTAATACTTGGAAATGTCATTCTACCACACATCACGAATGAAAAATGAGCAAGTCCCTTCCCATCTCCGGATCTCTGTTTCCCTGTCTCTAAAGTAAGAGAGTTGGAATAACTCAAGTCCAAGTTGACTAGAAGTATTCAATACCTCAGCCCTCACTGTGAGCCCTGCTTCAGGAAGGCAGAACCCCAGCTCTGGGGACAGGTGGGGGAAGGGGAAGAATTCTCCAGGATATCCATTGGGTCGAACCAGGAGTTAACATTCCTGCCACAACATGGTTACTCCGGAGCCTGGACTTCTGCTTCCATGCTTTGGTCTTCCTGTCTATTTAAAGACCATAACATACTGCTTTAATCACTGAGGCTTTCAAATATATTTCAAAACCTGATCATGCTTTTCCTTTTCTGAGCTATCCTGTCTATTCTTGATTATTTTGCCACATGAACTTTTCAATCAAATAAGCTAATAAATGGATATACTGATTAGATTTTAATTCTGACTTGAGCATGAAACCTAACCTCTCTCTTTTTAAAAAATGTTTATTTTTGAAAGACAGAGAGAGAGAGAGAGAGAGAGAGAATCCCAAGTAGGCTCTATACTCTCATCCCAGAGCCCAACGCAGGGCTTGAATTCACAAACCATGAGATCATGACCTGAACTGAATTCAAAAGAGTCAGATGCTTAACCAACTGAGCCTCTCAGGAGCCCCAAAACTTAACTTCTCTGAACACTGACTTATCATCTGTCAACTGAGATCATATCTTGCAAGGTTATCGTGAGAATCACATGAACTGATATAGCAAAGTATGCGCATGGAGCGTGGTACACATTACACACTCAATAAACAAAAGTTGGCATGATCATTTCTTTGATGTCCGAATATACCAAAATTATCCAACACGTGGTTAATTTCACCTAAAAGCAAGTCACTTCTAAGACATAGTTTCCACATCTGCATTGTATCTAAAAGTGGGCTTTCCTATACCACGAACTGTGAATAAATGGGATGGCCCAGTAGAAACACTGAACCATGGGGAAGAAACACTGAAAAAACCTTCTGGGGATGTGGTTGAAATTCCAGGCACAGGAGGAAGGGACAGAAAATTGTCCTTACATTTCCTCTTATTCAGAAAAATGTGAGCTAAAGCAGGAAGCTTAGCTCTCATTGTTGAGAACAGCAGGGAATATTAGGAACTGTGTGTGCTGAATATATTTTTTACGTATTATCTTGTAAAGAGCAGCAAATTTGGCTTCATAACAGTGAGATCAAGCATAGCAAATTTACTTAAATTCTTGGAGTGCATTGCTGAATCACACAGTCTTTCTATGTATTCACCCCTAGCAAAGGATTTAATAACCTCTCTGCTATGTTCTTTGTCTGGGTAAAAAGCAAGGGAAAAGAGTATAAGTGGATTTGATGAATTACAACTTGTCTTGGGCATAGGACAAAGCTCATTTGGTTGTTGCAGGAGTAGAAAATTGGCAACTCCTGTGAGTGAAAAAGCTAGGGTAGCTTAGGGAAAAAGGTAAGCTCGCCTTCTTGGTCTCTGAAGGCTTGCAAACCCTGTCTGTGGGCTCCCGTGCCTACCTGGACAGGTGCCCACAGGACAAGAAAATGGGGAATGTCCTGTTTGAGCAGAAAGAAGAAAGACAAATGCCTGATCCTTGACTTTGAGGGACTTGTAGCGCACAGGTGGGGGCCCAGCCCATGGGCAGAGGTCGACAATTCTTTGATTCACTGGGGCTTAGGATTTGGTTAGACTGTAACCTGCCAGGGTTGAGGCTGATTCCCAATCGCCAGCACATCACCTCAGCCTCTCTCCTGATGATGTCTAAGTAAGTGAGAGTCAGAATGCAGGCAGACGTTGGGAATACTGGCCCAGAACAATCTTCATACAGGCTTGCACATGGCAGAACCCAATCCTTTGGGAGCTCACAGCTGAATATTTACAGTTGAATATTTACCTAACTCTATAAGTAGGAATGTTGCCCTTTTTAGGGAAGATGTGCTCCCAACCAGCCAGAGGCTAAGGGGGCCCCAGCAGACAAGCCCAGACATCACTGCCCCCAGTTCTCCCTGGTTCATTCTGGCAATGAATACATCAGCTTCTCTTATAGCTGGAAGATTCTGGAATTTAAAAAAAAAAATCAATTTCTATAATACTGTTGACAAAATCTCTAGATTTGCAGGTATTTCCTATTTCTGGAGGATTGGTTATTTAACTTGGAGAAGGTTAATGGCTCTGAGTGTACCTAGATCAGTAGTTCATAGTCCTGACTGTCCATTAGAAACACCTAGGGAGCTTTTAAAACATGTTAGTGCCTGTAGAGCTCCACCACTGGAGATTCTAATTTAGACAGACTGGGGCAGAGTCCAGGGCATCGGCTGCTTTTGAAAGCTCTGCAGGGGCCTTCAGTGTGCACTGAGTTTGCTAGAGTGCCTTTAGAGGGACGGGGGGGGGGGGTGTAAACACAGGTGTAAACACCAGCCCAGCTGTCCCTGAACTGTAGGGTCATGGGGATCAGTTTATTTTGCAGCCAACGAAGGCAGATAGACATTCCCTGAAATTTTACTTGGAAGCCCCGAGTATCCCCATCTACTCAGAACCAACCTCCTCTACTTAAGGGTGTGGCCTAAGGTAAAGACTGACCATGGAGGAAGGGATGCCATAGATTCGTGGGTTGGAGACATTCAGTAAGTAGACCCACGCCCAGCCTGGCTGCATTAACGGAACTAAAGATGCAGATGATGCCTCAATATTTACCAAGAATGCTTCCAAGTTCCCTTAGGCTGCATGCCCCCCTATTGTCCACATAGACTAATTCAAACAGCTTCTCCTGATCCTCCTCCTACTCCCTTGCCCATACTTTCTCCAACTCTGTTGCGCCCCTTTTCTCTTCCTGAATCTTTAACATTGTGTTCTCCCTAGGGTTGTATCCTCCATGCTGTTCTCCGCCCATTCTGGGAGACCTCACCCTATAGGTGTGAGCTAATGACTCCAAACATCCATTACCTCCAGCCCAGAACTGTCCTTGAGATGCACAGTCTCTTAGCTTAACTACCAGGCAAGCATGCTCACTTGGATATCCCACCGACACCTGCATTCGACAGTGCCAAGGGGAACTCATCGTCTTCCTCTCAAAGCTTGTTTCCTTCCTGTTTCTTATTTCAGTGAAAGGTGCACATCCACCCAGGACCCAAGCTAGAAGCCTGGGTTGGGCAGGGGGAGCATCAAAGTTTCCTTTATCAAGCTTCCCCTGTCTAGTTAATCACTCACCAAGCCCTCTGGATTTTACCAGCTAAAAGTCTCTTAAGTGCAACCACATTTATCTATGCCGGTACCCTACTTCGGGCCATCGTAGGCACACCTAGAATTATTTCAAAGGTCTCCTAAAGCATTCCCACTTTCCAAACCTCCCTGCCTCCAACCTCTTCATATTATAGGTCAGAACGATCTTTCTAAGTCTGATCAATTCACTCTTTCACTCCGTTCCTCAAAACCCTGGCCTGGCCCTCATTGTTCTCAAGATAAAATCCAAACTCCTCCACAGAGAGCCATACGGTCCTTTATTCCCTGGTCTCTGCCTGTCTGTTCCTGCTCCCCACCTCCCACCACACATTCCAGCCATGCTGACGGCTTGTGTTCCATTTCATCTGGCCAATCCTTTTCATTCTCCAAGCCTTCTGTGGTTAGATGTGTCTCACTTGACCTGCCAAAGTCCTTTATACTTATCACTCTTATCACTGTATCGTTGGGTTTACTCATCTGCTTCCCAAATCGACTGTGAGCTCCTTAAAGACAGATGATAGAGCATATGGGGGCCAATGATCATGCCCTTCTCTCCTTCACAGTCTGAACCGACTGAGACAAAAATTAGATGAGAACCACGACATTAACTCTATTATTAGCAAGTCGCACTGGGGAACTAAATTTAGTCCCTGCTCCATAACAATTATCCTTCACCCATGGAGATTACCTTGTGGTTTAACTCCAGATCTCCCTCTTTCCCATTCACCCCCACACACACCTGGAGAGGGAGGCAGAGAAAGGCATTTACCACAAATCAGAATCCAAGTGAGAAGCAAGAAGGGAAGTATGCCGAGCTACATGGGCAAGATTCCTTTTTCCAGTTTTAGCGTTTGGATAAGTCACTCCTCTCTGAAGAAGAAACAGCAATAGAGTAGCAAAGAAAGATGGAAGTTCTCCTCCTAAGAGACAGGAGTAATGGCTGACACCAGGTGTTGTGTTCATCATGGTTTGCCCGGAGGATAAGATAAGATAAAAGATAAGATAGAAAATTGTGTGGTGCAGACTTCTCCTTCCTCCTTTCTCTGTGTTGTTTGCGTAAGAGAAAGGCCTGACCCATATTCTGCACACTTTCCCCCAAAATAAAATAGTCTTTCTCAGACATTCTACAAGGCTTCACATACAGAGTCAGCGCTCAGAGACACTCTCTTTCCCCTCCCCTTCTTCCCTCTCTTCTTTCCTTCCTTCTTCCCTTTCTTTCTTCTGTCTATTCAACAATAGCTTTAAACCTCTACTATATGCCAGCCACTGTGTTGAACCTAGTAATTTCACATAGACTATTCCCTGACCTCATGGGGGCTCAGTGTAGGGACCAGAGATTCATTTTCTTAGCAAACCCATCAACGCCTTACTGTTCTCTCTCCTTAAAAAAGAAGAGCCAGGGATGCCTGGGGGGCTCAGTCGATTAAGCATCTGACTTTGCTCAGGTCATGATCTCGCAGTTTGTGAGTTCGAGCCCCGCATCGCATCGGGCTCTGTGCTGACAGCTCAGAGCCTGGAGCCTGCTTCAGATTCTGTGTCTCCCTCTCTCTCTGATCCTCCCCCCGCTCATGCTCTGTCTCTGTCTCAAAAATAAATAAACACTGAAAAAAATTTTTTTAATTATTAAAAAAAAAAAAAAAAAAGAAGAGCCATTTGGAGACTGCCACCTAACCAAATACAAGCCTTCAAACAGTCTCCTCCCACAAGTTAAAACCAACTCTCGGGGCGCCTGGGTGGCTCAGTTGGTTAAGCAGCCAGCTTCAGCTCAGGTCATGATCTCATGGTCTGTGAGTTCGAGCCCGTGTCGGGCTCTGTGCTGACGGCTTGGAGCCTGGAGCCTGCTTCAGATTCTGTATCTTCCTCTCTCTCTGCCCTTCCCTTGCTCACTCTCTGTTTCGATGTCTCTCAAAAATAAAATAAAAATGCTTAAAAAAATTGAAAAACAAAAACAACTCTCAAGTACATGCGGAGTCTTTTTTTTTATGTTAATTTATTTATTTTGGAGAAAGAGAGAGAGAGAAAGATAGCAAGCAGGAGAGGGGAAGCAAAAGAGTGAGACAGAATCCTAAGCAGGGTGCACGCGGTCAGCGCAGAGCCCGGCACAGGGCTCAAACTCATGAACCTCTAGATCATGATCTGAGCCTAAACCAAGAGTCAGACGCTTAACTGACAGAACTACCCAGGTGTCCCTCAAGTGCACATGGAATCTCGAGTCCCAGGATGTGGTGGTAGCAGTGGCAGAGGTGTGGAGGAGGGGAGGTAAACCAGGTGACTGTTCCAAATGCTCTAACCCCATTCTCTGTCCCTGTGACTCTAGTTGAAGGGAGTTGGTCTCGTGGATGAGCCTTCAGACCCTGGCTGAGGCTAGCAGGTGGACTCCGTGCCTCCCTCGGCATTTACCTGTGCTCGATCCCTTCTTCCCTCTCCCTGACCGGAAGGCCAACTGGCCCTCCTGCAGTGGCAAGCCCAAGGTCAAGCTAGCTGGTGTTCCCATGCCTGCAGAGGCTGTGGGGCTGACGCAGCTGCCACTAGCAGCCTGAACCCCAATTACAAGAAATCCCAAAACTCACAGGATTAGTGGAGCCAGTTTTTCACAGGTTTGTGTCTCGGTGTTCTGGAAATGTCACTGTGTGTCACTCCTCCCACGTTCCTCATTAGGCAAGTGACCCATGAGAGTGTTAATTGTGAAAGGCAGCAAATTTGCTCTCTTTCCTGTCTGGCCACCTCCTGGCCATGCAGGAGCCCCTCCCCTCCCAGGCCCCTCTGCTATGGAGGGTGAAGCCTGCTTTTTAGGGCATGGTGCTGAAACACTACCTGGAAGAGAAGCAGAGTGGGGTGAGATAAACACACAGAGCCAGAGAGACAGGGAAGAAGCCATCTGGGGAACCACAGACCCAGAGGTGGAGAACCAGTTGGCAGGCTGTCTGCCCAGGGACCAAACTCAGCCTGCAGTCGTATTTTGCCATGTAAAGTGTTTTTAAAGGTTTTGCATTATCGTTCAGTATTGAAACATCAAGATGTTTAGAGGCACCTGGGCGGCTCAGTTGGTTGAATGTTCAACTTCGGCTCAGGTCATGATCTCACAGCTCAAAAGTTCGAGCCCTGCATCGGGCTCTGTGCTGATGGCTCGGAGCCTGGAGCCTTCTTCAGGTTCTGTGTCTCCCTCTCTCTCTGCCCTTCCCCTGCTCATGCTCTGTCTGTCTCTCTCAAGAATAAATAAACACTAAAAAAAATTTTTTTTAAAGAAGCTTCCCCTAAAATTTGAATTTTTAGCTTCTTTTGAAAACTCTGAAGATGGGTTGCGTCAGGCAGGTGACAATAGCAAAGGATCTGAGGGGAGTGGTTTTTACCATTTGCTGATAGACACACATTACAGTCCCCACCCAGCCTTCTCTCCCTCCAGTGATCTGTCTGGCCCCTGCTTGCACTTAGCTTGAAAATGTTAATTACCATTTTCAATTGCAGGGAGTGCCCTGACCCCTCGTGAGGTAGGATGCTAGTTATAAGTTGCTAATGATGGTTAGAGCATCAATATTTGCAAGTAATTTACTTTCAAAACTAATCAAAGCAGCACCCAAAGTTACCCTCAGAATAACCTTGTATTCTCATTGTTTACTTGTATTCTGATATGCTTTCTGGAGAGTGAAAGCCAAGATGTAGGCTGGGCATGGGTGTGTGAGCACGATCTGTCTGTGTGGCAGCAGGAGCAGGGTGGAGACCTCTGGACATAGACAGGTGGTCCCATTCCTTGGATGAAAAATACTGCGTGAATCCAAGCGATAGCCTGGGAGGGCAGGCAGAGTTGGTTGGCCAATCTCCCATGGGACGGCAACAGGAGGCAAGGACAACCAGTCCCACCATGTGAACGCAAGATTGGAGCCCTGAAGGCTGAATGAAGGAGAATCCTCCACCTCACACGGGCTCAGGTCTGCCCCTAGGTGAGTCCCACACATGGTCAGCCTGGGATGTTGTCCAGCTCATGTGAGGCTAAAAAAAGACCTCACATGGGTGGGGGCTCAAGAATGCAAAGAGGAGAATGTCTGCACATTGAGGTCCAAGGCAGAGAGAGACGGAGCAAAGACCCCTGTCTGGTTGGTAGCATGCAATCCAGTCCCTTTCCTGCCAACCTGTCTTGTGTTCACTTGCTTCCCCAACCCAGTCAGAGCTCTTTGATGGAAGAGACAGACTTCCGGATCTCTCTACAGTAATCTGCCTCTCAGTCTTGTGAGCATGCCTGGCTTCTTTTGAGCATTACACCAATGTAAACCTACTTTCTCAGGCTCCGTTCCTTCACCTCAAACTCTCAAACTGTAGAACTAACTATACTGCTGGTGTAAGAGAGGTCTGCTTCTCCTCTTTGCAGCCAACTCCTTGAAAGAACGGTCTAGACTCACTGTCTCGGGTTCCTCCCCTCTCCTCTCCTCAACCCATTCTAACTAGGCTTTTGCCCCAATCATTCCATCAAAAACGCTTTGGTCAAGGTTATTACTAAATCCAAAAAGGAGCAGAGAAAGCAGGTGATAGCTGGTGGGGGTTAGGGGGGTGGGGATGGGGCCGACAGAAGGCTTTGTCTTTCAGATGGGACAACCTCTTTAAGCAGGTGTGCTTATGCTACAAATGGAGAAGGTCCAGTAGAAGGGGAACTAGATGCTAAAGAAGGATGGGGCAGAACCTCTAGCGTGATGTCACAGGGTAGAGGGGGGAAGGGATGGAATTAATGGTTCATGAATAAGAACAGGCAAGAAGGCAGAGTGCATAGAGAAGGTGGATTTGGTGGCAGGAGACCAGGGAGGTCCTCTTCGGATTGTTCCACTTTCCCAGAGAGACAGGAAGCAAGGTCATATCTGAGAGCACGGGTGAGTGAGGAAGTTATGGGGATTTCAAGGCAAGAGAGGAAGACATAAAATAGAAATCTGGGGGAGAGGGAGAGGAAGTGAACTGAGAAAATACGGCATCACTGCTGGCAACACTAAGTCTATAGCTTTGAATAAAAATAAAAGATTCCAGGGCACCCGGGTGGCTCAGTGGGTTGAGTGTCCAACTCTTGATTTGGCTCAGGTCATGATCTCACAGTTGGTGAGATAGAGCCCTGTGTTGGGCTCTGTGGGGACGGCATCGAGTCTCCTTGGGATTCTCTCTCTCTCCCTCTCTGTCCCTCCCCTCTTCGCATGCTCAAAATAAATAGGTAAACATTAAATTTGTAAAAAAAAAAATAATAATCATAATCATAATAAAAAATAAGAGATTCTGTTTAGTTGTTAGATTTGGGGCTTCTTTCACAATGTGGCTGCAGGCAGGGAACAGTGAGCATAAAACCAAGTGACATGCTAACAGGGTTGGGGCACATGTGAGGGAGTAAAATTAATGCCCAACTGTGGAATTTAAGCTGGATGGGGCGGGAGGCAGTAGCATCAGGGAAAGGCGACTAGAGCAATGCACAGAGTGTCCTGGTGAGACCCACCAATTGCCAGAACTGGATACAAGGGGGAGGGAGCGGAGAGACAGGAGGTGGTGGCCAGAGAGAACTGCACAGAACAGGGATTTGGGAAAGCTGCAAGTGTCGGAGAATGACCAGGTCTCAGATGAAATGAATGGCCAGAGCAGGGTGTGGACATGCAGAGCTAGGACTGATGGCCTCCCAGGACTTGGAAGGGTAATAATGAGGGTTTCGGTGAAGGTGGGAGGAAGGCTGGTCTGGAAGCAGGAGCCCCAGAGCCTGCATGGGTGGAGTGGGAGAGAAGACAAGTCATCACATAAGCGAGCGCAGAGGAAACCATTCCAGGGAAAGCCAGGTTCCCATTAGAGCAAGAAGGGAAAGGGAACCCCCAGGGAAGATGCCCATGACATGGAGGATTTTGCTGATGGCCGACCAGGAATTCTGGAAGTCACAGGAGACAGTTTCCTTGAGTTGGAGGAGGGGCGGGAGACACAGTAGGGATGTGGAATGCCATTCAGGGTTTAAAAAGCCAGAGAGGCAAGGTGATCTGGGAACCTGGAGCTTTGTATGCAAGCAGAAAGGAACAGAGATAAAGGGGAAAACTTTTGTGGCAAAGGATGCAAGGCACTTAGCAGTGGGGCCAAAGAGCTTGAAAGAGTTGAAAGAGAGAAGGGTGGGTGTCTGGGGCTTCCTCACTGGGGGTGGGGAGGTTTGGAGATGCGAATTCCAACTCCAGTGCCTGGAGGCTCCTTTCTGATTCCTGTCGATGTTGCTAGGTTTCCTGGCGAGGTGAGCAGATGTGGTGCCTGGGGTTCCCTGCGGAGGGAGAGGATGGCCTTGCCTCAGTGTCCCTGCGTGCAAAATGAGGTCTCATTATAACTACCACCTGACGCTGTCATAAGAATAAACACAAAAAAGAACCAATATAAAAAGCTTGGCACCTCTTAAGAGATGCCAGTGGCTCTCTTTCTTCTCGACTACAACACCACCACAAAAGGGTGCTACGAATTGATGGCAGAGTCCTACTCAGCGGGGAACCTGTAGAGCTGAGCAGACACCGTGCTAAATGCCTCCTTTTCCTAGGTATGCATTTGGAAGGCCTAACAGCTGGGCCTCTATCGACAGGGCTCCCGTTCTCCAAAGGGAGGCTGATCAAAGTGCCTGGGAGGAATTAATCAGTCTCTGTAGGACCGGTCTAGGAACCCACACTTTTTAAGTGACATAAATTCCAACTGGTAGCTTACTAAATCTTGTTGATTGATTGGGAAGGCGGTGAGGGGCTGGAGCCCGGCTGATGGCTCTGTATTGATTGCAGCTTTTAGCAAAGTTATTAAGTGGTTGGAGATAGGGGGTGATATGGCAGGGTCCCACATTCCCTCTCCACCCTCCCCTTCGACATTTCGGCTGAAATCACATTTCCCAAAGGGTATTAGCTCTTGCAGACAAAGGGGCCGCCCGCATTAAGCAAGACACTTTATAGCACACATCAAATTTTCATGTGTTGTGTGGGGTGCTAGGCTCAGCCTCAGAGCAGCTCGCCCCTCACTTAGAAACCTCAGAGGAGGCCAGGAGCCCGTGCGGCTTGTGCATTTTGAGAAAGAGCCAAGAAGTCACCTTCTTCAGTAGATTTTTGGCCTCCCGGATCCGTGGAATAATGGTGTGGGAAATGCTACATCCTGCTCCAGAGATTCCTTCTTTCTAGGTCAGGAGGAAATAAATTAACCCATGGGATTTTCCCCTGAGCAGAGCCAGTCTCTATCTGCTTAGCATTGATAAAATCAGTAAGTCTATTGAGAAATAAATAGATGAAGGCACCAGTGTTATTGAGTGTGAAAATGGCTGGGGCTGGCCTGGACACTTTTCACATACAGTCTGTCAGCTTTGGTCTCTGCATTAGTCAATAAAAAAAGTAGTCAACCTCATGCTTCTCCTTCTGTTAAAGCTCTGTAAGCCTGTTATCTTACCCTATCGGGTCATTCTGGCTTCTCTGGACATATCCAGAATCTCTCCAAGAATCACAGTGGGTCCAATATCTAGACTAGCAGACTTATAAATGCGTCCTGCCCAGTGGGTCTTCTCTTGGAGCCTGAGGACTGTGCTGGCAGAAGATTCTTCTTTTACTGAGGGTAAGCATGTTGGGGAAACTTAAACACGGCACGCACACAAGACTATCCATGGCACCCTTCTCAAGACCCTGCCTCTTTGTCCCAGTTTAAAGACTCCTTGACCTTCAAATGGAGAATGGTCACGTGTAGGTAAATCCCAGCTCCCCACCTTCTCATGCAGAGTACAGCCCTTGGGGGTGATTTTGGAGACCGAGAGAACGGCGTGGGTAAGTAGAGACGGGAGGAAACTCCAGACTCTGTAACAGGGAAATGGGCTGAAACAGAACGGAGGTGGGATTTGGTGATACGGCCTTAACTATTTCGACCGTGCCATCTGCCTTTTTGCTTCCTTTCTGCAGGATTCCCATTTATTTATTGCATCTCAGGACTCTAGGAGTTGAGGATGTTGGGGAAACAAAACTCCAGAAGGATAAAGCAAGTGGGTCCGAAAGATTTGAGGGCTGGATAGTGGGCAACGAAGCTTTTAGGACAGACAGCATTTGAGCAGTGAAAGCCCACTGTTGACCAAATGCCCACCCAACCTCCTTTCACTTTAGGTGGTCTAATGTCAGAGGCAACTCTTCAATTCTTCCAAGAGAGTAAGAACTAGAAGAACAAAGATCTCCAGAAAATCTACCAAAAAATGTGAGTCACCCAAATGGGAAGAATGGGCATTTTTCCATGGGCCTGTCAATAAAAGTTTTCATTTTTCATTGCTTTATTTAAAATGTGGCCCCGGAGTTGGGCCTGTGCAAACAAGCTGCTCATCAGTGGAGGAACTCAGGAAGACAAGGCGGGGTGTGAACTCAGATCTACCTGGACCCAAACCGCACACATTTTCTTGTCAGCAGTTCCTGAAGTAGCTCATACGCTTAACACGTGCGCACGAGTAGAAAGAGTTTTGAAGCAAGAAGAGCATTTTTCCGCTTGTGTAATTCTTTTCAGATTACAAAGCACTTCCACGTAATTCTTAGGAACACAAGCGACTCTTCGAATCAGCATTATTTCCGGATTTCCTGATTCTTTCAAAATAGCATTTGATAAATGAATGTTTGATTCATTCAAAAAGTATTTATCAAGGGATCCCAGTGTCCTGGGCATTACGCCATGCTTTGTGGAGACAAAGGCAAAAGCAATCCTCTCTGCCTTCAAGTAGATCATAGTCTAATGGAAAAAACCAGTGGGCAAGTGGGAAAACACCGTGATGACTGTTTCATCCAGTTTGCTATAGAAACAAACTATAGAGAGGCCATTCGAGTTTGAGTCTAATCTCAAGTGAATGAATATATAAAAGAATGAATAGATCAAATGTGTTTTACCTTTAAGGTAGTGCCTCACCTCCTTAGCAAGAAGAAACAAAGACAAGCCCCTTCCTTACCTGAATTCCCGTCACTGCTTCAATTCCACGTAGATCTCTGCATACGGAGCCCCTGTTATAAGCCAGGCATTACGCTAGAGCCTGTGTGTTTGGGGCATGCTACTGAATTAGATCAGGAACCAGTGAACTTTTCGAGGAAGTCTGGATTGTTAACGTTTTTGGTTTTCCTTGACGTAATTTCAACTCTGCTGTCATCATGCAAAAGCAGCCTTAGACAATGGATAATCAAATGGGTGGGGCTGTTTCCAATAAACCTCTATTTACAAAAATGTGTGGTCCCCTGGGCTATGTTTTGCAGACTCCCTGAGTCAGATGAACCAAGTTCCCAATCTAATGGAGGTTACAGCCTCACCTCATTCTACTTCGAATCGACTTGGGTGCCATTTTCTTCCCTCTCCACACTTGTGCCCTTGCTGTTTCATCTGCTTGGCATGATGTCTCCACCATCTATTCCTTTGCCATCCCCCCAACATATCCCCCCAACCTCAACTCCTACACACAACACCCTGATAACTTTGAATTCAGAAAGACTTTCTTGAGCAAGATGAAAAAGAAAAATAATCTTGAACATAACAAAAAAATGTTACTAACTTAACTATAAAAATATAGATTTTTCAAAATTCCTCATATAGTAAAATACCCAGCGACAGACTGGGGAAAATATTTGCAAGAGTAGACTTAAGATTACAATCAAGAATATATAAAAAGCCCCCATAAATCAATAAGAAAAAGGCAAACAAACAACAACAAAAACAAAAAAAAAAACAGAATAAAAACAAGCAGAAAGTATGAAAGGGACATTCATGAAGACACATGTAAATGGAAGTCAATAAATACATGAAACGTTCATTCCTTAATGAGAATGTGTGAAGTTGAAATTAAAACAATAATGTAGGGGTGCCTGGTGGCTCAGTTGGTTAAGCGGCCGACTTCAGTTCAGGTCATGATTTCATGTCTGTGACTTCGAGCCCCTCATCAGGCTCTGTGCTGACAGTTCAGAGCCTGGAGGCTGCTTCGGATTCCGTGTCTCCCTCTCTCTGCCTCTCTCTCTCAGAAATAAATAAATATTAAAAAAATAATAATATATTGCACCAATCTGATGAAGCCCTCACAAAAATCTCCAAACTAGTGTTTGGAGAACACATCCATGAGCCAGGAAGGTGGTACACCCCAACTCCAGGGGAACGGATGCTCAAGACTTCCAGAACTCTCCCTCTGTTAGACTTCTTCATCTTCCTGTTCGTCGGCATCCTTTATAACATTTTAAAATAATAAACCAAGAAACATAAGCAAGTACCTCCCTGACTTCTGTGAGCCACTTTGCAAATCCCTGGACCCAGGCAGGGGGTTGTGGGAGCCCCTGACTTTATAGCTGGCTGGCCAGAAGTCCGGGTGACAAACAGGACTGGTGATTGGTATCTCAATGGAGCAGAGGGGGTCAGTCTTGGGGGACAGAACCCTGGAAGGTTTGCACCAACTCTGGTGCTTAGTGTCAGAATTGCTTAATGTGGGGGGAGGGGGAGGAGGGAAGCCCACAAGTTTGGAGGAAGAAGCACTTTGTGGGTAGAGAAAGAGTTCTACCTTTAAGTAGCATTCCACGATAAAAAAATATATATATATATTGCGGACTAGTACTTTGCAATAGACAGAACGAACTGCTCACCTACACAATTACACAGGCGAGCAAGAGAAGCCAGACACAGAGGAATTCACGGTGCCCGATGAGATTACAAAGGACAATTGCATTTATGCCGAGCTCTCGAACCAGCAACACGAATCTCCGCTGATAGAAATCAGAGCAGCGATGGCTGGTGAGGCATGGAGGTTTGAAGGGAATGAGGCACGCAGAACCGGCTGCTGGCATGAAGGCAAGGTTCTGTCCTGCTGGATGGAGTGTTGGTTCCGTGAGTAGATACACTTGTGACAAGTGTCAGGGGAAGACGTGTGCATTCACCGTACATTGTATCTCCGTCAAACATCCAATAGAGACGAGAGAAGTGCGAAGAAGTTCGTAACGGGGAAATACTCGACATTTCCTTGAAGACATGTCAGATTTCTGGTTAGTTACAGTAGATGGAGGCAGAGACGCTGGAAAGTTTCCCTGCCTGTCTGCACAGTTTGTTTCAATTCTTGGATGGGGAAGGCTGCTGGATCTCTGTCAGTTTAATCACCGCCCTGGTCACCATCCTACACTGATTAGCAGGGACCGTTAGAGGCTTATGCAAATCTGGTTCACGGGGCATCGACGAATTCCTGAGACGCGGCCATAGCCGCGACTGTCTAATGACGGCATGTGGCGTTCGAAGTGGGAGGCGTCAAGAGAGAAACTGTCGCATCGCATACAATCCATCCAGGAGTTTGTAAAGTAAATAAGTGAATAACAGTAACTACGAGAGGAGCGAAATTTAAGTACACCTGTCTTGTTTTTACAGAAATTCCCCAGCAACAGAAATGTGAGATGAGAGAGAAGATTATTTAAAAGCTGGGGCAGGGGCACCTGGGTGACTCAGTCGGCTGCGCGTCCGACTCCTGATTTCAGCTCAGGTCATGATCTCACGGTTCGTGAGATCGAGCCCTGTGTCAGGTTCTGTGCTAACAGCTCAGAGCCTGCTGACAGCTCGATTCTCTCTCTCTCTCTCTCTCTCTGGCCCTCCCCTGCTCTTTCTCTCTCTCTCTCTCTCAAAATAAAAGAATAAATTTTAAAGAAAATAAAAGCGGAGTAAATGCACTTCTTTCTCTGCACACCACAACCCTAGCCTCCCATCGCCAAGGTCATGCGCGAAGGGCCGGGGCTAATTCCTCTTCTCTGATGGCTCCGGAGAGCCTCAGGAAGAGACTGAACCAAACACCAGCTGCTCACACTCTGCTCACCGTCCTGTCCTCATCGAGACAATGATACCATGACCCTGTCTGTGAGCAGAGCTCAAACGGAAGCCAATCTTACTTAAAAATAAAAATAAAAAAACAGCATTTCAATAAAAATACAAAAGTGCACTTCGTCTCATGAAACCTACCGAGCTGGTGAGCTCGCTCCCGAACAGGCCGGAGCAGAGCATCTGAAAACAGAAGACAGCAGGGGTGGATGCCAGCCCTGAGAAAGACCTCTTCCCTCTCAGTCCCCTGTCTCCTGTGCCACCTAGCCCATGACATTCTGAGATGAAGCCGTCATTCCTTATTCCTGAACTATCTTTAAATTTTTTTAAGGATGATTTATTTTTGAGAGACAGAGACAGAGCACAAGCGGGGAAGGGACAGAGAGAGAGACACATACACAGAATCTGAAGCAGGCTCCAGGCTCTGAACTGTCAGCACAGAGCCCGACACGGGGCTCGAGCCCATGAGCTGTGAGATCATGACCTGAGCCAAAGCCGGATGCTTACCCGACTGAGCCACCCAGGTGCCCCTGTTTCTTTCTTTCTTTTTTTTTTTTAGTTTATTTATTTTGAGAGAGAAAGAGCAAGTACGAGTGGAGGAGGGGTAGAGAGAGAGGGGGAGCGAGAGAATCCCAAACATTGGGGAGCCTGACATGGGGCTCGAACTCACAAACCATGAGATCAAGACCTGAGCTGAAATCGAGAGTGGGACACTTAACTGACTGAGCCGCCCAGGTGCCCCTTATTCCTGAACTATCTTATTCCTGAACTATCTTACACAGTTATATATGTAGCTGGTGGTCATAAAATATGGTATCTGCTCTGAGGGCTGACTAAAATATATATATTTGAGGAATTTCTAAGAATCAATACAGCTTGGGCACAAATGCTTAACTCTACAGCTCCCTCCTCCCCACCCCACTTATTTTTTTAAATGTTTATTTATGTTTGGGGGGTACACAAGTCAGGGAGGAGCAGAAAGAGAGAGGGAGACACAGAATCCGAAGCAGGCTCCAGGCTCTGAGCTATTAGCATAGAGCCGGACACAGGACTCGAACCCACAAACCATGGGCTCATGACCTGAGCTGAAGTCGGACGCTTAACCGACTGAGCCACCCCGGCACCTCTCCGCACCCCATTTCTAACCTCCCAAATCAACACTGTAATTATCAAAGAAATCCCAGAGGGTGAGGAAATCACATGTGGAAGCTGAGAAAGAATGTCGCCCACATGTACCATTGGCTCCGTAAGTTCCGGCACGGTACTAGGTGCCACACTGTGTGCGGTAAATGTCAGATACTTCTCCTGGATATGCAGGAGAGAGCACGAGTTGGATGCCTACGCCTCTGAAACAAACATGCTGTTCCTGGGACCCTCTTAATGAGCAGTTAGCCTGACACTCTTTCATCCGCTGTGAGCTCCTGGCCAAGTGCACACACCTACACGGAGTGATCCGTTTTTACCATCTCACCTTGAAGAATAAGCAGAAATAATTGAGAGCAGGGACTCAACAGATATTTCTACAGCCACGTGCACGTAGAAACCCAGGCGCCCATCTATGGATGAATGGATGGAAAAAGTGTGGTGTAGACGCACACAATGGATTATTCTTCACCCTTTACAGGGTATGAAATTCTGACACCTGCTGTAAGATGGATGGACCGTGAAGACACTGTGCTTACGTGAAAGAAGCCAGTCACAAAGTCCACTTACAGGAAGTCCTTAGAAGGGTCAGCTTCATAGAGACAGGAAACACAATAATGGTCACCGTGGTGTGGGGGAAGAGGGAAGTGGGGAAGTATGGTTTAAGAGGTACAGAAGCTTAATTTGGGATGATGGAAAAGTTCTGGAGACGGACGGCGGTGGTGTTTGCACGATACTGCGAATGTGTTTAGTACTACTGAGTTGTATGCTGAAAAAGATGGTTAAAATGGTTTATTTTATAGTATGCATATTTCACCGCAAGAAAAAATGCCCAGCAAATGATAACCAGACACTTGAGAAAGGCCTCTGATAGAAAGAGAGCAAAACAATTTTATATAAATAAGGGACCTAGATTATACAGAGACAAGTCAAGAGCAGAAGAAAAAAATGCATAAATAGAATCTTATTTAGAAGATACTTCCCCTACAAATCGCCTATTACAAAAACAACAGCAATGCATGCAAATGATCGTTTCTTTTTTTTTCTTTACGTTTATTTATTTTTGAGAGAGAGAAAGAGCGTGTGGGAGAGGCAGAGAGAGATGAGGACAGAGGATCCGAAGAGATCTTGACAGCACAGAATCTGATGTGGGGCTCGAACTCACGAATCTCCAGATCATGACCTGAGCCAAAGTCAGATGTTTAACACACTGAGCCCCCCAGGCACCCCGCAAAAGAAAGAACTTTTGGAAATTAAACCATCTGATAACAAAAATTCATTAACAAAAAATTGATAACAAAAAGTTCAGTAAAGTTGGGGAAATATTCCAGAAATGGACCAAAAGATCAAGAGGTAGAAAATAACGGAGAAACAAAAGGGTATTTTTTCACAATATAATTGTGAATAATTGGACTTTCAAACAACAGAGAAAATAAAGAAAAGGAAATCATCAAAGGAAATAACGCGAAAACATTTTTCAGAACTGAAAGGCGTAAGTGTCCAGATTGAAGAGCAAAATGAATAATAAAAAGCCAGATAAGGCACATCGTGTTGAATTTTCAGAACTCTGAGGATAAAGGAAGCATTCTAAACATATCTAGAGAAGAAAAAACAATAGGTTATATGCTAAAGATAAGAAATGAGAAACACAAGGGGCACCTGGGTGGCTCAGTTGGTGAAGCTTCTGACTTCGGCTCAGGTCATGATCTCGCGGTTCATGGGTTTGAGTCCCCGCATTGGGCTCTGTGCTGACAGTTCAGAGCCTGGAGCCTGCTTCGGATTCTGTATCTCCCTCTCTCTATGCCCCTCCCCTACTCGTGCTCTGTCTCTCTCTGTCTCTCAAAACTAAATAAAAACATTAAAAAATAAGAAAAAGAAATTAAAACAAAGCAATCAGACACACGAGCTGCTTATAAGCAACATTAGACACTGGACTATAACGGAGTGAAACCTTCAGAATTCTGGGGGAGAACTCACTGCCAATCTGGAACTTTATACCTATCTGAACCATAAATTGAGTGTGAGAAATAATACAGATTATTTAAGACATATATAAGGACTCAGAACTTTTTCTTGTTGTTCAGTCTCTCTTAGGAACCTACCAAGAATCAAAGACAAACAGCTATATGAAGATAGCTGTGCTCTACAGTCTAGGGCAGGCTTAAAGTCTGCAATTAGACTTCAACGTCTTTATTTCTCTTGACATCTAAGCTGCAAACACTTGCACGGTCTCATGTCGTCTTCCCAATGAACCCTACAAAGTGGACATGAATTTTGATTCCCCCGATTAAAGGTTAGATGGGCTATATGTCAGGGGAAGGACCAAGTTCTGGGAAGAGACAAACTGACTTTTGATACACTGAATGAGACAACAGTTGGGTATAAGGATCTGAAGCTTAGGACAGAAAGTCTGGACTGCAGGTGTAGATTTTAAGAGGAAAACGAAATTATAGGAAGGGATGAAATCACCTATGGAAGCCATATTTAAAATTTTTTTAAGTTTTTTTATTTCTGAGAGACAGAGAGAGAGAGAGAGCATGTAAGCAGGGGAAGGGCAGAAAGAGAGAGAGAGAGAGAGAGAGAGAGAGAATCCCAAGCAGGCTTGAGGCTACCAGCAGCAGAGCCTGACGCAGGGCTCGAACTCACAAACCGTGAGATCATGACCTGAGCCGAAACCAAGAGTCGGAAGCTTCAATGACTCAGGTGCTGCCCCTGGGTGTCACCATATTTTAAAGATAAAGAGTTGACATAAGAGAAATGATAATGGATAAGAAAATAGATCAAAAGGAATAGAAGAGAAACACCAATCAAAGTTGTATCAGAAGAAAGAATACATGTTTTGTAGAAATACCAAAAACTACCAGTGAAGAGGTTTTGCCTGTGTAGCTGGATAAAAAGAATGAAAAGAGGCCAAGATCAAGAGCTGTCTTAGTTAAGTTTGTTATATTACAAAAGAGGGAGAGGGAGAGGGAAGAGGGAAGATGGAGAGGGGAGAGGGAGAGGGAAGAGGGGAAATGGAGGTGGGGAACAAGTTAGAAATAGTAGAAATAGAAAACCCAATAGAAAATGTCGGTTACCCTTTAAGGGAACCAAACTCCCTGCTAATCTCATGCTCCCATAAAGAACTTGTATGAGAACAACACTCCTACCTTTTCTCTACCTCTTCTCTCCACCTCTACTAATTTCTCTGCATAAAAGGAACGGTGATTTAGCCGGCATTTGCATTTGAGAAAAGAAAGTGAGCATGTCCGGCTCAGCCCCTACTCCTGTCCCTCTCAGGTCAAATCCATCAGTCTTAAAAGCATACACCCTGTCTCCATACCTTCTAGGTATTGGGAGCCCAGCTCTCAGGGTGGAGACACGCAGTTGTAACCTGACTCGTCAAAATGGGAAGGTAGAAATTAACAGGCCCCTTTGGTCAGAGATCTAAAACCACCTTCTCCAATCAGCCTTAAGGCGATGCAAGTGACATTTTGATCTTCCTTTTCCTGTCTTCTGGCTCTCGAGTTCATTCCAAAACTTGTAATCCACGTGAGTCATATATAATGCTTTCTATGGCCGTGTAATCGGACAGGCATAATATCTGCTTATAACACGTCTTCCTCCGGGGCTCCCTCACGCTTTGCATAACTTCTATAGAATTTGAGTTCACTATTCCTGCAATAAAGCAACGATTACAGGATCTGAATTTAAATAGAAGGCTGTAGATTTATAAGTACCAACATGGCTAGACCCCCACGCCCACTGTGGATTGAACAAGCAAGATGCAGAACAATGCATACCTAGGATATTAGGTTATGTATATTTAAAATTATTTTTAACGTTTATTTATTTATTTTTTTTGAGAGACCGAGAAAGAGCATGAGTGGGGGAGGGGCAGAGAGAGAGGGAGACACATAATCAGAAGCAGGCTCCAGGCTCCGAGCTGTCAGCACAGGGCCTGCCTCGGGTTTGAACTCACAAACCACAAGATCGTGACGCAAGCTGAAGTCAGTCGCTTAACCAACTGAGCCACTTGTTATGTATATTTAAAGGCAACGTATTTTCTGATCCTCTATTCCTCAGATGAAAGGTCTTTTTTTCTCTCCTGAGAACCTTGCAGGACCTTTTCTATGGACTCATGTTCTGAATTTCCTGATGACATTTGTCTGTGACCATGAGACACAAAGATCCTGAGGTCACTGAGCTTACACTCCAATGGCTAGAAAAGAACAAATAAATGAACACATATGTAATATGACAGGAGTTTATAACTAAGAAAGAATAAATAAGTCACAGCAAGGGAGGAGTCCCCCTCTTCCCAGGGTTATGGCTAAGCTTTTGGTGGTTTGCACAAGGCAGAACCACCATATATGGGGGGAGAGGTCTGCTCCTGGGTGGAATTTTGGCAAACTCTTCCAATCTGCCTTTCCAGGTGGCCATATTGATTGATGATCCCATCAACAGAAAGATTATCTACCCCCCCACATTGGATGGGTATGAAAATATATTATATCGATTTTCATTTCCTTGATTAAGTTGCCATTTGTCTCTTGATGTTGGTTTTCTATGGAATTGTCCAGCTGATTCATAGTTCCCTGTGACAGACCCAGTGTCTGGTTCCAAGATTGTCAGTGTCCCCGCGATGTTCTTACTCCAGAGCCCTTCCTGGAAAGAGGACATGATTCACCCCTCATGCTTGATTCAATCACCAGGTTTGTATTTAATTCGTGCTCTGGGCTCCATCGGGTGATTTTGCCACCAGTACCTTCTTTCAGCTCACCACACGCTGAAAGGTAAGCGGCAAGTATCCTCGCTGTGCAGATAAGCAAACAGACTCAAAGATGATAAATTACTTATTTCAAGTTCCCACAGCACATAATCGCAGGAGCCAGGATGCCAAACCATGCTGGTTGATTTCTAAAGTCTATGCTCATCTGCCTTAAATATTCTCCTTGTCAGATTTTAGGAGCAGAAGCCAGTTGGCTACAGCATTGCCTATGTCCAAGTTCAACCAAATCCAGATGGGTTCTTGCAATGGTTCACATAAATAAAGCCTCCGCAACTATCTGCTGACCTTCCTGGCTCATCGTCCACCTCAACCCAGCGCTGAAAACCTGTTTCATCCCTAAAACACAAGATCTTCCTTTCCATTCAGGTTCTAGGGCTTCCCTCTCAATCCTGGGTTTTGGATTGCTCTCGATGCTGTTTGACAGTGGCCCAGAATGTTCCCATAAAATGTTCTTTAATTGTTGCTTCTTTTAACTGCCATAAAACCAGGAAGAATGTCTAGGAGGAATTTTTCTGGCTTCCAACATCAAGGATGACAGTAGCATCGATAACTCGAAGCGGCTCCCTGGCGCAAGGTGGCAGGGATGCTGGGGTCCCATCTGGACCCTGCAGGAAGGAGTGCTGTGATCCATTAGCAATGTCTGTCCTGGGTGGCTGGGGGATCCCTGGGCCTTTGGGGCGGCCGCTGGAGATGCCCACCCAACAAGAACGCGAAAACATCACTGGAATGAACCAATTAAAGGTCACTTGTCCTACTCCAACCCAAAGTGGGGATCACCCTGCAACGAAAATTTTAAAAGCCCATCTCTGCTGAGGCTTTTTACAACTTTCTCAACGTTCAGTCCCAGGGAGTGAAAATTCTCCATCTAAATATCCCAAGATACAGCGCCTTTTTCTCAGAAGGGGAAATTTAGCTTATTACATACATTGGTAAGTGGGCTAAAGAAACCTAAAGAGGAGACAAGAACACACGCAAGAATAAGGGTATATTTTAGAGAATTTTTCAGCGATTCTGCTTTGCCTTGTTGAAGTAAATTAGCAAATACAACTTTTGTTAATAAAAAGAAAAGTCAGTTGCTTTTGACTGCTCCCTCCTCCCCAGACAAATACATATTGGGAAAAAAAAAACATGTAAATAATATTGGTTTAGATGAGAGCCAGTTAGGCGTAGGTTGTTCACATATCACCATCCAGCTCAGCTTCCAGACAGGCAAAAAGAAATATGCGTATCATACATTTGTGATCTCTGATCTTGTCCAAAGCGTGCATGTTACGGAGGAGGAAACTGAAGCCCAATGGGATGGAGCCATTTCTCTGTAAACATACAACTAGGTCACGTGGATAGAGGACTAGCATTCATCTCCCCTGCTTTATCAGTTTGGCACTCTTAACCCTATAGCTCCTTGTCACACATGAATACAACCATGGCCATCTACTTCATCACTGTGTTGCTCATCAAATTTAGGTGCGGGAGGTACAGAATTAAAACAGTCCAGTCTTGGGGCACCTCGATGACTCAGTTGGTTAATGTCTGCCTCTTGATTTCAGCTTAGGTCATGATCTCACAGTTTGTGGTTTTGAGCCCCGCATTGGGCTCTGTGCTGATGGCTCGGGGCCTGGAGCCTGCTTCGGATTCTGTGTGTCCCTCTCTCTCTCTCCCTCCCTCACTCACTCTCAGTCTCTCTCTCTCTCTTTCTCAAAAATAAATAAACATTTAAAAAAACTAAAACACAAAAACAAAAAAGTACAGTCTCAGGAAGCATCGAGATGCCCACAGCCTGGCAGGAAGTTGGCGGGGCAAACCGACAATGGCAGAGGACTCTTGGCTCTCCTGAGGAATGCATGGGCAGATATTTAGACCTTAGACCTTTCCACTACTCCACCATCACTGAGGCTTTTTTTTTTTTAAACAAAGAAACATATCTTTAACACTTCATGGTAGTTAACGGTTCGGCGGCATTAAGTAAACTCACAATGCCATGCAATCCTCACTGCGCTCTCCTTCCAAAACTTTTCCGTCGCCCCAAAGGGAAACTCTGTCCCCATTAACAGCAATGCCTTCCTGTTCCCCCTCCTCTAGCCCCCGGTAACCTCCGATCCTCTTTCTGTCTCCACGGATTTGCCTGTTGTAGATATTTCGTGTCAGTGGCATCCTACAGTGCTTACCTTCTTGTGTTGGCTTATTCCATTTGTCATAACGTGTTCAAGATTCACTCACGTTGTAACAGGTATCAGAATTTCATTCCTTTTTTAAAAATATTTTTAATGTTTATTTATTTTTGAGAGGGAGAGAGACAGAACGTGAGCAGGGTAGGGGCAGAGAGAGAGGGAGACACAGAATCTGAAGCAGGCTCCAGGCTCCGAGCCATCCGCACAGAGCCCAATGTGGGGCTCAAACTCACAAACCTCGAGATCACATCCTGAGCCAAAGTCCGACGCTTAACCGACTGAGCCACCCAGGTGCCCCAAAATTTCTTTCCTTTTTATGGCAGAGTAATATTCCACCTTATGAACACATCATACTTTGTTTAGCTGTCTGTTGATAGATACTTGGATTGTCTTCACCTTTTGGTTACCTTGAGTCGTGCTGTGGAGACACAGAGCCCCCTTTTCACACCAACCTCCTTTTTCCTTTCTGTGACATCACCCTGTTTTATTGTTTTCATAAAACACATCAGCACATAAGAGTAATTTTTTCACTTACTTATATCCCAGCTCCCACCATCCTCCCAAATCACAGTCCATAGGGACAACCAACCTGGCATCCTCATGTAGGAGCTAACATGTAGTAGATCCTAAAATATATTTGTAGAATGAATGAACAGAGAAAGCAACAAGTGAATTGACAGAGGCCAGGCTGGTGACCGCACTGGTCAACTTGATATCTAAGCCCTGCTTCATCATAGAACAAGTCAGGCATGTTTGTACCTTAGCAAGATGACAAATTTCCTGCCTGCTCTGGGTCTTTGGGCTATGACGCATCAAGTAGAGAGCATTGATGTTAAATCCTCAGTGCCAGAAATCCACAATATTATATAGTTGAGACTTGCTATAATGGTGATGTGGGGGGGGAAATGCAGGACGCAGAAATGCCAGTGAGTACAAAGAAGGTGGAAGAAGAGAAAAGGAAAGAAGCTTCCAGTAGCTTTGTGCTTTGAAGAAAGGGCTGCAAATGCCCTTCTTACCCAAGGCAGAATCTTAATTAGCATAATTGGGTAGGGAGGCATGTGGGAAAGGAATCTAACCTGGGGACTCTGGCTTCACCTGCTGCCCAGCAGCTCCCAAAACTGTCACCTGACTTGACAGGTCTCCGCTTATCCTCCAGGTTGAGGCCCCCACACCCTCTCCCCTCTCTTCCCAGGAGGTTGTGAAGAATTTCAGTCACTGCACGTCGATCCCATTACGTTCACTACATGGCTATTTCCTGGGGCAAGGAGATAATCCAATTCAGCCCCTTCCCAGCACACGGGCATAAAAACATAATATATAACGTATTATGTCAGAAGCAGCTCTATCCAGCCTAGCTCTCTGTCCCTGACACTGAGAGCAAGGAATATCTTGTGAGCAATTCTAGTATTTGTTCCGTGTAACACAATGTCAAGTCCTGCTCTCGCTCTCTCTCACTTTCTCTCTATCCCTCTCTCTCTCCAAAGTCTCATTGCATCCCAGCTTCCTGCTCTTCTGGTCTCTCTGGAACCTATGCACACCATTGTGACTGCTTCTACTCGACAGATGCCCACTGGCTTTCTGCAGTGTTCCCTATGTTGGGTTCTAGAGATCAAAAGATGCATGCATGAGCCAGGGCCCCGTCATGTAGGGGAGGCAGAAAATAAATTGGCAACCATAAAACATGTAGGTAAGTGCCTAATTAGAGTTTATTATAAAGTTCTATGAGAATACAAATGAGTGCAGAATGCCAGGGAGACATGATATTTTATCTGGGCCATGAAGGTGAGTTAGAAGGTCACAAGATGGATAGAAGGCAAGATAGGAGTCCAGGAAAGAGCAAGTACAGAGGCACAGAGGGATAAAGATACGTTCAGTGAACACTGTGCATCTTTGTGCTGAAATCAAAGTGCAAGGTATGGCTGGAAAGGGGGCTTAAAAGCAACTGGAACCAAATTACAGTGGGTCTTCAAATGCAGGCCAAAGGATTTAGACTTTATTTTTCTGCCAACTGAGACCTCGCAGTTAGACCTAGGTATGACAGGGGGTGAGATACGTCAATGACACCTCTGAGTTTTTGTAGCTTGGCTAATTTAGTGGGGACAGGAGAGATGTTGGCCACATTGGTGGAGAAGGAACAGAGAAGACAAAAAATAAAGAGAGAGAGAGATGGAGGTGAATGATATTACCGCTGAATAATGTGAACCGTGGAATCGGATGGGTAAGGGCAGAGGCATGGGTACACCAGCAGAGCTAGGAGAGAACCATGTCATGGAAGTCTAGACGGGAAAGTGTGTATTAACAGTCGCATGCTCCATAAATGTTGTACAGCCTGAGGTCTGAGAGGTGGAGACGTGAGAGGTGGGGAATGAGGGAGTCTTTGGTGATTTTGGTTCCGTTTCAGCAGACACTTGATCATCGTGCACAGAGACTTGAATTGGAAGTGAGGGAATAGAGTAGTCATTGTCAGCCTTGGTCTGGGATGAGGAACGAGCGTGGGGAATTTGAAAAGTTCCCCCTGACATGATGTCCCTGGGCAGCAAAGGGAAGGGTCCCCTGATAATATCAACCAGGTACTCCTTAGGCAGTGAAGAAGCCAGGGACCCCGTGGGCAGGCCTTGAAAGGGAAGCAACGTAGAAAGAAGGGGAATATAGATATACTTGTATATAGGGAAGAAAAATCTGGAGGGTGGGAGGGGAGAGAGAGAGAGAGACAGAGACAGAGACAAAGATATGAGGGAAGGAGTTAAATTGTTCCTGGAGAAGAAAACAGGAAACAAAAGAGCCAGCAGTTACTGATGGGAAGGTTGACTTTGGCAATGAGTAACAACGTCTTCAGATAGAATCAAGGAGGAAGTAAATGTAGGTAAACATATACTAGCTTTAGAAGGACAAGGAAGCTATGTGAGATAGGTCACCTCTGATGGTCTCTGTTTTCTCCGTGGAGCCTCAGCTGGCCACGGGCTGTGGGTGAGGAGGGTGACGGTGGGTTGGATGGGGTGAGTGGAGGTCAGGGGCAGCTGCTGAAGGAAAAGTGAGAGAAAGTCAACTAGAGATAATTAAAAGGTGGCTGAGCGGAACTGGTAGCCCAGCTGTAATGGCACCAATTCAGCATCATTCTATGATTTTTCTCAAATGCTGTCCAGCAGACTGAGTAGAGAGAGAGGAGACAAGCAGGTGAAGCCACACAGCACTGGTGATGGAAGGGAGGCACAGCCTTGGAATGACAACGAGAAGATGTTGGAGATAAGGGTTTGGATACGTATTCCCTAGCAGGGATGGATGCTTAAATCTAGCCTGGAAGGGGAGATGGGCAAGGCCAAGAAGAGGTCTGACAGCCTGCGAAATCAGGCGTCAAATACAGAGAGCACAGACTTAAGCAACAAGGCTTTGTATTTGTCAAGGTGTCCCAGAGAAACAGAAACAACTCTTTGTAAATCTCACTTTAAGGAATTGACTCGTGTGATTGCAGCTATGGAGGGCGAGAGGAGTCCCGTGATCTGGTGTCTTCGAACTGAAGAGCTAAGAAAGCTAGTGGTTCTGGTCCAAGTCTGAAAGCCCTAGAATCAGGAGAGCCAATATTGTAAGCCCCAGTCCAAGGGCAGGAGAAGACCAATGTCTCGGCGTAAGCAGTCAGGCAGATAACAAAACTGGAGCCTTCCCCTGCCTTTTGCATTCTGTCCAGGTCCTCAGCGTGTTGGATGATGCCCACCCACACTGGGAGGGCCATCTGCCCTACCAAGTCCACTGATTCAAATGCTAATCTCTTCTGGAAACACCCTCACAGACAGAAATGATGTTTAACCAGATATCTGGGCATCCCATGGGCCAGTCAAGTCGGCACATAAAATTAACCATTATGAGCTTAATAATAGTAGCCCTTACTGCAATCCCTGGCGTGCATGCACTGGGCATTATGCTGAGAGCTTTACACAAAGGGTTTCATTCAGTCCTCTCTCGCTTTCCTGAAAAGTAACTGCACTCTGGACTTCTCTGACTCCAAGACTCGTGCTCCTAAAATCTGGCCCAATGGGGTTGTTGGACTCGATTTCCAAGCAGATGGCTTTGTAGTTAGAGATATCCCAAGTGAGGGGCAAGGTATAGGACATAGCAGTGGGCGCGGATTGCTGAAGTTAATGGAAGTAGAGTCATTGGCACAGAGGAAGTCAGAGAAGTCTGTGACTGGAGTCCCCCACCAAGAGTGCTGAAGTTGTGCCAGGGAGCCAGGAGTCAGGAACCTCAGAGGTCACGAGGATGCTTTAACTTCCCAGAAGGATTTTTGTAAAGAAGAACCAGCCCTAAGCCAATTGGAGGCAGGGGGTGGGCAGGGATTCTAAGGGCCATGAAAACTCTAAAACATGGCAAGAGGTGGCACTTGGTACTGTTTCCAGTTGGGTCAGGGAGCCCCAAGACCACTCTCAGGTTCAGTGATTCAGCAGAAGGACTCATAAAACTCAGAGAAGCCATCATGCATATGGTTATGGTTTATAACAGTGAAAGGATACAGATTCAAGTTTGCAAAGGAAAATGGTGCATAGGGCAGAGTCAGGGGGAGACCAGGTGTGACCGTCCAGCTGCCCTCTCTCCATAGAGGAGCATAGACAAGACAAAATTCTCCCAGCAATGATGCTTAACAATGCCTATGAAGTGTGGCTAGCCAGGGAAGCTTACCTGAGCCTTCGTGTCCAGGGTGTTTATTGGAAGTCGGTCACATGGGTGTGGAGCCTCCACAAGACTAAACCTTAGCTGCTCACTCTTGGGCCCCTCTAGAGGTGAAATGGATACAGCATAGCCCAGGGCTCCAGGTGAGCAAAAGCAGGCATTCATGTAAATTACATTATGGTCATAAACTATCTGGGGTGGCCCAAGGCCCCAAATATACAAAGATGCTCTCTTCGGGCAGAAATCTCTGAGGGATTAGAAAGTCTTGAGGATTAGAGGGCCAATCCGTTCTTTCGAATGTGCAGGGTTTGAGTGTCCCAAGACCTCTGAGCTAACTCTTTATAGAACACCATGCCAGACACCTGAATTAAACATACTTGTGGGGCGCCTGGGTGGCTCAGTCAGTTAAATGTCCAGGTCTTGGTTTCAGCTCAGGTCATGATCTTATGGTTCATGAGTTTGAGCCCCACATTGGGCTCTGCCCTGATGGTACAGAGCCTGCTTAGGCTTCTCTCTCTCTGTCCCTCTCTCTCGGCCCCCCTCTCTCTCTCTCTGCCCCTCCCCTTCTCTCTCTCTGTCTCACTCTCAAAACAAAACAAAACAACAAAAAAAACCAGACTTGTAATGCTTGAGACCCATTCTAAACCAGGATACCATAGAGACCTCCAAGGACCAAGGATGTCCTAGTCACTTGAAGGTAAATTTTCATTCAAAACTAGGATGTCATTCTTTGAGTTTGGGCCTGAAGGAGCTCAGTCTCTGAGGTTAATCCAAGGATTTACACACTGTGGACAGTCTATGCTGTCTCTGCTCAAAGTAGTTCGACTCTCCTGGTTAACATTACAAGAAGCAAGCAAACAAATAAACAGACAACCCCCAATGCCCAACTTTGGAAAGAGAGTTTGGAAGAAGGCCCTGATACCCATTAGGCTTTTATAAACACAGCACAGTAAGGACCAGGAGACTTCCTCTCTACACCATGTTTTGGAATCATGTTCCTTGGAGCTCCATGGCTTGACCCCTCCCAGATCCAAACAACCAGGAAGCTACTAGTGTGCTTTGGTCTACTTTGCAGTGAGTTCACTGGACAGAACTGAGATTACCACCATTCTATTGCACTTGGAGGGCACAGTAAGCAACAGCCATTGCTTTTCCCTGGGTTTCACAGGCTTGTAAAGAGTTCACACACACACACACACACACACACACACACACACACACACAGGGAGGGGAAGGGAAGGGAGAAGGAGAGGGAGATTAGAGCAGATGGTTTTGTTAGCATAGCATTTCTATCACTCACTTGCCCTCTGATATACCTTCTGAGTAGGGAAGAAACTAAACAGGCCCTTTATACTCAGTACTCTAGACCACGGACAGCATGGACTGTATCTATGGACATACGTCATGGTCACATGACTTTATGGATTCTACTTCTCTTCCTTCTACAGCCCACTCTAAGACCCAACAGTGCTTCTTCTTTATTAATTGCAATGAGTAGCTTTGGGGTGAAGAATTATTATGGAGGGAATCCATGAGAGTTTTGCCTGGTCACTCCTTTATTCCCACCTTCCATCAACCAACAGTGAGACTTCTCTGTTTCAACTGCTCTTGGGGAAGGTTGTTTATTGTTACAGCAACAAAAAAGGAAAAAGTAAATAAATATAGTCCTGTTCAGCTTTTGCATTTCAAAATGAATGTTTGAACCCGTGGCTGAAGCAAAGTTTCAGAGAAAGGGATACTGGAGTTCCAAAGCAGAGCCCATGAAGACTCTGAGCATAAACTTTTCTTCCCAGAAAAGAATCCACTGGGGCACCTGGGAAGCTCAGTAGGTTGAGCATCCGACATCAGCTCAGGTCATGATCTCAGAG
This sequence comes from Paguma larvata, assembly GCA_030068075.1. Classification (NCBI taxonomy): domain Eukaryota; kingdom Metazoa; phylum Chordata; class Mammalia; order Carnivora; family Viverridae; genus Paguma; species Paguma larvata. The sequence continues at coordinate 19,192,733 of CM057843.1, forward strand.
CTCGTGAGTTAGAGCCCCGTGTGGGGCTCTGTACTGACAGCTCAGAGCCTAGAGACTGCTTCGGATTCTGTGTCTCCTTCTCTCTCTGCCCTTCCCCAGCTCACACTCTGTCTCTCAAAAGTCAATAAACATTAAAAAAAAAAAAAAGAATACATGATTAATGAGAGTCAGTTTTTATGTCCATTCCTATTATATTAAAATCTCCTAAAGTGGGGAAAAAGGCAGAAATGATGAGTGGTCCTATGAGACAGCTCTGTGTCCTGTCCCCTTGGGGTCAAGTCCGTAGGGCTGAGGGAAAATCCTAAGGCCAAGAGCAGAAGGAATCATAGCTCACCTGCTGAGCGGAGCCCAGGAAAGTGAACAAGGACTTAGCGTTCTCCATTTCCACCCCAACACGGAACCACAGTGATAGAGAAATTGACTCAAGGATCTTACCATATGGTGAGGTAAGAGGGCAAATGCTTTCCATTCAATCTGTAGGGCTGGTGGGCCCCGGGGTCTCCAGGCAAGCTTGTGGAGATAAGAGTGTCCTTTATGAACCAACACCTGGGAAAAGATGAAGGCTCAGACATCCCGAAGGAGGGCAGCAAGTGCAGGCAGTGACAGACAGGGAGTAGTGGTACAAGCGAAGAGAATACGTGATGACCAAGAACCAGATGCAACTCCCTAAGCTTTGACAGACAGCACTCGAGCCTCCTGGAAGCTAGACACAATCATGGAGAAGAGAGGAGGGAGGAACTGACTGAGAAACCCTTGAATTGGTTGAGCATTCCTGACTTAACTAAGATTAAACTTTCTTCGCCAATGGCATGGAGCTAGAGATAGAAATCGAATCCAGTTTGGGCAAAACAAAGAGCCTTACCCATGATTTTGCAAACCTGAGTTGAAAGTCTGTGAAACGGCCACTCGCCATATTTGAAATCACTGAAAGTTCAGAGATATGAGGTCGGGCACGTCAGTGGTGGCAGCACTAGGAGCAGAGGCGGTGGGCCATTTTTATGCTGTACACCTGAATTCTAGTTTGCCAGAAACCATAATTGGGGCTGCATTGTTCTGACCATGGGACACGTGTAAAAGGTTCTCACCCCTGAAAATGTGAAAGGTGTGTGCTCGGGCCATTTTCTTTCTACATCAGAAATGTGGACTATGTCATCCTGGCCAGGTAACAACTACGGGGACCGTGCATTTCAAAACAGGAGCAATGCGGGTCAATTTCAGGTATGCAAAGTTGTCTCAAAGATGCAGACTGGGCCCCCAAATGTTGGGGTGTCTGGAACAATTTAAGGATCAAGTTCAAACTCCTTCATACAGCAAACAAAGCCCTGATAGGGACTCTGCTTCTCTGACCAGTCCCACTGGGACTTCCCAGCAGCACTCTGGTCTTGAAGGGCATTGGCAGACTTCTAAACATGCTATATTGTCTTGCCTCTGGGCCTTTGCACAAGCTCCTCCCTCTGCCTGAATTATCCTCCCCCTCTTTATTGGCTTTATTCTTCATGTCTCAATTTGAACTTGCCTCTTCCAGAAAGACTTCCTGTATCTTCCCAAAGTGGTCGTGTCGCCCTTTCCATGAATTCCCAAGGCATCCCAAGTATACCCCAGTTGTAGTGCTTATCAAACTATATTTAATGTCTGTTTACTTATCCGTGTCCTCCCCTAGACTGTCAGCTACTTGAGGGCAGAGGTGTTTCTCTGATCACTGTATCCCCAGAACGTAATGCAGTGCATGACAATTAAAAGGTGCTCAATAAATACTTGTTAACTCAACAAGGTTTATGATGAATGAGGAAGGAATAGCTTAGATTTGGACTGTTTTAGAAAATCCAGGCTGACTGGCCTGCCTCCTTGGGGAAATGGCTTTAAAGAAACAGACATCAGAGTCAGAGAATTGTGGCCCAAGAATTTTTCCTTGCGTGTTCCCCAGGGGAAATTATTGTTTTGAGCGGTAATGTTGTAAACCTGGTTCTTGAAGGAAGAGAAATCTCCTAGGGCTGGTAGCTCAGATAAGCTGATGAAGGGCCAGCCTCTCTCAAGACTGTCTGCACGCTGGCTCCACGAGGCAGAACCTCAGCCTTCCCATCCCCACGATGACCGTTCTGAGTCTGGGCTTTTGGAGATTCCCAGACATCCCCAGGGATTCTGCTCACGGCATCCCCAAGGATTCTTTCTCTGCTTGGGGGGTCTTTCCTTACGAATGCCCTGAACACAAAGATTCAGTGCAAACCTCTTCAGTGAGAAGCTCTGTGCCAAGCACTCTACATAGGGTGTTGATTTAATCCTCACAAAAACACTGTAAGAGAAACTGTTACTTTCAGATTTATAGAGGTGAAAACCGAGGTTTGGGAAGGTTAAATAATGGACCCAAGATCACAGTTAGTCAGGGCCTGAGTTGTTCTTGGAGGGAAAAAAATAAACCTCTGTCACGAGACTGTTCAGTTTTTTTTGCACGGCTGTCATGAAAAAAAAAAATTGCAATATTCCACTACCTGTTTCCGAAGTGACAACACACACACACACACACACACACACACACACACACATACCATGAAGAGTCCAGTAGGTGATAATTGGTGTTGCTACAGCATGAAAGAATGAAGGGAATTGTGAAATTCTCCACTATCCTGGGAAGGAATCAGGCATTCTTCAACTTTGATAACCACGGTATTCTCAAGCATATTAAGCAATAGTTTCCCATGCTTCTCATTTAACTTTAAAATTTCCAGGAAGAGCAGAATGTGTCAATTAGTTAGGACTTGGCTTTTTTTTTTTTTTTTTTTTTTTTAGAGATTATGTAAGTTGTTTACTCTCACAAATAGCCAAAAGGAGTCCAAGAGCTGTTTGGTGGCCGGCACATCAATATTCCATGTAGTCATTAATTGTTCGCAAATTACTTTATATTCTGCACATGCCCTCAAGTGCCCCTCTCCTAAGGTCGGGTGGCTCAGGTTTTAAATGCCAATGCCCATAAAAAGCACAGCCCCATAAAATAAACGTTAAAGTCGCAAGAAGCATACGTGGAAGGGGGTCTCTAGTGACTCAGAGAGCATGTGTTCTGTCTGCAAGGGGCGTCATGACTCACCTCCCGCTAACAGTTGCCCATGTAGGATCCCAGAGTCAGTGTGGCTGAGCCTTCTGATCTCCCCAAAAAAGCCATAAATCTAGAATTTTACATAAAATGTCCTGATTTGTAAGACAGTCTGGGAGCCAAGCAGCGTATGCCTGTGGGTAATTTTCCATCCAGTCTACGACCCCTGGACTACTGTCTGCAACAGTGCGGTCTCCCAGGACCCAGGTCCTGATGAGCTCATCAGAGCTCATGAGCACAGCCCATAACCCAAGAGCAGACGGCCACAGCAGGTAAGGATGGGCAGCCACGGGGGAACAGCAGCAGGGTGGCCTCATGTCTCACAAAATCTTGAGCGCTGAGCCAAAGAGAAAAGAAACTGTCTGTCCCATCAGAAAACTACAAGGCTCAACAAGTCCTTCTGGTTTCAATTTTAACATTGTTGGTAATTCCGTAGCAGTAGCATCTGCTCAGGCAATGTGAGACACAGCTTTGGGGACATGGTATGACGCCTTTTATCTCAACTCTGGGTGAGGTGAGCTACAAGGACAACTATTTATGAGCAAGACCATCACAGGTACAGAATGGGTACCGGGATGCCTGGTACAATTCAGAAGGAGTCTGATGAAGGGATTAGACAGATTTCCAAAAGCGTGGTGTGAGGTGTTAGAAGAGGCTGGGCTGATGGGAAAGCTCATGACAGTGTGTTCATCTCCAGAAGCATCTTTCATTTCTTTAGCAAGGGTAGAGTGGGGCTATCCAGGTCCCAAGCATGCTAGACACCAGGGGTGTAGCTGCAAACCACACCCACCATGTTCATTGGCAGAAGGGAAGAGGAAGCCCTTGAATTCCAAGCAAGATGGCCCTTCACCCAGCCTTGCCCATCCAGCAGCAGACCTGAAGGAAATCACAGGGCTCCCTGCCCCCTAGCAACATTGCCCCTCCTTCCCTTCTAACCTGAGACACAACAGGACTGATTCCATCTTGTTCTTCATCTCTGCTCACTTCTGCATAAGAAGCCGTAAGACACCTTCAACTCCTCTCTTATCATCCCTTAGACCTCTGTCCACCACCTGACCTGGTTACCCCTAACTATCTGAATCCTCCTGTTGGGTCTTCTGGAACCCATGGCCCATTATCAGCAAAATCCCTATATCTTCAGTTACATCTCCCTTCACCTTTCTGTTCTAGTAGAATGAGGAACCAACCCATCAGTAGAATATTAATTTCAAAAATAATATTAATAGCAGAAACTAATATGCACACTTGCCGTGTTATAGGCACCATTCCAGGGACTGCGCCTATATTGATTCCATTAATCTTCACAACAACCCCATAATTAAGCCCATTATTACCCCCGTTTTCTGATGATGAAACTGAAGCACAGAAAGTTTAATCAATTAACCTAAGTTCACAGAGTTAATAAATAGTGGAGCAGGAATGCCAGATTTGAGTCAAGGCAGTTGGATTTCAAAGGTCGTGTGTGTGGCCACTATAATAAACTGCATCACAGAAGGGTCTCCAGCCAAGGAGAAGACAACTCCAGGAAGGAGCAACATAGACCATATCAGGGAGGCAGATGTTGGAGGAGGCCAGATCTGTATGGGTCTAGAACCTGCCCCTAAAAAAAAATCTCAAAACTCTACCTAAGGACACAGCTTCCTCTGCTGTTCTCTGAAGAAGTGGATTTTTTTTTTAATTCCCATACCCCTGGTTCCACTGGGCCTGGAGGTAGGGTAGGAATCCTCCTGGCTCTTTATTAATCTCCCATACCTCTGCCCCTGACCCCATAACATTCTTGGTTTGGAAGGTCACGCTGCCAGACTGAACTCCCTGGTTAGGCAACCATCTCTAGATCCCTGAGTCATTCCCTCATTCCTACAAGAGCTGAGCACCCGGCTCATTGTCGCCCTCTCCAATACTATTTTAGTTTGGGTTCTCAGTGATTTCACTTTCCATAGAGAAAACCCCGCAATGCTGTGGCCTCACAAGTCCATGACCACCTCCAGTCCCTTTCTAACTCATCCTAACTCGGCCATTCCCTCCAGCAGCCATACCTTAGACCTCTTCATATAGGTAGCTCACTCCGCCATTACATTCACCTCTGAGGATCCTACTTTCTAATGACTACCTTTCATCTTTAGTTTGCCAGTTCCAAAAGTTATGGACCCCTCTATAACCTAAATATAGTGATGGTTACCACCTTTTTACTGTCCCTCAATTCATTTGCATCCTTGGTTTTCTTTTTACCCTGCTTATATTCAATATGTATTATTGTTACTACTCCCCAGCATATGCTTCAAATATTTCTTCCTCTATCCCTAACACACACCAGGGAAAACCACAACTCTCATGAAATCTCACTTCCTTAACTATTCTGAGCCTTCATCCAAGCAATTGAACTCAGTGGGAGAAAAATACACAAGCGTTCTGACTGGCTTTCTTCAAATGTATGACGACCAACCTCAATGGTCCCAAATACTATCTGTGATCCTACCGCATTTCCTGACTCAGTCATTCATCGACTTTCCTGTCTGGTGCAATTTGAGGAAATCTGATCAGAGAACAAAACAATTGTTTCATAACTTCTCTTTCCTGTTCCTCACTCTCAGCTGAGAAAATAGAAGCAATCAGGAGAGAATTCCACAGGCTCTCACCAACACATCTACAAGTCTCAGGACATCTGGCCCATATACTTTGCCTTTCTGCCCACTACCATAGAATAACCAAAAGGCTCCTGGCTAAACCCAACACCTCTGCTTGAACCTGTATCCTCATTTTCTTTTTCAATACCAAAAGTCATTGGCCAATCACTCTCTCACATGCATCATCACATTTTCTCTTTCTCCTTGATCGTTCCCATCACATAAGGGAACAAAAGAGCCTTCCTGACCCTTTGCTCCCTTCCTGCTCCTACCCTGTTTCTCTGCTCCCTTTTCTTTTGAACCAGATCTTCCAAGAGTGACTACCCCATAACTCCACCAGAACAGTTCTTATCCAGGTCTTCAGTACCTTCTGGGTTGCCGAATCCCATGGTCGATTCTCAGTCTGCATCTTATTTAATCCCAGAAACATTTAACAAGTTTGCCCTTCCCTTCTTCTGAAACTCTCCTCTGATTTGCCTCCAGGATGCTTTTTATATTCTCTAGCTTTTCTTCGACAAGACTGATGATAGCTTCTTGGTCTTCTTTCCTGGTCCCAGCTCATATCCTAGATTCTAAACTTTGGAAGGATCCAGACTCAGTTCTCAGGTTTCCTCTGTCTATCTACCTTTCTGTCCAGGGACCTCATGCAGTCTCATGGCATTAAAACTCATTTACAGTGATGGCTTCCAATTTTCTATTTCCAGCTAGACCTCTCCTCTGAATTCCAGACAACTCAACTTTGCAGAGCTCCACTTTGCATCTCGGTGAGATTTCTAATAGACATTTCAAACTTTACATGAACAAAACCCGATTCCTGATTCACCATCCAACATGTATGCACGCATGCGTGTGCGCACTTTCGCACACCCCCACACACATGCATACGCATGCCCCTCCACAATCTTCAGTAACTGGTAGTTACTGAAGTTCAAGTCTTCCACCTAAAAGCCTTGGAATCATTCTTGCCTCCTCCCCCTCGTTCCCAACGCTCAAACAACAAACCCTGTAGACTCTTGGGAAAGGTGGTATCATGCACACAGTCTTTCCAACCCTTAAGAAAGGGTTTGGGGCCTGGAACCCTTCCTTACCAAGAGATTAAAGAATCCACACAGCCTATGCAGGCTTATCATCTCATGTGGGAATATCTTTCCCTATTTCAGGCACAATGAGTGTTCCATTGTCCTGTTCAATGGCCCTCACACATGACCCCAGCTGGTAGTATTTCAGACTCCACAGGGGAAAAGTTGAAGTCCTTCCACTGCAGCACTGGAGGGGTGTGTGTGGGCCAGTTGCCCTATGTAGGCTGTTGGGAAGGACCTGCTTGCTATGAGACACTGATCCACACTATTGGAACTGATCTTGCTCTGTCTCTTCTCTACATAAGTAAAGCATTATTCCACCTAGTGCTAGACTGCATTGTGTTTTCTTTGGTGATTTCAAAACCAAGATGCAGAAGTGTTTGGAGCTCTGCCCTGGGACTGATAACTAGTCCATGGTACTCTGCTCAACAGTCTACCTGCAGAATATGTAGCCCATCTGCTTCTTACCATCCTCACCTACACCACTCTTACCTGGATTGCGCCATAGGAAATGACTCTCTGCCTCCATTTTTGCCCCCATTTTTGTTCACATGGAAGCCAGGAGAATCTTTGAAATGTTCATCAGATCATGCTACCATTCTGCCCAAAAATAGCTTCCCAGCTCACTCAGAGTAACAGCCAGGACCTCCTACTAGCTTTATGATTTTGTCTTCCATCACTCTAGAACCGGATCATTCTGCCATCAGCCACATTGGTCTCCCTGCTATTTCTTGAACATTCCAAGCATGCTCCAGCCTCAAGGACTTTGTACTTGCCATTCTCTCTCCCCAAAATGCCCCTCCTCCAGGAACCCCGATGACTCGGTCTCTCACTTCTTTCAGATACCTTGTTGAATGGCACTCAACCACCATACTAAATAGTAGCAATACCATTTATTCCCAGCCCTGGAAAGACAATGGAAGTTCAATGAGGCAGAGTGTATCTATGGGTCTCAGAACGTGTGTAGGTCAGCTGTAGTTGTTTGTGTTATGAATGATCCCTGCCCTCCAGGAGCTTATCCTCCACTGGGGAGACAAATATTGAGCAACTGATGATATATGACCTATTACATTGTTGATAAGTGTTGTGAAGGGTAAGGACAGAATGAATTAAGGTTGTATAACTAGTATGTTTAAGGTCCTGAGGTAAGAAGGAACACGGCTTCTAGATCCTAAATTGTGTTAACTCCTTAAGGGTTAGATTTATGCTTTTCTTTGCTCAGTGGGGAAGGAGGAGGATATGACATAGTCATGCCCAAATTAATTTGTCCTAGCAATGTTCATATTCCAGGTATTCACTTTCTCAAATAGCTTTGCCTCTGCTTTTATCTACATGTGAGGCAACCTTAGGGAAGATGGTGAAGGGCAGGGGAGAGATTGTGTGTCCAGCCCTTTAGTGAAACAGCACTTTTCCTTTGCCCCAGTACAACCATGTCTCCCCTCGACTGGGGAAGGATTAGATGGGAAAGTTTCCAGCATTCCGTGCCTGAAATAAATCTTCCCTGTGTCAGCTTGAAGATGCAAGTAGACACATGGAAGAGGAGAAATGATCCCATGTCATTAAACAATATCAAAACCTCAAGAGTAGAAAGTATGTACCTTATACAGTACAGCACATAGTGAGAGCTTGATCAAGGATGGATGGATGGATGGATAGAAGATGAATGGACAGATGGATAGCAAATTGGGAAGGTGTCAGAGGGTCTTCCTCTTTCTCCCTCTACTTCCTTAAGTTCCTTGCCTTGCCCTGTGGAACCAAAAGGGAAATTCAGAAAGGACCTATGTTAGGCTGGTGATTAGGCTATTCCTATTCCCATCCCTTGGAGTTGGAACACTAGGGGAAAAGAATTTTCCACAAACACCCTCATCAACCAGCTTCATTCAACTTCTTCTTAGACCATAGTGGCTGGGACATCATCTTGGATAGACTTCCCAAAGATTCTGGAGCTCGGAACTGGCTCATTATGCCATGGGTCACCACCATCACTTTGATGATATAATGCTTATGGAGCGTGGACTCTATGCAGACAGCCGGATGTGCACGTAACACAGATAATCTCATTTAATCCAATGTTTCACCTTTCTCCTGCCTTATAAGTATTCATTACTTCTGTTGACAGATTAGGAAACAGAGACCCACAGAAAAGAAGCAAAGTGCCCAAGGTCACAGCTAAAACTTGACAGAACCAAGATGCAATCCAGAATCTGACTCTTCTTCACTCCAAACCACCACGCTATCGTCCCAACAGGCACCATCTCTGTGCCTGATACTGTGTGCCAGGCGTTAAACACATGATCTCAAGTGATTTAATTCTCTTATCAACTCCCAGCCACTTTTTTCCAGATGAAAAAACTGAGTCTTGGGGAGGTATTTATAAATCACCTGCTCAAGGTCATTGTACAAGTGAATGGCACAGGTGGACCTCACCCAGGGCTACCTGCAATGTCACCCTGCCTCATTTTATAAAAAAAAAAGAAGAAGAAGAAACCCCACAAAGTGAAATGCTGAAGGTCAGTATCACTAATTACTGAGAGAGGTGGGACTTTGACTCAAAGCTGGCAACTTCTCCTCAAGGGCGCCGTATGCCCTCTAAGCAGTGTGCTCTATGTCCAGCCCCCTCACCCCTGCACCTCGAGTGCATAGCAGGTACGGAACAGCTGGGGCTGAGCCAGCTTCCCAGTGTGCAACCAACCCTTGGTCACTCTCTCTCCAAGACTGGGTCCAAGTCAGGCAGACATGGAGGCAGGAAAGGGCAGGCAGAGGGGATTCTGCTCTGTTTCTGGATCAGGCTTCCTCCCAACGAGACTGCAAGATGGAAGGAACCTAAAGGCAGCTTCCATCCGCAGAATACTTGACCCAGCTGTCATCTGTTTGCCTGGGGGATGGAGTGTGAAATATCTGCTGGGCGTGCACCACATTTATCTTGTTCTCTGTGCCCCAGAGTGTGCTGTTTACTTTCTCACTGGAGGTGCAATTATTTAACGAGGTGCCGAAGCCTGGGGAAGATTGCACATTTTAATCAAAGCACCAAATGAGCACGACTCGATGACTTTACAAAATGTATCCAAGGCGAATTTTGCACAGCAACGTCTGAGGATCAGGTAATTAAGTGAAAGGGAAATAAGTTTCCAAGGGGTGTAAACAAACACGCCAAGTCAGTCTCATTTCGCTGTTGTGCTGAGTGGGGGAAAATGGATTTCTGAGTGGACTGCAACCCAGGGTTCCTTGTTCCAATGTCAAGTTGGGTTTTGTGGGGTGGGGAGTCCGGGGGCTGAGCTGTGGGGCCATGGCGCCTCCTGCAGGTTGGAAGGAAATATCAACCCTTGGAGAGAGCCTTGTTAATGCCCTCTGGGTTAACAGAGAAAGGCAACTATTTATTTACAAACAGAGAAGGAGGCAAACCTTAAGAGGTCCTTAAATACAGAGAACAAACTGAGGGTTGATGGGGGTGGGGGGCAGGGAGAATGGGTGATGGGCGCTGAAGAGGGCACTTGATGGGATGAGCACTGGGTGTTGTGTGTAAGTGATGAATGATTTCATGATTCATGAAATACTCCCGAAGCCAAGAGCGCACTGTTCACGCTGTAGGTGACCTAACTTGACAATTACTTATATTAAAAAATAATGATAAAATAACCTTTTTAAAAAAATAGAGAAAGGGAAGCCCGGTGACTTTCTCAAGGGCACATGGCACCCAGGGGGCAGAGACGAGACCAGACACCGGCTTTCTGATTCCCAGTCCTGCGTTACTTCCAGCCCACCAAGCCAGTGTACCCACATGTCCACTAAATAACAACAAAACCAATAATAATAATAATAATAATAGTAATAGTAATAAAAATGGTAATAGGTGACATGCATGAGCGTATGCTGGCTGCTATGCTTCATTCTCTTACTAAACTCTCTCAAGGACCTCGGGAAGATACTACTTTTATCCCCAGCTTAGAGGAGAGAAAACAGAGGCAGAGAGAATTGTGGAAGCCAGCCCAAAGTTACACAGGCACAGAGTGTCGTAGAATGGCTCTCAGACACAAAACACCCACAGGCGCCATCCAGCTGAGCTTGGGCCAGTCCCGGGCTCCACAGTCTCTGGGTCTCCAAAGCCTTCCCCGGATTCCTGCTTCCAAATCCGCTGTCTCTGGGACCACACTGAACCCAGTGACTAACTCAGTCTTTTTCTCAGCTCCTACAAAAGCATCACAAAGCCAACCAACAAAGCCAGGCCAAACAAAATGCAGGGTGCATTTGAGAGTGCCATAAACATTGGGGTCACAAAACAGAGAACTCATCCCAGCAATACCCCCAAAAACACTTATTAGACATTTTCTGCAATGGCCCAGTGATTTTTTTTTTTAATGGTTATCTTACTCTTTTCTCCTATGTGGGTCTCAGCTGTGATTTACCGCCCCAGATTTTATCTCCTCTCTTACCCCACGCTCTTCTATCCCTTTTCTCTCTCCTTCCGTGCGAGGAGAAAACAAACAATTCATTGCATTGGACAGCCATGCCTTCGGGGTCTCACCTCCTGCCCTGAGCAGCGTATCAAGATATTTTCCTGGACAGAGGCAATTTCCTCCTCTGAGAGGGATTCTAGAACTAGCTGCTAAGAAAATTCATTATTCACTTTGTGACACCAATAAAGATGAGGTCTCCACTTGCAATTTTTAAGCCCACATATATGTTTATTCACGTAGCATATGGTTTCTATACAATAACCCACACTGGGTCCCAAGGAAGTCAAGTGTATTCATTTATTCTGTCTCCTCCCAAGTTTATCCTTCCTTGACTTTCACCCCTAAGGTCTCATAATGACACACACCTTATTCTGGCTGAGGCTGAGGACTGTCCATCCATCTGACTTCAAGTCCTATGCCAAGACTCTTAGACGGTGCATACAGTAAAATCTCCTTGTGGGGAGAAGCTTCGTTTGGTTCCATTCTGTAGCCCCTGAATCTAGCATTGGTCTGCGTACAGAAGGCACTGATTCATTTATGCACTCACTCACTCATTCATTCAACAAACATTTGTTCAGTACCTACTATGCTCTAGGTTTCATTCTAGGCTTTAAAGACATAAGAATTAGGGGCGCCTGGGTGGCTCCGTCGGTTGAGCGTCCAACTCTTAATTTCAGTTCAGGTCATGATCCCAGGGTTGTGGGATCAAGCCCTGTGTCACGTTCCATGCTTAGCGTGGAGAGGATTCTCTCTCTTTTTCTTTCCCTCTCTCTCTCTCTCTCTCTCCCTCCATTGTTATGCTCCTCTCCCCCTCTCACACATACTCTCTCTCTCTTTCTAAAATTAAAAAAAAATTAAAAGTGTAAGAATTTAGCAGATATAGACCCTGAATTCAAGAATGAGTATGTATTGGAGGTTCTTGAAATCTGGGGAATATGGGTCACAGTGAAAAATTGGTAAAAGCCTTAGAGCATCTTTTCAGAAACTACACAACTCCAGCATACAGTTCTTGGCGGACGGCAGCAATGGCCCCAATTTTTTACTTTTCTGCATCATGCCCTTGGCTGTGTAGCTTAGCAAGACCTCCCCCCCCCCACCATTTTGCTTTGAGCTAGCTCATTTGCGGACCTTGCGAGTGGGGCAGGCTGAAGCATGAAGTGGGCTTGCACTTGGCGGCTTCGTATCTTGCATTTCCACTGCTTCCATGAGGAAGACAAGCCTGGACTAGCTGCCTAGTCCAGAAGGGAAATGAGAAACGTGTCCAACAGAGCCCAGCTGCCCCAGGAAAGGCCAACCTAGATCAGCCAATAGCCAGGTGTCTCGAGATTTAAACAAGTCTGTTCAAGATAAGCAGAACCCCTGGAAGAAACCCACCTGACTCCAGACACTTAAGTAATGGGCACTTGTTGTGGGAGACCACGGGGGTGTCATTGATGTTTGGATCTACTATTATTTTGTGGGAGTTGGTAAATGACTGAAAATGTTAGGGGCTCTGTGGATGGCCTAAGTGTCTGTAGATCCCAGATGGAGGACCCTTAGTCTCTTAGGGGACACAGTATAGGACACAGGAGTAACAGCATAGAGTCTTAAGCACTACAACAGCGTAAATCTGGCTGCTTTAGAACCACCCAACAAAGGCTCGCTTTGCAGAGGAGTTGATGTCCAATCTGAGATCCGAAGAACAGGTGGGAAGTTAGCCAGCCGACAGTTGAGGAAAGAGTTCCAGGAGAGGGAATTCGTGAGGACACAAACTGTGGGACCAGAGAAAACATGACCGGTCGGTCATTTTGGTGGGACTAGAAGCATTTCAGCTAAAGGTCTTCAATACTGAGAGAGGAGCACGGGACACTTGCAAGTTTCGAAGATCCTGATATAATAAAAAATGAAGGCATGCTAAAAAAGGGTAGAAAATAGTGGTATAATTGGAGTGTTTCTCATGGGACAAATGCACAGCTTTGACACCAGGAGAAATGTAACAACCCCACATACAGCCTAATTTGGATGTAGCATCAAATCCTTGAATGTGCACAGGGCCCAATGGCCCTCCCGTCCTCCCGCCCAACCTCACCTGAAATAGAGGGAGGAACACAGAGGGGGTGTTGGCAAGAGTTGAGACTCCATGGGTCCCTGTTCAACGGAATTAAAACGAAGTGACTACCTTTCAGATGTCAACAAGAAGACATTCCTCAGCTCGGGCTCCCTTGTGGGCATAAACTGGAACCCTCAACTACAGGGCTTAGTGCCTGGGCCCCCATCTTGGCCATCTCGGTCACCAAGAGGCTCCCAGACATCTGGCCGGCCCCTCAGAGTTGGCCCACCTTACTCTCTATCCCAACGCGAGATATGGAGGTGACGATGGTGTCGCACCGCCACCTTGTGGCCACTCCAGAGAAACCATATTCTTCACCTCTGGGATTTGTGAGCTGACCCCGGGCATGGGGGCGGGAGGAGGGGGGGGTTTCACTTGGAGAAACCACTGTTAGGGACAGACAGGGTTTAGAGTTTCTATATGATAGATATATTAGAGTCAACATAAAGTACCTGGCCCAGAGCCTGGCGCCATTATGTTCAGCGCATAGGAACTGCAATTATTAATACCTCATTATTATCGCCGTGATACTGTAGAAATACTTGAGTCTCTTTAAAATTAATTGTGCTGTGGGAAAATGAAAATTCTGAAGATAATTAAGAATCCATTCCCCCTTTAATTTCATTCAGTAAACACGCACTAAATGTTTAATATATGCCCGCGCTGTGCCGTGTAACTGGGACAGCGTGAGGAAGGCATAAAAATGGCTGAGATGCGGTCCCTAAGGTATCACGTTCCCAGTTTGCAGGAGAGGTGGGCGTGCGAATAGGCGGCTCTTACGGGCTAAAGGCAGGCACAGCCAGAGTCCTGGCTCCTGGAAGCGCGGAAGTAGCGATGATTCATTTAGACACCTGTGGTTTCCCTTCACTCAGAATAAAATCGTAGTCCACGGTGTGATCCTTCATGGTCTGGCCCCGGCTGCCTCTGTCCAGGGCTCCAGGGACTCTTTTCAGAACCTTGGAGAGCGTCTGAATGGGTAATGGAACACTCCATGGGGTTGCAGAATAGACGGGTCAGCGAGGGTTGGGAGCATTTTTTCTGGAGTCAAGGTTCAAGCTGGATGACCCTGGGGAAGTTACTCAACCTCTCTGTGTCTTATTGTCCTCATGGGAGAAAAGGAGGCTGTTAATCACAACACCTGCCTGGTGGGGCTGTCGTGAGGATTGAGTGAGTTTATACAAGGCACTTAAAACTCTCCATGTTTTTACTCTTTTACTCTTCATGAGACCTCAGTCCAATTTTGTGGGCTTTGGGGTGTTTTTCATCTAAAACCCCATTTAAAACTTTACTCTTGAGGCACCTGGGTGGCTCCAGTGGTGAAGGGTCTGACTCTTGATTTCAGCTCAGGTCATGATCTCATGGTTCTTGAGATCGAGCCCTGTGTCAGGCTCTGAGCTGGCAGCACAGAGCTTGCCCAGGATTCTCTCTCTTTCTCTGTCTCTCTCTCTCTCTCTCTGTCCCTCCCCTGTTCACGAATGTGCTCTCTCTCTCTCTCTCTCTCTTTCAAAATAAATAAATAAACTCTACTCTCATATGTGATTCAGCTCCCCCACTCAACCATTTAGGGCACTAGGAACTGGAGAGAAAAGTGGGGTATCTGGTCAACTCATTCTTTCTTCTCTCCTTGAATTTTCTCCTCCATCGCCTTGTGTAACTCTAAATCCTGGCCAGTGGCCTGGCACCCTTCGGCCCTGGTTCACATCCCACCTCCTTCTCCAGGTTACTTCCCCTCATCCAGCCTGTAGACCATGGGATCCACTCTGGCAGAGGTTACTCGTGTCACCACTGCGGTATCCGTTCCGGATACAGTGCCTGGCATATGCAGGTCTCCATGGTATTTGTCACATTTTTCCCTTCTCCAGAACAGGAAACAGATGCATTCATATCTGTGACCACTGTCAGGCGTCCTTAAACAAAGCAATGAAAGGGACGTGTGCATCTTCCAAAAGGCACGTCGAGCATCTTCTGGGGAGAGGAGTGTACACATCCCTGCTTAGGACCTCGGTGCTCAGACAGGCTGCTCGCTGGCTCTCCTGATAAATACACCTCTGAAACTATGTTGGGGAGAGATTCATGTCCTGTACCTTAATGAAGCAAAGTGAACTATAGGAGGTTATTAAAATGAGACGTTTCCTGTCTCAGAGTTCCAGCCGAGGCCCCAAAGAGGCGAATAATGATGCCAAGTAGACCCACGCTGAGGTGCTGGGCCATATGTGTGGACCTAGCAAAGGCACTGCTCAGATCAGCTTGTGCTTGCGTTAGTCCATCATTCATCTAGCTATGCAGGACAGAGTCAAGGTTCACCGGAGGGTGAGGGGAAGAGAAGTGACGGGGTCTCTGAAGAGCGGCATTGATACTCTGGGTGGGTTGCTCTCCACATATGGGCAAGACCAACGATGAAGGAGATTGACAGCATCACCTTAAGACAGACAAAGGGCGCAGGCTTTGGAAGAACTACTCAGGACACTGGACACAAGCTTCCCGAAGGCTGGACAAGAGCTGGGCTCTTGCTGAAAGAGTTCACAGTCAAGAGGCTATGGGGGCACCCTGGGTGGCTCAGTGCGGTGAGTGCCTGATTCTTGACTTTTGCTCATGCCATGATCTTGAGGTTCATGAAATCAAACCCCATATCGGGGCTGCTTGGGATTCTCTCTCCCCTTCTTGCATGCACTTCTCTCTCTAAAAAAATAAAAAATACATACAAAATTAAAAAAAAAAAGGGGGGCCCATCCATTGAGGGGGAGACAGAGAGCCTGTGACCAGTGAGTGGTCCAGATGGAAGCCTGGAGGAGGGAGACAGCCATGAACCTTCTCTCTTTAGAAGAAAAAAATTTAATGTTCATTTCTGTGAGAGAGAGAAAGAGAGAGAGAAAGACTGAACATGAATGAGGGACAGGCAGAGAGAGAGGGAGATACAGAATCCAAAGCAGGCTCCAGGCTGACATGGGGCTCGAAATCATGAACTGTGAGATCATGACCTGAGCCTAAGTCAGGAACTTAGCTGACTAAGCCACCCAGCTGCCCCAGCCCCCCATGGATCTTCTCGAAGAAGACCTTGTCTCATTATGTCCGGTGGTCAGAATTTTTTAATAGTTTTATTGAGGTATAATAAGTTGCAGCTATTTGAAAGAAAAAACTGGCTGTGCCCATGAAACCACGTCCACACTCAAGATAGTGAACATGTCCATCACCCCCAAATGTTTCCTTCTGCTCCTTCGAAAGCCGTTCCTCCCACCCTCCCGACTTCCCTACAAAAGGAAAGGCAATCACTGATCCGTTTTCTGTCACCATGAATTGGTTTGTCTTTTCAAGTATTTTATATAAATGGAATCATACAATATGCACTCTCTTTATTTTGTCTGCCTTCTTTCCCTCAGCATAATTACTTTTAGATTCACCCGTGTGGCTTGTTGCTTGTGTGTATATCAGTTGCTCACTCCTTTTCGTGGTGGAGTGTCCTCCAGCGTATGAATGGCCCACAATCTGCGTCTTCGTTCATCTATTTGGGTTGTAGGTTGCAGAAATCTGACTATCTCTCGCTCCGTTATTTTTAGAACTATCCTGTTGCCACGTGTATGGCTTTTATAATCAGGGCACAAGCAAATTTTTGTTTCTAAATGGAGAGAAAGAAAACAAGTCCAACACCAAGGGCTTCCTGGCAGGGGTGGTGATCTCGGCAGAGGGGCTGGGAGGGGGGCACAGAAATGTATAGAGGGAAATGACTCATAAGCAGCCGGCTGGGGTGGCTTCACCAGCTTTAGGGAGCAGGAGCTGCAGGCAGCGGGGGATTGCTGAGGGACTCACCAAAGAGCCACATGGAGAACATAATCTATGCACACTTATAACACTCAGTTGCAACAGTCACAAGAGACCTATTCGCTTCTTCCTCTCCCCCCCACCCCGTCTCTGGCCCGCATCCAGGGAGCTCCTACATTGCCTGCTTGGGGGTCGGGGGAGGTGAGGTGGGAATGAGAGATGGAGCAATCACAACGCTTTCCTCCAGTGCTGGTTTCTTGGACCCAAAATAGGCCAAAACAACAGAAGGAAAGCCTGGAGTTTATGTATGAGCCTGGATTGGGTTTTCTATGACCTGAAACTAACCAAATAACTTTTCTTTTGTCCTTATTGTTGTCTAAGAGTGCCCAGAAAGCTATTGCACTGACCCAAAGTGTTATCTGGGGGGCAGAGAGTAGGTAAAAATGGAAAGACGTGAGAAAGAGCGACGCTGTTTTCTGCTGGAGTCGAGCTCATTCGATAAACTAGTTGCCAAATTCTGACTGAATGGCACCAAGAGGCCACGATTTCTTCTCTAAGGAAGATCGATACGTGGGCACACACGCACATGCTCGTACCCTTAAAAGAAAACTCACTTTTCCGGAAGTCATCTCTTGAGGCCCTCGGGGGCTCAACTCAAGGCCATGGGCAAAGCTTCTTTGAATCTACTCTTATGACCACACATTCTGTGGAAGCTCAAGATTGTTCAGAACACGGGAAAAGGGTTTAGATTATCCCCCACTGCTGACTTCCAAAGCTGGAATAGGCCAAGGGGATGCAAGGAACAGTCTGGGCATTTACATATTTGACTGGATTCGATTGCAAAATAGACCTTTGGTCTACAATGGAATGTAAGATCCATATTTGATCATCGTTCCCCATCCGGTAAGTCCCTGTTGATACATATGATAATCATAGCTACATGTGTTGAGTCTTAGCAACAATCTTTGTAACAGCCTTGTGAGGTGTCCCATTTTACAGATGGGGAAGTTGGTGTTCCGAAATGTTAAATTACATGTCACATAGACAGAAACCAGCAGGGATGGAGTCAAACCCAGGAGTGTCTGACTCCAAATCCCAGAATCTTTCCACCATATAACACTTGCCACCATGAGCTGTCACTGAGTGAGATGGGGAGTGTGGTTAGTGTCAAGTTTTGAAATGCTGTCTCTTCTGAAATGCCAGATGGCTGTCACCAAGAGGAAAGGCCAGCAGCCTGTCTTCCATGATGTCTCGTAAACAGGTGTTACTTACCTTGGGGAATTTCCCAGCATTCTGAGTCTGAGATCTGATGCTGGGATACAAGAATCTGGAGGGTGATTCATCGCTCAGTACAGACGCTTGAACCGAGCACAGAACACTGGTGTATAAAACCCAAACGCCAATGCCTTCATTCGTTGTAAGAAATTATTGACATTGAAGACCTAAAAACTTCAACTCCATGGACTTAGTCCATTCTTACCTCACAGGTAAACTCCCAAAGGGGCCAAGTCACAACCTGAAAGTTTCTGGAGAGTCTGGAATCAGAACAAGGGGGGTTTAATAATCCATCGCTTAAGGCGTCCAACTGAGATAGCCAGATGCTTCCACTTCACAAGATGGCTGGCCTTGCCAATGGGACCAGGGATAGTTAAAGTGTCTGCCCCCATGGAACCAGAACTCTTCCAGACATTGGTTAAGGCTCCCTCTTCCGCAGGACGGATCCTGCCATCATTTGCCTCTGGTGCTCCCATCTCTTTTCGCTTTCAGTGTTAAACCAGTCCTTCCTTTGAGGGACACATCCTTTCTTTATGGTAATGCATTCATCTGGTGACCACGGAGGCTTGCCCACCTGGGAACTGCACCTTCTCCTTTCGCTGACTTTGCATATCTTTTCTGTGATCCGTTGTGTTCGCCCACAGCTTCCCTCCCAAAGGGCAGTCTCACTTCCTTCATTTCCAAATCTGGAAAGGCAAGTGTCTGCTCTACTCAAGGAAGGATGACGGAGGGACAGGTGGGGACCATCTCTGTCTGTGAAGGATCTTCCACTCCGGAATGTTAGACTTTTAAAAGACAGAGCTGGTTTGAATTAAAGCACATATAACCATCGGGTGAAAAGGACCCACAAAAGAAGGATGAGTTTGAACCTCTAAATGCTTAATAAGGGTCTGGTTCTATTCAAGGGGCTTCCAATCAGTACAGCAATCTTGCAAAGGAGCATTCAGTACCTCCATCTTACAGTTGAGAGAATGGAAACTTACACAATTTTTCCTAGTTTCAGGAAAGCTGGGATTTCCACATGGGCCTGTCTGAATCTGAGATTCCATTCAAATTCAAGAGTCAAAAAAAAGTGCAAATGTGTGTGATGATGTTTTGTGAGCCGCCAACAAGGTTACATGGGTACCATGTCTGAAACTGGAAAAGTGTTGGGAGCTGTTTTGGGCTCACAGGTTGAGACCCCTCCCTGTGTGGAAAAGGTTGAAGCAAAAGCTTTCCAGCCAAACTGGCGCCTAATCTTACAACTAGTCTCCTTGGCCTAAGGAATGTAATGCTCTTTTGTTTTACCGCATTTAGATAAAAGGAAGGACCTGGAGCAGGATGCTTTGATGGATTGCATCTGAATGAGAGTAGCCTGACCACCTTAATGTTGCATCTTGGGGATGGGTTGCACAGATTGATAACAGTTATGAGCTGGCTGAATATTGGTGTGATTTGTGTAAATGTTAGGCTCCTATTATGTAAATTCACTCATTCATGGGCAAAGGACGAGCATTGGGAATCCTGTCCTTGCCAGACGGGTTGTACCTCCCCCATTGTAGTTGGAAGAATAAGCAATGACTCCTGGCCTGTTTATAGATAATTAACATAGGCAGGCCTAGGTAACTTCCTGCTCTCTCCCCCAGCCTTACATTTATATGCTAACTAACTTGAAAACAACTTGCAAAAGATTGAGGAAATTGCAGCTTTACCGATATAACACATTATTGTTCAAACTATGCTTACTGATGGGCTGTCACTCATTGCTGTAATGTAACTCACTACCTTTAAATAAAGACACTGAGACCAGCAGGGCAGAGACACCTGAAACGCCAGAATTGCCAGGGCTGCCTGCTTGGTCATCAGACTCCATCTCTCTCGTGGCTCTCTCACTTCATTTCACCTGACCGTCCGTCCTTCGTGGACCCCTAGATTCGCCGGAACAAGGACCAACCCCGGCAAAAAAGGAAAGGAAGGTTTGAAAGGAACCATACTTCCCAGTTAGAAGACTGCTTTTTCAGCTAAAACAGGAGTAACTTTCTAGAATGTTTTTGCAGAGTCTCTGATATCTGAACTGGTGGCATTTTCATAAGAGCACCCTTTAAATCCAGCCAGATTGAGTCTTCCTACTACAAACCAGCTTAGCAGCAACTTCACTTAACTCCATCCTGAATGACTAGGGCGATGAGGTCAAAAGCATCCAAGTTCCTGTACACATAAAAGAAAAAAATGTCCCCATAAGAGGCCCATGACTATAGTTATAGCCATGCACAGAGGTTACCCACACTCGCAGACAGCGAATCCTTCAAAGAAATAATAAGCCACTCAAAGGAACAGGAACAGAGCTTGTTCTAGGTCATGGCCAGGAAGCACTCCCCATTACTTGGGCCCTGAAGATCACTGTCCTGACAGCTCCAACTTGGCAGACCCAAACACATCCCATACTTGGCTCTCTAACCCTTGTCATTTTAGGTTGCAAGAAAAGAAAGACAGAAAGAAACCCTGGGCGAGTTGACACTCCCAGAGAAAAAAGACCCAATATATGGTGGGGACGGGGACAGGGGGGAGAAGCAAGAGAAGATTATGGGTTGCCATCATGACACAATGCTTGTTTCAGATTCCTGGCACCAGGTCACTTCTGCAGCCAAGACACAGTGAGAGCTCCCTCACTTAGAAGAATTCCTAGTATATCCACTTTGGGGTTCCGGGCCATCATGATAGGGAAGAAAAGAAGGGCAAGAGAAGAAAACAGGTGTTCATCCAGCTTTTGAAAGAAATGTCTCATTTCATTTACTCTCCCAAACAATACTATTATCATCTGTATTTTCTGGAGGGGGAGACTTCAGGCAACAGGAATGAAATATGTACCCAAGTCCTAGACATCAAAAGATGGAGACCAGCCCTGGACAACCTGAAAATCCATTTTCCTTCCACTGAAGTATGTGTTTAGGTCTTACTGTATCAATCAGAGAAGGGAAATTTCCAAGTTTCCTAAGCCACATGAGTATGTTTAAAGAACGCTGTACATTGGGGCACCTGGATAGCTCAGTCAGTTGAGCGTCCAACTTCGGCTCAGGTCATGATCTCACAGTTCGTGGGTTTGAGCCCCATGTCGGGCTCTGTGCTGACAGCTTGGAGCCTGGAGCCTGCTTCTGATTCTGTGTCTCCCTCTCTGCCCCTCCCGGGCTCATACCTTGTCTCTCTGTGTCTCAAAACTGAATAAGTGTTTAAAAAAGATTTTTTTAAAGAATGCTGTACATTAGTATTTTGTCCACTCTCTCTCTCTCTCTTCAGTCAAGCTACATGAGGTGGGCAGAATAACGGCCCCAGAATAATGTCTGTGCCCTAATCCCTAGAACTGTGAATTGTTAGGGTTACATGGAAAAGTGGAGTTAAGGAGACACATGGAATTGAGGTGGCTAGCCAGTC
Organism: Paguma larvata; assembly: GCA_030068075.1. Taxonomy (NCBI): domain Eukaryota; kingdom Metazoa; phylum Chordata; class Mammalia; order Carnivora; family Viverridae; genus Paguma; species Paguma larvata. Next base: position 19,214,503 of record CM057843.1, read on the forward strand.
AGCCTTAAGACGAGGACAGTAGCCCGACTTATCCAGGTGGGCCCAACATAATCAGCAGAGGCCCAAGAGTGGCAGATGGACAGAGTCAGAGTAAGAGGTGTGAGAGCACAGCAGGGGCCGACTACGCTGCTGGTTTGAAGATGGAGGGGGCCACGTGACAAGAAATGTGGACAGAGAGAAGACGGAAAAGGACAAGGAAGTAGATTTCCCTCTGGAGCCACCAGAAGGAATGCAACCCAGCTGACCCTTTGATTTCAGCTCAGTGAGACCAAAGTCGGACTTCCCACCTACAGAGCTGCAAGTAAAAGATGTATATTGTTTTCTGCCGTTAAGTCTGTCTTAATTTTTTTCCCAGCAGCAACAGAAAACCAATATGGCGCATTATGCAATGAGGTGCTAGCTTTTGTGCTGCAGGAGAGCAGTGGCAGGTCATGAATCTTGGAAGCAGAGTGGGGCTCAAATCCCTGCCTGACCATGTCTGCCTGAGAGAGCCTGATTCATCCATCTCGCCCATGGCAAGATGACCTTGCCAAAGCAAATGGCAATGGCCAAGTCTGTTAGCTAAAATTCCACCTCAGTTAGGATGGTTTAGTTGCATGGACCTATCCCTGCCCACTGAGGCTAAGTTAAAAAGGGAGGCTATTTAGAAGCAGAGGTAGGCACGCAGAACCAGAAAAATCAGTTGATCTCTCTCGGTCTCTGTCTCTCTCTCTGTGCCCCAGCTCACTCCACTTTTCCATGCATTGTATTTATTCTCTTCTTGCAGGCCCATCTCTGCTTCATCCTCTGTTGGCATGAGGCTTCAGCATGGCCATCCCAAGAGTGTGGTCTCTGTCCCAGTGACCTTCCAAACTTCCAGCCTGGTGCTCCCCACAGCCAAGTGATTCAGTCTCCCCATCCCTGCGCCATATGGTCATGATAACAGAGAAAGTGATAAGCTCAGCTCTAATCTGGTGTTTACTCCTGACTCTATCATCATGGTCAGCGTGGAGGGGGCTGGGAGTAATTGCATTCGCCACAAAGGCCAGCCACACCTGGGGCTGCAGGTTGGGCAGCATCTTTAAGAAGGCATCGGGGACCGGGGAGAAAATGATTGGCATCTTCAGGACACTGACGCACTCTAGGGATGGCCTTATCTTTAGAAACAGAAATGCGGCGCTTCTGCTGGCTGAGCCCCCATTTGCCTGTGTGACAACTTTTTCCATTCCTCCACTCGGTGATTGACGTTCTCTTTTTAAATATGTTAATGTATTCAGCCAACTTACATTCAGATGTGGCTGGTCTGGGAACCGTTCTGTATATTTCTGGTGACTCTGCATCCAGCACAGTTTAACTCTCAAAGGCAAACAATGATTGCCCGATTCTTGATGGGAAGGTCCACCTCGCTGTGGACCCCAAGTTCTGATGATTCCAATAAGTAATCATTCAGTATTAATCATTTTCAGATCACGAAAATGAGGTTCGGAGAGTTAAAATGATTTACATGAGACCCCCTAGCATTGCACAATTCTTTGATCTAAAGAGAAAAAAACAACACAAAACCCAAAAATTGTTTTCATTTATTGGAAAGTAATGCCAGTTACTCTGTATTTGCTATTTTGAATCTTCACACCTGCCCTTCCAGGTAGAGTCTGTCAGTTCTAGGAGCATCTGACTTGAAAGCCCAGTCCTGTTCCCCAGAGTCCCATCCATGCCCTTAAGTTCTTTTCTTAATGTTTATTTATTTAGAGAGACAGAGAGAGCGCGAGCAGGGGAGAAGGGCAGAGAGAGAGAGGGAGAGAGAGAATCCCAAGCAGGCTCTGCACTCAGTGCAGAGCCCAACGCTAGGTTCCATTCCATGAACTGTGAAATCATGACCTGAGCTGAAACTGAGTTGGATGCTAAACTGACTAAGCTATGCAGGCACCCCTTTGTCCCTAAATTCTTTTTTTTTTTTTAATGTTTATTTATTTTTGGGACAGAGAGAAAGAGAGAGGGAGAGCAATCGGTGGAGGGGCAGAGAGAGAGAAAGACGCAGAATCCGAAGCAGGCTCCAGGCTCTGAGCTGTCAGCACAGAGCCCAACGTGGGCTCCAACCCACCAACTGTGAGATCATGACCTGAGCCGAAGTCGGGCGTTCAACCAACTGAGCCACCTAGGCACCCGGTCTTTTCCCAAATTCTTAAGGAATAAGTACATCAAATGAGATCCTTCTGTGCACCCTTCAAAGCTCACCTGAGGCACCAGCTCCTGTGCAAAACCTTCCCTGGCTGTCCCTGCAGACCTAGCTGTTCCTTCTCCAGAGTCCCATCAGCCATCAGTTCATTCACAGACATTTACTGGTGACTGTCCACGTGCTGCACCCTGCACTAGTGGCGAAAAATACAGCTGGACAACTGGATGCAGCGGACACGGCCCCTGCCCTCGGAGCTAACGTGTGGTAGGGGAGGGAGGCTGTAGGGAGGGTACATGCACCTGCAGAGGGGCAGAGGCTGAGCCCGGAAGGCCAGACAGCTGGCTTCCTGAGAAGCCAGCATTCACAGTGAGGCCTGAAGGAAGAACACAGCACTAGCAGGTGGGAGAGGACCAGGGGGCCATTCCAGGAAGGAGGGCAGCCGAGTGGGGACAGAAGAGGGAATGGCACACACTCTCTAGAAGTTTTCTGGAGTGACTGTAGAGGGGGAGCAAGGGGGAATGAGGCCCAAAGAAGGCTAGAACGTCAATCCAAGCCTTTGGGTGGCTTAGGAGTTGCGGCTGTGTCCTAAAGTCAAGGGGAGCCGGGGGTGGGGGGAGAGGGGGCAGGGAGCATTAACATGACAACTCCACGGTGTGAGCTAAAACCATGTGGCTGGAGGGACAGAAATGGGCTCAAGGCAGCTTGAGAATGTGATCAACAAGACAACAGGCCCCAAACGGCATTGCTCATGCTAAGCCCACATCACCAAACCGAGACTTAATTATGATCTCTCCTCTCCCAGAAATAGAACCTCAAACCAGTCAATCAGGAGTCACCAGGTCCTCGCGAGTGTAGTGGTGTGCCCGAGAGGCCCCGGCTGTCCCCTAAAGGAAGTGAGCCAGCAGTGACAGCCCATGGTTTGCTTTCTCTGCTTCTCCAAAAACAGGGCACGCAACAGCCACCTTACAGCCCTCAGTTCCTAGCCCTACAGAGAGTCGCAAATGGCGCTTGTGAGTCCCAATTCCTCGAGAAAGAATTCAGCGGAGCCAGCTAGGGTCAGAGTGTTTACCCCTCATCCTGGCTGGCAGCCAGAAACAGAAAGTGCAGGATCTCATAATACGAACGGGGCTTTCAGGAGATGGGACGGGTGACTCAGGCTCAGCAGACCTCAAATGGTAGCTATGATAACCCTAATCAGACTCTGAACATATCATCACAGACTACCACATCTACCTTGCAGAGTTGTGACCACGGTGCTAGGGACACCAAGAAGTCACCCCCTCCATGTAAGAGAAGGTGAAGACTGACTGAGGGTGGTGACTGTGGGGCTGAGGAAGAGCTCAAGAGACCCTGAAAAAGTAGGACTAACACAACTTGGTGACTTGTAGGACATGAGGTACAAGGGAGAGGCAGGCCAGGTGATTGTCAGGTTCACGGTGGACAGTAATGTCATTTGTAAAACACAGGGGACATTGGGACAGAAGCACGTTGGGGTGGGCACAGCTCAGAGATCAAAGAATTCTGTTTGGGACATGTTGAGTTGGACATATGCAAGTGGGGATGGCCATGAGCTGTTGGATGGATAGGTCCAGAAGAAACGGCTGCCTTAAAGAAACTGGCAGAGAGGCGCTAATTAGAACAACAGAAGCGAAAGCAATGGTGTGGGGAGAGCATGGAACAGGAGAGAGAAAAGCACTTAGAACAGGTGCTGGGGTCTCCAGCTTATAATTGTCTGGGGTGGAGGAAAAGATGCGCACAGAGCAGCCAAGAGACACGAGGGGAACCAGTGAGGTTATGCTAAATGGGTGTTTCCGGAAGAATGGAAACATACGAGACCAGGAGAAATGACCCAAAAGTGTCATTAAAATCGCTTGTTTCCCGCATCGTATTGTTTGTGAGTGTGTCTCTTTCCCTACTAGCCTGGACGCTCCTTAGTAAAGAGGTTTTATGCCTTTATTGTAGCAATCACCCAGATGCCTGGCACAAAGGTAAAGCCTCAATAACTATTTGTCGAATGAATGAATATGTGTTAGGCATTCAAAGATATTTAAAATCGCTCCTGGATGAGAGAGAAAACATATGGTGAGTCTTCAGTAATTCACAATTAACGAACAGGACATTATAAAAGAAAGGCGGTGTTACCGCTGCCCTTTACGTGGATGAAGGGTGGCTTGCAGGGACTGTCCGGCTATAATAATAATCACTTCAATGGCCACTGTCTCAAAAGCAGCTTGGATGCTTGAAAACAATTTTATCTATCAGCTTTTAGCATTCAAATTGTATTGGCATAATTAAAGCTAATTATCTCCAAAGCCAAGGTCATCTTCAGCGTAATCCTTGCTTGAATCATCCAGACTCCGCCATTAATGGGATGTTCCTCTACTTATGAAGTTCAAGTACAACTACATGTATCAATAGACACAGCCGGAAATCGATGCTCGACCCAAGCTGGCTCCAACCAAAGAGACAGACGGAAACTCTGAAAATCACTTTTCTTTTTTGTGTGTCGGAAGTGTAAACAGCCACTAATGCGTAACGTGGATAATGCTCTTCCCTGAGTACATGGCCATCGTCAGAAAGAATGCTTAAGTTATTTAGCCACGGGCACATCAGAGGTACAGAGGACTCAAAAGAAAAAGAAAAGAAAGGGAAGGGGAGGGGAGGGAAGGGAAGGGGTGGGAAGGGAAGGAAAAGACCCTGACAATGATGTGGCATTTCAGGAGGGCCCTGCTGGACCAGATATTAAACTTTACTCGATGCATGATGGGAAGATCCAGGTGAATGAACCCATATGAGAGCAATAGAGAGGCCTTGGGCTAGAGGGCTCTGCGTGGTAGAAAACCACCACCCCCACCCCGTCTTACAGAAGGGTTTCTGCATTTTACTAATGGTGATGTCTATACCACGAGCTCTGGGCAGCACCTCAGCTTTTCAAAGTCCCACCTACTTCACAGATGGAGAAACTGAGGCTTAATGAGGGAAAGTCTGGACAAAGACTCGTAGGCCAGTGGCAAGAGAACTGGCATGAGAACTCAAGTCCCTTGATTCTCAAACCAAGTGATGACACTTTGTCACCATCACCCTAAGTTTCCCCTACAACTGTCACAAGACGCAAATACTTGTCACTCGTGGGTATATGGGACCAGAACCTGCTCAGCGATTGACATTATAACAACCTCCACATGGCTAGGAAGAGGGGTTTTCCATCATGGAAAACCCAACTGGAAATTTTTCTTACAGAATTATGCATCCTCACAAAGACCATTTCAAGGATCTCCCAACAGCGATCCTTGGGATATTCTGAAACGTCTTCCCACTGCACGTGATCTATTTCATGGCAAGAAGGACCCACCTCAGTGACTCTTCCACGCACCCGATATTCTAGCTATAAGACGCAATCATTACCTGCGTCTTCGTATAGTCTGGGCGACAATTCACGCTGACGCCGCCAAGCCGTTCCAAGAATGCTTACTTGGTACGATGTAGTTTTCAGATTTTGTGACAATGGCCTGAAAAAGAAACACATAATGATTCCTTATGCGGAGGAGGCCCCTGCTAGTTATGTTTTAATTAATAACCCAATTATAAGAGTGAAAAGCAGCAGGTGGTATTTCAGCTCCTACACTGCCACTTAATTCTTGCTCCCTCAGCCACCAGGCTTGGGGAACCCTTGAGAAGAAACCAAGGAATCTGTTCTAGACTGTACCCTGCTACATCACGGTCCCACCTCCCTGTGTCTCTAACCTCGTGACCCTGAAACATTGAGGCAGGAATGGGTTGGGGGGTGGTCAGGAGTGAAGCAGCGAGTCCTGGTAAACCATCATGATGTGGGTAGGACGTCAGTAGGATGAGGCAGACATTAATGGTTCAGGGTTGCGGTGGTAAGGCTGGGTACACCAAGCACAGTGTTCACACAACGGATGCTGAACTTATTCTTGGGTCCAGAAATTTTGCAGGGGAGCATGGGAAGGGTGAATAATCCTCCTGGATTGGGGGAGGGTGCTCTCGACCACCCATTTAAGAGAACAGGATGTGTATGGTTGGTATGGCTCATCCTTCTTCCCCCACTGCCTTTCTAGAGTTTTACATGGTCTTACTTCTCAGGCGAGGTCACTCCACTTCCCTCAGGATGATGGTGGAAGTTTACTGGACTATGATATTTCTCTGACTTAGCGGGAGTCTGGGCTCTAAGACTGGATACTGAAGTCGAGATTGGGAGGGACGGTGGAGGTAGCTATCGAGGATATATTTAGCACTTCGGTTCAAGATGGTTTAAAAAAGAAAGAAACGGGGGGCACCTGAGTGGCTCAGTCGGTTAAGCATCCAACTCTTGACTTTGGTTCAGGTCATGATCTCCCGGTTTGTGAGTTGTAGCCCCACATCGGGCTCTGCGCTGATGGTGCGGAGCCTGCTTGGGATTCTCTGTCTCCCTCTCTCTCTCTGCCCCTCCCCTGTTTGCATGCACACTCTCTCTCAAAATAAAAAACTTTAAAAAATAGTAACAAAAATAAAAATAAAAAATGGGATGGGATTAGACATTGAGTTTGTGACTTTTTAAATATAAATATACACATATGCGACGTGTGTATGTTTAGAGTATCATTCCATACTTTTTTTTTTTTTACCGTTTTGTAGCCGTGTTTTCTTTCATTTAACAGTGTATCATGAACCTCTCTGTACCAATGTTCACTTGGCATTTTGTCATTCTGTGAATGCATGGTCTTGAAATGTATTCCATTAATTGTCTATTGGGGGACACTTGTTCTAAACTGTCGCTATGGACGAACATACATCTTCTGCCACTGACCTGCTAAGCAATTGCGACCACATACTAACATTCCCACAGACACGAGGGTTTGTTGTAAACTCTGCTCTGTTCCGTCCATCTCTCAAGTATTTGTACAACAATTCCACATTGTTTTACTTATTATAACTTTGTTATGCATCTCTATCCCTCCAAACCCCAGATTCTTATTTTATTTATTTATTTATTTATTTATTTATTTATTTTGAGAGAGGGGGAGAGAGAAAAAGAAAGGAAGGAATAAGCAGGGGAGGGGCAGAGAGGGAAAGAGAGAGAACCTCAAGCATTCTCCACGCTGTCAGCACAGAGCCCAATGTGGGGCTCGAACTCACAAACCGGGAAATCATGACCTGAGCCCAAATCAAGAGCTGGACGCTTCACCGACTGAGCTGCCCCGGGTGCCGCCCCTTGATTCTGGTTTTAAAATTTCTGAACTGTTCTTGTGCATTTTCTATTCCAGATGGATTTCCCCCCCCCCCTCAGTTTAAAAAATCCTGTGAGTTCTTACTGAAATTGCTTTATATTTATAGATTAACTTGTGTCGACTCAACCTATTAACAGTATGAGATTTCCCACCAGGAACACAGTATGCCTCTGTTTATTCATGTCTTCCTTTTTGTCCTTCTAGACAACTGTAGAACTTTTCTTCATATTGAAAGTCTGATTTTCTAATTGGCCACTCTAGTATACAACAGCACTTTTGAGTTTTTGAATGTTGCTCTTTGGTTTTTTTTTTTTTATTGGAGTGTACATCTTTTTTTTTTATTGGTTCAGTTATTAATTAAGCTTTCTCAGGTTTCAAAGAAGTAGTCACCTTTGGCGATGAGATAAGTAGGTTGGAAACACAGGAACAGCCGAAGAGTTAGATCTTAGGAGAGGGAAAGAAATTGACACGGAATTCTAACTTCAAGGTCACTCAGATGACTTTGAGTCATTTGAACACTCGGAGCGTCCTTCCCTCAGCCGTAGGTTCAGATCCTTGCAGTCCCACACGCCTATTGTGATCCAGGCCCTCTAGGATTCAACCAGCTTTTCTCTGCCTCGGGCATTTGCTAATACAGGGCTCGCTCTTCCTTGTGGTTTTTTTCTTCTGCCCTTACTATCAAACACTAAGTTTTTCTACGTGAAAAGAGAGTGAGAGAGAACTACGAGTTCTGTTTAATCAGAAGTGTCCCTGTCGATGGGGACCCCTGGGTGGTTCAGTCAGTTAAGCGTCCTGACAGCTCAGAGCCTGGAGCCTGCTTCCAATTCTGTGTCTCCCTCTCTCGCTGCCCATCTCCTGCTTGCGCTTTCTCTCTCTCTCTCTAAAATAAATACACATTAAAAAAAAGAGAGAAGTGTCCCTGTGGAGGACATCAGACCTAAAACCAAACTGATATTCCGTCTACAGAGCAGCTGCCCCAAAGCAATCAGCTATGACCAAAGTAAGGGTTCACAGCTTAGCTGAGAGTTCCTCCAACTATACGGCATGCACGCATCATCAGGGAATCTTTTCCTTTTTCAATTTTTAAATGTTTATTTATTTTTGAGAGAGCACGAGCAGGGGAGGGGCAGAGACAGAAAGGGAGACACAGAATCTGAAACAGGCTCCAGGCTCTGAACTGTCAGCACAGAGCCCAACATGGGGCTGGAACCCATGAGCAGTGAGATCATGACCTCAGCCGAAGTCGGACACTCAACGGGCTGAGTCACTCAGGTGCCCCAACACATGGAATATTTTTAACTCTTCGCCTGTCATATACATTTCAAATATGTGCCCTTTTTTGATGATCTACCTTCCGCTTCTATAGTGCATTAGTCAAGAGGTTATTTCCTGGGGTGCCTGGATGGCTCAGTCAGTTAAGCATCTGACCCTTGATTTTGGCTCAGGTCATGATCTCACAGTTCATTGGATAGAATCCCGTGTCAGGCACTGCACTGACAGCACAGAACCTTCTTGGGATTCTCTCTCCTCCCCCCTCTCTCTGCCTTTCTCTCTCTCTCTCTCAAAATAGATTAATAAACAAACAAAAAGGGTTATTTCCTTCCAAAGGCAAGAATAAAACCTCTATCTAATAAGGTTACTTTTTACCTACAGAACAATCAGCTATTTGGGAACATGAAGTAGACCAGTGACCTCTAACAGGAAAAAACGAATTCTTGCCATTATATTTATTCAAATTATTGAGAACAACATTGCCTGCGGTAGCCCGATTACACAACTATTTCGAGAAAATGTGATACATATTTTAAATCACACGATGTGAGGACCGCCTCTTCACCTACGGAGGTGAGCATCTGGTATGTTGTTTCATTGCCCATAAAATGGTATATTTCTCTATTCCTTTCTCAGAGGGGTTTTGAAGATTGAATAAGGAGGTACTGCCTTAACCTGCATTTGCCAGTGAGGTAGTCACTGTGCCCAGTGGCTCTTTAAATCTAAATTAGTTAAAATTAAGCAAAATTTAAAGACTTAGTTCTTTGGTCACAAGTGGCACCTTTCAAGGACTCATAACCACATGTGGCCGGTGGCTGTATACTGGCCAGCACCTACAGAGGGCATTTCGTTCTCACTGTCAAAAGTTTTACGACAGCCCCGTTCTTAACGATAAAGCGTGGTATGAATAATAACAAGTTATACTATAACTGTCATTACTGGAAGGTGGAATTTTCAGACACACACATGAGGATAGGTACCCATTCCCCCAGCCACACGCCACCAAGCATCTGGAGTATGGGACTGTCTCAGCGCTCGTATTTCACCCTTGCACCGAAGCCAGTCACGAGAACAATGAAAACGTAATTTGCAAAAATAGGACCAACAGTCAAATAATCACAGTTGCCCTGCCTTCAGCAAATGTCGTTGTCTGGATTACAGATAGATAGCTTCCTGAACCTTCTAATTACAGTGCGCGCCCCTCCCCCCAAAAAAGAGGGTGTATTATTTTTCCATAGAATTACAAGTCGAGATCAGCCATTTATAAAAAGGCAAGGCATGTCATCTTCTGGATTCTAATATCCTTTGCTCGTGTTCTGCAAGACTAGGACTCAAAACTGTGAGCAGCGGAGAGTGGGGATTAGCCATGGGACGTCTGCAGCAGCTGGGCCCCTGCTCGGAGGTGCCTGGCAGGCTCTGGTGTGATACAAGCAAGGACAGTCATGAATGACGCACGGCCCCCAAGGACTTAAAGCAGCGACTGACAATAACACCAGGAACAGCATGTGTGTTGTGTCAAGGCTCATACTAAATGCTTTATATACCTTCCTCCTGTCAAAAACACCAACGGAATATGTATTCGACTCGTTCTGATTTTACAGAGGCAGAGGCTAGGCTCAGAGAGGTTAAATCATTTGCCTGAGCTCACTCAGTAAACAAGTATCAGAGGCAAAGGCAGAACTGAAGTATGCCTGACTCCAGAGCCCATGCTTCTAATCACCCGTGTCCCCTGTCCCCGATCAGGATGTCCCCAGATGGAGGAAAGGATTCCACTTGCTCCTTTGTGGAAAGAGTGTTTGGGCCCTTGTCTGACCCCCCAGCCCCATTCTTCCCAAACTTGGCTCCCTCCTAAACTGCGAGGGCCTCACCCAGTGTGTAGATACCCCAACCCGCACCTCCAACTGTCTCTACTATTCCCCATAAAAGACTCCATATAGGTTCTGGAAGCCAGCTCAAGGCTGCTTGGACAGGGAATTCCAATGACCTAGGAGCAGGGAGCATGGGCCCTTGGCGTCACAGACATCTTCCTCTTTGGGGAGGGGCACGACTGGAAGAGAGTCAAAGGAGAGCCCTCCAAAGAATCATTACTCAAAGTGGGGTCCCGGGACCAGCATCACCAAGGTCCCCGGGAAGCTGTCAGAAACCCAAACTCTGGGCCCCACGACAGTCCCGCATCAGAATGGATGAGGACAGAACCCAGTGACATGGTTTGACATCCTCTCCATGTGATTTTTCTTGAGCTCCGTGCATTTCCCAGGTGCACACACATGCACATGTACATGTATACGGATGCAAATGTGTGCATGTACAAACACAAACATTACATGTGCGTATATATCTATGCATCTATATACGGATATAAAATACCCCTTTACGCTCAACTGATAAATCGTGTTGTGCAGATTTATACAGCACTATTTGAAGCATGTTACCCACCACCTCAAGGGTAGATTCCTAATTAGTGTGTGTGCCATAAGAAATATATAATTGGTCTTTGTTCACAGTTTCTGGCACGCAGCTCCTAAAACTCTTGAAAACTCTGGGGTAAGAGAATCCCTAAAACAAAAAGATTCAAAGAGCTTCTGGGGTGGTGAACACACTGAGAGGCGTGCACCCGGAGAAGGTGTGGAAGTTCTTCTGTGTGCCCCCAACCCACGTGCCCACGCCTCGTCCTGTGTATCTCTTCCATCTGGCTCTCCCTATTTTTTTTTAATGTTTATTTGTTTTTGAGAGAGAGACAGACAGAGTGTGAGTGGGGGAGGGGCAGAGAGAGAGGGAGACACAGAATCCAAAGAAGGCTCCAGGCTCTGAGCTGTCAGCACAGAGCCCGACGTGGGGCTCGAACTCACGAACCATGAGATCATGATCTGAGTTGAAGTCGAACGCTTAATCGACCGAGCCGCCCAGGCGCCCCAATTGCATCCTTTATAATAAACGGCTAAAAGAAGGCAAAGTGTTTCTGTGAGCTCTGTGACCCATTCTAACAAATCTTGAACCCAAGGAGGGTGTGCGGGAACCCACCATTTATAACTGGTTGGGCAGAGGTATGAGGGGCTCCAGGCCTGTGACTGTCATCTGAAGTGGGGACCGTCTAGTGGGACCCAACTGTAAAATCTATGGAATCTGACACTAACTACAGGTTACCCCAAGGTCAGGACTGAATTGAATCGTTGGACATGCAGTTGGGTGAGTTGGTTATCGGTGTTGGAAAGCAGCTCACGGGCTACCTCAAAATCTAACTTTAATCCACACCATCCCAGGGGTAATTTATACACTTCACCTATATCTCATGGTTACTTCAAAAGTATTTTGCACTAAATTACAAGGCGCTATAGTAATAGCTGAGGAACTTGCAAGCACAGGCTGAAGCCGTAGGCCGTGCTCTTATGTAATGTCTTTCCTCTGCTTCTCTAAGGTTATTCTTTAGGTGGGGGAATTTGTGGAAACTGATGGGCAAGCTGAATTTCACAGCCGAGCTGGTAGAGGGAGGATAAGATAGACCACCTGCAAGTCAATCACTGAGCTGCATTAATTCTGCAAAAGCGCCTCCTGGAGGCTGGGGCAGGCAGGGCAGGGGTAGGGGGGTCTGGGGGAGTGACGAGCATTTGGACTGCAAGATTATAAACCACGCCACAGCAGAAACACAGCTCCTAGCGGAAATCATAGAGAGGGCTTTGAACTTCCACAGCAGTCTAGAATAAGCTTACCTGGCTTTCGAGAAGCAAGGAGACACAAGGACATTTTAGGACTTTGAAAGACACTGGCCATCTTCATGTTTGGACACTCTTGATCTTACACCATACTAAACTATGCCCACACGGAACATCATTCATATATAATGATGCCAGTGTTGACTCGTGTTTTAGTAGACTCAATGATTTAATACCGCCTTGGCAAAGATTTAATTAATCTTTTCTTTCATGTTTTGGAGACGTTGTTTTAAATCCTAATAATTTCTGTGAACCTTGTGGGGCCCTGACACGGTGTGGGGGGGCGGGGCAAGAGGCCCTGGACATGCGTCTACAATGCGGAGTCCACCCGTCTACCTGGATGGGAGGAGACACTGCATAAAAGTCACCAGCTTAGTCAACGCAGGCGTCAGACTCCAAGGTTGTATCCTCTGTAACATTAGGGTCGGGAAAAGCAGTACATCATAGCTGTGTGATCTCATCCGTATTCTTAGGACAGGGTCCAGGATGCCACAAACACTGGATGAAACTGTGTCATCCGTTTTGAGAATCTCACCAGGGAGGACAGCTTGAGTCCAATAGCCCCACAGAGAAATGAGTGCCAACATTTCTGAATGTCGACAAAAATCAGCAATCGGCTTTTGCAGGACAGGATGGGGGACTTTATGGGCTAAACAGGAAATGTCCATCCTTTGGGGGGTGTAATCCATCGCAACAGTCCCCTCTAAGACCTTAGAGAGATTCTCAGCAAAACAAATGACCTCATTAATTAAATGGGTTAATACTCTCCCCATGCTTTCCTTAATTGCTGTTGCGACTTTCAGGAGAAGCATTTTCAAGGCAAATTGAGCACCCACAGTCCCCTGTAGTCAACGTCATCACAACAAGCCCTGTATGCTTTGCAAGCCATTACCAAGGCAACTGCGTAGGATGCGTGTGCCCCCACCTCCCGAGGGTCCATGTGTGAACCCAGTTTCTACGTGCCCAACCCAACTGGCTTCGTCTTCCAGCCCAGCCAGAAATCCAAGAAATTCCTTCATCATCATCTTCTCCCTACAGAAGACATTTTCTTCTAACTTGAAGACATGCTCTGTTTCCATTTTATTCATTGAGCACATACTATTTCAATACCTTCGAGTCTGTTGAAAGCACAAGAGATAAGCAGTAAACAGAACAATCCAAGATCATGGCTCCATGGGGCTTACATTCCATTTGGTGAGTTTCTCCTACAATCTTGTTTGAGTGTTGTTTGTTTGTATAAGAAAGGGGTCCCTTTTCTGTCATATGCTGCCCAGTGGTTACCCTAGTTGAGCGTGAGGGAAGGGATCTTTTTTCTACTCAAATTTATTTTTCCGATGCCTGGGACAATAGCTGGTGCACAGAAGTGGCATCAGTTAGGAAATGAACTGGATTATAACAGGGGGGACCTCTCCCCTCCACTCCCGAATACGCTGGTTTAGATCAGATAATGATTCCTTTTTTCCTCATGATTTAGTCCAGAAGTAGGAAGTGCCAGGAAGTTGTAGAGAATCCTCAATGTCATCAGTGTCTAAGCTCCTTTTGTATCTGTTCCGACCCCTTCACTGCTCAAGACTTCTTTCTTGCCATCCTCAAGCCTTCCTTGTTGCCCCCACATGGCCACTGCAGCAATGACAGTCACACTTATGGTCCAGAAAGTCAGAAAAGGAAGGTGAAGGGCAAAGGAGCCAAGTGTGCCCATCCTTGAAGAAGAGCTTCTGCAAGTCCTGTGACATGTCTTCGCCACATCTCATTATCCTGAAGTATGTCTCACGGATACCCCTTGCTTGAAGAGTGTGGTAACTTTAAAATATGTCCACGACTTCTTGGATAAATCTCCTTTTGAGAAGCAAAGGCTAATTTCTCTCTCTTTGTGTGTGTGCTATACTTAAGGACTTGTCTCTAATAAATAGAATGTGGCAGAAATGATGGTATGTGATTTTTGAGAGTATGTCATAAGTGGTATTATGGCTTCTCTCTGGGATCACTCACTCTTGGGTGTCGTATTGGGTCTTGCCATGTTGGGAGGACAGGCAGGGGGCCCTAACGAGAGGTTCATGTGCAGAGGAGCTGAGGCTTCCTGCCAACAACCAGCATTCGCAACACTACCACCACCCCTGCCGGTCCTTTGGAACTAGGAGTGGAGCCACTTTGGAAGCATATTCTCCAGCCTCAAGGAAGCCTTCATGTGACTTGTGGACACCTTGCCACAACTTAACTTGGCCCTGGCCAACCTGTTGAACACAACTTCATGAGTAGCCCTGAGCCAGAAACACCCAGCTAAGCTATTCCCAAATTCTTGACTCACAGAAAACTTAGGCGATAATAACTTTTTATTGTGCTACTCTGCTAAAGTTTGGGGATGCTTTGTTACACAGTGTAGATAACTAATACAGAGGGAGACTATGAAATATAGATTTTGGTCAGCTTTACGGCAGAGGCTGCTAGTTTTCCACCAAAGTCTACTTACCACTTCTTTTAACATATGGCTAGACTGTGTGTCTCATCCTCTCTTGCAGTTAAATGTGGCCATGTGATAAGTGCCATCCAACAGAATATAAAAGGAGGTGATATATACCACTTCTTGTTGGCTTGGCCAAAAAACCTACATGTGCTCTTCCTATATTTTCTTCTTCCAAACTAACTATTCTCCTTCTGCCGGCTCATTGCAGACAATAATGACACAGTCCTGAGAGACAGCACAGCCACAAGATGGGAGGAGCCTGGGGCCCCAAGTACCCATGTAGAAAAAAACTGCCATGACAAGCTAAGTACCTACCAATTATTATTTTGAGAGCATGAAATAAACTTCTATTACACTGAGCCACTGAAATTTTAGAATCTTGTTCTTATGCCAGCCTCGATTGTGTTCTACCAAATACATAAATATTTCTGCCCAAATGCAATTGCAATTGTTACAAAAGAAGACGGGTTAGTGGGTAGACCCTAGAAGTCTTTGGCACAGGAGTAGTCTATAAACAAGTCCCCTAATGGATGAAGATTGGCAATGTCCACTAGCTGGTGCAGAGGGAGTTCTGCCTCTGAGGCTGTTTAAGCTACACAGAAGTGGGGGGCACAGCATGATTGCCTGATCCCAGAGGCCCTACACCCTCACCCCCACTATTAGGAACTCCTTGCTGGAAACAGAAAGCACCCCATGTCCTTGGACAAGCCATCTGGAACCAGACATGTCAAAAAATACTGTGGGGCAACTCTTGACCTCACTGGACTTGGAGTCCTCTCTCACCAGTTTGAGAGTTTCCACTGGGTTGGAACCCTGAAATTGAGGTCAATATCCTGGGAAAGGAAAGAGGGGAACTGGAGCTTTAGGGGCCCACACTTACCACTCCCAGAGGCACCAAACACTGAAGTTAGCTTGGCCTATCCCCATCCTGGGGTGCCCACCTACCAAGAATCCTAAGATCTGCCTTTGACTGAACCTATCTCTTCCCCAAGCATGCCTAGGAATATTTCCTACCTTTCTCTCACTAGAACATCACCACCACTGTACGGTTATCTTGAAACCCACACAGGGCTGCCTAAGGAAGGCCATCTTTCTGCTAGTTCCTTCGTTCATGCGTGGAAGCTAGTATTTGTTAAGACTCTGTTATGACTTTCTCCCAGCTTACAAGGTCCAGCAAGGTCTGACCCTGCTTGCAATTCAGCCTCATCTTGAGTTACTCTTCCCCGTCCTCTGCTCTCCTGCTATCTACCCCTCAACGAGTCAGGCTCCTCCAGGCTCCGGATCTTGGCATATGGTGTCCTCTCAGCCTGCAGGTCTCTGTTGAAATGTTTCATCTTCAGGAGAGCTTCCTTGACACCCACCCCCCATAATAGGTCAGGCTCCTCCTTGCCATAGCCTCATGGCTCTTGTACTTCTCCTTTCTAGTCTTTATTACAGTGAAGTAACCCACTCAATGCTTATCACTCTTCTGAATGCTTGCAGGGAGCAGCGGCTACACAAGTTTCTGGTCTACCATGAAACAGAAGCATCTTGGAGCCTGGAGAAGAGCAGGTAGTTTGGAAGCACTCTTCGAATGAATGCTATAGGTAGGGGAAGTGGGGGTGGAATCTTTCCCAGGAGGAGCTAAACTGACCAGGGGAAAAGGAACACACGTGGACAAATTAGTGCAATAAAGTGTTACTTTGGATGAACTATACATCCCTAGACTGGGCTTAAAGGGAAAATTGTATTATAACTAAGATAATTCAACAAACACGTCTTCAGGAAGCCTTTCTTATATGCCACTCAACTGGAAGGGAAATGCCCTTATTCATTATAATTATGCATTCCCCCTTCCCCATCCCAAAATATACTTAGAGATAATTGCAGGGGTCTAATGAAGGTGATTTATTAATTTTGTAGTGATAGAATCTGCTTGTACAATTTACCAGCCCTGTTTGCTTCTGGTGGTTGAATCTGTAAGAAATCATGGTGCAGATCCTTAGGGGAAGAATCAGCAAAGAGAGACCTCTACACGGTATTTAGAAAGAACCTCATTTTCCTGAGGGAATGAGTTAATAGAATATTTTGGTGGTGTTGTTTGGTGGCTCAGTGAAGCCTGCCCCGTCACTACACTGCAGGGTTCTGGGACAGGCGGAACTCATTTCTTTCCACTGCAAATTACAGAAATGCCCTTTTGAGTGGATTAAACAATAAGGACATAGATAATCTCACATGAGAAGTCCAGAGGTAAATTGGCTCCAGGCCAGGAGGATCTGTCCCCCACTCCCCTTCTCTGCAAGTCCTGGGCTCTGCCCAACACCGGGTGTCACTTCTTCCTTGGTCAACCTCCTTCTGTTGTCCCTGACTGACCCTCACACCCATGGCACTTTGGAGACTCACCGAGGTCTCAGATCTTTCCATGGCTAAGGCCCCCAGTCCACAGCTTTTTTGAAAGAGCTTAACACTGTTCCCTTTGCAAATATAATGCTGTGCTAATCTCAGAGTAACAGGGATCAAGAGTCACTGGAATATTCCCCTCTATTGACGTGACCCACTCCATGTGATGCGTTCGCTGTTGTTCTTGGCTAGAAGCCATCTTGGCTGAGATTCTTGGGCCCTGCCTCCTGAAAAGCCAGGCTGGACTGGTGCACAGACAAGAATAAAAGGGCATGCCACATGAGTGACACAGTCAAGAAAACAAGGTGTAAGAAGAGAGAAGCTTCGCCACCCCCCACCACCAACTGTATTATCCCACCGCCACACACCCAACAATGGAAAGGGATTCTCTGAGTTGAGAGGGAGGGAGAGAAGCAGAAGGTGCATTAGTCTGCTCAGGCTACTACAACAAAGTACCATGACTGGGGGGCTTAAACAACAGAAATTTACTTTCCTACAGTTCTGGAGCCTGGAAGTCCAAGTTCAAGGTGTCGGCAGGAATGATTTCTTCTGGAAATATCTCTCCTCAGCTTACAGATGGCTGCCATCTCTCTGTGTCCTCACATGGTCTTTCCTCTGTGTGCATGTGCTTCTGGTGTCTCCTCCCCTTCTTATAAGGACATCAGTCCTACTGGGTTAGGGCCCCACCCTTATGACCACATTTAGCCCTAATTACTTCCCCCCTTAAAGGCGCTATCTCCAATACAATCACATTGGCAGTTAGGGCTTCCACATAAGAATTTGGGGTTGGGGACGAGGAGATGCAATTCAGTCCATAAAACAGGATAAGGGAAGAAAACATACACACGATTTCCAGAGAGAGGGAGCCTGCACCCCACTGCCTGGCCTACAAACCATACTGATGAAGACCTCAGCTATATTTGGGAGGAAATACAGCAGGGAGACTGAAGTCCTTTCTCCATATGGAGCTCCAGAAAAGGGGTAGGAAGTGACCAGATGCTAACAAGAGGTGGCTGTTTGTACATCTGGAGAACTATCACCTCGGACAGCTGCTGGGCAACTTTTTTTGCCCCCCACCCCTGAGTAATGAGGAAGCGAGAGGATTTCCGAGGATCCAGGAGTGAAGCAGAAGGAGAGGTGAGGCCCTCAAACCCAACAAGGCCGTGAAGGTAAAACCAGCAGAGGCGTAGCAGTGACCTGCTTAGAAGCATCATCTATGGGCGGCTGGCAGATCAGATGCCCTTCTCCAAGCTCTGGCATCCCCCAAACTCAGAACAACCCTCCCCAAAAAGGTGGAGAGGAAAACCAAATCAACTGATATTAAGTTTCTGTCACTCAAGCGCAATGGTAGCTCAAGAGAGAAGTCAAATTGTTATTAAAAAATAAATAAAAGGATGGTGATAGCTCTGGCTTCTGCGAGTGGACTGAGATCCCAGCCCATGCCAGTGGATAAGGTGCAGGGCACAGACAGCCCTCCCTCCATACCCTGCCAAGGAAGGTCCACATTAGCCGGTGGGCCATGGGAAATCCCAGATGGCCGCTGTCCATGACTTAAGAACAAACACTTCCGTGAAAGAAGGAGAAGATTTGCTCCACACTGGAAGAAAAATCTTGGCCAATCACATACCCAACAAGAGACTTCTATCCAGAATGTATAAAGAAATCTCCCAACTCGACAGTGAGAAGCCAGACTATCCAATTTAAAAACGGGCAAAAGACAGCCACAGCCACTTCACCAAAGAGGGCGTAAGGATGACAAATAAACACATGAAAAGACATTCAACATTGTGAGGCAGGAGGGGGTGTGAAACAGGAAAGAGAGAACACTACACACTTGTTTGATTGGCTAAAAGAAAAGAAAAAAAAGCCTGATGGTACAGGTCGATGAGTGCGCAACGAGGCGCTCATACATTGGGAATCCAAATGGCATAAGTACCATGGAAAACAGCTTAACCATTTATAATGTTAATTGTACATTTACCAAATGACCCAGAAGGCTCACCCCTGGAGAAAGGAAAACATATGTTAACCCCCAAACCCTAGAAGCTAACGTTTCTAGAAGGTCTGCTAGAAACTGTCACATACTGGACACAACCCAAACACCCTTCAACAGGTGAATGGATGGGGGAGGAAACAGACGTATCTACCCAAAGAGACACTACTCCGCACTTAAAAGGGACAAACGACTGGTACACACAACAACTCAGCTGAAGCCGGAGGTCGTCGTGCTGAGTGAAAGCAGCCAGTCTCAGAAGTTTCCCTACTGGGCGAAGCCACTTATAGGATACTCTTGAAAAGACAAAACTACAGAGACGAGAAACGTATCCGGGGTTGCCAGAGGAAAGAGAGGGGCTATAAAGGAATGGTTTGAGGGAACACCGCAGGGTGAAGGGATCGTTCTTTGTCCTGATTATGGTAGTGGTTACACTAATCTATCCATCTGTTAAAAGTCATAAGACTACATCAGAAGGAAAAAAAGTCAATTTCATCGTGTAATCCGTCTTGAATGCAGGTATCCCGGGAAGGGTTTAACCTTCTATGTCAGCCCAGCTGTGTTCAATAAAAGCGTTTCAAATCAGAAAAAAAAAAATAAATAATTAAGTGGTTCCTGCCTAGAAATCCTGTGCTCTCTCACGAACGCGGGGTAGGTATGGGTAACGCACATGGGCCCTGTGGGGGTGGAGCTTCAAGGTGGCCTGAGTGGACGGGGACAAAGGTAGGTGGGGTCAGACAGCAGCCAAGGGGGAAGGTATAGAGAGGACTGGCCAACTCAGGAGACCCTCTCTCCAAATATCCTAGAGGGGAGTAACCCCCAAAAGAGGAGGGCGTGGATCAGATCCTTCTGTAGCTTGGGTAGGGTTACCTGTTGGCAGGTGTTGGCACTATTTACCTGTCTCCTCCCCCTGAGGGCAGGGCTGGAATGTTATGTCCCACTGAGTCACCAAAATGTCCAACCTGAGAAAGGAAAGAAGAAGCGAGAAAGGGGAAAAAAAAGAAGGAAGGAGGAAGGGAGGGAGGGAGGGAGGAAAGAAAAGAAGGAGGAAAGGAGGGGAGGAAAGGGAGGAAGGAGAGAAGGAAGGGAGGAAGGAAGGAAGGAAGGAAGGAAGGAAGGAAGGAACGAAGGAAAGAAAGAAAGAAAGAAAGAAAGAAAGAAAGAAAGAAGAAAGGAAGGAGGGAGGGAGGGAAAGAAGGAAGGAAGGAAGGAAGGAAGGAAGGAAGGAACGAAGGAAAGAAAGAAAGAAAGAAAGAAAGAAAGAAAGAAAGAAAGAAAGAAGAAAGGAAGGAGGGAGGGAGGGAAAGAAGGAAGGAAGGAAGGAAGGAAGGAAGGAAGGAAGGAAGGAAGGAAGGAAGGAAGGAAGGGAGGGAGGAAAGAAGGAAGGAAGGAAGGAAAGAGGGAGGAAGGAAGGAAGGAAGGAAAGAAGGAAGGAAGGAGGGAAGGAAGGAAGGAGGGAGGGAAGGACGGAGGGAAAGAAGGAAGGAAGGAAGGAAGGAAGGAAGGAAGGAAGGAAGGAAGGAAGGAAGGAAGAAGAAAGAAAGAAAGAAAGAAAGAAAGAAGAAAGAAAGAAAGAAGAAAGGAAGGAGGGAGGGAGGGAAGGAAGGAAGGAGGAAAGAAGGGAAGGAGGGACGGGAGGAAGGAAGGAGAGACAAAAAGAAGGAAGGAAGGAAAAGAACAAATACATCTGAGCCTTCCTATGGTGAGGTCAGAAGAGGGATCCAGCTAAGGCCTTGACTGGACACTTACACTCGTCCCTCACAGACTTGATGAGGCCCCATCCCGATCGCCCAAAACACAGGAGAAGATGCAGCTATTTTAGCAAGAGAAACTGGGGCATGGTATAAGTATTAACAGAAGAATTGCTTAAACATATTAAACATCATTTCTTTGGGATCATATCTAGTTCCAAAATGCCGTTAAGACCAGTATCATTAATAGAATACTTGGTTAAATAACACTTACGAAATTTTCTGTGGATTCCTTATATTCACAACTGAATGCTTGGGAATTCATAAAAGAAGGAAGGGACAAGTTTATGCTTTCCTGTGGTCTTTTCCTTCTGTCACCTGATCAAGGCCACCATTGTAGACTTTGCCTCTTGAACCAGGTTCCCTCCCCTCGCCCCTCCCCCTCTACCACCCCTCCCACCCGTCACAGCTATCACCACCTCCACCTCCACCTCCTCCACCTCTACCTCCTCTGCCCATCCCCTCTACCATTCCTTTTCTCGGATTCCTATATGGCCTTCAAGACTCGTCTTAGCCATCGCCTCCTTCGAGAACCCTCTCCACCCCCCATCTCGGTTACCACTCTAGGCCAATCTGTTTTAAGATGCTCTCCCTTTGTATTCTCCGAGCACAGCCAAGACACAGCTGCACCGAAGAGTTTTTCCTTCTGGACTGGATGTGTTAGTTTGCTTGCCTTTCTTTTGCCACAAAAATGGTACAGTTCACTGAGGCCATCATCTCTTTACTTACTGAGCCTCGCCTGAAATATGCCTGGGGTATAACAGACACACAATAAATATTTGATGGAGCGACGAACACGTGAATCTTTTTAATTATTCAGAAACGAACAAGTCTTCATCCTTCGACATTTTGCAACTGTGGTGACTATTTTTGTGTGTGTGAGATTGCATTTATCAGCCGACCTCGTGAGGTCGACTTCTCCACCTGCGGGTCCAGTGTTAATGACACGCCACCCATGGATTGCTGCGCGGGGGGCGGGGGGGGTCAAGGAACAATGGAAGTGAACTTCAAATGGTAACACTACCTCACATGTGCCACGAGATGGCAGCCGCACCCCAGGAGCAGGCGGCTTGTGGCCTCTGACCACGCCCTCACCCCAGGAGGTCGGGTTGTTGGCCAGCAGCGACCTCCGTCCCCCTCCCAGCCCCAGTGGGCTCCCTCCTCAGGGACTCAGCCTTCCCATCGGGTGTGAAGTCCCTGAGTCACCCCCTCAGGACATGTCCCTTCCTCCCTGTCTCCACTGTCACTGGCTCCTGTAAACTCTACAAGCCCCTTCACCCTTCAGGTCCCCACCCTCCAGCCCTCACCCCACATTATAAAATTCCCTTTGCAGAGGCTGCTCCTGAGTCCCCCCTCACAGGACGTGGCCCGGGGCTGCTCTGTTAATTTGTAAGGGACCAAGAAAGGGAGTGTAATAGCTCCTGGGGTGTCCCCGACCACCGCCCACGCAAATGAGGACATCTTGAGAACTGTCACAGACAGAAAGGAGGACAGATAGGTGGACACTAGGAAAAAGAGGGTCAGAAGAGCCAAGAAGAAAGAGAAGAGCGGAGATGAGGGGGCGTGGAGGAGAAGGTCTTAGTCACAGCCCTCGGCTCTGTGCAGACGCCGGACCCAGCCGGAGGGACCGGGAGGGAGACGCCTTCTCTTGACTGAGTTTCTCAAGAGAACCAAGGGGCCAGACCAGGAGAGACGTGGTACGGAATCCCATCTCCCTGGCCCTGGTGCCCCCTGATGGGAAAGGAAAGGAGGCAAGGATCAGCCAGAGCGATGGTGCAGGTGCAAGGTGGAGGCTCCTCCGGGGCTGCCTGATTGGAGTAGTTGCTTTGCATGATGTATTTTCCGGGGCCCTGAAAACCAAAAGGCTTCTCTCTCGCTTCAGAAGCGGAGCCAAGGGCCTTAGAGAGCACAAGGGGGTCCTCTCTCCCACACCCGCAGAGTCCTTTGTGTCCATGTCTGTCTTCCTTCGCTCTCCCCTAGGCACGGTCTGGGTCAGGAGCATCACTGGGGTGCAAGCGAGGGTTCCTATTAGCATAGTCTGCAAAAATGATGGTGTTTGGGGGATTTTTTCTTTTTCTTTTTTGCTGGTTTTTTTTTTTTTTAAGCTAGTGAGCTGCCATGATGGTTATGGAAAAAGACATTGAAGCTAATAGCGTAAAAGACAGGGTGTCAACACAGACACCCCTTCGTCAGGCTTGTAGCCCCGCAGCCAATGGGACGCGCCCTCCCTGCTGCCTTCCGTTGCTGGCACCAGCCCCGGGCTCCCTCCCCATTTTAGGACCCAGCTCCCCATCTGGAGGGGGCTTGGCAGGAGCCACCCAGGACCCTGTGAAAACTCCTGCAGAGACCTGCAGCCAGGCTGAGAGTCCCTATTTGGAAATCCCCAGGACCTAATACGGGACGCGGGGAGCGGAGAATGGAAATGATCGCCGGACCCGGGGTCGCCAGTCTCAGTGGCCCAACTTAGCGGCACAGCCGAGGCCTGAGAAGCACACACCAAACGCGGACCTGCCTGCGTCCCGGGGCTACCATGAGGACCGTGGCACGTAGGGAACAGGCCTCCGTGAATTGTGAATGTTCTCGGCCATCGATGCCACACTGAGCAGGCGTGTCTTCCAGGCGAAGGCGCCGTCCTGGGATCCCAGGCTACAGTGACCTGGAGACACAGCCCTTCCAGAATAGAGGGAATTGTGCCGTGGCGTCACAAGGAGGCAGCCAGCCGACTCCAGAATGTGGGGAGGTGGCTAAGCCAGACAGCCTGGCATCTTCGGGAACCAAACGGTGTGAGCGAGTGCAGGGAGTGGGCGGGTGCCACCGAGGGAACGAAACTCGGGAAGCATAGCTCCGATGCGGACGGGCTGGTGCAGGTCAGGATCCCGCTTTCTGGACACCTGACCATAAAAAGATGGTTTGGAGACAGGGGCAGGTGGGTGTGGATGAGTGTTAACATTATGTAGAGTGCTTAAGTTTCACGTGTGATTATGATGGTAGCTGTTAGCTGTAGAAAGAGGAAGACGGCGAGGAAGGAAGTCCTTATCTGTTAAGAGACATACATCTCCACCTGCAAAGATTAACTACAGGACAAAGGTCTGGATTTACTTATAACACTAAAAGAAATGTGAAAGGGAGTTCATCGAAACAGAAAAGCGTTGGTAATTGAGGCTGGAGAGTGGGTATATGAGGGTTTGTTAGAGAATTGTTTTTTTCCATTTTGGGGTATGTTAAACTTTCCATAGTTTTTTAAATATTTATTTATTTATTTGAGAGAGAGGGGGAGGAAGAGAGAGAATCTCAAGCAGGCTCTGCACCGTCAGCCCAGAGCCCCACGTGGGGCTCGAATTCACGAACCGCGCGATCATGACCTGAGCTGAAACCAAGAGCCAGACACTCCACTGACTGAGCCACCCAGGCACCCCTCCATATGTATATTTTTTATTTGAAAAAGTGTTCCAACAAGTTTCGGGGGACTGTGGCCGGGCAGATGATCATTGGGAACGGAAGAACGACGGTGGACGCCCAGAGGGGAAGCTTTGAACTCAAGGGGCGTGGGGCTTGGGGAGGTTGCAGAGGAGGTGAGGCCAGATGGGGTCCACATGGGCAGAAGGGACATTCCAGTCAAGGAGAGCCCACATGCACGGGCACAGAGGCTCCAGATGCTTCTATCAAGGTAACCGGTTGATCCTGCTTTGCTTGGAACTGGCCTGGGTTAGCATTGCAAGTCCCTGTGCTGTGTCCCAGAGACCTGGGTGACTGGTCACCCCACCAATCATACCCTGGAGCATTGGGCTGGCGGGGCAAGAGGGCTGGGAGCTCCAGGACACAGGATGGGAGGGCTGAGAGCCGTCACCCGGGCGACGCCAGTCCTGCTCTCTGCCCCTTGCGTAGCTTGAAGCTCTCAGCATCCCTTTCTCCGGGGACGGCTGGAGTCCACCGCCCGGGGACCAAGCCGGCTTCTCACGCCTCCTCCTCTGTCCTGCCGGGGAGGAGGCTGCAGACAGCAAAGCTTCAATCCTGGACACTTTCTCCTGGACCCCAACCTCCCCCCAATCTGCATACATGCTTCTATGTGCACACACATACATCCCTGTACACAGAGCCACGTGTATATGGCGTCCACGCACAGAAGACATTACATAACTGTATTCATGAAGCACTTGCTACGTGCATTTGCTTATTCGATTCTCACATTAAACCCCTGGGGTAGCCATGACCACATCCACTTAGTGAGTGAAGCAGTCAAGGCTCAGAGAAGTTAAGTGACTTGTCCAAAGCCAAAGAGAAGGGTAGCAACACACCTCACATGCCTACGTCGGAGGGCTCTGTGGGGCAATCAGCGAATTATTTTTACCCATACGAAGTACGCAGCCTGGTGTCTGATGTGGACAAGTGCCCGGTAAGGGCTGGTCTCGCCCACGACCACGTGACACCACACTCCCCCGCTCCGTGGACAGTGAAGGAAGCAGAGGAGTCTGAACTCGGGGGGCGGAAATGAATGAGTATTTGCTTTGCGGAATAATTCACCCCAGGGTGTCTTCACAGGAGAAACGGATCTTACACAGATTTGAGCAGAGAGGCGAGAGGCAGCGACAGAGGGCATCGCCAAGAGCCTTCCAGTCAAGTCCCCACGGACACTTGCTCCCCTGAGCAGAGACCGCGTGGCTCTCACCACCTGCCGTTTCTCCTGCCATGTATCACACGGTGGCCCGGCTATCTGTCCGGTGTCTTCCCAGTCTGGAAATTTCCTGGTCATGTCAGGGGTCCACAAACCATGGAAGACTCCCATGCCTGCCTCGGTCTTGCACTTGCCTGGATCACTCCTGAGGGGGTCTCTATGGGGGCGTCCATAGGGGAACCCCCCCAGTGTATGGGGGCGAGTGGCAAGGACCCTCCCTCTCCCACCCTGAGCCTCACAGCCAGTGCGAAGCAATGGCTTCTCCTGTCCTCCAGTGAGTGTGGGGAAGGGCAGGGCCAGTCTGGTGTTCAGGGTCTCGGGCAATTTTGTCGGCTTCTGGGTGCCCCTTGGCACCTTGAAGATGGACAAGCCGGCTCTTCTTAAGCAGCTTCTATAAGCGCAAGGGCAGAGGTAGGAATGCCCCCCTCTCAGTTGCAGAGACTGCCATTTTCTTCTTTCCATCGCTAATGTGAAAAGCCACAGGGGCATAACTGGTTCAGAGATGCCAGGGCCTGGGGTGGGTCCCTATGTCGTTAACATCTGGTGCCCACCCACAGGCACTGGGCGGGGGGGGCGGGTGTTCCCAGAGGCGTCCCTGCCACCTTGGAACCGAGGGCGTTAAATAAGCATACACCTGCCCTCTCCGACTTCCAGAACAAACAGAGCTCCCGGATCTCATTGTCACGGCCTGCCCCGGACAGAGCGCGCAGAGCCCCTGAGAAACCCACCCTCGGGCGGCCCATCACCACCGCCGCCGCCGCCACCCTCACACGCTCCGCCGGCCCAGGAGCTCCTGCTCTCCCGATTCCTGACTAGGAGCCCTGCCCTGACACCAACCGAACGCGCCTCTCCACCAAAACTCGGAGACAAGACTGCACAGAAGCTTCATTAATTTTGCACAAGATTCATCTAATAGTGTCTGAGCAGCGAGGAGACAAAGCCAGGGCACGCCGGCCTGTGCCAGCAGCCCGCCAAGGGTTAACCCATTAGCCCATATCCTGGTGAGCTCATCCCCACTGGAGCCTGCTCAGTGGCTGGGATTCACTGCTCACCGCCAGCTCCCGGAGGGGGCCGGGGAGGCTTTCTCCAGGGCTGGGATGAAGAACTTGAACGGAAACTCATTGCCGGGTCCTTCCCCCACTGCGCCAGCTGCCTCCGATGCCCAGGTTGACTGACCCTCCTCTCCTGGGACCCTGAGGACCGTAGGTAAGGAAGGGATCGGTCCCCTCTGCCCTTCCATTTGCCTGGAGAAACGAGCTGATTGTTAACTTTGCTTTAGAGCGTGTTCAGTCTTGGAATTGGGAAGGCCAATGCGAATGACGGGCCGAGGAGATGGGGGGCCGTGCCTGCAGACGGGGTGAAGCGGCCACCGGCAGGCCGGAGAGACGGCCCAGGGAGAGTGGCGGCAGAGTGGTAGCAGGAGAGGAGGGGGGCGCCCTGCTCTGCACCTGGGAGAGCAGAAGCTGTGTGCAGACAACTAGATGTATGGCATCCAGGGTTTCCCCCTTGGCCGCTGGGAGGGGCGGGGAGCTCCAGGCAGGGACCTCAGTCTCAAACCTGGGCAGAAGAGGGAACAAAAGGGCCAGACGGAGAAGCGCCAGGCTGCCCCCAGCTCCCAGAGCGCACGGGCGGGACCTCACACCCAGAATGTCCTCCTGCATGTCCTCGGTTGACATCAGACCTCGGCGTCTGCCCATCCCTCCCTGCTGCAGGTGCGGCGGGTGCAGCAAGCTGGCTGGGGCGAGCTGCGTCCCAGAGAGGCGAGACACGGACAGGAACGGCCAGGTGAACGTGGGCCACGGGGACCCATCCTCCGCAAAAAAGCGGACGTGATCACCGGAGCTGTTTTTTTCCCACCTCGTTACCGGGCGGGGTCTGGGTGCTGGCCCGGTGACGTGAAGAGGGGGGTGAAAGGCACTGTCTGGGTGGAGCGTGGCCTTCGGGGAACTTCCCTTCCTAGAAGTGCTGGGAGCAGGGGACAGCGGCAGCGCGTTCAGAAACGCCGTAGCCTCTACGTTATCAGCTCAGGCACTGGGCCCCCCTCACCTCATCAGGAGAAGGGGGTCCCTGGTGAGGACTCCCGTGGAGAGAGAAAGCACGACCCTCCACGTCTCAGGAATGTCACAGACAGACCCACGCGTGGGTCTTTCTCAGGAAAACCAATTGCGTTATTTCCGCGGACTGCCCTCCCCCTCCTCTCCCACCAGGTGACCCTGCTCTCTGGCCCCAGCGTCCAGCAAGGCGGTGTGTGCCCTCTCTCTGAGCTTTGCTTTCTGTCCTTACACTTCCCAGAAGAGCCCCAGCTCCTACAGGGGGAGGGACGGATTAACTCCAGGCCCAAGCACAGCGGGGTCTCTCCGGAGGGTTCCGAGACACGGCTTAGAAGGATGCCCAGCTAAGATCCAATTTCTCATAAACAACAAGAGAAATTTTTGGCGACTGTCTTGCACAGTACTTGTCACATTCTTACATTAAAAAAAAAAAAAAACACTTGATTTTTATCTGAAATTTGGATTTACCCAGGCACACTGTCATTTTATTGGCGAAATCTAGCAACATGGTAGTATAGACCGAGTTTCGGCACGTTCAGAGGAGGGCCCGGCCAGCGGAGGGCCGAGGTGACAACGTGCAGAACGCGGTGGTGGGAAGCCAGGAGGCGGGCGGCGAAGACGGGAGACGGGGAAAGGCAGGGCTCCATCCCCGAGAAAGCTGGCTACAGGGTTTGGGGCCAGGCGGTTCTGGACCTCAGTTTCCTTATCTGTAAAATGGGAGGGGTGGCAGTAGTCCGCCCTCCTAGAGCCACCAGGAGGCAAAGGGACCAGGCGTTTTATGCTCCATCTGAGTGGTGGTGGTGGGGACTCCGTGTCCGCTCTGGCTGCTCTGGCCGCAGCTCAGGGGCCCCGGCTCCAACCCCTGGCATCCTCGACGGCTCCGCCCAGCAGTGCTAGGCTGCACCCGGCACCCAAGGCAGCCACCGCCGCAGTTCTGTTCGCTGCCTGGACGCCATTCCCAGTGCCCTCCCCACTTGCTGTTCCTTCAGTTGGAAAAGAACATCGAAATTGGCCCCAAGGGGAGCAGGATAGACTCGAACTCAGTCTCCCAAGCCCCCCTTCCGATCCTGGCTCGCTACTCACCACTGAGTGACTTGGGGCAAGCCACTCTCTGATTCTGGGCTTCCTCGCCACTGACAGATGCCAGTCCTTTAGAGGCCGGAGGTCGGGGCGCTGGTCAGGATGCCCGCCTGGCCCCTCGCAGCTGTCTCGGCGCCTCCAACCTTTGCCAGCCACCCGCTCAGGGCAGGGGGTGTCGTATGAGGAGATGCTGGCCAGTCCTCACCTTCCCCGCCCCCATAGTCCCAAATTCGCAGGGCGCCCTCCAGTTCCCTGCAAAACCCTCTCCTCCCTCTCCTGCGGCAGCTTTCGAATCAGTTAACTGCGACCCCAGACTCAGCAAAGCACTGAACACAGAGCGAACCTGCTGGAGAGTGGAGGGAGTTGAGAAAGCCCCAACCCCAGCCCCTCAGGGGATCTGGAAGGGGGATGGAAGGCTCTCGTCCCAATGAAAGTACAGACGGTATCCAGTCACCTCCAGGGCAATAATTCACTTAATTCGTTTCCAACCTCCATTCCCGGTAAGTGGTGCATTTCAGATGCTCGGGAATCTGCCGGAGGGTTAAGTGTTTGGTGGTTATTATCCTGGACACTGTTGCTTACCAGCTTCCATAACACACACACACACACACACATACACACACACACGCGCACCAGACCATTCGTAAGTTGGGAGATGAATATATGACCTCGTGACAAAAAGCCCCAATCTCCCGGCCAGGTCTCTCCCCTCTCACCAGAAACATCTCTTCACCTCATTTGTCAGAGACACCACCGAGCGAGCAACTGTGCACCGAGGGTAAAGAAACGCACCCTCCCTGAGCGCCTCGGCAGGGAGGGGGACAGGCTTCCCAGTGTCTAGCGGGGGACGGCACACGAGAGTTGTGGTGGCAAAGTGTCGTGGTGTTGGTGAGCGCTGTTCGCCGAGCGATTGCGTAGCAACCTGGGGGATACGAGGTCAACAGCCAGACATGGAAACGGAACGTGTAGACAGGGTCTAAGTGCACCATCACGAGCATGTGGTAGATGAGTAGACCAGCTCTAACAAGATTAGAGGACAGTCCTGTGGGTCCCTCGCTTCTGGAGAAGACCATTCAGGCCACCAGACCCAGTCTTGGCTCCATCCAGGGCCCCCTGGCTTGCTGCACATCTGTGTTTCCCATCAAGGGGTGCTATCATTCCAGAGACAAGATGGACAAGGTGAAATTCTTCTCTCTCTCTCTCTCTCTCTCATCAGCATTTCCTGTCTCAATTCCCAATTTCTCCAAGAAGCACCTTCTCTACCGTTTTGGATTCCCTCTTCATCGCAATCAGTTATGCAGTCTTTCCCATAAGAGCCGAGCAACTCCCTCACCTTCCAGATCTCTCTGTAAGATCTCCACCGTATTCTGGAATCGCTTCGCCTCTGCCCACACCTCTCATTTTCCAGGGTAACATGTTTCACCCTATCTATCTATCTACCTATCTATCTAGAGAGAACATGAGTGGGGGTGGGACAGAGAGAGAGAGAGA
Source organism: Paguma larvata (assembly GCA_030068075.1). NCBI lineage: Eukaryota > Metazoa > Chordata > Mammalia > Carnivora > Viverridae > Paguma > Paguma larvata. The sequence continues at coordinate 19,244,746 of CM057843.1, forward strand.
GAGAGAGAGAGAGAGAATCCTAAGCAGGCTTCACATCCAGCACAGCACAGAGCCTGACACGGGGCTCCAACTCACAACCCTGTGATCATGACCTGAGCCAAATCAAGAGTTGGCCGCTCGACCAACTGAGCCACCCAGGCGCCTACATATTTCTTGCTCACACTCGTTTGCTGGGTCCCCACACTCCATCATCTGGCCTCAACCACTACCGACATTCTGCCATTCTTGGTTTAGTGATATTTCCACCTGCTCCTCACGACGACCCATCAACTATTATTAGGGTTTTTATAGTCCTTTTCCCTGCGGGGTGCAACTTACACACATGGAAACGCACAAGTCTTAGCGTGCTCCAAGGACAGCTGGGCTCCCCGCCACGTAACTCACACCAACACCACGCACACGACATTTCCATCCACTCCAGGGAAATCCGTTAGTTCCTTCCTGCAATTCCCTTCCCTACAAGGACTGTTTTGAGTTTGTCCCCTTCGATTAGTTCTTAGAAGCTTCCAGAGCGTCCTATAGATGGAAATATGTACAACATATGTACTCTTTTATAAATCTGACTTCTTTCACCTGCCATGTCTATGAGACTCATCCATGCTGTGCGTGTCCTGGAAGCTCGTTCCTTTTCATCGTTCGTTCCTTTTTGTTGCGTGGCATTCCGTTGTGCGAGTCCGCACTTTGTTGGATTGTTTCTGGTTGGGATGCTGAGGGCAAACTGTTATATGAATATTCTTACATAAGCCATTTGTAGACAGAGGCTTTCGTGTGTCCTGGACAAATAATCAGCTGCGGGTGGAGCTTCTAGGGGAATGGGTAGGGGTGTGTTCAACCTCATAAGAAACTCCCAAGCCTGTTTTCCAAAGCGTGCGTGCCATGTTCTGTCTGCCATCAGCATTCGAGAGAGCTCTTGGTTCCTCCCCGGTTCGCCATTTTAAACGTTAACCGTTTGAGTGAGTGTGTGTGTGTGTGTGTGTGTGTGTGTGTGAGTGTGTGTGTGTGTGTGTGTGGCTGTATCTCCTGGTGGTTTTAATTTGCGCGTCCCTGTTGAGCATCTGCGTCGAACCCTTTTTCGTGGGGTTCTTGTCCATCTGCTTATCTCCCTTTGTAACAGTCTGTCTAAATCTTTTGCCCATTTTAAAAATAGGATGGTGGTGTTTTCCTCAATCAGATGTAGTGTTTCTTTGTATATTCCAGATACAAATCCTTCCACAAATACATCTTTGGCAAAATTTTCTCCTGTTTGTTTCTTCTTAGTGGCTTTAAAAATGTTTTTAAATTATTTTTAATGTTTATTTATTTCCGAGACAGAGAGTGAGCAGGGGAGGCGCAGAGAGAGGGGGAGACACAGAATCCAAGGCAGGCTCCAGGCTCCAAGCTGTCAGCACAGAGCCCGATGTGGGGTTCGAGCCCACGAGCCATGAGATCACAACCTGAGCCAAAGTCGGATGTTTAACTGATTGAGCTACATGGGCGCCCCTCTTCTCAGTGGCTTTTAATGAGCAGGAGTTTTCAGTTACGATGAAGTCTTACTTGGTTAAGAATTTCGTTCTCGCTTATTGCCTGCTCTGCCCTGTCTGAGAGAGCTCACCTGTCTGTAGGTCACAACAGTATTCTCCTCTGTTTTCTTCTAAAATCTTTATAGTTTTACCTTTTATGTTCTGGTTATGCCCGTGATCTGTCTCAGGGTAATTTTTTTGTTGATGGGGTGGGGTGGGGTCGGGTTTCATTTTTGCCCTTTGGAACATTAATTGGTCCACACTGTTTGTCCGAAGGACTTCCTTTTCCCAGTCGAATTGCTCCGGTGTTATCTGTCAAAAGACACTTGTCCCGGGTTATTGTCTAGCTTGCCGGGCCAGTTGCTAGAGACCGTGCCCTGACTTCCTAAAAGTCGGATTTGCAGACACCGGGTTGGCTTCCTGGGCTGATTCCTGCAGACTGTGGGTCAGAGTTCTGATTTTATATGTGATCCAGTCATTATATATATATTCAGATTCCATTATTATAAGTATTTGCAAACATACACGAAAGTAGAAGGATGGTATTATAGTGACCATTCAGACGGCCACCACCCAGACTTAATAATATTGAGCATTTTGTCATATTGCACCCAGAGTTTAACGTTTTCATGTGAATCATAGCATCATGGCACTTCTCCCCTGTATGTTGTTTCAAGATGTATCTCTGTACCTTTAAGACATTTGCTTTTGGGGGCGCCTGGAGGGCTCAGTCGCTTGAGCGTCCAACTTTGGTTCAGGTCATGATCTCGCAGTTCACAAGTTTGAGCCCCGCGTCAGGTTCTATGCTGACAACTCAGAGCCTGGAGACTGCTTCGGATTCTGTGTCTCCCTCTCTCTCTCTCTGTCCCTCGCCCGCTCATGGTCGATCTGTCTGTCTGTCTCTCTCTCAAAAATAAATACACATTTAAAAAAATTTAAGACATTTCCTTTTGTGTCCACAATAGCGTTATCATACCAAATACAAATGTTTATTTTTAATTGTTTTAATTTTTTAAAAATGTTTATTGTTTTTGAGACAGTGGGTTCTGTGCTGTCAGCAGCAAGCCTGATGCGGGGCTGGAACTCACAAACCACAAGATGATGAGCTGAGTGGAAGTCAGACGCTCAACTGACTGAGCCACCCAGGCGCCCCTGCAAATACAAATTTTTAATTATTAGTGTCATTTAATTACCTAATCCAAATTCAAACTTCCTTAAATTTATCCCCAAATGTCTTCGTACAATGGGTCTGGTCCAGTCAGAATCCAGAAAGGGGAATGTATTGCCCTTAGTTACACCTTTTAACTATCTTTGTTTAAACATTTTATTGCCATTTAATGTACACACAGAAACCAGTCATATCACGAGTCTACAGCACGAAGAGGACACACCCACGTAACCCTCTGTAGCCAGATCAAGAATCAGAACATTACAGCGCCCCAGAAGTTTCCATCGTGTCCCCCACTCCACCCGCTACCCCCACCAAAGGGAATCACTATCGCTAACTGCAAATAGCACAGATTTTGAATTTCATGTAAATGGAATCTCATGTTATGTAAACGGAGTTTTATGTAAATGGAAGAGTGTCTGGCTTCTCTCGGTCAGTGTTGTGTTCGGAGAGCAGTGCGTGTCCCTTCGTGCTTGGGCGTGTCGGCCTGTCATTCTTTCCTTCTCGTGGCTGTGTGGTCCCAGTCCAGTAAGACACTGTGGCGCCAGCCTACGGCCGGCCCAACCCCAGTGGTGTGACTGTATCTGCCTCACCGACACTCCAAACACGGTCTCCAGGTTAGGGGGACCCATGCTCCCTTCTCGGACGGCTTGCCCTGAGGGCTGAGCCCACATTCAAATCTCTGGTGAGTCCGGAAGCCCCGGCATCTCCGGCCTTCCTTCCGCTGTCTCCCCTGCGAGCCCAACCTTGGAGCCTCAGTCCTTGTCCACCCCTGAGGTGTCAGGGACATTAAAGAAAGGTGGATGTGTTCCTTTTTGTTTGGGGGCGGGTTGCCGTAATAAATTACCACAGACTCAGTCACTTAAAACATCGGAAGTTTATTCTCTCACGGATCGGGAAGTCAGAGTATAAAATCAAGGTGACGTCACAGCTGGTACCTTCCAGAGGCTCTGAGGGAGAGGCTCGCTCCTCGCTTCTGGCCACTGCTGGCAATCCTCGGCTTTCCTTGGCTTCCAGAAGCATTGCTTCAACCTCTGCTTCCGCCTTCAGGAAGGCTTCCCTCTGTGTGTCAAATTTTCTTCTCCTTCCTCTGAGAAGGACATGGTCAGTAGACTTGTCCCTTTGAGTTGATCTCTTCTGCAGACCCTTGCCTTAATTATACTTGCGAAGACCTTTTGTCCAAATCAGGTCACACTCCGAGGTTCTGGGTGGGCAATTCGACCCACTGCAAGGAGGGTGGGATCCCCGAGACACACAAACCGAACGCCCAAGAACTTAATCCAAGCCTGAACATGTGGTTCCTCTCACCAGGCTGGCTCCCCGTGTGTTACCTGGCCCCTCACGGAGTGACAGCACTGGGGCCACGTCCCTGGAGCACCTGCTAAGTGCCAGGCTGGGTGCCCCGGGAGAACGAGTAACCCATTCCTCAGGTAGTTTGCAAGGTAGGATTCAGGGAAAATCTGGCACGGGGCAGCGGTCTACGCCAGATAGACTTCCCCTCCTCCCTCACACACACACACACGCACATGGGACAGGACAATGGCTCGAGACATTTCTGATATTCATGCCTGGATACGGTGGGTGCTCCTGGCGTCTGGTGTTAATAAATATTCTACGATGCGCAGGAGAGCCTCCCTATGCCAGAATTATCAGGCCCAAAATGTCAATAGGGCTGCTGTTGAGAAACCCCGGAATAGGAAAAAATGTAGAGTCTCTTAGGACTTTAATAAAGTATTATAAAACTCCTATTGCCCCTGAGTTGGTGATTTTCAGAAAACCTGGATTCTCAGAATTGAAGTCTGCGTCACCACTAACAGACCGATCTAAGATAGTTTTAGAAGGCCCTGAGCCCAATGTATTCATCCTACGGATGAGAAAACAGGGACCAAAAATGGAAATAATTACTGACAATGGTCCCCAGGGCCCTGTCTGGCACACCTATCATATGTCACACGGCGCGGTAGTGCTTGTGGAATGGGATCGTCCCCCACAGCCCAATGGGGCAGAGATTCTATTACCCTGTTTTACACGTGGGCCAGTAAGTCTTAGGGAGGTTAAGTCGCCGGCTCAGGGTTCCGCAGCCCGTGAGAGGTAAACCAGGTTTGAGCGGTGGTCTCTGCAATGTCAGAGACCTGGCTGTTCCCATCATCACGCCCGGACACCACAATTAAACTCAGAGACTTGCCGGAATCATGAAGGAGTAGTTTTGCCCAGAGGGGGCATTCTCTGCATGTCTGACTTCCTGCCCCTTCTGTCTACGGTCGCTCCCGCCTCCTGCCTGGCCAGCAGGGGAGGGGGGCAGGAAAAGTCAGTGTCTACCCTTGCTCAAGAAGGGAGAGCTGCTTCTTTTATGGTTACTGTTTGCCCAGTCACTGTGCTGAGACCCGCCCCTTTTCCCAAGTAAGTCAACTAAATTAAAGGTTCTCATTCTTTGAGACTTCATGGGCCACTACAGTACAGAAAAATAGATAGATAGATAGATAGATAGATAGATAGATAGATAGATAGATAGATAGATAGATTTCATGGGCCATTATGGGTGAGAGAGAGAGAGATTTATTTCATGGGCCATAATAGTTTAGGTAGACAGATAGATAGATAGATAAATGGATAGACAGACAGACAGATGATAGATACATAGACAGATGAATGGACAGATGGATGAATGCATAGATAGATAGATAGATAGATAGATAGATAGATAGATAGATAGATGATTGATAGACGGATGGATGGACAGATGGATGAATGCATGGATGGATAGATAAATAGATGATTGATACATAGACAGATGAGTGGATAGATAGACAAATAGATAGACAGACAGATATCTACATATCCAATTTCTATCTGGCCAAGTACAGATGCTAACATGGCCATTTCATAACATGAAGAATACTCCAATGCCAAAAAAAAAAAAGAAAAGGAAAAAGAAGGACTTAACGTCGGAATGAAATTGTCCTTTAAATTGAGTAAAAGTAAAACCACGAAAAGCTGACAACCCTGCTCCCATTTCCCTCTCATATAGTGAATCACTATGGAATTACTTATCCGTATTATTCCGTATTCAGTGAGATGTTACTTTGCACGCAGATGAAGCTCCAGAGCGAAAAGCTCAGATACTGTCCTCGTCGAAGAACCCTCAGGACTCACCCAAGCAGCACGCTCTATCAAACACCTTGGCCTGAAGCCCAGCACAGCCATATATAAGGCTAAGGGAGGTTTTGGCCACGCTCCTAAACTCCCCCGGCCTGTCTCTGCCCGGTAAAATGGGAACAGACAAACGGCCTTCCTGCAGGGCCAACGAGCATCCGTTCAGCGCTGGCAGCAAGGCCCGCTTGGTCTCATCTCCCTCTCTAGGGTCTCCGGCAGTGGTCCCCGCCTCCGGTAGTGCACTTCCTGTGCGGGACGCAGTGGCCGCCCCATACCCCGATGCTCGTTCTTGAGAGGGCGTGTCCTTCTCCATCCAGCCCAGCTCTCCTCTGGCACGATGCGATACCTCCACGTAAGAAACGAGGCCGCGCTAACCAACACAAAGCCCCCTGGCTAGGACCTCGTAACGCACTCCGTGATGCCCCCCCTTGCTCCCAGCCCGCAGGGGGAAGATCGCTTTACAAACAGCTGCGTGGCTTATGCAAAGAGACCGCAGGATCCAAGCGGAAGCAAACACCTGTGCGCCTTTACTTAGAAAAGCACATCCGTCATAGTCTTCAGAGTCTTTGGGAGCAGAGATCCAAATACCCTCTCTCTAGATGAGTGTACAGGAACGTGATGATCTATATTCTGAAGGTGTGGCAATTTCGCAGCTCCTATTTCCTCCGTGTCCAAGGGGAGGGGTCTGCGACTGCTTGTTGTAGAAAGGGGGAGCATTTTGGTTCGGGGACGGGGAGGCGGGGGAACACCAGTCCAATGGTTCAGGCCTGAGCTGCTGCAGGGGTGAGGGAGGACAGGAGGTGAGGGATCCAGTGTGAGATGAACCCCGGGAGGGAAGTGTTGGGGGAGAAACCATTCACTCGCTTCTTGGTAAAGAAGAAACAGCAGGTTCCGGGGTGTCGGAAGCTCCAGACAACCATCTCCTTTATCCCAAGCTGCCTTCCCCCCATCTTTTGTTTAAATTTTTTTTTAAGTTTATATTTATTTATTTTGAGCGAGAGGTGGAGAGCATTTGGGGGAAGAGCAGAGAGAGAAAGACAGAGAGAGACAGAATCCCAGGCAGGCTTCACGCCACCAGCACAGACCCCAATGCGGGGCTTGAACCCGCGAACCATGAGATCATGACCTGAACCAAAATCGAGAGTCAGGTATTAAACCGACTGAGCCCCCCAGGTGCCCCCTATTCCAAGGTACCTTTCAGCCAGGGGCCAATGCCATGATTTCCAGACATGCGCCCCTCTCCGTATTGGGGTCTGACTCACACCCTATTTGGGGTGTGGTGGGGGGAGCCTACTGCGACCAGGATGAATTGCCCGCCTCCCCCAGTACAGCTTTTGCTGTTGGAAAGAAGTCTCTGGCGCCCCACTCACACAGAGTAAACCTGATTTGAGTGGCGCCCGGGGAGCCCCGACAGGAAACAAGAGGTCAGAGGAAGCACCATGGGGTACCTGGAGGAGGAGAAGACCGAGAGTCAAGATGGTGGATCCAAGGAGGGAGGAAAGCAGAGGCCGGAGAGAGGGCCGCTTGGAGAAAGTCACTCCAGGCGGGCAGGGGCCCTGCAGAGAGCGGCCGGAGAGTCTGTGGCCCTGGGGACAGGGGAGGAGAGAGTGGCCAGCACGGTCCTAGAGCTCAGCTCTGCCTGGGCTTCATGCGGGGAGGCACCGGCTCTGCCAGGAAGAACGGAGACGAGCAGTGTGGTAAAGAAACGTGAATTTAGGGGCCTGGGTGGCTCAGTCGGTGAAGCATCCGACTTCGGCTCAGGTCATTATCTCGAGGTTTATGAGTTCGAGCCCCGCGTCGGGCTCTCTGCTGACAGCTCAGAGCCTGGAGCCTGCTTCAGATTCTACATCTCTCTCTCTCTCTCTCTCTCTCTCTCTCTCTCTCCCCTTCCCCTGCTCATGCTCTGTCTCTCTCTCTCAAAAATAAATAAACATTAAAAAAAATTTTTTTAAGTAATTTTACAAACACACTTAAAAAAGAAAAAAGGGGGGCTCAGTCGGTTGAGTGCCTGACTTTTGGTTTCAGCTCAGGTCATGATCTCATGGTTTGTGAGATCGAGCCCCACATTGGGCTCTGAACTGACAGGGCAGAGCCTGCTTGAGATGCTCTCTCCCTCTCTCTCTGCCCCTCCCCTGCTCGCTCTCTCATCTCTCCCTCTCAAAATAAATAAGTAAACATTATGAAAACGTGGTGGATTTCTGCTCAGGATTATCGGGGGGAGGGAAGAGGCGGAAAGGAAGTGGTTCATTCACTTGCTCGCTCCCGATGGGGATCTCTAGGGCATAAAGCTCCACCCCAGACTCTCTGGAGGCAAGTCAAGGACAGGAATGTGGGCGGTGACTCGGTGAATACCCCCCACCCAGTCAGCGGCTCTCTCAGCCTCCCCTTCCTCTCATGCGCAAAAAGTACCTAAAATACCAGGAAAGTATCTAAATCCAGCCATTCACAGCTTAGTGCCTTATTGCAAATAGATAGGCATTGGCACTTGAACCAAATTTTTTATTATGGAATGAAAGATTTTAATGCCGCGTTCAAGGCCCCTGAGCTAGCACGGCTCTGGCGGAGGAGTATTTGACAGGTAAGCGGTGCCTCTCGGAATTTCCAGAATTACTCCACACGGGTGACCCTCCAGGGGAGGAGAGGGCTCTGGTGACGGAGAGGTACACGGACGGACTCTAGATGCGAAATCACAACAGCCAGAGGGTTCCACTCTAAACCTTCACCCGCTTAAAAGTGGGAAGGTAGGAATCTGATTTGAGGTCATTCATGAGGAGGGCAGGGAAAGGGGGCATTTAGATATGAAAAAGGTCACACTCTGAACCTGGGGCTTGTCTGTCCGGTGCTGCAAAAGCACATAAAATCCCGGGCTGCCCTGACAGGCGTTCTCCAGTCCATACACAGTCTGGTGTTTTAAGAGCAAGAGCGGGGACGCCTGGGGGGCTCAGTCGGTTAAATGTCTGACTTCGCTCAGGTCACGAACTCATGGTTGTTGGGTTCAGGCTCCCCATCGGGCTCTGTGCTGACAGCTCAGAGCCTGGAGCCTGCTTCAGATTCTGTGTCTCGGGGTGCCTGGGTGGCTCAGTCGGTTAAATGTCTGACTTCCGCTCAGGTCATGATCTCTCCGCTCGTGAGTTCAAGCCCCGTGTCGGGCTCTGTGCTGACAGCTCAGAGCCTGGAGCCTGCTTCGGATTCTGTGTCTCCCTCTCTCTCTCTGCCCCTCCTCCACTAGTGGGCTCGTGTGCTCTCTCTCTCTCTCAAAAATAAATAAACATTAAAAAATAAAAAGGGAAAAAAGGGCTAGAGCTGAACGGTTCAAATCCAGTCTCTGGTAGTTCCTCACCCTGGGATAGGCGAACAGTCCCATTTACGAAATGTTTGCAAAGCGCTAGGCTTTATTACAATGCCTTACATGCCTTGAAACTCCATTTAACCCTTTTGAGAAACACGATGAGATAAATACTATCATGGTCCCTATTTTATAGATAAGAAAACTGAAGCAAAGAGACAGTAAGTAACTCACTCAATGTAGTTGAGTCTGCAAATGAGATGTTATTCGATAAACCATGGCTTTGGGGGTTCCTAAGGGGTACCACTGTTCCCTGTTTTAAATACGAAAAGCAGTTGATTCAAATGATAAACTATTTCTCTCTCACAAGAAAATAAAGCGTGCCAGGGAGTGGTTTCTCATTTGTGTGGATCTCATTTGACTTTTCTTTTTGGCTTCAGCCCAAAGCCCGGCGTCGCCCTCCGCTGAGAGCCAGGCTGCGGACGGATGCTGAGAACAGGAAGGAGCGTGCGAGGGCTGCTTCGGCTTCACCCCTGCTTCTAACCGTTGCGGGTACCGGGGGCCAGTCCCGAGGAGCCGTGACCATGGAGGATCTCCCCAAGGCCCTGGAGGTCGATGAGAAGTCTCCGGAATCCAAGGACCTGCTGCCCAGCCAGACGGCCAGCTCTCTGTGCATCAGCTCCCGGAGCGAGTCTGTCTGGACGGCCGCCCCCAGGAGCAACTGGGAAATCTACCGAAAACCCATCGTCATCATGTCGGTGGGCGGCGCCATCCTCCTCTTCGGCGTGGTCATCACCTGTCTGGCCTACACCCTGCGCCTGGGCGACAACAGCCTTAAGGTCCTCAAGATGATCGGGCCCGCCTTCCTGTCGCTGGGACTCATGATGCTCGTGTGCGGGCTGGTCTGGTTACCCATCATCAAAAAGAAACAGAAGCAGAGACAGAAGTCCGTGTTCTTCCAGAACCTTAAGTCCTTCTTCCTGAATCGCTGACGGCGGCCTCCCGTTCTGTTCTCCCCGTCGCCCGGCCCCCTCCACCAAGAGGACATCTGGCAATGACAGCAACCTCTCCATCTTCTTGGGGGCGGGGTGAGCCATAAAACGGCCACGGCGAAGCCTCTTCCTGGCTCTGCGGGAAAGAGCTCGGGGCTCCGGGGGCTCCGAGTGCGGCTGGGTGAGGCTGCCGGCTGGGTCTCATTTAGTCTCTCTGCCGTGCCTCCCTTAGATGCTGGCCGCAGCCATCCCCTTTCACGGCTCGCTCCCTGCTCCTCATCCAGGTACCACCCACCGAACTCTCTCTGCGGAGCGCTATGCATGTTGGGAAATTCCTCCGGCCAGGCTGTGCCCCGAGGAGAGCCTCGTGTCTACGCATCGGAGTGCCCCAGCTGGCTTCCCCATTTGCACCCTTCCGGAACCCGAACTGACCGGCAAGAGGTCCGTCGCAGAAGAGAGGGAACGGAAGACTGGTTTCTGGCTCGCTGGGTTTGCCAGCCCCAGCTGTCTGTGTGGGCAGGATACTGATCCGCATTTCAAGAGGCAGGACGAGTTGCATGTATTAAACATTGCGAAGAGTGAACAGTGAAGGGCGGCCAGGGAGAAACACTTTCTAAGAGGGCGTATCCCTCCCCGCCCCTGACCCCAGAAAAGGCGCCGGGAGTCAGCGAGTCGAGGAAATTTCACTCCGGGTCATACAGTACTTACATCAGAGGCCGTGGGCTGGGCTGCCGCAGTTTGACCTTCTAACTCACCCCTGAACTTGACAATTAGGCAAGCACGAGTGCATGTGCCCTGACCCCCCTTTTCCCCTATCTGTCCGTCTACCCCCCAATTCTAGAACGGCAAGACAGAGACCTGCAGACGGATTCTGCGAGATCCTTCTCTCCTTCACCTCCCTGGAGGACCGAACCCAAAAAGATACCGCACCACACCAGACTGGTCTGTGGGTTTCCAGAGAGAGGATTTGCTTTTAGAAAAATCCCCACGTCTGGTCTCCCTGCCGCTACCCACCAAACGAGCGAACATTTACAGGGTGCCCTTCTCCGGGGCCAGCCAGGGGATGGGAACCAGCCAGACAAGGGGTCTGCTCTCAGTTTCGTTCCGAAGCAAGACATACCGCCAGGCCAGGCCAAGGCGAGACTGGAACGCCCGTGCTGAGAACTCCCTAGGGGAAACGTGGCAGGTGCGGGGACACAGAGGGGGTATTTCACCCAGGCAGGGGAGAGGACGGAGGGATTGCGGGAGACTGGGATCCTGACTGAGAGCAAAAAGAAAGATAAGAGCTAGCAAAGGGAGCGAGGCGGGGAGGCAATTTCGGCAGCAGAAGCTCAGGTGGGGGGAGGCGGCGGGGAGGGAGTGTCACAAAATTAGGAAACTGCACAGAACTTCCTGTGTCTTGGCCTGCCTCCCGCCTGCCTTAGTGCAGCCTCTCCTCTCCAGGGGCCACAATGAGCCCACAGACTGGAAGGGGGTTTCCAGAGGGCCCACCAAGCAGGGAGCACCCACGAGGTAAGTGCTCCCCAAATCTGGGACTTCCAGAGGCTCTTAGGTGACAGACCAGGAGGTCTGGGCCAGGCCAGAGGTCCAGTGGAGGGCATTGATAACGAGGGGCTTCTGGGCCCCGCCTCCCCCGTCACCATGGCAACCCCCCCTCTCTGTAACAAGCCTCCAGGTATCTCCATCCTACGCAGAGTCAGAACCTCCCCCTAGTTCCTTCTGCATCATGGGAAACTCCATGGTGGCAGGGGCCTGTCACAGGAGGCCACCCCCTGCCCCACCCACCTCAGAAGCTGGAGTTTGGGGAGGGCCTGCGGCCGTTGGGGCTTCACCCAAAACGACCAAGTCGCTCATTCGGGCAGTGTGGCCCGGGGCTTCTGGCTAACCTGTCGCCTGCATGAAGGTGGCCAAGACTAGTCCGGGGGCGTTGCAAGTGCTCTGTCCTTAACTGTAGCTCTCGCTCCTCGAGTGACAGGGCTGACAGAGCATCCATCTGCCTTCCTCTGACACGAACGCAGATTCAGTAGTGGCCCTGTAGGCCCGCTCTTGCCTTCCCTGATGCGTTCTTACGTGAGGGCTCTCAGCTAGCACGCTGGGAATCCACACTTCCGGTGTCTCCCTGCATCCGCCCAAAAGCTTGTAGTCCGGGCGCAGCTGTGGTAGAAAGGCCTGTGACGGTGCTACTACCATGTACGTCTTGCTGGGAGGAAGTTTGGGGGCAGCCATGACTCTAGGAAGTATCCAAGGTCTGGACTCACCTGGAAATTTCCGGCAATGCTTGCCCACGCGCCCTGTGCCTTAGGCTAGCGTCTCGGCAAGAATAATGAGGAAGCATCCCCCACGCATCAACCGTCACCACTGGGATTCCCCACTACGTGAGCGTGGACCAGAGAACATGCCAGCGTCACGCTGAGGGGCTTTTGCCCAAGACCATCGCCGCGTGGGGGGCGGGGGCATCGATGCTTCTGGTCTGTAAGTGCGGCCCGGATCAGGTGCCGTGTTTCTGGGGGAGAAGCATCCCCACCAAGACTCTCGGTGCCCATGGATCGGAGGACAGGACCGGCGTCCGTGCGTCCCTGCCGAGTGGACTGTACTATTCCCCCCGTAGCTGTTCTGTTTGGGAGATTTTGTTCTAATCTGAGTCCTTAAAGGAACCGACGTAATGGTGAATCGTGCAGTCTTCCACGGTGTCTCCTGCGTTTTCATTCTGTCCCCACCAGGAGTCCCAAGACCGTCCCCACAATTTCACTTCTCCGGGATGCCCCCCATCACCGCACGCCCTCCTCCCTCCCCCGAAGTGTGCCGACCGGGACATGGGAAGAGATGCGGGAAAAGAACCCGGGGGGCAGGCTGGATCGGCGGGCCGGGGTGAGACAGGCGGCTCCCTGGGGGTCGGCCTGTCGATGTCCCCATGAACTCAGGAGAGTGAGCACCTGAAGGGGGCACGTGGCTTCCCTCTGCCTCCTAAGCCGTCCTTCCTTTCTCCTGGCCCAGCCTCTTCTGCTTCTCTGGCTCTTGCATCCTGACTCTCTGCGGCTTGGTCCCCCCACCAGATTCACCGAGTCCTGTCCTTAGCAGGAGAAGAAAGGCCGGCTCTGGGTCTGGCCGAACGTGCAGCGTTTGATTCCTCTCTCAGTTCCCGTGGCATCGCCAGACTCGCAACACCTGTCCCCGCCTGTCCCTCCCCGCCCCCAGGCCCACCACCTGTCGCTGTCTCCAGCCCTCGGAGACCAGAGGCGACTGGAAAACTGCATCCCACAACCCCCGACGTGTCCCATATGACGTGTGCCTGAGGGGACAGCCTGAGCACGCGCCTGGGGAAGTTTCTGGGCGGTGGGGTGGGTGCGGGCAGGGCTCTGGGAAGGGGCAGGGGGAGCGGGTAAGCGTAGTCGGCAAGGACACTCTGGAGCGGGGAGTGAAGAGCAGAGGAAGAACCCAGGCCGAAGTGAACTAACCCTTCCCCAAACCCCGTTCTCGGGTGCTACCGTTATCATCACCCCCATCTTACAGAGGAGACAAGTGAGGCCCAGGGACACCAAGCTAGGACAGCGGCAAGCCAGGATTAAACCCCGGAAGGTCTGGTTCCTGAGGCGACACCCATCACACCCCCTGTCTCCCATTCAGCTCCCCCGGGGCCCCAGGGTCGCTGTGGAGGGCTCTGGGCTGCGAGGTGGGGAAGGCAGGAGTGCCGCTGGGGTCAGGGAGACAGGAGGGGAGGATGCCCCCAGCTGGGGGCCAGAACACCAACTAAGGAAGTGGTCAGGAGCCAGGAGGACGGACAGACGGAGCCACCAGCCAGGAAAGAAGCCAGCATTCTGAGCATCTCCTGTGAGCCAGGCGCCGTGCCAGGGGCAGGAATGGGGGGGGCGGGACTCCAGCTGCCGGCACGGTGACACAGTCAGAGCAAGGCAGCCTTGGTACCTCCTGCCTTTGTCCCCTAGGCCAGGCTCTTCTGCTGCGTGCTGAGAGGATCTAATAAGGGTCTAAAAGTCAAGAGCCAACATTGCTTTTCCAGGAAGCATAGTGGCTGAGCTCCACAGCTTCCTGCAGGGAGAGAAGCTGGGGGCTTGCCCGCCCTTTCTCCAAAGAAAGACCCTCCCTACCCCCTTTAAGACTAGAGAGGACTCCCATGGGGCACCTGGCGAGTTCAGTCGGTTAAGCGTCCGACTCCAGCTCAGGTCATGATCTCACAGTTCGTGTGTTCCAGCCCCGCATCAGGCTCTGTGCTGACAGCTCAGAGCCTGGAGCCTGCTTCACATTCTGTGTCTCCCTCTCTCTCTGCCCCTCCCTCGCTTGCACTCTGGCTCTCTCTCAAAATAAAATAAAGACATTAAAAAAAATTAACTACAAAAAAAGACTAGAGAGGAGTCCCTGATGAGTCTTGGGACTGCTCCCTCCTTGTCCCTGCTAAACCGGTGGTCACCCATCCAGGTCCCGCTTCCTGCCCCACCCTGGATCCCAGAGCCCGTGCTCTCAGCACCCACAGGGAGTGGCCAGTTCTCTCCCATCCCACCCTAGGCGTCTGTCTATGCAGACTGCTGTGCACGGCTCCAGGGACTATGGGAGCTGAGCCCTGGCCCCATGCTGTCTGCTCCCTCGGATCTTCGGTGGGGGCCTGCTGTACCCGAGGGACGGTGCTGCAGGTGAGGGATGGATGGAGCTCCTGAGCAGGTCTCTCACCTCGAGGAGGAAGAAGGCTCAGGAAGGGCCACCCCCACTGCCCAGCAGGGCTCTCTGGCAAGAGCATCAGAGTGACAGCCCACAGTCTCTCTGATCATTGCTTTGGTCTCATCTTCCATCGATAAAGAAGTATGGATGCAAATGATGGCTATTTTCCTGCAGGGCTGCGTGGGAAGGAGGCCCAGAAGGGGAGGGACATAGGATTCTAACTACGGTGACAGTCGTCTGACTCACCACCTGCCCCTTAGCCCCTCGCTTTCTCCGACCCCCTTCTCAGACACAGTCCCTGGACCTGTGTCTCGGGAGTGGCCGTTAGCCCAGCATTCCAATCCCGGGAGCACGGGCCACGTGCCACTGTCGGAGACACAGCAATGTGAGTCGTCCTGTCCGGGAATGCTGGTCTCCCGCCAGGCTCCTCCCTAGACCCCCCCCCATCCTCACCCACAGGCTTCTCCTGATGAGTTCTCCGTTCACAATGGCTTCGGTTATTCTGTATGCTCTGAGTCCCCACATCTATCCCCATGTGTCTAAATGCCTCTTGGATACTGCGTTAGCACCCTGTTGCTGTCGTAAAAAAAAAATTACACCAGATCCAAACTTATTCTCTTACCATTCTGGAAGTCCCAAGTCCAAAATGGATTTTGGACTCTCATAGGGCTAAAATCAAGGTGTTAGGCAGGGCTGTCCCCTCCGAAGGGTTCTAGGGGAAGATCTGCTCCTTGCTGTAGCCAGCTTCTGGAGGCCCCCACATCCCTTGGCCTGAGGTCCCTCCCTCTGTCTTCAGAGCCCGCAATCACATCAGTCTGACCTGTACTTCTGACACCATGCTCCTTCTTGGACCCTCCGGTTCCCCCCGTTCACTAGTAAAGACCCTTGTGTATATTGGGTCCACCCGGAAAATCCAAGATGGCCTCCCAAAATGGGGAGATTCTTGTGTTAGATCGCTAGGGTGGCCATAACAAAGTATCACAGGCTGGGGGGCTCAAACGACAGATATTTATTGTTTTCTCACAGTTCAGGAGGCTGAAGTCCAAGTTCAAGGTGGCTGGAGGGCTGGTTTCCTCTGAGACCTCCCTCCTTGGCTTGTAGACAGCCATCGTCTCCCTGTGTCTTCGCACAGTCTTCCCTCTGTGTGTGTCTGTGTCCTAATTTCCTCTTCTTATAGGTGCCCCACTAGTTTCTTTTCTCTTCTTATAAAGATACCAGTCAGGTGCCTGGGTAGCTCAGTCAGTTAAGTGTCTGACTCTTGATTTCGGCTCCAATCATGATCTCACAGTTCAAGAAGTTCAAGTCCTGTGTCGGGCTCTGTGCTGTGTTGAGCTTGCTTAGGATTCTCTCTCTCCCTCTTCCTCTGCCCCTGTCCCACTAGTGCGCCCCCCCTCCACCGCCTCTCTCTTCCTCTCTCCCTCTCTCTCTCTCTATCTCCAAATTAAAAAAAAAAAAAATTAGGGGCACCTGGGTGGCTCAGTCGGGTAAGCATCCAACTTTGGCTCAGGTCGTGATCTCATGGTCCGTGGATTTGACACCCATGTCAGGCTCTGTGCTGACAGCTCAGAGCCTGGAGCCTGCTTCTGATTCTGTGTCTCCGTCTCTCTCTGCCCCTCCCCAGCTCATCCTCTGTCTGTCTCTCTCTCTCAAAAATAAATAAACATTAAAAAAATAAAAAATAAAATAAAAAAGAACCCAGGGTGGAACCTCATAAAACTCAGGGAAGAGCCCCAAGTGAATAGTTCCGAGCGCATCTGCCAAACACTCGCTGATACCCATTCACCGGGGGAGGAAGAGAAGCTCCCCAAAATGAGTAACTGACAGCCCTGGGGAGCAGGGGTGTTCGCTCTCGGGGATGGTGTATAGTAACCAGATGAACAAGTGGGCCCCGTGTGTGTGTGTGTGTGTGTGTGTGTGTGTGAGAGAGAGAGAGAGAGAGAGAGGGAGGGAGCCACAGTCAAGGCCAGGGCAGACCTGTTCAGGTTCATCCCAATGATAGGATGGACAGGAGGAAGGCCAGGAAGGCTGGAGGGGTGGGCGTGGCCGCCACCTGGCCAGACAGGCCACGGCAGGCAGAAAGAGGCCCGCCGGATCCCATGGACGCGGGCCTGGGAAGGGCCTGGGATGGCTCACAAAACCCTTTCACACGTGGTCCGTGAAAGACGACATTGTTCCATTCATCCATTCAACACAGCGGCCATGGAGCACCTTGGGAAAGTTGCACTAGGAGCAGAGGAGGAGGAGGAGGAGGAGGAGGAGGGCAAAACAGAGCTCCCCCTGCCCCACCCAGCACCTCCCCAGCGACCCCCCCCCCCCGCCTTGGCAGACACACAGAGCCCATGAACATGACCATCATGAAACGGACAGGCTGGTGTCAGAGTGATGAGGGCCATGGAGTCAGGGAGGGGAGCTTTGTGTTGAGGCTCGAAGAGAAGGAGGCCACCAAGGCAACGTTTGGGGCAGAACGTTCCAGCAGAGGACGCGGGAAAGGGGGCAGAGGGGGGAAGCCGTGTGGGTGCTGGAGACACCATCCCTCCTCCTCATCCCCTCCTTGCTCTCCTCCCTGCCCCCATCCGGGTGTGACTCTGGAAGGGACCTTGTGGGGAGGGGGTGCCATGCTGTCGGCCTATAGCCTTGTTGGGTGCTGCCTCTCCTGCTGGACCTTCTGCTGCTCTGGCTGCCCCCTGGCCACACAGGCCCGTCCTCCTTCTCCTCCTCGTGCCCATTCAGCTCTCCGTCCCTCTGGGCCGGTCACCCTCCCTCTGCCACCACTCCTGGCCTCCCCACTGCCTGCACCTCCCCGGCCCCAGTCAACGTCACCTGAGTCCCTGCTGCTGTGGACACCTGTGCTGAGCTCCAGACAGTGCGTCCCAGCCCGGACGGCCCTCGACTCACGCCAACCGGTGTCTGAAGACGTCACCGTGTGTCCTCACGCTGTTTTGTCCAGATCTACTTGTGTGTCAGTGGAGGGTATCCTCACGGACCAATTCAGAATCCGGGCTGCCCTCCCTCTCCCACACCCCCTACACCCAGTCTGTCTCCCAAGTACCTCAAAGTCCTTCCCCTCTGCCCAAGCCCCGGTGCCCCTGGGTTAGGTCGCCAGCATCCCCATGGGCCTCCCTTCATGCTCGTCCTGCTCCAATCCACTCTCCACATTCCAACCAGAGCATCTTTCTAGAAGGTGCTTCTGATCATGTCACCACTCCTGGCCTTGCCCCTGAACCTGCTCCCATCATATAGTAAGAGTACACGCCTTCACTTAGCTTAGTCCCCCTCCTACCCCGGCCGACCTACCTCCCTGCCGCTCACCCTGTACCCCAGGCCCACAGCTTAGTACCTCCCACGACGTCACGCCTCTGCATCTTTCCACAGGCTCCTTGGCCTACACCGTTCCGATCCCCTTTTCCATCTAGCCGACTCCTAGCTCAAACACCCCCTCTGCCAGGAAGTCCTCCCTGAAGTATCCTTGGGTTGCAGGCCTTGCTGATTGATTCTCTGTGCTTTACGTGTAGTGAGTCCTCTCACTAAGAACGCCGTGCTTGTTAAGTCAAAGAGTAGTGACAGTGTGTCCCTACAAGTGCTCCGTGTAGGAGCGATGAGGGTAAATATTACTGTTCCCATTTTCCAGGTGAAGAAACTGAGATTCGGACGTGCCCGAGGTTATAAGAAATCATGGACAGAGGGACAAAGGACCCAGGGAGAAGTGTGTTTCAGTCTCTACTGTCATCCTATCCCCGTTCCTTCTCCAGCAAGTAAAAGCGGCAGTTGGCTGGGTGAGGACAAAGCTCTTAGGGCCTGGGAAGAAATATTCTACAATCCTTCGCGGGTTCAAGAGAGCAGGTCCCAAAGAACCCAATGCAAGGCCACGGAGGCCAAGTGTCCTCAGCCCTGAGCCTCCTGCCCAGGACCTAGCGCAGAGGTCCAGGGAAACTGAGGATCAAGCCCTGGCTGTGTGGGTAGCAGCCTGCTCTGTAGACACCACCGGAGATGGGTCTGAGCAATGCTGGTTCCCTTCTGTTGCCTGCTCTTCCCTCCCTCCGCTTCCCCAACATCCTCCACAGGGAACCATCTGTCTGCCCTCAGACATCATCCCCGGGAGAGAGCCCTGTAGCTTCTCAGAGCCCATGGACGCCAGCACTAGACACTGGTCCCTTAGTTAGTAAGGGACAGAATCAGGCTTCAAGTTGGGTCTCTTGATCCTAAGGCCAAAGCACCCTCTTTGGAGGCCCAGGGAGCTCAAGACGGCCAGTCGGGACCCGGCCAAAGGGGAAAGATCCAAGTCTTTCAAGAGATGGATGGTGCCAGTCCAATATGGTAGCCACATCTGGCTGTTGACATGGAAATTTAGCCTAACTACGATCAAGTAGGACTGAACATTCAGGTCCCCGGCCACACTAGCCACACTGCAGGCACTAAATAGCCACACGTGCTTAGTTGCTACCGTACTGGACAACAGAGATCAAAGAGCACTTCCATCGTGGCAGAGAGAGTTCCATTGGACAGCTCCGGTCTGTACCAACACAGCTGAGAATGCACTCAGGAACGGGACCCTTCAGACTGAGCGTACTCCTACGTTCAACATACACTCCGCTATGGACTATATGCTATATCCTACATACTACAGACTGTGTATTATACGTTACACTATTTGTAGATTGTACTTAGCTCCTCCGCTGTGTCTTCTCATTGCCTTCCTGATTTTGGAGAAATAACATTCTCTTGTTTCTCTACTTATTTATTTATATTTAAGCTCAGCATTTATCTTAGTTTTTACTTCTTCCTACTTTCTTTGCTTCCTATTGCTGTTTTGGTAACTTCTTATGATACATACTAGCCTTTTTTTAATATTTATTTATTTAAGTAATCTGTACACCCAACGTGGGACTCGAAGTCACAACTCCGAGATCAAGAGTCGCATGCTCCTCCAACGGAGCTAGCCGGGTGGCCCAATACGCAGTAGTTTTTAAATAAAGTTTGCAAATTAAAAGATCGTAACATTTCAGTTCTGCAAGATGAGTACATTCTAGGGAGCTGCTACCCACAGCATCGCGGCTGCAGTTAACACCGCGTGGCACACGGTAGCATGCGTTCGCGGGGTAAGCCTCATGTCAAGCGCGCTTACCACAGTCCAAATCGCTCATTAATTTTTATTAATTTATCATTTTAATTAATTAAAACATTATTGAGCTCTTCTAAATCCTTCAAGAATCATGCTTTGGCCACTCTAACTGAAATTCTGAAATTTCAGTGAGATTTTAAATATCCCACCATAGTCATTAAGTTTTTTGGTTTGTTTTGTTTTGTCTTCAAATCGCCCGAGTTAGGGCATTAGCCCACCTGTTGGATTTTCCCCCAGCTCTCCAGAGAGACCCTCTCTCCAGGCCGGCACCTCAGATCCCCGAGAGCCAGGCTTTTCAGGGTCCTGGGCATTTTGGTTCTCGCTGTAGACTTTCCATTACGTGCCTCCCATTTCTCATTCATCCTACAGGTAAAAAAAACTCGCATGCTGATTTCCTCTGGCTGGGCTTAGAAGGGTCAAAGCACTTGCTCAAGCCCCCCAGGCCCCCCAGTCTCTCCCCTTGCCTGCAGCCCCAGCTGCCGTGTGCTCAGGAGGACAACCAGCAGGTGTGTAGCAGAAGGGAGGGGAAGACGAGGCCATTGGGGCAGAGTCCCCCCCCCCCACCAACTGAGCCTTGAGAAGATACATGAGCAGACTTGATCTTTCAAAGACATTCAACGCAACTGCCCACTCCATTCTTTTGAAACGTTTGCTTCCTTGGGATTCAAGCTAGAATCGGCCCACGATTTCTTCCTATC
The DNA here is from genome assembly GCA_030068075.1 of Paguma larvata. Classification (NCBI taxonomy): domain Eukaryota; kingdom Metazoa; phylum Chordata; class Mammalia; order Carnivora; family Viverridae; genus Paguma; species Paguma larvata. The sequence goes on from CM057843.1 coordinate 19,265,329, forward strand.
TCTGTAGGCATTCTTCCTGCCTCCTTAGCTGGCTCGTTCTACCGCACCCAGCCATTAAATGGGGGAGATCGTTGGGACCCAGCCCTAGGCTTCTTCTCTAACTGTGCTCGATCTCAACAAGACGAGCAATCTCATCCCCACCACCAATTTTTTTTTTTAACAGTTATTTATTTCAGCCCATGTTCGTAGCCCAGAGCTCGAGCTCCCAGCCAGTGTGTCGTGGTTTCTCAGCCACGCCAGCCCCGCTTCCAGGGTATCCTGTTTCCGTAGGTTCCTCTGGCATTCGGGTGTCCAAAACGGAAAGCTGGTTGGTATTCAGCAGTGACCCCCTCGCTTTCCCTCATCCCCACATTGAATCTCTCATCGCGTCCAATAGGATTTCACTTTCCGGTTATCTCGCAGGGAAATCCAATTCTTTCCATACCACTGTCACCCACCCCACCTCTTCCCTGGCTCACTGCCACCTGCTCGCTGTTTGCCAGGTGCCCATTTGAGGCCCCCTCCATACTGCTGTCTGGACAGGAGCAAGAACTCTCTTTTAAAAATATGGATTCCAGGGGCGCCTGGGTGGCTCAGTCGGTTAAACATCCGACTTCAACTCAGGTCACGATCTCATGGTTTGTGAGTTCGAGCCCCGCGTCGGGCTTTGTGCTGACCGTTCGGAGCCTGGAGCCTGCTTCGGATTCTGTGTTTCCCTCTTTTGGCCCCTCCCCCACTCGCACTCTTTCTCTCTGTCTCTTTCTCAAAAATAAACAAACATTAAAAAAAATTTTTTTTTTAAATACGGATTCCTTCACCTTCTCCTTAGGACCTTCCAACAGCCCCCCGCTGCTCTTGGGAAGAGGACATTAACGTGGCCCTTTACCTCCTCTTGCTCGCTGAGAGCTGATTTTGCACGTCAAGACGCATCCGCAGCTCAAGAGAGCTGAGCCCGGCTCCCAGCGGAGCCTGTAAGCGGACGGGCAGGCCTGAAGCTCTGGCCCTGGGGCTCACCCAAGCAGAGACCCTGGAGCTTGGTCCGAGACCTGACAGGGAGAGGAAGGGGTCACAGACAACTGAGCCCCGTACAGCTTAACCCTGGAACCCTGCGAATGAGCTTCGCGGCTAATCATTCTTGAGGCAGGCAAGCCACGGCAAGAAGCATGCTACACAGAAGGACGGATTCCGGCACCAAACCCAGCAGACGCCCTGGTGGCGACGCCTGAGGATTCACAGCTCTGACGTCTCTGACTACGTGCCCAGCAATCAATTCAAACATTTTTTTAACATTTATTTATTTTTGTGAGAGAGAGACAGAGCATGAGCAGCAGAAGGGCAGAGAGAGAGAGAGAGACAGAGACACAGAATCCGAAGCAGGCTCCAGGCTCTGAGCTGTCAGCACAGAGCCCGACGCGGGGCTCGAACCCACAGACCTTGAGATCAGAACCTGAGCCGAAGTCAGCCGCTTAACCGACTGAGCCACCCAGGCGCCCCCCAGCGATCCATTCAGAGCTAAGTGCCGGCAGAAACAGACATTGAAACCAAATGCGTGTGGGCAACAACCAAGCAGGAGTGCAGCAGACCGTCTAAGGCTTCAAGGCATTCCTGTGGAGGCACTTGGCTTTGGAAAGGGGGCTGCAGGAGCACTGCCTGCCTAGAAATGGGGAGGCGGGGACGAAAGATACACAGGATCCAGGAGGAGCTGCCGCAACTCTGCTGAGGCCCTCAGCTTTCCCAAGAGCCGGGCGTCCCAGAGGTTATGAAAGGGATCAGTCACTACACGCTGGGTGTTAGTTACAAGGAGGCGAGCTGCTCCCTGGCCAAGAAAGATGTCCAGCCTACGAGTGAGGACCACGGAGAACTTGACAAAGACCTCCACAAGTGTACCAGGTACTATTTATTAGAAAAGCAACTATCGAGTTAAACAGGAATCCACTTTTTACCCACTTAGGATGGCTATTATCAAACCAACGACAAAAATAAGCAAAACAGAAGACAACAAGCGTTGGAGAGAAAAGCAGAGCCCGGAGCCCTGCTGCACAGCCGGCGAGAATGCAAAATGGTGCAACCACGGTGAGGAGTACGGTCCTCAAAAATTCAACACAGGGGCGCCTGGGGGGCTCCGTCGGTTAAGCGGCCGACTTCAGCTCAGGTCATGATCTCACCGTCTGTGAGTTCGAGCCCCGCGTCGGGCTCTGTGCTGACAGCTCGGAGCCTGGAGCCTGCTTCAGATTCTGTGTCTCCCTCTCTCTCTCTGCCCTTCCCCTTCTCACGCTCTGTCTCTCTGTCTCTCACAAAAAAAAAAATAAAAATAAAACGTTAAAAAAAATTTTAATCTGCTTTGCAGAAACTTACAAAAAAAATTTTCACACGGAGCTACCGTATTAATCCAGCAATTTCACTTTTAGGTAGGTACAACCCCAAAGAGCTGAAATCAGAAATTCATCATATGGATATCAGTGCACTCAAGCTCACAGCAGGATTATTCACAATCGCCAAAAAGCGGAAGCATCCCAGGTGTCCCGCGACAGGTGGCTGGGTCAACAAAATGAGGTGTACGCACACCTATTATTCAGTCTTTAAAAGGAAGGAAGTTCTGACACGCACGCCGATACGGATGAGTGAAACAAGCCAGTTACAGGTGGACAAACACTGCGTGATTCCACTCCTAACAGAGGAATCAAATTTATAGAGGCAGAAAGTAGAAGGGTGGGTGCCGGGGCTGAGGGCCGGGAACTTCGTGTTCGTGAGGACTGAGTTTCCTTTGAGGAGACGAAAAAGTCCTGGAGACACACAGCAAGTGCGAACGTACCTGAAGCCGCTGGACTGTACGGTTAAGAAAATAGTTACAACGCTAAGGGTACATTGTGCATATTTTGCTACACTTAAATGTTTGAGAATAAATTTTAAAAATTAAACGGGAATGAGAAAGAAACGAACTTGATTCTCCAGGATGTTGGGGAGAGAGCCAGCCTGGGACTGGGAGCAGAAAGAGAGCAAGAGGAGGGGGCGCCTGGGTGGCTCAGTCGGTTAAGCGTCCGACTTCAGCTTAGGTCATGATCTCAAGGTCTATGAGTTCAAGCCCCGCGTCGGGCTCTGTGCTGATGTCTCAGAGCCTGGAGCCTGTTTCAGATTCTGTATCTCCCTCTCTCTCTGCCCCTCCCCTGCTCACCCTCTGTCTCTATGTCTCTCAAAAATAAATGTTAAAAAAAAAAATAAAAAGAAAGAGAGCAAGGGGTATTTTCATTTAGAGGTCTGGGTGGGAATGACGAGGGCTTCGATCAGCCCGGTGGGGAGGAAGACAGGAAGACCAGGGCCGAGAGCTGGGACGTTGGCTTGAGCCTGTGGGTAGCAGGGAGATGGATTCTAGAAGGCCAGGCGGTTCACTCCGGGGAAGTCTCTCAAGACTCCTTAACAGAGGAAGAATGAAGAGCTGTGGAAATTGCCAGACACTCCTCAGGTAAACGGGAATGTATTTCTGAAAATGCCGGCCCTGAGAAAATGGAAGAGTATGCAAAGACTGATTGGAGATCGAACGATCAGTGTCACTGTTTTTCCAAATTCTAGCCCCGTAGCCCCAGGGGCACACGAAACAGATTTAGCTGGCACACAGGTTCACTTCAAGAGGCAGAGCCGTTTTAATTCTCATCTGGTCCTTTATATGACTTCCAAGGGCAAAATCTCTCAGTGACACTCCACGAATATCCCCTCTGAAATATGTGAACTTCAGGCCTTCATTTGACAAAGAAAGTGTAGGTCTTGGGTTCAGCAGCTTCAACTTGCAACAGTGGCTACTTCAGGAGCTGTAAGTCTGGCCCTCCACCTGGTTTTATAAATAAAGTTTTATTGGAACACAGACACACTGTTCATTTATATATTGTCCACGGCCCTTCTGCTACTATGGTGGAACTGTGTGTTTATAACAGAGTCTAAAATGCTTAGTAATCTGGCCTGTTACAGAAAAAGTTGGAGGACCTCTGGTCTAGTTTAATTACAGCATCTTGTTTTCAGTGTATATGTTCTTTTTTTTTTAAATTTTTAAGATTTATTTATTTTTTTAGAGAGAGAGAGACAGAGTATGAGCAGAGGAGGATCAGAGAGAGAGTGAGACACAGAACCTGAAGCTGGTTCCAGGCTCTGAGCTGTCAGCACAGAGCCCGACGCGGGGCTTGAACCCATGAACCGTGAGATCATGACCTGAGCCGAAGTCGGCCGCTTAACCGACTGAGCCACCCAGGCGCCCCTAGTGTATATATTCTAAAATACTTGCTATTTATTCCAAGTGATAGTTTTCCACTGATGGTGACAATAATTCATTGAAGTTAAAAAAAATCATTTTAAGAAAAACATTAACAAGATAAAGTAAAATTAACAAGATCACATAATGACGCATTAACATGTTAATATAATTTTATGTAACGAATGACAGAAGCAGACCGCAGCTGTGGCCAAATCTCAGGCATAGCCCATGAATGACAAGGGCTTGGTAAATGCTGGATTAAGAGAGTGGGAAAAGTGGACAAATGAGAGAATGGGGCAGATAAAGAGACTGGGGACCGGAAGAGCGTTTCAGGAGAATAAGGGGTCCCCACCAAGGTTGCATCTGTGCCTATAAGGATGGAAAGGGCTCAGCGTGTCCTACCTGGACCCAGTGGGTGTCAGGACGGTCAGGAGGACAGGGAGCCGCAGCCAGGGGAAGCCATGCTGCATCATGGGGGAAAGTGCCGGAGCAGGACAGGAAATGGTGAGTCCCTTCCGACCCGGGCTTTTCCCTCCAGAAGCTTCGTGGCAGAAGGAAGGTAAAGCTGTCCTGACAACCACAATGGTCACCCTTGTCTATGTTCCAGTGTGCCGGTTCTAAGCACACTTTACACCTGTGAACTCACGTAATCTTCCCAGTAACCCTGTGAGAGAAGGGATTCTTTTACAATGAGGAGATTGAGGCAGAGAGGGCAAGTGACTTGCCCAAGGTCACACAGCTAGCGGGTGGCACAGGCTGGCGTGGCTACGTCCTCCCAACATCTGAGCCCTGACACTCGGGTGGTGACTGGGCCCTGGTCATTCCAATCGTCATGCCCAGGGAGCTGTGACTCTGTGTCAGCGGAGCCTGCCAGGCTGGCCTGTCCCTGGTCCCTCGGTTCCCAGTCCGCCCTTGAGAATCCAGGCCATGCAGGCCCCGTCATCCTGGTGACAACACAGGGAGATGACAGATCATGATGACTTTCCACCGGAGTGACAAGGGGGCAGTTGCCAAGAGGAGGCAGATCTGTGACGCAGTACAGAAGGACAAACATCTCTGAGCCAGAGAGGCAGCGACAGACCCTGTAGTATGAGAAGTCTCAGAAGAGAGGAGGCCGATGGGGCAGCAGGAACCAAATCTGGAAGCCCAGGCCAGGAGCTGGGCACATGGCTGTGCCCTACACACTGTGCTCATGCTTCGGAGGGCATCACAAATGTCCGTTTGTCTCCCTGCTTTTGCAACTCCTTACACTGTATGTACCAGCCTCAGAGGCGCCTGGGTGGCTCAGTCAGTTAGGTGTCCGACTTTGGCTCAGGTCATGATCTCACAGTTTGCGGGTTCAAGCCCTGCGTCGGGCTCTGTGCTGACTGCTCAGAGCCTGGAGCCTGCTTCGGATTCTGTGTCTCCCTCTCTCTCTGCCCTCTCTCTCTGCCCCTCCCCTGCTCATGCTCCGTCTCTCTCTGTCTCTCTCTCTCAAAAATGAATAAACATTTAAGGGCGCCTGGGTGGCTCGGTCAGTTAAGCATCTGACTTCGGCTCAGGTCACCATCTCACGGTTCATGAGTTTGAGCCCCGAGTCGGGCTCTGTGCTGACTGCTCAGAGGCTGGAGCCTGCTTCAGATTCTGCATATGTGTCTCTCGCTCTGCCCTTCCTCGCTTGTTCTCTCTTTTAAAAAATCCCACTTTGGCTGAAGCTTCTAGGTGTGTTGGGGTCACTCAGGGCCACCATTTGCAGAGGACCTGTCCTGTTCCTTGCCTTAGTGGACGAGGGGAGAAGCCATCCAGAGCCCAGTAGGGCCTCCTCAGCTTCTCTCCCAGTGACATGGGAGCAACCAAAGGGGCATCTTGTTCTCGCTGGTGCTTGGTGGGCCAGCCCTAATGGGGCGCTGACTTCATATTTGTGTGTGTTTCCGAAAGCTGGGTTTGAGAGTCTGAATTTTCTATCTGCACTATAGTTGGAGTCAAAGATGTCCAAAAACAAACATCATTAGCCATCGTTACCGAGTGAATTGTGTCCCCCAAAATTCATGTGTTGACGTCCTAACCTCAAATCCCTCAGAACGCAGCCTTATTTGGAAAGTGGGTCATTGCCAACGCAGTTCGTTAAGACGGGGTCACACTTCGGGGCACCTGGGGGGCTCAGTCCGTTAAGCGTCTGACTCTTGATTTCCGCTCAGGTCATGATCTCACGGTCCGTGGGTTCGAGCCCCACATTGGACTCTGCGCTGACAGTGCGGAGCCTGCTTGGGATTCTCTCTCTGTGTCTCTCTGCCTCTCTCTCTGTCTCTCAAAATAAATAAATAAACTTAAAAAAAAAAAGATGGGGTCAAACGGAGTCGAGTTGACTCCTCATCCAATACAATGTATCCTCATAAAAAGGGGAAATCTGGGCGCAGAGACAGGCACACGGAGAGAATGATGCTCACATACAATGGTGGGGTGCCGCAAGCCAAGGAAAGCCCCAGAAGCAAGAAGAGGGGCAGGGAACGGATTCTCCCTCGCAGGCCTCGGAGGGAACCCACTCTGCTGACGCCAGGAGCTCAGACTTCCCTCCTCTAGAAGTTTCTGTGGTGGAAGACTCCACGCTGGGGGTCTGGGCCACAGCAGCCCCGGGGACCTCACACAGCTCTTTCCTGCAGTGGCTGCTACACCTGACAAGGGAACGGAGCTGGAAGGCTCTGTGAAAACCGAGCCCACAGATGGCGAGGCGTCAAGTCAAGCGAATGTTCCCGCTCTGGGCAGCGCCTGGCGCTCTCTGTGTCCCCAGGGCCAGCCACACCCTGTTGCCTTCTCCTGTTCCCACCTCCTCTCTGGGCGGCCCCCACTCCAGGGAGGCTCCAGTGTCACCTGGCTTTCCGCCGGCCGGGTGCCCCAGTCTGTCCCAGCTGTGTCAACATCGCACGCAGAGATGGGACCTCGGGAAGCAGCAGAAGCAGGAGAGACCCAGGCGGTGGGCGGTGCCCGGGGCGCTCACAACCTGGGTGGCCTCCCGGGCCCGCGGTGAGCCCGCCCCTCGGAAGAACGGCCGCGGGTTGGCTGCAGGACAGGGCGCACCATGCGGCCGCTGTCTGCGAGACAGAAGAGGGGTGGTTCTGGTTCTGGAGGATGAATAGTGAGTGTTGCACGTTGATTAGCTCTGGATACGAAACGGTGAGTGGTGTTGATTGTGTTCCTTTGGTGGGGAATGTGGCGGAGGCTCTTCAGCTGGAAACGTGTGCGCGCACATATGCATGTGTGCGTGTGTGCGTGTGTGCATGTGTGTGTGAGAAAGGAGGAGGCCTCAGCTACGTCTCACTCGGAGATCGGCTACTTGGCCTGAGTCAAGTGTCCTGGCGCTTTGGACCCTAAAATCTGTAGTACATAGTTCTCCTCCCCTCCCCAGGACTTTCTTCCTGAACGTTCCTCACTCGTCCTGGCCCGTTGCTCACTAGGAAACAAAGTGAGAGCCGTCTGCTTATTCCCATCGACCAGAGAAGGCAAGAGAAAGATTGGAAATTCTCTCTTTCACTCTGCGTGGGGGAAACCGAGTCCCAGAGTGGTCTGGCGTGCAGGCCAAGGCCCCGCAGTGAATCGGGGACAGAGCACCCCTGTGAGCGGCCCCCTCGGGGGTGCGAGCGGGCAGAGTCCCTGGGACGGAAGGCAAATATCCCGTCAGTGGGTCTGGAAGAGACACAGAGAACCAGGCAGATGTTTCTTGACTTTTGCCTGGAGCTGCCTTCTGGTCCATGCCCCACCGGCCACAGCCAGAGGCCAGAGGGCCACCCTTCGTCCCACCCCGCCCCGTCTGTCTGTCCTCCAAGGCCCCCCGGTCTTTGGAATGGAGACACCCACAGGCACCCCCGTCTTCTCTGGGTTTCTGTGTGGTCCCTGGAACTGGCGAGTCTTACTCCACCACTTCACACTCTGTGCCTGTTAACAGGCTCTGTTCCATCTCTTTTACTTAAAACCTCCCTTCTGCACCAGGAAGACGAGGGCAGAGGGGCGAAGGGAATGAAACCCCACCCCCACCGCACAAGATGAGGACATGGTGGCTCACAAACCCGCCAGGACTTGCCCAGGACTCGAGGGCTGCAGGACGGACCCCCCCCCACCTCTCAGACACCGAAAATCCCTCCCAGGGCGCCCGCCCCCTCCCCTGCCACGTAACGCCGCTGGCCCGGCGATGACCCGTCCCCATTAGCAGTGACGTCAGTCTGTCTGGGTCGGGACCAGTCCTGAGTCACGAAGCAGTTAAGAAAGCGCCTGCCCCACTGGCTGCCCTGCTCATAAAGGTAGCTCCACGCTTACTTCCTGGTGGCTCCAGACAGCCTGACGGCTCCCTGGCTTGCTCACACCCAGCGGCCGGCGGCGCGGGGAACAGCAGGAGGCACCACCGCCACCCCCCTCCCATGCAAATCAGCCCCAGGGGTGCAGCCGGGTCCCTCCCGCCGCGGCCGCTGCCGCCTCCGCCGGGCCATGCTCCTGGACAGGCGCTGGGGAAGATGCGACCTCGGGGACTTCGCCTTCATCCTGGAGCTGGCCCTGCTGTGCGACGCCGTAGGCCTGGTCCTGCTGCTGGTGGGCATCTTCGCCTCCCTCGACTACTGGGACTTCTTGGTCTACACGGGGGCGCTGACCCTGGCGTTCAGCCTGCTCCTCTGGATCATCTGGTACACCCTCGACATCAAGGTGCCTCTTGAAGAACTGGACTTGTAGCTTGGCCGTGGGCACAGGAGGAGGGACGCGGGCTCCGCAGGCAGCCGGCTGCGAACCTGGGGCTGGCGCGCAGCCGGAGGAGTAGGGGCGTGTTTCCGCTCCCACCCAGGATGCCCCACGGGGGAGCAGGTGAGTGCGCGGGAGGCCCGCCTGGCGGGGTGGCTGGAGAGGCCGTGAAGGAGCTGGAAGCCCGCACCCCGGCTGGGGGCTCGGCTCACTGGGCCCCCGGCTGCACCTGTCGTGGCCACAGGGTGTTCTCCCTCCCGGCGCCTGTCATCCTTACGGAGACTCGAAGGAGGGTCTCCACGGTCCCCTCCGGTTCTGATACGCCAGGAGGGGTCCCGCCATGCAGAACAGGAAGTTACTCCTTTGGCTCAGAACTTGGGACAAGAGAGCCCATCTTGATTCTCCTGGGAAGGACCTCCGGCTGGGGAGGGAAGCCCGTAGCCCTAGGAGAGGACACAAAGCTCTCCAGGGGCCTCGTGTGCCCTGGCACGGACGGAGCGGTGGCGGGGAACCACCCAGAATGGCCCTTCTCCCTCACTTCCTCCCTGCACCTGCGGAGGGGACACGCACCACACACCACAGTGGGGAGGACCTGCCTCCACACACTCTCGGGCCACCTCTCTTAGCAGCGCGCCCACCCCTCCCTCCTCGCACACACACTCCATGCGGCCGCCCCCACCCCCCACCCCCACCCGCACCCGGCCACGGCTGCCCCGGGAGCCTCAGAAGTCAGGAGACCGTGGTGGACCATTGCATCCACCAAGCCGCACTTTCCAGCCGGGCCAGCTGCCCTGTCCATTGCATGTAACCAAGGAGGCAGGGAATTGTTAAGATGTCTCACGGGGACGCGAAGCACCAAGGATAGAGGCGGTCTGGCTCCTGCGGCCCTGAATTATGGGCAGCTCTCCCCCAGGGGACCGGAAGTGGAGCCCTGGTTGGAATAACGATCATCATCCCCACCGCACCCCGCGCCCCGCGGCCAGGAACCTGGTGCAGCCGGGCACTCCCTTTGAGCGCTGGGTGTAAGGATAAAGGTCATTGCTGGGTAGGAAGGAGGAAATGATAGTCCTGCCTCTTCTGGGGGATTCTGTCTGACCTTTGGAACCGAGAGACCGGAGCGGCGGTTTGAAGAGGTCTGGGGACGGGAGGGTAAACCGGGTCCAGGCAGATGAAAAGAAGGAAAGAGATGGGACATCCGAGTGCCTGGTCCTGCCCTGAGTGACACCTGCTCCATCACTGGGTGACACTGGGCAGGCTGCATCGGGTTCCGAGCCTCAGTAGTCTCATCTGTGAAACCAGGACAGTATCACCTGTCCTTGTGGGGTGGCAATGTAAACCGATCCAGAGTCCCAGCGGAGAGTTGGGGATACTGAGAGGACTTGGCGTACCTCAGACCGGCAGTGAAGGGGTCAGCTTACACTTTGCATCTCGGAACTTCGAAGTAAGAAGGAACCCCTAATGTGTTTGCTCATTCTCAAAGACACACCGGGCACCGTGCAGGGCACGGGGAAGGCCCTGAAGGATAAGATACACAAGGTCTCTACCCTCGAGGAGTTTCCCATCAAGTGAGACATAGATAGTAACCAAATAGTCCCACTCATGGAGGTATGATAACAGAGTCAGGTAAAGACTGGGAGGAGAAGGAACGTCGCTTCATGGAAATGGTCAACAGAGAAGCTGACCCAGGAAGTGGAGTCTCTCAGGAAGAGGTAATGGCTTGAGCAAAGGTCCTGGGGTACCAGGAAATAAAAGACAGCAGGGAGACTGAAGGGCAGAGGAGGCGAGTGCAGGAGGAGGTTAGGGTCCTGCCTTTAGTAGGCAGAGGCTGGGTCAGGCAAAGCCTTGAAGGCCATCTTAAGGATTTTGATCAATATCTTAAGAACAATAAGAAGTTATTAAGGAGATGTGAGCAGGGGTGGGAGCTTGACATATGTGGATCCATGTTTCCAAAAGACCACCCTGGCCATGGCATGGGTGATGGTGGTGATGGCGATGATGGTGATGGTGATGATGATGATGGTGATGATGATGGTGATGGTGGTGATGGTGATGAAGGTGATGGTGATAATGATGATGGTGATGATGATGGTGATGGTGGTGATGATGATGATGGTGATGATGGTGGTGGTGGTGATGGTGATGGTGATGGTGATGATGGTGGTAATGGTGATGATGGTGATGGTGATGGTGATGGTGATGGTGATGATGGTGATGGTGATGGTGATGGTGATGGTGATGATGGTGATGATGGTGATGATGATGATGGTGATGACTGTGATGGTGATGATGATGGTGATGGTGATGACGGTGATGGTGATGATGATGGTGATGGTGATGACGGTGATGGTGATGACGGTGATGGTGATGATGATGGTGATGGTGATGACGGTGATGGTGATGATGATGGTGATGGTGATGACTGTGATGGTGATGACGGTGATGGTGATGATGATGGTGATGGTGATGACGGTGATGGTGATGATGATGGTGATGGTGATGATGATGGTGATGATGGTGATGATGGTGATGGTGATGATGGTGGTGATGGTGATGGTGATGATGGTGGTAATGGTGATGATGGTGATGGTGATGGTGGTGATGGTGATGGTGGTGATGATGGTGACAATAGTGATGATCACCAGTTCAGGCTCATCTGGGGAAGGAAATCAATTACCCAAACGACAAGGGGTCCCTAGTGTGAGGCTCCTTATCCTTTACATCCTTCACGCATTGCATAGAAAGAAGTCCAACACCCCAGTGGTGAAGAGCATGGACCAAGACCCGGACTGTGTGGTTTGAATCCAGTTCCATTCCTTACCAGCTTTGTGACCCGGCACAAGCCACGTCACAGCCCCATGCCCTACTGTCCAAATCTGTAAAATGTAGATGCTGTTAAGGACACCAGCCCCTGCTTCAGAGAGGATGATAAGATCAGCCTTGCCTCATGACATTGTTGCACAGGTTAAGTGAGTTAATATGTGGATAGCACTCCACGAGCGACGGACACTCCATCATGATGCTGGTGGCCAGTGCGTTACAGAGGAGCAAGACCGTCCTCCGAGATAGACATACTTGAGGTGTTACGATTCTTTTTCTTTTAATTTTTTTAATGCTTATTTTTGAGAGAGAGAGAGAGAGTATGAGTGGGGGAAGGACAGAGAAAGAGAGAGACACGATCCAAAGCAGGCTCCAGGCTCTGAGCGGTCAGCATAGAGCCCAACACGGGGCTCAAACTCACGAACCATGAGATCATGACCTGAGCCGAAGTCGGATGCTTCACCGACGGAGCCACCCAGGTACCCTGCATCCCCAATTCTTAAGACAGTGTATGACACTAAAATTTTTCAGCAGTTATGAGAGAAAGCTGCCCCAGGGGACTTCAAATGCTTGAGATCCACTGTATTCTCCATTAAATAGAGTCATGCAAATGTCTTCTTTTCAGTTCCCAAAGTGCATGTTCTATGGGACCCTCAAAGCCAGTCTCCCTTGGTCCCTCCATCTCCTGCAACACCTAGGGCTGGCCCAGAGTGACAAATCAATGTGGGCCAGGGCTGCTCAGGGATGCTGCTCACTTACGGAGCTGTCCACCACCCCCCTGGATGACCTTGGGCATATCCCATTACTTCCCTTTAGAGCAGGAGATTTAGGACCCATGGAAAGTTCAAACAGAGCTCCGAGTAGGCCCCTCAGGGGTTCGGGTGGGTGGACGGCAAGCAGGCAGGACTCCTGCAGCCCTACCCACCCACACCACACACATACATCCAGAATAGCGGGGTTTCCTCAGTTTTATCTACTGAACTTTCACAGAAGGCTTCCTGTGAACATGGGTTCTGATGCTAAAATGTATTTCTTTTTTTTTTAATTTTTTTAATGTTCATTTATTTTTGAGAGAGAGAAAGAGAGAGTAGGAGAGGGACTGAGAGGTGGGAGACACAGAATCTGAAGCAGGCTGTCAGCACAGAGCCTGACATGGAGCTCGAACTCAAGAACCATGGGATCATGACCTGAGCCAAAGCCGGACGCTCAACCGACTGAGCCACCCAGGCACCCCAACTAAAATGTATTTCAGAAAATGACTCATCCCAACCCCCTTCGTTCTATGACCTTTGGCCTGGGCACAAACTCCAACCACACTCATGATGGGCAGTTCTCCAATTCTCAGAGTGGAATAAAAGGAAAGAGCTCGGACGCCTTTAATTCAGAGGCCGAATCCGCCATTCCAAGCTTGTCCTTGGACACCCCCACCCTGCCTCCCAAGATAAGCGGGTCCCATCCCTGGCATGAGGTCTGGCATGTAACTCAGGTCTGGACAGGGCAAAGCCCGGCTGTCCCTCGAGCCCTGAGCCTGTGGCTTGCGTGGCTCTCCAGAGACCAGAGGACAGCCTGAGTCACTAAACCTGAAAGGACCCCCCCACTCCCACAGGAGTTCCAGAATGGGAGCCTTGTTTTGATAGCCCAACTGTGTGCCAAGCAAGACAACCTGCCATTTGATTTTGTCACTTGGTCGTCATATTCTCCCCAGATTTGTTTGCTCCGCGTTTCACTTGCTGGGCATTTCTTATACAGAGATAAGCCCCCAGGCAAAGTCAGGTGAGGATTCTGGTGCTTTTCCAGAAGAATGCATGGCTACACCGCCCCCAAACACACACACACATACACACACACACTCTTACAACTGCCATGCACACCCCGGAAACAAACACACACTGGCAACAATCAAAGCCCAAGGGCATGGAAGGTTCACAGCCCCGAGCCCGGAAAAATGAAAGCTGTTCTATCATCAACTTTCCCCAACTTTCCACCCACAGAGGGGCGGGTGGAGCGGCAGAGTCAGCTCAGAGTACAGCCAGGTGGTGGGGCGGGCAAGCCCGCTCCGCATACCGGTGCCATGTGTGCACACAGTGCTGGGGCTGCGTAGCGGGCCAAACATTTCTCTGATTCCTGGAGGAACGTTTAATCTAGAAGGAGAGATAAAGCAAGTACACAGGGCTTCGCAAAAGCACACGGAAAATGCGTGCCTCGAGATAACCTCAATGGGGCCCAGGGGCCCGAGCGCCCAGGTGAGGAGGTGATCCTACGGGTACCGTGGGCGAGGGGTTTGCGTGTGACTTCGGACATCCTGCCTGGGTCCCGAGGAGCAGGAGAGACTGTGACAGGCAGAGACGGCCCTTGGGAAGAGCTGCAGGGAAGGACTGCAGAAAGGAAAAAAAAAAAAAAAAAAGGAAAGAACATTCCAGAAAGAGCAAGCAAGCACATGTGAGTGGGTCAGGGATGTTGGTTGGAGGACATCAGAGGCAAGATGAGGATTCCAACACTTAGAAAGCAAGGAGGAGGCTTCGCTGACTTCAGGGACCAGAGAGTGACGTGGCCAGGCTCTGTTCAGTGACAGCGGGTGCAGGCAGGGTGGGAGAGAGGCGCGGGGGCAGGGAGACCGCTCAGGAAGCTCAGCGGGCAGGTAGCAAGACGCAGACAGGACATCAGGAGGAGACAGAGACGGCGTGAGTGGGACCAGACGGACACACCCCCCCCCCCGCCCCCCCCCGCCGTCCGGGTCTCCTACAGCCCGATGGCGTCAGCAGGGTCAGAGAGCCCTGCCGTGCACATGATGAGGGAGGCGAGGGGAGGGCACAGGTTTGCCTCTGAGGATGCCTTTTCCTTCTCACGGGGCAGAGCCTGAGCTGCGAATGGCAGACGGGATGAGAACCGTCCAGTTGGCGTGGGACGTGCAGATTTTACACTCAGAGGGGAGACGAGGGCAGGGAGACGGAGGGAGGGGTTGGAGACATGAGTGCGAATTGTACAGGGTGAGGAGGTAGATAGAAAGGGGAAGAAAGCGGGAGAATAGAAGGAAGGAGGAGGAGGGGGGACCCTAAGATTCTCTGCACGGCATCCATTCACCCCGTCCACAGCCCTGCGGACAGCATCGTGATCATCGGCAGGATTATTCCGCTTTACAGACGAGGACGTCAAGGCTCATGGAGTCTACGTCACCTTGTCCGACACAGTGGAACTAGCGAGTGGCAGTGCCAGGTTATGACACCAAGTGTCCCTGCCCCTGAGGTCCACACCCTCTGCACCAGGCCCCGGGATGGCAAACTCCGGCCCTGGGCCAAATCTGGCCCTTCTCCCGTTTTGTCTGTCGGGTTTTACGGCAACGCAGCCAGGCTCTCTCGCACACGCCGTCTAGGGTGCCTTATGCCGGAACGCCAGAGCTCGGCAATCGCAGTGACAACCGTACGGCCCTGTGAGGCCTACGATAGTCACCATCTGGCCTCTCACCGGCTAGTTTGCTGGCCTCTGGCCTGGCTGTGGTGACTGCCCAGGGGAGCCAGAGTCAGAGCCTTGAGCCAGGCTTGCTCTTGGGGAGCGGGGGAAGGCAGACAGGTTGGGAAGGCCACCGAGAGGTCCCTGGCGGTAATGAGGGAGTGACACCCTGCAGGTGACAAAGTGGATGACGTGGTGTCCAGAGTAGGGGACTGATGGTCGAAGGCTTCAGAGCCGTCAACAAGACTGTAGCTTGAGAAAAGCTGACTGGACCAGGCTGTGGGCCTTTATCCCTAGATGGTGCGGACCAAACGGGACCAGAGCTGTGTGCGGAGTGGCCGTTGGCATGCAC
This sequence comes from Paguma larvata, assembly GCA_030068075.1. Taxonomy (NCBI): domain Eukaryota; kingdom Metazoa; phylum Chordata; class Mammalia; order Carnivora; family Viverridae; genus Paguma; species Paguma larvata. Next base: position 19,280,865 of record CM057843.1, read on the forward strand.
AAAGGGGCCAGCACAGGGGCGCCTGGGGGTGGCTCAGTCCGTTGAGCGTCCAACTTCGGCTCAGGTCATGATCTCACAGTTCCTGAGTTCGAGCCCCGCGTCAGGCTCTGTGCTGGCGGTGGAGCCTGGAGCCTGCTTCCGATTCTGTCTCCCTCTCTCTTCTGCTCCTCCTCATGCTCACGCTCTGCCTCTCTCTCTCTCTCAAAAATAAATATTAAAAAAAAAATTTTTTTAAGGGACCAGTACAGATCCGTCTCCAATCTGCAATGTATTTGGAGAAGAAATGATGGGACTCAGGCCCTGCAGGCCGTGCTGGTCTGAAGGAGGACTTTTCTTCAGAGGAGGGATGGAGAACGTTGAGCGGGAGGGTCGGGGGAGGGTCGGGGGAGGGGAGGAGAGGGCGCTAGAGTCCCAATGTGGGGGTGGGATCCAGAGCCCAGAGAAGGACTCCGTGGGCTGCGGGTACAGGGCAAGGTGGGGAGACGGCGCTCAGACTCGAAGAGCACCTCGGGGTTCACTGACCGGTCTCTTATCTTCAGGACCTCAGCCGACGCTCACAGCTCAGTTAGGGACACAAATGCCCATTTTACAGGTTCGGGAGACGGAGTCCCAAAGCGGTTCACAACGAGCCCACGGAAGGGGCGTTATGGAGGGGCCGCACTAGAATCCAAACCTAAGTCCCGTTGACTCTGAGAACCACACGCAGGTTTGAAACGACACGTCCAAGTCTCAGGCTGACAGCTTCCTTCATCTATTCAACACAGGTCCCATCCAACGGAGTAGCGTCAAAACTCCGGGAAGATGCCCTCTCTTTGCCCCAAGCCCCTTACCAAGGATCCGGGAGGAGCCAGGGGCTGGCAAAGCACCCCCTAGGACACCCGCAAGCGGCATGGATGCCACGCTTCTAGAAGGCGCCAGTCTCTACGAAGAGTCCAGTGCCTCTGCGCCACCGCGGGTCCACCAGCCGTTCCAGGACGACCCCAGCAGCCTTCGAGTTCTCGAACTGGGGTCTGATGAGCAACCTCGCTGTGGGGCTCAGATGCCAACTCTTGTCAAGGTCCCATTAAAGACGAACCACTGGAACCGAGCGCAGGAGTCCGAACGGGGCCTCCTGCGAGCTTGCATCAGGCTGTACGGCGGCTGCTCCCCCTCTCCGGCTCTCTGGACAGGCCGCGGGAGCCCCCGAAGGGCTCTGCCTCCTCGCCCGTCCCTTGGGATGGGTGCAGGTGGCCCACGGGGCATATTCTAGCACGCTGGCTGCAGAAGCGAAGTGCAGTCAATGCTGTGTGACGTATGAGAGACGCTGTCCTCCTCGGTGCCGGACACGGTGTGCTGTGAATGCCCCGTCCATTTGTATTCGTGCAGCCCGGCTGCCCAGGGGGCTCACATTGAGCTTTCAGTCAACGGAAGCCCTCCCGCAGGCGGTATTGTGACAAAGCAAGCAAGGCCCGTGCCATGCTGTCCTCGTGTTATTCATTTCTCAAGCCGAAGAGCAGGGTTCTATTTTTATCTTGACTCAGTTGCGTCCAGTCAAAGGCAGCCCGGCTGGGAGGCTAATCAGATGTGCGCTTGTCCCCAAGGCTCGACCTGCCTGAGTAATTTATGTTTCCCCTGGTCTAATTTTGTTCCTTTTATTTATATTTCGCCCTAAACACTGTAAGCGCTCCCTTGAAGCTGCCTCAGACGGTCTACATTGTGAGGTAGGAACCTGAGGGTAGAAGCGGGTTTGACCTTTGACCTTCCGCTTTAATGGGACGCGCCATATTTCGGAGCGTGCGGGCTCCAGTAAGAATCCAGAACCGCATCCCCGGTTTTACAGCATTGTTTGCTCATAAGTTTAAGCGGCTTCGGTGCAAGTCCTGGAAGTCGACGTTGGGCACCGCACCCTGGATGGAGACACTGCCTGGGTTGTCCTGACACCGTGGAATCTTCTGGAAGTCCTGTGCTCAGCCACCAACCTGGCCTCTCAGAATTAGGCTGGACTCAGAAACTCCATCGCGAAGGAACATTCCCGGATAAGCCATTAAGAAGAAAGATCCCCCTCCTGCTCCAGAAGATTCCTTGACTATCTGCACAGGTAATCCTGTTGATTCGCCCAAGCGGACACTTCTCTGTGTTTCCGACCTGACTCCACACAAGCGAGGAAACACTTCCTCTTACCGGAGGTTCTGGCGCTAGCCCAGAAGGCAAAGTCACGCGAGATCTCTATCAGCCTGAGCGGCTCCTCAGGAAGACACTGTGTGGGAGGCCCCGTTAGTGTCCTTTCCTTGGCTTTTTATTCTAGAAACGGAACTGGTTTCCCTTCCTTCCCTTGGAGCCAAATGTAGTCGCTGGCCCTCATTTGCGTTGTTCGAGATAGGAAACTCTTTTATTTTTAATTTTTTTTAATGTTTATTTATTTTTGAGAGAGAGACAGACAGAGCACAAGTGGGGGAGGGGCAGAGAGCGAGGGAGACAGAATCCCAAGCAGGCTCCAGGCTCCGAGCCATCAGCACAGAGCCCAACGTGGGGCTCGAACTCGGGAATGGTGAGATCATGACCTGAGCCGAAGTCGGAGGCTCAACCCACTGAGCCACCCAGGCGGAGATAGGCAACTCTTAAAAGAGTGGGATTGGGCTCAGCCCAGAGTACACGTTCTGAGAATCTGAGACGGGCCGAGCAGCCACCTCCCACACCACACCCACTCCAGGGTCCCGCGCAGGTACTGGCGCCTTCCCCGCGCCCACTCCTGTGCACCTGCTAGCGGGCAATCTAAGTGCACGCATGACGGTTCTCCATGTAAGTGCGCCTGTTCAACTCCCGGGCCGTCTCCCAAATTCAACGGCGTGCTTCTGGGGGGTGGCGACGTCCGACCGCAGGTTTGGAGAATGAGCGTGGAGTAAATCTGGGATCATAGCTGTAGCAGGTGCACTGAGTGGAAGTCCAGCTGGCTACCTGCTGGCCCTGGCGTCGGCCCCCCCAGAAGAAAAGGGAGGTCCAAGTGGGAAGGCGTCAACCATCGGGGAACCCTAACGGAGAGCCAGAACGGAGAAGGCACACTTAGGCAAGGCAGGTGGAAGCTAGAGGCAATCCCTCTGGAGCAAGTCTTGGCCCGCCACTGAGTACGTGCCGGGATGACGCTCGGGGACCCGTTAGGGCGCAGAATCAGAGAACAGGAGAACAGGACCAATCTCAGAGAGCATGAGAGCGGCACTTAAGGTGTCCGCGCATCTCCAGGGGATCTTAGTAAATGCAGATTCTGATTCGGGAGGTCTGGGGAGAGGCCCAAAGCTCTGCATTTCTAACAAGCTCCCGGGTGACACCACGGCTGCTGGTCCACGTGACACGCAGAAGAACAAAGATCGGGGGCACCTGGGTGGCTCAGTCGGTTAAGCGTCTGACTCTTGGTTTTGGTTCAGGTCATCATCCCACGGTTCGTGAGTTCAAGCCCCGCATCAAGCTCTGTGCTGACCTCACAGAGTTTGCTTGGGATTCTCTCTCTCTCTCCTCTCTCTGCCCCTCCCCCACTTGTGCTCTCTCTCAAAATAAATAAATAAATAAACTTAAAAATAAAAAAAAAAGAAGAGCAAAGATCTTGAGCAGCCCCGTTATTTTAGAGATGGGGAGATGGAAGCCGGCAGGTGAAATGACTTTCCCAAGTTCGGGCAGCTGCAAAGCCGCAGGTGGGCAACTGGAGCCCGGAGTCCAGGAGCCCAGGTGTCTAGGTGTCCAGGCTGCCGGTCACACCCTCTTTCCCCTCCCGAAACCGCTGACCGGCTTCTCCAGGGTCCTGCTGAGCCTCGGGCCGAACAAGCAAGCAGGGCCGCCCCCGGAGGAGGTGAGGCACGCTCGTGCCGGGGGTGAGTCAGGAGCCGCTGTGCCCCGGGCCTCGACACGGCTGCTCTGCGTGCCCAGGAATGCTGTCCTGACCAACCAGGCGTCCACACTGCTCCGTGTCACTGTAGATGCCAGAGCCCTGAGCGCATGACCGTCACGCAAGGCAAGGCGGGGCAGAGGGGGAGGAGGAAACAGGAGGGGCCGAGTTTCTACGGGCAGGACTGCATGGAGCTGGGTTCATCATCCAGAAAGTTCTCCCAAAGCACTCTCCAGAACCATCTCTGCGGCCCCTCCTCCTCGGATGGCGGCTGGGCTTTTTCAGGGACCCGGACTCTCAGTCCCGCCTGCCACTGACAGGCTGAGTGACTTTCTAGGTGATTGTCACCTATTAGGGGATAATAATAATGGCATCACGCTCTCAAGGATCAAAGATGATTGATTGAGTACTGGCCTTCTGAGAGTCCCACAACCTCCGGACGGGGCGAACACTGTGGAGGGCCTCATCTCCGCTCCTTCGTAGGAATCGACTGTAGAGCTGGAAATTTCAGACCCCTGATGATTCCAGGAACTTCACACCTGTCGCTTTTAAAGCTATTTGAAGTCGAGTCTGGGGGCCCCTGGGTGGCTCAGTTGGTTGAGCGTCCGACTCTTCATTTCGGCTCAGGTCATGATCCCAGGGTCGGGGGATCAAGCCCCAAGTTGGGGTTGGGCTCCACGCTGAGCGTGGAGCCTGCTTAAGACTCTCTCCCTCTCCCTCTGCCCCTCTCTCCCGCTCATACTCTCTCTCTCTCTCTCTCTCTCTCTCTCTAAATGAAAAAATAAAATAAAAAATAAATAAAGTCAAATCTGTCACTAATAGGCAAGTCAATAGTTCACACAACCTTTGTCTTTATCGCAGGGACCCAAACACGCAAATATGGGCATACTGGGGGAAGGGTGGCCCCACCCAGGCTCTGCAGCCCACCCACCGTCAGTAGTCTTGAAGCTCCTAGGATTCGACTCATTCCTCGGTGACATTACAGCCTGGTAGGGAAAGGGGAGCCGGATCCTGAGTCGGCCACTGCTGAGGTCAGCCTGGAAATATATTTGCATGAGGGACCAAAGAGCCTTCTGGGTAAAAACCAACCCTAAGGGAAAAGAGAGGCTGACAGACAAGCTCATGCTGGTACCAGAGACTGAAGGCAGGTGTGCTCTGCTTTGTTTGTCCTACAACAGTCTCTCTTTGTTGAGGGAAGGATTGTAAGACCCTCGGGTATTTTCAGGGCAGGCAGGGGGCTGTGTGTGAATTTGGGATCCCCATCTCAGCACTTAGAAGCACCTGGCATAGACTTGGGTTGTGTTACTTCCCTGTAAGCACATGGTATCTGGCAGAGAAGGAGACAGTAGGCGCTAATGGTTGCTTGCACTTGCTTATGCACTAAATTGGCTCTTCCAAGATTTCCAGAAGTTTCTTGGCAGGGCAGGCACACAAGGGGGAGAGGGGCAGTCAGGGGAATGCAGACAACACAGACAAAGGTAAGTCAGTCCCCATCACGACATTCGGACGGCAGGATCAGAACGCTGGAAACGGAACAGCGCGCCTGGGAAGGCCTGGGTTTCACCGCAAGGCCAAGTGCGCGGAAGGCCCGCTGAGAGTGGTCTCTAACTTCACGGCAGCCACACGTGCTTATTCCTTCCTTTATTTAACAAATATCCACGCCCCTCCGGGATCCTCCAGACGGCTCCTACTGGGAGATCCTTTAGCATCTGAAGTTGGTGACTTCCACGGCAGGGACGGGGAGAGGAGGGACAGAGTCCCACGGCGTCCCCCCACATCTCTGCAATGCCCCCACGCTGCCGGGCCGTGCTCCCCAAAGCCCCCCGAGTCGGCTCGTGAAGAAATAACGCACATCCAGATGATATTTCACAGGCTAACAGCTTGGGTAGGCATTTGGCCCGACTCTGCTGCCCGAATACAAGCACCCAACCGACGAGTGTCTTCATGCCTTCATGCTTAGCTTCTCCTACGTCTCCAAGCTGACTGCTCCCATGTCAGCCCTGGCCGCAGGCCTGTCCCCGGGTGACGAGGGCAGAGGCCCTCTGGTGTCTGTTCCCAGGGGCACGCCCCCCCTCGGCCCATGTGGCCTCGGCCCGATGTCCTCTCATTATGACCCCAGCTCTCAGACCAGCCCTCCTGGGCCCCCACCGATCTCAGACTCGTGGCCCAAGCTCCCACATCCACATCTACCTCCCCGACCAGAGCCCTCCGGAGTCTGAATTCTGGCCCCTGCTCAGAGCCCCTCGTTGTCTAGGCCACCCGAACTGTGTCTCTGCAGCCACCTGGGACCAGCGGCGCCAGCCTCGCCTGGGAACTTCTTGCAAGGGCGAAGTCTCCGGCCCTGGTTGGGTAACCAGCTCATCCCAGGTTACCCGCCTTCATCCAGGGGGATTCCTATTCCAGACCTACGCAGCAAGAGGCTGCGGGGCGGGCCCAGCGACCGTGTTTACCAAGCTCTCCAAGGCATTCTGACGCACGCGTGAGGTCTTCTACGGGGACAGATCTTTGAAGCTGAACTGGGAGCCTGGAGACTGTCCTCCGGGTGACCCCGTCTCCCGCATCTCCCCGGGGCAAACCTTCCCCACCGCCACAGGGCCCCAGGCGGCTCTGTCAGTCAGCTGTGGGGAACTCTGTGTGCTGGCCGGCCCATTCTGTCCCTAGCGGCCTGTGACTAGTGTGTCTTGCTGGCCAGGGAGAGAGACTGGTTTTCCTTGCAGTCTCGTCTGCATTTCAGTTTTCGAGAAACTCAGGCTTCCCACTGCTTAGGAAGGGAGTCGGGGGCGGGGGGGAGCCTGGGGGGCTCAGTGGGTTAAGCATCCGACTCTGGCTTTTGGCTCAGGACATAATCTCATGGTTCATGAGTTCAAGCCTCGAGTCGGGCTCTGTGCTGATGGTGCAGAGCCTGCTTGGGATCCTTTGTCTCTCTCTCTCTCTCTCTTTCCCTCCCCTGCTTGCACTCTCTGTCTCTCAGATAAATAAATAAACTTAGATAAGTAAATAAACTTAAAAACCAAAAAAAAAAAAAAGGAAGACAGTTGGGTGTGGGAGGCTGTGGGGGGGGGGGGAGGCCGGTGTAGGAAAAAGGAGGGAGGTAGGAGAGGAGTCCCAGGAGAAGCAGGTAGAGGCCCCTAGGGAGTGAGATGATGGGGGAGAGGTTGGGGTGGGGGAGGGTGACGGAAGAGCCATGGAAGAGAGAAATCCAGTTGGGAGCAACTGGGCAAAAGAGCGCTTCTCAAAGTGTGGTCCCTGGACCACCGGCAGCAGCACCTGGGCCCCTGTGCGACATGCGAGTTCTCAGTCTCACCCCAGACCTTCTGAACCAGGAGCTCTGGGAACTGGGCCCATCTGTCTGCGCTGTAAAAAACAGTCCCCCTGGGGACTCTGACGCCAGCCTCAGTTTGAGAAGCGCCGGCCCGAACGGCTAGCTGCCATGCTCCGCCTCGGTCCTGGGTTTTTCCAGGGCGTCTGAAAGTCTGCCTTGGGCGTAGCAACTAGGAAGAGAGGCCAGGACTTCCTTGGTGTGGCTCCCACACCTACCGCTGCTTGCCCTTGACCTAACGACTCCCTGGACCTGCGGAGACTGTGCCCCCCACCCCTGTCCTCCGTCACCCCCACTGCCTCTGTCACCACCAGCCTCCAGCAGCTCGAATGCTGAGCGGCCTTGCCCTGGAAGGTCCGGGGGCCTGGAGAGAACCCTCGGGAGCCTCCGATCCTGTGTTCCTCCTCAACTTCTAACACGTCGAGACCCTGCCTCCTTTATTCTTTCTCCCCCGCATCTCCCTCGACTTGAAATACGGTGTCTGCCAAGGAGACTAATCATTAAGGAATAATTAATTCATTTGCCCATGATTTATTAATCAAACGCGTCCATAACTGGGCATGCAAAGAGCAGAAAACAGATGTATTATGATTTCCATTAGAGTTCTGAAACCTTCAAAACAACCCATTACAACTCCCGCCAACCCCTCAGGGACCCAGGCAGGAACAAATGAAACCAGAGACTGCGGATCTCAACTGCCTGTGTAGACAACGGTGGTAGAGGAACCAGGAAAATGGACTTAAAGGCTGTTGGGTGACTGCTGTTCTGCCCTCTCCTGCCCCCGCTTTCCCAGCATGACCCCAAGGGGGCACACAGCACAGGTGAGAAGCGGTCCTCACAGCAGGTAGCGATTCCTCTCCCCCCTCCAGGAGGCTCCTCAGCCCACGGTGCGTGGATATGCCTAGCACCCCTACTCACGATCGGGGAGCACCTCTCTTGCCCAAGCCCCTCTGTTTCCACATGAGATAGCCGAGGCCCCAGCACGTGAAACGACTCGCCCAAGACCACACAGCCTGTTACTAACAGAGCCTGGATTAGAACTTATGTCTTCCCTCCTCGTCTGCTGCCCCGTTTCTCCTCTCTGGGTGGACACGCAGGGTTGCCGGTGACACAGGACTCTCTCAAGGCCCGAGAGGGCTGCTTGGTGGATCAGGCTGTGCTCAGTGAGACTTCCAGAGCCCTTTCTATAGAATGGGAATATCAAGGCCAGCACCACGTACCCCAGAGGGCTGTTTGAGACGCATGCTGGGTGACACACGTCGGGGGCTTTGGAAAGGTACAAACATGTGGGAAGGCTCGGGTGCAGCTTTGTTTCTTCAGTCCTGTCCTTTTTCTCGCCCCGTGTGCGACTCTGGGTGGCCGGCTCTGACAGTGATGGCCAACCTGGCCCACAAACCACGTGCCCCCAGGTGTGCCTCCGAAGCCAATGGGAGGCATCGATCGAGGGTCACGCCACGGCCTTTCCCCAGGACTTCCGGGGCCTCGACTGCCTCCTGAAATGGAACCCACCTATTGCCCTCATCATTCACAGTTGATAGAAGCCGATCGGTCAGGGGTCAACTACCCAGGCACCGCACTGGGTGCGCACCTATATAAATCACGCCCTGCTCCCTGCCCTGTGCCACCGGTGGTTCAACCCAGAAAGAATCCTGGTTAATTGCAAACGTACTGATCACTAGAGTTCTACCTTAAGTCCACAACGCTTGTGTTTCTGCCATCCTTCACTCCCAAACTCCTCTTGGCCGCTCGACTTGGTGAAAGTCTTCCTGCTTCTCACGTATCAACGTTTCAAATGGGTTTGATAGGCGTGGTGCTTCCCCATAAACCAAGGAGGCTTACAGAGAGAGCTCAGAGAAGGTCTGGGGTGGAATGAGAGTGTAAGAGCAAGAAAGGGTAATCAAGGAGGAGGATGGCTTGGAACGGGCAGTGAAGTGCTTCAAACCTGAACCTGACCAGCCGGCCAAGTGGCCTGAGCTTGGGGGCTCCTTACTTACCTCGTCCATAAGGAGACCCTATTCTGTATTATAAGTAGCTTGGCACTTGAGGAGTTTCTGAATGTGCTGTACTAGAGCCATCGGGAGGGGGCGGAGCAGAGGGAGGGGGCAAAGGAGCCAGAACATAAATCCAGAGCCTGCCCTCACCCCCCACACACATACGCTTCCAAATCCCTGAATCGTGGAGGCTGAGTAAGAGTCCCACAAGAGACGTCCACATGCGTCACTTCCAAAAGCGGGGTCTTTAGTTTGGAGTGCGGTCTAGGACTTAGAATAACACAAGCCACCACCATTGGTGGTGACCCCCGTGACGTAGAAAGCTGAGAGCTGGTTTGGCCATCATGCAAAGTGTAACGGGGAGTTTCCCTGCATTATTGCAAACGCGTGCACACACACACACACACACACACACCCTCCTGTGGTCCCTCTCCCCCTGCTGGTGGCCCTCCAGCTGTCTTTCACACTCAGTGGAGGTAGAAAGAGCCTTGGACTACCTGTCAGACCTGGATTCTAGTTTTTTCCTTAAGTTGATTCATTTTGAGAGAGAGAGAGAGAGAGAGCACAAGCAGGTGAAGGGCAAAGAGAAGGAGAGACAGAATCCCAAGCAGGCTCTGCACCATCAGCGCAGAGCTGGACGTGGGGCTTGAACGCACAAGCTGCAAGATCATGACCTGAGCCGAAGTCAGATGCTTAACCAACTGAGCCGTTTTAGTTTTAACCGTGCGACTCGCTGGCCAAATAATGGTTTCACTAACCCTCCCTTAGAGGCTCCGACGTCATCTGTAAAGTGGGATCTCACAACCATCGACTGAGATAATGCACACACAATAACTGGCAGTCACTGTTTCCCAGGTGCTGGCACTTTACACGGTGTAGCCTCTTCATTAGTGATTATAACCCTGCAAGGGTGTTATAACAGATGACGCAGAGGTCCCAGCAGATGTGGGATCGGAACCATGCAAGCTGACTCCCAAGCACCTTGAGATCCCTTCAGCGCACTCAACTTGCAGGCTGAAGGTGGGCGGGAGTCTAAAGTCAGTGCTTCTGAAACGGCAGTCAGGGTACAGTACCGCAACACAGATTCTGTGTTCCCTCCCCAGGTCCCAGAGTTACTGGTAGGAGCATCCGCATTTTAATAAGCCCCACCAAGTGATTCCTTTTTTTTTTTTTTAATTTTTTTTAACGTTTATTTATTTTTGAGAGACATAGAGACAGAGTATGAGCAGGGGAAGGGCAGAGAGAGAGGGAGACCCAGAATCCGAATCAGGCTCCAGGCTCCGAGCCGTCAGCACAGAGCCCGACGCGGGGCTCAAACTCACAGACCGCGAGATCATGACCTAAGCCGAAGTCGGCCACCCAACCGACTGAGCCACCCAGGCGCCCCCCAAGTGATTCTTATACATGCCAAAGTTTGAGACCCTCTGGATTAGGAGTAAATCATGAAGTTTCACTTCTGGCCAAGATGGCGGAACAGAGACTGGATTGGCCCTCCTGTTGGAAAGGCCAAAATCAAACAAACCAAACACGTGAAATGACAACTTACAAGACATTGGGCGTCAGGTAATGAAAGGTAGGGATACAGGAAAGACGGGAAATGACTAGGGTTAGCCTAAGAAATGCCCGGTCTTGGTGCCCTGAGGGGGTTCTCAGGCTGTGGTGCAGAGGGTGGAATCCAACAGCTCAGCAAATGCCCAAGCTGAGGAGATGGAGGGGAGGATTCAAAGGTAACAAGGCCAAGGCGGCAGAGTTTAAGAACGAAGTACCAGAGAGGAGAGCTGCACAGAAAGAGGTCTACAGAGGGGCCCAACTGACTTCCCAGCAGGCGCAGATTGGCAAGGGTGTGTGGAAGGAAATGACCTAAGGCTGGGGAAAGAATCACCCGAGAAAATCTTTTTCTTAAGTTTATTTATTTGTTTTTGAGAGAGACAAAGACAACGTGAGTGGGGGAGGGGCAAAGAGAGAAGGAGAGAGGGAATCCCAGCCAGGCTCCCTGCTGTCAGCATGGTGCCCAAGGTGGGGCTCGAACCCATGAAACCATGAGATCACGCCTAGAGCCGAAACCAAGAGTCAGACGCTTAACCGACTGAGCCACCCAGGTGCCCCTCATCTGAGAAGATTGTAGATGGCACAATGGAAGGTATCCGCTAGAGCTAGGAAGAATACCTGTGCTAACAAACCACTCTGAAAACTCACACACTGAGTAGAACACTCGGAAGGGTCTTGCTTCCCTACTGGAGAAGTTCTAGTTCCAGATTGAATGCTACTCTGCTCTTCTATGACAAGTTTAAAAGCAAAACCCCAAAGGATCAAATAATTCCCAAGTAATTTAACTGTGTCACAGAACAAAGTGTTCTAGTTTCCACTGTGCAACTCGCTGGCCAAATGACATCATCACTAAACTACCCTTAGAGGCTCCAATTTCATCTGTAAAGTGATTTAACCGCATTACAGAGCAAAGCTCAAAAATATCGATGGAAAGACAAGAACATCCAGCACCGAACGAGTGAAAGTACACAATGCCTCGCATCCAATAAAAGATTACCAGGCATGCAAAGAAGCAGGAAAATATGACCCAGAATTAGGAGATAAGTCAACCATAAGAAACTAGAAGAAAACTGTACTAAGGCGCATCATAGAGAAATTGCTCAAAACCCAGTGAAAAAGTGAAAAGCTTAAAAGTATCAGAGAAAAGACAATTACACACAGGGAAACAAACGTAACGATGACGATAAATTTCTCATCAGACACAATGGTAACGTGAAGACTTTAAATTTATTTTCTAATGTTTATTTTTGAGAGAGACAGAGCACGAGGAGGAGAGGGCAGAGAGAGAGGGAGACACAGAATCCGAAGCAGGCTCCAGGCTCTGAGCTGTCAGCACAGAGCCTGACGCGGGGCTGGAACTCATGGGCCATGAGATCGTGACCTGAGCGAAGTCAGCCACTTAACTGACTGAGCCACCCAGACATCCCGGAAGTGTGAAGACTTTAAAGTGTAGCAACATCTTTAAAGTCCTGAAGAAAGAAAAACCTGACAGCTAAGATTTCTATATCCAGCAAAAATATCTTTTAAAATCCAAAGGCAAAATAGAGATGTTTTCAGAAATTCAAAAGCTGAAACAATTCATCGCTAGCAGCACTCCAGGAAATTATAAAAGAAGTCCTTTGGGCAAAGCAAAATTACATGAGATGGAAATATGGCTCCACCTAACGAATGAATTGCAAAAAGAATAATAACTACATGGGTAAATAAATAAGATTTTTAACTTATTAGATAAATCTCTTTAAAATACAATTAATTGAGCCTGGGTGGTTCAGTCGGTTAGGCATCCAACTTCAGCTCAGGTCATGATCTCACGGTTCATGGGTTCGAGCCCCTCATCGGGCTCTGTGCTGACAGCTCAGAGCCTGGAGCCTGCTTCAGAGTCTGTATCTCCCTCTCTCTCTGCCCCTCCCCCATTGGCACTCTGGTTCAATTGCTCTCAAACATAAATAAACATGTAAAAAATTTTTTGAAATTATTTGAGAGAGAGAAAGAGTCAGGGAGAGGGGCAGAGGAGAGAGAGAGAGAGAGAGAGAGAGAGAGAAGGGATCTCAAGCTGAGGGACCGAGGGACTGACTGACGAGCCCCCAACATGAGGCTTGATCCCACGACCCCGGGATCATGACCCAAGCCAAAATCAAGAGTCAGACACTCAACCGACCAAGCCACCCAGACAGACACTCCTGACAAAGTAGATTTTAAAGCAAAGAAAATGACCAGAGATAAATAAATTCATTTCACAGTGATAAAGGGGGAAATGCATTAAGAAAACATAAAAATGCACCTGATTAACAAAGCTTCAACATACATTAGCCGAAAACGAATGGAACGGCAATGAGAAATAGACAAATCCACAATAATAGTCCTAGATCTCAACGCTGTGTCACAATAATTGATAAAACAAGTAGACAGAAAAAACAGCAAGGAGATTCAGTACTTGAACAATAACATCAACCAACTTGACCTACTTGGCGTTTACAAACAGTCCGCCCAACAACACCACGATATACATTCTTCTCAAGTGGACACAGCACATTTCGCAAGACAAACCATATTCGGGGTCATAAAACAAGTGCCGACAAATTTTATTTTATTTTTTTAAATATTCTTGAGAGAGAGACAGAGCGCAAGCAGAAAAGGGGCAGAGAGAGAGGGAGACACAGAATCGGAAGCAGGCTCCAGGCTCTGAGCTGTCAGCACAGAGCCCATGCAGGGCTCAAACTCACGAACCGCGAGATCATGACCTGAGCCGAAGTCGGACACTTAACCAACCGAGCCACCCAGGCGCCCCAAGTGTCGATAAATTTTAAATCATTCAAATCCTACCAAGCACATTCTCTCACCACAAGAGAATTTGGTTAGAAACTAATTACAGAAAGATACCTAGAAAATCTCCCAAATATTTGGAAAGTAATTATTGCATGTTTAAATGGTTCATGAGTCAAAGGAGAAATTAGAAATTTAGGAAGTATTTTGAGTTGAATAAAAATGTTACACAACAGGTTCCTGGGTGGCTCAGTTGGCTGAGCGTCTGACTTCGGCTCGGGTCATGATCTCACAGTTCATTAGTTCAAGCCTCGCATCGGGCTCTGTGCTGACCACTAAGAGCCTGGAGCCTGCTTTGAATTCTGTGTCTCCCTCTTTCTCTGCCCCTCCCCTGCTCATTCTCTCTTTCTCTCTCTCTCAAAAATAAATAAACATTTAAAAAATGATACATAACATATCCAAACGTGTGAGATTCAGCTAAAGAAGTGCTTAGGAGGAATGTATAGTTTTAAATTCTTCTATTAGAAAAGGAGTTAAATTAACAACCGAAACTTCCATCTTTAAAAAATCCAGCAAAATAAACCCAAATGAAGCAGACAGGCAGAAAAAATAAAGATCGGACTAGAAATCAATGAAATAGGAAATTTAAAAAAAAAGAAGAAATCAATGAAACCAAAAGCTGGCTCTTTAATAAATAAAATTCATCAGCCTCCAGCCAGATGGATTAGGCGAAGCAGAGACAGAATTATCAATATCATAAGCGAGAAGAGTGGCATGCCTAGATTTTATAGAGATTTTAAAAATATTAAATGAGTCACACAAACAACTTCATGCCAGTAAGTTGAACAAATTAAATGAAATAGACAAATTCCCTGAAAGACACAAACTATGCTTACTCAGGAAAAAAAAAATTGCTAGCCTTGTATCTATTAAAGAAATTAAATATTTAATTAAAAAAATCAGAGAAAGGACATTTCTTTACATTGAAAACTATGAAATACTGCTGAGAGAAATGAGAAAGCTTAAGTCAATGGAAAGGTACACATTACCCATGGGCCAGAGGATTTAATATTCTGAAGATGTCAATTTTCTCCATATTGATGTATAGTGTTAAACGATCCTAACGAAAATCCCAACAGACTATTGTTTCAATTGACTAATTCACTCTCGTGTTCATATGGAAATGGAGAGGACTTAGCATTACCTGATTTCATGACTTGTTATCAGGCTGGAATAACCAATATCACATGGTGTTGGCATCAAAAAGAAAATTCAATCGACATAAGAATAGAGTCCGAAAATAGATCCAAAAATATATGAAGAACTTTTTTTTATTTACAAAGGCACAAAGGCAATTCAGTCAAGAAAGGGGCAGGGGCGCCTGGGTGGCGCAGTCAGTTGAGCGACCAACTCTTAATTTCCGTTCAGGTCATGATCCCAGGATCGTGGGATCGAGCCCGTCATTGGGCTCCACACTCAGCATTAAGCCTGCTTAAGATTCTCTCTCTCTGTCTCTCCCCTGACCCCCAGCCTTCTGTCCCGCTTGTGAGCTCTCTCTCTCTCTCAAATAAAAATATAAACGGGTAATCATTTCAATAAATAGTATCGGAATAACCAGGTATCCACATTCAAAAAGTGATCCATGTCTAACACTTTACACAAAAATAACTCAAAATGGACCATAGATCTAAACAGGATACCAGGGGCGCCTGGGTGGCTCAGTCGGTTAAGCGGCCGACTTCGGCTCAGGTCATGATCTCGCAGTCTGTGAGTCTGAGCCCCGAGTTGGGCTCTGTGCTGACGGCTCAGGGCCTGGAACCTGCTTCAGATTCTGTATCTCCCTCTCTCTGCCCTTCCCCTGCTCATACTCTGTCTCTATGTCTCTCAAAAATAAATAAACGTTAAAAATATTTTTAAAAAAATAAAAAAAATAAACAGGATACCAAAAATTAGAAAAATTCTTTAAAAAAAAAGAGAGAGAGAGAGAGAGAGAAAATCCTTGTGAATTAGGGGTAGGCAAAAAGTTGTTGGATATATCAAAAGTACAATCCAAAAAGAAAAAAATTAATGAATTAGACTTCTTAAAAATTAAAAACATTTGTTCTGATGCACCTGGGTGGCTTAGTTGGTTAAGCGTCTGACTTCAGCTGAGGTCATGATCTTGAGGTTCCTAAGTTTGAACTGGGATTCTCTCTCTCTCTCCCTCTCCCTCTCTCTCTCTCTACCCCTTCACTTGCGTGCACTCTTTCTCTCTCTCTCAAAAAAAAAAAATAAATAAACAACAAAAAAAAGTTTGTTCTGCAAAAGACACTGTTAAGAGAATTAGGAAACTTCGCAAACCACATATCACATAAAGGACTTGTATCTAAAACATATAAAAAAATACTCTCACACGTTAACGAGAAGCAAGCAAACAACACAAAAGGGACAAAAGACACTTCGCCAAAGAGGAAGGCAAAGAAGTACGTGAAAAGATGTCCAACATCATTATCCACTAATAGGTACAGTAAACCCCCAATGAAATATCCTTACGTACGTCTTGGGATAATGAAAATCCCTGAGTGCTGGCAGGGATGTGGACTAGCTGTGGTTCTCGGGCACCGCGGATGGGAATGGAAGATGGTACAACCCCGTTGGACAAGACTCCTTTAAACAAACACCTACCAGAAGACCAAGCCACTCCGGGCCCGGCTATCTACCCAAGAGAAAACAAAGTACACGTCCGTACAAAGCCTTGCAAGCAGGTGTTTGTAGCAGGTTTAGTTGGAGTGGCCAAAACGTGGAAACAACTCAAATATCCATCAACGCTTCAACAAGTTTGTAGATACACATACTGCTGTGATCCATACAATGGAATACACCTCAGCAATACCACAGAATGAATTACCGATGAAGGCAGCGATGGCTATTCATCTCCAAATACCAATGCTGACCGAAAGAAGGCAGGTGTAAAGGAGCACGTATTGTACCATTCCCTCTATGTAAAACCCAAGAAAGTGGAAACTAAGCCATCATAACACAGACCGGAGCCCCAGGGGGCAGGTGGGAGGGAGGGAGTTGGACAGGGAGAGAGGAATTTCAAAATTTAGTGTACCCCGTTCCAGACTCCATAGCAGCTGTTGCCAATGTTTTGGCATCGTGATGCTTTCCTGCATACCCGGGCATGGAGGAGCCCCATTTCTGTCTGCCCCGAGTCCTTCTCCTTGGATCTCCCATCGGGCAAGCGAGCATCTGGCACTCACTCCCACATCTCCTCTACAGAAGGGTCCCATTCGTCCACCACAAAGGCTCAGACCCCGCCCCCGCTCAAATCCAGCTTGGGTGGTTTGAGAAGTGTCCGGGAAATTCACCACTTTCCCCATCTCACCCATCTCCCTTTCTGTAGTCCTCATCTCCCAAAACAAGGGGCTTGCAGAGAGGGCATGATGGCAACAGCTGACCGCAGGAGTGACAAAACTGACTTGTGGGCAAACAGATCGTGGGGGCTGTTCACTGGGGGAGGGACAGCCTCATGTGGAAAGCATGATGGCGGAGATCTTTGTCTATTTGGTTCTTCGATATGTTCCAAAAACCTAGAACACTATTTGGCATATAGTAGATGTTCAATAAGTACCCACAGAAAGGATGAACAATAAACCTCTTACATGATTCTTCTTTTTCTTTTTCTCGTCAAAGGACCATTTGTTGTTGTTGTTGTTGTTGTTGTTTTCATTGCTTTGTAGCTCTGTTGTTCCACTGAGAGCAAAGACCGATGTAAGATCATCTGTTCACAGCCTATCCTTGCAGTGCAAATGATTTCAAATCAGGGCCTGGCAGACTGGGGGCCATCAGAGGGATCATACCTGAAACATTAGGTCCTGGCAGTATGGATCCCAGGGTGGAGATGGGAGGGGGCTTGAACAGAAAGTGCCAGACTTCCGAGTCCTGGGAATGCTGAATGCTGGCTTTGGGGGAGTAGGACCCATAGGTCTTTGGATTTTGTTAAAGAGTACGAGCGGTGTGTTTCTGTGATTTTGGGTATGTTGTGAAAATTAAACTCCATCGGCATGGTTTATTAGCTGCATAATGCTAATTACCTATTTACACGAGCTGCTTGCCACTAATGCTGGATTAGCAGACACACGATGAAATCGCACGTACCTCGGTCACATCCAAGTCATATGGACTCCAAGGCTTTATTCCATTAGGAAACGCTATGAAGGATTTGGTCTCCTAAACGGCTCAAGCATTTGCCCACAACTTTAAGAGGCTTCCTTTAGTGGATTTCAAATCCCAGCCAACATTAGCCACTGGGAAACAACAGGATATCTGGGATTTGCTTAAAAAAATGATCCGGGACAAAACAAAGGGGCTGGAGGGGGAAGGACGCACGAAACAAGATCAATGAAATGCCAGTGATTGTTGGGAGCTGAGTGATGGACGTTCCTTACATAATTACCTCTATTTTATGTCTGTTTGAACATTATTTCCATAAAAAGGTGTGTGAGGAGGCTACTTTGGCATAGCTTAGGAGAGTACAGACCACACTCAAGGAGACCTGGGGGTAGAGAGGTCTCAATTACTAGACACCTGCATTTGCCCATTTGCACCTCCCAACACTAAAAAGTTCTCACTTGAACAATTAATATTCAGTGATCCATTTTTTCTATCTACCTACCTATCCATCCATCCATCCACCTACCTACCCATCTTATCTATCAATCTATCTACCCATCTACCTATCCATCCATCCATCCATCCATCCATCCATCCATCCATCATCTCTATCTATCTATCCATCCATCCATCCATCCATCCATCCATCCATCATCTCTATCTATCTATCCATCCATCCATCCATCCATCCGTCCATCATCTCTATCTATCTATCTATCATTTATCTATCACTCTTGGATCAGTTGAATCAGAACATCTGAAGGAAGGACCGCACATATTTTAAGGAACCCAAGAGACTCTAATGTGCAGCCAGGCCTGAGAACCACCAGTTAGGGAAAGTTTCTGAGGGTGAACCTCAGGTCAATATTTTTAGAATAAAACAAGCCACTGTGACACGTCTGTGAGGGGACCGACTACACATAGGGAGGCCTGGGTGGCGGTCACAGTCACCCCACTTACGAAGCGCCCCCATTCCTTCATGCACGTCAACTCCTGCTGCCTCACAGCTTTCTTATGGAGAAATTGTGGCTGGAAGAGACGAGAGGTAAATCTCACAGATCAAATGGCTTCCAAGGGGCTGGGCTGGGATTCAAACTCAACCAGCCAAGTCTTTCTACTCCAACAGGAAAATTAAGAGGTGCATGGCTCTTGAACGCTCTCTCCTCCTCAGCCCACCCAGTTTCTTCCCCTCCCCAGTCTCACCTGGAGAGCTTACTGCCTCACTCTTGTGACCTACATGTCAGCCGAAGCAACATCTTCTTCCCTGTTTCTCCAAGTCGCTCCCATTTCTGCTCATGAATGTTCAAAACCGGTTACAAAATGGCAGCCTTCTGTTGCCAACACCCACTTTGGGCATATCTATAAAAATCTGTCCTTTTTTCCTTTATTTAAATTTTCCCTTGATTAAAAACATGTTCACCACATTCCATATGTCATGTTTCTAGCCTTGTATTTGGTCAGGTATCAGAGTGGTATGACATCAAACAGACTGAGCTGAGTAACCAAAATTAATTCCAAAATAACTCAGGTTCTTGACCGCAAGTTTAATGTGTAAGATGTACGATAACTACAGCATAAGGGGAAGGGCCAAGGCACCTGCATTAGGAGAAGGTCTCCATGTTCCGTGAGAATTGGCACCATATTGATTCTAAGTAAACTGAGAGCAGGTGTGTGCAGTATTTATATTGTAACCTCTAGAGCCATTTAAAAAACCTATTTTTTTTAATTTTTAACGTTTATTTATTTTTGAGAGAAAGAGACAGAGCGTGAGCAGGAGAGGGACAGAAAGAGAGGGAGACACAGAATTGGAAACAGGCTCCAGCCTCTGAGCTGTCAGCACAGAGCCCAACGCGGGGCTTGAACTCAAAGCAGTGAGATCATGACCTGAGTTGAAGTCGGACGCCTAACTCACTAAGCCACCCAAACACCCCTAAAAAAAAAAAAAAAAAAAAAAAAACAAACCTATTTTTGAAAAAAAGGTAGAGTCAAAAACACAAAAGGAAAATTGAGGTGGAATTTTAAAAAGGCAGAAAAGTGGAAACCAGGGAACAAATTTTAAAAAGAGAGAGACAACAAAAAGAAAGCAAAGAGTAAAATGGCAGGTAGACCTAAATCCAATACATAAACAAAAAGATACTGATTATACCAATGGATTTTTGAAAATTATCCAAATATATGTTGTTTACAAAAAACTCACTTCAAATGATATTAGTATGTTAAAAGTAAATGGATGGAAAAAGATAACAGTATGCAAACATGGTCACCAAAAAGTTGGAGTGGCTATATATATTATAAAATTATATTAAATTAGAACAAGCAGATTCAGAGCAAAGAAAAGTACCAGGGATGACGAGGGACATTACATAATTATACAGGGTCAATTCACCAGAAGACAGAACAATCATAAACGTATATGTACCTAATAACAGAGCTTCAAAAATTATAAAGCAGAAGGCTACAGAATGGAAACGAGAAAGAGAAATGGACACATTCAGAATCTGTCAGGAGACTTCACCTCCTCTCTCAGTAATTGAAAGAACTAGTAGAGAGAAAATCAGCAAAGTTCCAACCATAAAGTTGAAATTTTCCATCAGCTCAAAACTGATAGAACACAACAGCCATAAACCAACTGAATCTAATTAACATTTATAGAACACTCCACCCAACAACAGCAGAATAGACATTCTTTCCAAGTACACATGGAACATTCACAAGGACCGAGCATATGCTGGATCGTAAAACAAACCTTAACAAATGCAAGTGAATTGAGATCATACAATGTATGTTCTCTGATCACAATGGAATGAAAGTTAAAAATCAGTAACAGGAAGGGATGGCCGTCTTTAGTCCCTCCATGCTTTGGGGTGGGGCTGAGGGCTCGGCTCAGCTCTCAGTACCCCTCACACCTCCACTCTGCAGTTTGCTCACCTTGAGGCCCTGCCCAGTCTTTCATTTATTTCCAGGTGAAACATGCCTTTCAGACGCAAGGCAACTCAAAAGAGACCCTCAGTCCAGTCAGGGTGGCTGGGACCAGGTGGGAAAATGGGAATAGAGGCAAGGTGGTGAAACAGTGAGGGAGTGTGGGAGCCGGGATACCCGGCAGTGTGAGGCCCCCAGAGAGCTGTTAAAATACCCTGATGCCCCAGACCCCATCTCAGGCTTTATGAGGTCCAAGCATTAGAATGTATTAGAAGCTCTCCAAGGCAATTAAAAAATTTTTTTCAATGTTTATTCATTTTTTGAGAGAGAGACAGAGCATGAGCAGGGAGGGGCACAGAGAGAGGGAGACACAGAATCCGAAGCAGGCTCCAGGCTCTGAGCTGTCAGCACAGAGCCCAACACGGGTTCGAACCCATGAGCTGTGAGATCATGACCTGAGCCGAAGTCGGACGCTCAACCGACTGAGCCACCCAGGCGCCTCTCTCCTAGGCAATTTTAATGTGAAATCCGGGTTAAGAAGCTTCCTTAAGTCAGGGGTCATCAAACTTTTTCCATAAAAGGCCAGATATGAAACATTTTAGGCTTGGCAGGCCACATATGACCACTGTCACTTCTCCTATTCCTCCTTCTTCTCCTCTTTTTTCCTATAATCCTTTAAAAACATACAAACTATGCCTAGCCCATGTGCAGTACGAAGACAGGCAGCAGGCTGGGCTTGGCCCACAGGCTGTACTTGGCTGATCTCACTCCTGGCTCGACTGCTCGGAAACACGAATCGTTGGACCAGAAATGAGTAGACACTGGGGTGTACAGGCAAACAGTGTGCTCCGTGTGGGGAACCCAAAAGTGGACGGCACATGTCCCCACCCCCAGGGACGGGGCGGGGAAGGGTTTCCGGGTGGTTTAAGAGAAGGTTCTAGAAAGAAGGGAAGAGAGGAAGGTGCTGAAGAGGGCACTGGCAGGGAGCTGGGTGATGATTCTGAGGACCTCGGCCACCAAAGGGGAGCTGGGGATGGGGAGATGGGCAAAAGACCACAGCAAACCGCCTCGTTCTAGAGACCAGAGTCCAGACTCGCAGACTCCACTCACGCTCTCCCTGCCCCCAGTCAGTCACCACTCAAGCTAACCCTCCCATTGGGGCCAGCAAAGACATGGCTTTGATGGCATCCAGGAATTTTCCATCTGAGCACCTCATCTGGAAAACCCACTCTGTGCCCGGGAGCTCCCATACGCCTAGAAAAGGACCCTTGGGGACTTGGACTCCTGGTCAGATGGCCGGGTGGGGGCGTCCCCTCCCACTCTGTATCTATTCTTCGGGCTCAGGGAGTGAATTAAGGTTGCACTGAATCACTAAAGACTCCCCCAGCCTCCCTTGCCACCGAGGATTTTACAGAACAACGCGGAGCAGCCCAAACTATCAGACCCCTGCGCAGAAGCAATCATTAACCTTCTCACGTGCGTAGTCCCAAATATTTGGTGTGTTTCTACGAACTGGGCCAATAACATCCACGACTCTGTATTTCAGGTGTGTTTTCAAAACAGTTAGGGGTAGAGGAGGAAAAACGAAACCAAACACACGACCAGCCTAGGTTCTCATAAGAAAACCTGACGAGCGCTGCCGGGTCTGCTGCATGAAAGTAGTGGGTGATTTCATGCAAAGTAATTCTGTCCACGGGGCTCCATTTCAAAGTAAAGGATGGAGCTTCCTTACCGAGTCTCTCGTTCTTAATTGCAGGGAGAAAAAACTTGTCAGTCAGCTTTATAATTACCCGCCCCCGCCCCCGACATCTCCTGATCACAGAAAGGCAGGAGAGCCAACGTGACTGGCAAAGAATGAGTCCCTGGGGGAAGAAAATCAGATTCTCCCCTTCAATGCAAAGCAGGGGGGTGGGGGAGGAGCAGCTCCAGGGCTAATCAAGTTTGCCCTCGAGCCAAGCAGGCCTATCTCTGGTTCACTGCCAGCAGCACTCCCCTCCCCCCCACACTACCTTGTTGCCATGACATGTGAGTGGGCAGAGAGGACTTCAGGCCCCAGAAGGAGGGTCTGTGTTACTATTGCTGGACGTTATCAGGAGAGGAGGAACTTAAAACCCAATCTCTGGGCAGAATGAGAGCCACCACCTGATGGGGCAAAGACCGGTGAGAAGGGTATCTAAGGGCTTGTCTTGATATATAAATGCTTACGTCAGTGAATAATCTGATTTTAATCCAAGGAGGAAAAACAGGTCCTCCAATACAGATCGGGCACCACCCAGTGGCAGCTCCCGGAATTACAAGCACAGGTGTTAACTGGATTCAGCTACTTTTTTGCAAAGCTAACTCCTAGAAGTGAACAAAAGTACAGCCCCGCCCCCCAGCTTGTCTTTCACGACCACCTTGCTATAATGATGCACCCACCTCTGGTGTTTTGGTCTCTACAAAGGGCTGACACAAATAATGCTAATAAAATTCGTGTGGCCTTCCTTTCAGAATGTACAAAACTCTTTCACGTAAATGACCTCAAACCACGGGCAGCAGGTGGGCAGGCGGGCGTAGTGACCCCCATCGTATTAAGAAAGGAAATTAAGGGGCGCCCGGGTGGTTCAGTCATTTAAGCATCCGACTCTTGATCTCGGCTCAGGTCACAATCTCACAGTTTGTGAGTTCAAGCCCCGCGTTGGGTGCTGCGCTGATGGTGCGGCGCCTGCTTGGGATTCTGTCTCTCCTTCTCTCTCGGCCCCTCCTCTGCTGGTGCTCTCTCTCTCTCCCTCTCAAAAATAAAAAATAAAATAAAAACTTAAAAAAAAAAAGAAAGAAAAGAAATTAAGAACCAGAAAGACAAGGTAACCTGCTCAAGGTCAAAGATGAGTTAACAGCGAAGCCAGCACCGAAACCTCTCAGGTCCAAGTTCAGCACGGCTCCCTCTCAACGCACATCTCACAGGAGTGGCTGACCCACGGGCCTGGCTGCAGCTCGAGCCACCTGAGGAACTTCAGAAACATCCCAGTGCCCAGGTCGCACGTCCAGAAGCCGATGTAACCAGCGAGGGGGTAATACCTGGGCCTGGGTATTTTATAAAGCTTTGCAGACAAGTTTCAGGGGCAGCCAGGGTTGAAAAACCATGGTGCAGGACCCTTTCCTAATAAAAACTCTCGAGAAAGTCGGGATAGAAGGAACATACTTAAACATCATAAAAGCCATATATGAAAAGCCCACAGCTAATATCATCCTCAACGGGGAAAAATTGAGAGCCTTTCCCCTGAGATCAGGAACACGACAGGGGTGTCCACTCTCGCCACTGCTATTTAACATAGTGTTGGAAGTCTTAGCATCAGCAATCAGACAACAAAATAAAATAAAAGGCATCAAGATTGGCAAGGAGGAAGTCAAACTTTCACTTTTTTGCAGATGACATGATACTTTACATGGAAAACCCGACAGAAACCACCAAAAGCCTACTAGAACTGATCCATGATTTCAGCAAAGTTGCAGGATACAAAATCAATGTACAGAAATCGGTGTCATTTCTATACACCAACAATGAAGCAGCAGAAAGAGAAATAAAGGAGCTAATCCCTTTCACAATTGCATCAAAAACCATAAAATACTTAGGAATAAACCTAACCAAAGATGTGAAAGACCTCTACACTGAAAACTATAAAAAATTTATGAAGGAAATTGAGGAAGACACAAGGAAATGGAAAAACATCCCATGCTCATGGATCGGAAGAATAAATATCGTTAAAATGGCAATACTACCCAAAGCAATCTACACATTCAGTGCAATCCCAATTAAAATTGCACTAGCATTCTTCTCAAAGCTAGAGCAAACAATCCTAAAATTTGTATGGAACCACAAAAGACCCCGAATAGCCAAAGTAATACTGAAGAATAAAACCAAGGCGGGAGGCATCACAATCCCAGACTTTAACCTCTACTACAAAGTGGTAGTCATCAAGACTGTATGGTATCGGCACAAAAACAGACATATAGACCAATGGAATAGAATAGAAAACTCAGAAATGGACTTGCAAGTATATGGCCAACTAATCTTTGACAAAGCGGGAAAATGTATCCAATGGAAAAAAGACAGCCTCTTTAACAAATGGTGCTGGGAGAACTGGACAGCAACATGCAAAAGAATGAAATTAGACCACTTTCTTACACCACTCACAAAAATAAATTCTAAATGGATAAAAGATCTGAATGTGAGAGAGGAAACCGTCAAAATCCTAGAGGAGAAAGCAGGAAAAAGCCTCTTTGACCTAAGACGCACCAATTTCTTACTCGACACGTCTCCAAAGGCAAGGGAATTAAAAGCAAAGATGAACTACTGGGACCTCATCAAGATAAAAAGCTTCTGCACGGCAAAAGAAACAACCAACAAAATGGATAGGCAACCAACGGAATGGGAAAAGATCATCGCAAATGACATATCGGATAAAGGACTAATATCTAAAATCTATAAAGAACTTACCAAACTCCACACCCGAGAAACGAATAATCCAGTGAAGAAATGGGCAGAAGATATGAATAGACATTTCTCCAAAGAGGACATTCAGAAGGCCAACAGACACATGAAACGATGCTCAATGTCACTCATCATCAGGGAAACACAAATCAAAACCACACTGAGATACCACCTCACACCAGTCAGAGTGGCTAAAATAAACAAATCAGGAAACTATAGATGCTGGCGAGGATGTGGAGAAACAGGCACCCTCCTACACTGTTGGTGGGAATGCAAACTGGTGCAGCCGCTCTGGAGAACTGTGCGGAGGTTCCTCAAAAAAATGAAAATAGAGCTACCCTATGACCCAGCAATAGCACTGTTAGGAATCTACCCAAGAGACACAGGAGTGCTGATGCATAGGGGCACGCGTACCCCGATATTCATAGCAGCACTTTCGACAATAGCCAAATCATGGAAAGAGACTAAGTGTCCATCAACTGATGAATGGATAAAGAAGATGTGGTATATATATATACAATGGAATACTACGCAGCAATGAGAAAGAATGAAATCTGGCCATGTGTGGCAACATGGATGGAACTGGAGGGTATTATGCTGAGTGAAATAAGTCAGGCAGAGAAAGACAGATGCCATATGTTCCCACGCATAGGTAGGCTTTGGAAGACCTAGCAGAAAACCAGGGGGGAGGGGAAGAGGGGAAGGAAGGGGAAAAAAAAGCCACAGAGAGGAAGGAAGACATGACATGGGAGACTCTCAAAGACTAAGAACAAACTGAGGGGAGAAGGGGGTGTGGGAGGGAGGAGAGTGGGTGATGGGCACGGAGGAGGGCACTTGTTGGGATTATCACGGGGTGTTGTATGGAAACCAAATTGACAATAAAGTATTCAAAAAATTTTAAAAATGCGTGATGGGTATTAGGGAGGGCACTTGGAATGAGCACTGGGTATTGTATGTAAGTGATGGATCACTAAATTCTACTCATTCTAAATCATTTTGCACCGTATGTTAACTAACTTAGATTTAAATTTAAAAAAAAAAATGGATACTAAAAAAAAAAAAAAGAAAGAAAAAAAAGAAAACCACAGTGCAGGAGAACTCTAACAAGAGGAAGTAAAGCAATTACCCATCTCAGGAGGCTTTATGGCCACTAAAACACCGCAGACACCAGGAACCGTCCTGAGCATCACAGAGGCAGAATCCCGAATGCCCTTCTGAGAGCCGTCTGAATACACGCAGACACATCCAGACACACATGGACATACATACAGAGAGACATCCACGCAAAGACACACACAGACACACGTGTGACAGCTTGATGATAACATAAAGGGTCCATTATGCTTTTCTGGATTAGGACTGGCCCTCTTTTGTAAATAATTCATACCCGCACCTAAACGGGGACTACTGGGTTCCTACCGCTCCAGGATTATAGGACCCCCCCCACCCCCCATATCTACTGGATGGTCTTCATCACTCGTGTCAGATAGCAGAACTCAGGAAAGTCTCCCAAGCCCTGGCCTGTTCCCTGCTTTCTCCGATCCGAGGACTACAGCCTCCAGAGGGGTCTCCGGTCAGCCAGTCCACACTGCCCAGGAAGAGGTTGCCAGGTCAGCGGGGTTAGCTGTGTGTTCGAGTCCAGTCTCCACTGTACACCCATGGCCGAGAGACGGCACCCCAACACAGCTTCAGATCCTCTGGGCATGAGTGCAGAACGTTCCTTCATTCATTCAACTAATATTTATTAAGCACTTGCTACGTGCCAGGCTCTGGACATATAGCAGTGAACCAAACACGAAAAATCTCTAGAAGGTTCCATTCTAGTTGAATGACAGGGGAAAAAAAAAAAAGATAAAAACCAACACACATTAGCAAGGTGTTGGGAGCCATTTTGGGCTCACAGGTTGAGACCCCTCCCTGTGTGGAAAAGGCGGTTGAGGCAAAGCTCCCGCCGGCCAAAATGGCGCCCAGTCTTACCTCCTTCTAAATAATTTTTCAGGCTTGGATTTCTTGAGCTATTCTCCTTGGCCCCAAGGAATGTATGCTCTTTTGTTTTATGGCATTTAGATAAAAAGGAAGGACCTGGAGCGCGATGCTTTGATGGATTACACCTGAATGAGAGTAGGCTGGCCAGAAGTCATCTTAAAGTTGCGTCTTGGGGATGGGCTGCACAGATTGATAGAGGTTATGAGCTGGCTGGATATTGGTGTGACTTGTGTAAACGTTGAGCCCCTATTACGAAAATTCACTCATTCACAAGCAAAGAACAAGCACTGGGAATTCTGTCCTTGCCGATGGGTGGCACCTCCCCCGTTGTGGTTGGAAGAATAGGCAGAAGGACTCCTGGCCTGTTTGTAGATAATCAACATAGGCAGGCCTAGGTAACTCCCTGTTCTCTCCCCCTGCCTTAAATTTATATGCTAATTAACCTGAAAACAACTTGCAAGATTGAGGAAATCCCCACTTTGCTGATAAAAACACATTATTGTTCAAACTATGCTT
The DNA here is from genome assembly GCA_030068075.1 of Paguma larvata. Classification (NCBI taxonomy): domain Eukaryota; kingdom Metazoa; phylum Chordata; class Mammalia; order Carnivora; family Viverridae; genus Paguma; species Paguma larvata. Next base: position 19,308,386 of record CM057843.1, read on the forward strand.
GCTGACGGGATGTCACTCATTGTAATGTCACTCACTACTTTTAAATAAAGACACTGAGACCAGCAGAGCGGAGATGCCAGACTGGCCAGAACTGCCTGCTTGGTCATCAGACCACATCTCGTGGCTCTCTCGTTCCTTTCGCCTAACTGTCCATCCTTCAAGGACCCCTGGACTCAGCTGGAGCTGGACTCTGACACCCACCTCCTCACTGGGGGTGTGGCAAGGTTCTAGAAGCACATGCGAGGAGCGCCTGGCTCAGTCGGTTAAGCGTCCAACTTTGGCTCGGTCATGATCTCACAGTTTGTGGGTTCGAGCTCCGCGTCGGGCTCTGTGCAGACAGCTCGGAGCCTGAAGCCTGCTTCGGATTCTGGGTCTCCCTCTCTGCCCCTCCACCACTCGTGCCCTCTCTCTCAAAAACAAATCAAAATATTTTAAAAAATTTAGAAGCACCCACGGAACTCTGAATAGTGTTGTGGCCTCTTCTTTGGAAACACAATCTGACAGGCAGGAAGAGGCGATGTGAGTGTCCGGCAGGTGCCCAAGGACACACACCAAGAGGCGGTTCCACTCCCACTGTCCCCACAGAGCCAGGTGTCCAGGAGCCCAACAGCCTGACACCCCGATCCTGCCACAGGCCAGCACTGCAGGAGGCCAGAGGCCCAGTGAGCGCTCAGTGCTGAGAGGCCTCATCTGTCCTACGCAGACGCTGGCTTCGAGTCTCTAGCGACCCCCTGACACACACTGCGAGTCCGAACCCCCAAGCACGGATGCTTTGCAGGAACACGTGATGGATGGGCCCTGACACTCCGTAACTCTCTCAGAGGTGTGGACTTTGGGCGGGAGTGGGGGGGAGAGCCCACACTGGATCCAAGCCAGTTCTGCTGCTGTGTGTCTCTGGGAAAGCTACCTGACTGCTCTGAGCCTCAGTTTCCCTAGCCGGTGCCCAGCTGCAGAGCCCTGACCTGGCCCAGCCCGGCGTGCCGCTGAGGACGGTGCTGGCGGCGGGGCGCCCACGGAGAGGGAGGCCGCACCACGTGGCTGGCACACGGCTGTCTCACTGGCCCTCACTTGCCACCCCCGAGACGGGCGGGCCACGCGTGTACCGTGCCCACGCGCGGCTCGCCCAAACGCAGCATGCCTGGACCAGGAGCCCTGCGTTCCAGAAGGGCCCTTTCCCAGCAGCCGAGCTAGGCAGAGCGGCCGAGTATGACAGGATTAGGTTAATAGGTCGTGGCCGGTGGCCTGTCCGGGTCTCGGATGGAGGCATTTTCCAGCTGGTGATTAAGAGGCAGGCCCTGCAGGACTCAGGCTCATTGCCGTGTAATTGGACCTCCTCCCGGATGCCGGCTGAGGCAGGAGAGGTTAAGTACATCTCCCAAGACCGCGAAGGCCATCGGGCTGCCGTCAGGGCTCCTCGGGGATGGTTCCAGGATGCCGGGAAGTGGCGGGCACTCCGGGGACAGCACTGGAGCCCAGAGCCCTTTCAAATGTCCACGGGTGGGGGGGGAGGGCTGCGAGGGGGGTGCCGTCCCCTTGTCCTCAGCATCCACCCAGCGCCGCCCGCGGGCCTCGAGCCCAAAACACAGGCTTGGGGGCCTCGCTGAGAGGGGTGACAGCCGGAACCTCGGAGGTGGGGGGGGCGGGCCAGGGTCCTTCAGCTGAGGTGTTGAGGAGGCTGGAAGGAATGAGGCGGCAGCGTGTCTAAGCGGCCAAGTGCAGGCATCTACACCCAGCTTCTGCCATTTACTGGCTGAGCGCCCATGGGCAACGTCCTACCCTCTCTGTGCGTCAACTTCCTCATCTGTGCGATGGCAATAATTGGATCACCTATGTCATCGGTTGCAGTAAACATTTAAATGTTTATTCTTGAGAGAAACAGGGAGAGAATGAGTGGGGGAGTGGGAGGGAGAGGAGGACAGAGGATCCGAAGCCGACTCCGCACTGACAGCACAGAGCCCAAAGCGGGGCTCGGACTCACGAACGCTGAGATCACGACCTGAGCTGAGGTGGGACGCCTAACCGACTGAGCCCCTCAGGCGCCCCTCCACTTTTAAGTCTTCAGTTTTAGCCGTTGGTTCACAATTAAATTTCAGATGGATTAAAGAACTGAGGATTCAGAAAGAATCTAAGAACTAAAAGATAGGAGAATGTGAGCCCACGGTCAAAATTTAAGACTCTGTGACTCAAAAACACTCTAAATAAACGATAAAATTCAATGTTACATTTTCTCTACAACACAGAGAACAGATGTGAATATCCGACAGTCTACATTCATTCTGATGTATAAAGGGTCAATGACCCTACGTTATAAATAAAGCTTACAAGTAGATAGTAAAAGACCACGGTCCCAGCGGAGGAAAAATAAAATACACAGTGTATGAATCGCAAGGGAGACACACAAGAGAAGAAAGGCAAGTAGTTGGCGAACTTTAAAATGTCTATTTTTTTGGTAACCAAAAAAAAAAAAAAAAAGTAAAATAAAACAATTACAAGGTAACTTTGCGTTGACAGAAATCAGCTTTAAATAGTAATATCCAGTTATGAGGAGACCTTACATAACTCGTGTCTGCAGAGGGGAGGTCGTGTGGTCGTTATCTTTTCGGAAGGAGAATTTAGTGTTACAACCTGGCACAGTTTTGGCCCAAACATTTCACGTCCAGAAATTTTACCCAGGAAAAAAACCATACATGTGTACAAAATGTATCATCCAGATTGCTGATTCAAGCAGGGGGCCGTTGGTCACATTAATGATGTCATACGTGTTAAGGTGGACACCGGGGAGTCTGTTAGAGGGACGCATAGGTAGCATTTTCTTTCTCTTTATTTTTTTTTTTAATTTATTTTTGAGAGACAGAGAGAGAGAGAGAGAGAACACACAAGGGTGGGAGGGCAGAGAGGGCAGAGAGAAAGAGAATGATCCCACAAGATCAAGTTAGGCACAGAGCCTAACTCAGGGCTCAAACCCACAAACCGTGAGATCATGACCTGCGCCGAAATCAAGAGTCGGACGCTTAACCGACTGAGCCCCCCAGGTGCCCTGACAGTATTTTCCAAACTGGCCACCTCTCTCAAGTCCAAGGGGTTCCCTGAGCTGATTCAGCAGCTGCCCGTGGCGGGGGAGTGGGAGACCTGTAGGACGGGAGAAAACCAGGGGCCACGAGCCGGAAAGGCTGGGAGCTTCCACTCCCGTTCCAACGAGTCCCGTTCCACCTTTAGGCTGGTGGGGCAAATCCCTTAAAGAACGCGTTCTAGAGCTAAAACAGTCAGCGAGACCTTGGTGTAGGACGGCACCGTGGCAGAACAGGCGTGGGGGTGGGGGTCGGGCGGACTTAGTGATAGTTCAGGTTCAGCTACGAAACCAGCTAGCTGTGTGACCTCAGGCAAGACACCCGACCCCTCTGTGCCTTGGTTTCCGTACCCATTAAATGAGAAGAAAGGCTCCTATCTTACTGTTACTGCTGCGGGAAGCTCGGTAACACACACTACGCGCCCAGGGCTCGGCACGCAACAGCTGGCGGCGGTTACTGTTCGGTGAGATGCAGTGTTGACAGAGGCGCTGGACGGAGACCACGCGGGGCACGACCGTCCACGTGTCAGCGCGTGACCGATGGCGTGTGCGAGAATGCAGGTAAAATGCTAGCTCTCGTGTTTGCTGGTCGTCGCCCTACAGGTGGTCTGGGGTTAGCACTTCTTGCTTCCTCTCCCAAAAGTGCCTGGATACATTACCAACACCCTGCATCTCTTGCGGCGGCGGGGGGGGGGGGGGCGGGGGGGGTGTCATCTGATAATATTGACTGACGTTCCTTTTTATGATGTCCCCGCAGTCTAGACAGAGCCAGACTTCACCTGGAGTCTACCGGGCAGGTCGGATTTATCTCATTTTCAGCCTTTTTTTTTTTTTAAAGATTTATTTATTTTTGAGACAGAGACAGAGCATGAGTGGGGGAGGGGCAGAGATAGAGGGAGACACAGAATCTGAAGCAGGCTCCAGGCTCTGAGCTGACAGCACAGAGCCCGATGCGGGGCCCAACCCCACGGACTGCGAGATCATGACATGAGCCGAAGTCGGATGCTCAACCGACTGAGCCACCCAGGCGCCCCTCATCTTCAGCTTTTATCTCATTTACAAACGCAGGACATTTAGGAGGTCGTCGACGTATTGGCGTCAAGATTTGGGGATCGTTAAATCCAGCTAGCGGTCAGTCTCCCAGGAGCTGATGGGAAGATGCTGTATCATCGCTGGGGAAGCCAGCGTCTCAGAAGCCGCGAGGACAAGTATCTCCGAAACAGGGTGGAGGGGAGAGGGCCTGAGTGCCAGCCATCTCCCCGTCTCTTTTGATAGAAGGGCTGCTGCAAGGGGGGGTCCTTGCTCTTTTGATGGGAGAAGGCAGGACAGCAGAGGGAGCTTAGAATGCGGAAAAGGGCACGGCCTTTATAAAACGATCCCAGATTTCTGTCTTTTGAGCTGCGCTTGAGGCCGCATTATCAATCGGGCAGCCATCAAGAGGTCCATGAACTCTCCCAATCAGTCTGACCCCCGTTCTTCTCGGTCCTGGGGACCCCAGAGCTACCGATGGAGTGTGTTTTGCGAGGGATTAGGGGGCTGAAACGGTGCAGACCGACATGTCCAGACCTACGGCTGGGGGGGGGGGGGCTCTCCCATAGAACACAGACGACAGACGTGTTTTCTGTCTGTGCCGTCCAGGACGGCAGCCCCCAGCCGCGTGTAGGTAGTGAGCCATTTGAGATCCGGCTCAAGGGGAAAACAAAAACAGTGGCTTTGGCTGTTGTTTAATATCAAGCAATTTATATTGAAATAGCCAAGTGTAGGGAGCGGCTCCCTTCCTGGGCGGCTCAGAGGCAGAGTCTGGATTCCTACCGGCCTGGCTCTGAACGGCAGCTCCTCTCACGCCGCCGATACCGCACGAGTTACCGCACCTCACGGGACTTCTCTGGAAAGTGGCGTGACGTCAGCACCCACGCCTCTCCTGGGAGTCACGTGAGCTGCTGTGCGTGTTTTGTGCGTGACCTCGGCTACCGTGCTGGACGGTCTCCATCCGCACTTCCTGACCCACGGTCGGCTCTTTTCCGCCCCACTCTGTCCTCCAGAAGCAAGATCCCTGCGGACACACCGAGGACCCCCTTGCCTTGCCCCCTGGCTTCCAGGTGGGTCCGGTCACTGACAAGTGCCCACGGGAGGCTGGGCGGAGGGGGGAGAAAGTGATGCCTCTCACTGGTTTCTCTTGCCGTGGCCCGCATGTTGGTAGTCTCTTTCCTAAGTCTCTCCAGGAGCTCCATTTGAGGGCGCTTTCCGTTTCCTGACGGGCAGGGTTGATGCTATTCCCATCCTCGTCACCCCACCACCCCCACTGTGGCCACAGGACAGTGTGCGGGGGCGGCCTAGGCTCGCCGGCCCCACTGGCTTTGTCTTTCCCACCAACCCCTAAGTCTTGATCACTGATCTCAGCGTTTTCTCTGCCAGAACCCCTGCCCCCGAGGGGACCGTAGGATATACTTCGTTAGCAAGCCCACGCCAGAGAACATTCTAGTTGCTGCTTTTCTGTGCTTGCGTGGGAACAGTGAAAGCCTGAATCCATTATCCGTGGCCTAGTGAGACCAGCACTCTCCCCGCCCCACCACCACCACCAGCCTGCACATTGGTCATACCCCTAATCACGGGCCATCGCCGAGGACAACTCTGTGTCCCTAAGGAAGAAACACAGCCGTGTCTCTGCCCACGTCAGGCCTCAATGGCTGGAGAGCTGGCCAAGGCTGGGGGCTAGCTGCTGGGTGCGCCGTGTGAGGCCCAGGTGTGGGCTTGATGGAGAAGACGGAACAGCAGCTTCAAGCCCGGAGTGGTCAGTGCACTGCACCAGCGAGCACGTACTGCCTGCAAGGGGCCCGGGGCGTCTGTGAGGGTTTGTACGTGCAGGTGGGAGAGGAAGTCAGCTCAGGTCAATTTAAGGAGAAAAAAGTAATAATTGGGAGGCTATCGCGTGGGCGCCGCAACGGCCGCGAGCCGCGGCTCTGGAAATGGGCAGCTAAAAGGGAGGCCCGGCCAAAATCATGCCACAGAGCCAGTCCCGGAGCTTCTGTCTCCCACATACTGGGTTCCAGCTGGCCTCTGGGAACTGGATCCCGCAGGGGCGTTCTCCCCCGTCCCTGCTTCTCTGGGGCACCAGCTCCTGATTCAAAATCCCAGGTGGGTGGGAAGGGTTGGATGAATCAAAGCCACTTGCCCGTGTCCCTGCCGCCAGGGGACTGGGAGGGCAATACCGAGACCTTTCCGCTTCTGTGGGCTTTGTCTGACACCAGGACAAAGTGCCAGGGAGTCGCCCGGACATAGGGGTGAGATCCCGGACAGCCATTACCACGCGGGGGAGGGAAGGGGGTGCCTGAATTAACAGCCCCGCCTACAGCTTGGAGGAACTGACAGCCTCCAGGCCAGCCAGCGTCAAATATTGACGCTAATGTGCGTTAAGAACCAACCGGGGTACGTCAGTCGACCTGCAGATTTGCCACTTTTTTTTTTATTTTTTAAAGTTTTTATTTATTATTGAGAGACAGAGAGAGACAGAGCACGAGCGGGGGAGGGGCAGAGAGAGAGGGAGACACAGACTCCGAAGCAGGCTCCGGGCTCTGAGCTGTCAGCACAGAGCCCGACGTGGGGCTTGAACTCCCGAACTGTGAGATCATGACCTGAGCTGAAGTCGGACGCTCAACTGACTGAGCCACCCAGGTGCCCCAACCACATCTTTTAAAGACTTGGACTCCATCAGCTGATGATGAGGTCTGGAAAGAGACAAGACGCTGGGGCAGGTGGTCCCCAAACTGGTGTAGACACCTAAGCAGACGCCAGTACCAGGCCCAGGGTGCTCTCAGGGCACAGAGGAGGCTGGGATGGAACCCGCGGAGAAAGGCTGAGTTTTGAAGAATGAGGTGGGGGGAGGGGGGGAGGAGGAGGAGGAGGCCAATTCGGGCAGAGGGTATGGGATGAGCCCAAGGAACCGAAGTGAGGCCCCACACGGGATGCATAAAGGAACTCAAAGAGAGAGACGGACGGGAAGCTAGAGAAGGCAGAAAGCCCGGCCTGGGAGGTGGGCGGGGCCTGTGTTGCCCAGCAGCCTTCCAAGCCAAGCCAAGGGGGCCCTGCTTTCTCTTTCAGCCAGTGTTTTCAGACAGATCACGGCTCACTCCTGGGTCGTGAAATCAGTTCCGTGGGTCCCGGCCAGAAGTTTTCGAACGTGATCTAGAGTAGAAACTCAGGTTAAGTATCCATTCTTAGCAACTTTGCTTCACAGACAGAAATAGTGCAATTGTGAAATCAATTGCAACGTAAAATAATTTTTTTTAAGTTTATTTATTTATTTTGAGAGACTGAGAGAGAAAGAGTGAGGAGGGGAGGGACAGAGAGAGAGGGAGAGAGAGAGAATGCCAAGCAGGCTCTGTCAGTGCAGAGCCTAACGCGGGGCTGAAACTCGCAAACCGTAACATCAGGACCTGAGCTGAAATCAAGAGTCAGATGCTTTACTGAGCCACCCAGGCTCCCCGGTAAAATAAATTTCTTCCTGTAGGTCAACGGACAGAAGTTTAAAAGCCACGGTCATGGGCAGAAAGGTGGTTTGAAGCTTTTTAAGAAGAATGGCATGATCAGGGCGCCCGGGGGGCTCAGTCGGTTGAACGTCGGACTCTTAATTCCGGCTCGGGGCGTGATCCCAGGGGTGTGGGATCGAGCCCCAAGCCCCGGGTCAGGTTCTGCACCGAGTGTGGAGCCTGCGTGGGATCCTCTGTCTCTGCCCCTCCCTGCTTGCCCTTTTCTCGTCACCGCTCATAAATAGGTACCGGGTGTCTTTTCTCAGCGTCCTCTCTGGCCCCGCCCTGGGACTATGATACCTGACTGCTCTGTGTTCCCATCACCCCTGGGCATCCCAAGGGTCATTGCCCTGGCTTGATTGTCTCCCCAAAGCAAGCGCAGCGTCTTCCCTGTGTCCTCCGTGCGGTGCCTCACGCCGCAGGTATCAAGTGAACGAGGGAATGAGGGATCCTTCCTCCCGCCCGGTGGGGGCTCCAAGACCCCTCTTCCCACCGAAGCGTCAGACCCAAATGCTGCGTACGCACAGCACTGCGTGGCCCGTGGACCCCAGAACCTGCTGCCTTCCTGGTCCCTTCCCTCGGGGCTGTGTGCAGGGCTCTGGTTCACCCCGTGGAGAAGCAGAGGCCGGGTCTGGTCTGCGTGAGGCGCGCACTGTTTGGTCCCGTATCGGGCGGTGGTGGAAAGTCCCCAGCTGGCCCCCAGCTTGCCCGGGCCAAGGCGCCAGGCTGGCAGGTGCGGGGAAGCCCGGAGCAGGAGCTCTGAGCAGAAACTCCCGCGTCCCCCTGCAGCCCGGAGGCCTTGGGCGCCAGGCAGTCTGTGCCCAGAAGCCCCTTTACCTCCCGCCCTGCCTCTTTAACATCCGGGAGAGGAGGGTGGGGGCGGGGGGGTGGGGGGAGACACAGGCACGGGGTCTCCCACCTCAACCCAGTCCACCAGGCCCCTTCAGAGTCTGGACAGAGGTCACCAAACATTTGCTGTCAAAGGCCAGAGCGTAAATGTTTCAGATTTCGCGAACCAGATGGCCTCGGTCACACCTACTCAACTTTGCTTTTCTAGCAAGAAAGTGGCTGACACAGCAGCCAACGAATGAGCTGGGCCCTGTTCCAATAGGTCCTAAGGTATGCAAACAGTTGGTGAGGGGGCGCCTGGGGCGCTCAGTCGGTTAAGCGTTAAGCGTCTGACTTCGGCTCAGGTCACGATGAGTTCGAGCCTGGCATCGGGCTCCGCACTCTCTCCCTCTTTCTCTCTGCACCCGCCCCTGCCACTCGAGCTCAATGTTTCTCTCAAAAATAAAAATACAAAGAGTTGGTGGGCTGCAAAGTAGGGTTAGTGGACCTGCCGAGACTCCCCCAGAACTCCCCCAGCCCCCAGCCCCAGGGCAGAGTCTGGAGCAGTGGTGCCCAACTCAGGTGACGGTGTCGCCCAGTGGACATGTGGCGATGTCTGGAGACATTCGGCAGGGTGGAGGCCGGTGAAGCCTCCCCTCCCCCACAACAACAAAGAATTATCTGACCTGAAATATCAACAGCGCCCAGGCTGAGAAATTCTGCTTTGTTGCAGTAGGTTTCAGTGTGGCCATCATCACCTGGGAAACCGGTAGACGCCAACATTTTCGGCCCCTCCCCTTTTCCTACCAGATCAGCAACTGGGGACGGGACCTATCCTCTAGATTTAAAATTGTTTTTAACATTTATTCATTCTTGAGAGAGAGACAGAGTGCAAGCAGGGGAGGGGCAGAGAGAGAGAGGGAGACACAGAATCCGAAGCAGGCTCCAGGCTCTGATGAGCCGTCAGCACAGAGCCCGACTGGGGACTCACCATGAGCCACTCAGGTCGGATGTTCAACCGATGGGGCCACCCAGGCGCCCCCTATCATCTGTATTTTATTTTCTTTTAATTTTTTTTTTAACATTTATTCATTCTTGAGAGACAGAGAATGAGTGTGGGAGGGGCAGAGAGAGGGAGACACAGAATCTGAAGCAGGATCCAGGCTCTGAGCTGTCAGCACAGCCCGACGCGGGGCTTGAACCACTAACGGTGAGATCAAGGCCTGAGCTGAAGTCGGATGCTCAACCAACTGAGCCACCCAGGCGCCCCTATCATCTGTATTTTAATAGGTGCACGATTTTCTCCACACCCCCACCAACACGGAAGTCTCTTCTTTCTGGTGGACCAGTCGGCGAGGTGAACAGGTGTGACGTGATGTCTCATTATGGTTTGCGTTTGTTTTTTGCTGTTGAACTGTATGAGTTCCTTACACATTTCTGTGTATTAGCCCCTTATAAATTCTCGAACTCTCACATACGATAATGTGACTGTAGCTAACGATACTGTATTACGTACTGGAAATTTGCCAAGAGGGTAGATCTTAAGTGTTCTCGCCACCGAAAAAAGGAAAAGGGGGTGAAAAAACGGTAACTTCGTGAGGCCACAGGTAAGCTAATGAGGTTGACTGTGATGATTATTTCACAAAGGATACGTATATCAAATCATCAAGTGGTACACCTTAAATATATATAACTTTTTTAATGCTTATTAATGTTTGAGACAGAGAGAGAAAGAGAGAGAGGGAAGGAGAGAGAGAATCCCAGGCAGGCTCCGAGCCTTCAGCACAGAGCCTGACGCGGAGCTCGATCCCAGGAACCGTGAGATCATGACCTGAGCTGAGATCTAGAACCAGACACTTAACCGACTGAGCCACGCAGGCGCCCCAACTATACACAATGTTTAATTGTCAATTGCACCCCGTGGGAAGCTGGAAACAAATATATGCAAACAAGCCTTCCAGGCCATCCTGTTGCTGCAGAAATGGGGAGAGCTGGTGGGGGGCAGGGATCGGGGGCTCTGCCCAGAGCGGGCAGAGCTGGGGGCAGAGTGGGCGGGGGAGGGGGAGGCGAGCCCCGAGACGGAGGTCATTATGACCTGTGGGGATGCCGATGGGAGCAAGTGTCGGTGGGGAGCACACGAGGGCACTAACCCTCCAGGAAAGACTCCTGGGAAGAGACGGGCTGTGGCAGGAGGATGGGAGGGGGGGCGTCGAGGCAGGGGCCCTAGAGGGGGCGGTACTGGGGGTGAAGTTGCACAGGTGACAGCAGCCAGAACAGGGACCCTGTGACTCTCTCCCTGGGGAGCTTTACAAAAACACGGGTTCCTGTTTGCAGCCCGCAGGTGACAGGTGAATCTCCTGGATGGAGGGGGGGTGGGCTGCGGAGTGACGGGGAAGGAAGTGGGAAACTCTCACTCTCACAGGGGAGCCAATCACAGCCGCTGTTTCCGGGAGTCCCCCCCCCCACCCCGTCCCACGCCTGCCCAAACCCCAGTTCACAGATGAGAACATTAACTCTCAGAGAACCCAGGAGGCGTGGGTGGAGCCCCAGAGCTCCTCGGTGACGGTGACGGGGTCGAGGCCCAGCAGCTGGGCAGGCAGGGAGCTCCATTATCCAGCCGCCGGGAGCCTGAGGACACTGCAGGGAGAGGGCAGGAAGGAGCGAGGGGGGCTGGGCTCCCATCTGGACAGGGAGCGGGCTGCTCTCGCCGGGTGGCCATTCGGGAGCCCTCTCCCTCCCAAGGGGCACCAAACAGGCGTCTGCATCCACTCCCTCCGCGTGCCCTTGCCCCCCTTTGCAGGCCTGGAGCCGGGCACACGTCCCCCCTTCGGTGGGAAGAAAGGCACCTGTATTGTCTTATCTACTCCTCGCAGCATTCCTGAAACTATCCTCTCTGTTTAAGGGATGGGGAAACTGAGGCCCAGAGGGGTTAGGTAACTTACCCAAGGTCACACAGCAAGAACATGGATGGCAAAGCTAAGACTTGAAGTCCTCAGGAAAGAGCCCAGGCCCTTGGCTGGGAGCACGGAAGTGACTAGAAATCAGGAGGGGACGTCCGCGGAGCCTGGCTTTCCCCACGAGGGCCTGTGGTGGGAAGAGCTGACAGCCATCCACTCCTGTCAGCGACCGACCGGAATGTCTCCAGTATCAGTATCGGGGCTCCATTCAGTGGTTTCCCCACCCCTTCCCCATCTTAACTCCTGTAATTTCTCCTTTTAGACGAAGATCGGCCAACTGAGACCAGGGATTATGCCAAGATGCAAATAATCACAACCCAGGGAGGTGAGAATTCCTAAGTCTTTTCTCTCCAAGAGAACTTGGCCAGGGAATGGGGGGGTGGGGAGAGAGCGTGGGACGCAAAGACAACCCTCCTCGTGCCCCCACCCCCTCCGCCCGTGCTCATATTCTACACAGTATGTATTACTTGCATAGCCTCCCTGGGTGAATTTTCCTCCTCGCCATACTTTCTGCTGGATTTCAAGACCGAACCAGAGATTTTTATCTACGTGTCTGCTCAGTGGATAAGAAAGTGGCTTCACCAGGGCGCCTGGGGGGCTCAGTCGGTTGAATAATCGACTTCGGCTCAGGTCACAGTTTGTGAGTTCGAGTCCCGCATCGGGCTCTGTGCTGACAGCTCAGAGCCTGGAGCCTGCTTTGGATTCTGTGTCTCCCTCTCTCTCTGCCCCTCCCCTGCTCACGCTGTGTCTCTGTCTCTCAAAAATAAATAAACATTAAAAATTTTTTGAAAAAAAAAAGTGGCTTCACCGCCGTCCACACCTCCTCAAAGGCCCTTTGCTGGACTTTTGAAGGATCCCCTGTGTGGCTGCCCAGCCCAAGGCGGGGGAGGAATGTGTACCCTTTTGGGCTGCTGGAGGCACTCCCCCCCCCCCCCCCGCCTGGACAATGTCTGTACAACCTGCCCCCCCCCGCATTGAGGCCCAAGTGTGGCTGGAAGGGAGGACACACCAGACGCACCAGAAGAGCGAGCCATGCAAATGTCAGCTGCTCTCCGGGTGGGGGAGGAAGCCGCCTAAGCGTGAGCCGTGCATGGTCTGTCAGCGCTGAGTTCATGGGAGAAGTACACAGAAAGGGTTAACAGCACCGCCTCCAAGGTGGCCCTCACTGGCCAGCCTCTCGGGAACAGATGCACCGTTTCCTAGGTGCAGCTGACCTACAGGGACAAACAGAGTCATAAAGGAGGCTATGGGTCTGTGTCCCCAATCAGATCATTCCGGGATGCTTTTCCTTCTCCAGGGTGACTCACTGCCCGCGCCCAGCTGCGCCCAGCCACACCCGGCCACACCCAGCCGCACAGTCGCCAGTCCCTGAGGTGGCACCCCGAGTGCCATGATCGGGAAACACAACACGCCTGATAGCCTGAACGGTCAGGTCGGTCCCAAGTCCCAAGTCCCAAGTCCCAAGTCCCCGCTTCAGACTTGGCGCCCAGGTGGGCACACTCTCTGGAGGTGTGGAGGAGGGGGGCGGAGTGTGAGGAGGCATGGAGGCCGGCAGCTCAGAGCCCGGGGTCCGAGAGCAAGCGGAGGCGGCCGGGGGGGCTCACAGAAGCCGGGGACAACCCCTGGACTCGTCGAAGCCCGCCTGCAGAAGTGTGTTCAGGGCCGCCCGTCACTTCCCTGACCGTCGCTCCCCTCATCTGTAAAATGGGACATTGTGGAGTACCGGACTGCGCGGCTGCCAGATGTCTCCCACGCGTGAGGACACGGTACAGGCCGCCCACCTGCATCACAGGCTGCCTGGCGATCCCTCTGGTGGGCTCCTATTTTACGGAATTTTCACGCCGCGTGTAGGGTTTACCGACCAGATAAAAAGAAAACTCTGGAGGTCAAGATTTGTGTTTTATTTTTTTAAAGTTTATTTATTTATTTTGAGAGAGAGAAAGAGCATAAGCAGGGGAAGGGCAGAGGGAGAGGGAGACAGAATGCCAAGCAGGCTCTGCACTGTCAGACGCAGGACTCGAACTGACCTGAGCCGAGATCAGAGACAGACGCTTAACTGACTGACACCCCCGCAGGCACCCTCGAGATCCGTGTTTTATTTATTTATTTAATTTTTTAATGTTTATTTTTGAGAGAGAGAGAGACAGAGCATGAGCAGGGGAGGAGCAGAAAGAAAAGGAGACGCAGAATCCGAAGCAGGCTCCAGGCTCCAAGCTGTTAACGCAGAGCCAGACGCGGGGCGCGAACCCACAAACCATGAGATCATGACCTGAGCCGAAGTTGGATGCTCAACCGACTGAAGCCCCCAGGCGCCCCCCCCCCCAAGATCTGTGTTTTAAACTCCACACTGCTGCACGGCATGTGAGACTCTTTGTGTCAACCCATTTGCTATTTCCAGAGATACACACGTATTGGTCGCTTGATAAACGTACATAGTAGACAGAGGCACGAAATATATTCACTGAGTGAGTGAATTTATATCTCCCCGTAGCTCTTCCCGGGAGGACCCAGGACAGCTCCCCAGGCTCCTGTCTCAGGGCCTCTGCAGGGAGCAGCCCCAGTGGGAAGGGCAGAGGCAGACTGCTGCCTCCCAGTGAGGAGGGGCCAGAAGCTCCCTGGAGCAAACACGCACAGGTCCCCAGAGAGAGCGCGGCAAGACCCTTAGCTTTCCCGGCCCTTTGTGCGCCCGCCACGCCCCCAGGGCTGCACAGTTGCTGGGGAACCGTCTCTCAGAGGGCCTGGGGGAGGGGGCCGAGCTCACCAGGGCTCAGGAGCCCGTGCCTGCTCTCCGCTCCACAGGTTTGTGGCCGGACCAGATCAGGCCTCCTCTGGACCATCGCCTGCACTAACTGAGGACTTTCTCCCCCGCCCGGTTAGGTTGTGGATCTGGGAAAGCGAGATGCCTGGTTGCCCTGGAAAGAAATGATGGCTGCTAGTCCCCCCCTCACCCGACTCCTTGCCCAGCGGAGTGGGGGGATGGGCACCCCGTCCCGTCCAGTGAGGGAAGATGATGATGGCAGGGCCACCAGCTCAGGACGCTGGGAGACTCTTGGTGGCATTTGTTCTTTGGTGTGAAGCCCCCGAGGGAAGCAGAGAAATGCTCCACTCTTCCCATCTTTTTTTCAGAATTCCTGAAATCGGCGGTTCTCAGCCAGGACTGTTTGCCTCTCTGCCTTCCCTCGGGGTGGGGGTGGGGGGACATTCAGCCACCTCTGGGAACATTTTTGATTGTCGTGCCTAGGAGGTGCTACTGGCATCTCGTGGGTCGAGGCCCTAACCATCCTACGTCACACAGGACAGCCCCCGCCCCAAAGAAAGAACCAGTCCCACAGCTTTCCTCGGCCTTCCAGGCTCTTCCTTCTCTTTGTTAATCCCTGCTCATCGTTCCGACCTCCTCTTGCCCAGGAAGCCTTTCCGGGGCGCCCCCCAGGCTGGGCCAGTGCCCACCCCACTCCCCCTTCATTCTCTCTCAGCACCCTGCACTCAGCAGGTGTCTTATTCTTAGCACAGTTGTCCCAGCTTTTTGGGCAAATGTCAAATGCCCTCCAAGGCCTTACTGAGGCTTAATTAGCATCGGTCCCCTCCCCCAGCCCCGCCCCTCAGCCCCTAGTCCAATGTCAGGCATAGGAGCCGGCTGTCAACAGCAGTTTGCTACCTGCTTGCTGCCTGGCCTGGGCCTCCTGGACACCCCCGGCCAGGAAAAGGAGTGAAGGCTTCCGGTGCCTCTGCAGAGACTGAGGCCCGGGAGCCTGGCCTGGACGCCCAGGGCAGCAAGGAAGGCATTAGCTCCAATCGCATTAACGTGCTTCTCAGGAAATGCTGCCGAATTAGAGGTTACAGCCACGCCAGCTGCCTCTTTTTAATAGGACACTAATGCTCATTCTGAGCAATTGCTCTATTTGCAGCGGTTTCTTAATGTTCAGCTTCTGGGGCCCTGAGAGGAAAGCGTCTGGTGTTTCCAGTAATCAGCTCTCCGCTGAGCAAGGCGGGAACACCAAAGGCCCTTCCTGGCCAGACCAGGGCACCCAGGCTCCAGACGGCCTGAGGAGGGGGCGGGGGGCCAGCTTCCCTGGCCGGCTCACACTCCCAGGGCCTTGCAGAGGGTCGGCCCATACAGGCAGAGGCGGGCAGGTCTCTGTGCACCAAAGAGCCTCCCCGAGCCTTCTCCAGGGCTCCCTGCGCAGTCACGCTTCCGCCTACGGCGAGTCCCTGCTAAGTGCTATAAGGGCATCCGGCCCCTCTCCCAGCATAACGCTTATTATGCTTACCATTTTGATTTTAATAGCATTTCCCATCCTGGTTATGAGAGTAATTAAGGTTCATGGGGGGGAGGGGGAGAAAAGCAAAGTATAAAGAAGGAAACAGATGGCATTGCACTCACCGATCATACCTCTCTAACACATTCGCTATGCATAGGCACACATAAAGATCTGAAAACACCATTTAAAAAAAAACAGGGCTGATCATACCCTCCACCCTGTTGTTTTTAACAACGGGCTGGCCGTACTTCATTGGAATTGCTTAAATAATTGTCTGCCTTTCCAACGAGCTTTTGGCTCAGTGCGGACAGCAGCTACCAGGGAGGAAAAATTTTCCTCCGCCTCTCAAGATTCTTCTGGCTGGTCTGAGAATTTATGTGAGAACAGATTAAGCGAAGAAAATACAAATGCACTGACATAGGTACAGGGAATCCGCATACACATTGGAGACTCCAAAGACACGCAAAATGAGGTGTATATGTCCTTCTGGACTAAGGAGAAGGGGGTTGGGGTCTGGGGTTACAAACGCAGGAGAGGCTATTCACAGGAAGGGTTGTTCTATTTCCTCAGAGCGCTTGGCTTGAGATGAAGTAATGAGGTTGCCCATTGAGCGGAGGTGCCTTGGTTGCCAAAGAAATTCAAACAGGGATCCCTCCCTAGAGGGGCAGCAGGCCTTCCCACTTCATTGCTCTTAATAATAAAGGCAAGTCTGCATTAGGAGAGTCAGTCTGGGGGTGCCTGCCCTGCAGATGGTCTAGGGACAAGTGTCCCCCCTCCCCCCGCTCCCCCCACGAGCGCGCACACACACGACCCTGCCGATTGTGCCTCCTGCAGGTTTGGCTGCAGATGACTTTCCCATCATCCCTTCCTCAACACCGCCCAACATCCCAGCTCCGCCAAAGCTGATTGGACGGTGGTGGTCAGGTGACCCGGGAACAGCCAATCCTGGGCTGGCGAGTTCCGTAGCCCGCAGGCTAGGACAGCGAAGGGCGCTGGGCCACGCAGTCATGCTCTCCCAGGAACTGGATCAGGGTGATGATGCTATTAGCCGCGGAGGAGAGCAAGGAAAGGAGACGGAGGCGGGGGTCAGGAGATCGGCGGGAAGACAGAGAGGAGAAGGAACGCACTGCAGCTGAGTCGGCCAGCAAGGGGCGTGAGAATGAACGGACGCTGGGGCGCCTGGGGGGCTCGGTCGGGTAAGCATCTGACTTTGGCTGAGGTCCTGATCTCACAGTTCATGAGTTCGAGCCCCATCTCAGGCTCTGTGCTGACAGATCAGAGCCTGGAGCCTGCTTCGGATTCTGGGTCTCCCTCTCTCTCTGCCCCTCCCCTGCTCGCACTCTGTCTCTCTGTCAAAGGTAAATAAACATTAAAAAAATAAATAGAATGAATGGACACTGAAGTAGCCGAACCACATTAATGATCCGCCATCACTTTTGCAAAACCCAGCCCCGAGGCTCCTGTGGCTCTCAGACCCATGTTGCACCTACCTCCAGGCTCTGGGAAATCCTACCACCCTGGGTCCTGGGTCCTGAACCCACCCTGCGCCCATTCTGGGATTTCCGTCTTCTCTTGGCGCCTGTGCCATTCTGACGATAAACACCCCCACCCCCCATCCCTTTTTACTTCCTTCTTGAGCTAGACGCAGGGTTTTGTCTCTCTCCCAATGTCTTCATTAACTTGGCCGAGCATCAGTATTAAAGAGTGAAGTGTTTGGGTCGGGAGAACTCGTCATTAAAGGGAATTCTGACTTCCCAATACATAAGCAATTAGCAGCAGCTGCTTAATCGAAGGTGCGTTCCCCACCTAGACTTAGAAGCGGCTCCCATTTATTGAGCGCCTGCATGGAATATGCTTGTTCTAAACGCCTTAGGTATTTCCACTCATTTAATCCTCCCAATAGCACGGGGTACTTCTGTTTCCATACAGCGGCTTTACAGACCAGGAAGTAACACTAGCATGAAGCATAGCTGGGATTTGAACCCACGTTGCCCTGTTCCAGAATCTGTGTTCTGAGGCAGTCCGGCTTTCAGTCTATCGGTACAAACTACCTAACGTACCCTAAGTCTGCAGTTGCTTCGAACGTCTTTTTTCAGTCCATATATTCTCCAGATCCACGGTATGGAAAACGAAACTGAATGGAGCTCCTCTGATTGGAGACGGGGGTGTGGGGCGGCGCACCTGGAGTCAGGGCCACCTGGTCCCCTTCCATGCCCCCCGGGGCAGTGGTCCCTGGAGAATCACCTCTTCTCTCCTTCCCAACAGGAGAGAAATCTCCTGTGTGTGTGTTTGTGGGCAGGGGGAGGGAAGCTAAGGCATCTGGGAGACAGGCTTCCAGGGGACTCTGCTCCCAAGGCACTCTGCTGACCTAACAAGTCACTGTGGTCTCTGAGCTTTCAGGGGAAACACCTGTAACTCACAGGGGAACCCAACTTTCTGTCCACCCCAGGCTGCTGCTTGGTAGCTGGGCCGCTGCTGCCAGAGCCTCTCTAGCCAGTTATGTGCTTCCCAGATAGGCTGGAAGCAAAAGAGAGAAAAACAAAGGAAGGAAGGAGGGAGTCTGGCTCTGCCCCTAGCTCCCAGCTCACCAGCTAGGTACAGAGGCAACAGAACTCCCACGCCGGTCATCAGCTTGAACTCTTGGGATTGCACCTCCCCAAATGTGAAGGGTTAACTGTGTCCCTCTCTCTCTCCTTCCCTCCCTCTTCCTCTCCTCTCTCTCTCTCCCTCTGTCTTTCTCTCTCTCTCCCTCTCTCTCTCTCCATCTCCCCACCCAGCCTTCCTGTATGCCTGTGTTTCTCAACCTCCTCTCTTGGTCTGGCTGCTTTCTATCAGGTATTTATTTGGACTTTATCTAACACACAAGTCCTACATTATCAACCAAGAAAGCACTCAATAATTGTTTGACTGTAGTAACTTAAGATCTCCTTTCTGATAAGGGAATCCAGCTCTTTCCGCAGACCGGGATGTCTCAGAAACACATTTACACAGAATGTAATTCGATTTTTAAGAGCTATAAAGCAGGTTTCCCCAGGGAGATCAAACGCACCACTTCCTGCAGGTGGCACCCAGGGCCGTATCTTTAAGAATGGCCAACATCCAAGTTGAACTAATTTCAGAGTGTGCCCAGCACACTTGTGATGAATGCGTTTTAACAGACTCTGCTGAAGTATGCAGTGGGGCTGTCTCGGAGCCAATGGCAAGCCGTGTGCGCTGGGGCGTGGTCACTGAGTGGTGGGCGTGGTCGCTGAGCGATGTATGTTAGGGTCTTTCAAAGCAATGCTCCCCAGGCAGACATTGGGAGCCAAGTGAGGAAGGGGCGTGGCCAGGAGGACAGAACTAGTCACCAGGAAGGGGCAGTAACGTCTGGGTCACGTGACACTCGAGCCTCTAGGTTGGCACAACAACTTCTGCCTCGCACTCACAATGAAATTGTCCAAAGGAGTGAGGGTTTTTTTTCCACTCGGGCTTCAATTTTGGGACCAGAAGCAGGTCTCCTCCCATTAATTCTGTCCTTTTTGTCCATAAAGGACCATAATTATGGCAATGGAAGTCAGGTTGCGAGAGCAGCTTCTAGGCCAGCGCTGAGCTATGTGTTTGTTCTCTTATCCATCCGTCCTATGAGTCTTGTACTGCCAAGCCTGCTGTGTGCCGGGCTCTGTTTTGGGGTCCTGGGGATACAGTGATCGGCAAAACACAGAAAGTCTATGCTCTCGAAGGGCTCACACTCAAGTGGGAAGGGAATTTAAAAATGCACAACTAATACCCTGGTTTCTCTTCAAATCGTATAAATCTTTCGCCTTTTACTAAAAATGTACAACTAAATACACAGTATCGGGGCGCCTGGGTGGCTCAGTCGGTTGGGCGGCCGACTTCAGCTCAGGTCATGATCTCATGGTCTGTGAGTTTGAGCCCCGCATCAGGCTCTGTGCTGATGGCTCAGAGACTGGAGCCTGCTTCGGATTCTGTGTCTGCCTCTCTCTCTCTCTGCCCTTCCCCTGCTCATGCTCTGTCTCTCCAAAATAAAAATAACGTTAAAAAAAAATTTTTAAATACACAGTATCAAGTGATGACAAGCGCTTAGGAGAAAAAGTAAGCAGGCTAAATGGGTAGAAAGTGAAGAAGGGTACCATTTTAGACAGAGTAGTACAGTCTTTAGGATAGGGTGTCCCTGAGGGTAACCTAAAGGAACTAAGAGATCAAGTCGTAGAGAGAGACAGTCCGAGTGGAAGAAACGCCACGGGGAAAGGGGACAGCATGCGTGGTATGTGGGACCAGGTGGGAACTCGGTAGGTCTGGTGTAGAACGAGCTAAGGGGAGAGAGGCGAGACATGAGCTCTGAGAGGTCACAGGCCTTGTAGGAAGGACACAGACATAGAACTTTATTCTGGCACCACTAGAGAGTTTTGAGATGAAGAGAGTCTTGATTTTTTTTTCCTTTAGAACAGTTCTGGCTACTGTGCGGAAAACAGAATCAAGGAGGAAAAATGGGGGAAACGGAGATACATTTAGGCAGCAAATGCAACAGCCCAGGGGACAGCTTTAGTGCTAGCCGTGAGGGTGGCGAGGAGTGGCCATGCTGTGAACAGATTTCAAAACTGGAAGTAACAGGTTTGTGGCTGAATTAGCTGTGGGAGAGAAAATGAAGTCAAAGATGACCCCAAGGGTTTTGACTGGGAGAGGAAGGCTTGCAGGCGGAGCTGGTGGGGAGGGATCAAGAATTTGGCTGGGTCATGGGTGTGCCCTGCCCTCGGGCGCTCTCTTCCGACCTCACCAAAGCCAAGAGCCTGCACTCTCCCAGCACGCATGCACGGCTTGCATCAAATAAAGCTGTGGACACTCCCCACCCTTAACCTTCTCCCTCAGCCTTGTTAAGGCTGGTGGGAAAGTGTGCACTCAGGAAACACCTCCTGATTGCCGGTCTCTGGTGGCCAGAGGGGCTTCTGTTCCCGGGGCCCATGGGACTTCAACAATCAGAAAGACAGTTCGGAGCACACCAGGGCACTTACTGCATGGACAGAGACTGAAACACACACCCGTTTGGCCTGTGGAAAAGGCCCGTTTACCTGTCCTGGAACTTCACCCTAATGGACAGGCTTTACGTGTGCCACACCTTTAGAGGCTACAAAGGTACTCTCAGGGAAGGTGGGCAGAAAGACATCATCTTTGCAATCTCCCCTGGCCTTGCCACGGCTTGAGGGTACCTCCCAGGAAAGAGCTTATATACTTGTCCGAAGTCCTGATTCTTTCACCTGCCATCCAGGGAACGCCTCCAGATCTCCTGGTCCAGAGGTCAACAGAGTCTACACCTGCAGCTCCTTGGGGCTGTATATACTTATGTACATTAAAAGCTGCCTCCTGAGAACCTGACTTCCAATCAGCCTGGAACTAGGTGCCAAGATCACTCCGCCTGGAACACACTTGGCACACGCACAACATTTGAAACCTGCATCAAGGGTAAATCAGGCTACTTTGACCTTAACAGGGGTGGGAGGGACAACAAGAGATAGGGCAAGGTTGAAAGAGAAGTTTCCTCTCCAACACATGGCAACTCCTTCAAGATTGGGAGAGGGAGCTGTTTTTGCATTAATACACAGAAAGAAACAGAGAGAGGCAAGCAAAATGAGAAAACAAAGGAATATGTTCCAAGCAAGAGAAAAAGATAAGATCTCGGGGAGGGGGGAAACCCTTAATAAAACAGAGGTAAGTAAAATGTCTGATAAAGGGTTCAAAATAATTGGAGCGCCCAGGTGGCTCAGTTGGTTAAGCGTCTGAGTTCAATTCAGGGCATGATCTCACAGCTTGTAGGTTCAAGCCCCGTGTCGGGCTCTGTGCTGACAGCTCAGAGCCTGGAGCCTACTTGGGATTCTGTGTCTCCCTCTCTCTCTGTCCCTCCCTTGCTCACACTCTGTTTCTGTCTCTCGCTCAAAAATAAATCATAAAACATTTAAAAAGTTTTAAAAAAGTGTTCAAAATAAAAGCCATAAATATGCTCACTGAACTCAGGAGGATGGATGAACACAGTGAGAGCACAACCAGAGACAGGAAATAAAAGAAAGTACCAAATAGAAGTCACAGAGCCGAGAAATGCAATACCCGAAATGAAAAATATACCAGAGGGATTCAACAGCAGCAGACTAGATGAAGCAGAAGAACAGATCAGCAACCTGGAAGATAGGGCAGTGGAACTCACCCAAACAGAGCAGCAAAAAGGAAAAGAATTTTTAAAAGTAAAGAGAGCTGGAGAGATGGATGGGACACCATCAAGGAAAATGACAAATACATCATAGGGGTCCTAGGAGGAGGAGAGAGAGAAAGGGGCAGAAAACTTACTTGAAGGAATAATGGCTGAAAACCCCCCTACCCTGGGAAGGAAACAGACATCCAGGTCCAGGAAGCAAAGAGAGTTACAAATAAGATGAATTCTAAGAGGTCCGCACCAAAACACACTATAATTAAAATGTCAAAAATTAAAGATAGAAAATCTTGAAAGCAGCAAGAGGAAAAAAACTTGTTACATACAAAGGGATCACCATAAAACTAAGAATAGCTGATTTTTCAGTAGAAACTTTGCGGGTCAGAAGGGAGTGGCATGATTTATTCAAAATGCTGAAAGGAAGAAAAAAAAAGCTTCTAACCAAGAATGTTCTCACCAGCAAGGCTATTGTTTAGAATTAAAGGAGAGATAAAGACTTTTTCAGACAAGCAAAAGCTAAAGAAGTTCACCACCACCACACTGGCCTTATAAGAAACGTTAAGTGGACTTTTTTTTAGCAGAAAAGAAGACATGTAACTAATAACAAGAAAACATGAAAGCAAAAATCTCACTGGTAAAGGAGAATATACAGTAAAGGTATGAACCACTTACAAAGACGAATGAAGGTTAAAAGAAAAAAGTAGTGGGCACCTGGGGGACTTAGTCGGTTAAGCGTCCAACTTTCGCTCAGGTCATGATCCCACGATTTGTGGGTTTGAGCGCTGTGTCGGGCTCTGTGCTGACGGCTCAGAGCCTGGAGCCTGCTTCAGATTCTGTGTCCCCCTCTCCCTCTGCCCCTCCCCCATTTGTACTCTGTCTCTCAAAAGTGAATAAACGTTAAAAAAAAATTTTAAAAAGAAAAAGGTAGTAAAACTGAACTATAACTATAATAATTTGTTAAGGGATACACAAAATAAAAAGATACAAAATATGACATCAAAAACATAAACATGTGTAGGGAGGCAAAAAAATGTAGAGGTTTTTAAATGCATTCAGATTTAAACTGCTGTCAACTTAAAATAAGCTAATATGCACATAGGCTGCTCTATGAGAACTTCATGAAAATCACAAAGCAAAAACCCATAGATCACAAAAGATAATGAGAAAGGAATATAAACGTAACACTAAAGAAAGCCATCAAACCACCAAGGAAGAGATCAAGAAAAGAAAGGAAGAGAAACTACAAAAACAGCAACAAAACAATTACTTTAAATGATTACTTTAAATGTAAATGGACTAAATTCTCCAGTCAACTGACATAGAGCGGCTGAATGGATTAATACAAAACAAAACAAAACAAAACCTACGAAGAAAAAAAGACTCATCTACATGTTGCCTGTGAGAGACTCACTTCAGACCTAAGGACACACACAGCCTAGAAGGGAAGGGACGCAAAAAGATATGAATGGAAATGTAAAGAACTCCGGGGTAGCTAATACATCATGTAGCAGACCAACTAGACTTCTGTTGCATTTCTATAAACTAATAATAAGCGACTGAAAAGAGAAATTAAGAAAACAGTCCCATTTACAATTGCATCAAAATGTATAAAATACCTAGGAATCAATTTAGCCAAGGAGATAAAAGATCTGTAGGCTGAAAACTATAAGCCACGGATGAAAGAAATTGACGAAGACACAAATAATTGGAAAGATGTTGTCTGCTCACAGACTGGAAGAAGTAATACTGTTTAAATGTCCATCCTGCCCAAAGCAATCTGTAAGTTCGATGCAGGTCCCTATCAAAACTCCAGTGGTAGTTTTCAGAGAAATAGAACCAGTAATCCTAAAATTGGTCTGGACCCACAAAAGACCTCCAAGAGCCAAAGCAATCTGGAGAAAGAAGAACCAAGCACAAGGTAATAGGCTCCCCGATTTCGAGCTATACTACGAAGCTGGAGTAATCAAAACAGAATGGCACGGGCATGAAAATAGATACAAAGATCAACGGAATGGAATAGGGAGCCCAGAAATAAGCCCTCACGTTTATGGTCAATTAATTTGCAACAAAGGAGCCAAGAATATACAATGGGGAAAGGGTG
This sequence comes from Paguma larvata, assembly GCA_030068075.1. NCBI lineage: Eukaryota > Metazoa > Chordata > Mammalia > Carnivora > Viverridae > Paguma > Paguma larvata. The sequence goes on from CM057843.1 coordinate 19,332,320, forward strand.
GTGGTCTTGCCAATAAAGGGTGTTGGGAAAACCGGACAGCCACATGTAAAAGAATGAAACAATATCGCTATCTGACACAAAAATTATTTCAAAATGGGGGCTCCTAGGCGGCCCAGTCGGTCAAGCCTCTGACTCTAGATTTCGGCTCAGGTCATGATCTCATGGTTTGTGAGTTGAAGCCTCATATCGGGCTCCATGCTGGCAGTGTGAAGCCTGGCTGGGATCCTCTCTCTCTCTCTCTGTCTCTCTGCCTCTCCCCAGCTTGCTCTCTCTCTCTCAAAGCAAATCAATAAACTTAAAAAAAAAATTAACTCAAGATGGATTAAAGACTTCAATGTAAGACTTGACACCATAAAACTCCCAGAAGAAAACAGGCGGTAAGCCCCTTGACATCAGCGTTGGCACTGAATTTTTAGGTTTGACTCCAAAGGCAAAGGTAACAAAAGCAGAAATACTCAAGTGAGATCATATCAAACTCAAAAGCTTCTGTGCAGCAAGGGGAACGCTCAAGAAGATGAAAATACAACCTCCTGAATGGGAGAAACTATTTGCAAATCACACGTCCAATAAGAGGTTAAAGCTAAAGCAGAGAAAGACGTCAAACGACTCAACAGCACAAAACCCTACAAACGATCCGATTGAGAAAATGGGCAGAGGATCTATGCGGACATTTTCCCAAAGAAGACACAGCCACCAGGCACGTGACAAAGTGTTCCACGTCACTCGTCAACGGGGAAACGCAAGTGAAAACCTCTGTGAGGCATCATCTCGCACCTGTCGGAACGGCTAGTCTCAAAAAGACGAGAAAGAAGAAGGGTCGGCGAGGACGTGGAGAAGGGGAGCCCTTGTGCACTGTCGGTGGGAATGTAAGTCTGTGCAGCCACTGTGGAAAACGGGATGGGGGCTCCTAGAGGATCGAAGAACAAATCCACCATAGGATCCAGCTGTTCTTCCGCTTCTGGGTATTTATCCCAAGAAAACAAAAACACGAATTCAAAAAGATGCTTGCCCATGTGTGCTGCAGCGTTATCCAGAATAACCGAGAGTGCCCACTGCTGGGTGGATGGAAGAGAAGACGTGGTACATATGGACAAGGAATACCGCTGGCCCACGAACAAGGAGAAAACTTGCCATTTAGAACAACGTGGATGGATGGATGGATCCTGAGGGCTGCCAGCTGGGCGGGTGATGCAGGTGGCAGAGAATTATGCAGAGAGTGGAGCAACAGGCAAGAACAGAGTGGATTCATTCTCCAAGGGAGGAGAGGGACCAGACATCTAGAGATGGGAGGGGGTCGACTCTGGGCAGGGTAGAGCAGGAGATGGCAGGGTTTCAAGGGGCTCTGTGGAGGGCGCAGGCATGGTCAGGGTACGGAGGAATACGTTTGCAGTTGGGGTCCACTTTCTGAGAAGGTGGCGCACCGTGACTGCCGGAGTCCAGCTCTGAGTCCAGGGGTCCCCGAAGGATGGATGGTTAGGCGAAAGGAACGAGAGAGACAGGAGATGTGGTCTGATCACCAAGCAGGCATCTCTGGCTAGTCTGGCATCTCCGCTCTGCTGGTCTTTTTTTTTTTTCTTTGATTTTTTTTTTTTTTTTTTTTTACTGTTTATTGTTGAGAGAGAGAGGGAGATTGAGAGGGAGATTGAGAGAGAGAGGGAGAGAGAGAGCATGAGTTGGGGAGGGGCAAAGCGAGAGAGGGACACAGAATCTGAAGCAGGCTCCAGGCTCTGAGCTGCCAGCCCAGAGCCCGATGTGGGACTCGAACTCACAGACCGTGAGATCATGACCTGAGCCGACCAGGCGCCCCCGCTCTGCTGGTCTCAATGTCTTTATTTAAAAGTAGTGAGTGACATTACAACAATGAGTGACATCCCGTCAGCAAGCATAGTTTGAACAATAATGTGTTTTTATCAGCAAAGGAGCGATTTCCTCAATCTTGCAAGTTGTTTTCAGGTTAATTAGCATATAAATTTAAGGCAGGGGGAGAGAACAGGGTGTTACCTAGGCCTATGTTGATTATCTACAAACAGGCCAGGAGTCCTTCTACCTATTCTCCCAACTACAGTGGGGGAGGTGCCACCCATCGGGCAAGGACAGAATTCCCAATGCTAGTCCTTTGCTTGTGAATGAGTGAATTTACATAATAGGGGCCTAACGTTGACACAAGTCACACCAATATCCAGCCAGCTCATAACTGCTCTCAATCTGTGCAACCCATCCCCAAGATGCAACTTTAAGATGACTTCTGGCCAGGCTACTCTCATTAGGATGTAATCCATCAAAGCATCGCGCTCCAGGTCCTTCTCTTTTATCTAAATGCCATAAAACAAAAGAGCATTGGCCCCAAATTCCTTGGGGCCAACGAGAGCAGCTCAAGAAATCCAAGCCTGAAAAATTATTTAGAAGGAGGTAAGACTGGGCGCCATTTTGGCCGCGGGAGCTTTGCCTCAACCGCCTTTTCCACACAGGGAGGGGTCTCAACCTGTGAGCCCAAAATGGCTCCCAACACGTGACCTTGGGAGAACAGTTAGGGCCAAGCGCAGACACCTGTGAGTTTTGCCTGTGAGCGTGTTGGAGGGGAGGGTGCTGAATAGATTCCTCTCCAGGGTCTTAGGCTAAGTGAAATACATCAGACAGACAAGGATGGATACTGTATGATTTCACTTATATGTAGAATCTGAGAAACAAAAGGGAACAGGCAAAACTCACAGATACAGAGAACAGAGTGGTGGGTATCAGAAGGGTAGGGGGTTGGGAGGTGGGCAAAATGGAGGTCAGTTGTATGGTGACAGATGGTAACTGGATTCAGCGTGATCACTCAGTAGTGTACACAAACACTGAATTACTATGACGTACACGTACACGCAGAACTAATATAATGCTATGTATCAAGTTTACCTCAATTAAAAACAAAAAAAGGCTTTGGACAGATTACCATGAAATCACACGTAGGGGTGGGGTGTGGGGCCAGGGGTGAAGAAGGCTGAAGGCAGAGCCCTGGAGAATGTGTTGGGAAGGTGAGAGGGATCCAGCCAAGGAGGCTGTGGGAGGCTGGGCTCTGTGGCCCAGGGAAGCGAGGATTTCAAGGAGGAGGCCTGATTAGCAAGGTCAAAAGCTGCTGGAAAATGGAGCAACGGGACGTGGAGACTCCGCCTTGGAACGACAGGAAGGACGGTGGTGCCTGGAGGTGGTAGCTGAGGTCATAATCGGTAATCCCAATATGCATGCCGCCAGCAAGACATTACCAGCTCCATTTTACAGACAAGGAAGCTGAGGCCGGGAAGGGTTCGCCAAAGCACCTAGGGCCACGTGACTGGTGAGTGGCAGGGAGGCGGATGCATCTTGTGCCCTCCCCACCCTCAGAGGGCCATCCGGCCCCCTCACCCCTGCAGCCCAAGAGGGTGGTCTTGAATTTACTGCCAAGTGGACACTGTCAGCGTGAGGTGCTCCTAGAAAGTAGACCGATCCAGTTCGAAACATAAGCCTGGTGTTTCGTTTTCATTGCTTTTATTCCTTTTTTTTTTAATAGAAATCTATTTCTTTTTCTTTACTATTTTTAGAGAGAGAGAGCGTGCAAAAGTAGGGGAGAGGAGCAGAGGGAGAGAGAGAGAATCCCAAGCAGGCTGTGCACTCAGCGCAGAGCCCAACGCAGGGCTCAGTCCCACAACCGAGAGATCATGACCTGAGCTGAAGTCAAGAGTTGGAGGCTTAACCGACTGAGCCGCCCAGGCGCCCTACTCCATCTTTTTTTTTTTTGACAAGTTTTCAAGTAAGATGCAGACGTTAGTACCCTTCACCTATAAGCCCTTTGGCGTGTATATCATTAACTAGAATTTAATATTTGCTCAAGGGTTTCCTTTTTTGAGATAAAGTTTGCAAACAGAGAAATGAACAAATCTCAAGCTTGCGTATGCCGATTTTGAACAAATACGTACACGCCCGGGTCACTGAAACTTCTACCGAGATACAGAAAATTGTCACCACCCCAAAAAGTGCCCTCCTTACCCTCTCCCACCCTCACCCCAGAGGCGACCGCTGACCTGATGTTTTTCACCATAGAGGATTTTGCCTATTCTAGAATTTCACGTAAATGGAATTCTCCAAGCATGTGCTCTCCTCCGCCTGGCTTCTTTGGCTCAGTAAAATGTTTTTGCAATTCACTAATGCAATAGCGTGCTATTAGTAGTTCATTTCTTGTTTGTGCTAGGAGCATTCCATCATATGAATATATCACAGGCTGTTTATCTACTCTCCTGTTCACTGCAATAATTATTTTGATAAAGGACATTATTCTCTAACGAATTTCTAGCTGGGATGCTTCTGCTTTTCTGTTAAGAATTCTCTCATCATTGAAATCAGCAAACTGGTTCTGAGTCACGGTGGCGAGGAACCCTGTCTTTGCAATGGGACAGCCGTGGATTCCTACTTCAGTTCCAACTGTTACTAACTGGGTGACCCCGCGCCAGTCACCTGACCGTACCGCCTTCCTTTTCCCATCTGAACACTGGGAGCAAAAATATCTCAAGCATGTGAAATGCTTATCAAGATCAGAGTTTCGACTTCATTCCTTTGCTCGTTCATGTAACAATAAGTAACAAGTGTCTGCCAGGTTCTGACTTTGCTAAGCACTGGGGAAGCTTCCTGAGGCAAAAGCAGGGCTTTCACGCCGGTGGCTAGACCCAGGGCAAACAGCTAGCTGCACCGTTAGTTACTTAACTGCCATTGTGATCAGGGCTGCAAGGGGAGCCGGGGCAGCTGCTGAGAGCCTGTAGCAAGGCTGCTCAAGAGCAGAAAGAGGAGCCAGAGTTAAGTGAGCAAACAAACGGAAGCCTTCCAGGCAGAAGGAGCGAGCCCCAGAGCTCCCTGGAGGGACGGAGCAGCGCATGCCGGAAGAACCGGAGAAGGCTGTGCAGGAGAGGGACGCAGGTGTCTAGGAGAGGTGGAGAAGGCAGAGGAGCAGGGAGCGAGGGGAGAGGCCGGCCTGACTGGGTCTCGTAGACCGTGTGCAAGCCTCAGCCACCGCAGCTAGGGCGGGCTGGACTGTATGCGTCACACGGGACTGTCAGGTGGGCTGTGGCTGCTCGGCCCGCTGTCATCTCCCTAGTGCTCAGAACGGTGCCTGCATCCATCTGTGGAAGGAAGGGAGGGAGGGAAGGAGGGAGGGCTGACCTTAAGCAGAGGTTTGCGATTCGCATCTTGCTCGGGTCGCCGGCTACAGCGGCTGCAGCATAGGGACTGGGTGGGAGGAAGTTTTCGAGGTACAGGAGTTTGCTTGGGCCGCCGTAACAACACAGCGCAGGCTGGGTGCCTGTGTCCACGGAAGTTTATTTCCTCACAGTTCTGGAGATGGGAAGTCTGAGGCCAAGGTGCCATCCGGGGTGCGTTCTGGAGACGTCCTCTTCCTGGCTTGTGCACGGCCAGGGTCCCTACCTGGCTTCCCACTGTCCCTGCGCAGAGAGAGATCTCTCTGGTGTCCTTTCCTATGGGACAGCAGGTCTAGCGTATTAGGGCCCCGCCCTTGGGAGCTCATTTAACTTTATCTTGTGAAAGTCCCCATCTCCCAAAGCCATCGACGCTGGGGGATAGAGCTTCGAGATATGAATCGGGGAGCAAGGCCACGGTTCAGCCCACAACATGGTGGACGCAGGGAAACCAGCGAGGAGGTTGGGGAAGAAATGCCGATGGCCTGGATTAGGTGTTGGCAGTGAAGACGAAGGGGTCTGGAGCAGGAAAGTCCTCCGGCATCGGTGGCGGACTTCAGGGGAGGGAGGAGGAAGAGGGGCCCCAGATAACACCCAGGTTTCTGCAGTGGACTGTTAGTGAACTAAATGGTGGCCCCTGAAAAGATCTGTCCACGTCCTAACCTATTAGGAACAGGGGACTGGGACCGGCTTTAGAGAAAGGGGTCTTTGCAGATATAATTGAGGATCTGTAGGTGAGATCACCCTGGATTTCCCTGGCGGGCCCTACGTCCAACCATCCAGTCCATCCGTCTCCTGATAAGAGACAAAAGAATGAAGACACGGACCAGAGAATGCATTGTGAACGGACAGAGGGGGACTGGAGTCGCATGACCACGAGGAGCCACCAAAAGCCGAAGGAGGCCAGAAAGGAGTCTCCCCAGAGCCTTCGGCAGGGAGCATGTCCCTGCTGACCCCCGGCTGGCCTTCTGGTCTCCAGAACGGTGGAAGAAAAAATTTCTGTTGTTTTGAGTCACCAGCTTTGTGGTAACTAGCTAAGGCACTCCTAGGCAACTAATCCAAGGAGTAAGAGGGTGACAGGTGACGGTGCCTTCTGGGACGGAGGGATTGCTGGGAGGGCCAGGTCTTGTAGGATGGGAAGAAGAATGTGAGTTCGGATCTAGAAATGGCTCTGCGGTCGCTTTAGGGGTCAAGGACATCGGAGGGGGTGCTCTGGTAGTAGAAGGCGTGATTGCTCCTCTCAATCATATCAATCTGATTTCGCTGGAATCTCGGGGAGGGGGGGGAATGGTTTGCTCCAGGACATAGCAAAGTTCAGCTCTTCCCCTGCAACGCTCCTGTTTGGACACCGGGATTTCCCGGTACAAAGTTCTGTTTGTAACCTCTTCACCTGATCCCAACTCCGCACCCACCCAGAAAGTCTACAGCACAACCAGGCAGGGGGAGCCAACAGAATCAGCCAGCCCACCTTGTCCTTCGCTCCTTCCCCGCCCACAGAGCCGCTGAGCCTCCTGGACTCCATTGGTAGCAGGAGTCCGCCATCTTGTGGACACCCGCCGTCCTAACAGCCTGGTCCTAAATCAGGTGGGGATTAGAGAGAAGGCGGCTCCAAAGTCACTTCACTTTTCTCACCTCCAAGTACAGTGAGGCTCCAAAAGTCGAGGGTATGGGTGGTAACTCTCTTCTGGTCTTTAAAACAGCTGAGAGGAAGCAAGCAGTGTCAAAGCAGGCCCTGTAGCCAAGAATGCCAGGTACCCACAGGAGAGAAATAAAAATAAGTGGCTCTTCGTGGGATAGTCATGGAGCAGGCCCAGCACGCAGACACACAGACCAATCAGCGCAACGTGAAAACCGAGACGTGCTATAAAAACAATAAAAGCCAAGTGTAAGGAGAAGCAGGAGAAAAGAACCCGCTTCCCACCTGAGGACAAGGGAAGTCCAACTGAGGCCAGGTAAGCTGCTCCCAGGCGCTGACCCACCAGGGAATCTGTACGGAGCCAAGGCCATGTGGGGGAGGGGTCCCAATGTGGGCAGGGGCCAAGAGGTCTCACCGAGTCCTCCTGGAGCTCACCCGCCTCCTATAGCCAGGCCTCAACCACGCAGGCCCAAACACGTAACTGGGCCGTCATGCAGAGAGTGGACTCTCGTGTGCTATTCCCTGGTGGTTGTGTGTCCTCCGTGTCACTCGCATGGGCTTCTTTCTCCCCACGGCCACTGCCCATCCTCCCGGTTGGCATCACTTCTGGGCTGGTCTGCTGCAAGCGCCTGCTGGCCAGTCCCTGCACCTCCCCTCTGGGCTCTCTCAGCCTCAGCCCACACACACCTCCCTCCTCGCCACCCCCAGTTCAGCTCTCCGTTGTACTCGGGATAAAACCAAGCTCCACTCACACCAGGCCCAGGCGAGCTTCCGGATTCAGGGCCCTCTCGCCTGCCCCATACCTTCCTCATCTGCCCTCACCCTTCATCTCTCGGGGGACACCTCAGAGTTCCCTCTCCAGGAAGTTTCTAGAAGCCTTTGGAAAAAGTCCGATTCCCGTGTTTCACACATCCCCACTGCAGTCCTACCTGCCGGCCACTCCCTGCCGTGACCACCTGCCTGTTTCTGGGATGACTGCTCAGTCTACAAACGCCACGGGGCAAGGACCCGGCTCTTCTGTTCACGGTCACGTCCTCGGTTACCAGCATGGGGCCTGACACATAGGACGGCCTAAATAAATAACTTAGTGAACGTGTGAAATCAAGTGCGTGGCTAGGATGCCGAGGGATGGATAGAAACACACGTGGAGGCTACGTCGAACTGTCCGCATTCTCCCTCTGCGGGTAGAAGGGGGACATCTGGAAGTTTGGGGAACGTTATCTGAGGCAGGTGGCTTTCAATGTCAGTCAGCATGGGTGGGCTTTAAGGCTTTCATAACGTGGTCTGAGTCTTGCTAGTAGTAGAAATGATGCAGTTTTGGGGTGATGGTGGGGTGGACCGGAGCCGATGGCCAAGAAAGGACTCTTGGAAGATGTCTTTGTGGTTTTATTGAAGCACGGAGACAGGACCCGTGGGCAGGAAGAGCTGCCCTAGGGTCGTGAGGAGAGACTGGGTATATCCCCTCAGGTTGGGAGGGGGTCGGGGACAGCATACGTCTTGAGGAATGTTGGAAGCAAGGTTTCCAGGGCCTTGAGGGGCCAGCTGTTGCTAGGGAAACACCGTTTATTACCATTTAATAAAACCTCAGTCATGAGACCCTTCAGATGTTGGAGTAGGATTGTCAGCATATATCTTGAGGGAGTTGCGATAAAGGAAGTTTCAAAGGAATTTTTACATGTTAAAGTAGACTTAAAAGTTCCTGGGGGGGGGGGCGGAGGAAGGGGTGGTCAGGATAATGTTAAGCCAAGGTTCATTTTTACTCCCAGCAAAGTGTCACCATCGAGGCAGCTGAGCTCCTAGAGGGAGGTCACTCTGCCAGTTTCAAGGACTTGTCAACGGGCTGTAGGGAATATAGTTTTTCATTTGCCTTCGTTTCCCACATCACCATGGTAAGCACCTGAACCCCTCTGTTCGTGGGTAGCCAGGAGCACCAGAGGAACATCACACAGATCCCACCCGAATGGGGGTGGGGAGGTTTCCGTTAGCCGGCACTTTGCCCTCCGCTTGCCCCCTGCTCCCTCATCAGAAACCCAGTCCTTTATGGAGACCAGGTGGGCTTTGCAAAAGCAGATCAAGCCTTGCCACGGTGAGGTACATGTCGGATTGCAGAGAGCTGAGGAGCGCTCTCTAGAGCTGGGGCAAGAATCCCTCCATCGTCCTCTCCCGACCCCGCCTCCCGCCCAACCCCCGCCCCAGACCCCGCCTCCTATCCCCAAGCCCCGCCTTCCCCCTCCCCGCGCAACAGCGACACCTCCCTCACGCAGAATCAGCAGACCGAACAGAAGGGCGGAGGTCCAGGGTGGTGGACGGAGAAGGGCGGATGGGACAGTATCTGGCACAGGGCAGGATTCTTAGTCCCGGTCATCTCTGTCCCCACACACGTCATCCAGCAGGCATCCCCGACAGCCGCGGTCAGGAGGCTCTGCAGAGGGAGGCTCCGCTCACTGGCGGCTAGGTCTCTCCCGGTCCCCCCCCCCACCCCCGCCCTGCCCTGAGTGGCTGCCCGCCCCTGGCAGGCCAGGCGAAGGGGACGGCTACGGGGTAGGTGAGGCTGCTCGAGGGGACGGCGCCGCACTGGTACGGTCTTGGAAATCCCGCACGCAGAGGCACACGGGAGGCTGGTGCCGGCACCCTGCGGGCAGGGGGCGTGTGAGGCCGCACCCTCCGGAGCTCCAGAACCCCAGCACAGGGACGACCGAGCTTGCGAGGCGCCTCTCGGTGCACACAGGCCTCCGCGAGGGCGGCCCCGCGAGGAACCCTGAGTGTCGGCGGCCGGTGGAGGAGAGCCCCTCTCCGGCCTGCCGGGCCACCAAAGCCCCTCCGCTGACGCTCTTCTCTCCGATACGCTCAGGCACCCGTCGGGTCCGTCAGTCCCGCGGCCCCGCGGCCGGCTGGTCTGTGCGAGTCCGTCAGCCCCTGCCCCGTCGGTAAACACAAAGCACTGGACTGATACGCCCCCTGGCGGAGCACAAGCAAGTCACGTCTGTGTCCGAGTCTTCCGGGGACAGATGGCCGCGTGCTGCCCGGGCACCAGCGGGTTCCAGCGGAGAAGCCGGTCCCCCTCGCCCGGCACCGGTGGCTCCCGCTGCTTTCCTGATGCGGTCACTGCTCTGGCAGCTGGGGGACAGCCGACAGGACGGAGGCCGGTGGAGCTGCCCCTTCCGCAGAAGCCGGCCCGCACCCACGTGGCGTCATCTCTGCAGCGCGGTAGCGGTAGCGCCGCAGTTAGAAAGGAAGAGGAGTAACTCCTCATGCAGAGGTCTCTGGGATACAGGAGTCATTCAAACTTGCTTCTCGGGGCGCCCGGGCGGCTCACTCAGTTGAGCGTCTGACCCCTGACTTTGGCTCAGGTCATGATCTCGCGGTTCATGAGACTGAGCCCCGCGTGGGGCTCTGCGCTGACAGTGCGGAACTTGCTTGGGATTCTCTCTCTCTCTCTCTCTCTCTCTCTCCATTGCTCTCTGGCCCTCCCCCATTCATGCTCTCTTTCTCTCCCAAAATAAATAAATAAACTTTAGGAAAAAAAAGTTATTTCTTATGACTTTTCAGGCTAAGCCTTCTCTTCCCTATCTTTGCAAAACACAGGGTTTCAAGCATCAGCCTAACTACTGAATCACGGTTGTACATGTCATCATTCTGCATCACGGGTGACGAACGCCCGGCTCGCACAGGCTTATATGGAAAGACGGGACTCTGCAGGCTAACAAAGCTGAAGGATGGCAAGGCAGTTCCCAGCGTTAGAAGTCTGGGTTACCAGACTTTGCAAATATTTGGGACACACTTACACTAAACACTGATTCCTTGTTGATCTAAATTCAAATATAACTAAGCATCCTGTGTTTTATCTGGCGACCCCAGTCCAGCACGGGTCCCAGCACCGAAACTGGCCAACTGGGATCACGTACCATCCCAGACCCAGTCGCTGTGGTCAGGAGGATGGGTTACGCCAACTGGCAGGCCGGGGTCACTCCCTGTTTCTGGAAAGGGGGCAGCATGGTCACCCCTTTGAGTATCCATGCCCCTACAGTGGGAGATGGGTCCCTCCCCAAATAACTGGGGTGCTAACCCTAGAAGGAGGGGAACGAGCCCTGCACAGATGAAAACAACAAATGTCTGCACAGTGACCTTGAAGGTCCCAGACAACAGCGAAAGTTACAAAACAGCCGCAGCGGGCCTACGGCACACCACAGTTCACAAGGCAGTCTCCACACTCGTCTTTCCTTGCCACACACTCCTGTGTGGTCGGCAGGTAGTAAAGTCACTCCCTGTAGGAGTTTACCGCCCGCCCCCCCCCGCCAGACTGTGGAGCCTCAATGACAGACATTCATTTTCTGACTATAATTCTGGAGGCCGCATCCAAGGTCAAGGTGCAGACAGGGCTGGTTTCTTCCGAGGCCTCTGTCTTTGGTTCCTAAATGGCTTCCTTCTCACCGTGTCTTCACACGGTCTTCCCTGTGTGTGTGTTGTGTTTCTGTGCCCTCATCTCCTCTTCTTAGAAGGACACCAGTCACGGGGGCGCCCGGGTGGCTCAGGCGGTTGAGTGTCCGTCTCTTAATTTTGGCTCAGGTCATGATCTCATGGTTCTCGAGATGGAGCCCCAGGTAGGGTTCTGTGCTGGCAGCACGAAGCCTGCTTGGGATTCTCTCTTTCCCTCTCTCTCTAAATAAACTTAACTTAATTACCTCTTTTCAGACCCTGTCTCCTGTGAAAGGTGAAATAAAATGGAGTCGCTTATGTCAAGCGGTTTTACAAGGGAGCCAGGAGGCCGTCAGGGAGGTGGCCCTCGAGCATATCCTCACTGGGTAGAACTTCCGAACTGGGCCACACCACAAATGTTCCAGGGACTCTGCACAAACACCTGCAGCTGCTACAGGAACGGACTCCTGCTTGGTGGCAGCCCTGGCGACCAACTATGTCCAGCCACCACTGGTTTTCTGCTGCTAACACCGATCAAAAGCCTTTGTGAACAACACACACAAGCATTCCCTTGTGTCTTCAGAAATCCAACTCGTGTTCCCTCGTGGGACGCAATTTGGGCTGCTACCCGAATCTGTGCCACCCCTCCAAACTGCAAGCCTGAGACCCCCAAATAAATGCTTTCGTTTTATTTCGGTTCTGCCTCTTTTCTCGGTCGACACTTCAAACATGGTCACGTTCTGAAGTACTGGGCGTTAGGACTTTGACATATGTACTTGGCGAGGGGGAGCAATTCAGCCTAAAACACTACCCTCTCCTTTATTATTTTTTTTTCTTTTTAGAAAAAAAATTTTTTTAATGTTTATTTATTTTTGATAGAGAGAGAGAGAGAGAAAGAGAGAGAGAGAGAGAGCATGAGCGGAGAAGGGGCAGAGAGAGAGGGAGACACGGATTCTGAAGCAGGCTCCGGGCCCCGTACTGACAGCAGAGAGCCCAATGCAGGGCTTGGACTCACAAACCGTGACATCATGACCTGACGTAAAGTCAGAGGCTCAACCGACTGAGCCACCCAGGCGTCGCTCTTTTTCAGGTAATAGGACAGTGAGGCTGGTCGGGACTTGCTCCCGGGTCCCAGGGCTGATTAGGTGGCGGAGCTCACTAAGGAGCCCCGCGTCCTCTGCCTGGCCTTTACCCCCAACGTGCAGCCATCGTTCCTACGTGTGCCCACCAGTCCCCGCCACTCCCAGCCAGCAGCACGGGGCCAGGCACCCAACAGAAATGAAACTGAGGAAAAGAAACTCCGAAAGCATTTTGGGAGACTGAGCTAAAAGAAGAGGAGGAAGGAGCACGTGCTCGCGATTTGAAATGATAAAGAGGCCTTTGAACAGCAAAAATGATGAGGCCTATGGATGTGTAAATGAGCCTGGGGAAGACTAATCAGAGGGTAAATTACACAACAACAACAACAACAACAAAAAAGACTGAAAACAGGCGAGGGGAGAACAGTGACTATTTCAGTGTCTTTAGTTCATAAGAAATTCATGAGCAACGCACGTGGAACTTTTCGTGGTTTTGGTGGTGGGAAAGAATTGTAAATATGGATAATATGTAAATACCTTTTATAATAAAAGCCCATGAAGATAAAGTCTGCAGAAAAGCTGTAGGCTGTGTAAGAGGCTAATATAACTGTCGTCACTAAGAAATTACCATATTGCTTACAGGGCACTCAAAGTGCCTAGAGCTCTGGAAAGAAACGCATAAATACTAATCAGAAAACGCACGCAGACGGAGCGCTTCTTTCTCCCTCCGCCCCCCACTCCCCGTTCTCTTTCAGCGCGGTTGGACCCACAGGGTTCACACGTGACCTCCTTCCACCACCCAGGAGCTGCGCTGACACCAGCTACCTCCCTTTGGACCTCGAACGTTCTAATTGATGAAGCTCTTCTTTCCAGCTCATCCCTTAACTCGGGCGAAAGACCCTACGGGCAAAGGGTCCCCAGATGGGAATCGACCACCCCCTCAAGTCATAAAGACCTTACCGAACCAGCAAGACCCAGCATGACCGACCCTAAGACAGTGCTCCACCTGACCCGCACTGCCACCTGCTGGCACACACCGACCTTCGCCCTACATCTTCCTTCTGTAAACCTATAAGTTTTTCTGGCACTTCGGAGACTATTTGAGACGCTGGCCCGCTGTCTTTCTGGTGGTGGCCTCACTGAAACAAATTCCTTTCTTGTGTCCCCACCACTGGTCGCCCTGCCTTTGGATTTTGTCAGCGGCGAGTGACCGAATCTAGTCTGTGTGGGGTCCCCGGGGCCAGGTGTGATCTTGGGCAAGTCATCCAGTCATTCTGGGACCCGCTTTCCCCATCTGTGAAATGGAGACACAGCACCCTCCTTGGCCACGTCTTGGGGAGAATCTAAAGGGGGCAGTAGTAAGACTCAAATAGTGACACTTCCTTACCCGGTAAGCGGCCGCCACGGGCCACTCGACCCCTGGCGGTCTTTGAGAAAAGAAACCTGTGCAGGACAAGTCGGATTTCAGGGGAAGTCAGGGGCCCACCCACAGCTACCCTGCTGCAAGCTCCGCCCCATCCCCTCCGCCCCGCCCCACTGCCCCGCCCCGCCCTTAAGCCTTCACCGCCAGGCTCTGTCCCGGACGCCCCGCCCCGCCCCCAGGTCCACGCCAAGTCTCCGCCCCGCCCCGCCCTAAACCCAGACGCCCCGCCCGCGGTCCGCCGGGACCCTAGGCCCGGAGCCGATGGAGCCTGCAGCGGGGCGCTGGGCCCCCCGCCTGTGGCGGGCCTGCAACGGGCTCATGGCCGCCTTCTTCGCGCTGGCGGCCTTGGTGCAGGTCAGCGCCCCGACTCCTGGCGGCGGGCGGGCTCCCAGCCCACGGTGTGGACTGACAGGGCCGCAGGGTCGGGGGTCACGCTCCGGAGCCCCCGCCCCTGTCCCAGCGGAAACCCAGGCGCGTTCCCGTGACCGCCCGCCCGCGTCCCCGAGCGGGAACCCAGCGCGGTTCAGGGCCCGGGACAACCGGTTCCTCTGGGGCGCGGGTACTCCCCTCAGGTCTGCTTTGGGACCCCTGCTAAGGGCTCCCCTCACTCCTACACGGGGTCCTTACAGCACAGGTTCCGCGTTTGGCTCGCCTCTGGCCGAGCTCCTGCGCACGGCTTTACGGTGCGTGCCGCCCCCTTGCGGCGCTCAGCCAGAAGCCCCTCGACCGCACCCTCCGCTAGACTCGGTGCGACTCCGGGTCAGTGTCCGGCCGCCTGGCGCCGCGCCTGGCACCTAACAGGACCGGCACGCATGGCGGAGCAGGCCAGACTCGGGCGTGGGGCACGACACGTCTGTGCTAATGCCTGACGCCCTGTCTTTGCAGGTGAACGATCCAGATGCAGAACGGTGGATGGTGAGTCTGAGCGGCTTCCCTGCGTCCCTGACAACTGTGGGGCTCATTCCCCATTGGTCCCCGGTCCCCGCTCCATGGCAGAGAGACTCAGAAATAAACCCTTTGTAAGCTCTTTTTCCGAAAGTATCAGAGGGGAAGGATCAGAGTGGTAATGTGGGGGTTGGAGGGGCACATTTAGAATATTCCAGACACGGGGTGGGGGGGGACTTTCGGCAGTATTCCCTTTGACTAAAACTGGGCCAACTGAGGACACTTTTCTAAAGACATGGAGTAGACCTCCCAAGGTCACCTGAACCATTCCGTGAGTTTCCACCAGGACACTCCCAACAAACAGTTGACCAGAAAATGGCAGGAGGGGGTCGTCGTTCTTCTAGTTGAGTGAGCTGTATTTAGAACGGCAACCCAAGCCCACAAAATCTAGAGAACACCTCTAAGCGATGATCTGGTTGAACTGTTGGGAGGAGGGAGGGGTCACCCACACCGTTTCTGAAATATCTGAATTTTGCCCAGTTTCTTTGAAAACGATACACAAGACTGCGGTAGACTGTGCGGTACTGCCGGCCGAGATGGCTTCTGGCTCTGGAAGAATAGTAACTGTGTCCAGATGATCAATGAAGGGAAGCGTTTGGATTCGTAACGTAAATTCCAGCTAGTTTTTGTTAGTGAGTCGCACTCCTTCCGATATCGCTTATCGTCCGGATTCACGGGCTCTTGCATCAAATCGAACTGCCCCTTCCTCAGCACTCAGGGCTGTGTCCTGAGCTCCAAAGATCATTTTCCCGCAGACAAGTCTCCAACGCCCAGCTTAACGGTGAATTTCCAGGAGACTGCTAGATCTTTCCCCCTGCGTGTCACACTGGCTTCCGCAAACACCCCGAGGTCCTGCCCAGCATCTTTCCCTCCAAAGCCCCCTCCTCCTCCTGACTCACCCGTGTCTATCGACAGCCGAATCATCCTCGGGGTCAGGGGTCATCTTCCAAACGACACCTCTCGGTCCCTTACCACCGCCCTTGAGAGCCTTTCAGAGGACAAAACAAAGAGCACCCAGCATAGGTCTCACTGCTTATCTGTGCAGCCTCTGTACACTTCGCCTCTCACTTCATGCTCAGACGACGGAACACCAATAGACAGCATGTCCCCACATAGAGCCGTCCTCGCCAGCTTAGCCCTCCATCACCTCCCACGGGGACTCCTGTAATAGCTTCCCAATTCCTGGAGCTGGCTCTACCCTTCCGCTTCCCACAGCTTCCCACATATCGCTTCCTGCTTCAGAAACTTCCCTCGTTCCCCAAGATTCCTGAGTTACAACTCCCCGGGTTGGCACTCAACGCCCACCGCAGGATGGCTCCAACCCACCTTCCCAGCCTGGTCTTGGAAGCCCGGTCCCCCGATACCACTTACTGTACCTTGCCCCTAGCATTCCTGTACACCGTACTCAAGCTTCAAAGTCCATCTCAAACGCTCTGCCACTCCAAGAAGCCTCCCTGCCTCTTTCCCGTAGGTTCTAACCGTCCTGCCTTTGAACCTTTCACACTAACACGTTCTGCTCTACATGCAAGCTGGTTCTGTACATGCCAGCTCCCGGGAGAACAGGGACCGGTTCTTCCGTCTTCTTGGCGGTCCTCGGTCAACCTCACCTAGAGCCTTCCTAAGGCCGTCCTTCTGTATCGAGCACTGAATGAAGGAAAGAATGAACGGAGGCGAACATGAACCAGTACCAGGTCACTGGGCCTTGGGGGCTTGGACCTCGCACCTGACTCATCTCCACGTCCTCTACTTCGTCTTGCTCCTGGAGGATTCCCGAATCAGGATGCGTACAGGAGCAAACAACAGAAAATCTGCCTCGCGTCAGGTTATAAAAATAGAGTATCTCACTTAAAAAGAAGTCCGGAGGTAGCTGCTTAGTGGCCAACGATGTGATCGAAGACCTGGGCTTGCTCTCTTCCCTGCCATCTCCAATGTGTGGGTGACAGATTCCCTCACTGTTCACAGAATGGCTGCTGCAGCTCCAGACATCATCCCCAGACAAGAGCATCCCAAGTGGGAAGAAACAAGGCAGGAGCAAAATGATTTTTCCTCCTGTGCCTTCTTCTCTTTTATCGGGGAGGAAATGATTCTCAGGGAGCCCTTCAGACAGGCTGCTATTCAGCGCGTGCGTACCAATACAGTTTACGGTCTGGGGTCCATCCTGCCCCGGCAGCGTCCGTGCGTTATTGGTTGTTAAAACGCTCTGGGCATCGGCCTTGCCCCTACTTCTTCCCGCATTTCATGGCTGGAGCGTGATCAGCCTAGCTGAAGAGGTTGGGAAACTAAATGGCCTTTTGCGGCTTTCATAATGGCAGGTGGACAAAGGAGAGAGACGTTAACGATGAATGCCATTGGGGTGGGGTGGCACCTGGCTGGTTCAGCCATTGGACAAGTCTTGATCTCGGGGCTGTGGGTTCAAGCCCCACGTTGGGTGTAGAGATTCTCCGTAAAAAATAAAATCTTTAAAAACAACAAGAAGAAAGAATGCCATGGTACTCTGAGTTTAAAGAAATCCAGTAACTGGGACATCTCGTGGCTCAGTCAAACTCTTGATTTCAGCTCAGGTCATGATCCCAGGGTCGTGGGATCGAGCCCCACTTTGGGCTCTCTGCTGAGCATGGAGCCTGCTTGAGGTTCTCCCTCCCTCCCTCTCCCTCCCCCCCCTCTCTTCCTGTGCCTAAACCACGTAGGGTTTCATTAGGGGAGCACTAACCCCTCACTGCTCCAAGTGTGGACCCTGGAACGAGAGCAGCAGTATCCCTTGGGAGCTCGTTAGAACAGCAGAACTGTGGGCCCTACCCCATACCTTTAGAATCAGATCGGCATTTTAACAGGATTTCCAGGAGATTCCTATACACACTGAACTTCGGGACGCGCCGGTCTGACCCCCAGTAGCGTGAATGCCTACCTGTGTCGGATGTCCAGACTTGCAAATGTCAGTCATGGCCATCGCTGGGGAAGGAGGGGGAAAGAGGAGGGGAGTGTGTAATCCAGATGCCCTCTCTCCCTGGGATCAAGGTGGACGTGTTTCTGTGCTGAAAACAAATCACTTAAAACATACGCCCCCTACAACTCCCAAATAACGAAGGGCTTCTGACATTCCTGTCACAGCTGATACGGTTAAGCAGCTGCATCTCTTGGAAAGACACTGTGCTTCCCGTAAGCTTACCACATGTATTCTCGTCGCCCTCTGCCCACGACACACACAACAGCGAGTGTGGCTACAGTCCGCTAGCTGTGCATGGGGCTTGAAAACCGGGCCTCTTTAGGGCCTGTCTTCCAAACTCCAAAACAGCGTGTCAGCGGTTTCCAAAATGAGGAGCCTGGTCTTACCTGATGCGTACACTCTCAGTACACATTCCGTGATCCCACCTGCAGAACTGGAGTACTGGGCGGGATGGCCCACGGGGCCAGACCCGGCGCGCCATTCAGCTAGCTGTGGCCGCTCCTGCCCTGCTTTTCAGAGCACTTTCCTGTGTGCGCGTGGGGAAAGGCCACGTGGGTGTGGGTAATGCTTGAGCGGCGCTGGGAGGGCAGAGTGTCCTGAGACCCGAACTCTGCTCTCCCACGGCCGAACGAGCCTTTCCTGAAGTGGCCTCGTCTAGGAGGAAGGCGGGTGAAATGTGACCTGGCCTGTAAGTCTTCTTCTGTGCCTTCCAGCAGAAGGAACGGTGTGCCCACCTGTCACTACAAGGACATGCAACTCACGCAGCCTGCGGGCCGCCGAGGTCATTCTTCTGAGCTTCCTCCGAACATCTCCGAAACCGGGCATGCTCCTTAACCCACACAGTCTCCTCTCTCTTTGCTAACAGGTGGTGTACATGGTCCCTGCTGTGCTGACCCTGCTTGTTGGACTTAACCCCCACGTCACAGGTAGGAACCCTGGATTCTGCAGGGAGATGCAGCAAATCAGACCCCTTATCATCAGGACAGACTCCCGGGAGAAACACGGGGCTCTCCAGGTCTTCTCGTTTCTGTTAAGAGGGCTCGTTCTAATCTAGCTCACCCGCACCATGTGACAATGTCACAAGGACCTGCAATGCCAAGACAGTCTCTTACCAACTCGGAACCCACGCTCACGTGTGCTGTTGGGGGACAGTGGTTCTGCGGGTTAGCCCGGGGGAGAGAGAAGGGCGTCAGGCACCATGCCGATTGTTAAAGCCACCAGACAGACGGGAAACCAGCCACGAAGCGCTAACCTTGTAACTCCGTAGTCAGTGGCAACCAGTGTCTATTGTGTGTTTACTCCTTATCAGTTCTTCTGAACTCCAGTCCCACTCCCAGGAATCACTTTCTCACTTGCACTCTTTCAACACCCGTGCATGTGGCCGGCTGCTTTATGTAGCAGAACAGTCTAGAACATACAAATTTCTAGGTTTCTCATCAGTACATGCTGCTCCCCCTAACCTCCCTCTGCCCTGTCGTGCTACCTACAGCTGTTGATGTCATGCTTTTCTGTCTGCCCTCCCCGCTAGGCGGTCAGCCCCTTAACAGCGGGACCATGTCTAGACTATCTCTGCCCAAGCCTTGGCCAGGAGTATGGTTTCATACTTAATGCTTATTGAGTGAATGGATAAAACAGAGGCTTTATCACACCTTTTGTAAACTGCTCCTTGGAGTGAAATATACATATAGGTGTGTGTGTGTGTATACATATATATTTTTTTTCACTTCATATATATATGTGTGTGTGTGTGTGTGTGTGTGTGTGTGTGTGTGTGTATATAATCTCCCAGGCGGGTATACCTGTAAAAATAATTCCCTTAAAATAGCTGGTCTATATTGCCCACAAGCTATCTACTTCAATGCTGGGCAAAACATAGTTGCTTCGCCTTTTATAGCCCAAAAAACTCAACAAACCTTAAGTTGGACAGTTTTATACCCTAAAACTGTGTCTTATAACCAAAAAAAAAAAAAAAAAAAAAAAAAAAAAAACATTTTACTGCGTTTGCTAGCATTTTCTCATTTACAGGGACTGTTGGTCCCGATGGGTTATCCTTCACTGTCGTGAAAACCGCTCCTTTGCCAGTGGGTCTCGAGAGTTCTCAGGGCCTTAGGATAAAGACCGGGGGTTCCCGGCCGATGGGGAAAACTTGTGTCCCCTAGATGCACGGGCTCCTGGTACAGGCGCCGGGAACTTGTCCACATCTTTGCGGTGTATAAGTTCGGGCTCCGTTAGCTGCAGGCAAGAAACACTCAGCTCGAAAGGGCTGTGGGCTCAGAGACATACTGGGGTACTTGGCTGCAAAGATTGGGGTGGTGCTGGCATCAGGCGCTGGCGCTGGCTCAGAACTTGAACTTCTCGGCACCTCTCAGTTCCACCGCGTGCCGCGCTGACTTCAGTCCTGGGCCCCTCGTGGTAGCCCGGCAGGTCAAAGTCACTTCTGCCTGCCCTCTCAGTCCAACCGAAGATAGAACCTGCTTCCCTGCCATCTCCACCGGCGTCTCAGAATTGAGTGGTTGGCCCTGACTTGTCAGCTGTTCGCCTGGAGCCAAATTACCGTTGCTAAAGGGATGAAATGCACTGACTAATCAAGCTAAGGTCCGGCTGTCTGGGACACGTGGCCGGGGGGTGTGGGAAGGGCAGAGCCCCAGAGAAAATAAGGCAGTCATCACAGAAAGGGGACACGCTGGA
This sequence comes from Paguma larvata, assembly GCA_030068075.1. Taxonomy (NCBI): domain Eukaryota; kingdom Metazoa; phylum Chordata; class Mammalia; order Carnivora; family Viverridae; genus Paguma; species Paguma larvata. The sequence goes on from CM057843.1 coordinate 19,352,652, forward strand.
GACCCACAATAAATGTCCACTTAGGTTTATTATTACTGCTTTAACCTCTGTGACATTCTTCAAAACCAAACTTAAAGAAACTCCAGCCTTTTTTTTTTTAAGTAGGCTCCACACCCAACGTGGGGCTTGAACTCAGCACCCTGAGATCAAGAGTCCCGTGCTCCACCCACGGAGCCGGCAGGCACCACCCCAGCCTTTTCCAGAGGCTCCACCTGAAAGCGGACTATGGCAGAGCTGTTGTCTGAGACGGGATTCCGTGACTGACTGTACCAGAACATCTGTTTTCAGGCAACCTCGTTTGGAAGAGTGTCTCTGCAGCGCACGCATTCCTGTGTATCGTGTGGGCTGCCGGCCTGGCGTGCCACCTCTGGCTTCACTCGCAACAGAACGTCTTACACGAGGAGGAAGGCAGGTGAGCAGTGGCTTTTGCTCTTTGGAAGGGGTGGGGTGAGAACTCCGTTCCTCCGCAGCAGCTGATCTGCACCAGGATGACGGTGCCCTCAGCCACACCGTCAGCGGCAGGGAAGGTAGCGCCCTTGAGAGGAGCCTGGAGAAGCCGAAGGAGTGGTGGAGCTGCGGTCCACACCCAGCACCGCGCGCCACAGCCCGCAATCACTGCTCAGGGGCGGTCAGCACGTAGGTCAGGCAGCTGACCTTGGCTCCCTTATAATGAAGAGCCAAGGAAGCCATACAGTTAGTAGTCCGGTCTAACAAGGCGGAAGCTCTGTCAGCATTCTGATTAGTTGTGTTTCTGGCCAAAATCTTACCCACAAGTGTGATCAGCCACCTCAGAGGTCAGTACTTTAAGTCGACCTCTGTCAGCCTTGCCCTGCTAAGTCTCCTGTCATCTCCTCCCTTTGTCAAGACCACCTGATCTGATCACCTCTTCTTCGCCCCCTCCCTCTGCCATGGCCCCCTTCCCTTCCTGTCCATCCTACTGCTAAGAGTTAGATGACCTAGAAGTTACTCATCCCTGGTGGGGTGCTTCTTTGTCGTAGGCCCTAATGCTTGCAAAACCCGAGAGCAAATCAGGTTGGGCTGAATCACCTCCATGAGTTACTTCCGGTAACTTCCGGAGTTCAGGCCCATGAGCTACTTCCCATTCCTTCCAGCTATGACGGTCTTCTACTCGAAGTCAAAGATGTGTGCTTTGAACGCATATTTCTAGAAGCACATACCCACCCCCAAATCTTTAGTTGCCTCATACTACAAACCATTCCTCTCCACTCCAATGTGACCCAGTCTCCTGCAGCAGGCGCCCAGGTACTGACTCGAGCCCACCCTGGCTAAGGCTGACCCTCTAACACAGTGTAGGAGGGGTGCCTGTGTGACAGACCTAGCATCGTTTCCCCGGCTGTACCCTATTCCTGCCAGTGATCTGAAGTAAGTGGTTTATCTCTGGGGGTTTTGTGGGGGTGTTTTTCTTGTTCAGTTAGAAGCTGAGGAGCAGTGACGGAGCTTACACCTGCCTCGTAAGATGAAACTTGCGTTCATATAAGGCTTTAAATTGTCTGACAGAAGTAATTTATGACTCATGGCCAGACTTGAAAATACTCTGTAGGTGCTATGGATCTTGGGGGAAGGTCATCTAACAGCAGAAGCCAGTGGTCACGGAGAGAAAGGGACAGTATGTGGGTCACTTGCAGCCACTTCAAAAATCTGAAACGCCTGCTGTTTCACAGGGAGCTGTTCGGTCTGGTGATTATCACAGCCTGGATGAGCCTGTGTCACAGTTCATCACAGTAAGTGTTCAACTCACTGGCCAAACCCAGATGGCTCGGGGCGCCCGGGTGGCTCAGTCGGTGCAGTGTCCGACTCTTGATTTTGGCTCAGGTCATGATCTCACGGTTCGTGGGATCAAACTCTGTGTCAGGCTCTGTGCTGACGGTGTGGAGCCTGCTTAGGATTCTCTCTCTCTCTCTCTCTCTCTCTCTCTTTTCCCTTCCCCCACTCATGCACCCTCTCTCTCTCTCAAAATAAATTAACTTTAAGAAATTAATAAATCACTTGAAAAATACAAATTAGCAAAACTGACACAAGAAGAAATACTCCAAGACAGGTCCGTAACTACTACAGAATGGAGTCCACACTTGAAGTTTTTCCTAAAAGAAAAACTCTAGACCAGAAGGCCTAACTGGAGAATTCTGCCTAATGCGAAAAACTGTCGACCTGTAACAAACACTCCCCGAGAACGGAAAACACAAAACACTTTACAGTCCGTGTAATGAGGACAGAATAACCTTGATACCAAAACTTGACAAGACCATTAAAAAAAAAAGAGAGAGAGAAGAAAAAGAAATTACCCAGCAGTCTCACTCATGACCGCAGATTAGAAAATCCTAAATAAAGCATGAATAAATAAAATCCTGCAAATGTAACCACCCACTTGGGTCTATTGTAGGAACACGGTTTAACATTCAAAACCAACCAACGTTCGCTAGCACATTAAGAGAATAAACGAAGAAATAAACTGTCTTCTCAATCTATACAGAAAGAGCGTCTGGTGAAATTCGCCATCCGCTCACCAGAGCTCCTAGGAAACAGGTGCAGAAAGGCACTGAGCCTGATAAACGATGTCTACACCTGAGTGGGGAGCAGCTGCACTTTCCTTCCGAGATCAGGGAAAGGTGAGGTTAGCCACTACTGCCACTTCGACTCAGCACTGTTCGAGTTAGGATCACAGCCAGTCCGATAAGGCAAGAAAAAGAAATTAGAGGCACAATGACTAGAAAAGAAAAATGTTCACTATCCATGGGTAACGTGATTGCGTACACAGAAAAATCAAAAGGAATCTAAAAAGTTATTAGAGTGAGTTTATTAGCATGATTGCTGCCCACTAAGGGAATGTACTGAAATCAACTATGCTTTTATCAACAAGTCACAGGAAACGGCAAAAACAAAGTTAACCATAATTAAGAGCATCAGGAAATCAACTCCCTGGGGATAAATCTAGAAAGAGATAGGCAAAATCTCTACAAATAAATCTGTAAGACACTGTGGGAGAAATTAAAGAAGACCTAAATAAGAGGAGGGATGAACCTGCACTGGGAAAAGGGCAAACTACTGAAGGAGTAAATCTAGAAACAGGTCCACGTCCACACACACGGAGACCCTGGACTACTGACCGGGGCGGCAGTCCGGGTGCAGCAAAGAAAGGCAGACTTCTCGGTAAATTGTGCTGGACCCACGGAACACCCATATGGCCAAACTTTCCCCACCGGACTTCCAGAGACCGCCTTCCAGCTAGACTACAGATCTAATGTGAGACACAAATCAGTAAGACTTTTAGAGAAGATAACCCCAAATCTCCAGGACCTTGGGGAGGAAAAGTTTTCTTAAACAGGATACAGAGTCATTAAGAAAAGATCAATTTTAACACTGCCTAATTAATTAGTGACTTCAGTTCCTCAAAAGACATCATCATAGGAGTGGGAAAGGCTGTTTGCAACATATATAAACAACAAACATGTGCATCAAGAATGAAGAACGCCTGGGCGGCTCAGTCGGTTAAGCGTCTGACTTTGGCTCTCAAGCCGTGGTCTCATGGTTTGTGAGTTCGAGCCCCACGTCGGGCTCTGTGCTGACGGCTCATCAGAGCCTGGAGCCTGCTTCGAATTCTGTATCTCCCTCTCTCTCTGCCCTTCCCCTGCTCACACTCTATCTCTATGTCTCTCAAAAATAAATAAATGTTAAAAAACAAAAAACAAAACTCCTACAAAGCAATAAGCTATGTTCCAATAAAAATTAAGAAAAACGTCCTATAAAAATGTGTTCACCAAACTCTCAACCTTTATATTTGTTTCCGAAGCAATCCAGAAGTGTTTTTGGATTTTGCTGGTAATCAGTCCTGTGTGTCCGTGTAGGAACCCAGCTGGAAGAATTCAGTTGGCTGCTGCCCTTGTCATCGCCGTCTTCCCGTTCATCTCTTGGGTCTACATATACGTAAACAAGGAGATGCGGTCCTCCTGGCCGACGCACTGCAAGACAGTCCTTTAAGTGAAGTCAAGAATCCCGTTCTTAAAATGAGTATCGTCAATCAAGTTTTTATAAACATGGTTGTAATGAGCCAGTTTCCTAGGAACTTCAGGCACTCTGAGCTGATATTAGAGGTGATTTTAAAAAAACACTAAGAACTTTCTGAGGATGCCTACGATACAGCACAGGGCTGCGTGGGACTGTTGAGAGAGGGGTCTGACACTCAACTGGGTCCCCGCGTGGTAGAAATGGCCGCAGAACAAACATCAAGAAATATGATTCTGACGCAGCTTACCCCTGTCTATATGACTTGGGCAAATATATAAACCTCCTGGTGGTATTTCTTCATCTATGAAACAGTCATTAAAACCAGATCTCCTCCTGACTTACGTAATTGCAGGGCTTAAACTGGGTAATACGAGAGCCTCCGAAAGTACGGAGTGCTTATACGAGGCTACAGGTGACCAAAACGGGAAAGCAGGGTTCGGGTAGAATGACAGCAACAGAGTTCAAGAGAGGGCTGTGCCCCGACTGGACCCATTACACTGGACCCGTGCAGGGCGGAGAGCTCAATGATGCCCAATGAATGAGCACATCTTGGAAAGAAAGGAGAGTTAGGAAGAATAAAGGAATTTGGGACCTAAAGGAAACAGGGAACATTAACTACACGGTAAATGAAAAATACGACCAAAATCAATACACGTATTTTTTTAAATGGATGTCAAAGGTAACCCTGGGGGGAAGACCACTTTGGAGCTGTTCCCTCCTGTGTGGTAACTTCCATTACCGTAACCGTGGGACATAGACACACAGGACGTGGTCACACGACCGCGGTGCACACACACATACATAACACGACCGCGTCACGCGCACACACACGTGACCTGGTAACACGGCCGCGTGCGTCCAAACGTAACGCAACGTGCCAACAGAACCATAAGAAGTAGCACTATACGCCCGAAACGTGGCTAGACGGAGGAAGTAAAATTCTACATTTTTCACTTTAATTTTATAACATTAAGTTCCATGTTTAGAAAACACAAATTCAGTTATTAATTGAATGAAAAAACAATTAAATTCAATTACTGGAAAACTCAGAAATGCATCTGGAATGCTTGTTGGAAGTGCGTTTGGAACAACGTGGCTATGTGAGTCGGCTTCTTTAACTGCAAGTTTTAGATCTAAATATGGATCCGGGGGCGCCTGGGTGGCTCAGTCGGTTAAGCGGCCGACTTCGGGTCAGGTCATGATCTCACGGTCTGTGAGTTCGAGCCCCGCGTCGGGCTCTGTGCTGCCAGCTCGGAGCCTGGAGCCTGCTTCAGATTCTGTATCTCCCTCTCTCTCTGCCCTTCCCCTGCTCATACTCTGTCTCTATGTGTCTCAAAAATAAATAAACATATAAACAAACAAACAAACAAACAAAGATCCGGTATTAACAATGAAAATGTGTCCCAATGGCTGGGCTGTTGTTTAAAATACACACTGGATTTTAAAGATGTAGTACGAAAAGAATATAAAATATTCTCATATGTTGGAACATTTTAGCTGTATTTGTGTTAATACAAGATATATTCTTAAAATTTGTTATCTGTTTCTATTTACTTTTTGAAGTGTGGCTTTCAAATTACTTACACGGCTCACATCGTATTTCTGTTGGATGACAGTCTTTTTGGGTTAGCATCAAGCTCTGGAGTCAAGATACCGTTTCACAAGATTTAGGGAATATTTCACTCAAGAAATATTAGTACAAGTCACGTATCAGGAGAGTGGAAGTAAGTCTGGCCGTTTGTCTACTTTTATAGCCTTTAATACAATATTAAGGATTCTATAAATGTTAGAGGAGGCACGAACATTTTGTGTTTGGTTTACACATGGTCACTAGACAGGTGAAATTCTCTATCAAGACTAGCAAAAAGGGGAAAAAATACCTTGTCAATTGTAAGCAATTAACGTGGAATTTATTTGACAGCTCAATAAAACACACCCAGAGGATTCCAGTGTTCCAATGTACGCTTAGCTCGCCTGAGACATGGTTTTTCCACCTCTTTTGGTGTAACTACTAACGTCGCGCGTGAAGAAACGGATTTGTTTGCAAACCCTGTAGAGGGTCTACCTATCCTCCGGGGAACGCCTCCTTCCCTGCTTAACAGACGTAATGTTCCTGTTTTTAAAAAGAGAAGTGATGTGCACAGTACACTGTCTTCGTATCTGTGGCCCCCGTGCCCGCGTGAATTCGGTGAATACACACAGTTCCGTTTCTCTCTCTGAGCACAGAAAACTCTCAGTAGGAGCGCGGCCGTCGGAAAGGGGTCTTTATTCCTGAGATTGCTGTAAACTGTTTCTCCGCTGAATTTACGTGAGCTTAACGTTTCTATTATCAGAGCCTCTGCCTTCCCACCCCTCTTCCCCGTCAGCCCCTCTCCTGCGAGGACTGAGCGGCACCTGTAACCACACTTCCCCAGCTTGGAAACCGGAAGGCTCCTCGCTGTCTGACAAGCTCACTTCTAACTGGGCTCATCATTCAAGGTTCTTCACAACACAGCCCTCGCCGCCCCTCTGCCTGCAGTCTTTCTTGCCATAACCCCAGGCACCCTTCGGAGAGTCCACCTGCCACTCGGCTCAGCGCCCTTTAACCTCTGCTGATGCCCACCTGCCTAGCCCTGTCGAGCCCCTTTTCCTCCTCCTTCAAGGCCTCCTAATCCCGTTAAACAAAAGTGAACCCCTCCACATTCCCAGGCCTTTCTTCACACATTTCCATCTGCGGCCGGTGAAGTCAGTGAACGCAGGGAGTGCCTTACAGTCACCCGTCTGGGGGGCCGAGTCGTGGCCCCCACAGATCGCCCGGTCCCAACCCCCAGAACCTGGGACTGTTCCCTCGTACCACAAAACAGACTCTGCGCACACGATTAAGGTGCGCATCCTGAGATGGGGAGGTGATCCTGGGTTAGCCGGGGGCGGCTCCACGTAACCTCGGCCGTCCCCGTAGGAGAGAGGGAGGCAGAGGGAGGCTTGAAGAGACTGCACTGGTGGCTCTGAAGATGGAGGTTCTAGACACTGGGATAGAGAGTCTCCGCAGAGACCCCGAGGGGCGCGGCCCGGACAGCACCCTGAGCTGGGCCCAGGGAAAATGCTTTCAGACTTCTGACCTCCAGAACGGTCATATACGTGCCACCTTAAGCCACCACGGTGGCGGTAATTTGGGGCAGCAGCCACGGGACACGAACACTCCCCTCGGCCCCCCGGAGCCCAGGCGCTCCGCAGGCACACCGGGCTGGCCAGTGTCGGCGTTTTCTCTCTTGATGTTTCTTCAGGCCCTGACTCGAACTTCCTCTACGCGTCAACGGTCCCGTTTGCCATCCAGTAAATGTTTCCAGAGAAGCCTTAGCGCCTGGGACAGCCGGGTTAAGGACCCCGTCTACACAGGGAGCGGAGAGTAAACTCACTCAGCCCCCCAGTCTCGCCAGCGCTGGCTGCTGCCCGGAGACCACACCAGCAGGCGCCGGGCTGTGCTGGCCCTCGGTCCTGCCCCGCTTACCGTCACAGGGGGACCGCGTGACTTCTCCGGAGGCCCTTCTCACAGCATCGCGCGGCAGAGACCACGCATTCACCCGCGCAACACCTTACTCTGTGTTTACGGAACAGGAAGACGAGCTAATGAATGCACAAATATGTCGGGTGTTCTGAGCAAAAAACGTCCAAAGCTCACTCACACAGCAGGATGCACAGAGAGGGCTCACCTGAGCTTACTTTATTTTTTTATTACAAAGTTTAAGTTACACAGTTAAAGCACGAAGACATCCTCCTTGGTTAAAAAAGAAAAATTCAGATCCGGCGAAACGAAGTCTGTCTTGCGGACTCTACCGCCCCCCAGTCTCCGCCCTGGCTTATTCACGCCGCCTCATTTTGTGTCCAATGCGCAGGTCTGGGTCTGTTATCCCAAAACGACAGTTCGGAATATCTCGTGAGCCAACGCGCGCTGAGGCCACAAATACGCTGTGTATGCAAACAGAATACTCAACAGGAGACTGAGGATTCTGGGGGGAGATGAACGAAACCACAAAGCTAAGCCGCCCTCCTTCTAAAAGGTAAACAAGATAAACCAGACTAAAACTGGAGCGCGTTCTCCCTCTTGTAACTCAGAACTCTGTCTGGAACTCTGCCCCTCCCTTTCAACAGCATCTTGTCAGGGTAGACATAAACTGTGCCAAAAGCCTGGCTGTCCGGAGCCGTCTCTATAACCCCTTCTAGGTTGACGTGGTGCACACCAAAAGGATCCTCAGAGTAGCCACCATCGTGAGTGTGACCGGCGAAGAAACACACCACACACCTGTGGGACCAAATGACGGCCAGGGCATCTCTGTAATTCCAGGCCAGGCACACACTGTCAGAGGCCTCAGGGTAAATGGGGAGATGGCCTGTTAGTTAAAGAGAAGAAGAGTTATGAGCCAATTAGGAAATACCTCTTTCATCAAAATAAACGGCTAAAAGCTAGTACTCAGGGGGAAAAACAAAAGGCGTATTGCTACTTACTCCAGACTAAGACCAGAGAGAACCCCCACACACGAAGAACTGGCTAATCTACACCCGCCTCTCTGCGGCGTGGAGGCGGGGGAGACAGTCCACACACTAGGTGAGAGGCCAGAACCCGAGCTCCCTCCGGCCCCCAGCGTCTGAAGACACACAGACATCGAGAAACACTGAGGGCAGCCTCGCAGGGCAGGCGGAGGCGGTGCCGGAATCCAGCCTCACCGATCTCCGTAGACACAGACGTCAGAGCTGCAGAAAGAGGCGCTCCTAGATTTAAGGCCGGTTTAGGGATGGGACAGTGGGTTTTATGTCATTCACGCATACACTCAATGCTTTAAAACGGATTCATGCCACACTTTCAACACCTCGGTGAGATCAAGGCAGCCGGAGCCCCTAACAGATGGGAAAAGCGAGGTAAAGCAGGGACTGTTTATCCTAGGTCCCACAGCAGGTGCGTGGAGGGAGAGCCCGGGGGGTCTCGAACTCCTGATGTGGAGACACACGTGAGGTCCCCCATCCGTCACTCGGCAGCGCGGGCACAACAGCTCACCCGGGTTCGCTTCTTCCCCGTAAGTCACCTCCTTTTTTTGTTCCTGCAACTTATTTTTATTCTGACACTTATTCTGCATTTTTATTGTTCTGTATCCACTAGTTATAGTAATATCGTGTTACTAGCCCCCTAAAGAAGAACCGAAGGTGTCCAAAGAATTTACGAGTGTGCACGTGCACAGCACGTGCCCGCTCCTGAGGCCATGCTAAGGGCCAGGTGACTTTCCAGATCGAGAGGCCATACAACTCATGTGACACAGGGACCATCTCCCCGTCCCCGAGGCCCTGAGCTGCCAGAACCTCCCCAGTCCTCCTCGTCTTCCTCCCAGCTCCACGGACGTTTCCAGAATTCTCCCTCCCCACTCCTCCCTGGGAGCGCCTGGACGCCCGGTCCCCGGGCTCCGCTCCTCGACCTGCACCGAACGCCTCGGGCGGTGATCCAGAATCCACGGTCCCCACGGCCACGGGCCCTCTTCCCAGTCCGCCGTGCCCACATCCCGCCGGACGCCCCACTGGGAATCTCCGACTCAGACACCCGAACTGCTTCCTCCACGTCCCCCGTGCTGGCGACCGGCCTCCGAAACTTCACATTTCCAACCCCGGCCGCCGGATTCGCCTCCCCAGACCCCCTCCTGCTGCGGGGTTCCCACCCGATCTCAGTCCACAAGTGCTGTCCTTCCAAGGGCACGGCCAAGCCCCAAGAGGCAGGCCAAACGACCTCTGCGGACCCAAAATCAAAGCGAAAGAGCACAGTAAAACAAAAGGAAATGGCCGTCAGCCCACTGACACTTCGCCGCAGAGACCCTGACGCGCTCAGCTGTCACAGGTTTGTGCCTCCGGTTTCCCAGCTTACAGCAAAAGGGAGAAACCTAGACCACTAACGGACACAGGTGCCCTGAAGTAAAAAGAAACGGGGGAGATGCGGACGGGGCGGGAGAGGAGTGGGGTGGACTCCCGTCCCCGTCACAATCACGTGCTACGGAAAGAACCACGCTGCTTCATCTCTGTTTCCTGATCTTTGAAACTGGCAGGTGTGTGGGTCCCTTTGCGCTCCAGTGTCCTCTGAAGCGACAGGCCGGCCTGGCAGTGGGAAGCTGGACAGAGACAAGTCAAGAAGGAGACCAGCTACTGAGGAGTCAGGGAGTGTCACACCACACCAACAACCCCGGGCCACCGCGTGTCTTCCGAGCCTGGAAGGACACTTGCTCTAACGGCAGCCCCGCACCCCTACCCCACCCGTCTATGTGTCTGCCCACATCGGTGCGAAGTTACCAGTAAAAACTACGTTTGGAGACGTATGCTTTTATGTCGCCCACGGTCAGGACAGCCTGTCGTTTTCAAGGGCTTCTCGCGTCCGTAACTCCATCTAATATTCAGAAAACCAGTGTGGAGGGTCTGCATTTACCCAGAGTCACACGGCCCACACACATACCCGTGCACACGACGGCATCCCGGCCCTGGGACCCCCGGCACGGTCTCCTCAGCCGTTACACCGCGTCAATTCTACAGCCAGGGTGCAAACTCGGACCCCAGACCAAGGCCGCCAGCCACACCGCAAGTCCCAACTCAGGTCTCCACGTGCGCGCGCACCCCTGCTGCTGAGTGGACTTTTAGCGCCTCTGGGTTCCTCTAACCTGTGACGGCAGCGTGTCCGGAAATGAGGATTCTAAGCGGAAGCCACAGAAATCGTATCTCCTGGCTACGACGTGGCAGACACAACTCCAGAAGTGAAGTGCTCACCGCCAGGTGCGTGTCTCACACCTGACGCCCGTTTCCCAGCTTCACTCTCAACTCGACAGCCGACGCCTCTGCCTGGCGGGCACAGTGCTGACCAACCGAGGTCTGGCGTGGGGGCCGGGACTGAATCTCACACCCAGATGTTACAGCTGACCGTGAACGAAGGTCTGAACTGCGCGGGTCCACCTGTACACAGATTTTTACGGGACTGGGAACGCACCTTCTCTTCCTTAGGACTCCCTCAATAGTGCCTTTCCGCCGGCTCACTTATGGTAAGAATACAGTACGTAACAGACAAAATACGTGTCAATCAACTGCTTACATTATCCGTAAGGCTCCCAGCCAATAGGAGCCCGTGTGTCATTTAAGCTTCTCGGGAGCCACAAATTATTCGTGGATTTTCGACTGCGGGGGCAGCGCCCCATCGCCCGCCTCATTCAACAGTCAACTGTACTAGGTAAACTGATCCCACGTGCTGAAACCCTGCTTTGAAACCCAAAGGCCAACCCCCCGGCACGAACGTACGGCAACACGTTTTTCCTATTTTAGGGTTCTTTCCTGGCTCGGCTGCAAATGTCAGTCTTACACTCGGGTTCCGAATGGATGGATGAATGGATGGATAAATGGATGGATGAATGAATGGATGAATGGATGGATGGATGGATGGATGGACGGACGGACGGACCAATGGAAGCATTCATCTCACAGCAAGAGGGCACCGCGACGCAAACATTACCAGTACACTCTCAGGCTAACTCTCCCGTCCTCCAAAACGCTGCTGTAATCAGGTAACTGAAATACTTACTCACAATCACCACCTTCTCCTGGTGGGCGTCCGAGAAGGTGAGAACTTCGTTCAACCAGTTCAGCTGCTCCTGGCTGAATCCTCCATTGAACTGGACAAACTGGGGCTCAGACAGTCCTGAAACGAATGAGATCCGTTAGACCCATCGGTGCCAGTTTTTCCCTCAGCTGGGCATTCGAATGCGGCTAACATGGGGACACGTGTACCTTTCCTTAGGAACACTCGGCAGCGGCGGACTTAGAGCGGGAAACCACAAGGCCTCAGGACAACGTACGGACTCGCGCTGTGCATGCGCGCCTCTCCGTACCTCACAGGCCTCCTCCTCCTGCGTCCTGATGCCCAAGACGCCGTCCGCTGGGCGCCTTCCCATCGGTCCCTCCCTCTGTCCCCAATGCTCCGCCCGCCCCACACGTCCCAGGGACAACTCCGTCCAACCATCCAGGGTTCTGCTTCTCTGCCTTCCTCTCCGCAGAGGCCGCCTCCCCTGACCCCCGAAGCGAAAACCGCACGCGGTCCTTTTCGCTAATGCTCTCTGTGATTTTCCTGGTAAGATTTATCGCCGTGGAGGCAATCTCATTTGTCGCCGGTCCCCGCCCACCTACGTCTCTCGTTTCCTCGGATCGATCCGTTAAAAAGAAAGGGGCTGCCGTCAGCACTGCTTACGGCTCTGACTGGCTGGCCCTAGAAAGGGGGCCTGGCCCAGAACGGACAGTCACACGACCGGGAAACGCATCTTGAACCAGCCGCGACCAATCCACGCGCCAGGAGGCTTGTGAGGACTCCTGACCCTGAACAACGCTGACGATATACTTTTACCTGAATCGTCCATCTTCCTGCTGAACAAAAGGTAGCTGAAGAATTTAAAGACAATGTATTAGACTCTCAGCTCAAAGGAATAATTCACCTTGAGGACTATTCAACTCCGAGTTTGGGTTGTGGCCCTTCAGTATCTGCAGACACTGCTGGTACTTTGCGGAGGCCTGGTCCACGCCTAAGACGCTCAGGTCGTAAGCGTCCAGCAAAATGAACCGGAACTGAGGGAACGGCACAAAGTGGTAAGCATAGTAGTTCTCTGAAGGCACGGTCTCGGGATGGTGCACGATCTGGTCTTCCAGAAACTTCGTGTTCAGTTTAGAATTCGTCAGGTAGTTTCTGCTGAAGTTGTAGAACTCGTGGTTCCCCCAGGTGTGATGCACGGGGACTCTGAGCATCTGGAACGCGTTCATCACGAGTTCCAGCGACTTCTCGGAGGCTTTATACTGCGCGTTATACCCGTCAATGACGTCCCCGAGCTGGAGCACGCAGCGCGGCGGGCGGCCCTCCGAGTTCCAGTGCTCGATCGCACCCCGCAGGTGCAGCAGACTGTGTCTGTAGTACCGCCGTCTGTTTCCCTGGAAATTATAGCCGTCTTCTAAGTCGGCGTACTGAATGTCCGCTATAACTCCAAAGGAGAAGAGACATTCTGAAGTCTCGGTCGGTGGTCCAGGACTGGGCTTCTCGTCCATAACCTCCACACGGGCTTCTAGAAAAAATAAATAAATGAAACAAAATAAAGCAAAAAAGATAACCAGGTTATCAACACCTTACCCTTCGAAACGGGCCGAAGACAACGGGAAGGTGAATGTTAAGAGTTAACCCGCCAGGCCGCACGGTAGACAGAAAAGTGCGCGCACCTTAAAGTCAAAGCGTCTCGGGTCCAAACCACCACGTCTTGGAAACGGTTCCGTGTTCTCACTGTAACATACACGATCGACCACCTCTATTCTTCACAAGGGTAACAGTTTACCAAAGGGTATTATCCTACCAGGAATAGGCATTCTAATTCCAGGAAAGTCAAAGTCACATCTGATAGAATTTGTCATTTTACACATGGACACCAAAATAGTTCTATCCCAACAGCAGGATTCTCTTTGTCATAGAGTTATGTGTTACACTCATTCCTTGTACTTGATACGTTAGAGTCCCCCTAGAGGTTATTTCCGTGTCGGGCTGGACCTTCTCTCTCCCTTGGCGGCTACGTCACCCAAAACAACTTTCTCATTTTTTACATCTGGAGTCTCAGGGAGAAGAAGTAAAGATAGGAGAGGAATCATTTTAAACAACAAACAAAATCCACCCCAAAATCTACAAACTGATGGGACTAGCCACCCTTCTGAGAAAATGTTCCTGGTTCTGCCATAGCTGGCTTCTAATTTCAACCAGCTTCTTTTAACCTGGATATGAAGTACCCCGTCCCCACAACCAAAACGGAAACTACATAATCTTTTCTTCTCACCTAGGATCTGTGCCCTGCCTTACTGGAAAAGAACAAGGGTTTAGACCTGAAAAGCTATTATTTTATTAGATTGTTTATAAATCTAAATTTATAATCGTTTGTAATGCCTTAAAAGAGCCAAGAACCCTAAAGATTAAAATAAAACTCAGGGGCGCCTGGGTGGCTCAGTTGGTTAAGCATCCGACTTCGGCTTTGGTCACAGTCTCATAGTTCATGGGTTTGAGCCCTCACAGGCTCCGTGCTGACAGCTTGGAGTCTGGAGCCTGCTTCGGATTCTGGGTCTCCCTCTCTCTCTGCCCCTCCCCCGCTCGCATTCTGTCTCTCTCTCAAAAATAAATAAATATTAAAAAAAATTTTTCTTTAATTAAATGCTTCGGTCCTAAGTCATTGACTATTCTAAGTCTACAGTAGCAAACTGCGCTGTGGTATCTAAGTTTAGTGAGGCCTAGTTGTTTCTAAAACAACAAATTCATTTGGAACTTCTAAAATTACTTTCAGACTCCTGGTGCCCAGCAGCCGCGATGGCCACGGGGTCCTTTTTAATCATGTACAGCATGTGAAGTCCTCATCGACAGAGCGCTGCCGCCAGAAGTGAAGGCGACACCCGCAGCCGGCAAAAGGGGCCGGACTTCAACGCGGTTTGAGGACGACAGGCCTCTATTCCGAAACCGTTGTTCACGAAGGACCTGATTCTACCCGTTCCACCTGATAGGAGCTTCCGCTACTTTCTTCCTCATCCTGGTTGGTGGAACAGCCCGGACACAGGCAAAGCAGCACTAGAAAAAGGCGGGGATCCTGAGAAATGGGGTGTCCTTAAACTTTTTTCTTCCTCATGTGCTCATTTCCTCCTGCAGTCCCCGTCTGGAAACCCCAGCAGTCCAGGCACTCGACGCTGGGGGGGGGAGGAGGGGGGTCAGACCGTCTGATTTGAAAGGTGAAGAACTCAGATACAATAAATCGACGACTCCCCCAAGTCTGGTGAAAATCTGTCGTTGTGCTGGGTTTCAAATAGTTGTGACTCCAAGTGCAGATTAACGGGAGAGTCCAAGCAGAAGGTTAAGTGAGCGAGAGCACCCCTGGAACGCTGGGACCACAGCTTCGGAGAAAGCGATCTCTGGGAACGCCGTTCTCCCCTGCCGGGCGAGCCTGTTTGTTTGTGTTTACGCTCAAGAAGTTGTAAGGTGGTATCTGTACGGGGCATCTCCCAGCGGGAGCCTGTAGTCCCAATCAATGTGATCTTCTCCAGGAGACGGCTGCTATTTTTGCCTGCCTGCCAGGTCTTCACTTCCTGCTCCTGTGGTTAACAGCACTCCCGTCTCTTCAGACATCCACCCAACTCCCCGCTCGGTGCGCGCGGTGCGCCCTTCCCCTGCTGGCTGCGGCAGCGGCCCTCTGGTCGGCCAGGGGCAAGCGTGTGGCCCGGGCCGAGTCGGCAAGCACAGCTCCGGGACAGCCGCTGGAGGTACCAGCCCGACCGCCGGAGTCACGGCGCAAACTCGAGTTGCTGGGGAAGGCCACCTGGGGAGAAACCGGACCCCGACGGGAGCACATCGGAACGCTGGGGAGAAGTCGAGTCCTGGAAACGTTAGTTGAAGGCCTGGACCCACCTGTCCCTGCTTGGTCAGTTCGTTCTATCGGCCATCAAAGTCTCCTCCCGGTCAGGCCAAACGGAACTGGCTCTAGGGTCCTGTCAGACACACCTTCCACTGCAACACCGTTTACAGAAACTCAAGGGCAGACTAAGGCTTGCCAGCCTTTAAACGAAAACGAAGCAGTGTGCAGAGAAGTGTCAAGGGCCACCACTGGGAAACGGTAACGCGTTCCGCGGCAGAAAGGAGACGTGCGATGTCGAAGACGTGCGGCTTTTAGAAATAACCATCCCACGCTCGATCCCCGCTCGGGTCCTGATCTCACGCTCTGTGCTGGGCGTGAAGCCTGCTTAAACAATAAAACAAAACAAAAAAGGCTAAAGACAGGGAACATATCATTTTATGAAATGCATTACTCTGAAAAACGGAAACGAAAATTGGGGGGAGGGACAAGGCCACGTGCAAGGAAGGACTGTTAAGGTCAGAGCAAGGAGGCGGGTCAAAGAGAAAAACCCCAAGCAGGCAGGGAGCAACCCACCAAACTAATTCCATGTCTTTTATTGTCTGGTCCCACAAGATGCTGGGAGCTCAGAAAGATGGCTCCTGGGGGACAGAGAGAGAAAGAACCCAAAGACACCTCCAGCGGGGAAACTCAGAATTACTAAACCTGCCGATTGCAGGGAAGTGTTTCCAAGCGCCCTCCATCCATCACCAGATACACACAGCAGCGGCGAATAAAGGGTAACTGGTGAAGCCAGTAACGGGTACGTGAGGTTTACTGTCTACTTTTCTGCGTGTTTCTAAGTGTCTGTAAGGTTTTTAAAAAGTATTTGTAGAGAAGATCGCGTCTAGACGAATTAGAAGACCTAAGGAAACATTGTGCTCTTGAAAAGAAAGGAAAATCCCAGGTTTTAAGTGAACTTCGTTCTGAAAGTTTGGACCACACACCATTATAGGTGACGTTACCGAAGTTTTAGTTCCCAGGCTGGCTGCCGAAGCTCCGTGTCCAAGTCCCTCAAGCATCTATGATGTATTTGCACGTGAAGACAGCGCTACTCTATTGTCAAAGGAAAACACAGCAGTGGGCAAAGTAGTCCGGATATTAACAAGGAGAGCCTGGCCAGGGAACTGCTGCAACAGAGAGCCGCTCAAGGGCTAAGCCAGAAGCATCTCAGGGAAGGTGGCAGGGGGGGAAAGCAAGTTTTTACACCCAGAGCCCACAGGATGGGCGGCAGTGGAAAGAAAAGGGGGGCGGGGTGGGGAGCAGTCTTGGCCTTTAATTGTGCCAAATATGCAAGAACAGGAAAGCTGAGGCTGGAAAGGTTTGTGGCTAGGCACATGGGCGGGAGTCTGGACCCGACACGAAGCCAACGAGTTACAGTGCTGGGAGCCACACAGAGTCAGGGCCTCGCTGTCCTAGCCTAGACGGCCCCGCGTTCTGCCAAGCACAAAATCTGATCGGCCTGGTCACTGCTGAGAGAACAAACGCCAGCCGATATTATCTAGGTCCTGTCCTTTCAAAAACGGTATCTAAATCAAAAGGGGGAAAACTCCTTTGCTGAGCTCTGTGGTTTAAAAGTCATAATAAAAGTGACCGGCTTACACTAGAAAACTTTTTAGGTATCTTTTAACGCTGGAGTTCACATGCCCATGACATCAGGCTTAGAGGAGGGGTCAGCAAGTCACCCCCTGTATGCTTATAAAACACCTACTTTGAGTCGGGAAGGGTTTTAGAAATGAATTGTTTTATTTAACACTGTAAATGCAATATAAAATAGTTGCAGGGGCGCCTGGGTGGCTCGGTCAGTTGAGCGTCGACTTCGGCTCAGGTCATGAACTCAACGTTGCTGAGTCTGAGCCTCCCCTTCAGAATCGCTACTGGCAGCCCAGAGCCTGCTTCGGATTCGTCTCCCTCTCTCTCTCTCTCTCTCTCTCTCTCTGACCCTCCCCTGCTCACGCTCTCACTCTCTCTCTAAAATAAATAAAACATTAAAAAAAACTTTTTTTAATTAAAAAAACAGTTGTAAAAAAAATGCTTTGATGAATAAATTAAGAATAAAACTATGGAAGGAATCACTTTGGCAAAATTTAACAGACCAGCCAAAAATAATTTTCAGCGAGGGTGCTCCACATGCTTCACAGGCGGCAGAGCAATTAACAAAGATGAACAATAATTTTATATGCTCATTGCCTGAATGAGCAAGGTGTTTCTGCATCTTTTTGGCAAATTGAGGGAAAACCCGCTGGGCAAACACACAGAAAGAAGAGGATTAAAATAAAAAAAAAGTTACTCAAGGGCAATTTCAGGACAGAAAATTTTACTTTGAAAACGATCTGAAGTGCACCATGTACTTGGGGCAGAACTTCTAGAAAATCCCAGCTGGCCTCCAGAATCAAAACTCAGGCATCACCGGGCTCCGGTGTGACCGTCCTGGGTCAGCGGTGCGGTGCGGGCTCGCGGCCCCAGCCGGCCCCAGTCCCCCAATCCCTGGGGCGCGAGCTGCTTCGGCGAGCTTGCCACGCGGGAGTGCGATCTGAAGTTAAGGAAGAGAATGGGGCATTTTCCAGCGTTTTGCTAATCCGGCGCAGAGGAGAGGCGTTGAGAGTGCAGACACGAAAGATTAAGAAGGCAAAGAGTGCACGTGTGTGTGTGCAAGCTGTACCTTGGCGAGCAGCGCCCGAGGCAGGCGGACCCAGGTGAGGGCCTGACCCGCCAGGCTGAACCGGGAACCGAGGCGGGGAGGGGCGTCGGCGAGAGCCCGACGAGGGCCCAGCGGGTTGAGCCAGAGGTAACATCGCGCCGAGGGGACGGCTGCGGGCGCCCGGCAGTCCCCCCACCCCGCCCCGGCCGCCCGAACTACCCCGCAGCGCGAGTCCCGACAGCTCCGCCTCCACACGGGGGGCGCAGCGCGGTCAGAGCCCAGCGGCTCCGGGCCGGCGTCTAGGCGGGGACCGGCGTCCAGGCTCTCGGAGCTGCGACCGCCGCCACGCCCCCGCCCGGCCGCCGCCGCCGCCGCAGCCTTCCGTCCCCGGCCTGCCGCCAGCCCGCGCCGCGAAGCCCCAGTCCAGCCCCGGCCGGACCCGCCTCCAGCCGCAAGGAACCACCTACCGCGCGGCGCTCCGCGGCCAAGGGCTTCCTGGCTACCAGCTCTGCGACCTCGCCACCAACCAGCGGAGCGGAAAGAGCGGCCCCTGGCGACTTCCGGAGGAAGTGGAGACGGCGCCGGAAATCGGGGGGCGGACCAGAGGAGGCGCGGCCGCCGAGGTCCATGGCGGGCTTCTTGCTGGTACCGGGGTCCGCGGTGCGGCTTCCGGGAAGCCGACTTTGGCGTCTCCTGCCTCACGGCCTCGGGGTCTGGACCCCGGCGGAGGGGACCGCCAGAGCCCGGATGAGGCAGCCCTGCGCGCTGCGAGAGGAGGCGCGACGGACCTGGGAGCTGGCTCGCAGCTGCCGGGGAGACCGGACCCTCTGCACGGCGACGCCACCTCCGCCGGGGTCGTCGGGCCCCGAGCCTAAAGGCCGCAGAGACCCCACGCGGCCCTCCAAGCCCGGGGTGAGTGCAGAGCCGGAGCCCTCCCTGTGCCCGTCGCGTCTCCACGCCGGCCCGCGACCTCCCCCTTCTACTTGGTCGCAACCTCGGAAACCACTTGGCCGGGGACTGGAAGGGTCCTCGGCCTAGTCCTACCGGTCACAGGCTCTCATCCCGCCATCCCCTCGGTTTGCGGGAGGTCCCAGCGCGGAAGAGAGAGCCGACGCCTTCCCGCGGTTGGATTCTCGCGCTTGGATCGCAGTGCGCTTTTGTACCCCTTGCCCCCAAAAGCAGAGTTCGGGTTTCCTTGAAGATCTCAACCTTGGCTTGACCAGGAGTGAGGAGTCCAAGCCTGTTAATTTCTGTCACTTGAATGCCCCTTTAGATGTTCGATGTGTATGTTGAAATTAAGCAAAATGCCGGCCGGAGTTGCCTGCTGGCTATGTCCCCTTTGGTTTCGCTCAGGTTCTGTTCTGATCCGGAGAAACCTGAGAGCCGCTCCCCACTGGCGATAGTTAAGACAAGTGGGTTTTTGAAGCTGGGGGAAGAAGGATAATGAATTAGGCCCAGGAACTGGACATCTCACTTACCTTGGGACCTGAAAACGTACAAAGAAATACCTTGATGCAATTTGCAAAAGCTCCGTTTTTAGGTCTCTTCTACTTTGGCTTTGTTACTCCTGGAAGCCAGAGTTGGGTTGACCTCCCCAATTTTTATCTGGTTTATTTACATTCTGCCTTTGAGTACAATCACAAAATTAACTGGATTTGAAATGAGCCGTTGTGGGCAAGGTCACACGCGGTAAGTTATGGTACTTGAGCTTCAGGTCCTCCTTCACACAAAAGGAAATGGACTTAGGGAATTTCCCCTTGGAAAGGAGTGCCTCTGGGATCGTCCATGGTGGGGAGCCCAGATGAAATTGCATCCACAGACACTGTCAAGTCTTGTCTTTTCTTTTCTTTTTAACATTTATTCATTTTCTGGAGACAGAGCATGTGTGGGGGAGGGGCAGAGACAGAGAGAGAGAGAGAGAGAGACAATCCCAAACAGACTCCAGGCTCTGAGCTGTCAGCACAGAGCCCGATGCGGGGCTTGAACCCACGGACCAGGAGATCGTGACCTGAGTCAAAGTCGGAAGCTTAACCGACTGAGCCCCCCCAGGCGCCCCAGTATTTTCTCATCCCAGAGTAACAGGAAACATTCTACCTGTTTAACAAGACTAAGACCTGTGTTTATGTATATTAGAAACGACCACAGTAGTAAATGTATGATTACACGTTTGCATCTGACTAGTTTTTTTCGTTTGTGAAATCTCTGCCCCAGTAGCCTGTTTCCTGGAAGTCCTTAGCATTCACGTTTGCTGTTGGCGGCGCCTTATTGGCTGGAATGAAGTACTTCAAGAAAGAAAAGACAGAGAGTAAGTAGATACCCTCTGCTCAGCTCTGAATAAAACCTTTCTTTCAGCATCTCTTATTTTGTTTTTAAACTTTTTATCTTGCGATAATTCAAAAAAATTTTTAATGTTTAGTTATTTTTGAGAGCGAGAGAGAGACAGAGTGTGAGCAGGGGAGGGCCAGAGAGAGAGGGAGACGCAGAATCCAGAGCAGGCTCCAGGCTCTGAGCTGTCAGCACAGAGCCGGATACAGGACTTGAACTTGTGAACCGTGAGATCATGACCTGAGCCAAAGTCGGACGCTTAACTGACTGAGCCCCCCCAGGGACTCCTATCTTGCAATAATTTTAGATGCACAGAGTGATTATAAATATGGCACGAGAGTTCCTGTCTATCTTTCCCCTACACATCATATAACCATGGCTCCTTTATCGAAACGAGGAAATTAAGAGTGGTTCAGTACTGTGCGCTGACCTGCAAACTGGATTTGGAATCCACCTGGTTTCTCACTGTTTTTATCTGTCCCCAGATCCAGCCCAAGATACCACTGTCTGATAGTATGAAAAGACTGAACTGTGGACGGATGTGAGCGTGGGTGGTATGAAGCCCAGGGGGTTCAAGGATGACTTAGATGCAGGCCAGCCATTGAGAAGCTCGTCACCGCGAGGCAGACGCAGAAGCGGGGGATTTCCCTCGATGAGCTTCTCCCAAGCCAGGGGGAAGGTCAGGGTGCCCCGAGGGCCCAAGGAAGGGCCAGCCCCTCCTACAGACCAGACCCCGGGAGTACCAGCAGAGGGCCACAGGCTGACCTTCGACGACCGGACAGAAATAGGGAGAATCTGGCTGGCAGGGAGTGCCTCGAAACTGCTCTGGATTAGCCCTTGGAACACGCAGAAATCGTTTGCAAGAACTTTGTGTTTTAGTGACTGTGCCAGGCTTTTTAAGGATTGGTTTAGAAGTTTTTGTTAAACCTTTAAAATATCACTTAATCTGTTTTGATTCTTCAGAGTCTCTCTTGAAGCCATGATACAAAGGACATGTTCAGTCCGGGAGAATCGTGGGCTTTTAGAATCTTAGCAGTAGAAGAGCCGTGTTGATGCACAGACCTGTTTTGTGTAACAACCGTATTTTATTGCGGGGATTTTCATATTCTGGTAAGAAATTAAGTTCCTTTAGTTCACAAAGAAATAAAGCCAGGAAAGGTAGTGGCAGAGACCATTCTAGAGGAAGCGAGCTTTTGACTTTAGTTTGGAATTTCACTTGCAATAAGATTTGTTTTATTTAAAAAATCTATTATGAACAATGATTACAATATTTCCAGAGGCACATGGGTGGCTCAGTCGGTTAAGGGTCTGACTTTCAGTTTCGGCTCAGGCCATGATCTCACAGTTTGGGAGTTGAGCCCCTTGTTGGGCTCTGGGCTGACAGTGTGGAGCCTGCTTGGGCTTCTCTCTCTCTCTCTCTCTGCCCCTCCCCTGCTCTCTCTTTCTCTCAAAATAACTCAATAAACTAAAAAAAAAAAAAAAAAATTAAAGTATTTCTAAATCATTTGAGAGTGTTTGCTGACAGGACATCTCATCGTCTCCAAACGCTCCATCACGCATCACGTACTTTTTACAGACAGGCACGCTCCCCTGCACAGTCATAACACGGCCGCCAAAATCAGAAGACTAGCACCGACGTGTTAGCTGCCGTTCAGTCTTCAGCCCTCATTCAAGTTGTGCAGCCCGGGGTCCTTTAGAGCAGAAGGTTCCAGTCCAGAGCCAACCTTGTGCCTGCTTGTCTCTCAGGCTCCTTCAGTCTGGAGCAGTTTCTCCATCTTTACGGGACTTCGTTGACCTTGAAAACTTTGAAGACTACAGGCCAGTCATGTCCCTTAGTTTGCGTTTGTCTGGTCTCCTCGTGACGAGATTCGGGTCACGTTCCTTCGGCAGGAATGTCACAGAACTGACGCTCTGTCCTCATGGCCTCTGGTCTGGTGGCACGGCCTGTCCTTCGGTCCCGTTACTGATACTGCTCAGGTTGACCGTGTGTCTGTCAGGCTTCTCTCCCGAAAATGTAATGAATGTGTGTTTGGTGGTGTGTAGTTACCCACGTAAATGCCCATTCCAATCCTCATCAGACTCCATTTATTTCTGTCCGTGTGGACCTGGGCTCTCCTGCGTACTCAGTGACTTGTGATCCATGTCCGTCCGATTGGTCCCTGGCCATCTGAGCTTGCTCCTGCGCCTGCGGACACGTCTCCAGTGCTCTCTGCGTGCTTCCTTCAGTCTGACGGGACAGGGCTTTCTAGGCTCATCTCGTACTTCCTCTGCCATGGCCCTGACACCCGCCATTTCTCCAAGAAGCCGTGTTTGCTTCCAGTGGAGGGTAATGTTTAGAACCCAGGATGGGGGCTGGTCGCGGCTGGGCTGCGTCGGCTCCAGGGTCCTCTCCGTGGACGGAGCAGGAACACGGATGTAGTCACATCTGCATTTACGTCTGTGTGTGTACATCTCGCCGCCACAGGTTCACCCTGCCGCCTCCCGTTTCTGCACAGTACCGCAGACTGCATTCTGAGTTTTTCTCCCTCTTGCCGAGTGCAACTCTTATCTTGAATGTACTTATTTATTTATTTATTAAGCCCTTGTATCGAACTGAGGTCCCATCGCCGCTGCCCCACCCCATTCAGATGCCCACGGGACCCTCAGGCTAAGACTCCTGGTGTTACACCACGCACCCTGCCTGACTCGGGCTCAGGACAGTCCGCTCTGGGCCGCAGACCCCACCCCCGTCGTGGCCACACCTGACGACAGGACCGAACTGTTCCGGAAGAGGAAGGAAGATCTTTCCCACTTTCTCCGAGTCCTCTCTACACACTCTTCCTTTCATTTGATTTTGTTGCGTTGCCATGGGATTGTTGTTCTTAGAAGGTAATTTTTAAGCTTCTTGAAAACAGACCGTTGAGCACATTTTGGGTCCCCCTCCCTCCCCAGTCATTGGTACCGTCTGACCGTACGTCGAGCATTTCAGTGCCTGTGGTTAGACTGGCTTTTTCAGTGTGGGTGTTTGTATCTCTTTAAGAGCTGGAGAAGGAACGGCAGCGGAGCTTGGGGAAGCCTCTCCTCGGGGGCCCGTTCTCCCTCACGACTCATACCGGGGAGCCCGTGACTGACGAAGACTACCGGGGTCAGTGGCTGTTGATTTATTTCGGTTTCACTCACTGCCCCGACATCTGCCCGGAAGAACTCGAAAAAATGATTCAAGTCGTGGACGAGATAGGTAAGCCACCGCTGACGGTAAAAACTACTTTTCCGTGACGTCCTTCACGTCACCACGTCCCTCACGTCCTCAGATGGCTGTCGGGCGGGGCGCTGTCGTTACTCGGTTTGTGAGAATGTGGTTTCAGCATTTCAGCCTCGGGCTCGTTGGCTGCTTTGCTTCCCGCAGCCTTACTCTCTACCAGAGGGAGCTTGTTCTGATGCCAAATGTTGAATGGCTTAAAACCGGGGGGAGGTCTGGCTTCCCATAGCGCTGCTTTGTGTCCCTTGGTCATAGAGGTCTGTCACTGACACTGCCGCTGTCCCTGTGACCGACCAGAGAGTCGGCGGTCTGGCCTGTGACGTGCCGGCAGCGGCACAGTGGATTAGTCCCAGAGAGGAGGCAGGTTCCGTCCTGAAACGGGGCTGGTTCCAGACATCCCGTCCTCACCGAGCTCGCCTTGCCCTTGAGACGCGCTGGGGGAAGCCCGCACACATCGTGTTGGGTCAGGACACCAGACGCCCACGCGCTGCGACCCCGGTAACGCCTGCGCGCCGATGCTCCGTGCACCTGCTCCCGCGGGCCATCCCGTCGCTCCCCGCCCTCTGCCCTCCACGGTTAGGTGTCCCCGTGTTGCCCTGACACTTGCTGTAGCGCTCGGTGCTCTCCACTCCCCGCTGTAACTGCTGGTGAGCCTCGTTCCCCCTGGCGCGGGAGTACTGACCGGCGGCACTTTCTTTCAGACGGCATCCCGACTCTGCCAGATTTAACTCCGCTTTTCATCACCATCGACCCAGAGAGGGACACCAAAGAAGCCATTGCCCAGTACGTGAAAGGTAGGTCCCGTTAATCATGCTTTACCTCCGTGTAGCTCTTAGAGGTTGTGAACGATGGACTCATTTGACCTTATGCGCCTCGTGGAGTCGGGAAGACAGATGGTGTTACCGTCAGGTTTACAGGCGAATAAAAAAGGTGAGGCTCAGTTGTGACTGTGCGAGTAAGCAAATCAGAAACAAGCTTCTCGATTCCTGATGCACAGCTCTGTGTATTTTGTCCCAGGAAGGACTGGACTTGGCCTCAGATACCAACTGAGTTAACCGAACCTTAGTCGAGAGGGAGGAGACATACTTCTGCCTTAACCTCGTTCTCCCTGTAACAGGACGTCCTGGGAGTATGGACATTGGGAGATTGGCGACATTATTTTTGTAATGTTTGTTTATTTTTAGAGAGTGAACGAGAGGGGGAGGGGCAGAGAGTGGAAGACACAGAATCCGAAGCAGGCTCTAGGTTCTGAGCTGTCAGCACAGAGCCCAACGTGGGGCTAAAACTCCAGAACCAAGAGATCACGCCCTGAGCCAAAGTTGGATGCTTAACCGACTGAGCCCCCCGGGCGCCCCGAGATTCACATTATTAAATGTGAGCACAGCGTGAACCCCTACCACACATTTCATAAATCCAGAACATTTATTATGACGAGCACTGTAACTTTCCCTAGAAGAATCTCCATTGAAACATCACCCGCGGTTAAAATCTCTGAGAAGGCCGTTCTAAAGACCAGGGGCCGGTAGCATTAAGGATGGATGTGTGCATTCTTAGGAGCTCGGGCAAGTTGCTTAATTTCTTAGGATTCAGGTTTCTTCAGCTGAAAAAATGATGGGAAGAAATCTGTTTTGTCGTTACGGGAGTGACAGGAACGTGGGCTCGCAGAAGTCAGGATTTGGAATTTTAATTTTCATTACGGCGGAATTGATTTAGGCTACGGCCAAAGGGACGAATGAATATTTACACGTTTAATTGTTTCCTATAACACATTGCAAGACATAGCATCTAAAGCTTTGAGGTTTTTTAAAAGTGTGTTTTGTGAACGACCCGCTGTATCTTCTGTTATTTAATGCATTTATTGAGACATAACTGATGGACGATGATGTCTACATATTCAAAGTGCGTAGTTAACCTTTGGTCATGTCTGCACTTGTGACGCCATCACCACTGTCAACCTGTCACCCCCTTGTGCCCTTGCCCCCCTCCCGTCCCCAGCGATCTGCTCTCTCTCAACGTAGATTAGTTTGCATTTCCTAGAAGTTTATGTCCACGGAATTACATACTGTGTACTCTTCTGTTTGCAGTGGCTTCTTTCCGCGTAATTATTTTGAGACCCATCCATGTTTTGGCTTGTATCAGTTCACTCTTTTGTCTCTGATAGTATTCCAGCGATGGACACTGGCGTCGCGTCCCGTTTGGGGCTCTTACAGGGACGTTCGTGTACAGGCCCCTGTACGGTCACGTACTTTCCGTCTCCCCCGTAAACGTCTGATTCCGGATCGTGTGGGGGGTGCGTCTCCGTCTTCGCGAGAAACCGAGAGTGTTCCAGAGCAGTTGTACGCTTTTACGTTCCCACCCGCCGTGCGCCCACACTCGATGTGGTTCGAAGAGCACTTTATTGGCTTAGAGACCATCAGAGACCATTCTTTTGGTTTCATATGTAAGAAATCTTTGCCCAGCCCAAGGCTACAAAGGCTTACGTTTTCTTGAAGTTTCAGTGCTTTTGTTAGATATTCGAGGTGAATTTGTGTTCACAGATTGCAGGTTTAGCAGAAACTTGAACAATGGCATAAATTCCCAAAGCAGGAAAAAGCATGTGTAACTCATGGGGTGAGAAACCATCTCGGATGGCAGTGTGTGGTGTGTGGGCGGGGTTTTTTTTTTTTTTTTTTACCATAAATTAACCAAATCCTAAATGCCCCCAAAGAAGTGGGCGTCTGAGTTCCTATAACTGAAATGCAAAACCCTTATGGTACTATTCTGCCCCAGCAAGTGCATACAGTGAGTGATGGTATCTTCTTTACTAGTTGCACTGGATGAGGGGGAACATTTAAGTTCAGAGGCACCCGGGTGGTGCCGTGGGTTAAGCGTCCGACTCTTGACCCTGGCTCAGGTCATGATCCCACAGTGCTTGAGTTCGAGCCCCGCTTCGGGCTCTGCGCCGATGGTGTGGCGCCTGCCTGCGATTCCGTCTCTCTCCGCCCCTTCCCTGCTTGTATGCTTGTTACTCGCTCCCTCTCTCTCAAAATTAACAAATAAACTTAATGAAAAAGGTTTTTTACATATTTAAGTTCATATTTAGAAAATTATTGCAATTTCAACAGGTTTTTTTTTTTCTTTTTGGGAAAACAAGTTTGGAAACGCCACTAATGCAGGCTTCATCTACCTTCCCGTTTACTTCGAATGGAAAAGAAAACCGAGCAATCATGCTTTTCCAGTAGCTGCACAGATTTTCTATTTAGGACGAATTAGTCCAGAAAACTAAAAAAGGCTTTTTTCCTCTGCCTTTGGGAGAAGGCACTGCTGCCAAGTGTGCTTTCGTCTCCATGGTCTGATGGATCCAGGTGGCTTAAGTGACTTCCCCCGGCTGACTTTATAAATCCCAGAAACCGCACAGTAAATACACGCTGTGAGCTGTTTGCTGGACGCTGAGACACGGCCCCGGACCGGAGACGAGTGAATTGTGAAGCAAAAAGCCAGCCTTTTCCAGGATGCAACGAGACACTGCAATGCTTACTCTGATGATATCTTTAAACTTCGGCTTGTCTCAGAACTGTATCTGATTATTTAAAAACAACTAAATTAAAAAGAAATGTGGTTTAGATCATTAGAATATGTTCCCTCCGGATCATTACAAGAGGCCTTTGAAAGGATTTGACTTACGTATTACGAAGAACCAGCTTTGGGTTTCAGTGATTTCCTGTTTTCAGGTTCATTGATGTCCGCTCCAGCTCTTTCCTTCTGCTCACTTTGGATTTAATCTGCTCTTCTCTTTCTAGCTTCCTAAGGGGGATATTTAGATCCCTGATTTTAGGTCTTTCTTCTCCAGTATACAAACCCAGTGCCACAAAGGTCCCTCGAACCACTGCTTGGGCTGCACCCCACAAATTTCGATAAGTTGTGTCTTCATTTTCACTTAGTTCAAAATACTTTTAAATCTCTCTTGAGATTTCTTCTGTGACCCGTGTATCATTTAGAAGTGTGTTTCTTCTCCATGTGTCCTGGGATTTTCCAGCAATCTCTCTGTTACAGCTTCAAGTTCAGCTCCACAGTGATCTGAGAGCACACGTATGGTTTCGTCCTTTTCAATCTGTTAGGGTGCGTTTGACGGCCCAGAATGTGGGCTGTCTTGGTGAACGTGGCTTCTTCATTACAGAGGAGAGTTCGCATTTGTTCTGTGTGCGTTTCTGTCCCCGTGAGTCACTTGGGAGGTTCCAGGACGCACGGGGAGAAAGCAGCAGAGACTCTTCTAAGTCGGGGGTGAGGGGTGGTTTCGCTCGCTTCTCATTTTTCACGGTTTCTCTTTTCTTATTATTTAGAATTTTCTCCCAAACTGGTTGGCTTGACCGGCACCAAAGACGAGATTGACCAAGTGGCCAGAGCGTACAGGGTGTATTACAGTCCTGGCCCCCGGGACGAGGACGAGGACTACATCGTAAGTAGACACTCGGGCCCCGCACACTCGTGCGGGTCTGACAGCAGGCTGCAGAAATGAGAGAAAAGCTGAGGACGTCACAGATTCCTCAGGAATTGGGGATATTTGAAAAGATAATAGAAGTAAAATTGTTTTAAGGATGCCGGTGTAATGTATATTCACTGTCCTCATAATTGGATTGCCCATTTTCCTTTTTAGTGGCCCAGGAAACAATGGGAAAATATACAGTGAGCAGTATTTTAGATTCCGTAGAACATGGTACTTGGGCACCGTGTTGGAAATAAAGGGGAGCCGTCATTCGGGAGCAAAGCTTTGCTTAAATCTAAGAATACTGTGTTTAAGAGCCCCGGGTGGCTCATTCGGTTGAGCGTCTGACTCTTGGTTTTGGCTCGGGTCATGATCCCATGTCGGGCTCCACGCTGAGCATGGAGCCTGCTTAAGATTCTCTCTCTCAGGACGCCTGGGGGGCTCACTCAGTTTAGCGTCCGACTTCAGCTCGGGTCATGATCTCGTGGTTCCTAAGTTCGAACCCCGTGTCGGGCTCTGTGCTGACAGCTGGGAGCCTGGAGCCCGATTCAGGTTCTGTGTCTTTCTCTCTCTACCCATCCCCCGCTCATGCTCTGTCTCTCTCTCTCTCTCTCTATCTCTCAAAAATAAACATTGAAAAAAAAAATTTTTTTAAAGGTGCTCTCTCTCTGCTCCTCTCCCCAACTTGTACTCTCTCCCTCTCCCCCCCAAATAATAATAATAATAATAATAAAATAAACAAACAAAAAAACCCATTGTCCAGGTTCTCTGTGTCCCCAGGGAAGGGGCATAAGGGGCATAAGGAGCAGTGTTAGGCCATGGGGAACTGCCTTTTTGGAATGGGCAGCGTTCTGAAAAGCCAGAGGAAAGATGGAAAGCATTAAGAGCAGCCTTTCCATCAGGTTTTCACCTGAACCACAAGCTTTGCACAGTCGCGTGTGTGCTCTTCGCTTCTCGCGCTGAAGACCAGAGATGCGGTTATTCCTGTGCGGCTCAGGCTCACACATTCGCCGGCACCGCCCTCCCGCCCCCCCGGGAAGGTCCACGTCACCCGGTCCCTCTTCTCACCTGGGCTTTCACAGCAAAGCACCAACAGAGGGCATCGGCACTGCCCCACCCGCCGGTTAACTTCTCAGATTGGCACCTTTTCCTGCCCGTTAATAGTTGGCCTTGCTGTCTGGTACTAGTTCAGCTCTTCCCCCTCAGCTGGCGTGCTCTGGTGTCTCTGTAATGGTGGTCGGCGGAGTGATGAACTATAAGGGGCTGTCTGCACACTGGGGCTCAGGGCCAGATGCCCACCTGTACTATCAACTGCCCTTCGTGCGTTCTTTACAATGCTCTGAAACGTCGGTGTAGTCTACCTTGACCGTCTGGTCTGGGACGCAGCAAAAACATGTCATTTTTGTGCCGTCTGCCTGTAACCAGCAGTGACAGCCAGGCGCCTGCAAGATCGTAGACAGAGACGTGCATTCGGCCGCGGAGATTTGTATTCAGTCGTAAGACAGTCATGCAGATAATCCAGAATAGGAGTATTAACTTTTTTAGTTTTAAAAACTAAAATGCAGACACTTAAGTCTTATGGAGACTTCCTGGGCGCTCTAGAATACATCCTCGACCCCGCTGTGAGGATTACTGGTGTACTGCCGTAAGGACTGGACCTTTCGGTAAGAACCAGTGAGCCGTCACCTGAAGCTAATGGAGCGCTGTGTGAACTCCACTGGAATTAATACTGAACATCCTGAAAAAGAACCAGGGAGCTCTTCGCTAAGTCAGCCAGTAGGGGGAGGCACTCTCCAGCTTGTTAGGTTTTTCATTGGTGTGACTTCTGTCCCTTGCGGTCTTGGATTTTCATCCACAAAATGGTGTGGGAAACTTCAGTCAAGATTTAAGGACCTGCAGGGAGAGGGAGTGCCTTAAAGGTTGAGACGTGACAATCAGGTTTTCCTAATCTCAGGCAGCAGCGAAGGGCAGGCTTCTGGCTTTTGAGTGCCCGTGGAATCTTCAGACTGGTAGTACATGTGAAATGGGTGTGCTGGGCACCCGGGGGGGGGGGGCTCAGTCGGCTGAGCATCCGACTTCGGCTCAGGTCATGATCTCGCGGTTCAGGGTTCGAGCCCCACGTCAGGCTCTGTGCAGACAGCTTGGAGCCCAGAGCCTGCTTCACATTCTGTGTCTCCCTCTCTCTCTCTCTCTCTGTCCTTCCCCCACTCATGCTCTCTCAAAAATAAACGTTAAAGAAATTTTTTAAATAAAAAAGAAACGGGTGTGCCAAACATTTAGGGGCCACTGGAAGCTGAATGCATACATCATCACGTTATGTATATAGTATTATGTTTGAACGTAAGTATTAAGTAGAAAGTGCTTTTGAAAAACAACATAACTGGCTTTCGAGCCCAAGAAAAGACGTGCAGTTCCACTCCTGATGGAAGAATGTGCATTGCATAACGTAATGCCATTTCGTGCCTGTTAGATCATCAGAGGTCAAAAGTTGGAAATGTATTGTCAAAATCTCATTTGGAAGAAGGGAATACACTGTTGGGACGAAATTTGGAACCACGGGCATTTCTGTGCATAGAGGACAGAAATTTAACTGATAGACCATCTTCGGGCCAAAACCACCAGTATCTGTCAGCGTTTAAAGTGGAAGACTGTTTACGTTAGAGGTTCTACTTTGGGGGATTTTTCTACACCTGTGCCCTACAGCATCGTTCGTAAGGAAGAACCAGGCAACCAGTTTTTAAAAGCTACTGTGTATATGCTGATGGGGAACGGTGTCCAGTACCGCGTTAAATGGGAAAGCGCCTCCAGGACTTTGTTGCTTCTGCATAGAAGGAAGCAGGCAGGTGTGTATACGCTAACAAATGCAGACAGTTTTCTCTGGAAGAATCCAGAAGGAACTGGTGGCAGTGGTTCCCTTGGAGGAGAAAGGAGGGCCTCCCAGGAGTCTGGAAGGAGTGACAGGCCTCCCCTGTAGAAGTTTACTGTATGTTCTTTTGCTCATTTCTATGCGCATATATTTACCTTTGCACAACATATAAGCAGCGTCTGCCCGTGTCCAGAAGGTGTTCGCGCCGCCACTCGCAGAACGCCGCCCGGGATTGTGCAGCAAGGTGGCAGCAGAGGCGGACTGTGAAATTGGGCAGACCTGGCTTCTAAGCTTCGGTCTGTCACTTACTGTTCTAGAACTTCCCCTCCGGCCTGTTCGATTGTTTCCAGAGGAGTGGGACGCCTGGCTGGGGACGAAGGTGGCACGTGACAGAGCTTGTCAGTGAACGCCAGAGGCCTGTGTCTGTCCTGGGACCTGCTCGAACTCTAAACCCGTGGGCTAGGAACACGGGGCAGCGCGCTCTGCCCCGAGCCAGCTGGACGCGGGGACGTGACCACTGACGGACAGAACAGTATTTTCATTCTGTACCAGAAAGTAATCTCCAGTAAGAACACTCGTAAAATAAGTCCCCCGGAACTCTGGTTTTTTAAGGGAGTGAGAGAACCGAGTGCAAAAAAGAAATAGAAAAACGGAAGCTGCAGATCCGGAGTAAGGCTTGAAGCTCGAGCCGGAGACGCAGCGCTGACGCCATCAGATGTGCGGAGACGCGCCGGTCCCGCCCTGCTCCCGCTGCGACTGCTGCGTGCGCGGGCCAGCGGCTCCTCCCGTTGGCTCCGTGTTCGGATGTGTGTGTATAAAGAAGCAGTGACCTCACGGACCTGTAATGCGTGGTGAGCACATTTGGGCGTGTCTCCAGCCTGGTATGTGTGATCGCATTTCGGTCTTTCTTTTCGTCTTGCCAAATAGCAATCAAGCCTGCAGTGAATTCCAAGGACTCCTTCGGCGCCAAGCCTTCTGCTCATTTAAAGTCGGATTAAGTGGAGGCCCATAGATGAGACCTGTGAGGCTAATCCGAGCTTAGCTGAGAGCGGGAGTGTGTCCAGAACTTTGCCTGGAAAACAGACAGTAAACGTGAGGTGACTCCTCGCAGGGGCGGCACTTACGGCTCCTGAGGAGGTCCCAGACCGTCTGCCTCCGCCAGATAGGATCCCCAGCTTCCTAGGGGAGAAAAACCCGCTCCCACGCTTCCGTTTGACTAGGCATCGTGCCAGAACGTGTGAACCACACATTTACAGTAGTGGTGACTTTTCCGGTTCTCCTCACACAGCGGGGTTGGCAGCATTTGGGGGGACAAGGCCCCCGGTTCTTCAAAGGCAGCAGCCATTTCTTGCAAGTCGATTCTCAGAGGTCATGTGGCTGTTACGGACGGAACCAGAAGAATCCACATTCTAGCTGATGGCTAAGGCAGTAGGCAGCGCAGAAGATTGGAGATCCTTGTCACCGTGAATTTATCAAAATAGGCTTAGACCCGTCCTGTAAGCGCTTCTTGTCACAGAGGTTATTTAAGCATGGTGTGAGGTTTAATCAGGAAAACCAGCAGCTTATTTTGGTAACCTTGGTGTCCCTTCTCTCCCTCCCCCCTCTTCTGCAGGTGGATCATACGATAATAATGTACTTGGTTGGACCGGACGGCCAGTTTCTAGATTACTTTGGCCAGAACAAGAAGAATGCCGAAATCGCTGGTTCCATTGCCGCGCACATGAGGGAGCACAGGAAGAAGGGCTAGCCAGAGCAGTGGTCCCGGCGGAGTGTTCTCTTGCCCAAGAGGAAAGACGCTTTGTCTCCCACGGGAGCCGACATCTATCTGTGTGTGTATATGTATATACGCAGCCGGCAGGATGGCCTTCATACGTCAGGAACACCTGTATTCTGGGACATTATGGGTCCAATACAAATGGGTATTTTGTTACCTTGGGCTCAGCCAAGATCGATTCTTGGAACTCTAAAGATTACAACCAAATAGTCGCTTGAGACCAGAGGACCAAGTTACCGTGAAGCGGCGGGGTGGACCTCAGGGGAGACGCGGCGGGCGCGTTTCCCCACGTCAGCGGGTCGGCGCTGCTGCTTCTCCGGCGACCTTGACCCTTGTGCTCCCGGGTCGTGGGGCCGAATTTCCAGGAAGAGTGTCGGTTCCACAGTGCCTCGCTTTCCTCCTCAGGTTCCTGGGGGCTGATGACAGTCCAATTAAAGTCAGCTCTCGGACATTCATAGTTGGGGTTTTAGACTCGAGAGCATTTAAGACAGTCTTCCGGCCAGGTTTGTGTTGTGCTCCCGTTGGCACCTGCTGATTTTACTAACGAGGAGGAAATTGCTGTTTGGAGAAGACAGATCAGTTGCTCTAGGGGTCTTTTCTGTGGTTTTCCTTTAACTATGCCGGGTTTTCAGTGACCTACCGAATGGACAGAAGAGGATCTTGAAGGTGACGGTGACACAGGTTCTCCTGTGCCTCGGCTGGGTCGCAGTGGGTGGGAAATAAAGGCCTATTCAGCTTTGCAGCTTGGACAACACGACCTTTCTTGTGGGTGAAGGGCGGGTGCGTCCACGGCACGCACAGCCCTCTGCGCAGAGACCCGTGACTCGGGTGGGCCCCTGGGGTGCTCGTTAGAGCCCAGGTTCCAGGCCAGGGCTGGATTCTCGGGGTCCCGGTGGGATTCAGAGCCCTGCACTCGTTTTATTTTATTTTGGAGTGCAAGCGGGGAGGGGCAGAGAGAGAGGAAGACGCAGAATCCCAAACAGGCTCTGCACAGTCTGCACAGAGTCCAACGCGGGGCTCAAACCCACGACCCACAAGATCGTGACCTGAGCCAAAGTCAGACATTCACCCGACTGAGTCACCCAGGCGCCCCTGGACCCCCGTGTTCACAAACGACATGTAGGTGCCTCAGAAGCCGGCGGCCTGGGGACCGGCCTGGAGAAACTGTGTTGTGGGGAAGCAAGGTTTGATCTGCACAAGTGAAAACAACCCATTCTTCGATGTGTCCGTTAACAGCGTGCCATGCGCACAGCCGTTGAGACTGAGTGGTGAGTCCTTTATGACTCCAGCTCCCGTGGGGGTCTGGGCCCGACCGTCCCTTTTTCCCACCAGAAGCTGCCCCCCAGGGCCATGTGTCCCAGGGTTTTTCTGTAAATCCTAACGCAACAGGTACCGCTTCTCGTCAGACGACACTGGCGCGTCACTTAGGCTTTACATGCACACGGACAGGCCTGCCGTGGGGTCTAGATTTGCGATACTTCCGCTAACCCTACAAGAAATACGTCAAAGTACGTGAAAAAGGAAAACCTTAATTCCATAGCGCCTGTGGGCTGCATGGTTCCCCCCCGCCCCCCCAGGATTCATATGTTGACGTGCTGACCCCCAGCACCTCAGAATGTGACTGTTTTGGCAGAGGGGGTCTTTGCAGAGGCGACTCAGGTAAAATGAGGCCGTTAGGGTGGGCCCTCGTCCAGTGTGACTTGTCCTTGAAAAAGGAGAAGGGGGGGGCACAGAAGACCAGCTCCACGAGAAACTTAACTCTGCCGACACCTTGATCTCAGGCTCGGAGGCTCCAGCCCGGTGAGGAAATGACTGTTCTGAAGTGCTCCCCCCTACCCCCCACCACCACCACTGTAGGCCACCTGACACTGGCCGTTCTCCCTTCTGGGTAGAGAAGGAAACGGCCACAACACTGAGTTCCTGTAAACCCCAAGGTGGAATGACTCTACTGGGAACCTTGTCCAGAAGGCAAGGGGCTTCGCCGAAGGACTAGTCTCCTGTGACAAAAAAGACACCAAACACCTCACATGCCAGACGTAAGAGGAGCCGGTCTGCTTTAAGCCACAGGACATTCGTGTGGGTCACTTTGCAGCAGGCTGGCCCCAGATAAAATGGAGTCTCCATTCTCAGCTGTCGCAGGTTAGAGCCGGCGCGAGGATCCAGAGAGCAGCTTTTGAAGAACCGTATTTGCTGTTCATTCCAGTGTCAAGTTTAAAGGCTTAGAATCAGGATGTTAAAAGCAGGGATGACGTCCAAATCTCTTTTTAAGCACGAGGGGACGGTCCCAGAGACGAGGCTGCTGCCCTTCCTTGTGAACCTAGGTTGGAACCTGGGTCCCTGTGTCCGGTCAAGCCGCCGTGTGACCCACTGCCGTGGGGTGCTGACCGTGACCGTGTGAATCCAACCAAGCCCGGGGGCGCGGCATGCCGGCCGGCAAACGTTCACGGGTGAGCTTGGGGAGACCAGAATGAAGGCGGCTTTCAACAAGGTGTCCCTTGCAGACCTTTGAGTGCCGGCCGGACTCTTGAAGGGAATTTGTATTCTTAGAAACACCGCCGTTTATTTGAAAAGTAGAAGAATCCTGCCGGGGCAGGAGGCACGGAAGGACTTAATGCGCCCGGCTCTCTGCGGGGCAGCCGGTAACCCGAGGTCCAGGGGGCGAGGTTCACAGAACACTCACCCGTTTGGTCAGTCCACAGTAAGGCACCCGTGGGCTGGGAGGCTAATGGGAACCCAGGAGAGTGATTTGATGTTGGTGTTTATGCAAGCTCTAGGTCCAATGGGGGCTTGAACCCATGACCCTGAGATCAGGAGTGGCATGCTCTACCCACTGAGCCAGCCAGGTACCCCCCAGGAAAGTGATTTGATTTGCAAGTGCATCTGCAGTGAGTTATTTTAAAATATCTTTTGGGGGCGCCTGGGGGGCTCAGTTGGTTAAGTGTCCCAGCTCTTGGTTTCAGCTGAGGTCATGATCTCACAGCTCATGAGTTTGAGCCCCGCACCCAGCTCTGTGCTGACAGCGTGGAGCCTGCTTGGGATTCCGACTCCCTGTCTCTCCCCCTTCTCCATCCCTCCCCGACTTGCTGTCTGTCTCTCACAAAATAAATTATATAAATAAATAAAAATATCTTTTATGGCTTTAAATCCATAAAACACTAAATTTTTTAAGTCATCCACAATCCCTCCACATCTTTTTTTCATATAGTACAGTTTAAATCTGCGTGAGCTACTTTTAAAAGAGCAGTGCCCCACGCAAGCATTTTTCATCCATGGAGCTGATGCTTTCTACTCGTAGTCTTGAGTTCATCACCCTAACGATATGGGTGGTCCCTCCCACTTCTAACGAGACACAGTGATCTCCTGTAGCCAGGCACTCCTTAACCCTCTAGAACGGTGGTCATCATTTGTTATTCTTTTGTGAAATGTTATTTTAAAGTCTATTGGTTCTTCCGCAATTTTGCTATATTCTCAGTAAAGGAAATTTGGAATATACACAAAAACTGAGGGGAGTAACTTAAAAATCAGCATTATTCCCAAACCAGGAAACAGCATGGGGATGTATTTACCTTGAATCATCAAAGAAAGATAACAAGCGGGGGAGGGGCAGAGAGCGGGGGAGAGAGAATCCCAAGCAGGCGTCAGCAGAGAGCCTGATGCGGGCATCGAACTCACAAACTGTGAGATCATGACCTGAGCCGAGATAAAGAGTCAGACATTTAACCGACTGAGCCACCCAGGCGCCCCTATTATCGTACTTTCGTTAATCACTGAATTTGGTCAATAACGAAATTAGCCCAGTGTCCGCGCCAAGTTTAGGTAATGGATTAGTCCGAGACAAAATAGTTTTCAGGGTAAACCTGAGCTGTCCTGTCCATGCTCCCCCAGCCCCGTGACGCGCCCGCGCGTGCACACATGCTCGTCCAGAAGCGTCACACTCTTGCTCCTCGAGAGTACGCTGCACTGAACCCAAGTCTGGTTTCGACACTGACCATGCAGGCTAAGCCAACCCTTCGAAGTCTTCTTTCAAGCCGGTGACCTGGGAGTGCTAACGGCACGCTGGCCTCGGGGTCAATGTGACGGTCACGTGAAGCCGGGTAGGAGAGCACGTGCCTAACGTGCCTCTATGTGGGGCTGCCCTTGCTTCTGGCCCTGGGGAGGGTGGGGATTTAGGGCTTGCTCGACAGATGGCCTCCACAAGCAGGTTTGGTTAGACGTGTGTCCTGGCCTGTCTCGTCTCGGGTCCACTTGAGCCTGCCTTGAAGTGTGGGGTCTTGTGGCAGGCCCCCGCCTGTTCTGACCCCCTCCCCATACTGGCGCGTGCCTGTTCGGTCGTCCTGCCTTAACGAACTGCTCACACCTACTTGCGTAAATGACATTCAGATTTAGAGATACGTTTCTTAGAAAAAGAAAAAAAAAAAACCCATAAGGTTCGAACCAGAAACTTGAGGCATTTGGTCGACACAAGAACGCCGAGGCACGATTACGCAGCAGGAGCAGGCAGCACGACGGGGCCCTTTCTCCAGGGCCTGGTGGACGCAGAGGCCTCATGAAGTCTCCTTATCTGTAGTGAGGTAGACGGACCATATCAGATTATTAAATGGTGTCAGACAGTAACTGGTGCTGTGAAGGAAAGAAGGAAAGGTTTGGGAGTGACGGACGGGTCCTTTGGGGGGTGACCGTCTGACACCTGGGAGTGAGCCGTGTAACGGGGGGAGCCTCCCAGGACAAGGGCCCTGACCCCAGAGTGTGCTCAGGAAGCAAGAATAGCAAGGAGCCCAGCGCCACAGCCGCTCAGGGAGTCAGGGAGCACGGGAGGCAGAGGCTCAGGGACCACATTCTGTGCACGGCAGGGACTCTGGCTTCATACAGCCTACGGAAGGGCTGGGACCAAGAGCCTGACCTGCCCCATCTGTGCAGAGCGCCGGCTGTAATTGTTGCTTTGGTTCACGCAGGAGTCCAGGTGCTAATGTCCCCCCTCATGGTGGGGGGCGGGGGGGGGGTCTTTAAAGTCATGCACCCTGTGTACTATTTCAGAACATGTCTGGCTATTTAACTGAAAGAAAAAGAATTTTCTTTTTTCCTTTTATAGTGGCGATTTTAAAAGCTAATCCAAGTGTCGAATAGTTTAATGGAGTTGACAATGCCCATCACCAAGCTTCCTTCATTATCCCTGTAGGGCTGATCTTGTTTCAATGACACCCCCACCCCCACCCACCCCAGTGCCCCATGGGCGCGCCTCTCTGGAAGATGCCAACTCTGTCTTTGCAGAACATAGCCAGGGTGCCATCATCACTTCCAAAGAGGTTTGGGGGGGCGCCTGGGTGGCTCAGTTTGTCAAGCGTCTGACTTCAGCTCAGGTCATGATCTCACAGTTTGTGAGTGAGTTCAAGCCCTGTGTCAGGCTATGTGCTGACAGCTCAGGGCCTGGAGCCTGCTTCGGATTCTGTGTCTCCCTCTCTCTCTGCCCTTCCCCTAATCACACTCTGTCAATCTTTCTCTCAACAATAAATAAAGATGGGAAAAAAAAAAAAGGCTTGGGCATTTTGTTTTTTTTTGCTTAATATCGGCAAATAGTCTGGAAAAGTCAAGTTTGCAGTTGGGTCCTTTCCTTGCAAGAGGCCTCAACACCGTTGATCGCGGAGGCGTGCTGTGTCCAGGTTGTACACGGGACTCTGAGTCCATGTCTGCATTCAGCGCAAGGACACGTGGGGTTTCGAGTGACACGGCCCCCACAAGCCTTCGTGCCTTCCCCCCTCGGGAGTGGCGGTGTTCGGGTGGAGGACTACATGGGAAAGACCGCCCCCACCCTGGTCTTCGTGGCTTTCTTTGCGCAGCAGCAGTAACTGAGCACGAAGCCAAGCGCCGTGAGAACAGGGAAGACTAGGGCGCAGTCGTGGACCTGCGCTCCCACGGCGGCAGCTGGGAGCTGACTGACGGCAAAGCAGAAGGGGACAGAGTGAGCCGGTGGTGACACGCGCATCTGAAAGGTATTCAGCTAAGGAGGCGCCTGGGGGGCTCAGTGGGTTAAGCGGCAGGAGGGCGAGGGGAGGAGTGCACAGAGCCAGCCCGGCTGTGGGAGGCAGAGAAGCTTGCTCAGAGGCTTCTGGAGGCTTCCTGGGCCCAGTGCGCAGCGGGCCACCCGAGGAAGGAGGGAGCAGGCATGCTCCTCGCCGGCCGCTGCCATGCGCGGCAGGCAGCTGGCCGTTGTCAGTCAAGCCGGGAGGCCGCTGTGATGATTCTCGGGCCAGTCAAGGCCCTTTTTAGGGACGGACCCAGGGACACCTGCCTTGTACCGGAGCCATCTGAAGTATTCCCAGGCGGGTCTGCAGTTGGCGGCCCTTCAGCCGTTTTCCATAAAGACGATGCCAAAGCTGAACCTTGGAGACGTGCGTGGCCTTCCAGTCTCGAGAAGTCCCACCGAGAGCCCCGGGCTCCGCGTCCGCCAGACCGTGAGGTCTCCGCCATGGCCTGGAGACCCTTCTGCCGTCAGCTTGTCGGAAGTGGCACAGATCTCTGGCACGTGCTCATCGTGCGGGGGAGAAGAGGCCTGGGGGGGACTCGTCTGAGAGTTTGTGGTAAAACCACCTCCCAGCCCTTTCCCCCGAAGCGGGGCCCTGGGCCAGCGTCACGCCGGGGAGGGCAGGGCGCGTCACCCCGGGCTTTGCTAGAAAACACAGGGTCTCAGGCTCCCCTCCAGAGCTCCTGAATCAAAAATCTGCATTTGAACAAGATCGCCAGGTGATTCTTAACACACCTCAAGGTTTGAGGAGAACCACTGCTCCACAGCACGAGTGACCGGTGACCTCCGTCCCCTCTAGACCACAGAGTCCACTCCTTCTTCCCCAGGAGGGAAGAGGGAAAGTCAAAAATAATAGAGTAATTCATCTTCCCCCCGACCAGGAAGCTCTCTCTTTAATTAATTTTCCTTCCATGAAACACATAATTTGAAAGAGTCTCTCAAGTAAACAAATCCCATTTTCTGATAATGGTTGGATCGCTCCGTTTTTCAAATTTTAATCGAAGATATAGATCCCTCCCTGTCAGAACTTCTCTGCAACAGAGGATGCCAAGGGTTTCTCTGTTGATGTAATTACAGCAAAAAGCAAAAAGATATGCTGTTTGGTTAGCCCGTGAGGCCTTATCAGGGCTAAATGCAGTATTTCCACTTGGGCATTTTGGACAACCGAATCGAAACAAGATTGAGGATCATTTGCCCTCCAGTCGGACTGGGGCTGAGGAGAATAGCTGCTGTAATTAAGTAGCTCTGGGAGAGGCTGAACTTGCCTGTCTCCTGGCCAGCTCAGGCTCTGGTAAGTCCCCGAAAGTGGGGCCACGGAGCCCTGCAAAGCATCACCCCCCACCGTTAAAAGGGTCCAGCAGTTAGCATATAATTTAGGTGTATTCACAACACAGATCTCATGCATATGCCTCAATAAAACTTACTTTAAAAAATTGCAATGGCATTTTTGGGAAGCTCAACAAAAGAAGATTTTGAAATTAATCTGGAAAAAATAAATGAGAAAAATAGCTGTAGGAAAGCTATACAGGAAAATACAAGACACAGGAAATACAGGAAAACACAAGAAGGTAGTACAAATCAGAGCAAAGAGAAAAGACTTGCCTTCTCAATCTTGTGGTATGTTACCGAGCCGTCAGGTTTTAAAAGTGCAGTGAGTATACAGCAGCTAAGAGATAGATCAAATCGCAAGGAGAAGTATGGAAACAGTTACATGCTATATAAAACCTTAAAACAAACGTGGTGTGTGGGTGACGATTCCTAACAATTCGTATCGGAACTCAATGAACTTAAATGAAAAAAGTTAGATTCTTATTCTGGTATCCTCCAATAAAATGGACGTCGGTAGATAAGAATTTAGGAATGAAGAATAATAATTCAGGCGCTGGCAGGCAATACCTGGGAATAGTTAGCTTTCCTGTTGGGATAGGTTTGGCTCAGGTGACACGGCACGTGTCCTGTCCACACGCCTAAGGGCGGCAGTGGACTGTCTGCTGTACCACACGGTCGCACGTGCTGCAGCCCGGAGGCGGCCGGTTCACAGGCTGGACCGCTCAGCTCCCCCCGTCAGGTACATGAACAGAGGAAGGCTGAGCCGGTCAGCCTCATACATGCAAAGACAGTATAAGCAAAGGCCCCTGTGGGCAGAGTAGGGGGCAGGCAGTCGGAGACGAGCAGGAACCCCAAAAGAGAGACCATTCCTTGAGCAGCCATCTCGAAGATTTTTGAGTAAAAAAAATTTTTAATAAAAAAGGCATCCCCTAATATATGTACCCTCACCAATTTATAAATTATGTACACGTACTAGTGCACGAATACACCTGGCAAGTGGTTGCCAGAGGTAACAGGTGAAAAATAAAATGGGAAATTTGAAAGGCTGAGATAGCAAATAAATGATATTTTTAGCCCGTGTGATGTATACATGGGTATTTGTGTTATTCTATAAACTGAACGTGTATAGTTGTATATACATACGTAGGTTTGCTCTATTTTCCCATACAAACTTAAAACATATGCAGCTGAGCAGAGGGGCTAATATTTCCTTACCCCCTTCCAAGCGACCCTGGAGACCGTGCTTCGGTGCTTCGGAGCGCCTGGGGACTCCTGGTTTAGATATCATCTGCGCCTGCTCTTCCAATGCCTGCCCCCCCATCCCACCTCCTTTCTCCTCCTTCCGAAGGAGCCCCTGTTTTTTGCAAGCATAACAGGCTGACTAAAAGAGGAAGATTTTTGTAAACATGGCTCTAAAGGCAGAAAGCATAGAGCAGGTCACTGCTAGGCTTGATCAAAAACATATGTAACAAAGAATTACCATCACTAAGACATAACAAATATTTACAGATCCGTTAGGCAGTAGAAGATAAACACCCACGGAAAAACTGAGCAAAGGATATTAACAGGCAGCTCAGAATAGGAGAATATCAAATAGTTAACAGCCATAAAAAAAAGAGCATCGCTAGTGATCAAACAATGAAAATTTAACAAGTAGAATTTTTGACAAATTTGACAAAATGCTAAAAAGAACGTTACTCACTGAGTGTGAGGGTACGGAGAAGTGGATTGTCTCGAGGAACTGGTGGGTTAGAAAGCGTGGCAGTCTCTCTGGATGGCAATTTGTCATTCTAATAATATTTTAATTTTTTAATGTTTACTTATTTTTGAGAGAGAGAGAAACAGAGCATGAGTGGGGGAGGGGCAGAGAGAGAGAGGGAGACACAGACTCCGAAGCAGGCTCCAGGCTCCGAGCTGTCAGCACAGAGCCCGACGCGGGGCTTGAACTCAAACTGCGAGATCATGACCTGAGCCGATCAGATGCCTAAGCGACTGAGCCCCCCAGGTGCCCCGGGAACTTGTCATTCTAAAGCAAGCCTGCACTTTCATCTTTATGCATTTATCAGCGGAAAGAACCACGGTATGCCCAAAGATCTGTTCACTGAAACTATTTTGTAACAGTAGATAATAGAAATTGTAAACCACAGAAAGCAACCTGGGTGACCCACCCGAGGGGATCTGTAAGGTAGCCAGCTGCAGGGGATAAACCTTCCTACATTCTGAAGGGGAGCGCCATTGACCCTTGAAAGGGAACAGTTGACTGTTTAATGATATGGAAAGACATCCAATATATACTTCAAGTGAGTAATTAAGGGGCAAAAGTTTGATCTCATTTATTGTATAAACCCCGAAAATACATACCAAAGTGATATTAACAATGATGGTATATTTATGGATTTTTTAAAAATGTTCTGACTTTTGAGGATCTATTTCCTAAACCCGCCTAAACAAACATGTGTTGATTTTGTGATAAGAAAGTCATCTTGGGACACCTGGGTGGCTCAGTTGGTTAAGCGTCCGACCGACTCAGGTCATGATCTCACAGTTCATGAGTTCGAGCCCCTCGTCGGGCTCTGTGCTGACAGCTCAGAGCCTGGAGCCTGCGTTGGATTCTGTGTCTCCCTCTCTCTCTGCCTCTCCCCCACTCTCACTCTGTCTCTCTCTCAAAAATAAATAAATAAATAAATAAATAAATAAATAAATAAATAAAACTACACAAAAAAAGTCATCTTTAGGAAAAACACCCTAGTATCAGGAAGACAAATAGTTTGTCTCTGTATCAACTTTAAGCAAATAGTTGCTGCTTCCTGTAAGACAATTTTAAGGATACGAAGCTGTGACCGGGCTCAGATGGTGCGTGCTATGGTATCTGCTGGGATCATAGGAAGAGGAAGTAGCTACCTTGACCTAGTACCCTTCGGCCATGACGCACTAATGTGGAGTTTATCCATTTGGTTTTGGATTGCTTTTGACCCGGGAGAGACAGGGCCAGAGTCAGGTTCCCAGCTCCAGCCCCTGGGGAAGGTCTAGGAAGGAAATGCTCTTGGTAACACACCATCATGGACGCTCACGCTGCACTTCACACCTGGAGAGGACAACCGGCTGCCTCCCGCACGCCACACACATGCTTCGAGGATACAGACAACACCTTCCATCCCTGTGAGTCTCTCCTGCGCTCCAAATCACAGAAGCAAAAGACAGTAGAGCTAAAGGGAATATACGGGATCATTTGATCCAACCCCGTGTTTTTCTTTTTACCGAAGAGGAAACTGAGGACCGCGGATTTAAGACATTTCGATATGTCTAGGAGAAACGTTATGTGCCATCAGGACCCTGTTGGAGCAGTAGGTCAGCTCGGTGGACCACGCTCCGAGCCAGGAGACCCAAACATGGCCACCGACTCATAGTTTCCACATCATTAAGTGGGGATAATTCCACCTGCTCTGGGATTGCTGGGAGGCTCAGATGAGATAAGGGGCAAATGAGGAAGATATTTGTAATATACACAAGAGCTTACCAAAATCCTCGACATATGAAAGTTCTTAAAATAGAAGAATATTAGCATCTATGGAGAAAAAAGACAAAGGGCATGAAACCTATTTATAGTAGAATTACAAATGACCAGAAGTAGAGGAGGTTCAACCTCACTCACAACAGAGAAAAGCAAGGGAAAAACCTCAGGAAGTTACATTTTTTCACCTATAAACCTGGTGCAAATTGGGGGCACTTGGGAGGCTCAGTCAGTTGAGGGTCCGACCCTTGATTTCGGCTCAGGTGATGATCCCAGGGTCGTGGGATCGAACCCCAAGTCTGGCTCTGAGCTGAGCATGGAGCTTGCTTAGGTCTCTAAACAAACAAACAAACAAACAAACAAACTTTAAAAAAGTAACGACACATTTTGAACTATCTTGGCCAGTTTTTTTCTCGTGGAACATCCTATATCCTAGATTTGTCTGAATGTTTCTTCTTCACGGTGTCACTCATTTGTTCCTCGTTCTACCTTCTGAAGGCACGACGCTGTGTCCAGAGGCTTGATCAGAGTCAGGTTAGACATCCCGGCAGGGCTGTCTCGTGAGGACAACCTGGATCACCCGTGGGAGGATGTCAGGCTGTCCGTCATTAGTGGTGCCTCGTTTCATCGCCCGGTTAGGGTGATCCTTCTCCCTAACACTTCACCCAGTGGTTTTCGCGTCATTAATGATCCCCGCTT
This sequence comes from Paguma larvata, assembly GCA_030068075.1. Taxonomy (NCBI): domain Eukaryota; kingdom Metazoa; phylum Chordata; class Mammalia; order Carnivora; family Viverridae; genus Paguma; species Paguma larvata. The sequence goes on from CM057843.1 coordinate 19,396,974, forward strand.
GGCTCAATTACAATGGAGGTAGCAAAATGATATTTCTCATTTTCTCATTCTGTCTGGTCTGCTAGCGCATTCTTCTGGGAGGAAGGATCCCCTCACTCCTCAACCCTGTCTTACCTTACTTCAGGACTCAGGGATTATCTCCTATACAATCTGTTGATAGTCAAATGCGGTCGGTATTCTTCCAGATTCACACTAATAGGTCCAGTTCAAATGAACGTTCCTGGATTCTTCTCGCCTTCTTTTTATTTTTCTCTTATAGAGTGAAACCTTGGTTCCTCATACAGTGCTTATTTTTCATACGATGCAAATTTTTCATACAATGCAAAATTTTGTTATTTGCATTATCCAAAAACATCTAAATTGTTTCATAGTCTAACCCGGTGTTACAACTTGCAATAAACCTATTGGGAAGCCTACTGATTGTTTTTATTCTTTGAATACATCCCCCTAAGAACGTCCAGACTGTTTTTCGGAATTGACAGGAATGAAGTCTTCGCTATGTGTGGGTGTGTGATGAATTTGATACAGTTAGGTTTATTTGTTTTGTTCGTATTCAATTTGGGGAATGGTTTTTTTTTTCCTTCCTTATTTTTTTTAAATTTCGTTTTGAAGATATAAACCACTGACATGGTTCAAAAGTCAAAAACCATATTAGAAGGCAAAGCTCTCATGACCCTATTACCCCTTAAAAGTAGCCATTTTTATTGGTTCCTGGTGGATCCTCTTTTTTTTTTTTTTTTTTCCATTTGGGCATAGTCAGCATCTCTGTGATGTTGTTTCATCCTCCTCGATAAGCGTCCCAAAGATAAATCCTTGGGTTACTTTCAATCTCATACTATTGTCAACAGTCCACAATTAATAAAGTGGCGCTTACGATGGTTTGCTGTTTGTGGACTTCTGTCTTCCGGGGTGGATTCTTGGACACGGTTCTGCTGGGCCCAAGGGAAACTACGTATTCGATGCAGTGAATTTGTAAAACTTCTCCTCCACAGCAGGTGCACGCTTCTTCATCCTCCAGAAAAGCACGAGAGCGCGTGTCTTATCACAGCTCCTCAGGAGAATCTGTCGCCGGTGTTTGGATCTTCTCTACTCCCACTGGCGAGAAAGTACGATTTTAATATACGCTTCTCTTAAAATAAGGACGGGTGTTTTTTCCTCTCTTTAAATGCCACTTGCATATCTTTTCCTGTGTGTTGTCCCCTTGTTTGTTTGCCATTTGCTTCTAAGGGTTTTTTTTTCTTCTTCTCAAATTTATTTGTCAGTTGTCTTTTGACTCTGCTAATTTTTTGTCCTTTGACTTGTGAGATTTTTTTTTCAAGTAGGCTCCATGCCCAGCGTGGAGCCCGGTGCAGGGTTTGAACCCACGAGCGTAAGTAAGATCAAGACCTGAGCTTAGCTCAACGGACGCTCAACTGACTGAGCCACCCAGATGCCCCTTGACTTGTGAAGTTTCAATTATTATAATGCTGAATTTCTGAGGTGTTTTTTTTGTTTGTTTGTTTTGTTTTTATGGCTCTGAGTTTTAAGGTGTGGTAGACCTTCCCGGATCCCAGACTATAAAGAATTCCACTCATGTTTCTTTACATTTGGATCTGATACATTTGTTATTTTATCTGGTGTGTGCTGTGAGGTATGGATCCAAATTTATCTTTTCCCAAACGGCCATCCAGTTGTCCCTCCAACATTTATTAGAGACCCTTCTTTGCACCACTGACTTGAAATGCCACCTTCATCCTAAATCACATTTTCATATATATGTGGACCTTTCTCTGGCCTTTTACTATGTACCTGTAGTCCGTCTGCCTCTTCAAGCACCAGGACGACAGTTTTCTATCTTTTTTTAAATTTATTTTTATTTATTTTGAAAGAGACAGCGAGCGAGCAAGGGAGGGGCAGAAAGAGAGGGAGACAGAATCCTAAGCAGGCTCCACAGTGTCAGTACAGACAGAGCCCAACGCGGGGCTCAAACCCACAAACCGCACCATCATGACCTGAGCCGAAATCAAGAGTCGATGTTTAACCTGCTGAGCCGCCCACCCGGGCGCCCCACAATAACACTTTTCAAAATGCAGACTTTATAATGTATGTTTCGGTCTCTGGGGGAATGTCCTGCTGTGGTTTCCTTTCCCAGGGTTTTCTCTACTGTGCATACAAGAGATCTAGAATTAACTATTCTGCTCCAGAAAAAAAAAAAAAAAAAGGTTGGTATTTTTATTGGGATGGCACTGAATTTCTATAGTAATTTGGGTCCTATCGGTATCTTTGCAAGGCTGAACCACCCTGTCCGGTAGCAAGGACAATCCCCTGGCGTCTTTCACCACTACGGTAAGGCTTCGGCACATATCCTGCTAAGTTTAGGCTTCTCTTTTGCCATGGAGGCTTTTTTGCGATGTGAAGTCAGGTCTTCCGATTGCATATGGCAAAGTTTTGTTTTCCTTTTTTTTTTTTAACAGCTCTCCAGGTGACTCTAAGGCATGGCTAAATTTGAAAACCACAATTCAAAATGAAAAGTCAGTGTCATCTTTCGATTTAAAGGCTATGCCTTAAATCCGCACCAATCGCCACTGCCCAAACCGGCCGCCTTTCTTCCAGCTTCTCTGTTACCCCCGCGCCACGTTTTCTCCCTGGCATTCCATCCGTAAGCTCCTGGTGGTCTCTGAACTTTGCCTTCCGCGCCCGCCATGCAGCCCGTGGACGGGGTGACTTGGTTCCCTCTCTGCGGCATTGTTCTGACCCGTGCATTACTCTCTATTCCTGTGCCCAGATCCCCTGGCGAGGCCCTGGGTCATGCCTGCCCCTTCCGCTGGAACGCCCGTCTCGTCCCCATCAGTTCAAGGCATACTTCCCCGCTTCAGTCATGCTCCCTGCTCCCAACCACAAGGGCCCATCAATCACCTGAATCGAGAGCACACTTGCGACAGCAGCACAGCAGGTAGGGGGCTCATCATCCCCTCTGGGCCTCCGGGCCATTCCCAGTCCTGCCCGGCTCACTCACTCCTCTCCGTGGGTCTGCTTTCCTTAAGCTTTCCGGGTGGGGGTTGTCTCCTGATCTGCTCACCTTTTAGCACCGCCCCCCCCTTCACTTGTAGATTCAGGTTTGACCTTTTCAAGCAGTGTGCTCTGCTTCACTTTGCATCTTAATTCAAGAACCATCCACATCCCTGAGCTCCTCCCACGGGCACAGCGAGGCGGTTCGTAGCTCGGCTTTGGCGGCAAACCCAGCAGCGTTACAGTCGCCGGTGTTCATTTACAAGGCTTGAACTTAGCCGTACGTTTGGAGGTCTTCCTACCAGAAAACTGGGAAGAGTGGTTGAATTGGATTAAAGAACAGTCATGGGCTCCCTCTCCCCCGCTTGAATTTCAACCTGGGGCTCTGGGCATGGGCTCAGGACCCCCATCCTTCCCCCCAAGTGCCAGGACCGGCCTTGGCTCAGCATAACCGCGTGCCTTGCTTCAAGTGACACCTGATCCCCGCCGCAGCGGGACACGGAGAAGGCACTTGACCTAGGAGGCATCTGCTCTCACGCTGACTTCATGCTCTGGCAGAGAGCCGCCTCGACGGCGCTGTGCCGTGAAGCCAGAGCCGCGGGTCCCCTCGCACGGCGGGCATCAAACGCGTCCGAGGCAAAGGGCTCGGGAGGAAGCAGCCAGGCTCCGGGAAGGGGAGTCCAGCAGCCCTCATTACTGCCTCCTGAGCCAGCCAGGCTTCTTGGGACACAATGCGCTTGGTGTCTAAGTCGCCCAGGAATAAATCCAAGGAACAAGGGTTCCTCCTGTTCCCAAAAAGCCAGCTAATAATATACTGAGTCATCCGACCCCCCTTCCCCAATCAGAGGAGAGACTCCACACCCGCAGACCATTAGCTTAGCCCCTGAAAGCCGCCCCTTCGTGCGGGGGAGCTTCTCTCCTTTAAGAGTTCTCTCTCTTTGGATGGATGTCTTTTAAGAGAATATTCGAATATAGGTGTCCCTTTCCCCTTCCTCCTCTCAATAAACAAACGTTCAAAATGATCTATTTGGGGTCCTCAAGAAAACCAGTCTTGCTGTACTAACGCTTGGAAGACCTTCAGATACAAGGGAAAATATAAACATTCACCATGTGCTCAACACAGCACTTGGCACAGTGTGTCTGATAGTTTGACACACGTTGTCTGTGAGGCAGCTGTCCCAGCCCCGCTTTACAGATGAGGACACAGAGGCTCAGGGAAGGGAGGCCCAAGCCCACCTCCTCCCTGCACTTTACAAGGTGACCTGTTGTGACCGGGGCTGCCGATGCCACACACACACACACACACACACACACACACACACACGTGGCCCTTCCCTCTCCTAAAGATGCTTTTCCAGAGGACCGGCTCTGTTCATTCTTATTGTCTAGAGGTTCTCATAATTTTTTTATGTAAACAAATTTTATTTTCATTTTACTTATTTTTGGAGAAAGAGAGAGCGCAAGTGGGAGAGAGGGGCAGGCGGAAGGAGAGAGAGAATCCCAAGCAGGCTCCACACCCAGCGCAGAGCGCGACTCGGAGCTCCATCCTACAATGCTGGGACCAGGGCCTGAGCCAAAATCAAGGGTCAGACACTCAACCGACCTAGCCACCCAGGTGCCCATCTAAGGTCTAATTTTTAAGGTGCTTTCTGCACTGGTGGCTGTTCTGTCACTTCTGTCTTCCTGGAAGCTCCTCCCGGAGAGCTGAGCCCAGTCCCCGACTCGATCCTCTTCCTTACGGCCTTGGGTGAGCCCCCCATCCCGTCAGGCCCCGTGCTCACGTGCAGACGGAGCTTGCTCAGCGAATGGCCTGTCCCGTCGTTCCGCCGACGCTTCAGATCCTGTGACCACGGATGTGATGGGGAGAAGGGAGAAAGGCTGGGTGGTTCTGGAAAAGCTAGGGTTGGAGGTCACTGACATTTCAGAGTGGGTGCTGAGCTCGGCCATGTGATGGGTGCTCGTTTACAAGGCGCTTGAGGGCGTGCTGCGTGGAATACGGCCCGCCAGTGTCCTGGAGGTGGGGAAGGATATGGGCGGACAGAGAGATGCGTACACGGGTGGCTACCAAAAGGAAACCCCGAAGTCCCACAAAGTCCCTCCCAGGCACTGTGGGTGCTTGAGAAGAAACAGCAAGCACCCACCCCCAGCATGGCCCACCCTGCCCGCCCATGACCCAGAGGCGGCCAGGGCACCTGTCATGGGTGCTCGCCGCCCCCCAAGCCCCCAAGCTTCCTAACACCCCCGGTCTCACTGGAGATGGTCCTGATCCTAACCTGGCCTCCCGAGGAGATGACCAGCCCACAGCAAAGGGACGTGGACTGACATGTCACGGAGCAGGCAGGACGGGCCCAAGGAGACCACAGTCATTTGGGGCACACACAGAGACTAGGAGGCCAGTGCTCTCTCCCCGGAGGAAGTGGGGCTCCAGGGACAGGAGTCCCAGTCCAAACCGGAAGAGAAGGGGCAGAGAAACGCAGCCGTCCCGGCCGGCTGGCGCGGCAGGCAGGTGGTTAACGACTCTCTGGCCTGGTGGCCAGTTTCAAATGTATTACTACCATCTGAAATTGCCCATGTCTTGAAAACAACAGACTCATCACATCATGTAGAATAGAAACCATTCAGCGTAAGGCTGCATTTGCCATTTCCTTTGTATCTTCTTGATGTGCCCCTTACAGAGACGAGCATACAGTGAGTGTTTAATTATTGTCCCCTCATTGTGGGGACTGTGGCCCAGACCCTCCTTCCCTACCTACTACATGCCTCTCTGCGTAGCCTCCTTGTCTGGGCTCAGGGTGGGAGGGTCGCCTGATGGCAGTTCCCATTCTCAGGTGGGAACAGGGACACCCCATCCTGGCTACCATGAATCACGGGATGCCCACCCGGCCACCCTCCCAAGGGTTTGGCGGGAGGAGAAAACAGGCAGGGGGTGAAGAAACAAACAGAAAAATAGAAGGAGAATGAGCTAAAGTTTCAAATATACCCTTATTCTTTTTTTTTTTTTTTAAGTTTATTTATTTATTTTGAGACAGAGAGAGAGGGGTCAGAGAGGGAATCCCAAGCAGGCTCCACATACTGTCAGCACAGAGCTGGACGTGGGGTTCAAACCTACAAACCATGAGACCAGGGCCTGAGCCGAAGTCAAGAGTCGGACGCTCAACCCATTGAGCCGCCCAGGCGCCCCGAATACACCCTTAGGGTTGTCCTGAGGTTTTATTTTTCCAATCTCAATTTGGAAACACCCACATGTGTCAGACAGTCCCCCCCCCCGCCTCCCCCTGCAGGCCCCACTGCTCCCCTGTGCCCCCCACCCAGGCCAGCAGCTGGTCGTCCCTGATTAGTAATATATCTTAATAACAGCGGGCCCTGAAGCAGCTGTTGCTGAGAATACTGGGGCCAGAATAGCTCTCTGGAATTCATGTACTTGGTGGTCCTACTGGGGCTTCACAAAGGATTAAGTTAAAAACGATCCCAACACGGCAGACGGTTACACAGTGAAGGAGGAGTGGAGGTGACGGGGAATTGTTATTATCCGTGTTGTTCTTGGTATTATCCCCAGCACAAACTCTTACCGTCGCACGGCCCTGTCCCAGCCCTGCGTTGTGACAAAAGTCTTGCTCACAATTCCCAGAGGATTTTAATTTTTCGTTCCCTTTGCCACCCGGGGGGATGGGCTGTGCTGTGCTCTGGCCCCAGGGCCGGGCTCACCCTGCGGGCCCAGCGCCAGCCGCCTGGGGATCAGCCCCTCTGCAGCCAGACGGCCGCTTCTGTCCCCGCGAGTGAGGCGGTGCCAGCCCCGAGCTCAGAGAAAGGCATCTCAAACTTCCAAGGTCCACAGCTGGAAAATGGTGACGGATCCTGCTCATTTCTATATATACCTTTCCCTTGGCAACGACCAAAAAAAACGTGAGGAAGGAGCTGGTTCTCGGCCTGTGGTGTCGGTCACCCTCTTTCCAAATATAGAGAAGGGCTGAGCCGTGGGCTTGGCGGGGGGCCTATAAAAGCCCAGGAGGCAGCAGCCCCTCTGTAGCTCCCTCTCTCCCGGGCGGAGGTAAGTCACAGCGCCCCTCTCGTGGGCCCTCTTCCGTCTCTGCGCCCCGGGGACACCGACTCCCAGTGGCCGGGCGCTGGTGCGTGGCCCTGCCGGGCTTTGGTAAGAAATCAGTTAGATGCGGAGCTGGATCTCTCTGGGCCAAGTGGCCATCTGCCTCTGCCTCTAGGAAGCCACCAAGGCAGGGGTCCTTCAGGCCCTCCTCCCACCTCTACACTCTGCCCTCGACCTTGTCGTCAAGCGCCCTCTTGGGCAGGAACCCGCTGCACACGCCGTGGCCCGTGGCCCGTCCGCCACGGCCGGCTGTCCTCCCCTGGCCTCTGTGATCCTTGCAGACGGCCAGCGGGACTCAGGGCCTCCCTGCCCTCCCCTTGCCCACCTGGGCTGTGTGTCTGTCTGGTGCCCTGTCCCCTCAAGACCACGCTGGCTGTGCAGCAATGAGCCGATGTCCGGCATCTCTCTCTGCTCATCGAAGTCTTGGAGACCTGCCCCTGCAGGAACCACAAGCTTCCTGACAGGGAGTCTGACCTTCCCGCCCTGTTCTAAACGGCGGCCACGGCTGGTAGGAGCCGGCTTTGGGGGCGGCTTGGGATTTTACTGCCTTCACGGCTTACTCGTGGGTCATGTCCTGTGTGCTCCTCCAGCTGCCTCTGGGACCACACCCTTCTTAAGCCATTTTGTCTTTTAGTCTTATTTAGTTATCCTGTTGAGAGCTGTTTCAAAGCTGAACCGGACGCTCCCACGTGCCCTGACTTCTCCTTTCGCAGGTTTATTGCAGGTCAGATTTTCCACGGCTGCTGTGTCCTGCTGCCTTCCTGTGGGTGAGACTCTCCAGGTAAGAGAGGTCTGGTCTGTCTGCGGGTGGAAGGCTCCAGGTAGTTCAAGGTTACCAGGTCCTCCTGCTTCCCAGTGGCCTTGAGGGCTCAGAGCCAAGAGGGCTCAGACAAGCACAACTTAGGCTGGAGAGGAAACTTCCAGAAGGATGCTGGCATCTGAGGCCACTTTTAGTCTTAGCAACTGAAGGACGCAAAGACTGCCTTTCTCGTGTGAGGCGGCGGCCACCTTGAATCCAAATGGCCCCCAAATTCTTTAGCTATCTGCCACTTAGCACGCTCCCTTTGAAGAATGGGGTTTATTTTTTATGGCGGTTATTTGTACAGCTTCCCTCGGCAACACCTGGGCTTTGCAGAAGAGGAAAGCAAGGTCCAGGTCGAGAGGGCTGCACTCACCCCTGGGGCCCTTTCCAACCGAATCTCAACTAGTCAGGAGCTTGGATTTCCTGTGCTTCCGCATTTTGTGCAGAGAACCCACGGGGCAAATACTTGCGCATTGGATTTTCTCAGCCCTGGGCTCCCGTGCTGGAGCCCCGGGGCGTGGAGGGTGGAGCAGGGAGAGCAGTGGGGACGCAGGCCTGGAACAGGTGGGGTCCCCTGCGGGGCTCACCTGCCGGTCTGCCTTCCAGTGGCACCATGAGTAGCGACACTGAGATGGAAGTGTTCGGCATCGCCGCTCCTTTCCTCCGGAAGTCGGAAAAGGAGAGGACTGAGGCTCAGAACCAGCCCTTTGATGCCAAAACCTACTGCTTTGTGGTCGACTCAAAGGAGGAATACGCCAAGGGGAGAATTAAGAGTACTCAGGACGGGAAGGTCACGGTGGAAACCGAAGACAACCGGGTAAGCCTCGCGCACGCCCCCTGCAGGCCGCCGGGCCCTCTGTCCGCCCCTGGGGTCCCAGGGTCTGTGCCCCTGCCGGGGGGAGGGGGAGGGGGGGGGCCCACATGGTTTCCCTGGTGTCCTCGGAGAAAGCCTCATAACGCTGGCCTCGGGTTGCAGGGAGGGAGAAGAACCCAGCTGTGGCTGATTAAAGCAATTCGTGTTCAGGAGCCTGTGCTAATGTTCACATCACTCTAGGGGCATCGCGAGGGTGTGGGGTTGGGAGTCCAACATTGAGCAGACCTCCTTTCGTAAAACACTCTCCTTCGGTAGCCTGGGTTTCCCTACTTCCTCCTAGTGGTAGCCATCTGAGGCAGTATGGAAAGTAGGAAGTACGGAAAGCGGGCAGGGGGTCCTAGTGGACTGCAGGCTCCATGTGAAATGGCAGCCTCCGTCTATGTGGCCTACTACATTCTGGCCCAGAACATTGTGGGGGTGCTGGGAGAAATTCTGGACTTCCCTGCTTTCTGGAATCTAGACCAGAATCTGGAAATGTTCCAAGAAAAGTTTAAAAGAAGAACAAGACAATCTGAAAGAGAAGAGGAAATAGTACCACTGGGTTGGGCTGAAGAAAACAGGCAGTGAGAATTGCCCTTTGATGCCACCATGCACCAGGGCTCCGGGGGGGTGGCTCTTGGGATGTGTCAGATGGCGGAGCTGAGAGCAGGTCTGGGAGGCGGCAGGGAAGGGGAAAGCCAGACGTAACTAAGATGGTCTGGACGCGTCGCAAGGAGGACTGGTTGCACGGGTGGTTTAAGTAGATGCCTGCTTGAAGGCAGGAGAAGGCAGGTTTCCGGCCTGCCCGCCTTGCCCAGAGATGGAACCGCTGCAGAGAGCAGAAGGCACAATCCCTGAGCGACAGAAGTGACCACCCGCTATCACCGCCCCGTCTTCTCCCGCCGTCAGAAGGGCCCCTTCCCCAGGGCTTGCCCCTTGGGATCCAGGCTCTTTGTGGGATCCAGACAGATACCTGCAGGGGGCAAAACACACAGAGGACCCCGGGCAGTCCTTGTACCTCTTCCCGCGCAGACCCTGGTGGCCAAGCCCGAGGACGTGTATGCGATGAACCCCCCCAAGTTCGACCGGATCGAGGACATGGCCATGCTGACGCACCTGAACGAGCCGGCCGTGCTGTACAACCTCAAGGACCGGTACACCTCCTGGATGATCTACGTGAGCACCCGCCTTCCCGGGGCGTCTGAGGGGGCTCGGGGGGCGGGGCGGGCGGTGGAGACGCTTGTGTGGGTAACAGCATCAGAAAGACCGTGTTTGACTAAGCTGTCCAGCAAAAGAGGGGAAATGGGAGGAAAGGACGAGGGAAGGCAGCAGGGGACAGAGGAAGAGGGATTAGGAAGAGAGGCTGGACGCGGAGGGAAGGCAGGGGCAGGAAAGCCAGGCCGAGCTCTGGGTGCGGGCGGGCTCACTTGCCGGAGGGCCAGCGGCTCCCTTCTGACTCTCGGTCATCTGTCCCATCTATAAAGAGAAATCACTCTCTCCTTTATAAGTGTAGTGTAAAGAAAGTGAGATAATAAAAGCAACGGCTTTTATACACACACACACACACACACACACACACACACACCCTGTTTTCACACTCCCACAGACCTACTCGGGCCTCTTCTGCGTCACCGTCAACCCCTACAAGTGGCTGCCGGTGTACAACCCCGAGGTGGTGGAGGGCTACCGAGGCAAGAAGCGCCAGGAGGCCCCGCCCCACATCTTCTCCATCTCCGACAACGCCTATCAGTTCATGCTGACGGGTGGGTCTCCAGGGGATGGAGGGGAGGCTGGAGTGGAGGGCCAGCCTGCACCCTCCAGCATAAAGGGAGGAGGGTAGAGGGACTTAGACCGAAAGGGGCCAGACTTTTAGGGCCTTGCGATGGCCCTGCTGGGGAGTTTGGGTTGAATGCAAGCATTGGGTAAACCCTAAGAAACCGACATGCTTGTGGGGCGAAGATGGAGATTGCCAATTTCACATGGTCCAACCCAGTTGGGCCAGAAGCCACTGGCTGGTTTGAAGCAGAGCCTTAGCCTCTGAGTCTTACTGTCAAAGAGGAGGCTCTTTGAGCCGCCCCTGGGACCACACAAAATGCTACAGGCAAGAGGACCCGCTTAGCGAACCAGGACCACTTGACAAGCTGGGGAAGCTCCTTCTGCTGCCATCAACCCTGTTTTATTTTCTCCTCCCACAGACCGTGAAAACCAGTCCATTCTGATCACGTAAGTGTCATAGCTGTGGGTCTTTGTCTCCAATGCAGGAGGCAAAGGTGCCATTGGCTCTGTGGATTAGAAAGTACCTAGCGAGGGGCACCTGGATGGCTAAGATGGTTAAGTGTCCAACTCTTGATTTTGGCTCAGGTCATGATCTCACGGTTCGTGGGTTCGAGCCCGGAGTCGGGCTCTGTGCTGACGATGCGGAGCCTGCTTGGGATTCTCTCTCTCTCCCTCGCTGTCTGTCTCTCTCCTGCACTCTCTTTCTCTCAAAATAAGTAAAGAAACTTAAAAAAAAATTAAAAATAGAAAGTACCGGGGCGCCTGGGTACTGGCTCAGTTGGTTTAGTGCCGACTCGGGCCCAGGTCATGATCTCACTGTTCGGGAGTTCAAGCCCCGCATCCAGCTCTGTGCTGACAGCTCAGAGTCTGGAGCCGGCCTCGGATTCTGTGTCTCCCTCTCTCTCTGCCCCTCCCCTGCTCACACTCTGTCTCTCTCTCAAAAACAATAAAGATTAAAAAAAAAAAAAGAAAGTAACTAAAGCAGAGTCTATGATAAAAAGACAGAGATTGGGGATGGGCAGGAGGGTCTGTGCAAGATCTCAGAAAACTGGAATCACCCACTGGTGATTTCAGCGGTGACAAGGCTTCCCTGGGGCCTCTGCGTCTCCGAGTAGTTTCTCAGGTTGGTCGGGTAGGTGTGTGTCCGCTGTGGCCCAGGGGTATGTCCAGGCCTCCGTGTGACATCTCGGGGAGGCGGTTTGTACTGACAGCACGTGTTTCTCTCTCTCATTTTGGGTCACAACAAACAGCGGAGAATCCGGGGCGGGGAAGACGGTGAACACCAAAAGGGTCATCCAGTACTTCGCAACAATCGCGGCCACTGGAGACCTGGCCAAGAAGAAGGACTCCAAGATGAAGGTAGAGGGAAGGGGACGGGCTTGCCCTGCTTCTGCTTGTGACCTTGGTCTCAGCTTCACGGCGGGGGCGTGGGGAGGCCACACTCCCCTCTCTTCAAGGCAAGGAGGGCAGGCTTGGACTCGAAGTCCTCAGAGAGCCCGTGACTGCAGACACCCCAGGGTGGCTTCGCTCTTACCCGACCAGATCCTGTGATTTCCTAGGAAAACAGGGCTGTAAGCGTAACTAAGGCGGGTCATTTGGGGAGCAGCTCAGAGAGTTTTCCTTTTCTTCTTTTTTGATTTTTTTAATGTTAATTTATTTTTGAAAGAGAGGGAGAGAGACAGAGCCTGAGTGGGGGAGGGGCAGAGAGGGGGAGACACAGAATCGGAAGCAGGCTCCAGGCCCTGAGCTGTCAGCACAGAGCCCAATCGATGTAAGGCTCAAACCTGCCAACCATGAGATCATGACCTGGGCCGAAGTCGGACGCTTAACCGACGGAGCCACCCAGGCGCCCAGAGAGCTTTTTCTTTTTATGGCAGAATCACATACACCAGTTTAGGAAAACTGAGGCCACACATGCTTTTCCAAACAAATAGACGACGACAGTACGAAATGACAATAAATGCAGACGACCCAACTAACCGAAGAACCAAAGGACTGAATGAAGGCATTATGAGAATTTTACATCAAGACGCCCACGTGTTCCCAAGTACAGTAAAACCTTGGTTTGTGAGCATAGTTCACTCGGGAAACATGCTTGTCACCCCAAGCACTTCTCTATCAAAGCCGATTTTCAGAACCATTGGCTCAGTTGTGATCACGTGACACCGAGCGTCACGTACTACTCGTATTGCAAGACATCGTTTATCAAGTTGAAATTTATTAGCAGTGTTTGCTCGTCTTGTGGAACACTCCCAGAACAAGTTACTCGCAATCTAAGGTTTTACTGTATTACAAAACAGCAGGAGGGCATGAAGTGGGCCACACCAAGGCTTTGGTTGATACTTAACTGGAAAAGTCAGGGAGGAAGGGACGGGCTCTGCCCTGGACAGCAAGGGCGGGTTAGGAGTGACAGAGCCGGGGAGTGTTCCCCCTGTCCTTTGCAACTTCTTCTCCCCCCCGCACCCCCCCCCCCCGATTCCTCGCGTTAGGGGACGCTGGAAGACCAAATCATCAGTGCCAACCCGTTGCTGGAGGCTTTCGGGAATGCCAAGACCGTGAGGAATGACAACTCATCTCGTTTTGTGAGTCTGAGTTCAGTTCAGCTGGGGGTTTCTCTGGGGCCCCCAGGAGAGGCAATCTTCCTGCCATCTCGGGGGTGACAGGCTGTGGGGGAGGGGCGGGGAGACAGCAATGATGGAATGAAACACAGCAACCAGACCACTTGGAATGATGATGCCTTCATGAAAAGCTCAACAAATGGTGTGTGTGATGGAGTGACAGGGGGCAGGATCTCCTTCAGACAGGAATGGTAGAAAAGGAATCTGGGGGGGGCCCATGAACCCCAAGATCTGCAGGATGAGGAAGGACAAAGGGAAAAGCAAGCACACTCGGGCTGGGGAAGGCCTTGTGTAGAAAAGGGACCTGAGTGAGTTTTCATGGTGGCAGCAGGTGCGCAGGAGGTGGGTCCCGAGCAGCAGGGGAAGAGGAAGACAGAGGTCTGGTCATGTGGAGGCCACAAGAAGGGGGTTGGATTTTATTCAGGAAGCTACTGAGGGATTCTGCAAGCAGGAAAGTGATATGGTTCGATTTGCATCTTGAAAAAAAAAATCACTCTATTACTTTACGACTGGATGGGGTCGGGGCCGGGAAATGTGGAGCAAAGGGCGTGGAAGGAAGGGGGGGCCCTCAAACTCGACAGAGAAGGGAGAAGGAGACATACTTAATTTTAAGTAGGGGAATCAAGGTCCCGTTCATACTGCCCAAGAGACTGGCGGGAACATTTGGAACCACATAGACACATGTGTCTCTTCCCCGCCCCACCCCCCCATAGGGCAAGTTCATCCGAATCCATTTTGGAACCACCGGGAAGCTGGCCTCCGCAGATATTGAAACTTGTAAGTGGATTACAGACCGGATGGCGGCTTGGGGTGGCAGGGCCAGTTTGGAAAACAGTGCCGTGTTTGTGTTCATAGATCTGCTGGAAAAATCAAGAGTGACCTTCCAGCTGAAGGCTGAGAGGAGCTATCACATCTTCTACCAGATTCTTTCAAATAAGAAGCCTGAGCTCATAGGTGAGGCGTCCAGGTTCTGACGTCACCGGGCCGAGAAAAGTTGCACCTGTACACAGGCGAACTAGGCAGCCAATGGAAGGAGTTTGTTTTAGGAATGGATGTGGCTTTAGAAATTGATGTGTCAATTTGGAAAAAAAAAAAAAAAGAAAGAAAGAAAAGGAAAGAAAAAACAGAATACAGTGGACAGGAGCAAGATTAAACCATGACTGAATTTAATGCTGTTTACAAAAAACTTTCTCAACTAGGCATTTAATTGTCCTTCCGCGCCCCCTAGTGTTCTGACATAGAATCCAACCTCTCCCCAAATACTGTGAGGCACCAGGTGGACAAGAGACTCTCTTGGCCCTTTGTTGCGGCTTAGGTGAACAGTCTTTGCTCATTGGCTGTGCTTGGTCCCAAGTCTGGAAATAGGCTGCAGCCTTCGATGGGTTTTGGAAAACCACCTGTGCTTCCCCTCCATGGGGGCTCCTTCCTGACCCCTACTAAGCCAGTTTTCCATATTAAATTTTTCCCAACCTACACTGATATGCACCATTCATGTGCTAGGCAAGAGACCATTTTTAAAAATTTTTTTTAACATTTATTTATTCTTAAGAAACATAGAGACAGAGTGTGAGCAGGAGAAGGGCAGAGAGAGAGGGAGATACAGAATCTGAAGCAGGCTCTAGCCTCTGATGAGCCATCAGCACAGAGCCTGACGTGGGGCTCGAACTCACAGACCGTGAGATCATGACCTGAGCCGAAGTCGGCCACTTAACCAACTGAGCCACCCAGGTGCCCCAAGGCAAGAGAACTTTAATGCTCTCTCTGGGGCTCCTAATCTACATTGCCTGGGCACGCTGCAGAGTCTTCCCTGGATTTCAAATGTTCAGCCACAGTCTGAGTAGTGGGAGGCTGTTGAAGAGATTTCTAACTCTAAATTCAGCTTGGGCTCCAACAGTGAGTCTCAGAATCTAGGGGCTCAAATCTAGCGGGTGGATGTTCTCTTTGTACCTGGGAGACCTCTTGATGTGGAACCTATCATTTCAGAGCTGCTCCTTATTACAACCAACCCCTATGACTACCCGTTCATCAGCCAGGGTGAAATCCTGGTGGCCAGCATTGACGACGCTGAGGAGCTGTTGGCTACCGACGTAAGTAGAATGGAGGCAATATGTGCGGTTACCCCTCCTCCATCATGAGGGTCAGTGGATTAACATGCTGTTCTTTGAATGTCAGAGCGCCATCGACATCCTGGGCTTCACCCCAGAAGAGAAGTCTGGACTCTACAAGCTCACGGGCGCCGTGATGCATTATGGGAACATGAAGTTCAAGCAGAAGCAGCGGGAAGAGCAGGCAGAGCCGGACGGCACGGAAGGTACAAAATCGCCACAACAGGACACATGCCTGGGCTGGGTGGGGGGTCACAAAGATCATTTGGTGCCTCGTTTGAAAGCAGTTAATCCTTCTTCCACCTGGAGAGGTGAACCTCTCTGAGGCTCCAATGTCTAGTGTTACCCCATTTGCTGAATCACTGGAATGGGCTTGTTTCCGAGGCAATGAGACATGACCAGGGCTTTCTGGAACCCAGTCCTGCCTTTTCATAAAACCTATCATATCCTCTGAGTGGCGTGGCTTCCATCGGTCACATACAAGCAGTTTAAAGATATAGAACGTGGATGCCTGGGTGGCTCAGTTGGTTGAGCATCCAACTTCGGCCCAGGTCATGATCTTGTGTTTCATGGATTTGAGCCCCGTGTTGGGCTCTGTACTGACAGCTCAGAGCCTGGAGCGTGCTTCAGATTCTGTGTGTGTATCTCTCTCTCTCTCTCTGCCCCTCCCTCGCTCGTGTTCTGTCTCTCTCTATCTCTCAAAAATAAACATGTTTTAAAAATTTAAAGATATGGAACGTAAAACAAGACAAACTTCGCCGGGCTTTGAAACATCTGGCTGATTTTCAGAGTGGTTCCTCTACTATGCCAAGTATGAAGGTTGTCCCTCTGTCTCTCTTTTCCTGGCAGTGGCCGACAAAACAGCCTATCTGATGGGCCTGAACTCTTCGGACCTCCTGAAGGCTTTGTGCTTCCCCAGAGTGAAAGTTGGGAATGAGTATGTTACCAAAGGCCAAACCGTGGATCAGGTAAGTGGCTGCTTAGAGGCCGGGAGAGACACAGGCACCCGACGGCCACTGCCTTCCAACCCCAGTGACCTTTCCTCCAACAGGTCCACCATGCTGTGAATGCCCTTTCCAAATCAGTTTATGAAAAGCTGTTCTTGTGGATGGTCACTCGCATCAACCAACAACTGGACACAAAGCTGCCGAGACAACACTTCATTGGTGTTTTGGACATTGCGGGCTTTGAGATCTTTGAGGTTTGTGTTTCCAGTGTTCGTGTCTTCACGCGGCTGTGTGTGGAGGGATTGGTCATCGCGACCCTAGAGGGAGCAGGTCAAGGTGAACAGCCTGTCAGAGCGTCACACCACGTCGGAAACTGTAGCGTGGATCAGGTAGAAGAGAAGTACCTTGTGGGGCGGGGGACTGTATGATTTCAAGAGAGGAGGAGACGTGTGATTAGTGGAATTTTATAAAGGACATCATGAAATGGATAAAAGAAAGAACTCAACTGCAATTACTTGCATAGAAAGAGCCAGCCATGTAGAGAAGTTGATAAGCCAGTCATGGGATTTTTACACAAATATCCGGCTGTTTCTAGATTCTCATATAGACATTCGTAAGAGCATATATTTTATGTCTACAAGAGACACAAGACATGCTGGTGAATGAAAGGTGAGCTTGTAGCTTGTAGAGGAAAACAGAAGGTGTGTACTGAACACTGAAGAGTAACTACAAAAGAAGGCAGACCGTGCTTGGTACACAGCACCATGGGGAGTCCGACCATGGGGACTCGAGAGACAGAGAAATACCTTCTAGCTGGCAGTTCAGAGAAGTCTCCAAGGAAGAGACGTGATCTGGGCTAGACCTTGAAGATTCTGCCTATGTCGGAGGGGATGAATGAGTTGGCAGAGCCTGAGGCAGTGAAGAGGGAGGCTGATGGGTCTTTGGTTTTCAAAGTCTAACTCTGCATGTGAACACTGTATTTTGGTATTAGTACAACAGCCTGGAGCAGCTGTGCATCAACTTCACCAACGAGAAGCTGCAACAGTTCTTCAACCACCACATGTTCGTGCTGGAGCAGGAGGAGTACAAGAAGGAGGGCATCGAGTGGACGTTCATCGACTTCGGGATGGACCTGGCTGCCTGCATCGAGCTCATCGAGAAGGTGTCCTTCTATCCACTCAGTAACCTCTTCTCGTCTACTCTGTGGCTAGCTGCTGCAGCTCACATGTATCTTACATGCATTTTTCTTTGCTTTAATCCAGCCTATGGGCATCTTCTCCATCCTGGAGGAGGAGTGCATGTTCCCCAAGGCCACGGACACCTCCTTCAAGAACAAGCTGTACGACCAGCACCTGGGCAAGTCCAGCAACTTCCAGAAGCCCAAGGTGGTCAAGGGCAGGGCGGAGGCGCACTTCTCGCTGATCCACTACGCGGGCACCGTGGACTACAGTGTCTCAGGCTGGCTGGAGAAGAATAAGGACCCGCTGAACGAGACCGTGGTCGGCCTGTACCAGAAGTCCTCCAACAGGCTCCTGGCGCACCTCTATGCCACCTTTGCTACGGCAGACGGTAACAGTCTCCGCAGAGAGCCTTGTATCCGTGCTATCTCCTGCCCCTCAGTTCACAGGCCCGAAAGATCCCTGTAGATCTGATAAGAGCCTGCACCATCTTTTATGTCTTTCAGCTGACAGTGGAAAGAAGAAAGTTGCCAAGAAGAAGGGTTCTTCTTTCCAAACTGTGTCTGCCCTTTTCAGGGTAAGAAAAAGTTTATTTGCTTGCAGTTGGTGTAAATGATTGCAAAATGAGCAATGGAGAGAACCTTGGTTTATTCAAGAGTAGTAATGCGGTCTTAATCTGATTGCTGCCACTTGGTAAAGCTGAGTGGTAGTATGAAAAATATATAATAATATAATAATTATATAAATATATATAATATGTAAACGAGGTGTAACAAATGTGGGTCCAGAATTTCATTATCACTTCATACTGCAAAGAGGTGGACTAGCTGGCTGGTGAGTCCAAACTTTCCAAGTTGCCTGAAGGACACAGGCAATAGCATCCCAAACTCCCTGTGGGGCCAGACGCATTTCTGGAATTGATTTCAGAGAGCATTTTGTACGTGGTTAGTCTCCAGCTCACTGTGAAGCAAAAGACTATTGTATCAGTTATTTGCCTGTACCTCTAGCCATTGGAGTATTCAAAGAAAGAGTTAAATGATTTCGTCCCTTGGAATTCATGGTAGGTTTAAAATAGATACCTCAGTTTTCATTATGATACATCTCTGTCTCTGTAAAAGCCTACAGCAGCCTGTCAAATGCAATCTTCTTCTTTCAGGAAAACCTCAACAAGCTGATGTCAAACTTAAGAACGACTCATCCTCACTTTGTACGCTGTATAATTCCCAACGAAACCAAAACTCCAGGTAAGACACCTTCTGGCGCCCTAGATGATGCCCAGTTTCAACGAAATCTTGCATGAAGCTGATGTTTCTCACCTGTCTTCTCAGGGGCTATGGAACACAGCCTCGTCCTGCACCAGCTGCGGTGTAACGGTGTCCTGGAGGGCATCCGCATCTGCAGGAAGGGGTTCCCAAATAGGATTCTCTACGGGGATTTTAAACAGAGGTATGTGATCAAAATGTTGTATACTCTTCTTGCTGAGGTGTGTAGATGCTGGGATTTAAGAGGCAGAAATACTGGTACGGAAAGGCACAGAGCAGGTGTGGACTTTCATGTAAAATGATTGCTCTACCTCCTGACCTAGTACGTATACACTTCTTTCTTCCGTGTTTTCTCAAGAACTTGTCTGTATCTAATATGGCAGAGAAAGACCTGCCCTGAGAGTCAGGAGGCTTGGATTTCAGGCCACCACCCAGCAGTGTGACTATGGGCAAGTTTCTCTCCCTCTCTGGTCCTTGGCCTTCTTGCCTATTAGAAGAGAGGCCCAAACTAGTTGGTCTCCAAGGTTTACATCTTTGCTGATGGTCTGTGATTGTCTCTGTGTCTACGATGGCAGATACCGAGTGCTGAACGCCAGTGCAATCCCTGAGGGACAGTTCATTGACAGCAAGAAGGCCTGTGAGAAGCTGCTGGCGTCCATCGATATTGACCACACTCAGTACAAATTTGGACATACCAAGGTAATACCTCGGTTCTGACAGATGCTGGCCCGTAGTCCCTTTTAGACTTCTCCAGAACACAGACTCATATCATCCTTCTCCCCTGGAAGGTGTTCTTCAAGGCTGGCTTGCTGGGAACCCTGGAAGAAATGCGGGATGACCGTCTGGCCAAACTGATCACCCGGACACAAGCGGTTTGCAGAGGGTTTCTCATGCGTGTGGAATTCCAGAAGATGGTGCAGAGAAGGTCGAGGAGGGTCTCTGTTCAAACATGAGCCCTTTGGGGGGCTCAAAAAAGTGGGGGGGGATCTCCCCTGGAAATAATCAATATTTTCTTTTCAGGGAGTCCATCTTCTGCATCCAGTACAACATCCGGGCCTTCATGAATGTCAAGCACTGGCCCTGGATGAAGCTCTTCTTCAAGATCAAGCCCCTCCTCAAGAGCGCGGAGACCGAGAAGGAGATGGCCACCATGAAGGAGGAGTTTCAGAAAACCAAAGACGAACTCGCCAAGTCGGAGGCGAAGAGGAAGGAGCTGGAGGAAAAATTGGTGACTCTAGTACAAGAGAAGAATGACCTGCAACTCCAAGTGCAAGCTGTATGTGTCTAGAATTTCTTTTAAATTTTCTTGTAAAACTGGATTTGGGGTGGGAGTTTTGCTTTTCGGTTGGGATGCTTCATAAAGGACTTCATATATACCAAGGTACAGGAAAAGTTACAACCTTTCCCATCAAAGGAAGTCATGATTCTTTTTTTTTTTTTAGGAAAGTGAAAACTTGTTGGATGCAGAGGAAAGATGTGACCAGCTGATCAAAGCCAAATTCCAGCTGGAGGCCAAGATCAAGGAGGTGACTGAGAGAGCCGAGGATGAGGAGGAGATCAACGCCGAGCTGACGGCCAAGAAGAGGAAACTGGAGGACGAGTGTTCAGAGCTCAAGAAAGACATTGACGACCTTGAGCTGACCCTGGCCAAGGTTGAAAAGGAGAAGCATGCCACAGAGAACAAGGTACTCTCTCCATGAGTCTTTCCAGCTTTATGTAGTCCTTGTGAACCAGACTTTATTTCTTCCTCGAATTGCTTGTGGCCTCTTCTTAGGTTAAAAACCTTACTGAAGAACTTGCTGGGTTGGATGAAACCATCGCAAAGCTGACCAGGGAGAAGAAGGCCCTCCAAGAGGCCCACCAGCAGACCCTGGATGACCTCCAAGCCGAAGAAGACAAAGTCAACTCTCTGAGCAAAATCAAGAGCAAACTGGAACAGCAAGTCGATGACGTAAGGCAATAGTGCTAACTGGGAGTCCTAGAACTTCAGGGTGGGAAGGACCCCCACAAAACCCTCTGGTGCAGAGCATTTGTCCTCAAAAGGATCTGGTGTCCTTTTCAGCTGGAAAGCTCCCTAGAACAAGAAAAGAAGCTCCGCGTAGATCTGGAAAGGAACAAAAGGAAGCTGGAGGGAGACTTGAAGCTTGCCCAAGAGTCCATATTAGATCTGGAGAGCGATAAGCAGCAGCTGGATGAAAGGCTCAAGAAGTAGGTCCTGAAACCACTGCTTTCAGTCTTCCAAGTCTCCGGCTGTCCTATCTTCATGCACTCTGCATTTCCCTCCACAGGAAGGATTTCGAGTACAGTCAGCTGCAGAGCAAAGTGGAAGATGAACAGACTCTGGGCCTCCAGTTTCAGAAGAAGATCAAAGAGCTACAGGTAGGAGGCATCCAGGACTTTCCCTTCACAGGAAGGTCACCGCCGTGGGCTGGATGCCATTGTGAGCTGGTGGGCAGGACCATGGGAATGCCCACCTCATCGGTTTCCTTTCTGCTAGGCTGACCCAGCAGTAATGAGCAATTTTTCTTTAGTTTAAAACAAAATACGTAACGAAGGTGTTCGGGGTCAACCTGTAGCTGAAGGGACAATATCCTGGGGTGGTCACTGCACGGGTAATGACCACGTTGGGGCAAAAAAAACTCATGTTAAAGGAAATGAGCAACATTTCCTCATATAGAAGAAGTCTAAACTTTGGTTTATCTAATGAGAATGGAAAGTAGCTCGTGCTTGACATGCAGGGCGAGTCACCCTGGGGACCGACTGCCCATGGGTGAACGGCGGCCCTCCACAGGCTCGGATCGAGGAACTGGAAGAAGAGATCGAGGCAGAGCGGGCGACCCGTGCAAAGACAGAGAAACAGCGCAGCGACTATGCCCGGGAACTGGAGGAGCTGAGTGAGAGGCTGGAGGAGGCGGGAGGCGTCACCTCCACCCAGATCGAGCTGAACAAGAAGCGGGAGGCCGAGTTCCAGAAGATGCGCAGGGACCTGGAGGAGGCCACCCTGCAGCACGAAGCCACGGCGGCCACCCTGAGGAAGAAGCACGCGGACAGCGTGGCCGAGCTCGGGGAGCAGATAGACAACCTGCAGAGGGTCAAGCAGAAGCTGGAGAAGGAGAAGAGCGAGCTGAAGATGGAGATCGATGACCTGGCCAGCAACGTGGAGAGCGTGTCTAAATCGAAGGTGCTCAGGCAGGATGGGGCCCAGTGCTTTTGCAGAGAGACACCTCTGGGTCGTTCCAGGTTGAATACGGACTTGACCCTCTCCCCCTTCTCAATCCCTTAGGCCAATCTGGAGAAAATATGCCGAACCCTGGAGGATCAGTTAAGCGAGTCCAGGGGCAAGAACGAAGAAATTCAAAGGAGCATGAGCGAGCTGGCCACACAGAAGTCCCGTCTGCAGACCGAGGCTGGTGAGCGATGGGGTGGGAGGGGCCACACCTTGTGGTCGCCTATCGTGGGGGCAGCTGGTCAACAGGAAAGGGCAGCACTGTGCAGGGGAAAACCTCTAGGAAAGCGTATTTTCAGAGAGAAGCAATTGGAATAACCCAAAAAAGGGTCATTCAAAATATCGTGGTGCGGGGGGTACTGTTGAGAGTTCAGTAAAAACAGGGGTGAAGAGAAGCGGACCAGAATGAGAGGGGATCCGGAACATCGCCTGGGTCGAGCTCTGTCAACACAATAATACTTTGCATCGAGAAGCATCTAAATGCCAGAAGCAAGACTAGCAATGAAGCCCCGAGGCTCTCCCATTTCCCGAAGTGCACGAATTCAGACATGTGGTATGCAATCAAGTGTTTCGGACAAGAGATCAAAAACACGGCCCGTTTGTATAGGCTTCTGCTGCGTAGTGGTGGAAGTACAGGGAAACATTATCTGGGGCTTTCCCCTGGGAAATGTGCCCCCCGCCCCAGCCCTGCTCCTCCAGCCCACCGTCTCACTTGCTAGCAGCCATGACCAAGACAGTGAGGAGAAGAGCCTTAGCTGCCACACGGGAATTTCTTGGGAACTCACCTCTGGAGTCTTAAGGGCTCTCCCCTACCTCTCCCCTCTTCCCCTGCAGAAGCATATAAATCTGAACCTACCACATTTACCCGAGAGTCTAACCTCAAATTCCTAGCTGCAAAGTCCTAAGAAAGATGCCATTTATTTTTCACGGCAAAGAACAAACAGCTGGAAACACCAGCCGCTGGAGGTTCTGATGGGTGTTTTTAGGTGGTAATGTTTTTTTTTTCTTAATGTTTTATTTAATTTTGAGAGAAAGGAAGAGAGAGCATGAGCAGGGGAGGGAGAGAGAGAGAGAGAGAGAGAGGGAGACACAGACTCGGAAGCAGGCTCCAGGCTCTGAGCTGTCAACACAGAACCCGATGTGGGGCTCGAACTCATAGACTATGAGATCATGCCCTGAGCCGAAGTCAGATGCTTAACCGACTAAGCCACCCAGGTGCCCCTAGGTGGTACTGTTTAAATTTACAATCGTTCTCAATAGGTTTTATTGGCAAACGTCACTCCAAGCTTCTAGGAATTTATAACAATATCTTATCAGTTGTGTCTTTGGTTTCCTTTTTGTGGACACCTCTCTTCTCCCCCAAGAAAGGACCACACCTGGTCATCTAGTCTCTCCCCAGATATGAGCACGGTGCCTTACACACAGGAGGAACTTGATGGATGAATGAATGAATGAATGAAAACACGAATAAAATGAAAATATTTCCTTCTGGACATAGGCGAGCTGAGTCGTCAGCTGGAGGAAAAGGAGAGTATAGTGTCCCAGCTTTCCAGGAGCAAGCAGGCATTCACCCAGCAAATAGAAGAGCTCAAGAGGCAGCTGGAGGAAGAAAGTAAGGTAGGATGTCCGAGGGAGCGCTTCCTCGACCTCCTCTTCCGTTACCGCCTGCAGGAAACGCGGCAACTTGACTCAGGAGGTGATGGTAGCAGGGACGCACTGGGGACGCACTGGGCGCTCTCCCCTTTCTTGACTCTTGCAGGCCAAGAACGCGCTGGCCCACGCCCTGCAGTCCTCCCGCCACGACTGTGACCTGCTGCGGGAACAGTATGAGGAGGAGCAGGAGGGCAAGGCCGAGCTGCAGAGGGCGCTGTCCAAGGCCAACAGCGAGGTGGCCCAGTGGAGGACCAAATACGAGACGGACGCCATCCAGCGCACGGAGGAGCTGGAGGAGGCCAAGTACGCAACTCCATCTGCCTTTAGAGGAAGGAGAACTCTCAAACGATACTGACAGAGGGCACTGACTTCAGAACTATGTACTTGGGAATGGTTTTGTTGCATTAGTAGGTGTTCCCTCACCTCTTTTTTATTTTCGTGTTTATTTATTTTTGAGAGAGAGAGAGACAGAGCATGAGCAGGGGAGAGGCAGAGAGAGAGAGGGAGACACAGAATCCAAAACAGGCTCCAGGCTGTCAGCACAGAGCCCGACGCGGGGCTCGAACTCACGGACAGTGAGATTGTGACCTGAGCTGAAGTCGGACGCTTCACTGACTGAGCCACCCAGGCGCCCCTTCCCTCACCTCTTTTAATGTCTTTTAATGTGGCGCCGTGCGTGCCATTGGAGGGACCTGGTGGTAGCACATTTCATTAAGACAAACAACCTTGATCTTGGTTAGAGACAAGGCAGGTTATTGATCACTGTGCTTTAGCAGACAGGAAGTTCCCCCCGGGCTTATGAAAGCAAGTGGCTGTTTGAGTCACACAGATGAGTGCTTCCAACTTGATGAGTAGTGATGTTCAAGAGGACTGAGATTTAAATAATCTGCTTCTCTTTCATGTTCTTTAAGGAAAAAACTTGCTCAGCGCCTTCAAGACTCCGAGGAACAGGTTGAGGCAGTGAATGCTAAATGTGCCTCCTTGGAGAAGACCAAGCAGAGGCTGCAAGGGGAAGTCGAGGATCTGATGGTTGATGTTGAAAGGGCCAACTCCATGGCCGCTGCTCTGGACAAGAAGCAGAGGAACTTTGACAAGGTGTGGGCTTGATGTGGGGACTCGCTCCTGGTCCTGGAAGGAGGAGACTGGGTCCCAGTCCGGACTCGGCCCCACCGCAGTGTGACCTTGGGCAAGTCCTGAACTTCATTGGGCCGGCGTTTCCTCCTGTGAAAAACAAAACGGGCATGGGATGGGGTGGAGGTCCCTCCCAGGCATTGTCGGGGAAGACAAACCAATGAAAATATTGTTCATTCCAAACGCTTCTGTTCCCCCACAGTGCTGGTGTGTCTGGGGGGCTGCCACGAGGGAATCTAACACTGGTCCCTTCCGACGGCTCTCCGGAAGCCTCTCTTTTAGTATGACATTAAGGTTGACTTGAACTAAAGTTTTAAGGAAATCTTTAGAAGTTCAGGGCCATCCTCATATTAAGAAAAGGGCAGAGAATTCCTTCTCCGGGAAACATTATCTCCATTGGTCAGATAATCAGGAACAAGAAGCCAAGGCAAGAGACGCCCCACTTCTAGGCTGAGCCACCTGCACGCCTCTGTGAGTCTGGGGCTTGGAGAAGAGCTGAGGAAGGGACGCCACCCTGCCTGTGTTCCAGGTGCTAGCCGAGTGGAAAACCAAGTGTGAGGAGAGCCAGACAGAGCTGGAGGCGTCTCTGAAGGAGGCCCGGTCCCTGAGCACCGAGCTCTTCAAGCTGAAAAATGCCTACGAGGAAGCCTTGGATCAACTCGAAACCGTGAAACGAGAGAACAAGAATTTGGAGCGTAAGCAGCTTGAGACAGCCTATGGTCTCCCTTCGCGCTGTCGCCGGGGCGGGCATGGCTTCAGGGTGCAAATCCCTGCTCGCGCGTCCTTCGGTGCATGTTCACAAAGTGCTCGTCCAGGCGGGGTGACTATACACGGTGTCTTATCTCTGGGAAACAGCCACCTTAGAACCACGCCGGGCTGGTTCCGGGGCCTCCCGCAGGCGCTCGCCGGAAACCTGTGCGGAGGCGCTCCTGTGCAACCCAGTTTGATTCCTTTGCAGAGGAGATAGCGGACCTCACGGAACAAATCGCTGAAAATGGGAAGACCATCCACGAACTGGAGAAATCAAGGAAGCAGATCGAGCTGGAAAAGGCAGACATCCAGCTGGCTCTTGAGGAAGCAGAGGTGAGCAGACACCGGGCAGGCAGCGGTGGGGACGGCCCCGACTGGGGACGCCCGCCGCCCTTGCCCCGCGTCTCCCTTCCTGGACAGCCAGGATCTCTGTCAAGCCACGATCCCGATGCCAGCTCCTTTCCTATCCACCGGCATGAAATAATCCCTGTGGACTATCTTGGATTTATTGGAGAAAAATCATTACATTAAAATAGGTCTAAAAGTGAGAGCTTGCAGAATCTTAGATGAATCTAAAGTATCCGTAAGACGCTTTCTGCTCCTAAGGGATAGGATGATTTAAATGTTATTACTGTTTGATCGGATAATAAAAAACAAATAGCAGGGAAACAGATATGTGATTTTTGCACTGAAGTTAAAAAGAGAACTTTTTATTGAAAAAATGTTTCTTAATATAATTTATTGTCAAATTGTGTAGAGTGTGCTCTTGGTTTTTGGGGTAGATTCCCGTGGTTCATCGCTTCCATACAACACCCAGTTCTCCTCCCAGCAAGTGCCCTCCTCAATGCCCGTCACCCACTTTCCCCTCTCCCCCACCCCCCATCCACCCTCAGTTTGTTCTCTGTATTTAAGAGTCTCTTATGGTTTGCCTCCCTCCCTCTCTGTTTGTAACTATTTCTTTCCCTTTCCCTCCCCCCACGGTCTTCTGGTAAGTTTCTCAAGATCCACATATGAGTGAAAACATGTGATATCTGTCCTTCTCTGATTGACTTATTTCACTCAGCATAATCCCTTCCAGTTCCATCCGCGTTGCTGCAAATGGCAGGATTTCATTCTTTCTCATTGCTGAGGAGTGTTCCATTGTACAGATAAACCACATCTTTATCCACTCATCAGTTGGTGGACATTTAGGCTCCCTAAAAAGGGAATTTTTTTAAAAGATGGTTTTGAATATTGTTGTGTTACGGTCATGAAATGCCCCCACAAAGGGTGGTGTAGCAGGCTTTGTTCCTTCACGGCACTGTTTCTGTGATTCTCTTCTCCCAAGGCCGCCCTTGAGCACGAAGAGGCCAAGATCCTCCGAATCCAGCTTGAGCTGACACAGGTGAAAGCAGAAATCGACAGAAAGATCGCCGAGAAGGACGAAGAGATCGAGCAGCTGAAGAGAAACTACCAGAGGGCGGTGGAGACCATGCAGAGCGCCCTGGACGCCGAGGTGCGCAGCAGGAACGAGGCCATCAGGATCAAGAAGAAGATGGAGGGGGACCTGAACGAAATCGAGGTCCAGCTGAGCCACGCCAACCGCCAGGCTGCGGAGACCCTCAAGCACCTCCGGAGCGTCCAGGGGCAGCTCAAGGTTTGAGACGGCTCGTTGGCGGGAAAGCCTCTCCCATCCGCGAACGCTCAAAGATGTTGACTAGACTTGTGGCCTTAACGCCTTGATGCCAATTAGACTTTTCCTTTACTCTCCGGCTAGGACACGCAGCTGCACCTGGACGACGCGCTCCGGGGCCAGGAGGACCTGAAGGAGCAGCTGGCCATTGTGGAGCGCAGGGCCAACCTGCTGCAGGCTGAGGTGGAGGAGCTGCGGGCGTCCCTGGAGCAGACGGAGAGGGCTCGGAAGTTGGCCGAGCAGGAGCTCCTGGACGCCAACGAGAGGGTGCAGCTGCTTCACACCCAGGTGAGGGACGGATGGGCGGGCAGAGGGAGAGACCCGGGCCCGACCCGCGCCAGGTAACGCCACCCTCCTGTCCTACCTAGAACACCAGCCTCATCCACACCAAGAAGAAGCTGGAGACGGACCTCACGCAGCTCCAGAGCGAGGTTGAAGATGCCAGCAGGGACGCAAGGAATGCGGAAGAGAAGGCCAAGAAGGCCATCACAGATGTGAGGCTCTCCCCTCCTGTCCCTGTGTGGTGGCCAAATCTGCATTTTGTTAAAGCCCCTCCTTCTCCCAAGCCTGAGATAGTTCCCACCGGGCAGCTTGGGGCCTCCCCTCCATCCGACTCAGCACGTCCCCTTCTGTACATTTAAAAGGCTGATATGATACATAATGGGGCGTAGGAAAGGACTGGAAAGGGTTATGGTCCCTTTCTAAAGCCCACGGAGAGGTATGCTGCTCTCTCCTTCAACATCCGACTTACTGCAGACATGAAAATGAGACTCTTAGATGTCACTGTCTCACCAAATGTCGCCCGGCCTGGCCTGAGCTGGCTTCCCTCCCACCTGCACCTGACCCGCCTACGCCTGAGCTGGCTTGTCCCTGCCAGACACAGCTCCCACGGCGCCACCTGCTGCCCGGGGGGGACCACTGCAGCTCTTCTGCGCGCCCACACCTGCACTCCCCACACCCCTTCCCTTCAGCTCCCCGTCCGCAAACCTGCACTGCTGGGTACCAGCTCGGTCTCCTCCAGGTCTCAGGTCCCTTTGGAAACATACACTGGTAATAATGAAGGAAAGAATTTCCTGGGGCGGCGGGAAAGTTCCCAGGGAGGCCAGTGTAAGGAAGGGAAGAAACCGTTGTCCACCCAGTCCCCTGCGGTTGTGTTTGTCGCGTTATTTTCTGTACTTGGCATAGCTCTTCTCATGCTCCATTGTGGAAGGGTGGGCTCAAGCACTGCCTTATCCGCTGTCCTTTTTCTCTAGCGCGGCTCTGGTCCTGGGGTGCCCAGGTTTTGGTAGCTCCAGGGCACCTGACCTTGCATGCATCTTAGTGGGTTTACGGTGTGATGCCATTCCAGGCGGCCATGATGGCCGAGGAGCTGAAGAAGGAGCAGGACACCAGCGCCCACCTGGAGCGGATGAAGAAGAACCTGGAACAGACGGTGAAGGACCTGCAGCACCGTCTGGACGAGGCTGAGCAGCTGGCCCTGAAGGGCGGGAAGAAGCAGATCCAGAAACTGGAGACGCGGGTACCTGTGGGATGAACCCCCGATTGAGCCTCTGGCCTCAACCGCTCGTTCTCCGGCCCCAGACCAACTTCCCGCCTGTTTCCCCAGATCCGGGAGCTGGAGTTTGAGCTTGAAGGGGAGCAGAAGAAGAACACGGAGTCCGTCAAGGGCCTGAGGAAATATGAGCGGCGGGTCAAAGAGTTAACTTACCAGGTGAGTGAGAGAAAGCCCCATAGGCATTTTCTCTGTGAAGCACAAACACCAACCTGGGTTCCCGCTCCAGAAAACAGGAGGAAACCCACTGCCCCAGAAAAAACTGGCCAGACCTGGCGCAACTCGGCCCCCTCCTCTAGCTACATGCCGTGTTCTTGCTTTTAGAGCGAAGAGGACAGGAAGAACGTGCTGCGGTTGCAGGATCTGGTGGATAAACTCCAAGTGAAAGTCAAATCCTACAAGAGGCAGGCCGAGGAGGCTGTAAGTCAGACGCTCGTCGTGATTTCCCAACAGTAGCCTGGCCTGTCCCTCACGGCGAGCTTAGGACAGGTGCACACTCACCTTCCCTGCCTGGGCTCTTTGCTTTTAGGACGAACAAGCCAACGCGCATCTCACCAAATTCCGCAAAGCTCAGCACGAGCTCGAGGAGGCGGAGGAACGTGCCGATATTGCAGAATCTCAAGTCAACAAGCTTCGCGCCAGGACCCGCGACTTCACCTCCAGCAGGGTGAGCAGTCCCCACCGGCACTAGACGGAGAACAGCAGGCGTATGCGAGGGCTGTGGCTCCGGGGCCACCTGGGAAGAACCCACAGCCATGCAGACGCTTTTGAGCTGGAAAGAACCTAGGAGGACCCTTTACTTTAGAAGCGGTCAGTCTCAGGCACAGGAAAGGGAGGAGTCTGCCGAGAGTCACTTAGCTCAGAAGAGCCTCCCTGGAACACAGGTTGCACTAAAACGCCTTCCTGAAAAGGAAGGAGCGTTTTCCTGCTGAGATCGTCCAGACGCCCTCTGCTGGCGCTGGCTTCAGTCGCTGCACCTGTAGGTAAAGAACCACAGGCACCAAGTCTCCGAGGATGGGGCCTGTTCTCTGGGGGCCGGTTTCTCAGGCTGCGTGGTGACTTCCACCTGGGACGCAATCCTGTATTCTCCTGAATATCCTGTGTCCTCCTGAGAAAACCCAAGCGCGAGCAACTCCCTGATGCTTGTGGGAGAGGGGTCAGGAGGAAATGTGTCTCTGCCATCTGATGCAACTCAGAATGCCCGCTTTCTTTCCAGATGGTGGTCCATGAGAGTGAAGAGTGAGCGACCCGCTTCCGGAACAGGGCAGGAAATATGCAAAATGTATATTTTCATGGTTCCTGGCCGTCACAGTTAATTCCCACGTGACTGCTTCTTCTCACCCATTAAACTTTGCTTCGTTTACAACTTGAGGCTGTTTCCTGGTATTAGTTTTCTCTTCCCGGTGTGGAAATGGTTTACTGCTTGGTGATTTCTGTGCGTAATGTTGACATCTCCGTAGGCAGATGGCTTGATAAACTCTTCTGGTGTGTATATTTGGGGACAGAGGGAGATGGCTTTTGCTTATTTATTTAAAAAATTTTTTTAATGTTTATTTTTGAGAGAGAGAGAGAGAGAGAGAGACAGAGCATGAGCAGGGGAGAGACAGAGAGAGGGAGACACAGAATCCAAAACAGGCTCCAGGCTCTGAGCTGTCAGCATAGAGCCTGACGTGGGGTTTGAATCCACGAACCACAATATCATGACCTGAGCTGAAGTCGGCTGCTTAACCAACCGAGCCACCGAAGCGCCCCAAGATTGCTTTTAAATGTGAGATTAGATCATAAAGAAAAGATACTCCTAGGTTAACCACTGCTTTGGCAGGGGGAGAAGATTGGGGGAGTTTGGTAAAAGAGTTGCCCTTCGTTATGATGTGAGGGAAACACAAAGGTTCAGGTCGGGAAGGTCCTGTCAAATAGGGTCACAGGGCAAGGGACAGAGTCCCCTCCTCTACATCCTATCAGGAAGGCCCCCTGGAGTCTAGCGAAGGTTTGTTGGGCAGTCCTCCATGCAAGCGCCATGTGAACTATTATGAACACACAAATGAGTGAGCTAGTGCCGGGCCCTTCCAAGAGCTCAGTCTTCATCTACCACTGAGTCCCTGGCTCCATCTGCACTGTTTCAAAGCCGCACGACAGAAGCCCTTCCCCTTTACCTAGGGTAAACCTGTCTTTACCTTAAGAGAGAGGAAAATGGCAGGAAGTCACAAGAACTCTCTGGCTGAGCTGCAGCTGGAAATAGCGTCTTCCAACCTGGAATCATCTGTTTCTTGTCATAATTTAACTTATCAGAAATAGTTGCCAAGTTCCCTTCTCTGTCCAATTCTAGAGGATGAGGAGAGACTCAGTAGGCATCAAAGACCCGGCGGGGAGTTCTCTTCAGCACCTAGCCGGGGGTTTAGCCCCTCCAGGGATCCATCGCGAGAAAGAAGGCCAATATCAATGTCACACTTGGCGTGTCAGTGGTTTCAGAGCATTTTGTCTCAAAGACCACATCTCTCGATACTTCCTGGGAACACTGGGGCTACAAAGTGACGTGGCTCTCTGGGGTGGCGGCTGCTGGGAGGAAGTCACAATGGGAGAAAGTCTCGTGGGGACCTAGGCCTGAGGCTGGACCAAAAGGCCGGCAGTGGCTCAGAGCCACTCAGAAGTTATAAGGGCTGCTTCCAGATGGCCTTCCACGGGAGGTGGGTGCCCCGGGAAGGAGAGGTCTCTTGCTGTCACACGGGTAAATACAGAAAATGCAAACACTAGAACGTCGCAGTTGTGATGTGGACCGTGAGCCCCTGATGGTTGTGGCTACTGGTGTCACAAAAACACAGACGATCGGGCATTATGCACCTCCGGACAGAAGTGCACAGCACTGTCCACGAAGAATTCCTGCCCCACGATCCAACCTGGGTGTGGTGACCACAAACTTAAGGAAATGCAGGGGACAGGGACCTGAGACCCAATAAACTCTGGGATGAAAAAAAAAGTCCAGTTTTCTCAACCAGTAAATCGCAAGGAAAAATATATAAATGAAATGGAGGGAGAACTCTAGATTATATTTGACAGACCCGTCTACCAAGTGCTCTGCATGGGCCTTGTGAGGGACACACACACACACACACACACACACACACACACACACACCCCTCCCAGTTGGTGAAATTTGAATATTGACTGGATATTTGATAGCATCACAGGGTTTTTGTTCATCTTTAAGGTATAATGTGATATTATGATCATGTTTTCTGAAATAGTCCTTATAAAAATACTTACAGATAAGAAAGGAAGAGGGAAGGAAGGGAGGGAGGGAGGGAGGGATGGAGGAGTGGGCGTCCTTGAAGTAAACTTATTCTGTAGAACTTCAGGCTTCACCAATTGGTAGACGAGGCCCTGATGCGTTCTGCACAGAACTGGGGCCACACACTTCAAAACCTCCGGGGCTGTAGGACCCGATATGTCCTCTTATTGGCAAAGCGCTGTATTCCCACAAAGGAGAAGGTGATGAGCAGTTGGTTCTGGAAGTGATCCAAGACCATCTCTAGGAGGCTTTAATTGTGTGAAGGGTAAAGCAGAAAAGCAGATTTCCGAAGAGTTCCTGTTATGACCAACTTTGCCAGCGCATTCGCTCCGTAAAGCAAGGGAACGTAAGTCATAAGGTCATGACTCTAGAAAATACAAGCCTGGTCATTGCGGAGGGACAATGAAAGCACTGTCTCCCTCCAAATAAGGACTCGGCAGCCACATGAGCAGGAGAGAGGAGGGCTCGCCTGGAAGCGGAGGGGAGGGTGGTGATCTCAGGCACTATTTATTGAACGCTTACCATGGGTTCTCAGCATGCACTGCCTCACATCTTCCGTGGAACACTGACATAGAATGACTTGCTCAAGGTCAAAATGGCAGAGCTGGGAATCTAGAGTCTAGAATCTAGAATCTCTAGTCTAGAGACCCCAAGACTCTTACCCTACAAATCGGTGCCCACCTGAGCAGCCCCACACTGGGGAGATGGGGGCGTGGGGCACAGGTGTGTTAGGATGTGCATTTTTTTGTCTTTCTGACTATTGACTATCGTGTTAATTTCCTCCAGGTATTCCACTACCACCCTCTCTTGCCCACCAACTCAGCTCACCCCCTCTTCAGACAGTCTTCCCTCAGACGGGCCGTTGACCATTCGGTAGGAACGTGGGTGACCTTTAGCCCATTTGTGACATCCACAGGCTCTTCTGCATGTGAGCCCCAAAACAGGATGACAAAACAGGGTGCAGGGTCCCTCCGCTTCGGGCGAGATTTTTCAGGTAGAGCCCCACTACCTCCAAATTAAGGGCCACTTCAAATTACTGTTCCTTTTTCTAAACAGTCTCCCTTTTCTCTTTTATTATTTCTCCCTCCCCCCTGGGGTTTGGGCATGGAATTTATTTATCTCCTCCCCCTGTGATTCTTATACTGTCCAGGAACCTCTGACTTTCTGGATTCTTTACGGAGCCTCGAATCTCTTAGCGGGTTTCTAGTTTTTATTACCTTTTACAATTTTTAAGTACACGAGAACACACGCTCGAGCACAGCATTAAAAAAAGAAAAAAACCCATCAACTCTAAAGGGATGGCCGGCTAAGACGGTCGACTCTTTCTGTATTTGGAACAGACGAGATCTTGATTTATGGTTGGCAGATGGCACCCTTCTTAAGGACATAAGAGGGACACAGCTTCTAATAAGAGTAGCATGTCCTTATGGGGGCAAACTGGCCGGTTTGCAGCCCGCTGGCAGCTGGTGAGGGCTGCCTCTCCCTTCTCCACGCCTGATCGCCGTGACAGCTGAGAGCTTTAATAGAGTGAATTGTGCCTAGGAATGTGGGGTGAGGAAGCCACCAGAACGCGGAGGTCTATTTCTGCCCCTACCAATAATCCCACTGTTAAAAACAGCTGAGGCTCGGAGGTTCTGAAGCCTCCTGCTGGAGCTGAGCGGGGATCTGGTTACCCTGAGCAATGCCGAGACATTCCGAGGCTCTCAGGCGTCCGGAGGCAGGCCACTAGCAGCCAGGGGCCCAGGATGGCACCAATTATTTTTAGCTAAGATGTTTCAGGCTTTCCATGGCAGTGAGGAGACGGGAGCCCCCGCCGCCTGGGCATTTGTATGCCTCCTTGACCTTTTATCAAATTAGACATGGCCATTGCTCAGGAGCCCTGAGAAGGTTTAGGGGAGTGGGTGATACACACTCTTAGACCACCTTCACCAAGAAACCTGACATGAGCTTGCTGAGAGAAAGGGAAGCTTGGATTTGAAAAAAAAAAAAAGGACAATTGTCATCAACACAGGGGTACCCAGTGACTCAAGCGTAGAAAGATGGAAGCAAGCCAGAGCCTCGGGCCTCCAGGACAGTAAGGGAAATACAAGCACTCAAATAATAATGATGAAAACCAAAACACAGAGGTAACGGGAAACTGAGGAGGGTGACAGGGTGACATGCATTATAAGATCATGAGAAAGTCAATCCCCTTTAAGGAGTGAGCACGGTGCTCGATGCACAGTAGGGGCTCCGTGCATTAGGCTGCGCTGAGTTCCTACCAAGGAAAGCACAGTGGGGGAGACTGTGTGCCCTGGGGGAAAACGTGATCGTTCTGTCTATCCTGACTCTCTGCCTCCCAGCCTCAGGAGCGAAGACACAATAACACCCCAGCAGGGCCTCCTTACAAACCCGGGAGCCATCCTAACCACCAACGTGATTTTCTCGGTTTTCTGAAACAATGGCTGCCCGCAATTCACAGTGGCTCAGGAGCCTGAAGGGAGAATGAAGTGTCAGAGAGGAGGCCCGTGGGGCTGAGGTGTCAAGACCGGAGGCTGGCAGCTCGTGAGCCGCGGGCCAGAGCCTCCCCCAAGCTATGCTGCTAGAAGACTCATGCCCGTGTTTCTTTCCATGCTCCTTCATTCGTCTGTCATTTCCCAGCCACTTACTAGGGGCCCAGGCACAGGGAGTGGGAGAAGTGGAGGCCCCCTAGAGCAGGACACGGAGGGAGGGAGAAGGCATGTCTTCAGGCTTCAAGGCTCAGAGTGGGGAGGGTGGGGAAGGACGGCGGTGGGAAGACACACATTTCCAAATATGGTTCAGCCTCAGCTCTGGGCGAGAGGAGCCTCCGTAGCAGCTGCGCCTATCTTGGGCCTGGGGTCTCTGTCCCCAGGGCAACAGGCGTGGAGGACAAGGCATACCGCGTGAGCGTCCGTGTTGAGGGCATCTCGGTACCACAGCAGGGGCAAAAGCCAGCTTTTCAAAGAACTGTCCTCAGCTAGAAACTTAAGAGCTCCTCCTGTTTTGCGTCCCCAGCGGGGCCCACCAGCTTGTGGCCGTCTGAGCCAGTCACATCTCCACCCGCAGCCTCGTGCCAGGGAAAGGCCGGCAGGTCTCCGGAAGGAGGGCAGGTCCGGGACGTGTGCCCCTCTCTGGGCTGCAGAGGGTGGGGTACCTGCTCTCCTCACATGCACAACCCGTCCAGTCAGGGGGCAGAGAGAAGTCGTGCTCTTCTGGCCGCCCCCTGCCCCCTCGCCTGCCAGACGCTGAGTTAGGCGTCCCAACATCCTCTAGCCGGCTCACTCCTACCACCACCTCT
This sequence comes from Paguma larvata, assembly GCA_030068075.1. Classification (NCBI taxonomy): domain Eukaryota; kingdom Metazoa; phylum Chordata; class Mammalia; order Carnivora; family Viverridae; genus Paguma; species Paguma larvata. Next base: position 19,432,173 of record CM057843.1, read on the forward strand.
GGACGCGGCAAAGACAGTGGCCCTTCAGATATGGTGATCACTTGTCAGAATGTTACATGACACGAGTTTTTACCTTATAAGGGACTCGCTTTCAGTCCTTAGCGTAAATCCGGACCCTCACGGGTCTTTAGTGTCAGGAGAGTGATCAATAAATGAATGCACCTGATAAAATCCGCCGCCACAAGTAATCTCCCCGCAGCCCAAAGGGTGCAGCCCTGTGGGGCACGTTGTCACCTTCTGAGAGGCTCCGTGGGACAGGGCACAAGAAGGCCATTCCCCGTGGGAAGAGCAGCTCAGCTGTGACCTTAGCAGGTTGTTGGTGCTCAGAGGGAGCCTTAGATAGTCTCCTGCCGCCTGTCTCTTCCCCCTTCCTCTGAGCCTCCTTAGGGACGGCTCAGAGTGGGGACACCAGCTGGCTTGCCCTCAAGCAGGAGTCAGTCCCGTCGGCGATGAGGGACCCCAGAGAGCGCTGGAGGCCGGGATTCGAATTCCGCACTGTGGTCTTGGGGGCGCTTCTGCGGCTTGAGGGGCCTGGGGCGGGGTGCACGGTGTAGCGCCCACTCGCCCGGGCCCCGCCCACCTTTCTTCCTTGAAGTTCTGAGCGACCCACTACCTCCGATTCATTGCCTGAAATTTGGGGCTGAAGAGGAACACAGGCTTGCTTCTTTTTACACTTTGTTTTTGTGGCTCTAACCATTTCTGTAAGGAAACACTAATAGTTCTGTGTTTTAAATCACTCTGAGCTCCAGAGATAAAGACGGTTTGACTCTCCATCATCACCCTACAGCAAAGGGAAGAAGCTGAAATCTGACAGTCTCTTCCTGCCTTCTGTGGTTTGACTGAAACTCCTTTTTGGACTTTAGTGGTCAGTTATTTGAAGACACGATGATCTGAGGAACACGCGGGTCACCAGCCATTTGGCCAAGGAGTGTATAGGGTTCAAGGTGACCAACGTCACCTTGCCCAATCCACTCACATTGCCTCAGATGGGTGGTCCTCCTTAGTCAGGCCCGTTGGAGACACAGATCTGAGCTGCCACAGCTTTGCCCAGACACCACCAATGGCCCCCTCTGCTTATGAGCTGAGCACACAGGTCCCAGACTGACACCCACCTGACATTCCACACACCCACAGGTGCGGCTGCCCTACCTCCTCCCGCCAGGTCACCTCCATCTATGGAAATCCTAACGCATCTGGAGTTCTCTGTGTCCCCTGCATCCACCGGTGGTTACCCCCCCCAGTCCTTTGCACACATTTCCCAGGACGTGTTTTTATTCCATGGATCCTAAGTAGGACCTGTGACTTACTGCCTTGCTTACCTTTGTACTACAGTTCCTACCCCAACAGCCTGGGTTTAAATTTACACACACACACGTACACACACGTGCACACTCGCACACTTATGGACATACATGCACACACGTATGTGCACACACAAGTGCACACTTGCACACACAAGTGCGTATACACACATGCACACACGTATGTGCACACACAAGTGCACACTTGCACACACAAGTGCGTATACACACATGCACACATGCATGTACACATACTCATGCACGCACGCACACACGCGCATGCAGAGTTTAGTCACTGCAGGGACACCAGCCCAGCAGTGAACGAATCTGAGTTCTGGTCTGAACTTTGCTTCCAGTTTCCTTCACGGTCGTGGGCAGTCCCCGCTGTGAGAGGGTAAGTGACTGCCTCGAGGTCACCCCACTGGTTCCAGCCCTGCTGTGTCACGGGAACTTTCTGCCCTGGGGGTAACCGGCCCACAGGAACTACCGGAGTCCCAGCGACACTACCTCATGCTTCCCTATCTCCTGGCCCACCCGTGCACACAGGCCCTGCCGCCCTGCCTCAACCGCCCCCCATGCAAGGCCCCAAGTCGTGTCTGTCCTGTGTGGGACAAGCCTCACCCGGACGGCTGCGGGCATCTCCGTTCACGTCCAGAGTCTCCACGAGGTGGCAGCACTGCTCTGCCAGCCGCCGCTGTCCCAAAGTCCTCTAGATGCCGCCCAGCAGAGGGGCGGCTCTGGCAAAGTGCGGGCAGCGGAGGGGAGAAGACTCCCTCTGTCTTTTGCCTGGACTTTGCTGGAGACGTCCAGAGCAAGGCTGTGCTGCCTATCAAAGCCGAGGCAAAAGGAGGCCACACTAATACCAGTCCAACCTTAAAATGTCAATATTTCGGGGGCGCCTGGTGGCTCAGTTGGGTGAGGGTCCGACTTGGCTCATTGTGATCATGATCTCATGGCTCGTGAGTTCGAGTCCCGTGTTGGGCTCTGTGCCGACAGCGCAGAGCCTGCAGCCTGCTTTGGATTCTGTGTCTCCCTCTCTCTCTCTGCCCCTCCCTCACTTGTGCTCTTTCTCTCTCTCAAAAATACATAAGCACCGAAAAAAAAAATTTGGTAAAGAAAAAATAAAATGTCAATATTTTGTTCATCATGGATTCTTTTGCATTGATTTTGATTGAAAAAAATCATTGCATCGAAACATCATTAATTATCTTAATTACCAAGTGCTTTGTGGTCCCCTCAAGTTTTGCACCCACTCACTTCACCCGGGTCCCAGTCTGGCCAAAACAACATGGCTTGTGCCCCCGTGTTGTAGGCCTTTGGAAACAGCCACTTCTGCTGTTAGCCCAGTGTCTCACCCTGCCTTCTAGAATATTCCCCTGCCCCTGGCATGGCTTGGTTTGTTTCCAGGGGAAATCAACTGCCTGCCACTGCTTCAAGTGCACTGGTTGGACTCTTGTTTCTTCTTTCCCTCTTGTTTCGGGAGGGACCTTTTTTCTTCCTCTTCCCAAGTGAGCTGGTGTTCTTTACAGCTGCAGGGGGTGGGGGTGCAGGGTGGAGGGGGGTAGGGGCAGCCCAGGGGCGGGGGGGGGGAGCAGGGGCATCACTGGGTTCCCCCTATAGGGTTCCATGGAAGAAAAGGAAGCAAAACAGGCTGCCCACTAAACCAACAGAAATGCTAGCGTCAGCCACCCCCTCTAGAAGCACTTGGGAACTCTAAAAATCCCGAGCCCCGGGCCACGCTTGCAACCAATGAAATCAGCATCTTGGGGTGCACTCCTTCCCCCCACCCCCCCACCCCCCGCCCTGTCATCAGCAGTCTGTAAGTCCTTTCGGGTTAGATCCCAGGTCAAATGTAAGATCCCAGGCACCAAGCAGGCTTGGGCCCTGACTGAGCCACGGCTGCCACCTGCAGGCAAGAGCGGGTAAGTGCTGCCCGCTGGTAGCATCACAGACTGGGCGACAGTGGGACGGCCTTGGAGGCTTTAAGGACTTAGAACCCATCTTCTACCCAGCAGTGGTTCTCCCGTACAAACTTCCCAGCGACCTCCAGTCTAAGTCCCTTCCAAGGATGCCGCACCTCCACGCGCCACCATTTTCCCCGGTGGCGCGGTCCTCGTGGCTAGCAAAAAGCTTTGGCCTGGGGCTGAAATCGGCCTTGAGAAATCTGCTCAGTTGGAACTGGGTCGGCATGCTGGAAGAACAGACAGAATAAACCTGCTCTCCTGACTCTTCAGGGTTCAAAAAAAGAGTGAGCCTATTCCTATAAAACCATGTCTGCCAATATTCATTATTAAAATATATCTGTAAAACATAAGATAAAATACAAGTGCCCCTGCCCCCTCCATTCCCGTCATTCCCACCGTGCGGGGTGGGGGCGGGGGCGGGATACCAGGTTAACAGGTAGCTTTCACGGGAAGCAAATGTCCTATTCTTGGAGCAGGAGTGAAACTTCGTCTCTGAGCCCGGTGCTTCCTCTGTGACGTGTGAGTAATTACAGCACCTCTCCTAGAGATCAGCTCTAGGACGCAAATGAAGGGCCTAGCACAATGCCGGTCCCCTGCGGTGTTTACTAATGGTAGTTTTTAAAGGCTAACTGGATTGTCTGGAACCAGACAGAAGCATGGAGTACATTTCTTCCGTGCTTATTGTACTCACATCACAGCAGGAGTGGGTTCATGCAGATTAGTTAAATTAGTCCCAAAGCCCAAATGCTGAGGGCATCTGCTAGGAAGCTGTAAACAAATGAGGGTCCTCCAGGAATCCTTCTAAGCCAGTGAGCAGCTCATGGGCGCGGCCACCAGAGGGCAGTGCTGGGCCACGTATGGAGGCTCGCCTCCTAGTGAGGCCAAGGCAGGCCCAGAGCGCAGCGACTGTGCAGGCCGCCTGAAATCTGGCTACCTCCCCTGGGGCCTGGCTGTATCCAGTCTGCTAGTCTGCCCGGATCTGAGCTCAGCGAACCCCCCGTACCAGGTCACCCAGAGCTGGATGTACCCAAACTCTTCTCTGGCGCCCAACTCCAGTTTAGGGCCACCTCCATGTCTTCAAGCTCAGGCTCTGTTCTCACCTCCCACCGTGTGACTCGCCAGTTACGTTCTGCTTCTAGCCAGTCCCACGCCTGCACCTGCGGCAGATCAAGCTTAAGTCACGGCATCTCCCCGAACCTACATGGAAGATCCTTCCCCGCATCTGGTGTCAGATAGTTCCTACCAACTGCTCGGACTCCACGCCAGAGATCTGGTCACTCGGCAGATAGTGTCCATTGTGCGCCAGGCACTCTGCTACTCGCCACCCTTCTCTGCCCAAGGCAGGCCCACAAGGGGTGATTTCCCCGACACAGACGGAATTTTCTCGGGTCTCCGGATTCACAACGTCTCAGAGCTGCTCTTGGCCATGGGTGCCCCCACCTTCTGGGCTTATCCTGATTCGGAGCAACGGAGCATGGGAGAAGCCCTGAAATCTCAAGTTCCCACAGCTCGCTCCTGGTCAGACCCTGCCATGCTCCTCTGGCTAAGTGCAGATGGCGACAGTCCCCTGCCTGCCCCATGGCCTCAAACCCCAAGCAGCCCCTGTGAGAGTCTCACCCAGACCCGAAGCTCTTCCCCACCTCACTCCATTCCTACCGAAAGGTAAAGGGAGTCCTTACAGAGACTCCACTTTCCAGGACAGTTCAGACGTCAAATAGCCTCTCTCTGAGCGAAGCATTCACATTCTCTTGGACTTGGCAGACACTTGCCCTGCCGACCTGGGGGCTGCCCAGCCCCACTTTGCCTGGAGGTTTGCGTTCGAGAACGTTTTGATTGTGCATACTCTTTGAGGGAAATAAGGGAGCGCGTTCTTTCACAATTATACAATTTTCGAGAAAGAGAAGTCAGTGAAATCCTTGACACGAACTACAGACTATTTTAAGAAAGGGGAGAGGAAGGATATAAGGAATCAAAGGGTTTAGCGCTGATTAAACCAGAGAGATCATAAAATACTTGTGCGGGATTTATCTCCAAGATGGAATTTAGCCGACTGAATGATACGAGACGCTCAAGATAGCAACAAGAGAAGGGGAGGTTTCAGCTTTTTTAATCACTCCGGGAGGAGAGAAATGCATCAGAGAGGTTCGTAGTTGAGTCACGTTGCGAGCCTGGGTCGAGAGAAGACATGTGGACCTCGGGTCGTACGCAGTTTGTCACTAATGGAGAACGAATTTGCAAAAGCAGGACAATCAGAAAGGAAATGATTGTTAAAATGAGAGTCCCAGGTCATAAGACGAGGTATTCCAGAGGTCGCCTAGTGGCCTGGGCAGCAGAGAGCTGACAAAGTCCTCTACATTCCCCTATGAATCAAGAGGCCAACAGCCTCCCTGCCTCCATAGTCTTGAGGTTCTCGTGAGCACCGTGTCAATGATAAGAAGCTTATACTATCAAGAAATGGTAAAATACTATTTATTCTGTTTAAGAGGATAGAAACCGAAGACCACATGTAATATGATTCCATTTGTGTGAAATGTCCAGAATAGGTAAATCCATAGGGACAAAAATAGTTTAGCGGGAGTGACGGATTAATGGGATGGAGTTTCTTTTGGGGGTGTTGACATGTTCTAATATTAGAGCATGGTGATGTTTGTACATCTCTGTGGATATACTAAACGCCTCTGAACTCTGGATAGGTGTATGTTGTGATATGTGAACTATACATACCTCAATACAGCTGCAGAGAAACGGGGAGGATGGAAAGGTATGTCATAGATATTCCATTAGAAGTTTTTGCAAAGTTCAGCAGTGTAAAGGGATTAGACTCATTTACCTGGAGAATTCACGGCATGGAAAGTTTCATTCTCTGGCAATTCTGGGAAAAGGAGGTGTTTCTAAAATAACCAGCAGAGTTGAATTCCGTTAAAAAGGTTAGAGAAAGAAATATAAAAGGTACCCTCCGTTGAAGAGAATTACAGACTCTCAGAAAAGAGGCTCAGAAGACCATCTGATCCTGCAGGTATAATCTTTTATTTAATGGACGAGGAAGCAGTCTAACACAGCACGAAAGGGTTTTAAATTAAAAAAAGAAAAAAGGAAGGACTCTTTCCTACCCCGGTTCATCCAGTCACGTTGCTAAAGCAATCACTGCTTCCAGTTTCTTGTATGTCCTTCCATAAACGTTGTATCAGTGTGCAAGGACATACCTATACCTGCCCTGGTCCAATAGGACGAAATGGAGGGAAAATGTACATTAACTTTAAGGAAGCGTTTCCTTACATAAGAGCAAGTCCTCAGCGTTACTCTAACATTTCTATACGGAAGAAGGACCTCCCTTTACTCGAGCACACTGGGAAACAGGGGTAAGTGCCAGAGCCTAGCAGATGGTGCGTGGATTCAGGGACTGGCAACCTGTTGGCAGCTGACTGACGCTGGGGGGCACTCTCACAGCTCACCGGAATCGAAGGCGTGCGAAGATGGAGAAACATACCCGCGGTTCAGCGCAGAACCACGGCAGCACGTTCCAGGCACCAGCACCACAACACAAGCACGTCTCTGTTCCTCTGGTCCTAGGTCTACGTGGGACTCGCTGATCGCACTACTGGGACGGGAGATGGTGGTGGCGTATAGGGGGGTTACGGGTGCCATGGAAGGATGGGTGCGCACGCTGGCCGGAGAAAAATGAAGCATTGGCGTGATGCACGGGGAAGGTGGCTAATTTTGTACGTGGAGGCTAAGTGGTCATGGTGCCATCAGGAAAATCACAGGGAATGTGGCTGTTGGGTGCATTCACAGGGAGAAGGCGACATAATCACAAGGCTCAGCACAAAGATGGGCTTCTAATCAACCATAACACGAAATATTGGTCTAGCAGGTAACATGCAGCTTCGTAGAATGAAAAGGCGACCGCCTTGAAATACGGTAGCAAAATACAAGGAATACAGTCAGTCCTGGTTGCAAAGTCCCCTTGAAGATTCTTCACCCTCCAGAGTATTTTTAGTTGTGGTAACCGTAGACCATGGACAAAGCGATACTGCCCTCAAAATAAGATGGCTCCCAAAACGAAAGGTCAGCAGATGCCGTCTCTGTAAGTCAAGCCCACAAGAAGGATGGGATTAGCTGCCTACAGGACAGCTTTCCAGAAGTAACCCATCCTGCAGAGTGGTTTGGAGCGGCCTCGCCGAGGAGATTGCAGTGCATGCCTTGATGCCCTGAGTGTGTCACTAGCAAGCAGCCAGACTCCATGCGAGCCTGTCCAGCATTTAAGAAACTGTGTGGTGACGAGGGTGACCGGCGGGTGGTGGTCTGCACGACTATTTGAGAAGGGAAAGTGGGACAATGAACATCCGTCAGTGTATTGCCGGGAGCTCCAAAGGCACCCTGGCTCTGCACGGTCGATCCTGACCCTGTATGTTAAAATAGCCATAAAGAAATGGAGGACGGAAATTGGATTCCGTCCAATCACCAGAACTTGATAACAATGGCACATGAGAAGATCCGACTTCTGCTCTGCTCACCAAGTAACCTTCTGGCCCCCTTCTCCAGGAAGAGACTGCAGTGGGACGAAGACTGGTTCCACTTTTGGAACCCTGAGAGCTCCTTTTAGGAACAAATAAGCTGGAAATTAGGCATAAAAACCAGTCTCTTGTGAGTTTGGTTACTAATTTCTGATGATTAATCCTAGATAGCCTAATAAAACATGTTCTTGACTTCGATCTACTGTAATTCCATCCAACATTTATTAAGCACCTACTCTATACCACGCACCGCGGTACCAACAGGTAAGACCCGCATAAAGGACATAGTCGCTGCCCTCACGGAGCTTCCAGAGCCGTGCTGACCAGGCTTGCCCAGTGGTTACATATCACACTTGTTATGGCGGAGCTTGAAGGGAATAATGACCCTCCTCCACCATTAACTGAATCAGTACTCTATAGTCTACCCCAGAGATCAGAAAATTAGTTTATCCTAGCAAGTTCAGATATCATTATGTCCACTGGTCCTCAACCCTGCCCATCTGTAATCACCTGAAGAAGCTTTTTAAAAAATACTGATGTTTGGGGGCACCTGGGGAGCTTGGTCGGTTGAACGTCTGACTCTTGATTTTGGTCATGATCCCATGGTTCGTGAGACTGAGGCCCACATTGGGCTCTGCACTGGCAGAGTAGAGTCTGCTTGGGATTCTCTCTCCCTCTCTCTCTGCCCATCCCCTGTTCACATACGTGCATGTTCTCTCTCTCAAACAAACAAACAAACAAGCATTAAAAAAAATACTGATGTTTGGCCGAACCCCAGAGACAATCATGGAGTTGGTCAGCAGAGAATGCCAGTATCAGTATTTTAAAAATTTTCCCAGGTGATTCAAAGGTGAGGGCAGGGCCAAGAACCACTGACCTAGTCCAAACCCTGTATTTTCCAGGTGGGTAAGCTGAGACTCAACTGAACTGAAGAGATGTGCCCAAAACAACACTCACTAGGTGTAATGCTCAGGTGAGCTCAGTGACTTCTTGTACACTGAGCCAGACTATGCTTTGGCTCAGGCAATGTCTCTCAAGGTAGTCATCTGCACAGTATCTTCATAATATTTGCCATAGATGCATGCATCTTCACGTATTTAATATTTTTCCTTAAAACCAGTGACTTAATGATTGAACTTCAATGCAATAAAATTTGTGAAATACACCTAAAAATTAAAAACTGTTAACATGCAACAGATTTAGCGGTAGGCCGCCTTAGTTCACACTGCATATCATGCCTAGTATACATGGCACACTTTGGAATCCACAGGGCTGGGTGTCCTCCTGACAGCAGCGGGAAGTTTGGGAAGGTCTGGGGCACGTGTTGCACACCTTCGGAGCAGGTGCTCACACGTGGGGCTAAGAAACTTCAGGTGACCACAGGTACCAGGCAGCACAGGCATCATCCGATCCCCGCAGGGTCTGTCAGTCCTGGGAAGCACTCCGGTTGGCAGGACTGATTTACGACAAGGCTGGAGTGAGGCAGGAGGGGGCAGCATCAGGAGGATTTATTTTACCTCTCCCGGAAAGGCCACAGGTCACCCCTGTGACCAACAGACTCTTAAAACGAAGCTGCCTATCCATCACCTGGAAATTTGCTGATGGGAACAAGCTGAAATTGATCTAGAAGGAGGGGAAAATACCATTCCAGCATTCTGGCAAGTAACAACCCACGGACATCCTTCAGTCTGGCTCGTAACGATTCAGGGTCTTGAATTTTCCATTCCACTTAGCAAGACATTTTCTTTCTGGAATGAGCTCATTGGCCTTGATACCTTGTTTAACATGTTCTAAATCACTATGCGATAGAAAGAGAAAAGGAAGGAAAAAAATAACACATTCGTGAGTTCCGCTTCAGGATGAGTTAGTTCTTTGAGTTCAGACCAACGAATTCTCCGCAACCTGGATTCTGCTGAGGAAGGCTCCCAGGTTTCCAATTTGAGAGAAAAGTAATGAAAAGTTCCGCGGGGAACTCACCCTCGGGGGCAACAAAATGACCAGAATCCTTACTAAACCTGCTTCCTGAAGAAGACTGAGACTTTGGGTGTGTGTCTCCCTCTCTCTTAAATGTTTAGAAGATGTTTCAATGAGCCAGTGGTTCCCCCATGAGGCCGTCCCTGGGACGGGCTCTGGTTCAAGTACACAAGACCACAGAGACAAGGGTGTTCAATGCAGCAGTTGTTACGATAGGGAAAACCCAGAAATGTCTTGAGTGTCCATGAGTAAGAGAATAGTTAAACAAGTTGCATATGAGCTATACAATGAGTTGTATACAGACGAACCAGGGCTACATGTATCAATCTGGATAAACCGCAAAAAAAAAATTGGTGAAAAATAGCAAAAAGTCATTATATTTACAGCGCCATACTATTTCAGTACGGTATGGTAAACTATAAAATAATGGTGCATATTGTTTACAGAAACACAAATAAAATGAAAGCATAAAACACTAGACCCTAAGATGCATACCAGCTTCAGGGCTGCGTTTGCTACTGGAATAAAGGCAGGAGATAAAGAACTAGTATGTTTATTATTATTATTATTATTATTATTATTATTAATTGCAATGATTTTTAAAGATCTAAAGCAAATATGGAAAAATGGCATTCGTTAAACCAAGATGGTGAGTCATGGATATTTGTTCAATGATTTCACTTTTTCTTTGTCAGCTCAAATTAAACTTCACAGTTGAAAAAATGTCATTTGAGCTACTGAAGCTCTGAATTAAAGGCGCATGCTGATTCCATTTGGTGGAAACAGTTGCTTCTGACGGAAAGGCCCGTATGGTCCATATTGAGGGACAAATGCAACACTTTTGCCAGGTGGGCTGACACACGTAAAACTGGCAGACAGGATCTGCTCGAGAGTTAAGAAGAAAACATTCGATTCACAACATTTTATACAATCTTAAAAAGTGAATTAAAAGTTTCACTTAATGAAACAGATTTGCTTTTGAAAAACGCATGGCAAAAAAATTTTTTTTAATTTTCCTTTCTTTCTTATATTTCCTTTAAAAATGGCAAAAGTAACATACACTCATTTGAATGATTTAAGCAAAATACAGAGACAGTTTAAAGTTGACGAGCTCCCGCCCATTGTTCCAATCTCACTCCATTCTACAAGTAAAACAAGGCCAATGACATGTATCCCTTTATCCTAGCCTCTGTAAAATTAAAAGAAAATTGTTTTGTAAATTTTTTTCAAACCGATTCAATTTTTACAGCCGCAAATAATTTATTTTTATCATTGCCATACCATTCTACCCATACGCATTTTAGAAAAATACAGGACATGCGAATGAGCAAAGACAAGGCAAAATGAAAGCATTTAAATGGGTGTGCATTTCAGTTTGCTGTTTGAGAAAAACTTAACACACATACAAATCCTGACTCGAAGGTTTAGGACAGACTCTGTTTGCCGGCTTGCAGACGGCTAACTTCATTCGCAACAATCACTTGCCACAAGAGGACATTCATGACCCTGGGGAGATCACCCATGATGCTTTCCACTTCAGGCAGGGTGTAGTCGGGGTGGGTAAATCACTGATCACACCCTGAGGTTCAAGGTGGGAGCCACCCCTGTCCCCGAAAGTACAGCGAGGGGTACGGTCAGGGACGGGACTCCGCTCCCTCCCCCAGGCTGCTTGACTGTGGCCCGTGGCGTCCTCCTGCACTCCCCCCACAGCCTTGTCCTTCCTTTCTCCTCTGTCCTTCCCTCCACCACCTCCCTCACCCCACTCCTTTCCTTTCTCCAACTGGCAAAGTGTCCATGTCACTCACCTCTTGGGTAACTGGAGCCCTTCAGCTGTTTGGGTCCCTGTTTGGAAGGACATCTCAGCACTGCCCAGGGGCTCCTGGAGCAGCCAACTTCCCACAAGCATCCACCTGTCAGAGCAAGACGCTGACTTAGATTTCCTTACAAGAACTTTGCCAGAACAGTTAAAATAAGTCGTCTTAGGTGCTGAAAGAAATCTCTCCAGAATTGCCCCCGTCCCTTTCTAAGACTTCTAGTTCAAAACTTTCCCCTTTCACAGTTTGGGGGGTCCCCATCATGTAACCCTGGAAAATATGTGGAGGGGGAGAAGGCTACAAGGAAAAGGCTCAAAGGCAGGAGTTACCTCTACAGGAAAAGGAAGGCCCAGAGACAGGTGCAGGACAGGAGAAACAAATTCAAGAAACAGGAGAAGAATATGGACATTTTAGGCAAGAACTATCAGTAACCTTTACTAAGAGCTTCGGAGATTGGGGGTGAGACTTGTCTGGGTGGGGGATGGTCCTTTCCTCTCCTTCCTTCCTTCATGCCTTTCTAACTTTTTTTTAATTTGTATTTCAAATCAATCTTAAATGCTATTCTCCAAAACAGGTGATTAGAGAAGGCATCACCAGCCTTGCCCCAGATTATTTGGATAAGCCTTCCGGAGACAGTCGCTGGTATAAAAAGTTAACGACTCCCACAGAAGGTACACCACCAAGAGTGAACCCTCATGTAAATTACAGAATTGGGGTGGGGGTGACGTGTCCATGTCTGCTGGGGGATACTGATGGCTGGGGGGGCTGTGTGTGGCAAGCCTGCGTGTGGTTGGGCGGGGAGGCAGGAAATATGGCAGCTCTGTTACTTTCTGCTCAGTGTTGCTGTGAACCTAATACTGCTCTTAAAAAGATTAAGTCTAGTAAAAAAAAAATCTCTTTTAAAGGCAACAACCACTGCCAGGCAGTAGAAACACACCCTGTGTCCACCTGTACAAGGCAACTGTTAAACGCACAAAGACAAAAGGGGAAAGAAACAAGGACTTTAACAGGTAGTCCCTAGGGTCTAATATCAGCAGGCACCTAGTAACCGTGTGGGGACAAGGAGTCTTGGAGGGGGAACATATTCCCTCGCTCGGTGCCAAGAACCTTTGGCATTATCGTTTTACACGGGGAGATGCAAGAATGTCTTCATAATCCAAGGCTCAGGCTCTCTCTCCTTGATCCCGAGGGGGAAAGAAACCTGAGGACAGAATGAGCCTGCTGGGCATATCCTCCCCACATGATAAATCTGGCTGAGACATGGGGCCCAAGCTGTAAATCCCACCAGGGCTGTTCTCAGAAACTGAGTGATGGGGTTATCTGACCTCAGTTGATCTGCTTGACCCTGGGCTTCTCTACTGACCCTGACCAAGGAAACATCATTATCGATCATGTTATTCATCAGATGTTATGAATCATGTGTTATCATGAACTTAAAATTTGTGGGGCACCTCCCGCGCACCGGCCAACACTGGTGGGGCACCTCCCGCGCACCGCCCAACACTGGTGGGGCACCTCCCGCACACCGGCCAACACTGGTTCAGCACCTCTCGTGTATCGGCCAACACTTGTCAAGTGTGTCACATACCATCTCTCACTTGTTCCTTACGTTCCTAGTTAAGAAGGATGGACTACTCCTAGCCCTATTTTACTGGTAATATAACGGAGATTTAGAAATCTCCGTTATAATTTTCGAAATCCGCTATTACAACAAGATTTGCAGCCAAGAAATGTACTCAAGTCGGTCGCACAACAAAGCACACACTCTTGCCTCCCAAGGTCCCAGTAATATCACGGCATGAACAAAGGAGCCCTTTGGGTTTTTACTAGGGCTTGCAGCTGACTCACAGTGCTCAGACCGGAACCGATTGAAGCCCTGTTGTCTTTCACCTCTACGTGGCTCTCCAGGGTCTTCTGTGCTCTTGTGTGCCCTGCCATGCCTCAGACAGTAGCTACCTGGACAATTACTTTTCTCAGATCCCCTATATCTCCATGCGGTGTGTGTTGCTCATGCGGTTCCACCTCATGGAAATGCACGTCCTCCATTCTCTATCTGGCAAAGCCTCGTTTCAAGAATGAGTGCCAGTGTCATCCCCTCCTCGGCGAAAAAACAATTCCTTGCCTTATGAGAATTACTTGTCCTCTCTCCACTGTGTTCTCCACATTGTGTCACCCTCAAACCTCACTTCTCGCAGGTAGCTCTTCACCTCTGGTATGCAAAACTGTCTTTTCCACTAGACTCTGTGCAGGCAAAAGTTGTTCATCTCTTGCCTCATCTTCCTCATCTTTATAGTGAGTTCGTACCAGTATTGGGCCAAGGGCATGCTGGGTGCCCCTTAGAGTGAGTCGGCTGGGTGCTTAAAGTATCTATCGTATAAGTAAATACATAAAGTGAGTTAAATTGGGTGGGAAAAGCTAGCTTAACTGGAAAACACAATTAAGACTTTGGAGACTGCTGTTTTGCATTTGCATGTGCAGACGCTGAGGCTTGCAATTATTGGGTTTAAGTCATATTTACCCAAAATCTCAAAAGAATCAAAGGCAAAAACTAAATCAAAACCAGTGTCAGTCCACTGAGCAAATCCTCAGTCTTGGCTGATAACCTACTAGTTGTAAATTTGGGGTTTTGTGTTTTTTCTTTTGTAAATTTTGTTTTTATGAAAAGTAGTCCAAGATTGAAAGTATGTTCTGAAAACGGGGCTTATTTGATGACACATAAGGATCTAATGGGAAGATTTTTACTGAGAAAGATTCAAGATTTTCCTCATCTAGTGACTTCTAAGAGTCAAACAGCCTTCTCGAGAACTCCCCAGAAAGAAGGGAAATTGTTTCTGGAAGTAAGTAGACACCAGTTAGAAAACACGTTTTAGGGGCGCCTGGGTGGCTCAGTCGGTTGGGCGGCCGACTTCAGCTCAGGTCATGATCTCGCAGTCTGTGGGTTCGAGCCCCGCGTCAGGCTCTGTGCTGACGGCTCGGAGCCTGGAACCTGCTCCCGATTCTATGTCTCCCTCTCTCTCTGCCCTTCCCCTGTTCACGCTGTGCCTCTATGTCTCTCAAAAATAAGTAAACATTAAAAAAAAAATTAAAAAAAAAAAAAAAAGAAAACACGTTTTATTGTAACTGTGTGGCAAACAGTGATCCTTCATGATGGGCCCCCACGCTGTTCAATGGACTTTCCAGTTCATTCCAACCTGGGTTCAACATCAATCTGAGAGACCACGGAGTGTGCTTACCCCAGGCCATATTGGTTGCCCTCCAGAGAGGCCCTCTAATGTTGCAGTCTGGACAATGTTTTGGAGATATAACTGGTGCAGCAGGGAAGACTGAGGGAGTATAGCTGCCAAACTGGCCCCCAACTTAACTCAATTTAATTAGTCAATTAATCAATCAATCAAATGACGAGGACCGGCCCTAACATTTGTCTGTGTCTAAGCTCAAATTGTATCCCAGGCACTGCTCTTTCAGAGAGTAACTGTGAAGTGATAAAAAGGGGGCTAAATCAGGAGTATGGACTCTCCCATTTCATCCTCTGTCTCTTCTTCTCACCCTCATCAGCTACACATTCTTATCACGTACACGATAGTCAAGTCTGGCCACTACACCAAGTCACTGTCGGACTTGACGTCTTAAGTTGAGTGGTGAAAACAACTAGGTCGTGTGCTAAGAAATACTCAGCCCGGGTTCTCTGTTGCTATCCAAAACGAAAGCTCAGCTAGGAGCTCGGCTTGGCCCATGTCACATGAGAGACTCTGAGCACACGGGTGTCCTCTGCACCTGTGCTCAGGTCTGGACTGACAGGTCTCAGGTGTGCTCTGAGAATTCTGAAATATCACTCCTAAATCACTTGCTTTTTATTGTTTAGAAAAACAATGGACTCCTTGATAGAGTGAACTGGGTGTCTCTTGGTTTCACTGGAGGAAGGGCGTCAGAGTGCGTCACCCACTTCCCGTTTGAGCCAAGAGCTGCCATCTCTACCATTTTGTAATCCTAAATAGTAATACTGGGAAGAAGTAGAGCACTGAAATAGAAAATCATTCTTAGCCATTTCAAAGACATTCAGAGTAATTTATGCTTCTTCTACTTCCATTGAAAACTGCAATAATGGGGTGCCTGGGTGTCTCAGTCAGTTGAGTGTCTGACTTCAGCTCAGGTCATGATCTCATGGTTCATGGGTTCAAGCCCCAAGTCGGGCTCTGTGCTGACAGCTCGGAGCTTGGAGCCTGCTTCAGATTCTGTGTCTCCCTCTCTCTCTGCAGCCTCCCCCACTTGCACTCTGTCTCTCAAAAATGAATAAACATTAAAAAAAATTTTTTTTAATTAAAAAAAAAAAAAGAAAGCTGTAGTAAGTCCGGTTTCAACTACTGTTGTGTGAAGGTTCATTATTGAATATAAGTTCGTTATTTTAACAAAGCTCTTGATTACATTCTTTATTAGACTTGATGCTCCTGAAAACTGATCTTACTACATTATTGTTTCTGCTGCGAACCGACAGGCTCCTCGATACGCTAAAGACGCCACTCCACTAGGGATCACTTTAAATGTTGTAGCACGGCCTTCTCCATGAGAGAATGCAAGAGAGGGGCCAGACAGGTGCCCTGGGATTACTGTGACAATAAACTCAGCAGCAGGGAAGGTAAAATAGTGTCCTGCTAACACGATGGAATGCTTTATCCACATTCCAAAAGCTTAAAAGAGGTGCCAGCTTCGGAATCCTAGAGCGGCGAGGGCAGGGACTGGTCACACTGCATTCCTACTGCTGCTTAGGTAAAACTTAATATACAGTGACTTCCGGCTTCCCACCTGCTGAGCCACGTTGTAGGAACTGCCTGAATTTATTGAGCAGCTTCCAAAAGTTCCAAACATTTCATACATGAGATCTCCCGTGAGTACAGTGTTCCTCCAAATGAGAAGTTAAGTGCCTTGTCTTACTTCATTGAATGAATAGTAACAGAGATTGGAAGAGAGCTGGCTCAGCGAGAACTAACATTTAGGAAATGAGGGAGTCCTTTTGTCCTTTCTGGCTCTGCTGCAAAGCTATCAGAGCAGACAGAAGGCATTCAGTTACTCAATGAGCATTCATCCTTCATTCATTCATCAATCTGAGTGTCTAGTATGTGTCAATCACTGTGCTAGCAGCATGGAATCTACCCCTAGCAGCTAACTGCCTTATTACGTGCTAGATGCTGTGAAGGAAATACAATTATCTTATAAAACCTCTTTATTTAAAGGAAACCCATGACTGCCCACATACCAAGCTGCTTCTGCTTCAGGGCCTTTGCATGTGCCTTTCCTTCTGCCCGATGCTCTTCTTCTGACCACAGAGATTTCACCTCAAAGGCTTTCTCCTCACAGAAACCTTCCCTGAGCATCTTATCTAATGTCTTTCCTCTCTCTTGTTCACTTTATTGGATCATTGCTTTCTTCTCTTCGCTCTGAAATTATTGCATCTATCTGTGTGCCTGTTGATTCTGTTTCACAACTTGAAGATAGCTCCATGGGAACAGAATCTCATTTGTATCCCCAGAACCGAAGGAGTACCTGGAATATAGCGAGTGCTCAACACACATTTGTTGAGGTAAAGGTCAGCACAGTATCCCGCAGAGGAGAACCTTATGAGTAGAAGAGATAAAGTTTTGTAAAGCGAAGGAACATGAGTATAGTCAACCGGGTTGATCAGTGAATGCTGTCTAAAACTTTTACACTCGAGTCGAGACCATGACAAACAAAGGAAAGATGAACGTGGCTGGGGCCATGGCAGGGTGGGCCCGAAGGGCACGAGCACAAGACCTGGAAGCAGGAAGGGTCTTTAGAGTGACTGAAACCAAGAGTTCATGGAAGCAAGCAGAGCGCAAGGCAGGCTGGCCCAGCCCATGGACACACAGGCTTCAATGCCAGCTGCGGAAAGTACTCTCCAAAAGAGGAAAGGACTCAAGAATATTCATTTGCATCCCTACTGAATAAAACCCAGAGTTCGTTGTTGGGAAGGAATGACCGTCCATATTTCTTAGAAAATGCCGTACAGTATTTTTTTCAAGTGTTTAATTCCTGTTAGTTAATGTACAGTGTTACATTACTTTCAGGTGTACACTTTAGTGATTCGAAACTCCCATGCATCATCCTATTCTCAAATCCGCAAGTGCACTCCTTAACCCCGCTGCCTCCCCGCCATCCACTCTGGTAACCTTCAGTTTGTTCTATAATTAAGTGTCTGTTTCTTGCTTTGTCTGTCTCCCTATTTTTTTCCCTTTACTTTTTGTCTTGTTTCTTAAATTCCACAAGAGTGAAATCATATGGTATTTGTCTCTCTCTGTCTCATCTCAGCATAATACCCCCTCGCTCCATCCATGTTGTTGCAAATGATATGATTTAATTCTTTGGGTATTTTTTTGTGGCTGAATAATATTCCATTGTATTTATATACTACACCGTCTTTATCTATTCATCAGCCGATGGACACTTGGGCTGTTTCCATATCTTGGTTATTGTCCATAAAGCTGCAATAAACATTGGGGTATATGTATCCCTTTGAATTAGTTTTCTTGTATTCTTTGGGTAAATACCCAGTAGGGTGATTGCTGTGTCATGAAGTAGTTCTATTTTTAACTTTTCTGAGGAATCTCTATACTGTTTTCCACAGTGGCCACACCACTTTAATGCTATCCAGTACTCTGACTCCCATCTCCTACTCAGAGTGTAATTAAGTCAGGGAGAAGCCAGAGGAAGGATAAATAGATCCATTCATGGCCAGCCTCTCCAGGGCTCTCCCAAACCTGCCATGGTGTGAAAAGCAACGTGGAACTGAGGTGGGCACAGTGAGGGTCGAAAGTGCTTCCCGGGGGGCTGGGTAGAAGGCACTCACACACACTGAAGATGAGACTCGGTACATGAGGACCATAAATCCCCCAGCAGCTCAGGAACTTAATAAGAAGTAGGTTACCAAGGAGCTTCACTTTTATGAGGACCAAATTTGCCCTTCAAGACAGTTTAAAGTAGACTAAAAAAGGACAAATAAAAGCCTTCATTTTGTAAAACCATTTGGGGACGGCAAAAGGGAATTTGATTAAAATTTTACAAGTGAAAAGATACCGTTTTCTTGCCCCCTTTTTTCTTTGAAAACATAAAAGAAAAAAAAAATCTCTTCTTACAGCCAAAAGGGTCTGGAGAAGGGTCTGCGTGCATATGAAGGCAGAATGACACTGCAAAACTTAAAAAAAGAATCTGATGGTGTCTCAAAGCAAATGCATAACACTTGGAGCTTCCTTGACACAGATCAGCTTCTGTTTGCGGCTCGGTAAACCATATGCTATATTCGCTCACTCCTCAAGGATCATCCGCTCTTTTCCAAGTATTAAGATGTCAGCGAAAATCTACCTTCTGGGGAAATTTAATCTGCCGGAGAAGAGCTGATGACGCTCATAAAAATAGCTGTCAGACGTTATGACTCCTCCGGGACACATAAGGTGAAGAAAGGGTCACAGAGCCCAAGGTGGAAAAGCAAAGCCATTCAGGATCCTCAAAGATCAGGCAGGCCAGAAACTCTCGTCCTGGGGCCGAGAAGCCCGAAGAGGCATCAGGGTATCTAGAAACTCCCTGAAGTTAAACAAAAAGTTTCATGCCTTAGTGGAATTTGAGGCTGAGGAGGGGGGGAATTTTCATCAAATTCCCAGAAGTCATGACCAAAAAATGATTAAGAAACATCAAGTTAGTATAACATTTCCATGGGTATTTTTTGCATTCTCAAAAATCGTTTTTCATTGCTCAAGAAACACTTTGTTACATAAATCGTATAAGAAACTTAAACAGTACAGATAAGTCTGAAGTCTCTTTCACACCTGCACTCTCTCTACTTACTGTTGTCCCCCCCAGAGGTGAGAATCGTTCTATGCATTTTCATAAGTTTGCACTCACAGAGAACATTTAGAGCATTTGGGTGTGATTTTCCTGATTCAAATGGTACCATCTTTGATATATATTTCTGCAACTCGCCTCTGCATGCCACGGTGTCTCAGGGAAAGCTCCGCATGCATGCCCTTGGAGCCACCTCTTCCTTTTCCCCTGCTACATAGTGTCCCATAGGAAGGCTGTGCTGCTCAGGCTACCTGGCCGCTTGTCTAGCTTGTCTATCCACGAGCATTTAGGTTGTTTCCAGTTTCCCCTCATCGCCAACGACAACGACAGCACGATGAGTATCTTCGCATGTGCCTGTTTATACACTGGGGCAAGTGTTTCTGCAGCAGAGAGGCTAAGAAAGGAAATGGCTTGGTCATGAGAGAAGCTTATTTTAAATTTTAAATTGATCTGCCAAACTCTGCTCTAGAGATTTGCATTGGTTTACTTTCCACTAGTCCTATCTGAGAGGATCTGTTTCCTGTATGTATCCGACTGCCATACTAGATACTATCAACCCTTTACACTTTTACCAATCTGAAAGACTAAAAGTGCACCTTCTTGTTATTGTCATTTGTATTTCCCTAGTTGTGAGGCCAGACATTTTTCCATATAGTTACTACCTGATTCCCTTTTCAGCGAATTGCCTGCTTGAAGAACGGGGCTTCTTACACGTTACCACACGTCAGAATCCTCCTAAAATGACTCTAAAACCTAAGATACAATTGCGGGGCCCCACCCCCCAGAGTTTCTGATTCAGCGATTGAATGTGAAAGTGCATTTCTGACACGGTCCCGGGTGATGCGAATGCTGCAGATCTGGGGGCCAGATTTTAAAGCTGCTACCCTAGAGAAATGCCTTGGTTCTTGCACCCCTCCATTGTTCCATAGCGGTGGTTCTCAACCCTGGCTGCACAGTAGAATCATCTGGAGAGCTTTATGAAACAACTGAGGCTTGAGTCCCACCCAAAATAATTACCTCAGAATGCCTTCCCGATCTGCACTTCAAATTTTTTATTCTTATATTTTTCCTACTTGTATTTTTTAAAGTCATCAGGTGTGTCTGATGTAGTTCATCCAGGATCGAGAACTTCTGCTGGCTGATACCAGCAGTTTGAAGGAGGGCAAAGTCCCTCACTTAGAGCAAATATCATAGTTATCCACTGCCTTGCCTGGGACCATCTCAAACGCTCTTGCACTGTTGTTTTACCCAAAGGCACAAGACTGTGAATTTACAACCAAAATAATACTTTCACTCATCTTTGTTCAAAATGTTGATTGTTCTGTTTGGGAATAAGCCACTGTAGTAGACATTCAGACCTGGGTTCTTATCTCATTCTGCAGTTTCTCAGCTACATGATGCTTAGATTACTATCTAAGCTTCTGTTCGTTCATCAGTGAAACAGTCTTCATTATAGCTACTTGACAGGCTTTCGTAAATAAGTGAGTTATGTTAGGTGCCACAGACAGTGGTCAGCACTGTAACAACTCAACAAAACTATGCTCAGATCCTTTCCCACTTTGTGACTTATTTGAGATAAAAATCTGGTTTCTAGATTCCCTCCTCACAGACGGAACAATTCTCCTTCCACGAATCTTGTAGAATAGTTCCAAGTCATTCCAGAGCTCCAAACAAAATCCTCACAGTACTCTTAAAGAATAATCACCCAGGCTTTAGTTTTACATAACTGGATAGGAATTTACTTAGAAATAAAGGCTTCAATAAAAATGTTTTTGGTACTGAATGATAAAGGGCAATCAATCAATCAACATTACTGTCTGATACATGCCAGGCACCAAAGGAGTTCAACGGGAAGTAAGACCCTAATCCCATTCTCAAGAACTGGTAATGCATTTGGAAACTTGAAACTTAAAGCCAACCGACGACATCAGGTGGGGATGCTGAGTGACAGTGAACTCTAAGTAGTTCCAACAGAGAAAGGAAAAAGGGGTCAGGAAAACCTTCAAGGACGTTGACGGAAAAGCAGACTGCAGGTATAGAGGAGAGAAGTGTTTCTCATAAAGAATGGATACCTAAATCATTCACGAAGGGCTGGGGAGAAGCAGAGTGAGAAGGCAGAGCATGGGGGAGCTGGTGCAGGACATTAAAGACCATGGAGCAAGTTGGGTGTCCCCCAGTAGACCGAATTTTTAGCAGTAGTTGCTTTGTTTCCCTGTAATTGAAGAGAAATATGAATAAATGGTAATTTTTTTTCCATTTTATTATTTGCCTTTAAAAAATTAAATTTAATTTTTTGATGGGTGTGGTTGCATGGTGCACAAAACACAAAAGTAGTATCGTAAAAAGTCTCCTCCCACCCCTGTCACTCAGCTGCCTAGTTTTGCTCTCCGGAGGAATCAGTGTTATCGATTTTTTTGTATATCCTTCAAGGGAGCACGTGTATATATAATCGTATATAATTAACTATAAATTAGTGCATATTGAATGATTGCTATTAGGGGAGACACAGGGTTCAGTTCCTGTGAGTGTCTGGTCACAACAATTGTGTCATTTGATCAATACATAGTCTTGTTTTATGGGTCATCCTGTTTAAAAACACCGTATTTAAAATGTATTGTTGGTTCATTAGCGTTGAACTCTCGACCAACAGTACAACTCCTGCCTGAACGAAACTTAGGGAACACGAGTATCTTCTCTATCGGGCACATCACTGGCCTTCTTGCACTTTGGAGCACTCAGCAACGCTGGCATCACACTTGGGTTTGGAACAATGAAATCATCAATGAAAAGCACAAAAATGCAAAAAAAAAAAAAAGTGGCGGCTAACAGATGAGGAAAAGGGCACTGTTGATAGTATGAGAGCTGAAACAAAGGGCTGATGCATCGCTTTGTTCTCCCTCAGCTGGGAATGCAAATTTTCACCATGCTGAGCATGTCCATGACGGCCATCCAAGTTCATGAGAACTGATCTGGGGGTTACAAATAAATTTTAGCAACTAGGCAAGTTAGCAAATATGGAACCAGTAAATAACGAGGATCGACTGTACACACCAGACACTGGAAGACATAGTTGTCCCCTATTTCCATGCAAACGATGAAAGCCGTGATTAGGTAAGGTGGAAACGTGCCGTGAGAGTGAAGAGATGCAGTGAGGAACAGTCCCCATCCCCACCCTTGAGGCACAGAGTTCTGGCAAGGGGATCAACGACATCGGCGTCCACAGATGGACCACCAGGAGGCTGGGCTGCACCACCAGGACGGGAGGACGGGGCAGGGGCGGTCATAGGGTCTCTGTGCACCCAGGGAGCTTGGGAAGGACTAGGACTGAGATGTCAACAGGGGAGCAATCTGGCAAATGAAGACCAGGACGGACCTTGGGTAGATGGTGGGCCAGGAGCAGAAGCAGCAGGCCAGGAAATGAAGTAGGGTTCAGCTGTGAACTCAGAAGAACTGGACGGGTCTATGTTGCAGCAAAGGGATTAGAGGGACGATCTTAGTGACCCAATGAATGTCTCTACAAAAACTTGAAGTTTAGACATTATCTTTCAAGCAAAAGCTTGGGCTGGTAAAAGGACAACAGGAGAAACTGTCTCTGAGCTGATGCCCCTGAATTCTGGGGGCCACAGGAGCTGTGTTTTAAGAAAGGGCAAACTTCTAGAGGCTACTTTAGGGGCTGTTGCTATGTTCAGTCATCCCTAGCTCTGCAGAGGAGAGACCGTTTGGATTGGAAGTAAATTCCTCGAGTCGGGAGCATTATAGATGAGAGCCTGGATCCCATCCTTACACAATCCTCTTCCTGGAGCACCTGATAGGAGGGCTTTGCTTAAACTCAGCTGGGAAGGAGTTAGCTCTCTGACTCTACCTCCCTGCCACACACAAAATGTGTATGTCTCCCCGGATTCTCATATTGAAACCTATCCACAATGCATGGTATCTGGAGGAAAAGGAGCCTTGGAAAAGCCAGTAGGTCATGAGGGTGGAGTCTTCACGAATGAGATTAGTACCCTTACGGAAGAACTCCCAGAGAGGTCCCTTGCCTCTTCCACCATGTGAGGGCCCAGCGAAAAGATGGCTGTCTATGACACAGGAAGCAGGCTCTCCCCAGACACCGACTCTGCCAGGGCCTTGATCTTGCACTTCCCAGCTGCCAGAACTGTGAGAAATTTCTGTTTTCTACCCATCTATGGTATTTTGTCATGTCAGCCTGAACTGACAATCCCTATAAGGGTCCCCAGGAGTCCAGGGCTATGGTCAAGGAGAAGAAGGCCAGGAGTCACCATGCATGTCAAGCTCTGAAAAAGTCACCATCTTGCTCTGGAGATCTGGTTGCTCTGTGTACCCAAACAGTGCTCTGACCTGGCTCATGACTGCATTTTGCAGGATTTCCCAGTTCCAAAGGCAGAAGAAGCTACCACAGGCCTCCTGCAAAAAACTGCTACACCAGCCATAACTGAATGTAAGCTGTAGAATAAAACACCCATGAGTGCTGATGTCAGAAGACACCAAGCTTATTAACTAAGTGACCTCATCCTCAAAATTCAACCTTCCAGATATTTCCAGCCACTGTGCAGAAGCTTCATTGTCTGATGCATTGTGGCTATGATCTCAGCACATTGCCAAGGAATGCACATTCTTCTGGGTGTGAATGTTGGCATAGGACAGTGGTTCTCAACTGGGGGCTATTTTGGCTCTCAGGGTAACATGTGGCAACGTCTAAGGACAATTTTTAAAAAGTTTATTTATTTATTTTGAGAGAGAGAGAAAAAAGAGAGAGAGAGCACAGAGGGCAGGGATGGACAGAGAGAGGGAGAGAGAGAATCCCAAGCAGGCTCAGCACAGGCAGCATGGATTCCCACGTGGGTCTCGAACTCACGACCTGAGCGGAAACCAAGAGTCCGACGCTTAACCGACTGAGCCCCCGAGCCCCAGGACATCTTTGATTACTGCATCTCGGGGGAGAGGACATGCTACTGGCATGTAGTGGGAAGGGCTGAGGACTCTGCCGGACATGCTGCAATGCACAGGCTTACCCTCACAGCAAGGAGCCACCCCGTCGGCAGAGGCTCAGAGGCTCTGGAACAGGGACGTCAAAGCTGCTTTGTTTATCCTGCTGTAGCATCTTGTTCAAAATATATTTAAAATATGTTGAAATGTGTTTCAATTGTTACTTCAAGTCAATCTGCTGACAGCCCCTTAAGCCACCAAATTCGCAATTTACGGCTCAGGGTTTGACATAGAACTGGCAATCAAACACCCAGACACGGGAATTAATTTGAGATCCATACTTTGTCACACCGCAGCATTTCATTTTTGAGGCTTGCGCTGCTGACTCAATAGATTTCCTTATGTTATCACTGCGTCTCGAAACTGTCATTTAACAATGACACCGAACGAAGCTGGCTTGAGCTCATTTGGTGTAATCTGCAGTTTCATAGGCTGCTGATTCCTCCTGACCCTGCAGAGGTGAGAGACAGGACCGGCTCCTGCTCTTAGGCATTTAGCTCAGGACAGCTCCCTGTGGTAAGTCAGAGGGTGTTGTTAAAGGTACGCAGACAGATCCTTGGACTGTTCGCTTGAAGGGATACGTTAACTGTGCGTATATAAGAGCTAGTATGTTAGGAGAGTCCTATGGGACTCTAGAATTTGGAAAATGATTTTCTGTGCTCTAAAGGTGAGCTGTGTGAACATATAACTAGGCATGCCCCCTGAACCCCGGAAGAGGAAGTATGCCTAGGAGTCACCCGGGAATCTAGTTAAATGCAGATTCTGATCCAGCATCTTGTGGCAGAACCATGACTCTGGATTTCTAACAAGCTCTAGGTGACGTGGATGCTGCTGGCCTGTGGACCACTTCTGAGTAGCACCAGGATGGCAGGGATACTAAATATCCCTTTGTTAGAATCTGTCAGTATTTAAAAGCCACGGGGTCACAATATCTAGTATTCAGAAATCACAGCTATTCCCTCACTTCTTTCGTTATATGATGAGATAGACATCTTTGGGCCTTTGCTCCACTGAAGGTCTAGAAAAAAAAGAACGCTTACATCAATCAAAAAGTAATAGAGAATGGAGGTAACAACCATTAGGCATCTATTTTGACTTAAAATATGATCCTTGTTCAAAATGAATATCAAATATTTGCTCTTAAAGAAGTATAGGTCAACAATGAAAAGCCCACTAGGTCATAAACTAGTAGAACCAGTTACCAGTCCTGCCACCGGGGTCACCCTGGACACCCAGGAAGCCTCTGTAGCCCCAGTGGGAGTGGTATGAGGTCCCTTTACATTCTGAAAGATCGCGACTGTAAGGTGGGGAGAATTTTTATTACTTTTAAAACCATACATACATCTTGGATATGCTCTTTTGTAGGTATATTTCATAATGCCAAAGTTTATTTATTTATTTATTGCAAACAGGGGAGGGGCAGAGGGAGAGGGAGAGAGACAGGATCTTAAGTAGGCTCCATACCCAGCACTGAGCCCAACGCAGAGCTCGATCTCACAACCGTGAGACCGTGACCTGAACCGAAAATCAAGCAAGCATCAGATGCTTAACCAACTGAGGCGCCCCATTAGTAATCATTTAAAAGGTTAAATGGTGTCAGGAAGTTAGAGATCGATGTTCTTTTTTAGGCTAATTTAGTTACAGAGAAGGGGTAGCATGAATGGGTAAAGCCCTGGAGATTTTGAGGCCAGTAAAAGTATTCCGTGTGATATTCCAACAGTTAGATAAATGACACTATGCCTTTGTAAGAATCCATAGAACAAAGAGTGAACTTTAATGTATGCAAATTTAAAAAATCTAAATGATTAATTAAAAAAATTTGATGATGATTTAAAAATTCTAAATGGAGGCCAGGGGATCCCGGTAAGGAATGCAGACCAGAGAAGGGAATATAACTATATTACGAAGGTATGAGACAGTTACAATGAAGGAGGGAGGGGAGAAAAGGTGGTGACCTAAGTAACTTTAGGGATGAATAGAATCTGTAACATTAAAAGCAAAAGGGCCTAGCAGGGGCTCTGCGCTCTGGTTGATGAAGTCATTTCCCGCAGAGGTCCAGGGTAGTATGTCTGCTGCTGCTGTACACAGGCACTGACATTGAACAGTTAAGGGGATGGCCAGTGTGGAGATCCAGGTTCCTCACTCCTGGGAGTGGGAATTTACACATAACCTAAGGAAGGAGGCTAGAATGATCCATGTGGTAACAGACTAAAATTTGCCAGGAGTAACTCCTGCTCAGCTTACTAGACAGATGGTTATATATTGCCATGTATATATACACAGGTTAGGGTTCACACATACGTTTCTTTGCTCTGTCATCTGGAAAGGCCTAAAAGTAATGACCCCATTAGCAACAAGCACACTTAAAGCCCAGATATTGGTTTCTAAGACCATTCCCTGTAAAAGGAAGCAGAGTTCCTTGAAGAAAGAGCGGAAGGAAGGATTAGAGAGGGAAGTATAGAAGATGAGCCTGGAGCCTCTCACAGTGCCAGGCAGTGCTGACCCAAAACAAACAAAATACTCTCCCCCCGCACCCCCCTCCACATGAGAATAGGCCAAAGAGACAGAGGAGCTAACCAAAACAGCTTCCAAAGGCCAAAACTGGAACAATGTGAGCCACAACATAAATAAAGTAGTTCTGAATTGTAACTCAAAGTATAAAATAAATAGCCATACTGACATGAATACTTGGTTAAATTAATAAATGGGGGAGAAGAGGTAAATTACTCGTGCAGAAGAATGCCAAGTAACTGATGTAGATGCTCTGCTCTCGAGGAGGGAGGACGTAACTGCCCACTCCTTGCGTGTAATACCACGGTCCCGGAGGCCATATAGCCGTCCACCAGAAGCTATACCAAGTTTCTGATGGTCCGAGAGCCACAAATTTCAGTGGCTACGGCCAGGCTGCAAAGACCTGGCTTATCTACTACGAACGTGGGTGCCGAGAAGAGTATACTTGTAAATCCAGCACCCAGCATCTCAGCATGTTTTACGATGATGTCAGGTTTCAGTATTTTCAGCAGAGTTCTTTTGAAATAAATCCTTAAATAATCTTGCGAACACGGAAAGGAAAATGAGCAGCAGTTTTATTTTCTGGAACGTGTATCATTAACCAACAGGTGTGGTTATATTTGTTAGGCTTTATGATTCTTCTATAAAAGACTGGGGGTGTGAGGACTCAGAGGTGTTCCTTTAAGAGCATATCCCCAGGTGTTTTACTAAAATGGACAGAATGGAAAAAAAAAAAAAGAAAGAAAAAAAGAAAAAAAAACATGAGGCAAAGAAATAAAGTAGCGAAGGGGAAATGAAATTCCAACCTCTCAAAATACAGGTAACCATTCGGTTAATGTTAGGATTTTTGTCTCTTACATTATCAGTTCAGGAAAAGAACATTTTAAAAATTACTCTCGTCTCACTAAGTATGTATCCTCAAACTCCTTGATATGAAGAAGTGTAACTCCATCACGCTCATTGCAAACATGCATTCTTTTGAAATATTCTGTCTCATTTAAGGAGTAAACTTTGCTGAGCTAAAGGGTTTGTGGTAAAAACTAACGAGGAATCATGGAAAATGTTTTCAGATGCAGCAGCTGGCAATTTCTTTCCTATTCAGGTTTCAAGCACAGTTGGAGCTGCCTGCAGCCATGAGCTTGGTTTGTGCAGTGCTCTGAATGGGGAACAGTGCTTGTGGTGTTTTCCCTGCCTCCACCCCTACAACCCAGGAATGTCATCTGGATTTGGGATAAAGACTTATCACTTCTAAACAAAACCATCTACCCTTCAAGGTGGGAGTGTTATAAAATATTCATACCTCCTGCAAATGCAACTGGAAATGACCAAGGATCCAGTTATGAAATGCCCTGGGCAATACACAGTGCTTTGGGGGTACTTAAAATAGGCACCTTTAAACTCATTTTTAAGACTCATTCATCATGAGTTTTTACTCACTTAAAAGATTTAATGGCACCTATTCTGTTCCAGGTACTGTTTTAAGTGCTGGAGGAAAAAAAACCAAACCCAGATATATATGTCCTCACGGAGGTAAGAATACATGTGTATAAGCACCTATCGCTTCATCTCATATTTTTAGATGTTGACTAGTGTTTCATTAAATGAGTAATCATAATGGATTCATTTGTCTCCCACTGATGGGTATGCAGGTTTTTTCCTACTTGTTTTTCTTACACACATTGCTACGATGCATCTTGTGTGTATATGTTGGTGCACGTGTGGAACTAAGCATACCAGCTAAATTTCTAGAAGTGGAACTGTTTGGCCAAAGGATTTGTGCCTTTTAGTTATTGATACATAACTCCTGACAGCCCTCTGAAAGACACCGCTTTGGTTTATACTACCACCGAGACGAGTTGAGAATCCCTCACCACAGGTGTATTGAAAAGACAGAGAGCGGGCCACAGAGGACCAGAGCTGTACCGGACCAGGAAGATTATCTGATCCCACCCCCTCAGCAAATAGAACTCCTATTTCTGGGGGAGCAGCCGCCTTGTTTATTTCAAGGTTGCCAGGTGACAAATGCGTCCCCAGCTCAAATTTACAAGTTCCAGATGAAGGTGGTTTGTCTTTCAACACAAGCCATCTTTCACCAGGTTGATCGTGAGACTTCCAAGGGCACCACTGTGCTTAACACTTCTGTGCTCAGGGCGTTCCTGGGCACTGTGGAGCCCCAGAATAAGCACATTTTCCTTTCATTATTAGCAGATATGCTTCGTTTCTTAAACTGAGATATCTCTCCTTCTTATGAATCTATTTCATTCTTTCAGGAAGGTTAACAGTGGGGACATTTCAGCTAGGATATTTGAAGTCTTCAGCTAAGACCCTGTATTTTGGTGAATTGATTCACAGAAAGAAAAAAATCTCTGTACAAGACATTATTCTCTTAAGGCAGCTGTCTAATAAAATTACTACTAGTAGCTGGCAAAATAGACAATACTAATATTCTTATGTACTACTTCTGGAACACTTGACAAATAAAAATATTCCCTTAAGCTAATCAAAAAATGGACTCACTTTGCTTTGGAGCAGGACCGTGCCTTCAGTTTTCTGACTTAGACTTAAGTGGAGGACGTGGAGTCCATGGATTTTTCTTAGTAGAGTAAATGTTTATTCACAAGTCAGGAAATCGAGCTCTTGTATTTTGGAGGCTCGGTAAACTGACAGATGCTCTGTATCCAATTACTTTTCTAGACGTGCTAGCTTTCCGTGGGAGCTATTTCAAGGCCAGAATTCTACAAGCAGGTAGAACGCTGGTGGGTTTGCTGGAAACTAATGTCGCTGCCCCCTCGCTCCCTTCTACCTGCCCTGCCACCTCGGCCTCAGCTCCCCTTCAGTCCCTGCATACTACAGGATCATGAGGTCCTCTCTCTGACATTCCAGGGGCCACCTCTCAACCCATTTCACTCTCTCTGTTTTCTTCCTGCCTCCTCTTCCCCCCTTGCACTCTCCACGCCCTGTGCTCCCACCACCGGTGTCCTCGCTCCTAAAATCCACTCTGGCCCCCTCCCTCTACTTTCTGGGTCTGCTGCCTTAAACTCCTCCCTCCGTGTGTGACCTGGTCTCCAATCACCAGTCACCCTCACACTTTTCCATTGATGGAAACACATGTGCAACTTTCTTGATCTCTACATGTCAGTGACCTACAATTCTGAGTTTCCAAACCACTGTTTCCATTTCACAGTGCTGGCACAAGCCTGCCTTTACAGTGGGCATAAATGCTCCCCCTTGAAACGGTGTATTTCCAGCAGTCCATTTTGATAGAGAGTGTTAAAGAACATCCATTACATTTTAATTACCTTGAATGAACATCTAAATGAAGGCACAAAGTAATGAATCTAAAGTCTTAAATTTAAAACACACTGGGAAGAAAGGAAAAAGAAAAAGGCAGATTTAAACTCTCTTCAACAGAAAAAAGTCAATATGTTTTTTAAATGTTTATTTAGAGAGAGAGAGAGAGAGAGAGCACGTGCATGTACATGAGTGGGGGCAGGGCAGAGAGAGAGGGAGACACAGAATCTAAAGCAGGCTCCAGGCTCCGAGCTGTTAGTACAGAGCCTGACACAGGGCTTAAACTCACAAACCGTGAGATCATGACCTGAGCTGAAGTCAGAAGCTCAACCGACTGAGCCACCCAGGCGCCCCCCCCCCAAGTCACTTTTTGAGAATCAAAGAGTAAGATCTTCCCAATATTCAAGTTCCTTTCTTATCAAAAGCTAAAAGCTTAAAATGGCACAATGACTGGTGTGGGCATTTCTCAAGAAGTAGAAATTGTACCCAAGACATATTGCAATGAGAGTGGTACCTAAAAAACTTAAGTAAACATATCATGCACTCACAAATGGTGCAGCCACTATGGAAAACAGTCTGGTGGTTCCTCAAAAAATTGAAAATAGAACTACCATATGATCCAGCAATCCATCTTCTGGTATCCATCCAAAAGAATCAAAATACCTCTCCAAGAGGTGTCTGTACTTCTATGTTCACTACACCATTCTTTACAATTGCCAAGACCTGGAAACAGCCTAGATGTCCGCCGATGGATAAATGGAGAAGGCAAAGGTGGTCTAGGTGCAATGGAATATCATCCAGCTGTTAAAACGAAGGAAATCCTGCCCTATGCGACCTGGATGAGCCTCGAAGAGGTCATGCTAAGTGAGATATGCCGGTCACACAAGGACAAATACTGCATGATTGCACTTACACAAAAAAATCTAAAATGGTCAAACTCATAGAAGCGGAGAGGAAAATGGTGGTTGCCAGGGGCGGGGTAGAGGGGAGGTAGGGAGTTGCTGTTGAGCAGGTGTTAAGTTTCAGTTTCGGAAAACACGTAAGTTCTAGAGATCCGCTGTACCATACCATACCTCTGAGTTAACAGTACCGCGGATTTTGTGTTAAATGTTCTTACAGCAATTTTTTTTTAGAGAGCTGACATTCGCCAGATTTCTTTGGCTACTGTTGATGTTCAGCCTAACAAATGTCAATGTTTGCTATTTCCACGACAAACAGTGTGTGATAGGACGAGCGTGTGTGCGTATAAACAAGCACACGCATACAAATGCATGGCCTGGCCCGGAGCTGCGTGGATGGCGGCAAGGAAACAGGGAAGCGCTGACTCACACGGGAGCAGGCGAGCCAACGGCAGCCCCTTTCCCAGTCCTCAGTCCCAACATGGACCAGGCAAGGTTAAGGGAGCCAGGGACACTGGAGGCGTGTCCCCTCCACTGCAGCTTGGCCATCTGAGCGCCTCGTTTGACAATCAGCTTCAGCAGAGTAACCCCCATGACCTCTTGGCCTCTCATCTTTCCCACCCCAATCCTCAACTGCTTCCTCTACCCTACCCCAGGAAAAAAAAATTACTATAAAACTGTAGCTAACCACTGATGTTTAAAACACAGGTACAGTGTCCAACACTCCATTTATGTAAACAGATGAGCCTCTGCCGATTGAATGTAGCTAGAGAGACAGATACCAGATCTGCATCAATACACGAAAAAGGTAGGAAGGAATTTGAATAATTAAAATGATTATATCAATGCTCTATAAAAATAGAAAACAAGATACTAATAGATATTATTCCTAGTATAAAATGAAGTAATAACAAGTTTTTTCTCTAATAATAACCACCTTTACAAAGCAAAACACTCGAAAGAGCCATTAACAGGTTCATAACACTCATAGAGTGTGCTTATAAGGCAGTATCTGAATCTAATTACTAAGGGACAGTCACCACTGTTTTACTAAGGGACAGTCACCACTGTTTTCCATTCTAACATTTTGCTTCTTGGCTCATCCATCACTGCTTCATAAAGATCCCCATCTTCTATTTCTCACCAATTTACCATTTCATTTGAAAGATTCTGCTGATGCACCAAAAGATGAAAATTATTGCTGTGAGCAATTCAGATTTTTGCTTAAAGATGTGGTTTTTAAGAGCAACATATTTCTGAAATCACTTTCCAGTAGTGAAATACTCATATAACCAAGTTAACAATTTACTCTAAAACTGCCATCCTATTATTTCAAAGGAAGACTCCTTTTTTCATAGCCTCAGGCCTGACCTGGACTAAATTTAAACGTTAGCAGATTAGCCTGCAGACAGGTGGCTGCTGCTTTTGACCTGGAGCCTGACGACCTAGTCTGTTCAGTTTGTAAAGATTCATCAAGCTGTAATCTCACGATATGTTTACTTTGTGAGAAAAAGAAAAGAAAAGAAAAGAAAAGAAATAACAGGCTCAAAATGGAGTCACTTGTGCTCAGCCCTATGTCAGCAAATCAGGACTTAACCCCTAACCTAACTGCAGTTTCAACCTCTCCCCAAAGTGGCAAATTAAATCAGTCTGGAATTTCCCGGTCAACAGTAGGAAGGTGATCTGTGTGATAAAGCCCAGCGCCTCCCCACACAGTCAGGTAACCCTGCCTGAAATAATGCTTTCTTTTGTTTCTGACATCCCTGTCCCTGTTCCTTCTGTCTGTGAAAGCCTTCCACTTTGCACAGCTCCTTGGAGCTCCTTTTTATCTGCTCAGTGGGATGCTGTCCTATCATGTCCCCTCCCCCCCTTTTTTATTTGAGATAGGAAGAGAGTGTGAGTGGAGGTGGCAGAGAGGGACAAAGGGAGAGAAATGATCTTAAGAAGACTCCAT
Organism: Paguma larvata; assembly: GCA_030068075.1. NCBI lineage: Eukaryota > Metazoa > Chordata > Mammalia > Carnivora > Viverridae > Paguma > Paguma larvata. The sequence continues at coordinate 19,465,247 of CM057843.1, forward strand.
GCTTAGCACGAGCCTGACACGGAGCTCGATCCCATGAACCATGAGATCATGACCTGCGCCAAAATCAAGAGTCGGACACCCAACGGACTGAACCACCCAGGTGCCCATATTAATGAATCTTTGAATAAAACCAATTAAATCCTCAAATTTACCTCAAATGTGTGTCTTCGAAGAAGTTGAGTTGTTTTTGAACAGATTTGGTGGTGGCGATGGGATCCCAAGCAAACCGCTAACGGTATCTGGAGACCATGAGAAACACAGGCAGGGAACCCACGACCTCCTTCTGAGTTTCTCTCCTCCCTTTCTGCAGACTGCGGATAAACTCCTCTCAGTTTTCAGCTCTGATCTCTGCATCCAGCTCCTGATCTAACTGGCTTTCCATTTGGCTAGAGATGGCAGGTTCTCTTCAGAGCCCAACCTGAGCTCGCAGACAGTTTTGCCTGGAGCCCACTGCCTTTCGGACTGCAGCTCCCCAGTTTCTGAGTGGAAACCCCCAGCCCATAACTCTGTCCCAACGCCCACGTGAGGTCTGTCAGCAGCAGTGTGCAGTGCCCCATCTCCGTGGAGCCTCCGGTTGTCACCAGCCAGCTCAGGCCTTTCCCCAGTCCAAGGTTCCTGGGGTATTGGTGGTGGTGCACACAGCCCGCCCTCTTGGCCAGGACGTGGTAATATCTCTTGATAACTGCTGGTATATTACATGACATATGTTTGTGTAGATCAAGGCTAATTGCTCATGGGAATCTCAGAAATAAGAAAAGCCACAGAAATTTATGGGCATGGATCAAGCATTTAAAAGCTATGTTAGGGTCCTCCCCACCTGACCCAAAGACTCCCAAGTTCGGGTAAGTTGGTCCCAGAACAGGTTAGATTGACACTAGGTCATGTCGAGGCAGCTTTTAGACAACAGGCCTGAGCAATGGAAACCTGAGTAAGCCAAAAGAACCCCCAGCGACCACCACGCTTAGTGCAAACAGGCTCACTAAGTGACCCGCCTCAAAACAACCATAGGCTCTAACACCAACTACAACCAGGCACAGTTCCTAAGATTGCCAGAAAAGGGAAAATTCCATCCGTTCTCATACTCCCTCACTCTGCCCTATAACTGGGACCCCTCACCACTGCCTCTGACAGACCTTCTCTCCTCTGCTGTCTTTCCTGTCACTCCCTGGCGATGTATTCAGTAAACTTCTATGTCTTTTGTTCGGCCTCCGGTGAATCCTTCCACCTCCTGGGCCACTGGATCCCATCCGATCAGGTCGCCCCACATTTTGGGGCTCCCATCTGACAGGGAGAGACTACATTTGGTGGCCCTGTATGCAGAGACTTTGTGTCTAATGTAGTGTCTCTCCCAATAGATGAGGGCCCCCAAATGTGGGAAACCGATGGGGTGGAAGCCAGTGGGGTGGGCAGTGAAAGTATTTACTCAAGGTAGAACAGAGGAGATAGAAGCTTACTGAATACACCACAAGGGAGCGGCAGGCAGGATAGCAAAGGAGAGACTGTCTGCAGTGAGGCAGTGGGTGGGCTTGTATTTAAACGGAAAAGGTGAGGGAGGCGTGGGGGATGTATGGAATTTAACTGTGCCTGGTTGTAAGTAGCCCATTGGTTAGTTAGGGCCTATGGATGTTCTGAGGTGGGTCACCTCATAGGCCTGTCTGTATTCAACCAGGTGGTCGCTGTGGGTGCTTTCTATGTTTCACTGCTCAAGCCTGTTGCCTAAAAACAGCCTTTACACCTTACTTTACAAATCCAGGCCATGGTCACGGATATTTGGGAGTGACCCTAGATCTTGCGAAAGTAATGCCTTCTGCACCCTCCTTGAGGACACCTCTTGGGTCCATGGGTGGTTTAAGATGTTAGAAGTGTTTGCTATTTGTTCCAGCTGAAAGTCAACATGATGTTTACAAGAATTTTTAGGTAGCGCTATGGTGGAGGCTGGCCACGCTGGGGGTGGATATTCAGAGCCTGATAAGACTTTGTTTAGGGCCTCCTCCCCTGAGCTTAGTGGACCCGGGGAGAGAGAAAAGCATCCGACATAGGTGAATGGATGTGCCAGTCCTCTGATACCCTTTCACGACAACCCAGCTCTTTGAGGAATTAAAAACAGCTGTTCTGGTACAAATCTAGCTTTACCAGAGGTATGGCTCCAGAGAGAATTCAAACCCCACCAATCCTTTCTACCAATCCTAAAACCTCCCCCATTTATCTCAAAAGCCTCTCCCTGTGCCTTGAGATGTAAATATTCTACTTAGTCTTCAGGAATTCTTATCTAGGTCATTTCTTTAAATTTTTTTGATGTTTATTTTTGACGGGGAGAGAGAGAGACAGAGTCTGAACAGAGAAAGGGCAGAAAGACAGGGAGACACAGAATCTGAAGCAGTCTCCAGGCTCAGAGATGTTTTACTATTATGTTAACTGGATACGTTAAATCACACTGGAAGCATTATCAAGTGAGAAGTAATACTAAGCCTTCTTTATGTTGTATTTGTCTAGGTAAATATTATAACTGTTCCCGAAACTGCACGAAATTCTTAAAGCCTGATATTTCCTGGTATAATGTTATTACCGTAATTCCAGTTATCATTTTAAAATATTGTATCACAGAAATAACCAAATTTCCTTGTCCATTTTATTATAATTATAATAAACTCTCCACAGACCTTTAACAATGGACGTTCTTAAGTCTGTCATTTACAGAGAGTTGTTACTTTACCTCGATCCTTTACAAAAGTGTTTCGGCAAAAGTGCTGCATCTTTGAGAAGACCCATGAAAAGGACTCTAGAATATAGGTTTCTTTTTTTTTTAATTTTTTAAAATGTTTATTTATTTTTGAGACAGAGAGAGACAGAGCATGAGTGGGGGAGGGGCAGAGAGAGAGGGAGACACAGAATCCGAAGCAGGCTCCAGGCTCTGAGCTGTCAGCACAGAGCCGACGAGGGGCTCGAACTCACAGACTGTGAGATGATGACCTGAGCCGAAGTCGGACACTCAACCGACTGAGCCACCCAGGCGCCCCGAGAACACACGTTTCTAATAACTTTAAGATCATTAAACTGAACTGGGTAAGAATTCCCAGAACTAGTGGAAAAACTGGATTCAGGCAGAGCAAGAATTCACAACATGGGACCGAATGAGCTGATGGGGATGGCCATAGTCTTTACAAGATGCCTCCACGTTGGCCTGGATCCTGAAATCTGGTTTCGGCCAATACCTGACTATGCCTCACTCATGTCTCCAGTCATCTCTCACCCTTCTGGTTTGGAATCACTGAGAACAAAGACTGACCTTAAATCTGCTCAGAAGGGACTATACCAGCTCCTCCTCACTATCCACATGACAGCCAAACCTCAGAAGCCTGGACCTTGGATACACATCTCACAGCTGAAAAAGTCTCCTCCTGCCTTGTGGTTCTTTCCAAATGCTAGAGACCTCGAAACCCAACTGACCATGAAGAGAAAGAAGTAGTAGACATCGATGTAGACTGTTTCCACTCGAGGTGCCAGATCGAGACTTCACACTTTAACTAAACATGAAACTCTGTCTTTTCTTTCTCTCCTTTACTCTGCAATGGCCCGGAAAGATAACACCATCACTCATAACTCCCAGGTCATTGTGAGGTAACCTTTCAGACTGCTGGATTTGTCATCAAAACTCTCATCTACCCATGATGCTAGGGAAACCCGGGTCCCTTTCCCTGTCTCCAGCCAACAACCCAAATTTGGGGAATTCTGCATCCAGGATGTATGCAAACAAAGGGGCACAAGGCGAGGGGTAAGAATAAAATTGCATGTTTGCTTTACGGACCTTTAAAATTGTACTGACCTCCACGGCCGTCACCTTTCCAGTCCTGAGCCACAGATTCAAGTAGGAATTACCAGGAAGCATTCATGATTCGGGCTTTGCTTCCTTGGAGAGGGCCCTATTTCCCCGGTTTGGAATAAATATAAGTGAAGTTATAATCAGGAACTTCTCCTCAACTCTTGAAAATATTGCAGAATCTGTTGCTAAAGCAATACTGCCCAACAAAAATCCTTAGACTCTCTGGCCAAGGTTGCTCTGGACAATGGCTAGCCTTGATTATCTCTTAGCTGAGCAGGGAGGTTCTGCGGCCTACAGTACATGCTGCACCTAGAATAACACTTCTGGAGAAGTTGAAACTCAATTATGTAAGATCACCAAGCAAGTCACTTGGCTTAAAAAGGTGACTCCTTCAGTGGCCTCTCTTATTTATTTGATGTTGATTGGTTTGGGTCTTGGGAACTATGGCTCTAGAGTACAACTACAGATGTTGGGAATTATCCTGTTTATAATAGTCATAGTAATCTCCCTGGTACTCTGTATTCTCTCAAAGGCTTTACATGCATTTTGCAACTTCTAACCACCAAGCAAATAATCTCCCTAGCACTGGAATATCAGGAAAAAAAAAATGAAGAAAATGACCAACCAAAAAATTGTGAGTCTTAAGTCATGACCTGTGAATACCACAGAGATTCAGCAAAAGCAAAACAAAATAAAAACACAAAAAGAAGACATCATGACCCATGAATGTCACCCAGAGCATCAAAAGCTATGAGAACTATAGAAGAGTAGCTGAAAACAGTGCTAATGCCTTAAATTTTGATCACATTTTTCAGTTAGGCTGAGAGTCTGGTCCAAAAGTGGGGAGTTGTAGGAAAGAAAGAGAGAAAGAAAGAGGGAAGGAAGGAAGGAAGGAAGGAAGGAAGGAAGGAAGGAAGGAAGGAAGGAAGGAAGGAAGGGAGGAAGGAAAGAAGGAAAGGAGGGAGGGAGGAAGGGACTGAGGGAAGGAGGGGAGGAAAGGAAGGAAGGAAGGAAGGAAGGAGGGAAGGAGTGGAGGAAGGAAGGAAGGAAGGAAGGAGGGAAGGAAGGAAGGAAGGAAGGAAGGAAGGAAGGAAGAAAGGAAGGAAGGAAGGAAGGAAGGAAGGACAGGCCCAGAATGGAGTCACTTATGCTAAGCTATAGGTTAGCAAAGCAGGACTTAATACCTAACTGCAGTTTCAGCCTCTCCCAGAAGCAGAATTTTAACCCAATCAGTCTGGAATTTCCTGGTCAACACTAGGAAGGTGATCCTATGATAGAGCCCCACCCCTCCTCCATGGTAAGGTAACCCTGCCTGAAATAATGCTTTCTTTTGTTTATGACATCCTTGTCCCTGCTCCCGCCTGTCTACGTAAGCCTTCCACTTTGCGCAGCTCCTCGGAGCTCCTTCTACTTGCTCAGTCGGATGCTTCCCGATTGATGATTCCTTGATAAAGCCAGTTAGATCTTCAAATTTACTCAGTTGAATTTTGTTTTTCCGTAACTTATTTTGTATTTGTATTATGATTTTATACGTAGTTAAAACAATAAACATGCTATCTTAATGGATATCTCCAGGGACTTACCAACAGTCTGTTATAATGGTTATAACTATTGTAACGGTTGCTGCTTGGAACCAAGATGGGTAAGTTCAGGGACCCAACCTTATGCCCTGGAAGCATGGTTTTTAATTGTAGGGGCATGTCTAACAGCAATTCCCTTCCCCCCTCCAGCTTTATTGAGACACACTGTGTAAGTTTAAAGCATAGGATGTGCTGACTTGATACACTATGTGCCACACCGTGATCACCCACCACGGCATCAGCCAACACCTCCTCCATCTTGTCACATAACTACCATTTCCTCTTTGTGGTGAGAACACGTAACATTTATTCTATTTGCAACTTCCAAATATATAATTCAGTATTAATTATAATCACCACACTGTACACTAGATCTCCTGAATTTATTCCTCGTAAAACTGGAAGTTGTACTCTTTGACCAATATCCTTTCAATACTTATTAAACAGATGGGTTTTGCTCTCAGGTAGCTTGGGGTTAAGGCTGTGGCTAGACTCTGCAGAAAAAACACTGCCCTGTGACCACAACAATCCCCACGAGACTCTGCTCTCAGCAGTAACCAGCTGTGCCTGTCCATCTCTCGGGCCGTTCGAGTTCAGGGATGTCAACGCCAGCTGCCACAACCTGTTTACAAAGCCACACACCCACTGTCTCTCTGTCTAAATCCTCTTTCTTCCCCTCTCCCCCAGGACCTCTTTACTGGGCCCCTAGGCCCCATTTCGCCACTGGATCCTCCTTCCTGCCTTCAAACAAGCACACACACACCATATTGAAGAAGAAGAAGAAGAAAAAAAACTTATCTTGACTTTCTTGGTCTTTGAATGGTTTCTCCCCTTTTACTTGGATTCTGCATCGGTCAGTCTCCTTTGCCCCTTCTTAATACCAGTTTGGGTTTGGGTATCTAGAAAGTTCTAGGGAAAGTGATCTCTGGGGATGGCTGGGGCACATGTTTTAAGCCACCTGGATCAATGTTTTTTTACTGTTGATGTACAGCTGAAAGATTTTTTAAAAACCATGTGACCCTTACTCATTTTTATGTTGACATCCAAAATCCTTCATTATCAGTTTTAGCTGCAAAAGAAGTAATCCTGTGCATGTAACTCTTGACATTTTTAAATAAAACTGTCAATTCATTCTTTTACATGTATACAATAAACTCCAAATACTATGGCAATTGGTTCCCAACATCTAAAATACACCTGAACGAGCTGTTTTATAACAGGGTGAATTTCCCACTGTTCTTTCTTTATTACTCAAAAATTGGATTTCTATTCTATTTCTTTCTCAGAGTCTGATCATAATGTAATGTTCCTTTTGCTTTTATTCAGCAAGCTATTTTTTCTCAGGGCAATCAAAAATGTCTATTATTTCAGATTAACTTATTTCTTGTGACCATAAGGTTCTACATGTTAGCTTTTTCCTCATGAAGCTATTACTATAATTATTACTAGTATAAATTTGATAAAAAGTCTAAATATAGGACAGATTTTGATTAAAAAAAATGCCCAAACATGAATAGTAAAATTGTACTGGAAAGGCATTTTTAAATGAGGTAAATGGGGCCACTTTTATATTCTAGTTATTAGTTCATAAATCCATGAATAAATATTACTCATTTTGAGAGATTTTCAGAAATAGGATTATTTCTATTGTTATATTTTCTTTCTATAAATGTGAGTGCAGAGACCTCATTCATATAAATAAATAGAAGCAAGAGAAGGAATTTTATCACAGAAATTAATGTTTTATTATTATGCACACAAGTTGTATGCCAGAACCACATAGTGGTCTCTGATAAAACTATTCTTAATAATCAGCTGGTAAGGCAGGTAGGGTTTTTCTTTAATTTTGTTGGGAACAAAGATTTGGAAGTCACGTGTCTTGCTAATGGACTCGTTTCCCAGTTAGAGTCATTCATGCTTTCAATTCAGGGGGATTTTATCAAAGGGTTCACCTGTCTAGCAAATGACTACTAACTATACTTGCTATTCTTTTACTAAGAGACATGTTATTTCACCGATACACCCAAAAAGGTGTGGAAAATAAAAGTATTGCCAATGTCAATAAAGCATTACCAATATACCTTTACGAAATAAAATGTGTGTCCACACTTTACACATATTTCATAGAAGCCCTGGCACAGCAGGTTTGACCCCCGGGATTACACAAAACATGTCTGTCATATATTCATGTTGGCAAATGCGGCCCTCACTGTCAAACCTGCAGCCAGACAGACTTACTTGCTGTCCAGTGAAGCTTCTCTTCACTTTTCAATCCAAATGCATGGCAATAGTGTCACCTCTGACACCCAGGTGTCTGCTTGAGGGGACACCAGGAGGCACTTTTCCCCTTAAGGGGAAATAAGGAATAAGTCCCCTTTGCTGTGTTCTCATGAATTTCTCCCTCTGGAAGAATGTTCTAAGAACAGTGGGGGCTTCAAATGGAAAATGTCCTACCACTCCATCTAGTAAGTCTGGGTTCAGAATACACCAGGGTGGTCTGATACTGGCTTTCTAAGTCATGCTCCACCCCAAACAAATCCATGCGTAAGACAGGAAAAGTCATAAAGCCTTAATTAAAGTAGTTTTTTCAATGGCAACATTTCCAAACTGTCCTTTTGGAGTGTGTCCCAGAGAATTTTATGGCCTGGGTCAATGCACCATAGAAATGGCTGGGACGGCTGAGACATGCCCCCTCATCTGGTAGAGCAAGAGGGGGGTGATTATGAAAAAGGGAATGAAAAGAACCAGCCTGAGGCCTCACCTGCAGACAGGTTCTCAGGTAGATCAGTTTTAGGCAAGAGTGAGTATGAAAAATGAATATATAGAAATTGATTGCCTTAAAACTATGTAAGCCTGTGTACCATTTTGGAAAAGGCTTCATTTACTCTCAAGGACGTGCGTAGCGAGTTTATAGACTGATAACATAGGCTAAATCAATTGCGGCATTCCCGACCCCTGGCCACAGACATGGGCATGTGACTTCAGCTTGTCCAAGACAGAGATGCTTTCTCTTTCCTCTGGACCTGAGTAGGGAAGTGCAGAGATCAGCGAGCTGCTGGCAGCATCTTGGAACCATAAGGAGAGCCAACCTTAGAGCAAACGACTCTCAGGGGAAAGCAGAAAGACCAATATGAGTCTTTGATAGTATCGCTTGTTTCATGTTCTTTGAATTGGAGTTTACTTTTAATAAAAACATACTAACTGATATACTTTAAGAAATTTCTTATACAAATAATCAATACCCACCAACTCCATTTCCGTATTACTTCTTTTCTGAAATCAGCTTCGGCTAAGGGGTACGGACATAAGATAACTGTGTGTCCACAGTCCCTTCTATAATGGTGTTTATTCCACTCTGACTCTATGGTCTAGGTCAACCATCCCTCATCTGAAACTGTGAAATCCACATCCTTTGAAAAGACAGAAACTTTGAGATAGATAGAGTTAAAAAGAAAATCCTAGGCCCAAGATGGAGTCACTTATGTTAGGCCAAGTCAGCAAATGAAGGCTTAATACCTAACCTAACTACAATTTCAACCTTCCCTAGAAATGCAATCTTAGCCCATCAGTCAGGAATTTTCTGGTCAGCACCACTGAGGTCATCTGTCACATGGGCCCTCTCCATCCTTCAAAGGATGATGAGGTAAACTGCATGATAAGACTCTCTGTCTTCTCCATAAGGGTGGGGGGGAGGGGACCTTGCCTGAAATAATCCTTTATGCTCTTTTGCTAATAACTTATTGCCCCATCCTGCTTCCTGTAAAAACCTTCCATTTTGTACAGTTCCTCAGAACTCCCCCCACTTGCTAGATAGGATGCTACCCAATTCACGAATCACTTAATAAAGCCAACTGGATCTTCAAATTTACTTCGTTGGATTTTGTTATTCAACCATAGATACATTTGTACCTTGGCAACAAGATTTGCCTTAAACTGACATAGAGATATTTATCTCTATTTTTCCCACTTTGTGTGAATACGTGCAGAGATTATTTTGCTGCAGAAACAAGTATTTGATTCCCTGGTGTTGCTGCCGACCCTGCCTGGGATGCTAGGCAACATAGGTCTACAACTCTGAACCCAAAATCTTTGGGGCCAGGTGTGTTTGGAGCACAGTGTTTTCATGACTTTAGGAAAGTTTTCCAGTGCACATGACATGTATTACCCTACTGGGAATATATATTACATATACACATATACAGTCCTTTGAGGATGCCAGGTGAAACCACCTGTAAAGCAGGAAGGACATTCAAAACTCCTCTCCATAACAATAGCGACCCAATACAGATGCCTTGGTGGTCAAGGAAATTTCTTTCATCAATATGGTATCAATCTACAGTGTCCCTGAAAGAGAAACTAATGTCCATATGACACTGCAATGGTGAATGCATGACATTATTTACTTGTCAAAACCCCTAGCCGATGCAACGCAAAAAGTGTAGTGTGAACACCGACCTCAGTTAGTATTAATATTATGTATTAATACTGGTTCCGCAATTGTAACCAATGTACCACACTAAGGCAAATAGGGGAAATTGTGGGGGTAGAGGGAGAGAGGCCTGAAGGCAACTCTAAACTTCCTGCTCAATTCTTCTGTTAATATAAAACTGCTTTAAAAATAAAGTCTATCAAGGGGTGCCTGAGTGGCTTGGTTGATTGAGTGTCCGACTTCGGCTCAGGTCATGATCTCATTGTTCATGAGTTCAAGCCCCACATCGGGCTCTGTGCTGACAACTCAGAGCCTGGAACCTGCTTCAGATTCTGTGTCTCCTTCTCTCTCTGCCCATCCCCTGCTCATGTCTGTCTTTCTCTCTCTCAAAAATAAATAATAATAAACATTAAAAATTAAAAAAAATAAAATCTATTATTTTTTAAAATGTTTTTTATTTTTGAGAGAGAAAGAGCAGGGGAGAGGCAGAGAGAGGGTGACAGAGAATCCAAAGCCGGCTCTGCGCTGACAGCAGACAGCCTGATGTGGGGCTTGAACTCACAGACCGTGAGATCATGACCTGGGCGGAAGTGAGACACTTAACCGACTGAGCCACCCAGACCCCCCCTGATATTTTTTAACTAAAAAAATTAATATTACTTTCTGTGACATATGCCTACTTTAAGAAATCAGTTAGAAACGGTACTGGCAGGCCCACAGTGAAAGAGAAATTTGGTGGGGGGAGGGGTGGAGATCTTTGTCCACCATTATCTAGGAAGCAGGAATCCCCTTCCCAAAGCCTGAGCACCGATGAGCATTGCCTCCCATCTGACAGGAGCTCTGGGTGTTGTTCGAGCTCATGGGACTCACTTTTGGGACAGTGTATGGGGAATAGACAGAGATATATGGACTAGGGGCTCTTCCGGTGGGACCTGGTGGATCTCCCAGAGAAAGGAGTGGAAGTTTCGAATGTGAAAAGCTGAAGGTGAAGAAGCAGGAAGCCCCACGGCAGGAGAGCCACCATAGGGGTGGGCAGGCGGAGTGAAGAAGGAGCGTTTTCCACCCCGTGTCATCCAATAGAGAGGGGCAGCGGGCCTTGTAAGGGGTTTCTAGCTCCAGCCTTTAGGTGAGGATGGCAGCCTGCGACAAAGCTAGCAGAAATACTCAGAACGTCACAGGCACATTCTGAAGGGGACACATGCAAAGAGGGGCAATGAAATAAGTCCCACAGTCTAGAGAATGCTGTCTTCCTAAAAGAGAAGCTAGAGAACCCAGTTAACCCCAGGATATACCAGTTCAAGGAACCGTTTCAGAACATGCTTGCTGAAGTCGGACACATCATTGTACTGGGCAGCACATTGGACCAGATAACCGGAAACACACCATCTAGCCTATCTGTGAGTCCTCCTTGTAAGCCCCCACCCGTTCTCTCGGAGTGTCTCCATAGCTCTGCCCAGACATGTAATCAGAAATCTCATCTGATCCCCAACTTCCACCCTCCGTCCCAGTCTGTGCTCCAGTCCAGGTCCACTTTGCCGACGTATTATTGCCTTCCTCACTTTCCTTTTCCTCTCTGGACCTCCAATGGCTTCTACTGCTTCCAGAGCCGAGGTCATGAGTTCTCCCAGGGCACTGAAGGTTGTAGCACGTTCAACAGATTCCCCTTTACCCAGACAAACTCTTAGGTCACTCTTCCTCCACAAAGGCCCTTTACTGAAAGAAAAGTACCCCCATTGAATATCTGTAAAAAGGGTCCACCCCCTTTTCCGTCCATTTACCACTGACTGATCTGAAATGGGTCCTTTGAAATTCCTCCCCAGCAGTCACTCAATCCCCCTGCAGTAATCTCCTAGCCCCTCTCAACTATTCTACCCTTTTAAAAACTGTTTTGTTCTAATCTAACATCTCTCCATGGTCACTGTACTTACCTGATTAGAGCTCTTTGAGCTTTTTTTTTTTTTTTTTAATGTTTATTTACTTTTGAGAGAGAGAGAGAGAGAATGTGAGTGGGGGAGGGATAGACAGAGAGGAAGACAGAATCCGAAGCAGGCTGCAGGCTCTGAGCTGTCAGCACAGAGCCTGAAGCCCGACTCAAAGCCATGAACCGTGAGATCATGACCCAGACCAACTGGGCCACCCAGACGCCCCTAGCTCTCTGAGCTTTTAAATATTATTTCCCAAGTGAGTCCTTGAACTGCATTCGCTTTTAGTGTGTGACCTCTACAGAAGCTCCAAATTTGGGGCCCGTGTATTTAACAGTTTGTATTATCAGAGCAGTCAGTAGGAAGGTTTAATTGACCCACTGTTTTCAGTAAGATCAGGGAGAGAAGGGATAATTTTCTTGGCATATACAAGGACCATTCAGCATGAACAATTTAACTGAAAGGGAAGAATAAATTTGGAGTGGAAACATGTCATTTTCTCTCATTCCTGGAACACAGAGAAGGAAGAAGGGCTAGTTCCGAGTTCAAAATTCAGAATGCCATTTTTCTTGATGTTGGTCTACTTTATGCTCCAAACTGATCACCTACATTTTTTGTTGTTGTTTGTTTTTGTCAAAGCACATGCACACAGACTAACATGAGGCTTCAGATTCCTGCACTACTATCTCTGTCTAAACACAAACCTAAGATTTCAAAGGGTGAGTCAATGCCTCTCTAGTTCTGGATTTTATTTGTTCTGATTGCCAAAAATAAGCTGGAAAAAATTACTACGAAACTTCGTTTAAGAGTCAAACCATTTCTCGGGCGGCTTGCTGTAAAAGAAGACATGGGGGATTACTCAAATCCACTCGTCCCCAGTGGAAAAGAGCTTTTCTGTTTAAATAGCCTGGTCTTTCACCAACTATCACACAAACTTTTCCAAGCGAGTAAACCCCATCTACCACGAATTCTGACAGTATTAAAGGAAGAGTTGCCAGTGGTATAAACTGACATAATCAAACATAAAATAATGTCTTCTGAAAGTTACCAGATATAGGTAAACGTGGTTGAGGTGTACAGGTGAGAACACGACAAAGTGATACAAAAATGCTGTAAATAGTAATTTTAACATAAGAAAATTTCTTGAATTCAGTCCCCTTACCCTGGCAAAGGTCCAAAATTTTGCTCCTGTGATAGAGTGCATTATTTCATAAAACTGTAGAATGCTGTCATGGGACCAGAGGAACACTTTGTTGTTGGTAAGTGGCAGTTTAAAAAACAAAAAAACCCTGTAGAAGATGAAGTTGGTGATCTGCATTAACACCAGATGAGCATCCTCATAGGCAGGAAGAGGACGTTAACGGATACAAGTTTTTTTGTCTACCCAGAATCTCTGTAGGCAACCAGCCTTCCCCCATTCCTGGTGCCCATGATTCAATGACCAACTCAGCTCCCACGATTCAGGAGTCCATCGTCCCCTTGGTCACAAGTAACCAGGGTAGGGACAGGGTTGCCAAATTTAGCAAATAAAAATCCAGGATGCCCACTCAAGTTTGAATTTCAGATAAAAAAAGATTAAGTATAAGCATACCTCAAATATTGCCCGGGATGTATTTATGCTTAAAAAGTGTTCTTTGTTTATCTGAAATTAAGATTTTAACTGGGAGCCCAATGTTTCCTCTGGCACCCCTACTTAAGGATGAAGATGTGACTTGAGCCAGACCAATCGACTGGTCCTGGGACATCCTGGGAATGACTCTTTTTCTTCTGAGCTCTCTAACTACGAGGACAATGAATGCCCAGAGCTTCTGCCAGCTGTATTTCCCAACACAGTAGGGGAGACTGGCTGGGTATGAAACCAATAGAGGGAAACGCACACGCAAAAAGTGGGAAAGGAGATATTCCAGGAGGCATCATTTGAATCCCCCAATTGAGCCATGCTTAAAGCCAAATTTACTCCCTGAAGTTTGCCAACACTATGGACTAATACATTGTTTGTTTGCATTAGTTTGATTTGCATTTCTACCATTTGACAACCAAGGGTCCCAAACGAATATGGGGTCAGCCCAGGGACTCCCAGGTATGGCAAGTTCTTGAACTGGAGGAGGCTTGGAGCTCCTTGTCTAGGGACTAGTTATGTTTTGGGTAGCAGGAAAAGTATGTGTTTTAGGCAGGCTTCTCCTGAGTTTTGTGGTCCTTTTATCCCTGGCTTTGCAGCCCTGCTCTGTCCTGACCTCCAGCTTGTGGACACCTGCTGACCTTGAGCTTCTGACTTGGCTTTGACTTGGTCTCCCGATGTCACCCTCTGCCTGAATACAAACCGTCTTTTCCACTTCCTTCAGAATCATCTTCCTGCTTTTTTCACTGTCTCTCCTTATTCTGGGTCATTGAGATTTTCATAAATCCACCATGGCCCATAACCAGATTCTATGAGGAATGTTAGTTGTGATTCAGGGAAAGAAAAATATTCTACAGATCCAAGTATGGAAAAAAAAAACTAATTGTCTTCCTAAATAGCTGAAGATAAAAGGAGAAATAGAAGCCACCCAATGTAAGTGTTCTCTTTTTAAGGGGAAGAATTTATGTAGACCTATTTGAATCCCAGCTCCACCCTTTCAAGCTGGGCAGCATTGAGCAAGTTACTGAACCTCTCTGGGCTCCAGGATCATAGAGCAGAAGTCAAGAAAAATAATTCTCTCTTTGCATAGTGAGAATTAGGGGAAATACTAGACATGAAGAGTCTGGTGTCACACAGTAAATGTTAGTTTGACTTCAATTTCATGGTGTGCTTCAGCCCTAATAGGTTTTCTTCATTTAAGTGATTATTCCTTACAAAATGTATATCTGAACAAGAACTCAGTACCCAGACTACCAGAATATGTAAAGAGTTCCTACATCCATTCAATAAGAAAAAGACAAATAACTCAATATTTAAAAAATAGGTAAAGATGTTAATGACAATTTCCCAAGAGGAGCTATCCAAGTGGCCAATAAACCCATGAAAATATACTCAACACCATCAGTCATCAAGGAAAATGCAAATTAAAACCACACAGACAAACATCTCACCACCTACCAGATAGCTAAAGTTGAGAAGGCTAACATTTCTAGTGTTGGTGAGGATGTGGAGAAACTGGGGCTCTCGTACCTTGCAAGTGGGAGCATAAAATGGTAAAGCCACTTTGAAAAGTGGTTTGACAGTTTATTCTAAAGTTAAACATACACCACCCAAGACTTAATAATTCTACTCTACGTATTTACCCAAATAAAATCACAAGTCCATACAAAGACTTTTACATATATGTTCATGGAACCTCTGTCAACAATAGTAAAAAAAAAAAAAAAAAAGGAAAAACAAAAACAAAACAAACAAAAAACCAACCAACTAGAAACGATCCAAATATACATCAACAGGAGAATGGATAAACACACTATTACATTTTTACCCAGTTAGATAAACCTCAAAAATATTAGGCTGAATTAAGAAGCCAGACACAAAAGGGTACAAACTGAAGATTCAATTTATATGAAGTCCCAGAGCAAACAGAACTAATTTATGTGAAAAAAATCAGAAAGTGGCCACATTTGTGGTTGGGATTGACTGGGAAGAGAGCAGGAAATATTCTGAGATGGTGAAAACGTTTTGTATCTTAATCTAAATGCTAGATACAAAGGTGAAATCCTATAGATCTGTATATACTTCAATTTTTAGAAAAGTTTAAATATTGGGACATGGAATCCAAAACTTACTTGTGTAATAGAATTAAAATACATTTCATCAACACTAAGACACGTTCTCCCACATCTGAACATTTCTGAAGTCAGGATGTGCCTTAAAATAAATGGGATGTCATAGTTTATTGGCAGCATATTCTCTTTCCTAGAAGTACATAAAATAATGGTACCTCCTAGATTCATCGAAAATTGGTAGCTTCTAATTTTTTTTATTTTGCAAAATTCCTGCTAAAGTCATAAAAATTCAACTTTTCTCACAGTATTCCTACTGTGGTAGTTTATCCATCTCCCGTTGGTAGTTCTCCAAGCACATACTTAGCGTACTCAGTACTCTAGGAGGGCCCCGACTTTATGTCCTATTACATAACATTCTTTAAATCCATGTCTTCAGGTGGTTTGAAGACGAAGTAAAATGGCAGCCCAGTTCCAGCCCCATGTGGTTCCAGCCCCATGTGGTTCCAGCCCCATGTGGTTCCACATCCAGAGCTTGGCCTTCAGCATCCACTACTAGGCGTAGCCGTGGCCCAGCCAACGTCCTCGTGAAGCCAATGGCAGGGTGAACATGAGCACAACTGTGGCTCAGTGGCTCAGCTATTCTTGTTGCCAGTCCCGCTCTGTCCTTGTCTGGTCCTAATGACTAGTCTCACAGAATGGAGAAGGGTGCCAAGTGAAACCTTTCTCTTCCCAAAATTAGTGTAAAAAAAAGACTACACTTTGGCTCACTTAGCATCTATTCCCAGCTTCATTATTCCCTGCCACCCTCCATGATAGAAAGCCAAATGCTGACTTTTCTAACCGCCCTTGTAACTTACAGGAGCCACGTGACACAGCTCTGGCCGATGAAACATATTTTGAAATCTGCTGGTGTGGGTGAGGGGAGAAGGGATCTGGGAAACCTTCTGATTTCTTGTTACTCTGCCTCCCAGTGATTTGTCTTGAACTTAGATGTGATGGTTGAAGCCTTGCAACCGTTAAACAGCAAGGATAGAGAACCTCATGCCCTTCACGAGAAAATAGACACAGCTTTGAAATTACAGTTACATTTTTTAGGCATGTTAATGATCTTGTGGCTATGTTTCCAGGAGTCCTTATCTTTTAAAGATCCATACTGAAATATTTATAGGTGAAACGCGATTCCAGAACTTGCTTGAAAATAGCTTAGTGGGGGCTGATGGGAGAGTGGATAGAGGTACAGATGCAACAAGACCAGCCATAAATGGATAATTGTCAAAGCTAGATATAGATGCATCTTCTCTCTACTGTTATGTATATTTTGAATTCTCCATAATAAATAGAGTAAAAGATCTGGCAGAAACTGCCTCCGTCATCAAGCTCGACATTATCAGTGGACTCCCCACAAGGTTAACATCACCAGTGATAAGTCGTGTTGATAGCACATACTCCCCCATCTGGTGCAATGAGAAGGGCACTCCGGCCCTGAGGTGTTCTTCCCCCAAACCTATACCCTCAGACTAAGTATGAGGAAGCATCAGACAAAAATCAAACTGAGAAACATTCTACAAAGACACCAGATCCTACACTTCAAAAAGTGTCAAGGTCATGAAAAATAAGCAAAGACAGAGAAACTGTCACAGCCAAAGAGGAGCCCGAGGAGACATGAGGGCATGAATGCAATGAGGTAGCCTGGATTGGATTCTGGAACCGGACAAGCACATTAGTGGGAAAACTGATGAAATTTCAACGACATCTGTAGTTCAATTAATCATAATGAACCCACACGAACAGCTTCCTCTCGACAAATGCACTAGTTATGGGGGATGTTCACATTAGGAGAGACTGGGTGAAGAATATAGGAGAACTCTTTCACTTTCTTTGCAATTTCCCAGTGAATCCAAAATAATTCCAAACCAAAAGTTTATTTTTTAAAAGTCTAAAAGGGAAGGATTTGGATTCCCCATGGTATTATTGAACGAATGGCAAACCTCCAGATTTTTTGTTGTGTGAGAAAAATAAAACATGTTTTTAAAAGTAAATGCCACTTAATTAGTCTGTTACTTGCAGCTGAATGAATTCGAACTGATGAAATGTGTTTATTGTTTGAGGCAATTAACTCCTAAAACCCTCAGCTGAGAACAATGCACTCTGCACCCTGCAGCAATGGGGCTGGTGCCTCCTGTGACCAACTGCAGACCCCACTCTCTGCCCCTAGTTCACACAGGGAGAGCTGGGAAGTGAGGGGAAGAGGTCTCCTTGGGAACCTGCCTAAAGCAGGCAATTAGCAAAACCCTTTAGGAAGTATCTGGACACTAGATCAACCAAAAAACAACAGCCTTCTTTTCCTCTCTATTCACCAACTATAAATAATTAGCAAACAAGATGGAAAACAAGTCTCATATCAAGTAGCAACAAAAACTACAAAATATCTAGGAATAAGTATTAAAATGTGTGTGTGTGTGTGTGTGTGTGTGTGTGTGTGTGTGTGTGTGTTAGACCAAGATGTATATGAATAAAAACACAAAGCTTTGCAGGACTCGAAAGCAGACCTGACTAGATGAAGGACACGTTATCACGTCCCCGGATATAAAGGTGCTATGTTGTAAAGATGTCAGTTCTTCCCAAATTAATCTATAAATTAAATATATTGCCAATCAAAGTTCTGATGTAAAACCTAAATCTCATCTACTATAAAAAAATTTACACAAAGTGGATCATATATCTTAAGGTACGACGTAAAACTGTAACACATTTACAAGATAATGGCAGAAAACAATCTTTGTGATCAAAGAGTTCTTGGACAGGACACCAAACACACAATCTCTCATGGAAAACTATAGGTAAACTGGACTTTATCAAAATTTAAAACTTTTGCTCTGGGAAAGGCATTGCTAAGAGAATGAGAGCGAAAACAAGCTGTGGGCTGGGGAAAAGTATTTGCAAATCACACATCTCACACACGGGACTAGCTACACAACAGCTGGGGCCTGGCACAGGATGGAAATACTGGACCCTTTACTGAAAATTATTAAGCATTTCAAGACTATGAGTGTAGACTATCACATGAAGTGGGGGGCCCTTCTGAGCATGGGGTCTGTGTGGCTACAACAGTCACACTCCCAGCAACAAACCTGTGTTCAGAATACATGAAGAACTCTCAAAACTCAATAGTTAAGGAAACAAATAACACATTTTAAAAATGGGCTAAAGATTTGAACAGTCACTTCACCAATGAGAATAGGATGGCCAACAAGCATGTGAAGAGATGTTCACCATCGTTGACCATGAGGGAAACAGGCTAGAGCCGCGATGAGGTAACACTATGCACTGGTCAGAACGACTACAGTTGAGAGAGCTGATACCACCAAGTGCTGGGGAGGACATGGAGGAGCTGAAGCTCTCAGGCATCGCTGGCGGCATGTTTGAGAAAACAGATAAAACTTTAGGGACAGACGATTAATGGATTGGAGGAAGGTGTGACAACCAAGGGGTGGCAGGAGGGAGTTCTGGGGCGATGAAACCATTCCGTATTCTGATTTTGATGGTACCAACACAAATCTACGTGTGTGTCAAACTCAGAGAACTATGCATCCCCTTGAAAGCCAATTTTACTATATACTAACTCTTAATTCCAGTGTAATTTTGAAATAAAACTTGACAAGCTATGCTAAAGGTCAGCCAGAAGAGACAAAGTATGAGAATAACAGAAACATTTTGAAGTAGAACAAGGTAAAGATTTGATCTATCGGCTTTGAAAATATCCTATGAGACTATCGTAACTGGAATGTCCTGTAAGATTACCATAGCTGGCTGGTACAGAGAAAGGGATGTGTAGGAAGATAAATAAATCAATGGAAGAATGAGAAGCAGGCATACATGCAAATTTAGTTTATGACATAAAGTTAACATTTTAGACCAACAGGAACAAGACGGACTGTTCAATAAAGGGTTGATAACGAATGAGTATCTATTTCTTTTAAAGTATGGTTACATCTCATTATGTATAAAAATAAATGTTAGGTGCATTAAAGAACTAATTGTATGAAACAAGAGTATAAAAGTCTGTGTGTGTGTTTACGAGAAGGTTTACTGAAGCATTGTTTGTACCAGCAAAGAGAAAGAGAAAGAAGAAACAGAAAGAAAGAAATGTCCATCAGAAGTTAAATAACATACATTCATACTATGGAATAGGCATATCAATGTATGTTCTGACATGAAAAGATTTTCTTCAGTGTAGAGCTAAATGTGCAGAATAATTTATTAAAAAGATCTTTGGGGGGACACCTAGGCGGCTCAGTCTGTTAAGTGTCTGGCTCTTGATATCAGCTCAGGTGGAGCGCTCACAGATGTGAGACCAAGCTCCACGTCAGGCCCCACACTGGGCATTGGGCCTGTTTAGGATTCTCTCTCGGCCTCTCTCTCTGCCTCTCTCCCCTGCTCCAGCATGTTCACGCGTGCTCTCTCTCTTTCTCTCTCTCTCTCTCTCTCTCTCTCAAAAAAATAAAAAATAAACATAAAAGATCTTTGAGTGTGCATATTAAAACCTCACACAACGTTGAGACATCTGGGTGGCTCAGTCAGTTGAGCATCTGACTCTTGATTTCCGCTCAGGTCATGATCTTATGGCTCATGAGATCGAGCCCTGTGTCATGCTCTTTGCTGACTGCAGAGAGCCTGGTTGGGATTCTCTCCCTCTGCCCCTCCCTCCCTCTCTCTCTCTCAAAACAAATAAATAAACTTTAAAATAAAACCTGCACACAAGCTGGTTTGGAGAGCCATGCTCTAAACTGCTAAAAGTGGAACATGGCAAAGAGAGGAGGGACAGCCTTCACTCTTTACTCTCTATACTTTATTTTATTTTATTTTATTTTATTTTTATTTTTGAGAGACATAGAGACAGAGCATGAGCAGGGGAAGGGCAGAGAGAGAGGGAGATATAGAATCTGAAGCAGGCTCCAGGCTCTGATGAGCCATCAGCACAGAGCCCGATGTGGGGCTCGAACTCACAGACGGGAGATCATGACCTGAGCTGAAGTTGGCCACTTAACCAACTGAGCCACCCAGGTGCCCCTATACTTTATTTTTAAAACCTATTCACTGCATATAACAAGGTACTAATTATTGTTAAAACTCTGACTTACTTCGGGACTATGTAACCAACACGAGGAGCCATGGGAGTCTGAAAGGCTGTCACAGGAGAAGGAACACTTGAGCCAAGTGCCTGCCAGACCCTCTTGGCCAGCATGGCTTTTTGTCCAGGCCAGGCCTGTCCCTTTCCACCCAGGGCCCTAGATTCCCAGTAAGAAGTAGTTGTCGAGGAATAAGAAGGCTCTTCTGGTCAAGACGCAGGGTTTGCGAGTTTAGAAATTTGTCTTTTCAAATACTTTTCAAAAGACAAATAAAAATGAGAAAAAGAGAAAGCCAAGGCACGGTTAAGCTGTGGAAAGAATGTCCTATCTTGTGCTCTTAAAAATGGCAGCCAGTCTAGTCAGTGTTACGAAGTGAGGTTAAGAGAATGAATTGCTAATAATTAGACCCACTGAAATCCCTTGATAAGCATTTCCTGTGAGATTTATAAAAGCAGGCCACTAAGGAATATCAGCTATAATAGCTTACACACACACATGTAATAGTTTACATGTATACACACATATGTAATGTTTTGTCATTTATAAAACCCTCTACATACAGCTTTGTATGTGATCCTTACAGCAGAACAGGTGCTACTATGACTCTGATGTTATAGGTAAGAAACTAGAGGGGCACCTGGGTGGCTCAGTGGCTTAAGTGTCCAACTCTTGATATCAGCTCAGGTCATGATCTCAGAGTTTGTGGGATCGAGCCCTGCATTGGGCTCTGCACTGACAGTGCAAAGTTTCCTTGGGATTCTCTCTCTTCCTCTCTCTCTGCCCCTCTCCCCCTCTCTCTCATAACAAATAAATAAAGAAACTATGGGGCACCTGGGTGGCTCAGTCGGTTAAGCGTCCGACTTTGGCTCAGGTCATGATCTCGAGGTCTGTGGATTCAAGTCCCGCGTCGGGCTCTGTGCTGACAGCTCAGAGCTTGGAGCCTGCTTTGGATTCTGTGTCTTCTTCTCGCTCTGTCTCTCCCCCACTCACACTCTGTCTCAAAAATAAACATCAAAAAACTAAAAAAAAAAAAAAAAAGAAAAAAGAAACTAGAAGCTTAAAGTTTTATGATCTGAAAACAGTTCCCTTACCAGGTTCCAGGACCATTCAAGGTCAGTGCTTATCCATAAGTAAGGTACCTGAGCCATGAGAAGTACGTTCCACAGGGAGTGCCTGGGTGGCTCAGTCAGTTAAGTGTCCGACTCTTGATTTCGGCTCAGGTCATGATCTCACGAGCTCCATGTGGGGTGCTGCACGTACATCATGAAGCCTGGTTGAGATTCTCCCTCCCTCTCTCTCTACCCCTCCCCTGCTCATGCTCTCTCTCTTTCTCTTTCTCAAAATAAATAAATAATCATTAAGAAAAAAAAAGAAGTATGTTTTGCAGAACACACAAGAGGAAATATTGCAGCTTCTTTAGAAAAACACATAGATGAATCTCATTTCAGCAATGGAAAGTCACAGTGTGAAAAACATGGTTCTAAAAAATATTTAGTGATTATATAAATATAGCACATATATTTATACATACCATAAAAATGCCTTTTGCTAGAATTATTGATACCTCAAATAATAGAAATGCAATTCAAAATTACTTCAACAGAATAATCAATAAGAATCTAAAGGTGAATCCATCTTGTATTCTAAAGTCAGTCACTTTAATTTTACTTATATAAGTTTACTCACTGCTGCCAAGGAATTTCTTTAGCTATGCTCTTAATCTTACAGTTATTTTGCTTCAGGAAATTGGAGCTGTGTTTGGAAGTCACCATGAGTTAATTATCACAAGGTCATTGAGTAAAATTACTCTCTTATGACCTAGTTTACCACTTTAAATGAACCAACAGAGCTTTCTACAAACAATAACAAGAAAAAAAATTTTAAGTGTAATGTATATAGATTTTTTATAAAAACATTCGTTTTTAGTTGTAAGTCAATAGTCTTTGAAACTAGTAAAACACTTTTTGTAATATAACAGGACATTTCTCTGCTCATCTTAACCAAGAGACTTAGCAATTGAACTTGAGGTGGAGCAGTACAGAAGTAAATATGGGTTTACTGAAAAACTTGGATAACTATGTGCTGGTCTTTTTCTTCCCACAAGATGTGATGGCTGGCCGAGTGCCCACCTTCTCACCGTACCTGAATCAACAGTCCTCTATCCCTTCAAGGCTTCTTTTACAACTACTACCAGGCACCTGTAGTTTCCATTTTCAGTTATAATTTCTAGCTAGACATGAGGCTTTTAAAAGTTCTGTTCTCGCTAGACCTTACCTTCTCCACAGATGCAAAAGAGGGTGTAGACGGGGACATCCGTGACCTTCTAATGCCTCTCAATCCAACACATGTTTGTTGGGCAAATACCCATTTGACACTGGATTAGGGGCTGTGGACACTCTCTTTATCCCCACAGGGCTCTCATTTGAACAGACTAGTGGACATGAGGCTCAAAATCAAAATAACGAGCTGCACTGGTGAAGCCGGTTCGTTGGCTCCAGAATACCTAAAGTGTGTCTAGTCTAGGGGGTGTCCCGTGAAGCTCTCCCAAGGAGGGGACTTTTATGCTGAGGCCTCAAAGTTGAGTAGGTGTTAACAGTACCAAGAATGGTATTTGAGGGGTTGCCTGGGTGGCTCAGTCGGTTGAGTGTCCAACTTTGGCTCAGGTCCCGATCTCACAGTTTGTAGGTTCAAGCCCTATGTTGGGCTCTCTGCTGTCAGCTCAGAGCCTGCTTGGATTCTCTCTCTGTCTCTCTCGAAATAAATAGATAAACTTGGGGTACCTAGGTGGCTTAGTCGGTTAAGCATCTGACTTCGGCTCAGGCCATGATCTCACAGTTCGTGAGTTTGAGCCCCGCGTCAGAGCCCGTTTCAGATTCTGTGTCTCCCTCTCTCTCTCTCTGCCCTGTACCTGCTCATGCTCTCTCTCTTAAAAATAAATAAAACATTAAAAATTTTTTAATTAATAAAAAGAAATTACAGGTATTTTCATACCATCTATCAGCATTGTAGGTATTTCAAAATGTAGTTTACAAAGCGTCACCACTTTGGATATAACAGTTACAGCTCTGCCTATGGATCTTATGTGACAAATGCGAATATATTCACTCCTTTTATTAATACAGATTTTAAAACATTTTGATAACTGTATTTCAGAATAACTTGGTTTCTTTTGAAATCTTGAAATTCTGTTTCATTGTATTCATTTCAAAACATTATTCTGGGGGCACCTGGGTGGCTCAGGTGGTTAAGCATCTGACTCTTCTTGATTTAGGCTCAGGTCATGATTCCGCAGTTTGTGAGATCGAGCCCCATGTCCAGCTCCATGCTGACAGTCCAGGGCCTACTCGGGATTCTCTCTCTCTTCCTCTCTCTCTGCCCACCCTCCAAATAAATAAACTTTAAAAATCTTAAAAAACTAAAAACATTATTCTGGGGTGTCTGTGGCCCCAAAACAGGCAGAGACAGCATTGGCAAGGCAGTGGCCACGTGGAGCAGAGTACGCAGTAATCAGGTGTGGACTTGGAGACCAAAGTAGATTCAGTTTGGATTGGTTGGGTGAGTGGGGCCTTAAAAACCAAGGAGAGAATCCATAAGGCTTGGCTGATTAGTTATCACCTAAGAAATGTGATAGTTGGCCTCAATTTTGAACCAACAGCTACATCAGGGCTTCTCAAACTTTAATATGATAAAAAAAAAATCACATGGAGAGCTTTTGAAAACACAGATTCCTGGGCCCCACCTGCAAAGACTGGGATTCAGCAAGTCTTGGGCAGGGCCCCAAGATCTGCATTTCTAGTAAGCTCCCAAGTGATGCTGACATGACCCGTCCACACAGAAACTCACACAGGAAACCAAAGGAAAGAGATGGCTATACATTGGGTTAATGCTTTCTTGCACGCAGCAGTAAGGTGCAAATGCAAAACAGAAAAGAATAAAGGCCCATGGCTAAACAAATATGTGGACAACTTGGAACGATAAAGGCACACTTGTGCTAAGACCTTTTATAACGTCAGCATGCAAGGTCACTCTTCGGAAGGATGTAGTGTGCAGTGTGTCTCAAGCTTTAATGACCACAAAGTCCCTTTATTGTCAGTGGTGCTGGACTAATTATCCAAAGGACACATGGTGAGGAAAGCCGGTCTCTGGTACCTCTGGAAGAAGTCTGCCAACAAGTAAATACCAGAGACAGTTAAAAGCAGTCTATAGATAAAGACTTTCTTCTTCATAAGTCTTTGTCACAGGTCCTGAGTAGCTCAACCAACATCCCAAGAGTCAATTGAAGACATTTTTCAGAAGTTCCATTTTCTCATTTCACTTAAATTATTGATTTTCATGAATGCCAGCTTAGAACCACTGTTGAACTTAGAATCCCCTCAAGGAAGAGGGCCTACACCAAGCAGGCCCCATGGTATCTAAAGCATTGAACAAATACAGGGAGTTCTGTGTTTCCTGCTTTTCACCTATCTGCACAGGGCACTTTTTAAAGTTTGCGTATTTATTTTGAGAGAGAGAATCCAAAACAGGCTTCATGCTGTCAACACAGAGACAAACACGGGGCTGGAACTGACGAACCATGAGACAATGACCTAAGCCCAAGTTGGAAACTGAGCCACCCAGACATCCCAAGTTTATTTATTTATTTTGAGGGAGCGGGGCAGGCATTAGGAGAAGGAGAGGGAGAAGGAGGGAGACAGAAGCCCAAGCAGGCTCTGCGCAGGCTCAAACCCAGGAACCATGAGATCATGACCTGAGCTGAAATCAAGAGTCAGACACTTAACTAGCTGAGCCACCTGGGCGCCCCTGCATAGGGCACTTTAGATTAAGCGCAGGTGTGTGTCCTGGGCATACATAAACACACACGACACCCATGGGTATGCATAGATGTAGGCATCTAATCCTCAATCCATCATTTCCTCACATAATTTTTACTTGGAGGACTGTTCAAGATTGACCAGCTAACATTTTCCCATGAGGTTATGACATATCTTAAGAGTTTCAGGGGTTATTTTTTTCTTGTTGCTCAAAGGGGAAAGAATACAGGCTTGAGTCTCCCATAAGGCAATTGAAAAGAGCAAACGCCTGTGTTCACTGACAGTTTATAAAAGGGACAAAGGATGAGAACATTCACTCAGACTTCTGCTGTCGAGTTCTTCAGACAGACCCGAAGAACTGGGTCTCCACGGAACATGGTTTCTCCAAGCTTGGCCTTTGGCCGCATTCCTTTTGAAGTATGCTTTTCGAGTCTTGCCAAGTCCCAGCTTCCACACAGGTCTTTGGATGACATTACCATCCTTTCCTTCAAATAAAAAAATCTTCTTCCTCAAGACCTAAAAATACTCCTCAGCCTTGGAGGGCAGCCTTGTTTTTATCAACGCCTGTCCACTGGACCAGTTGTTTGACTGGGACAAGCCAAAAGCACAAAGAAAAAGCATCAGTTTTGAGGAAGCTGATCCACACTGGGGTCTCCTTGAAATGTCCGGATCACAGAAAGAGCAAATATCTTTCCTTGTTCAAGCTATGAGAATTCCATCCCCACCCCCAACTCATGCTTTTTTTCTTTCCTTTTTTTTTTAAGGGGAGGGGATGATCTTAGCAAGATGGGATAAAAATTATTTTGAATTTTTATTCTTTTTTAAACGTTTATTTAGTTTTGAGAGAGAGAGAGAGAGAGAGAGAGAGAGCGCGCGCAGGCGCGCGCGCGCGCGCGAGCGCACAAGTGTGGGAGGGGCAGAGAGAGAGACATAGAATCTGAAGTAGGCTCCAGGCTCTGAGCTGTCAGCACAGAACCTGACATGGGACTCGAACCCACAAACCATGAGATCATGACCTGAGTCAGAGTTGGACACTTAATCGACTGAGCCACCCAGGCACCCTTGAGTTTTTACTCTTACTTCTAGGATAAAGAGATCGGGATTTGGTTAACTGAATACTTTTCTCATTGCTAAAAATTGACTTTAAATCTCATTACAATTGAGTAAAACAACATTTTCTCAGACAAGCATTAGATTCTTTTCACTTTAAGTCACATATATGATGATTTTAGTGCTCAATGGTATAGCATTCTAAACTCATGGCTGTGTTGTCCTGATTAATAGCCCCAAACATGGGGGGCTAAATATTTATTCGCATCAAGTCAAACTCTTGTGCCCAGCAGTCAAGACCTGTTGCTGTCGCATGCTGTGGGTAGGCTTGGGCAGGCAGCATGGTTGCTGGTGGAAGTCATAGCTGTTTCCAGTCTCAGTAGGGGTCAGCGGGAGGAAGGACCATGGCCCAGGAAGAGGGTGGAGGGTTGGGTGCCTGACAGTATGATCAAGTGAGGTCGGGGGAGGGAGAGAGCAAGGGCAGAGGGGAGACCAGCAATGCAGAGGCCACTGTGGATACGGGGGGATGGAAACCCAATCGGAGTGCAAACCTGAGTGGAAAATAAGGAAAGTGGAGGAGTTGGGGGGATGGCAAACGGTCTGAGAAAAGGCAAAAAGCTCCTACAGCAGGTGCTCTAGTCAGCCTGATTTGCAGTTTGGGGACAGGATGTTGTTTCTAATGAGTTAGTTGCAGAATCAGCTTCTGACCTATATGGCCCCAGTCTCTCTTGAGACTTGTCCCTCACACAGGGGGTCTACACCTGTCAGACGAGACAACTCTCACCTCCTCAGACTTGAAATCATCCCTCTTTCTCCCTCTATCCCTCTGTCTCTGTTCTTGCCCCTCACCTAGAACTCCTTTCTTCCCGGTTTGCCTCCTGTCAAATCCAGTGCGTTCCCTCACAAACCATCAGAGATGTCATTTTTGTGAAGCCATCCCTGATCCCTCACTGATGACATCTGCGTGTACTGTCACAGTCCATGCACTAATTTCGAGGTGACTGAGAGAACAGGGTAGCAAAGGGGTTGGGGAGGGCAGAGCAACTATTTCACCCCATTTCCTCTGGGGCTCTAGACTTAAAATTCTCCTGCATTCTGGAATTACTCTTGCTAGCTTCATAATGCCCAGTTGAGGCTGGCAGTTAGTTTACTAACTTACATCCTAACAGTCAATCTGAAGGATTGTCAGAGTAGTTCTGGAATGAACAGCAGTCAGAGTTACATACATCAGGCCTTAAAAACAATGGAGAGTGGGGTCCACTCTGATTAGGCAAGTCATTTGACACCCCTCTGGATCATGGTTTGTACAAATATGAAAAGAGAAATGTTCATCTGCCTTATCCATATCCCAGAGCTTTGAAAGAAAAAAGTGAGATAATGTCTATAAGATGTTTACAGGCTACAAAATGCTATGAACAAAATGCTAGTGACATTTGCAAAATGAAAGAAAATTTTTTCTTGTTTTTTTTCCAAATTTCTAGACTATCCATATGCCTATGTTATTTTTGTAATTAGAAAAACAAACATTGGTTTGGTCTTAAGGGAGTTAGTAATACTTCTCCCAAATTTCACCATGAAAGGTGACCCAACTCCCTTATCTACCTATAGATTATATGCCTTGTGTAGAATTGCTGGATATTGGGCATCAAGTACGGTCCATACTTCCTCTCCCCTAAGTGCTAGACAGGATGCTTTACATATCACAAGCCTTTGGATTTTTTTTAATGTTTATTTATTTTGAAAGAGAGAGAGAAAGACAGAGAGAGAGTTTCAAGCAAGCTCTACACTGTCAGCACAGAGCCCGGTGTGGGGCTTGAAACCACAAACTATGAGATTGTGACCTCAGCTGAGATCAAGAGTCAGACACTTAACTGACTGAGCCACCCAGGCACCCCAAGCCTTTGGATTTTTATATTTTAGTAGAGCACATTCCCAGAAACTTCCTGAACAATTCTACCCATGACTGTTCACAGACAGAAGCTTTCCCTCTTCCACACTTATTTCAAATTAGGACTAAAAAATGTATTATTTGAAAGCTCAAGGGGTGTCCGACTTCGGTTCAGGTCATGATCTCACAGCTCATGAGTTCGAGCCCTGCGTTAGGCTCTGTGCTGACAGCTCGGAGCCTGCAGCCTGCTACAGATTCTGTGTCTCCTTCTCTCTCTGCCCCTCTCCCTCTCGCGCTCTGTCTCTCTCTCCTTCAAAACTAAATAAACATTTAAAAAATTTTGAAAGCTCAATCAGCAACTCCTAAAAAGAACCATGTAACATATGACAAAATCAAATTATAAATGGCTTTTGAATGATCCTCACCATTTCTCTCGAAAACTTTAAATTACGAGTGCTCCTATAGGCCATTTTGCTGTTTTCTTATAAAGCAGATTCTCAGAAAATTCTATGACTGGACATTTGGAAAAGTGTAGGCTCCTATTGATGAGACCGTAAACACAGGGGCTGCTGGTGCAAAGGCATCAGGATTGGACCAGAGGACCGACACTCCTGGAAAACAACATCAACAACCAAGCCGATAGGTCTGGGATCCAGTCTATCAAAATGAGAGAGTAGCCACGGGAACACCTACCTCTTGCGTTCCAACTCCTCTGGGACTCAATCTCTCATCTCTTTAAGTCTGTAGTCATACTTCTTTCAATTCCATCTGTTCTTTTATTTCATACTTTAGAGGAATCCTCTTTTGATAAATCATCACTTTTTATTTTTAAAAGCAGTAACACATGCACTTGGCATGACATTCACAAGGTACAAAGGGTATAGTATGAAAAGTCAGTCTCCCTTCGACATTCGGTTCCCCTCCCTGGAGGGGACCTGCTAACCGATTTCTAAAGCATCACTTTCTTCTCCTAACCCTAACCACCAACTCCCTAGACCAGGCTCTCATGTCTCCACTCTTGTCTTAATGTAACAGCTTACACCAGCTTGTCTCTTTCTACACCAGAACACCCTTCTTCCATCAGGTATAAGAACCATGAAGAATATCTGCAAAAGACTGATCTGGATGGATTTCAATATACATAAGACACAAGTGATACAAAAAGAGAGGAGAGCATTCCATGGCAGAGGGAGCCTGGCATGTGGTTTCTCAGGTAATTGTTTCTCAGGTAATTGAAGTGATCGATGAAACCAGCAGATCTTGCTAGAGGAATCAGAAAGGAAAATACTTCACTGCAACAGACTTCAGAGTAAGCATGAACAAAAGATGGGGGTTTAGTAATCATCAAAACTAATATCTATTGAATTGGTAATGGGTGCCATATACTTTTCTAACCTTCTAAGCATGCTACTCTGTCACCTTACTTACTCCTCAAATCCCCTTATGGAGTATCACTTCATCATTCAGCTTATAGATCGGGAAACAGAGCCTTGGGAAGCTTTAGTAAATCTCTAAGGATACCCAATTGATGTGTAGTCAAAACTCAAATCCAAGACCCAATTTCAGTTGACAGGGACAAGAATGACTAGCATAAAGAAAGATGGACCATCTGAAATTTGTAAACTAGAATTTGGGGGACATTTTCCATATGTTCCCACCATTCTCAGTATTGAAAAAGATCAAACAGATGCATAAAACATGGCTCCTTCCCTGCAGAGAACTTGTACACTGTATTTTTTTTCATGTTTATTTTTTATTTTTGAGAGAGAGAGAGAGAATGTTTGTGAGAGTGGGGGAGGGGCAGGAAAGAGTGGGACAGAGGATCCAAAGTGGGCTCTGTGCTGATAGCTGAGAGCCCGATGCGGGGCTCATGAATGGTGAGATCATGACCTGAGCCAAAGTCAGACACTTAACCAACTGAGCCACCCAAGTGCCCCTATACTGTGTTTTTTTAAAACTACTATCACATTGTTCTGAAGGTGACCTCAGCCACTTCTCCAGTGATCTCTTGGTTTCTCAGAGTACAACCTCCTGAAGACAGGGTCAGTGGCTGCTGTTTCCTTTGAACTTCCTCACTCTGCACAGACCAGTATTCACTCTTGAATTCCTTCTGTTACTGAGTTGTTACTAGGTCTAAATGTGAAAGATAGCTCGAAGGGTAAGGAATCAAAGATAGAAAGTCCCTGACTCATTAGAGCAGCGGTCAAAACATTGGTGAAGTCAAGAAAAACGCCCTAAACAAATGTACATCTTTGGCTGATTCACAGAGTGGAAAAGCAAATTATCCTGACTGACCTCTTCCTAGGCCCCAGCTCTCAGAAAACATCTACCAGTCATAAATCATGAGCCAAGTGGCACAGGGAACAGTTAAGGAATATTTCTCAACCACTGGAAACAAAGCTTCTCCTTTTCTTTTTTACATTAAAAAATAATATATTAGACATCTTCTACCTGTAAATATGGTATTCACCAAAGGATTTTATAAACTGAGGAAGCAGAATATATAATCATGAGGTGACTGAAAATGAAGGACATTTTGCAAAGAAAACAAAATAATAAATTTCTTTATATATATAGATTTTAATTTAAATCCAAGTTATTTAACATATTTATAATATGTTAATTATAATATAATAATGCTTTCAGGAATAGAATTTAGTGACTCATCACTTATACATAATACCAAGTCCTCATCCCAACAAGTGTCTTCCTTAATGCCCATCACCCATTTAGCCCATCCCCCTACACGGCATCCCACCAAGAACCCTCAGTTTGATCTCTGCATTTAAAAGTCTCTTATGGTTTGTTTCCCTCTGTTTGTATCTTATTTTTCCTTCCCTTCCCCTATGTTCATCTGTTCTGTTTCTTAAATTCCACATATGAGTAAAATCATATGATTGTTTTTCTCTGACTGACTTATTTTGCTTAGCAGAATACATTCTAGTTGCCATCCAAATGGCAAGATTTCATTCTGTTTGATTGCCAAGTAGTAGTCCATTGTATATATACACCTTATCTTCTTTATCCATTCATCAGTTGATGGACATTTGGGCTCTTTTCACACTTTGGCTATTGTCGATAATGCTGTTATTAACATTGGGGTGCATGTGCTTCTTCGAATTGGCACTCCTGTATGCTTTCGATAAATACTAGTAGTGCAACTGCTGGGTTGTAGGGAATTCTACTTTTAATTTTTTGAGGAACCGCCATACTATTTTCCAGAGTGGCTGCACCACTTTCGCATTCCCACCAGCAGTGCAAAAGAGATCCTCTTTCTCCACATCCTCGCCAACATTGTTGTTGCTTGAGTTGTTAATGTTAGCCATTCTGACAGGTGCAAGGTGGTATGTCATTGTGGTTTTGATTTATATTTCCCTGATGACGAGTGACGTTGAGGATTTTTTCATGTGCCTGTTAGCTGTCTGGATGTCATCTTTGGAGAAGTGTCTATTCATGTTTTTTCCCATTTCTTCACCAGATTATTTGTTTTTTCGGGTGTTGAGTTTGATAATTTCTTTATAGATTTTGGATACTAACCCTTTATCTGATATGTCATTTGCAAATATCTTCTCCCATTCCATCAGTTGCCTTTTAGTTTTGCTGATGTTTCCTTTGCTGTGCAGAAGCTTTTTATCTTGATGAGGTCCTAACGGTTCATTTTTGTTTTTGTTTCTCTTGCCTCTGGAGACATGTGAAGTCAGAAGTTGTTATGGCTAAAAAAAATCTTTAATAAAGCATAAAGATAATGCACATGGGCAGCAGGAACGGAATAAGAAAATATCAAGATGTAGGTTTGTCACTAAAAATGGCTGCTTAGTATTGAGAAGTTAGAACCGCAGCTCATCTTAAGGCAGAGCTGCCCACCCAGTGTGTCTTGGCATCAGAAAGGTTACAGATGTGCCATGAAAATGTTGATCCCTTCAGCCTTGAGGAGGCTGGACGGGCTGGGAGGCCAGAGCATTGGGAAGTGGTCTCTAGTTGTGAGAAGCCTACCTGGGGGCTCCTTGAAGGGCGGCCTGGCTGAGTCGGAGGCCGACGGCGTGCCCTACGGCCCAGCGGAGGCAAGCACAATGGTGGTGTTTACCATGTGCTGAGTGGAAGCGAGGAGGACATCTACTTTGGCAGCCAGCTGAGAGTGCAAGGCTGCCAACTGCAGGCAAGGGACCCCTGGAGATGCCGGGAGGTTGGCGTTCCAGGATGCCTGGGACAGGGCACACGGCCCAGAGTGTGGCCAGCCAGGGTAGGCGTGCTGGAAGGCAAGGAGGTTTTCCAGGTGGAGGCGGCTCCAGAGCTTGCACTTTGAACACATCAGGCACTTCTGTGTATTTGTGGCTGAGGTGCCCTTTTAATGGTGACCAACCAAGCAGCAGGGTGCCTTCTTTAACATGCAGGCTTTCTGAAGATTAGAGCTTCAACATCTTTGGAAATATTTGATATTGAAAGAGTTCAAGTGGATTCAAAATTTATTCTCATTAATCTAGAAATGTAGAAATTTCAACATTATATTTGTCAGTAAAGAAAAAAGAAGAGCTGGTAAATTTTTAAGATATAATTTCGGTAGCCGTAAAAAGAAATAGGGTTTTACATTTTGATTGCCTTCTTGTGCAAACTTTCCCCACAATAGTAATTATCAAGAACACAAATACTGTATGCCATCGTTTTAAAAGATTTGATCAGGAAATGTGTGTCATTATTTCAAGTATAAAACCACATATAAACAAGTTTTGCTTAGGGACACCTGGGTGGCTCAGTCGGTTAAGCATCTGACCTTGGCTCTGGTCATGATCTCATGGTTTCTGGGTTTGAGCCCCACATCCGGCTCTCCGTGCCCAGAGCCTGCTTCGGATCCTCTGTCTCCCTCTCTCTCTGCCTCTCTGCTCATGCTTTCTCCTCTTCTCTCAAAAACAAGTAAGCGTTTTAAAAAAAAAAAGTTTTGTTCCCGAAATGTAGCTGAAATTTCTCCTGAAAAGTTTAAGATCTTCTTTGGTAGTTTTAGACACCCAGTATTTAATATTTTTCTTAATGTAAATATACTTACTCACAAAAAGAAGTGTAAAGAAATATAAGAACTATAAAGCAGTGTTCTTACCGAGCCCTTTACAGACAGAGCCAAACCATGTCCACATTACTCTAGTGTAACTACACTAATATATCATCATTTTCTGGCTGTGTTGACATGGAAAATGTTGGGAAGGAGTCCCCAAAAGCACCTTTTACTACTAAAAAACATTCAACCGTTTTTATTGCAGGCAAGCGGAACGAGTAGGTGGGCAGGAAACAACGTGCTGCAGGGAGGACGAGTTGGGGGGGAAACCGAACAGTGAAAGAACAAGGGCATTCCCGCAAACTACAAGGATACCAGGACAAGGACAGGACCGTCCTTCTGTTTAAATTGTCGAAGACACACGACTTGATTCTGCAGGACTGGAAAGGCAAGACCAACGGGTGAAAATTAACTGTCGCAAAGTCAAAATAAACATTTGTACTTTGTTTCTATCATCGAATATGTGAAATATGGAAAGCGGCACAAGGCAAACCTGAGTGGCATGCCCGGCAAGGCCAGGAAGAATTTATGAGAGAGGCCAGTTATTCTGGCTGCCTGGTCACTGCCTTTATCCACCAGCCCGAACCTTCCTTTCAGATCATCTTCTCAAATTATCCATAGGAGATTTATCCACATACTCAATAAGAAAAATATTTCTAATTATATCCAGCCATTCTTAATATGAATGAGAATTATGCAGGGGCACAAGACTGCCAAGACTTTTTCTGCCAGACAATTCCTTTTGACCTAAGAAAGAACAGGCAGCTGCATTGTTTCCATAGCTCTCCATATAAAAGAGCCCTTGGAATGAGGCTGACTGGCCTGCTTTAAAAAGCTCAAGGTAAGTGGGAACAGGGAACGGCCTTTCAAGAGGGACACGGGCCACGCCGCCCCGTGTCAGCTGCAGCTGCTAGCTCTGGTACACTACTCCTTCCGATACTACGTTTCACATCCGTGGCTTTGTTGCCTGCTGTTTACAATAGAAAGCAATACTGCAGATGGGATTTTGCATGTGTGTGCGCGCAGGCGCGCGGGCGCACTCTTGGTTAACTAATGAAGTGTTTCTTTCCTTTTTTTTTTTTTTTTTTTTTTTACAGAACTGTCTTGCTTCCAGGCTACATCTTCTCACTTGCTAACAAGGTAAGATTTGGACTACCATTCCCTGGAGGGGCATGCCAGAGCCTGTGGGATGGCCCTGTGTCACTTAGCAACCTTTGAGAAAGTGCTGGTCTCAGTAAATGCCTTAACGAGTGTACTTGAGAAAAGGTGCTGGAGAGAGAGGGAGGGATGGGACAATGCAGATATAGTCATTTTGGGTGCAAGCAAGCACTGGCGGGGTGACATTTTGGCAAGAAAATTGCTAATGGAATTGCTAGTTTGTTAATAGAATATTCTGTAGGGGAAAAAAATCTGCACTAAAATTCTCTTGCTAAAAAAATCTCGAATTCAATAAAAATGTATCCTGCTATTAGAATTCATTAAGTAAACATGATCTCTAACACATAAGAAAGAAGGAACCTAGGAAAATGCTTGCTTTAAACTTCTTACAAACTCTTAATAAGTTACGCTGCCCAATGCTGAGTGTCGGATGAAATTAAGATGCTGCGAACCTTTTGTTACACACATTCAGGCATTTATGTGCCCTTACTACTACCGCTCCTGTCCACCGCATTTCTGGAGGGAGACGCTGGTGGACAGGTGATCGAAATGAGTCTCAAGTAACCCGATCCCATAATGACTGCAGTAACATTCCTCGCCAAACCATTCATTCTACCGACACCGCTGGTAACTGGCAGATAACAGAGAATGAAGCAGTCCAAGCCTGCATTCTCCAGAGGGAGATGTGAAAGGGCCAAGAGAGCCCTTCAGTGCAGAAGAATGAAGATAGTAATAACACCGAATGACAACTAAACTGCAGTGAAATAAATTAAAAATCATTTTGAAAAATGAGGATATACCATTTGCTATGGCTTTTATCCTCAATTACATTAACTGACTTGCTGGATTTAATACGCAGAGAAATTAGGTTAGACAAACTCTAATAAGCACACAAGTAGAGATAAAGAGGTCAACAAAATGATTGTCCCCCAAACCACTGACCTTGAGAGCTGCTAGCTGAGTAGCTAAAGGAGGAAGCAAAGTTCTCTTACATTACAGGACAAGAAATGGAATCGTATTACGTTGCAATAAATGACATTTTACATCTAAATCGTAGATGTAAAATGCACTATTTCAAACTGCTTTCTGTCAGGTCATCACTTGACCTTTCTCCCCCCAAAGTATCTGTAATATATCTCACAGGCTGTGAATTAAGAAAGGCAGATGTTGTAACCTCTATTCTAAAGAGGGAGACACTGAGGCTGAGAAAGATCGAGTGCCTTTCCTCGGGTCACAAGCCCCTCAGCAGCATGTGGAGACTACCTGCAGCTCCCTGATTAGAATGCTAGTCTTGGAGGATGGAAGAAAATAATGCATGTAAAGCCCTGGGTACCATGTTGTTACACAGTGACCCTCGATCCCTCTGAGACCTTGTGATTATGTCTGTTTCAGTAACTATAGCATGGTGCACAGTGGACCTGCCCGGTGAAATTTCCAAATAGTGGATTTTCCATGAAATATCATCAACGTATCGAGACTTACTGACACACTTGACAGTCCAGAATCTCTAATGTGAAATGCCCTGTCTCCTTTAGGATCTCTGAGCTCAGCAGCCATGAGTTCAGACCAGGAAATGGCCGTCTTTGGGGAGGCGGCTCCGTACCTCCGAAAGTCTGAAAAGGAGCGCATTGAGGCCCAGAATAAGCCTTTTGATGCCAAGACATCCGTGTTTGTGGCGGAGCCCAAGGAATCCTTTGTCAAAGGGACTATCCAGAGCAAAGAAGCAGGGAAGGTGACGGTGAAGACCGAAGCGGGAGCGGTAAGTAGAGTCCCTGGAGCTGGCTACACGTGATCGATGGTTTTTTGTTTGGTCACTCGGTTGACAAAAACAATTATCCTTCCTGTCCACCAGACTCTGACAGTGAAAGATGACCAAGTCTTTCCCATGAACCCTCCCAAATTTGACAAGATCGAGGACATGGCCATGATGACGCACCTGCATGAGCCCGCCGTGCTGTACAACCTCAAAGAGCGTTACGCAGCCTGGATGATCTACGTGAGCGCCCCCCTGCCCCAGCCCCGAGTGGTCTTTATCGCCATCACCACCGACCTGCCAGCCCACTGCTTCCACTCTAGTATAAATGGGTCAAAAGCAGTGACCTGTTTTGCTTTTGCTAGTAGCATAACTAATTTGCACACAAGTTAACTCGTCAGTACGTCAGTTAGCTAACTCATTAAAAGGTTCACTGTTGCTATTGTGAGGCACAACCCAACAACCAGACTTCATCCTCTGTCTTCCCATCCAAAGCCGGTCAGGCCACCATCCACGTGCACTGGGTTTGCCACATGTCCCTTGAACAAACACTGCAGCAGCTACTGTTTATAGCTCAACCACGTGCCTACATTTCTACCCCTCCCCCCATCCTAGTTGAGAATCATCCAGAGGGAAATGATAAATTTATGTTTCAACACATAAAAATAGGGTTTTAAGGACCAAATTTCACCCATTTTCACTCCTCCAAAATAACAGCAATCTTTATCCGTGTGTTCTGGTCCCTTCTACATGAACGCCACCTCCTCAAGTTAGCCTCTCCATCTTCCCCGGGCAGAGCGGGATGCTCTGTCCTATGGTCTCTGCCCCGGCCACAGCACTGGCCTTGGGTTTCCACCACTGTCCATGTACATGTCTGTCCCCTATGTGGGCTGGAGACCGGGAGCTCCCCGAGGAATGGCACCTCATTCAGGTTTCACTCTCGTGCCCTGCACAGGCCTGGCACGTGATAATGCCCGGTAAACAGTGCGGAGCTGAACTCACTACATCACCCTGTCAGTTTTGTGTGCTTCAGCCAGTGCTGATCGGCAGCCGATGACACCTGCACAGGTGCTCAGGGCCAGCATCCACACTGACTGACCGGTGCCTCTCTTACACTAGCTATCCAAGTTTTTGAAAACCTCCTTGTTTGATTGTAGTGTATTTACACCATCCTGTGTCCTGTTTCTTTAGAGCTTCCTAGAAATTTGCAAATGTTTCCCCAGTATTGCTAAATACATTCATGTATTTTTAAATGCCTTTTTAAATGCCTGCATCCCACTGTCTTAAGAAGATTTCCTGCAGTTCACCTAAGTCCTTCCACACGGTTGGGCACTTCAGGTGTGTCCAAACTTCTGTGTTCATGTACTTGAACTTTCTTAATGCTGCAAAGAAAATCTATGCATATCTCCTAAAACGCAGTAAAAATGTCTCATCCTACACAAGAAAAAACAAAACCAAATCAAACCAACCTTTGGATCTCCTGCTACATGAAAGTCATTATGATAAGTCCCAAAAGGAATAGTAAAAACTCTAAATTGGGATCCCTCCTCTCATGGATTTTACCACCTCATTTTTGAAGCTTCCAACTAGTTTTCATCCCAATGCCTTTGAGAAATGTAGAGTATTTGTTTAAAATGCCCCTTTGGGTCAGATTTCATCTAAGTGAAATGTGCATCTAGCAGGAAAAGCCTTTGGATAGCTGTTCTTTCTTATTCCCTTGAATAGACCTACTCGGGCCTCTTCTGTGTCACCGTCAACCCCTACAAGTGGCTGCCGGTGTATAACCCCGAGGTGGTAACGGCCTACCGAGGCAAGAAGCGCCAAGAGGCCCCGCCCCACATCTTCTCCATCTCTGACAACGCCTATCAGTTCATGCTGACGGGTGAGTTGAATGCTTTGTATGTGCATAACCTTTTCAGAGCAGAACAATAAGAGAAAGAGACTCTAACCATCTCAACGCAGTCTTTGAGCCCTTTGGTTGAGCTGGAGACAGTCCAGTAAGGAGAGGGTGTAAAAGATGTCTTGCAATCCCTACCATTACATAATTGGTAATGATCTCTTAAACTTTTAAAAGTCAACAGAGGTTGGCCATAGTTAGAGAACTGACTTTTGAGTGAGTGACTCAGAAACTAGAAAAGCTTGAGCAAAAATTACAAACACTGTTTACATGTATGTACACACACACACACACATACACACATACAATCACATATACAGACTGTGTTTCCATTACCAAGAGCCAAAAACAAGAAGAGTAAAATCTGCCACTGTGGCCTTATCCTCAATAACAGAAACTACAATCAGTGAATACCCTCACTATATTAGGGAGGGCATAAATGCTATTGCCTTTTGCCCAGAACCAACCTGAATGTGGTGTGTTTGGTATTAAAACAGCTACGCCACAAATCTTCTTCCTAGAGCACTGTCTCAGCTAGCCCAATCTAAGCTACTTGGGGAAAGGGCCTAGACAATTCATCTTGAGAGAGTAAAATGGTAAAATGGACCTTTCCACAAAAATATGACTAAAGCCATGATTACTTCCAAAGCTACCATCTGTGCTATATTTACCCCATCCCAAACACTAAAGTGCCTATTTTTCATCCCGTCTTGCACCTACAATAAATATGTCACTGCTGGAGTTGTCATCCAAACCCAAGTGAAGACTCGAGTCCACTTTTAGCATTTCTCTAGTGGTAGAATATGAAAACGACAAGGTCTGGAGCCTGTTTGCAGTGTTCTGTTTAAATGGTTGCACGTATGCTAAAGTCAGGGGTAGGGCGCGGGGGGGACTGGGGCACATGAAAGGGATACTGGAAAAGACTGGAGACCTAGGACTCACGAAGCCCCGGGGATTGCAAGGGCCGGTCCAAAAACACTAAGTTTGTTCCGTTTTACTTTACTTACTGTTTCCAAATATACAAAACCAACCAACAAAACAAACCCAGTATTAAATGTCTATAATTTCTCTTTTGTAGACCGAGAGAATCAGTCAATCCTGATCACGTAAGCAAATTTTAAGCTGTCTTCTCATTGCTGTGACAGTTGCCATGTTTGGAACCTCATCTCACTTAGCTTTTATTTGGCAGCGGAGAATCCGGGGCAGGAAAGACCGTGAACACCAAACGTGTCATCCAGTATTTTGCAACAATTGCGGTCACTGGGGACAAGAAGAAGGAGGAAGCTGGCAAAATGCAGGTAGGTCTGAGGTCAGACTCAAGATGTCAGGGCTCTCAGGTAAGAAATTCCTGAGCCCCAGAGGTGAGGACCACACTTGCCTTTGCAGGGGACTCTGGAAGATCAAATCATCAGCGCCAACCCCCTACTGGAGGCCTTTGGCAACGCCAAGACCGTGAGGAACGACAACTCCTCTCGCTTTGTAAGTCTCTTGGTCACTAGTATGGACAACATTCATGGGATGCTTGTGAATACATCCTCTGAATCTTTTCCGTTTACATTATATTGCAGCATGAATCTTCCCTTTCCCTCTGAGCACATAACAACACAGATCCAAGTCCCACCTAAAAAGATGTGACCACCCTATATTTGAGTTCTTTCTTTTCAGGTCATTACCTCCAACTACTCACAATTTTAAAATGAAAGATAAAATTCCTTTACCCACAAAACAGGAGATACACTTTTTCTGGATAATACAAATAATCTCTGGATTGGTTTAATATTACCACATTAGCAGGGCTCCTGGGTGGCTCGGTCTAAGTGTTTGACTTTGGCTCAGGTCCTGATCTCACAGTTCACAAGTTTGAGCCCCGCATCGGGCTCTGTGCTGACAGCTCAGAGCCTGAAACTTCGTTCGGATTCTGTGTCTCCCTCTCTCTCTGCACCCCCCCCACTCACTCATACGAGTGCTTTCTCTCTCTCTCTCTCTCTCAAAAATAAACATTAAAAAAATTATTTTAAAATATTAACACGATAGTATTCCAAATGTTTTCAGTTTCCTGAAGATTTGATATGATTGAAAAACAAAGTAGTAATATTAGTTTTTCTTTCAAGGGTAAATTCATCAGAATCCACTTTGGCACTACGGGAAAACTGGCTTCTGCTGATATTGAAACATGTAAGTGCCTGGATCTCCTTTACGGTCATATCCGTTTCTTTCTTTTTTTTTTTTATTTTATTTTTATTTTTTTTTATATCTGTTTCTTATAAAGTACATAAAGTGAACTCACAGGGAAATTTGCATCTCACGTGAAGTTTGGCATTGCTCTGTTTGTTACTTGTTTCCTCCAGATCTGTTAGAGAAGTCCAGAGTTACTTTCCAGCTTAAGGCTGAAAGGAGCTACCATATTTTTTATCAGATCACATCAAACAAGAAACCAGAACTAATTGGTAAGAAATGTCATGATCCCTTTCAAGAATGATTACACCAGCACCCTCCGTGCATGGTTCAACCTCGTATTTCATGACTGAATTTTGTCAGGTTTATCATCTAGGGTTTGAAACTAGCTTTGTAGTTTATGTGTGTTTATGATAAAAATCCAAAAGGAAAACTGAAGATAATGCCTTCAAATCCTATCACCATGAAATAACTACCATGAACACTTGGGTGGATACCAATCTAGTAATTTTCTGTATATGCACCTTAACATATAGAGACACATGCATACAGTAGCTGGAATCACAATTTCACACTCTCCTGTGATGTACTTTTTTCGCTGAGCAATAATGTATCATGGTTTTTTCCATGTCACCAATTGTAGCCATACATTATTATTTCTAATAATAGTTGCATAGTGTTATATGGTAGAGATAAGCATTATTTAAACATATCCTTTTAAGGATATTTAGGTTCTTTCCAGTTCTGGATTTTAAAGAGTCAGCACTGTGCTGACCATTCTTACAGATATAACTTTTCCCAGTATGTGATAATCTTCTTTGGCTTTATATAGTGTCTTAGAATTTGTCTAGACATCCCTTGTTTTAGTGAAGGGGGTAATTCTGCTTACCTTTTCTCTGTTCCATGTTCATAGAAATGCTTCTGATCACCACCAATCCATACGACTACCCATTTGTCAGTCAAGGGGAGATCAGTGTGGCTAGCATTGATGATCAAGAAGAACTGATGGCAACCGATGTAAGTGGAACACGAGAAAATCAGAATGATGTTGGGTTAAAAGCAATGGGCCCTCCACATAAATATTCAGTTTCTAGTTGAAATAGCAGAAGAGGGCTCAAAGACGAGCATGGATGTGCCACCTGGAGTCAATTAAAAGGCTTCAGATGCGTCCCATAACACTTCACTTTCCCTTTTAAAGATCTGTCATTTCTGAATTTACCTAAACCATATTTTTTTAAATCCACTTGAATGAGATCCATACCACTTCTCAAAATAACAAGTCCTTTAAATTTACTATTTTGTTCTTTCTCTTAAGTTTACTTTTTGAAGCTTAGAGGGTATGCACCTAAAACTCCAATGCTCAGTGCCTTTGGTTGACCAATTCCCCATACATCCACTCCAAAGAGTTCCTTCCATCCCCAT
The DNA here is from genome assembly GCA_030068075.1 of Paguma larvata. Classification (NCBI taxonomy): domain Eukaryota; kingdom Metazoa; phylum Chordata; class Mammalia; order Carnivora; family Viverridae; genus Paguma; species Paguma larvata. Next base: position 19,507,015 of record CM057843.1, read on the forward strand.
TAGCACTGAGAGTTTGACCAACGAGTCAGGAATCAGAATGTGAACAATGCATAGTAAGAATATATAGATCATAACCTAACAGTTATCTTATTGGTTTATACTGGCAGAGTGCTATCGATATTTTGGGCTTTACTAATGAAGAAAAAGTCTCCATCTACAAGCTCACAGGTGCCGTGATGCATTATGGGAACTTGAAGTTCAAGCAGAAGCAGCGTGAGGAGCAGGCTGAGCCTGACGGCACCGAAGGTATCAACAAAGTCAACTGCCTGGTTTTATGTTTGTTTGAAAATCACATTCTTAAACTTGTTACCCTTGCGGTTTTCTAGGAAGACAAATTCATTTTTAAGAATTGAGTTTTAAAGTATACCCAGATATTATACTATGCGAACCCTCGTATTAGATAGATGCTTCCTAATATTTATGAAGTTTTTTAGGGCACACTACCCATAATGAAAGTCTTGAACTAAGCGGGGAAAAAAATGGGCAAGAACACTCAAAGAGATATTCTGAAAACACTGCACAAATGTCTGTACTTTAAAACAATTTTTTTTTTGAGCAAGTGGGAGGCTTTGGGCCATAATAACGTTATTCTATATTTCTTCCTTTCAGTTGCTGACAAGGCGGCCTATCTCCAGAGTCTGAACTCTGCTGACCTGCTCAAAGCCCTCTGCTATCCTAGGGTCAAGGTCGGCAATGAGTATGTCACCAAAGGCCAGACTGTAGAGCAGGTAGGTTCATAATTCAAATTCATCAACAGGAATCAAGCATTTTTACAGTCCTTTGATAACCTCAAGAGATACATTTTTGTTTTTCAAGGTGACCAATGCGGTGGGCGCCCTGGCCAAGGCCGTCTACGAGAAGATGTTCCTGTGGATGGTCACCCGCATCAACCAGCAGCTGGACACCAAGCAGCCCAGGCAGTACTTCATCGGGGTCCTGGACATTGCCGGCTTCGAGATCTTTGATGTGAGTTGGTAGCTGGTTGGTAAGGGATTTTACAGTAAGGCAACAGACATATTAATAAGAAGAAATCTGTGATTATAACTGTCCCTTTCTATTCCCAGAAAGTTAGGCTGACATGGGAAAGAGAATGGTTGGATCACTACTAATCATTTATTGCAGTGTCAGTTCCACTTACATGAGAAATAATGCACTTATCGAGCGCTCTGACTTGCTATGGGACCGAAGAGAGTTAGGAGCTAGTGTGGCGTAGTGAGGGGCTCTAAAAATCACTCCAAATGAAGTTAACATAAAAATATCAAAGCGATCCTATGCAATATTTAATATGTTCTGAATATATGGTGGAGAAGTCATTCAAAAATACTTAGACAAGATAATAAGAGCAGCGAAAAGATTCATAACTTACAAAGTCAGCATTTATTCTCATTAATGTGATAGCATAAGATAAAAATTTCTATTTGGTGATGAAATATATTTTTCTTGCTTATAGTTTTTAAGAAATTTATCTTTTTTTTCTAATTATAAAAGCAAAACTTAGGCATTGCAGAAAATATGCAACCATCAAGGAAAAGGGTTCCCTGTTAATTCTTCTACTTAGATCTAGCTAATGTTAATATTTTGGAGGTGGTTTTTTTTTTTCTTAAACACAAGTGTCATATACTGTGTATGATATTTGGTGTCTTAATTTTGTTTTCATTTCTCATTAAAAAAGAACAAGGGTGGCAATTACTGTTCACTTGCAAAGCTGACCTTGGTGACTTCCATACAATAGAGACCCCTCCCACTCAGCTGCTAATGGAGTGCCAGTTAGCTCTTAAGAGTTAACAGAAAATGGAGAAGATAATGGAATAAACATGGAAAGATTAAGCAGGAACTCAGGAAAATACCTGCATAAACTTAAGCACATGCAGGGAAAGGGCATTAATGCGATCTAGGATTTTCTACCAAACAGCAGCAGATAAAACAGTAGATTCATAGCCCTTCCCAACAATGATTTTGAGATCTATAATCTAAAGTCCAGTCAACGTATATTTTTAAATTAAAAAGTCTTATATTTACAAATGTTCAATTTGCTAGAGAAAAGTAAACACATGTATTTATTTAGTTCAACAGCCTGGAGCAGCTGTGCATCAACTTCACCAACGAGAAGCTGCAACAGTTCTTCAACCACCACATGTTCGTGCTGGAGCAGGAGGAGTACAAGAAGGAGGGCATCGAGTGGACGTTCATTGACTTCGGGATGGACCTGGCTGCCTGCATCGAGCTCATCGAGAAGGTGTCCTTCTGTCCACTCAGTAACCCCTTCTCGTCTACTCTGTGGCTCGCTGCTACAGCTCACGTGCATCTTACATGCATTTTTCTTTGCTTTAATCCAGCCTATGGGCATCTTCTCCATCCTGGAGGAGGAGTGCATGTTCCCCAAGGCCACGGACACCTCCTTCAAGAACAAGCTGTATGAGCAGCATCTTGGAAAGTCCGCCAACTTCCAGAAGCCCAAGGTGGTCAAAGGCAAGGCCGAGGCCCACTTCTCTCTGATCCACTACGCGGGCACCGTGGACTACAACATAACCGGCTGGCTGGACAAGAACAAAGACCCGCTGAACGAGACCGTGGTTGGGCTGTACCAGAAGTCTTCAATGAAGACTCTGGCTCACCTCTTCTCTGGAGCTCAAACAGCTGAAGCTGGTAATACTCAAAAAATGTAACACTTTCTCTAGGTATTATAAAAAGTGATGTTGGATCAAGGCCAGTTTCAGGATTTCAGGGCCAGACCCATTGCTCTTCCACGATTTCAGTAAATGGGCTGCATTGCAATTATGCATGTGTGTCTCACTCCAGCAATGACAGAGGCCTTACTGCAAATGGTCAGAGAGGAACTATTAGGATCTCAACCAATGAAAAGGCTCAGGTTCTATGATTCTCTCCTGCTTCTTCCTTCATATCTCCTGGAAATTGAGTATCGAGGAATATTTAAGACAATGGAGTGACAAAGCTCTCCCTATCTAGACTAGCTTCTGTTGATAATTTTTGAAGTTACTGTGTCCCCAAAATGTCCTAATATTAAGGATCCATCTTTATTGATACAGTGAACTGAATCCCTTCATTTCGTCTTCTAATGGAGAAAAAAAAATCATGGAAGAGTGGATGTAAGCTTAGTTGACAGATAAGAGTCACTCAGGGTCAAACAGAGAGGCCAGCAGTATCCCCCAAAATGCTCCCTCTGATGTTTGCAGAAGTTGGCAATAAATAAGCATGACATAGCCCTGCCAATTCAAAACTACACTCGAGTGACACCTTTCCTTATTTTCTCTCCAGAGGCGAGTGGTGGCGCCAAGAAAGGTGGCAAGAAGAAGGGCTCTTCTTTCCAGACGGTGTCTGCCCTTTTCCGAGTAAGGAAATCCGTTGCTTGAGAAATCTGTTTTTAAAAGCACAGAGTCTTCTTTCCACAAGTCATTTAGGACAAGACTGACACTGATTAATGGCTTCTGTTCATCTAGCTTTGGAGAGAAGGGGTTCAAATTACTGAGAAATTATTAGCTCATCTTTCATGCCAAGCCAAATAAAGCTGAATATTTAATAGGAAATTTTATAAAACTGAATGCTCTACCATTCATAATCTAGTCAAGTCATGAAACTATGCAATGACTTGTACTCAGAGAGACTAAATCATCAGTGAGATTGAGGAAAATCTAGCAGCTAGCCTGGAAGGAACTTAATATGGTACCCTTGTTCTTAATCCAGTCAATCGTTGATTATAACTGGTAGATTGCTCCCCTGTAGATAATCGTTCTGCCCTGAATGGGCAGTTATATTTATGAGAAAAAGCCCCATCGTGTGTAGGCTTGCAAGTACTCATTGGAGAACTATGGGGTTTAGGAGAAGAAAGCGAAACCATCTAGTATGGGAAGGCAGTGGCCGTGTAAATGTTTATGGAAAGCCATGGACCAGGGAAGAAGTAGGACTGTGCTTGAAAAAGATCACGTGTCAGGCTGTAGAAGTCCTGCTAACTCAAGCAGAGGAAGAGGGACTGAGGAGAAACCTGCATGTCAGAAGAGGCATGGCAAGGTGTTACCTTACATGAAGATGGTCCATACTGGTCCTTCAACTCAGCCACAGGCACTGATTTTATAGACATCGCCAAAAGCTCATAATCATGTCTAAAGTTTGAGATAACAGGACTCTTCCTGATTTCACAGGAGAATCTGAACAAGCTGATGACCAACCTCAGGAGCACACACCCTCATTTTGTGCGGTGTATCATCCCCAATGAAACCAAAACTCCCGGTAAGAAGCTCTAGAGTGAAAGCACAAAGCGTGACTGCCACGCCTCCCTTAAGAAAAATCTCCACAGTGGAATAACTGTGTGTATTCTTAGGGGCCATGGAGCACGAACTTGTGCTGCACCAGCTGCGGTGTAACGGCGTGCTGGAAGGCATCCGCATCTGCAGGAAGGGGTTCCCCAGCAGAATCCTGTATGCAGACTTCAAACAGAGGTCAGACTCTCCTAATTATGGTGTATCTTAAAGCTGAGTTTATAAATATACTTACTACAAGTGAAACAATTTGGTGAAAAATATGCCTCTATTTGTTATTTTTGGTTAGCCACAAAAAAGAGTGAACAGTGATAAGCCTCAAAACACCTTTACAATCTAGACAGACCACACAATTTATACTCCAGACTTTTCGTGGGCTTTACCCAGCTCCTGGCTTAGCCCGCAGATATATACGTTAACTTCAGTAATTATGAGAACTACCAGTTTTTAATGTGTAAATATGTTTGGGTTAACTCATTTAATCTTTACGAAACGTCAGTAGAGGTAAGTACTATCAACACTTCCTTTTATAGATGAATGAACTGAGGCTCAGGGAGATTAGGCTTCTTGCTCAAAGTCACATGGGTATTGGTGTCTGAGTCAGGAATGCCCCATGCAGGTATATAGCTCCCAGTGGGTCTTTTTCTGTCACTTGCTATCTTCAACTTTCTGTCTCACACACCAGTTTCACAGGGCTTCCCAGAACATCACAATACCAGCTCCTCAGCCATTTTTCTCCTCCCTACAGAAGTCCATCTTGGGAATCAAACGGGAGACAAAGGGGATAAGGGGCTGGTAGCAGTGTCAGGGAGCTGGTTACATGTTGCATTTTATTGGTCACCTACATCTTGGTGTGAACAAGATCACAGAATCCTTTCCTGAGAACAAGGTCTGATGAGGCAGAAAGGAAAGCTACAGCTGCGCAGGAAGGTGAAATGGGGTAAAAAGGGACAGTTGATGCTAGTTTGACCATCCATGTATATGAAGTCCTTCCTGTGAACAAAGGAGGATACTTTTCTTTTAAGCTCTGATTTTCTAAATAGGTCATTTAATGTTCATCTGCTATTAGTGTCATCATAAACTAACTTAAAAAAAACTATCATTTACTTAAACAGATACAAGGTATTGAATGCAAGTGCTATCCCTGAAGGGCAGTTCATTGACAGCAAGAAGGCTTCTGAGAAGCTCCTTGCGTCCATCGACATTGACCACACCCAGTACAAATTTGGTCACACCAAGGTAATGGTCTCTAAAGCCTACCCAATGCTATTCATGTCCCTTTGAAGTTTATGTACAGTTTCTGACCTGCAAATGCTCCCACACACAGGTCTTTTTCAAAGCTGGTCTTCTGGGGCTCCTAGAGGAGATGCGAGATGACAAGCTGGCCCAGCTGATCACCCGAACCCAGGCCAGGTGCAGAGGGTTCTTGGCCAGAGTGGAGTACCAGAGGATGGTGGAGAGAAGGTATAAATATAAACTGTCCATTCGTTCACATCTTTCTGCTTCAGAAACACATCTGAGGTGGCTTAAGACTCAGATATGATAAGGCCACCAACAGAAGCGAGAATGAGTAAGAGTCCTATACTGAAGTGGGGCATATCCATACACCAGGAGACTTCAGGCAGGGATCGTCACCATGAAACATATTCTGAGTGTTCAGGGTAGGGGGAGGGAGGCATAAAGAGTGGACAGTTCTTATCTGACAAGAGAAAATACAGCAGAGTAAAAATATATTGGAGTGAATTTAGTGGGTACATCATTAAATTAGGTGCACTAAACTGAACAGCAGACAGTATTTTCAACAGTGATTTTTTCTTTTTTTTTTTGCACCAGAGTTTAGGACTTTTAATTTGTCCTAAAGTTGCTGAAGCAAAAATCAATGATGTTTTTTTTTTTTAATATTTATTTTTGAGAGACAGAGAGAGGGAGGGAGGAAGGGGGCGAGAGAGACGGGGACAGAGGACCTGGTACTGATAGCACACAGCCCAACCTGGGACTTGAACTCACGAACCATGAAATCATGACCTGAAGTCAGATGCTTAACCAACCGAGCCCCAGCCGCCCCTCACCAGTGATTTTTATACAAGATGCAGAAACAACTTCTTCCATCTGATCATTTCTATTATCAAGCTATTATGATTTAAAACATTAAGGGCATTTATCTGTGAGATTTTTTTCAGGAAGTTAACACAATGTCACCAAGACACATGGCTTTTTGGTGATCTGATTTGGTGCAGGGACAGATCCTAAATACAAACAGCCGGGTGCCTCAAACTGCAGAATGCATGTCACCAGGACCCTGATGAGAAATGCATTTATATTGGCACATGCACGTTCATACACGCGTGTGCAAATATATATGAAAATAACATGAACTAAATTTTATTTCTATCACCTGTAGTTATGCTAATAACTTCTACCTTCTATTATATTCTATTTTATTAAAAATAGTAAGTTTGCTCATAACCCACTATGTATATGTATATATATGTATGTATATGTATGTATGTATATCTATGTGTATATATATGTATTTGAGCAGTTAATTGCCTATATATGAGGGTAATTCATTTTTTAAATAATTCAGATTTTTAAAATATGACAGTATTACAGAGTAGAATGCAAAATTCATGTAACATGAAAATACATAAAACCAGAAATTTTCACAGAAATTCTTCTTTAATGAGGCCTTTTGTTCCGCACCCACAGACCTCAGAGGTCTAGCTCCCCGTCGCTGTTCTTGGTGGTGTTCCAGAAAGAAAGCCTGAGAAGCACTGGTGTACAGCAATAGTTCTCAAAGGGTGGTCCTTAGACCATGTCATCCGTGTCTTTTGCAAACTCACTAAAAACACACATTTTTAGACCCCCATCTCCCATCCTCTGACTCTGAATCTCTGGGGATAAGGTTCAGGAACTAGTATTTTAACAAGTCCTTCAGATGATTCTTAGGCACACCAAAAGGTTGAGAGGCCCTGATGTAGAGAGGTGAGTGATTCATGAGTCCTTGACCATTGTCCCAAAGCAGAATTTCTTCCATCTGTGCTTGAAAGGTAGGCGAAGAACATAGCAGGGACAGAACCTCCAGTTCTCACTGCCAAGATGTCATCCACACAGCATCTAACTTGCATCAATTAAATTTCAGAGAAGCCCTCTTCTGCATCCAGTACAACATCCGGGCCTTCATGAATGTCAAGCACTGGCCCTGGATGAAGCTCTTCTTCAAGATCAAGCCCCTCCTCAAGAGCGCAGAGACCGAGAAGGAGATGGCCACCATGAAGGAGGAGTTTCAGAAAACCAAAGATGAACTCGCCAAGTCGGAGGCGAAGAGGAAGGAGCTGGAGGAAAAGATGGTGTCCCTGTTGAAAGAGAAAAATGACCTGCAGCTCCAAGTTCAGGCTGTAAGTGGTGGTGTCACGCTAGGTGCTGCAATCAGGATGTGAGTGGCCCTGAGTGGCAAAGAGTTGGGTAGTCGGTGTGGGGACACTCACTTGGGGGAGAAGGTCAGTGCACTCTGATGGTTCCAGCGAAGTCCATATATCCCTTCCCCATCCCAAACCAGGGGCAATGACATAGAACACACCATTGTCACCCATTCTCCACAATTTCATCAAACCACAGGATTTATGACTTCTTTTCTAGAACTTTGAAGACAGTCCTTGAAGGTGATTTTAACATAAAACTATCCCAAATGAAATGTTTAGGGGAGGACGGCATGTAGAGAGTGACTTTTTTTTTTAAACCTCTGAAGCTTCCTTAAACTCCCAGATGTCCATGGGTCTTAAATCACAGTGTGTACAGCTGGCAAGTCAGGAATTCTACAACATGTTTTAGGGAATTCTTGTTTGTCACTGACCTCCAAAACTCGGGTTCACGCTCTCCAATCCATCTGCACAGTCTGTGCCCCATCGCGTCACACCCGATCGCTGTGTCAGCACCCAAGACGCTCTGCCCGCCCGCCACCCCAGCCCTCTCCTCCATCCAGCCTGCTCGCTGCTCACTCCCACACCAGTCATTTCAGAACAGCCTCCATCAACTCTGAAATGTAATTTATGAGACTGCCTTTCATTTCAGAGTGAACTGAATTGGTCTGGTATAATTTACTCATCACAAAATCATATATTTCTCCTGTTGATTAAAATTGGTTTCTTCTGTCAAGTGTAGGCAGTGTAATAACTCTTTCTTCTCAATCGCAGAAGAAAAAAGAGCTGTTTTCTGCACCCACCCCCTTCAGATCTATTTGGAATGCTCTTCTGTTGTCCCTGGAGAATTACTCAGAATCTGTCTTACACACTACGTTCACTACACGGGGCATGCGGCACATTTTACTCCTTTATGGATTCAAAGGCTGATAGGGAGGCTCTGATGAATGTGTGTATCAATTTCTCACTCATATCTGTTCACTCCTAACCCTCTTAACTGGAAACGTCACAGGCTGCCAAGAATTCCTTGATTACTTTATGCCTCAACTTGAACGCAGAACATCATAACGATGATCATCTTCCTCTTCTACAAAGAGAAACAGTTCGTTAGCAGCTGCGTCCCGAAACCCCCACTGGAATGCCCTCTCTCCTCCTGCTCCATCCCCCGATGACTTGATTACTGCAGAATCAAATCCTTCCCACCTCTCAAGGCTCAACTCAAATGCCACTTCATTCAAGGAACCACCTCAATATAGAACTTTTTGGATCTCTTCTGTCACTAACTGCTTTCTGAATTCATGGTAGCTTTTTGGGGGTAGGCTTTCTAATCTACTAGAGAATATAGTCTTCTGAAGGAACAGGATAAACTGATACATTTTGGTGTTCCCGCAATGGATCCTGAACTGCATATAGGAGGTGGTTCATAGAATTTAAAACCAAAGATCCAATGGCAGAGACTTACATTGTTATAGTTGTGAAATAATTCATTCTTTCTTTCCAATTTTGATTTTGTTTCCAACTCAAGGAAGCTGAAGGCCTGGCTGATGCAGAGGAAAGGTGTGACCAGCTGATCAAAACGAAAATCCAGCTGGAGGCCAAGATCAAGGAGGTGACTGAGAGAGCCGAGGATGAGGAGGAGATCAACGCCGAGCTGACGGCCAAGAAGAGGAAACTGGAGGACGAGTGTTCAGAGCTCAAGAAAGACATTGACGACCTTGAGCTGACCCTGGCCAAGGTTGAAAAGGAGAAGCATGCCACAGAGAACAAGGTATGAATCACCTTCTGGTCTACCAGATCGAGGTGCTGTCAGCCTAGTAAGCTGCTTTAGAGCAGATACCATTCCTATTTTCATTTTTCAAGGTGAAAAACCTCACGGAAGAGATGGCAGGCCTGGACGAAACCATCGCTAAGCTGACCAAGGAGAAGAAGGCCCTCCAGGAGGCCCACCAGCAGACCCTGGATGACCTGCAGGCAGAAGAGGACAAAGTCAACACCCTGACCAAAGCTAAAACCAAGCTAGAGCAGCAAGTGGATGATGTAAGTCTAGGATTATCCAAGAAATTATTTTCTTCAAAAGAAAGCTAAGCATTTCTTTACACTAAACATGATTTATATTTAGCTCGAAGGGTCCTTGGAGCAAGAAAAGAAACTCCGCATGGACCTGGAAAGGGCCAAGAGGAAACTGGAGGGAGACCTCAAGTTGGCCCAGGAGTCCATAATGGACATTGAGAATGAAAAACAACAACTTGATGAGAAGCTCAAAAAGTAAGTGTGGAAGAACCGCTTATGCACTTGCTTTTGGTGGTGGATATACACTCAACTGTTACTTTTTGCTAATTTCCAAAAAGGAAAGAGTTTGAAATCAGCAATCTGCAAAGCAAGATTGAAGACGAGCAGGCCCTTGGCATTCAGCTGCAGAAGAAGATCAAGGAGTTGCAAGTAAGTTGGTGTTTCTAGCAATCTGGCTCAAAGAGGCAGAGTTATGACACAGAGAAGCTAAGTGCATGCTTTTTGCCACCTCCAGGCCCGCATCGAGGAGCTGGAGGAGGAAATCGAGGCCGAGCGGGCCTCCAGGGCCAAAGCAGAGAAGCAGCGCTCCGACCTCTCCCGGGAACTGGAGGAGATCAGCGAGCGGCTGGAAGAAGCCGGCGGGGCCACTTCCGCCCAGATCGAGATGAACAAGAAGCGGGAGGCCGAGTTTCAGAAGATGCGCAGGGACCTGGAGGAGGCCACCCTGCAGCACGAAGCCACGGCGGCCACCCTGAGGAAGAAGCACGCGGACAGCGTGGCCGAGCTCGGGGAGCAGATAGACAACCTGCAGAGGGTCAAGCAGAAGCTGGAGAAGGAGAAGAGCGAGATGAAGATGGAGATCGATGACCTTGCGAGTAACATGGAGACCGTCTCCAAAGCCAAGGTACTAGAACCTGGGAAATGGTATTAATGAAATAATCCGTTGTGTATGCTTCATAGTTTGCACACGGTACTTTACTCACATTGTGTCCTTCGTGTTTTACAGTAATCTAGGAGGTAAGCAAGAAAGATACTGGTATCTGTATTATTTCCACTTAACACATGAAGAAACTGAAATTCACAAAAGTTAAGGACGTTGGCCCCATCACACCATTAATAAATGACAGGACCAGCTTTTGAACATAAGTCACCTATGTTCTCACAGGTTCCAGCTGGAGAACACAAGTCTCCAATATTCTCAATTATCCAATAAGCCAAGTTTCACTGCACATAAAGGCATTTGAAAACATGCTTTTAGAAAAATACACCATACAATTCTTACAAGAATCTTACACTTAAAACACAGTCTTTAAATTTATTATATTAATAGTGCATGGAGCTTCACAGTTAGCTCTTTAAAAATCACAGTGTAGGGGGTGCCTGGGTGGCTCAGTCAGTTAAGTGTCTGACATCAGCTCAAATCATGATCTCACAGTTCATGGGTTCAATCCTCACATCGGGCTCTGCACTGACAGCTCAGAGCCTGGAGCCTGCTTTGGATTATGTGTCTCCCTCTCTCTCTGCTCCTCTGTCTCTCTCTCTCTCTCCAAAATGAACAAACATTTAAAAAACATAATAAAATAAAATAAATAAAAATCCCTAAGTATATTTTCAACTTAGGATAGCAATCATAATATAAAAAAAAAAATTCTTATATATCACATTGCACTTTCAAGAATTTCATTGATTTTACGTCAAAATAAGTACTTTTCTGTCCCACAAGAAATTTTAGCGATAGCAAAATTATATGAAAATATCTTTGTTCTTTTTTTTCTTTTTTCTTTTCTTTCTTTTTTTCTTTTTTACTACTTCACATAGGGAAATCTAGAGAAAATGTGCCGCACTCTGGAGGACCAGGTGAGTGAGTTGAAGTCAAAGGAAGAGGAGCAGCAGCGGCTGATCAATGACCTGACGGCCCAGAGAGGACGCTTGCAGACTGAGTCTGGTAATTCTCTCCTCTCTGGACACTGAGAATGGAGATGGTGTGGTTGAAGACAACCGATTTGGGAATGTGAGAGCCTAATAGAAGCAACTGAGAACATGGGTGATTCGCTGAACAGTTCAGACTCTCAACCTATTTGCAAGGCCACTTGGGGACAACATTGGAGATAAAGATTTCCGTATAAGCGGATCAAGCTCTGCCTTAGGAAAGCATGGAGTAGCTGGCCGCTGTGAGGAGATGCCTGGGATTAGGAGTCACTGTCACCTGGGGTCCAGGACTCTTGTTGCAGGCCGAGCTTCTGTTTCTATACATCAAAGTGAACCAAATTCCTTTATTTTTTTTTTTTAATGTTTATTTATTTTTGAGAAGGAGAGAGAAAGAGAGCAAGCAGGGAAGAGGCAGACAGAGAGGGAGACACAGAATCAGAAGCAGGCTCCAGGCTCTGAGCTGTCAGCATAGAGGCCGACGCAGGGCTCAAACCCATGAACCGTGAGATCACGACCTGAGCTGAAGTTGGACACTTAACCGACTGAGCCACCCAGGTGCCCCCAAAGTGAACCAAATTCCTGAATGGGGAATGCGTAACTATCTCTCAAAAGCCTGATGAAATTGAGACCATGTAGAATTCAGAACCTTGTCTCCCATAACCAGGGGTGGCACAATATCATGTACCCAAAAAGATTTAGTTATGGGAGAGAACAAAAAGAATTTCAGCTATATTTATACATTCAGATCAATATGTAAGTTTCACCATAAAAATCAGAAATTTGATATTAAGCATGAAGATGCCAGCAGAAAACTCAATCATTTGAGCACTCAGTGTGGGGGGCTAACGGGGGAGTTAAGAGTTAAAAGTTACTTCTAATATGGGCTTGCAAAGCTGTTTCTTCACTTTAAAAAAATGGTGCCATTTCTTTTGTGGATCAGGTGAATTTTCACGACAGCTGGATGAGAAAGAGGCTCTGGTGTCTCAGTTATCAAGGGGCAAACAAGCATTTACACAACAGATTGAGGAGTTAAAGAGGCAGCTGGAAGAAGAGATAAAGGTAAATTATAATACTGTCAGACTCACTTTTTTCGTATGACCTAACCCTAGCCAGAGTCGGTTACACCAACTTTTAAAAGGTTTTAAACTCAAGAATTAAACATTAAATATCCAGTAAAATGAAGGTGTAACTATTTCCGCAGGCCAAGAACGCACTGGCCCACGCCCTGCAGTCTTCCCGCCACGACTGTGACCTGCTGCGGGAACAGTATGAGGAGGAGCAGGAGTCCAAGGCCGAGCTGCAGAGGGCGCTGTCCAAGGCCAACAGCGAGGTGGCCCAGTGGAGGACCAAATACGAGACGGACGCCATCCAGCGCACGGAGGAGCTGGAGGAGGCCAAGTATGTGTGTAGATATGAGGGAATGCGCAGAAAGTTTTGCATGTTGACTCCGAAAGATCCAACCCTCTGTGAATTTGGCCACAAACGTTCATTAATTAGCTCCTGTTTGCCAGGTACTATTAAGCCCTGAGAATAAGACATGAGTTAAGCAAACATGATACCTGCCCTCCTGTGCTGAAATCTACTTAAGGAAATGAGTAACAAATAATTCTACAGATAACTGGGCCTTATTGCTATTCATCAAGCACACCAAGTTCACTGCTGCTTCAAGGCTCTGCACTTGCTGGTCCCTCTCTCTGGAATGCTCTGTCCCCAGATCTCCCTCCAACTCACTCTGACTTTTGAGATCTGGACTCAAATGCTACCTCCTCAGAGAGGTCTTCCTTGAAGATGTAGAATAACTGCCCACCCCTTACTCTATTTTACTCTTCGTCGTTGCACTTACATCTGCAGGATGTTACTATGCATATTCCCATTTCCTTATCCTCTCTCTCTTGCACTCATTTGGAAGCTTCATGAGGCAGGGACCTTTTTTTTTTTTCTTTTTGTCTTGCTCACTGCTGCATATCCAGTGTCTGGTTCATAAAAGGAGCTCATCAATATTGGTTGAATGAATGAATTGCATATTGTTAATATGAAGTTTCCATCACTTTTCAGCATGGTAATAGTTCCTCACTCTAGCTTTGGTTCACTCCCCCCTAAAAACATGTAATCTTCAAGGAAGAAGCTGGCCCAGAGGCTGCAGGCGGCTGAGGAGCACGTAGAAGCGGTGAACGCCAAATGCGCTTCCCTGGAGAAGACGAAGCAGCGGCTCCAGAACGAAGTGGAGGACCTCATGCTCGACGTGGAGAGAACGAACGCGGCCTGCGCGGCCCTGGACAAGAAGCAGAGGAACTTCGACAAGGTACCTTGTGCAGTAGCTTCTGCTCTCCGCAGTCGTCCTCTGTGCTTTACAGCAGATGACCGCTCTCGCTTTTTCAGATTCTGGCCGAGTGGAAACAGAAGTATGAGGAGACCCACGCTGAGCTCGAGGCCTCCCAGAAGGAGGCTCGCTCTCTCGGCACTGAGCTGTTCAAGATGAAGAATGCCTACGAGGAATCCCTGGATCAGCTCGAAACTTTGAAACGAGAGAACAAAAACTTGCAGCGTGAGTCCCTTTCACTTTCAGCAATATCCATGCCTTGAGGAACCTCTCTCTTATGTCCTCTGATGAAATCTCTACCTGTCTTTAACCCAAACAACAGAGGAAATTTCTGACCTCACGGAGCAGATTGCAGAAGGAGGGAAACGTATCCATGAACTGGAGAAGATAAAGAAGCAAGTGGAACAAGAGAAGTGTGAACTCCAGGCTGCCTTAGAGGAAGCAGAGGTATAGGTCAGATAGTGCATTACAAACAAGTAAGGTCAGAAAATACTTAGGCGTGTCCACACAGATTGAATAAACAGCACAAAATTAATGGAAGGAAAGGTGTGCCGAAGAACTTTCGAATGCTTCCGTCCCCTGCTAATGTCCCCCCTTTCTGTCATTAAGGCATCTCTTGAACACGAAGAGGGAAAGATCCTGCGCATCCAGCTGGAGTTGAACCAAGTCAAGTCTGAGGTCGACAGGAAAATTGCTGAAAAGGATGAGGAAATTGACCAGCTGAAGAGAAACCACGTCAGAGTGGTGGAGTCGATGCAAACCATGCTGGATGCTGAGATCAGGAGCAGGAACGACGCCATCAGGCTCAAGAAGAAGATGGAGGGAGACCTCAACGAGATGGAAATCCAGCTGAACCACGCCAACCGCATGGCTGCAGAGGCCCTGAGGAACTACAGGAACACCCAGGGCATCCTCAAAGTAAGTGGGTTCAAAAGATGGCCCCAAGGAGGTTGGGGTGATTGCAGCCCTGGGAACGAGGTGTCTCAACGATCGATCATTCCACAGGACACCCAGATCCACCTGGACGACGCGCTCCGGGGCCAGGAGGACCTGAAGGAGCAGCTGGCCATGGTGGAGCGCAGGGCCAACCTGCTGCAGGCTGAGATTGAGGAGCTGCGGGCCACTCTGGAGCAGACGGAGAGGAGCAGGAAAATCGCAGAACAGGAGCTCCTGGACGCCAGCGAGCGCGTCCAGCTCCTCCACACCCAGGTAGGATTTGGCACAAAGAACTCACCTTCAATAAATGTTTATGTATCCCCAAAACTATAACCTTAAATATTTTATATAACAGGCAGGTTTTACACTTCTACCAAGTTTTCACTGTATTATTGAGAAATCTTTTTACTATTTTATTTTGCATAAATTATTGATTCATTCCTAATAGATTCTAAAGCTGCCCATATTCTCTTGTGTTAGCATCTTTATTGACCCTTGTTACCAACATTGGCATTTTTATGTTGGAGACATGGAATGTTTGAACATCTGTTACCATTTTCTCCCTGTGAATGGTCTCGTTGGTAAATGGTCTCGTTGATAAATGGCAGTAGCGAAATTAGAGCTATCTGATCTAATTATGGACAATGTCTTGAAGATGCCAAATATTCTATAACATCTCTATTTTATTTAATTGTACTATGTTACAAACTAATATTGAAAGGCATCTGACTTGTAAATTTTTATCTGAAATTATTTAATAGCTACCAAAAAATACTTTGGCAACATGATAAAAAAATTATAACTTATTTTCAAACAGAACACCAGCCTGATCAACACCAAGAAGAAGCTGGAGACAGACATTTCCCAGATGCAAGGAGAGATGGAGGACATTGTCCAGGAAGCCCGTAACGCAGAAGAGAAGGCCAAGAAGGCCATCACGGATGTGAGCAGAGGGCAGCACAGTGCTGGTCAAACTTGCATCTTGGTGTGCTAGCCCAGCTCTCTCAACTGGTTTTGTTTTACTGCTACCAGGCAGCCATGATGGCCGAGGAGCTGAAGAAGGAGCAGGACACCAGCGCCCACCTGGAGCGGATGAAGAAGAACATGGAGCAGACGGTGAAGGACCTGCAGCACCGTCTGGACGAGGCCGAGCAACTGGCCCTGAAGGGTGGGAAGAAGCAGATCCAGAAACTGGAGGCCAGGGTGGGTCTCTCAGTCACTCTCTACTTGCGTTTACTCCTGGTGCCTTATTAGTTCAAAGTTCTTAAGAGTCTACTTATTTGTAGGTGCGTGAGCTGGAAGGAGAGGTTGAGAGTGAACAAAAGCGCAATGCGGACGCTGTGAAAGGTCTGCGCAAACACGAGAGGAGAGTGAAGGAACTCACGTACCAGGTGCACCGATAGTTTTTATCAGCTGAGTGTTCCCCATACATATGTGAAGCATTCATATATGACAATGCAACAGTCAAGTGCTTTTGAAGTGAGGCTCTGTGGTTTTTTTAATCTTTCAGACGGAAGAAGATCGGAAAAATATTCTCAGGCTTCAGGATTTGGTAGATAAACTTCAGGCCAAAGTGAAATCTTATAAGAGACAAGCTGAGGAGGCTGTAAGTATCCTTAAGATGGAAGGGAAGACAGAGGTCCCTTGTTAAGAAAAGCTAATGAACAAATAATTAGATTTACTACTTGTAGTAAATAAGCCATTTGCTTTTTAGAAGACTTGTACTTCTTAAAAATATTTGTGCATTTTGTAAAGTTAACAGCGTGATTTTAAAAGTAAATTTTTGGGACGCTCAGTTGGGTGGCTCAGTCGGTTAAGCGTCCGACCACGGCTCAGGTCCTGATCTCACGGCTCACTTGTGAGTTCGAGCCCCAAATCAGGATCTGTGATGACAGCTCAGAGCCTAGAGCCTGTTTCAGATTCTGTCTCCCTCTCTCTCTCTCAAATATAAGTAAACATTAAAAAATTTAAAATAAAATAAAAGTAAATTTTCTAAACTCAAAGAAACCTCTAACAATTTCAAAGCAGAAATAATGCAGGCCACATTCTCTAGCCATAGTGTGATAAAATTGTAAAGTGATGGGAAAATATAAACACAAAGTCTCAAACGCTTAAATGTTAAAAGACTAACTTTCCTAAATAATTTTTGGGTTAAACTGGAAAAAAAAACATAATTACTGAATAATTATTAGTTATAAATAAAACTTTAAGGAGGATGCTCTTTTACAAACCTAAAGAATGTAGTCAAAGTTGTCCTTGGAGGACAATTCATTGCTTTATGAATCAAAATAAAAACAAATAAATAAACTGACAGTCCAATACAGAAATTACAAATAATAATAATAAAAGAAATATTGTTAAAGATAAAGGTAGACATTGATAAATTAAAGTATACTATTTCCTGATTTGATAATTTCAGTAATATCTGATAATTTCTGGGGAGTTAATAAAATAAATACACTTATAACTAGCTCAATCAAGGAAAAAGAGAAAGAAAATACAAACTCATGTTAGAAATGAGAAAGGCGGGAGTAGGGGGCGTGCCTGGCTGGCTCAGTCAGAAGAGCATGAGACTCTTGATCTCAAGAGTCATGAGTTTGAGTCCCATGTTGGATAAAGAGATTACTTAAAAATAAAGAAATGAAAAAAAAAGACAAACCATACAAGCAGAAAATTATTTTTTAATGTAAAACATAAATCTGTCAACAAAATTGAAATTTGGAAGAAATTTATGATTTTTAAAAAATTGATGTTTTTTATAGAAGGCTATAAATTACTAAGTTGACTGAATAAGTTATTTAAGAATTACTTCTGAAAATGGACTCAGGTCCAGATATGTCTTTCAAAATTTCGAGTAACAGATAATCCCTGAGCTATGTGAGCCATTCCAGAGCATGGGAAAAGATGGAAAGCTTTCCGGATCATTTTAAGAAGCTCACGTAACCCTCATACCAAAATCTGTCCAAGAGAGAAGGGGGGGGGGAGGGCAGCATGGAACTAAAGGCAGTTTTACTCATGAAAGTAGTTACAGCAAAGATAAATAACTGAAACCCTTACTTTATTAAGGGGACTGTCCATCAGTAATTAATTAGGCTTAATTCCTTCAGTGCAAGAGTTACTTAATATTAGGGAATCTGTCAGTAGAATCATTACATCCAAAACAGGACAATAAAATTATTGTTTTGAAATGTTCCAAAGTGATCTATAAAATTCAACATTTATTTCAATTTAAAGAAATTATTATTCATCCTTTATATGATTAAGAATGTCTATCTTGAGCCTACAGTCACCTTATAGAAAGCATTGACAAGAAGCAGGACTTCAGTATTCTTGTCTTCTCTGCTCTTATATATTTTTTTCTGCTTTACTTGTGGTGCATATTTTTTAATATGTTTTTGTGGCAAAAAACAGGGTTGTGATTATTAATGGGACACCAAGCCCCAAGTAAATCGCAATGTTCACTTCAGTGATAACCAAACTCCAGGGGCAGTAAGTTGACAATGTTCCCTCTCTGAGTATTTGAGTTCTCCATACACGCCAAGTCCTTTCTTCCCTGAGATCTATAGAGTCTAGAAAGATGCACAGTGTGGCTTCCTTACAATTCCGTTTTTATTCTCAGGAGGAACAATCCAACACAAATCTATCCAAGTTCCGCAAGCTCCAGCACGAGCTGGAGGAGGCCGAGGAACGGGCTGACATCGCCGAGTCCCAGGTCAACAAGCTGCGGGTGAAGAGCCGGGAGGTCCACACGAAAGTCATAAGTGAAGAGTGATCATGTCCTAATGCTACGGAATGACTGAAGAGAGGCACAAAATGTGAAGTCTTTGGTCATTTCCCTCTGTAATTATTGTCTGTTCAACCCTACTGCGAAGGAAATAAAGAGCATAGGGTACTTTGCAAACAGCATCCTTAGACTGGTCTTTTCTCTCCCTCCTAAAGCGGTATCGAAGCTAGAATAATCACAAGGCTATCAAACAATTACATTCAACCTGCCAGTAAGAAGCAGCACTCACTTTTAAGTCTATAGGAATACTTTAAGATTACAAAGCTCTTGCCTATCAGGGAAGCCTGTTCTGGAAGAAATCGGAAAGCCACCTTTCTTTGTAACCTTTCCCTAATGCCAGGGAATAGCAGGATCTTTGAAAGCTCCTGATCCCCCTAACATATGCCTACTTTTCTAGGTCTATGCAAAGAATGACAGTGGCTATACTCCCAAATAGGGGATTCAGATCACACTGTATCATTACTTCTCCTTGATGTTATCAAGAATACAAACCAAAGTATTACTATCATAAGCCCATAAAGATTTTCATCATTAATGCCAATACATCATCTATTCACAGAGCACACATTGGGTAATGGGTACGCCATGCAAGAGTGAGATGTGCCCTTCTCCCTAGGAAAGCTACAGGGTGCCTATCTAGTCTGGGGACAAAGAGAATATTATTCTATATACTCCAGTGTAATATCAATAAGCTACAAGCCTATGTTTCCAGGTTTGATGGCTGCCTGCATAATCACGTGAAGAGCCAAAATAAATACATGATAAAACGTGTCAATAAAATATGAATCCCAAGATAGATCATTTAGGTGTATATTCAACACCCATAATAATGAGTATGACTGTGGTGCAAAACTTCAGATACGGTAGCAATCTGGATTACTCAGAAGTTTTTCTAGATGATCAAGATTTCTTTTTAAGTTTATTTATTTATTTTGAGAGAAAGAGAGCATAAGCAGGGAACGGGCAGAGAGAGAAGGAGGGAGAGAGAGAGAGAGAGAGAGAGAATCCCAATCCGCGTCATCAGCACGGAGTCCGATACGGGGCTCAAACTCACAAACTGTGAGATGGTGACCTGAGCTGAAAATCAAGAGTCAGATGCTTAACTGAGTGAGTCACATAGGTACCCTGATGATCAAAATTTTAAAAAATGGATTCGGTTGAGATGCAGAGCCAAAAGTATAACCTTCCTGGACAGCATAAAGGAAAAGCCAAGTGGTCACTATCCATGTGAATAGAAAGCAAGAGTACATTGGGTTACATGCACTGCGGGAGAATGACTTAAGTCAGACACAAGGAAGCAGCTTAGCAGGTAATTCGGATTCCCACTGTCCTTCTGGCCTTAGGAAGGGTGTGGGATCACCCTCTCACTGCTTTGGCCCCACTTTCACTTTGTTCCCACACCACCCATAAATGCTTCAGTGCCTTGTAACTTGGCAGTAACGACCCAAAACAATGTCTTACAGCAAACTTACTGCAAAATCTGTCCAGAGTGGGTTAAAAGCCTACCTTAAAATTCATATTGAATCCTACTGAGATTATTAAAATGTTCTATCTTCCTGAACATCACTGCCCACATTTCTTGGAGGTCTGATAAAGAAAATGAAGATAAAAAAAACAAAAACCCAGATACGAAAGAAAGTAAAATGCTATACCTGTGGTAACAAAGCAGGTTAGGAGTTGGCTAGGAAGGTTCCCGTCAGACGCGTGTCTCCTGTAAGACCCTTCCTGATGGCTTTCATCGACTCCAGGTACAAGAGTGATACCAGAAAGCATGCTAGGCTGCCATGCCAATCAGGTGACCAGGGTCTAGGCTGCTGTGTAATTTGTGGTCACTCCCTTCTATTCTCTGGACCTCAGCTATTTTCTTAGTAAAATGAGGAATATGGATTCGACGGTCTCTTACAGTAATAGATCCCGTGACCAGTACAACCAGTATCTCTAGATACTGGCCTTCAGAAGGCAACCTATTTCATTAAACTGATTGAAATGTAAGTGCAATAATACAGGAATTGTTGTCAAACAGAGTATATGCAGCAAATTGGGTTTCAGCCGCAGACAGACAATGCTGACACAGAGAGACACAAGAGAGACACAATAACAAACATCTTTTTAAAAATCAGAATAGAAAACAATGTTCAGGTATTGTTTGTAAGCAAAATGTGAAATATATACCATGGGTGGCTGGTGGAGAAATCACAGATGCTGCCTATCTAGACAGAGAAATGCCCTGCTTTCTAATAATTTCCTATGTTGAGTTTCACAGAGGAAACAGGATTTCACAAGCAACTTGCATTTTCAAAAAATGAGAGAAGCTGGACACCTCAGCTTGGCAAGGCAAAGAAGTTTGGAGCCAGCTTGAAGTGGGAGTGGTCTGATCTGACAATGAATCAGAAGGAGCCGACTGGACACAACAAAAGAAGCTGTCTTTTGCTGCTCTTCCCGAAGCAAGTTTTAAAATTACATTTCTAAGCGCCCTTGAAAAAGCACAATAATAAGTTGCAAAGAAAACAAACAAACAAAAATCACGCCTTCTAGGGAGTGACTAACCATCTCTTCCTAACACTCTGGTTAACCGCAGCTACCTCCCTTCCTACTCTAATATCTGCAATTGTTCGGCCAGTGGAAGAGACCTCACACAGGCGGCTCCGCGAACCAGAACGAAAGCAGCAACAAAGTCCAGGGATGGCAGGACACAACCGCCTCGGAAACAACACCTTACATTATTCCAAGGGCAGATCGCTTTCAGGTTGCCGACCTCTCAAATTATTTATAGGAGATTGATTCATATACTTAACCCAATGTGAGAGGAAATACTTCTAATTATATCCAAACATCTTTAATATGAGGGGAATTATGCTTGGAGACCTTCATTGCCAAAAACATGTTTTGCCAAATATGTTTTAAGAAAGAGGAGGAGGCTACGTGTTTTCCATATTTGACCCTATAAAAGTACCCTTGGAATGAGTTGGCTCGTCTTTCCTCATAAAGCTTCAAGGTAAGTGTGTGTAAGGACAGGGCTCTGTCTGGAGACGGGAAGGGACATCTGGCTGCTCTCACACATGCCACACACCCCGGTTTCCCCTGCCCCTGGCAGCCCTTCCAGTGAGGCACCTACTTACTCCGTGGCAATTTTAATTAGATGTTTCAGTGTCCCAAGTCATTTCCCGATTCTCACTTAAGAATTATGCTATTATTGGGAACCATTAGAATTTAACCAGAAGAAATTTGCTCTGTTTCTTATAGTTCTGACCCACTTCAAGGTTGCATCTCTAAGGTAAGATACTTATTTTTTTTTCTCATTCCTCACAGGGGGCAAGAAATCTTCTGAAGGTGGTTGGACAGTGCTCAGGGGGTTATAAAATGAAAGCATTTTCATTTCATGGCTGATCATGCTTCCCTTGAAAAGATTTTGAAGGGGACTTTAGAAACTGGTTCTCATTAATTTATAGCCTCTGCAATATATGAAAATGCTTTCTCAGAGTCTTGAGAAGTTTTATACACTTTTTTTTTTTTTTCTATTTCTAGCACTGCAGTCTGTCTTTTAAATAGCTGAGTTACAACATGTAAAACATTTTGGTGTTATTATTCATTTATAGAGAAAATGTAAATTTCCTATACTACAGCTTTGCCTCTGCATCATGTAATATAAACACCCTGAGAGGCTATCTGAATGAACCGAATCCTTGCCTTGGAAAAGTGGCTTAAATGTACATGCTGTTTCATAGTCTATAAAATGGAAATTCAAAAAGGAAGAGATGTAAAATGATTGAGCATTTTCAGCAAGACAATGCATTTTGTGTTATCCAAATCCCTGAAGTTTGAATGGAAAAGTGTGAGGAAGCTTACACAAGTGCTTTGAGTCTTTCTGGAAAAAAAAAATCTTTATAATCATAAAATAAATTACCTATGATCACTATTGACAAGATTAATGAATGTTAGTTAAAGTGGCAAGAGACAGATGTTAGAAAGAAAATTTTATGGAATTTTTATGAGACTCTCAATAATAAAGCAAGAAAACAGATTAATAGTATTTTAGAATTAGTCTTTGAGAAATACTAAAGACAGATGAAGAAGCCAAATTTGTCAAAATTACAGTATGGGAACAGGTAAAAATAGAATGTTTTTTAACAAAACAATGCAAAACAAAGCTCCCCACATTTCTGCTTTCCTCGATTTAGGTAGTCTTTGTGAGTCTATAATGAATCCAAATCTGTAATGAAAAGATTGTCACTACGTACAAAATAGTTCCTAGAATTTTAGCAACAGAAATCCATTGTACTATGAGGTCACAAAGCCAGCTTTGAGCCCTTCCATGTGTCCTGCATGTGTTCTAAGAGGTGTGAGGGAAAAGCACTCCCTGCCTGCAAGGCGCTTATCATCTAACGGGCAGAGGCGCTCTCAGAGAGAGAGCTGGAGGACACCCCGCCGTCAGCTTAGCTCTGTGTCCTGGACAAGCCAGTTATGGGCAGCTTATAGAAATGAAGACACATAATAGATGAAACAGAGAAAGCACTACAATATCACACAAAAGGTGAGCCAGAAACCACAGTCTCTTTCCAAATGCTTAATTAAGGACCTATCAGCACTGGCACAGGACACAAACACTAATATTTCATCTGTAGCCAAACAGGGGGTGTGGTCATACTCAACGCAATGCTAGGTGAATACAGAATGTCTTGTTTTTTTAAAATGTGAATTGTATAATATCTGAGTGTCTCTAAGCTCTTTCCTTCCCCTCCCAGGCAGGGTCTCCCACTGGGCTGCCACCAGTAACCTGCAGCCATGAGTTCCGACCAGGAAATGGCCGTCTTTGGGGAGGCAGCTCCGTACCTCCGAAAGTCTGAAAAGGAGCGCATTGAGGCCCAGAATAAGCCTTTTGATGCCAAGACATCTGTGTTTGTGGCGGACCCTAAAGAGTCCTTTGTGAAAGCAACGGTGCAAAGCAGGGAAGGGGGGAAGGTGACAGCCAAGACTGAAGCCGGGGCGGTGAGTAAAGTGTCTGAGATGATGAGGTGTGCTGCATCTGGGGCTAGGTGAGCTGACACGTTCTGACCTGGCCTCTCTTATTGGACTTGCCAGACTGTGACCGTGAAAGATGACCAAGTCTTTCCCATGAACCCTCCCAAATATGACAAGATCGAGGACATGGCCATGATGACACACCTGCACGAGCCCGCCGTGCTGTACAACCTCAAAGAGCGTTATGCAGCCTGGATGATCTACGTGAGTTCATTCTCATGGCCCTTCTGCTTGTGTAGGTAGTTAATATTTTTGAAAAACAGTAGATTATTAAGGTCCCCATGAAATGATAATATTCCTTCTTTCCCCCTCTCTGGTGCAGACCTACTCAGGCCTGTTCTGTGTCACCGTCAACCCCTATAAGTGGTTGCCAGTGTACAACGCAGAGGTGGTGACAGCCTACCGAGGCAAAAAGCGCCAGGAGGCCCCGCCCCACATCTTCTCCATCTCTGACAATGCCTATCAGTTCATGCTGACGGGTGAGTGGCTGAAGTGTTTCTCATACAAATGACTTTACCACCTAGAGTCACAAAGTGTTAAAGTTAAAAAGATCTTTGGAAATAATTAATCCAACCACCTGGTCATATAGAAGAGGTAATTAAAACACAGTTACATGCCATCAAAGCTGGAACCAAAACCTAGCTCTCCAGACTCTCACTCCATGATTGTACCAGGCCACACTACTGCTTCATCTCGATTAAACTGAACTTACTTGCAGTCTCCTTGGGAATACATAATTTATTGTATAGATTTAAATAATAAGAGTTAAGATTCAGTAACAACTGTATCACGCTGTCTGAATAGAAATGAAAAATACACATTCATTTAGTCCTTTTGTGTTTAAGTTTCTTGTTGACTACAAATCTGATGCTTTTAGGAATATTGTTCTATCTCAAGTCATCAGAGACCATCTCAGAGAAGATGTCCTCTCTTTGAGTGAAGATGGTATTTGGAGCTACACACACATGAACAGATGTTGTGTCCCCCACTTTAAAAGGATTTTGTTCTCCTCATCTGATCTTTCTTTGACCAATGGCACACTTTGAAGAAGGCCGATGAGAGTTGGGCTTGCAGTCTGTGGCCATAAGGCAAATTTTTTTTTCTTTGTGAGGTCAATTGCAAACAACACCTCAACCTTGGCTTGATGAACTATTTAAACCTACCAAACAATAGTCCAAACCCTTAGTAGATTACCCACTTTTCAGAAAGTTTCATGCCATGATCAGCAGACAGCATGCTACTGGAATCCACAGCTGACAACTAGATGATATGTGGCTTTGGAAAGTATTGCTCTTTGTCTTGAACAAGAAGGACATGCTTAACTATCAGGGGTTAAGGAATTTAAGATATAACATCATTTTATGTTTCTCCTCAACTTAAGAGGTTTAAGAATAATGTCACATATAAGTTTACAATAATGTATTTAAAAACTCAATTTAAAGTGACACGTACATCCAACACCACAGGTGCGTCCTCATAGAAAGTTTTGTTTGTGTAACTCATATATATGCTGATTATCTGCTGTTTTCCTTCTAGATCGGGAGAATCAGTCTATCTTAATCACGTATGTATTACTATCCTGGGACTCATTTGGTAGTTTATTTGCACTGGGAAAAAGACAAAAGGAAAAAAAAATAGTTAATGCTCCCATACTGAAGCAGTGGCCGATCAGCCTGGAAATAGATACTGTTTATAGCTTATTGTAGGGTTCAGACTATCTCAGAATGTAAAATGACAATGCCCCAGATTTTCTCATTTGCTAGGCCAGTCTTAAAGGCTGCACAGAACTTTCCTGAGAGCGGATGATATAAAATCCCTTCTCTGTGCATGGAGAGGAAGAACATACGGCCTTCTGAACATCTGAGCTGTGTGGGAATGTTACCAGTAGCTCATTTTTAAGGCCTCCTTGAGAAATGTCTAGTCTTTCAAAGACTTAAACTGAGGCACGTCTTTAAGGAGACTGAAGAACAAATAGCACTGTTTCGTAGAGTTTTTTACTAACGGTTTCATTTCTCACATAGTTGTGGGTGGTTGCCTTTTGGCCCCATCAACCCCAGGCCACCTGAGAGAGAGCCTGGCATATTTTCAGCCCTCAAGAAATATGTGTTAGGTGATCAATGGATGGATTTCCCTACTTCTTGTCAGTGGAGAGCAACAGAAATAATATTAACTGACAACGACATGTGGAGATAGACACATAAGGTAGTAAATGCTGATAGTGGAAGCACTTTCGTTTGTCACAGAGCTTAATTCCTCACATATGTTTGGTCTCTGTTTCACAGCGGAGAATCCGGGGCGGGGAAGACGGTGAACACCAAACGTGTCATCCAGTACTTTGCAACAATTGCTGTCACTGGGGACAAGAAGAAGGAGGAAGTTACTTCTGGCAAAATTCAGGTGAGTCAGATTGCCATGGTCAGAATCTGGGCTCTCAGGTAAGAAATTCCTGAGCCCCAGAGGTGAGGACCACACTTGCCTTTGCAGGGGACTCTGGAAGATCAAATCATCAGCGCCAACCCCCTACTGGAGGCCTTTGGCAACGCCAAGACCGTGAGGAATGACAACTCTTCTCGCTTTGTAAGTTTCTTGGTCACAGAAGGCCTTCTCAGCCCTTAAGTGCTTGAGAAAGCATGTCTGAATTATCATTTCAGTCTCCTCTTTCTCGTGCACTTCAAGTCTCGTATATAACATCACCATTTTTACTTGCAAGGGTAAATTCATCAGGATCCACTTCGGTACCACGGGAAAACTGGCTTCTGCTGATATTGAAACATGTGAGTAACAGGACCTCCTCAACAGAATCCAAGAATGACAAATGATGGTTTGGAGGAACAGTTTGCAGCTCCTGCTGAGCCTGGAGCCTGTGAAACACCAGTCTGCTGCCAAACATGCCCGTGGTTAATGCCAGTCTTATCCATAGCCCACGGTGTGCTTTATCCCCTCATGATTCTGTAAGAACTGCCAGGAGCCATTGGGCTTGTCTGAAATAATCTAGCCTCAGAACGAATTTCAACTTTTTCTAAGAAAACACTAACGTGAGGGTAAATGAGTTGCCTACAGGTTGAGTATGTGTGGTTTCCTCCTAGCCCGAGCCTTGATAAACGTGGCTCTTGATGTTCCCTCTATTTTAAAGTGAGAAGAGACCCCAGGGAGAGAGTGGTTCTCAAGAATCAATTATATTCCAAATGTCAAGGATCTTCTGCATGAGAAATGTCTGTATCCTGGGCCAGGCAGGCTTTAGTTTCTTTCCAGAGGTGCAAAGAATAACTTCAATGGTATTTGCAAAGGCACAATATGTGGTACCTTAGGGGGACATTCAGCAGCAATTTCAAGGGAACAGTGAGATTTAGTTAATGACCCCAAGTTCCAAAAGCACTCCAGGAACTTTCTAATTTTTCTGCCCTGACCAATGTCTACTTTCCACTGAAGATCTTCTGGAGAAGTCTAGAGTTACTTTCCAGCTGAAGGCAGAAAGAAGCTACCACATTTTTTATCAGATCATGTCTAACAAGAAGCCAGATCTGATTGGTAAGAAAGAGCTTAAATTTATTAGGCTAGATGTTAAATGTTTTATTAACAACTTCTAATGTAAACCATATACCCTGAATTCTATGTACTCAGAAATGCTCCTGATCACCACCAACCCATATGACTATGCCTTCGTCAGTCAAGGGGAGATCACAGTCCCCAGCATTGATGACCAAGAGGAGTTGATGGCCACAGATGTAAGTAACATATGCAGTTTTTTTAAATCCACTATGTATGGGAATAATAATAATAACCTCTCTCTGGGTATGGTTAAAGAAATGGTATAAATTCTCCCAAATAAGTTAGTGTCTTCAGCCCTTTGGTCTTCTCATCTTTCCTGGTAGAGTGCCATTGAAATCCTGGGCTTCACCTCTGATGAAAGAGTCTCCATCTATAAGCTCACGGGGGCTGTGATGCATTATGGGAACATGAAGTTCAAGCAGAAGCAGCGTGAGGAGCAGGCTGAGCCAGACGGCACTGAAGGTAATAGAGGCGAAAAGCCCATTCCAAATTCATGTTTCCTTTACAGCCGAGCTTCTGGTGGACATATGCAAATTTACCCCCATATGGACTTTCTATAAAATGATTCACTCATCGCTCTGCCCCTATGAATTGTGGGGCCCACAGTAGGTATCACAGGATACCTGAATTGTGTCTCTGCAGTTGCTGACAAGGCGGCCTATCTCCAGAGTCTGAACTCTGCTGACCTGCTCAAAGCCCTCTGCTACCCCAGGGTCAAGGTCGGCAACGAGTACGTCACCAAAGGCCAGACTGTGCAGCAGGTAAGCGAACGGCCTCACTGAGTCACACACATCCCAGGCCTTCCCAACGTCTTTAGTAACCCCAACCATCACTCCTCCGTCCATGAAGGTGTACAACGCGGTGGGCGCCCTGGCCAAGGCCGTCTACGAGAAGATGTTCCTGTGGATGGTCACCCGCATCAACCAGCAGCTGGACACCAAGCAGCCCAGGCAGTACTTCATCGGGGTCCTGGACATCGCCGGCTTCGAGATCTTTGACGTGAGTTGTTGGAATCGACGGCCTCGTGAAGGCCCTTCGGCTTCCCGCCTGCTCCACTGAATTCCCACTGGGTTTTCCAAACTCACACGAGCTCTCTGGCGTTGGCCACACTCTAGTTCAACAGCCTGGAGCAGCTGTGCATCAACTTCACCAACGAGAAGCTGCAACAGTTCTTCAACCACCACATGTTCGTGCTGGAGCAGGAGGAGTACAAGAAGGAGGGCATCGAGTGGGAGTTCATCGACTTCGGGATGGACCTGGCTGCCTGCATCGAGCTCATCGAGAAGGTTCGCTTGCTTTTTTCGGATCACAGAGTATACTGCTGAATAATAGTTAAGTGAAAATCTTAAAAGATTTCTACTGGTAAACAAAATCAGGAAAATTCCTTCTACTGCTAACTCCGAGGTAGATATCCTGGTAAAAGGAGAGAGAGTATTTTCTTTGGCAACCAGAACTCTATTTTTCCCAATAGTTTGCAATGCTGGGCCTTATATTTAAAGCCATCTTCCTTATAAAAGAGCACTAGGTAGAGTATTTTGTACTTATTATCACTTTGTCATCCTCAGATCCATTATTACTGCCAATTTCTAGTACTTGAAAGCAGAGGCTCTCAAAGTTCAGTTTAAAACTCACCATAAGTACTTAATAAAATTGCACGTTTCCCTAACCTTACCCTTGGGAAAACTTTTTGGTAAATGTGGATGGAGCCTGGGAACCTGCACTTTCATTGAGTGATTGATGCAACCAGTCTGCAAGTCACACTGGGAGAAATGCGGCTGTGAAGCCTTGGGGCGAGACATAAACTTCATAAGAGCATGCCCTTCGATCGTCTCCCTCACCATTGCATCCCAGAGCCCAGCCTAGCATCTGGGTCTCTATAGGCACTTGATACATATTTGCTAACTTAAAAACTTCTGGCCCAAGGAATAAGTTTTCATTAATTGTAAGAAATTAAAAGATGAATTTACTCAAATAGGATCATGATGTCAAGTATTATTTTTACAAGCAGTCAAAATTCAGATGACATTTGTTTCGTTTCCTACACTCAGCCTATGGGCATCTTCTCCATCCTGGAGGAGGAGTGCATGTTCCCCAAGGCCACAGGACACCTCCTTCAAGAACAAGCTGTATGAGCAGCATCTTGGAAAGTCTGCCAACTTCCAGAAGCCCAAGGTGGTCAAAGGCAAGGCCGAGGCCCACTTCTCTCTGATCCACTACGCGGGCACTGTGGACTACAACATTGCCGGCTGGCTGGACAAGAACAAGGATCCCCTGAATGAGACCGTGGTTGGGCTGTACCAGAAGTCCGCAATGAAGACTCTGGCTTACCTCTTCACTGGGGGAGCAGCTGCTGAAGCAGGTAACTTCCAACACAAGTCATCTTTTATTTAATGTATAAAACATATACTGAGAAAGCCTGTCTTATGATTTGCCTGTGCTCTCTCTGCCCCACTTAGAGGCTGGTGGTGGGAAGAAAGGCGGCAAGAAGAAGGGTTCTTCTTTCCAGACTGTGTCTGCTCTCTTCAGGGTACAAACTTCCTTTCCTCTGTCTTATTTGATTCAAGAACTTCAATTTTATTGTATCTGTGGGGCAAGGGAAGTAATCTTGCAAGAATTCCAGAACTGAATGTGACTCAAAGATCTAGGTCAGTTGGTGGTGGTAAGAATGGTAGTCTTAGAGGGTCTGCGGTAGTTTGGAAGAGAGTGTATTGGAGTGTATAGGAGATAAGGTGTCAGGAGGGATGAGAATGAATTTCAGAAGTCAGTATCTATGGCCAAATTAAACCTGAATGCCAGGAAATAAAGTCTTTTGACACTTAAAAGGTCCTATTGGGATAGGACTAAGCAAAACATGAGATTTGCTGGAGCCTGTGGGAGGCTCCAAGTGATGCACACGCCTAGGTATATATTGGAACAGAATTGAAATAGAGCGGATTTCAAAAGCCAAAGACAGAAGAACAGTGTTGGGAATTGGAGGCTGATTCTAAACGAAGTAAATAAAAAAACAGATGTGATAAGAAATAGCTCTTGAAGGAAAATTTACTTTTCTTGGGACAATCCTGTCTGTAACAATGAAAGCTTTAGTTATTCTGGAGAGAAAACAAAACAGGACTTCCACAAGTTGGAATGCTTCTAATGCTTGGTAACATGGCTGTTGGTTTTCTGCCAATTCTCAGAGTGAGGCACTTAAAGGCCACTTTCTGTGAAATGAGTAGGAGGACACAGCTCTGTAATGAGGGTAAGGAATAGGAATGCAATAGAGAAGCAGATACAATTGAAAGTAACATAAATAAAGAAATGACAGATATGGAAGAAGACACTGAATTACTTGTAAAGCCAAATCACAAATCTAAGCGAAATAGTACAGGTAGAGTATTTCTCTACACTTAGAATATCTTATTAAATCTACAACTAATGCTAGGAAATTCAACAGTAGTGAACAACCACTTCAACAACTCATAGACAAATATATTTATAATGTACAAAAATAGGAAAGGGAAGGACATTTGGTGGATGTGGAAATTCTAGAGAGAACTCTTTGCAAATTCAAATCTGGATACTATTAGACTTGAAGCAGTGTCATGGTGCTTGTCACAGTGATTACGTCTATAAATATGAATGTATGAAAAGAGCGCACTTTTAAACCAAATATTCATAAATTCTACAGGAGAATCTGAATAAGCTGATGACCAACCTGAGGAGCACTCACCCCCACTTCGTACGGTGCATCATCCCCAATGAAACCAAAACTCCTGGTAAGACCCTTCTGACATCCAAGTAAGACTCCAGTGTGACTTCACTGTTCCATGAAAAAACACTGTTTGTTTGTTCGTTTGTTTGAAGGGGCCATGGAGCACGAACTTGTGCTGCACCAGCTGCGGTGTAACGGCGTGCTGGAAGGCATCCGCATCTGCAGGAAGGGGTTCCCCAGCAGAATCCTTTATGCAGACTTCAAACAGAGGTTAGACTTTCTAACTGCACATTATTTTAAGAGGTTCTTTTATTTGTTTTAACTTTTTTGATGAAAAAAATCCTTTACACATTCTATTATAATTGAGGAGAAGAGAAATACATTTAACAGACTCTGTATTGATCATTTGATATACTGATATACCAAAAGTTTGACACCCTTTGAATATGCAGAAAATAAAGATATAGACATGATTTCTTATTTATGTTTGTTAGACTACCCAAAAGCTATGTTGTTTCCACAGTAAGGCAAGAAGATTTCTTGTTGGTGACAATAGCTATATCATTTATTTGTTTGGCCTAAACAGATACAAGGTATTGAATGCAAGTGCTATCCCTGAAGGGCAGTTCATTGACAGCAAGAAGGCTTCTGAGAAGCTCCTTGCGTCCATTGATGTTGACCACACCCAGTACAAATTTGGTCACACCAAGGTAATGGTCTCTAAAGCCTACACAATGCTATTCATGTCCCTTTGAAGTTTATGTACAGTTTCTGATCTGCAAATGCTCTCACACACAGGTCTTTTTCAAAGCTGGTCTTCTGGGGCTCCTAGAGGAGATGCGAGATGAGAAGCTGGCCCAGCTGATCACCCGAACCCAGGCCAGGTGCAGAGGGTTCTTGGCCAGAGTGGAGTACCAGAGGATGGTGGAGAGAAGGTATTAACAGAGATATTTTAATGAGACCCATCAGTCAAGGCCTTTTCACTCTGCTTCCTGAGAGAGCCTGACTTGGAACATTTCTGTTCCTACCACAGAGAGTCCATCTTCTGCATCCAGTACAACATCCGTGCCTTCATGAATGTCAAGCACTGGCCCTGGATGAAGCTGTATTTCAAGATCAAGCCCCTCCTCAAGAGTGCCGAGACGGAGAAGGAGATGGCCAACATGAAGGAAGAATTTGAGAAGACCAAAGAAAGCCTTGCAAAGGCCGAGGCCAAAAGGAAAGAGCTGGAAGAGAAAATGGTTGCCCTGATGCAAGAGAAAAACGACCTGCAGCTCCAGGTCCAAGCCGTGAGTATCAGAACCCATTTCTTCAGCACCCAAACTGATGCTAAAATTCAGTTCAGCGATTGCTAAAGAAAGGTCTAGAATCCACCTCACTAAGAGACTTTCAATCTTTCCTAATTCACAACTACATAGAAGTTCTACACAATCCCATACACAACATTACTACAAAGCACTGCGGTAGGATTCCTTCGTGTTGAAAAGGGAAAAACAAAAGCATTTTCTCTTTCCCTCTAATGTTTTTCCTAACAGAATGTGGTAAAAAAGTGAGGTGATCTTTGCTCCCTAAGATTCTCCCTACTCAGAAAAGCAAATTAGATCAGTGAAAAGAACAATATTCACAGTGAAGAGGGAGGAGACATCATGATGAAAACGCATCAACTTGAAACCAATATTCTGGCAACTTCCCTGTCAGCTCTATCTTTAGAAACTGTCCAGTACCTGAAACAATAGGATCATGACAAAGATAATGGCAACACTTTTTATAGACCGTGTCAGTTGTTATGCAAAGCATAAGAGACAGGTATCTTGTTTGATATCCCAATAAACACCCAGAAGACTGGGAAGAAACATTTGATCAAATACCACTGCCTGACCCACTTTTGTGACACAAATGCCCAGAGCCTCAGTCTACTACTGAGACCAACTACCTGAGGACTGACAGTTGCCCTACAGTCCTCTGAGCTCAGAAGAACATCTACATCCGTCCAGTTGCATGTACAGGGTTGGGACCTTTCACTAGAAGATTGATAGAAAGATGAACTGTCTGTACCTACCTGGGTTGTCACTGTGACTTTCCCTATAGTTCTGTAGAACAGTTTCCCCAAAATAAGAAGATGCTCATCACACCTTTGAGAACCAGGGGCTAACTGCAGGGTATACCTCAGTTTCCAAGCACACTCCTCTCCTCTGAGAATAGTATGACCTCTTTACAACATCATTCTGTCAAGTCTCCACATTTAATAAATACAGAATGACATTCCAAGCATCAGGGATACAACTGAAGCAAGAGGCATGGTCCCTGCTCCCACAGAGTTTCTATTCTAACTCATGAGAAATCCGCCCGCTACTTCTCTAAGCACCACCTGTGAACATTTTCAGTTCCTCTTACTTCTTCCATGTGTTTCCTGAGATTCCCAGCTACTCTGTCACTGCAGGACATCTTCCCTTTAAGTCACTTTTCTGATATTACCCATCCCTCTTAGCAACCTGCTGGAGACCTGACCAGGTTTTTGTTTGTTTTGTATGCACTAAACTTTTCTGGAAATAAATACTAAAAAAAGAAAGGAGACTGATCTGAAATTATATACCAATACATTAAATATAGGTCATCATTAGGGGACAAGAAGTTTCCCTGGATCCTCTTAAAGTCCCTCGCTGGGTCTGGAAATTAAACTGACAAAAATCAACTAACGTGAGAAAAGCATGCACATTTATTGAAGTTTTACATGTACATAGGAGCCCTAACAAGAGACTGAAGACTCAAAGAAATAAGCAGAGCAGGAAGCTTGTATATCTTTTAGGCAGACAAAAAATTTGTAAAGAATTGACAAGACAAAGGGGTTTGAGTTAAGGGTAATAAATGGTGAAAAAGTAACTAAAATTATAAGGGTTAGTTTAACAAGGTTTGTTTATGCTGCCTTCTTGGCCCCCAATACCAATCTCTGGTGATAAGAATGTCTTACTAGTCTTCCTACTAGTACAGGAAGGGTACTTTTCACACAGGATTTTCATGACCTGTTTTAGGGAAGAAGAGCTAGGGAAGGAGGTCGGAGTGGGTTTCCTGCGTCTGCCATTTTCTCAAACTCCTTCAGTTTATGCTACACCATATGCCAACGTGCTATATTTTGGCATAGTGTGTCCTGAACTGCATCATTAGCAAATAAAACTGTATCTTAATTTCACCAGGAACCATGACTTAAATTCCTTAAATTAAAAAAAAATCTTTAGTACCATAATAAGTGCCCAATAAATATTTCCTAGATGATGGAAAACTTATAAAAATTAACCTAAGGCTTTAAAACACAATTTACTTGTATGGTTTTGAAATATTAATAAAATCTGAAAACATCCAGAGAATTAAAATCTAAAAGTGCCTATTATCCCTCTCAGGAAGCAGACAGCTTGGCTGATGCAGAGGAAAGGTGTGACCAGCTGATCAAAACGAAAATCCAGCTGGAGGCCAAGATCAAGGAGGTGACTGAGAGAGCCGAGGATGAGGAGGAGATCAACGCCGAGCTGACGGCCAAGAAGAGGAAACTGGAGGACGAGTGTTCAGAGCTCAAGAAAGACATTGACGACCTTGAGCTGACCCTGGCCAAGGTTGAAAAGGAGAAGCATGCCACAGAGAACAAGGTATGAATCACCTTCTGGTCTACCCGATCGAGGTTCTGTCAGCCTAGTAAGCTGCTTTAGAGCAGATACCATTTCTATTTTCATTTTTCAAGGTGAAAAACCTCACGGAAGAGATGGCAGGCCTGGACGAAACCATCGCTAAGCTGACCAAGGAGAAGAAGGCCCTCCAGGAGGCCCACCAGCAGACCCTGGATGACCTGCAGGCAGAAGAGGACAAAGTCAACACCCTGACCAAAGCTAAAATCAAACTTGAACAACAAGTAGATGACGTAAGCCTAACAGCATGTAAAAAATATATATTTTTTATTTTATAACAAACTAAGTAGGCATGAGTTTGCATTCTCATGATGTAACGAGGACTTTTCAAGAGCTTCCAATGAGTAAGTGTTTAGGACATTTCCTTTGCTACAAGGTCTAAGATGGACACCCAAGAAGTAAAAAAAAAATCAGTAAAGAAAGTTGTTGGTAACAGACAATACAGATAGAAAGACTTAGGGAAAAGAAAGGCAATTGTGTTTACCAAGAAAAGCTGTACAAACAAAATGGGCTTGGGCTGGACTTGAAAAGCAAAAGGCTATGCAAAGAAATGGAGAGGTGCTGCAAGCGGGGAGCACAGCAATAGCAAGGAAGCAGTAAACATTCGTAAGATTTTCTCTCACAGGAAGGAAGGTTTCCAAATAAGGGATGTGGAAGATGAATTCGGCTTTAAACGTGGCCTGATACCAAATAGAGAAGTCGCTATAAATGCGTGCGTCAGGGAGGAAGTGACAAAAGTCACGGTTGAAACACAGCTATGGTGTCCGTGGGTGTGGCAAAGCATGATCGCAGCGGGTCCCAGTGGGGAGATACAGAAGGCATGCTGTCTCCCTGGTAGTTTACTGTAATCATATGGTAATGAGCTATACTTCACCTTTTGAATGATGACTCTGGGGACTTAGTAACGAGAATGGAATAGGTGGGACAAATTTGCCTAATTCATAGAAAAATCTAAATAAGCTGCTGATTAGATAGGAGTTAAAGGTCTATGAGTCCAACCTGGGACAAAAGATGGTAATGTTTCAGGAACTATATTCATGCATTATTAACTTTTAGCTGGAAGGATCCTTGGAACAAGAAAAGAAAATCCGAATGGATCTAGAAAGAGCCAAGAGGAAACTGGAGGGAGACCTAAAATTGGCCCAAGAATCCACGATGGATGTTGAAAATGACAAGCAGCAACTTGATGAGAAACTCAAAAAGTAAGCATGAGAACACAACGTCCAAGGGGAAATTGCTGTTATTGTTTCTGTGACTGACATAAAGTGCTCCTCTGACAGGAAAGAGTTTGAAATGAGCAATCTGCAAAGCAAGATTGAAGACGAGCAGGCCCTCGCCATGCAGCTGCAGAAGAAGATCAAGGAGTTACAGGTGAGTCACCACCTCCACCTCTTCCACACGTCACAGGATCAAAACCACCACGAGCTGCCATTAATGTTGGTGTGTCATCCCCAGGCCCGCATCGAGGAGCTGGAGGAGGAAATCGAGGCCGAGCGGGCCTCCAGGGCCAAAGCAGAGAAGCAGCGCTCCGACCTCTCCCGGGAACTGGAGGAGATCAGCGAGCGGCTGGAAGAAGCCGGCGGGGCCACTTCCGCCCAGATCGAGATGAACAAGAAGCGGGAGGCCGAGTTCCAGAAGATGCGCAGGGACCTGGAGGAGGCCACCCTGCAGCACGAAGCCACGGCGGCCACCCTGAGGAAGAAGCACGCGGACAGCGTGGCCGAGCTCGGGGAGCAGATAGACAACCTGCAGAGGGTCAAGCAGAAGCTGGAGAAGGAGAAGAGCGAGATGAAGATGGAGATCGATGACCTTGCGAGTAACATGGAGACCGTCTCCAAAGCCAAGGTACAATCATGGTTTAAGTCTTTAAGAGATTTCTGTGAGGCAGGTAGGTGTGAGTGAACCAGTGAAGAGTCCTTAGTAACTGGCAGCACAAGCAGGTGACCGACAGAGCAAGGGACACCCAGGGTGTGACGGCAAAGCCCTCACTCTTTGTTGTGAGAACAGACACACCCCAAGAACAGGTAGAGCAGAAAGTCAAGCTCTTCCAAATAAAAACTACAAGTCAACTATACGTTTTGGGATTTTTCAAAACACCTCACCTTGATTAGGCTTTTGTTTTTCCCCGTAAGCATAAATACATAACTTTTCTCCTCGAAAAAATCAAGTGTCATTATTCTCATCTCAGAGATAAGTCAACTGAGTTAAGACTTAAATTCACAAAGCAGTTTACTGGTAGCATGTTTAGACTCTCTCATTCATTACTCTTTCCACTACAACCCGAGGCCTCTGTAGTTTTCGTTTGTAAAGGTATTTAGTTCTCCAAATAAGGAAGTATCCCTGTATGGAATGCACAGATTACTGAAATTTTCTGTGGCCCAAATACTTGCTTGAGATGCCTTCTACCACTTTTTGAACGCAGGGGAACCTGGAAAAGATGTGCCGCACTCTAGAAGACCAAGTGAGTGAACTTAAGACCAAGGAAGAGGAGCAGCAGAGGCTGATCAATGACCTGACGGCTCAGAGAGCGCGTCTGCAGACAGAATCAGGTGGGCCACTGACCAGTGTTGACCTCGAACGACAAATTTACCTTGGACGCTTAATTTGCTGAAAAACTGCACTGACGTATTGAGACCACATATTATCCACCTGGGGGGCACCCACCACCGCTCACATGAACACATCACTGACCACTGGCATGGACTGCTTTCTTTTTTGTTGTAAGTGTTGATTTCGTTAAAGAGATCCAGGCTCTTTTGCTTTTTCACATTTTAAAGCAGATTTGACTTTAATCAAGTTATCAGATTTAAAGTGTATCTTCACAATATTTATTTTCCCTTTTCAAAATGCTTGCCTAAGTTATTTATTACTCTATTACCCTCAATGGTCTGTGTAATGTAATCCACATTTTAAAGATGACAGACTGTGGCAGTGCTGAGGTGGCTGTCCAAGAATGCTTACTCCACTCTTTTTCCTGAAGTCTGGCCAACTGCTGCTGGCTAGCAGTGTCATGCAGAGAAATAGCACTACAACCCAGACCTGGAGCCTTCAAGGGACATTTTGTAGATTTGTGACGATCCAAATTGGAGAGTCTGTGCATGAACCCCTTCCCCTAGTTAACTCATCCAACTTTTTACCAAGGTTCTACCTCCTCAAGCGAGAGGTTAACTAGATGGTAATTGTTTTATGGGTCGTCTGGACTATTAAAGTAACAGGCAGATCAAAGTGTTGGAGAACCACTTTATTCTTTCATATCCATTCAAATACTGTTCTTTCTGGAACAAAGTTCGAAGTAAGGCTTGTATTATTGTCATGCAGGTAGTTAGTACACTTCATGCAGGAGGGAAAAAAAACTTGTATTCTCAAAGAATCTCAAGAATCTTTCCTAAGTTCCTTCTAGAACTTAGTGGCATGGGAAAAGAGAAAGCTGCAATTCTTATTACAGAGATATGACAGTGTGTTTTCTGAATTATGGTGCTTGAAGAGTTGGATTGGATTTAAATGCCATTTAGTTTAGGAACTGATCAGTCCCCCTAAACCAATACATTCTGGGGTAGAAGGGTATTTGGTCATTTCTTAATATAAAAATGCTTCTAGGATTTTCTTTTGAACATCACTTCTACTGATAGAGAGAATCAGTCAAAGTCTCCTATTTTCCATACAATACATTCTTTGTTTCAATCAACTTTCGGTGTAAGGTTCACTGGCACCACACTACTGCCTCAGACAGGAAGCTCTGGGATGTTTTGTTGGTTTGATTTACATTTCTTGTTACATGTTTCTTGACCAATTTCTACTGTAATCAAATAATCTTAAATACCTTCCAAAATATTTTGTGTTGTTCATAAGTATGTAATCTGCCTCAAAGCTTTCCATACTTCTCATTCTCATATAGACTTGCTCATCAGAACTGAAATAGAGGTTGGTGGCTTGCTGTAATCCTTATTCTCCAGTGTGTTCCAAACTCAGCTCCCTTTCCCTACTCCAGTTTTGAATTCAGAGCTCTGATTCCCAAAGTAAGGCTGAGCTTTATCCATCTTGGTCTTAACAGGTGAATACTCACGCCAGCTAGATGAAAAGGACTCATTAGTTTCTCAGCTCTCAAGGGGCAAACAAGCATTCACACAACAGATCGAGGAACTGAAAAGGCAGCTTGAAGAGGAGATAAAGGTAAGCCCTACTTGTCATTGTCACTATGCTTATTTTTGAGGTTATCTGTGGTTTGCTTACTTCTATAGATTTTCTTCTGGTGCCTATGAGCTAATTATCATTTTAAAGATATAAAATTAAGTCACTGGTCTCTACGTTCTCAGGCCAAGAGTGCTCTGGCCCACGCCCTGCAATCAGCCCGCCATGACTGTGACCTGCTGCGGGAACAGTATGAGGAGGAGCAGGAGGGCAAGGCCGAGCTTCAGAGGGCAATGTCCAAGGCCAACAGCGAGGTGGCCCAGTGGAGGACCAAATACGAGACGGACGCCATCCAGCGCACAGAGGAGCTGGAGGAGGCGAAGTATGTTCTAGACTTAGTTAAAATGGAAATATCTCTGTTAACCAAGTGCATCTGCTATAAGCACTATATGGGAAAATGTCCATTGGTCCCAAAACAAATTTTAAAAACAAAGGAAAAAACATGCATGAATGTAAACCAAAGCAAGACAAACACTCTAATGATGCAGGAAAAGAAATTAAGCTAGAGGGTGGAAAGAGAAAGCAGGTAATGCAAGAGAAAGCTGAATGACTATTTTTAAAAGGGGGTACTTTGGGCATTATTCTATCTTAAAAGTGTAGACAGTAAGAGTTAACTTTATTCTGCCCTGTGCCTCTCCTCCCTCTCAGCCACTAATGGAAAAATTGGTCCAAGGTGTTAGGTTTGTAAGGGAAAAATAATCAAGCTTTCAAAGCTTAGCTCCTCCTTCTGAGATGTAAAAACATGTTCCCCATTTGTAGGGGAACAAAGACATATATTATTAAAGACTAAAAAGACAATATAAATTCTGCAATAAGAAAGGAAACACAAGGTTTCGCAAAGGACAAATATTCAATGCAATAAACAGTTCAAGATGCAACTGTAAAGAGGGAGAATCTTGACAAGAAGAAACCTACTCATTCAGAAGGTTTCAAGAGGGATATAGTTGTTTATCCTGTGACTAGTGTACAACCATGTGGTTAGAATCATGTTTGGAGGGAAGCCTTAGAAGAGATTTTGAGTGGAGCTCACAAAGCAAAATTGACATTGATCTGGAAAAGTTTATTTTTATTAAAGGATTAATGGAAAGCCAGGAAAAATAAGGAAGGGACACAATTAGCCAAAATGAAGAATATTTGGTATGAATTTGAATTCATTCATTTGAATTCAATTCATCCAACATTGGAGTACTTACTATGTGTGATGGTCTACAAGAACACAAAGGTTAGCAAGATACACACTCTACCTTCTGGAGGCGAAGATTCAGTGGAGACAAGACATACATAACAGTAATTCAAGACAGATATTAATATTCTATAGAGGAGGAATAAACCAGTGACCTTGATGGGTGAAATGTTGGCTTGGGCTGATCACAGAGGGCCTCAAAACCAGACTATGAAGTATTGCGATGTTGAAATTTGGATTATTGCCAGCATTTAGTTCATAGGAGTGAGAATGAGTCAACACAGAACTGGGCCTACAAAACAAGCTTGGAGAGCAGAGCATTAGGAGTCTGGCTATGAAAAGCTCTCTTTTGTACCTACCTGGAAACATCCAATTCTGCTGGTGACCTTCACTTCTATTGTCCTTATTTCATTTTTCAGGAAGAAGCTGGCCCAGCGTCTACAAGATGCTGAGGAGCACGTAGAAGCGGTGAACGCCAAATGCGCTTCCCTGGAGAAGACGAAGCAGCGGCTCCAGAATGAAGTTGAGGACCTCATGATTGACGTGGAGAGAACAAATGCGGCCTGCGCGGCCCTGGACAAGAAGCAGAGGAACTTCGACAAGGTACCTTGTGCTGTAGCCTTGGCCTCACCATTCAACACGGGACTAAAGCCTGCTACCTTTAGTGGCCTTATTCCAACTATCTGAGAGGGTCGCTCTCGGGAGCTCCTGCACCATGGCAGGCGGCGAGGAGAAGACAAGTCCCGTGGTTTCTCCTCTTCTCGTTCATAACTACTTGTCAGTCCCAGGTCATTCCAGCTCCATCTGGCAGCTGCCAGAATAGATGGCTCCCATATCCCATCAAATTCTCTCCTTTAAATTTCTTGACCACTCTTTGCCTCACAGATTCTGGCAGAATGGAAACAGAAGTATGAAGAAACTCATGCTGAACTTGAAGCTTCCCAAAAGGAGTCCCGCTCCCTTAGCACAGAGCTGTTCAAGATTAAGAATGCTTATGAGGAATCCTTAGACCAACTTGAAACCCTGAAGCGGGAAAATAAGAATTTGCAACGTGAGTACATTTTACTTTCCTTTAACAAAAGATTTGAAAAAATGTTTTCCCTTACTGAACAAATTTTTATATTTCTGTTCACCAACAGAGGAGATTTCTGATCTCACTGAGCAGATTGCAGAAGGAGGGAAACGTATCCATGAACTAGAAAAAGTAAAGAAGCAAATTGAGCAAGAAAAGTCTGAAATTCAGGCTGCTCTAGAGGAGGCAGAGGTAGACATTTTATCATACACTCTAAAACAATTACAAGGGGAATTAGAGTCTATTGCATGCAAGAATTGATGAAATTCTTGAAACGAGAGAAAAGAAAAGTAATTATGACTCTGTGTACTACGCATGAGGATGGAGACTCGACCATGCATGCAACTAACACACAGGTGTTAGTCAGGAACTGTGCTAGACTTCAAAGAAACAAAGAGAGTAAGTTAAGATCCCTGCCCTCAAGGGCATGATCAAGCTAGGGAGATAGAAATATATAAAACCAACAACACGTTGTAGAAATTTCTGTGACAATGGAACAAAGATGTCTTATGGCAGCAAAAAAGCAAGAACTGATTCCTATTTCTAGAATACCATAAGCTTCTGTTCTCTAATGTTTCCACTTGCTGTCATTAAAGGCATCTCTTGAACACGAAGAGGGAAAGATCCTGCGCATCCAGCTGGAGTTGAACCAAGTCAAGTCTGAGGTCGACAGGAAAATTGCTGAAAAGGATGAGGAAATTGACCAGCTGAAGAGAAACCACGTCAGAGTGGTGGAGTCGATGCAGAGCACCCTGGATGCCGAGATCAGGAGCAGGAACGACGCCATCAGACTCAAGAAGAAGATGGAGGGAGACCTCAACGAGATGGAAATCCAGCTGAACCACGCCAACCGCATGGCTGCAGAGGCCCTGAGGAACTACAGGAACACCCAGGGCATCCTCAAAGTAAGTGGGTTCAAAAGATGGCCCCGAGGAGGTTGGGGTGATTGCAGCCCTGGGAACGAGGTGTCTCAATGATCGATCATTCCACAGGACACCCAGATCCACCTGGACGACGCGCTCCGGGGCCAGGAGGACCTGAAGGAGCAGCTGGCCATGGTGGAGCGCAGGGCCAACCTGCTGCAGGCTGAGATTGAGGAGCTGCGGGCCACTCTGGAGCAGACGGAGAGGAGCAGGAAAATCGCAGAACAGGAGCTCCTGGACGCCAGCGAGCGCGTCCAGCTCCTCCACACCCAAGTGAGTATAACAGAAGAGTAAAAATACAAAGGAATGAAAATGAAATTCTGCTCATATCTTAGCTTTATCTAAAAATGTACTCATAACGTTTTATGGAGGATAAAGTTTAAAACATTTAATATTTATGGATTATAATATTTATATGTACTGTGATATCCAAAGTTAATTGTCTTTTAAAATATATTTCATCTCAGATCATTTATGGAACAAGGAGGGATACTAATTACTTAATTAACTAGCCTGTAAGTTCATTAGAAATGTGGCATCCTAACTTTGCTTTCGTATACTAAATATTTCTAAATTTGTTATTTTAATCAGAATACCAGCCTAATCAACACCAAGAAGAAGCTGGAGACAGACATTTCCCAGATCCAAGGAGAGATGGAGGACATTGTCCAGGAAGCCCGTAACGCAGAAGAGAAGGCCAAGAAGGCCATCACTGATGTGAGCAGAGGGCAACACAGTGCTGGTCAAGCTTGCATCCTGGTGTGCTAGCCCAGCTCTCTCAACTGGTTTTATTTTACTGCTACCAGGCGGCCATGATGGCCGAGGAGCTGAAGAAGGAGCAGGACACCAGCGCCCACCTGGAGCGGATGAAGAAGAACCTGGAGCAGACGGTGAAGGACCTGCAGCACCGTCTGGACGAGGCTGAGCAGCTGGCCCTGAAGGGCGGGAAGAAGCAGATCCAGAAACTGGAGGCCAGGGTGGGTCTCTGATGGCACATTTCCTACCTCCTTCCAATCCAGTGCATTTTGGGGACCCAGTACCGCTGGATGAGTGGGGCATACAGAGATGGAGTGAAACACATTCCTTGCTGCCCAAGAGCTTTAAAGAGGACAATTAGACTAGGGCATGAAACTTATGTATACAGCAGAGTAAAAGAAGCAGAAACCCATTAAGTGAATGGATCACAGTAAATTTCTTTAAAATGTCCACCTCTTTGTAGGTACGTGAACTTGAAGGAGAAGTTGAAAGTGAACAGAAGCGCAATGTTGAAACTGTCAAGAGTCTACGCAAACATGAGAGAAGAGTAAAGGAACTCACTTACCAGGTAAGGAAAATGGCCTATCCAGGTTTTCACCCTAGTTTGCAAAGGATCAAAAAGCAAATGTACAACAACATGTGATGGTGTTTGTACTTTCAAGAGACTCATTCTTAAAAATACTATTTCAGACTGAGGAAGACCGCAAGAATGTGCTCAGGCTCCAAGACCTCGTGGACA
Source organism: Paguma larvata (assembly GCA_030068075.1). Lineage (NCBI taxonomy): Eukaryota > Metazoa > Chordata > Mammalia > Carnivora > Viverridae > Paguma > Paguma larvata. The sequence continues at coordinate 19,550,481 of CM057843.1, forward strand.
AACTGCAAGCAAAGGTGAAAGCTTACAAGAGACAAGCTGAGGAAGCGGTGAGTTCTGAACCCCTTGGAGTAATTGAACAGCCTCCAGTCTCAGATAATGTCGAAGCCAACTTAGTTCAAGGGATGAAAGTAAAGGAGGGTACAGTGAGGAAGTGTCAAAGGAAAATAGTCAATGACATTCTAAAGAACGAGAAGAAACCAACCACTTGATGAGCCAGGGAAAATGGTTCCAGAGAAGGGGAAGAGCAACAAAATGCTGTTGAGTAGAAAAGAGTCTGGCTCAAGGAACAGAAAGAACCACGGAGAGAGCAGTAGAGAAGAGGCTGTAGAGCGAGGTAGGAGGCAGATCACAGGGTCTTCTAGGCCCTGGGAAGAAGTCTGGATTGTATTCTAAGTACAATGGGACACTGGGAACCCACGGGAGGGGTCTAAACTGCTCAGTCATGTCCTGGCTTATTCTCTTTAAAAGTATATTTTGGATACTTCGTGGGGAATGGATTGTTGAATAACATAGGTAGGTACACGGAGACATTTTAGGAGGCTTTTCAGGAGGTCCCATGGCTTGCATTAGAGTGGTAGTGGAGCAGATAGAGTGGAGAGACTCAAGATACATTCTGGAGGGAGAAACTATTGGATATGCTAATAGGTTGCTGTTCAGAGGTGAGAGAAAGGAAATCAAGGGTAATTCAAGTCTATGATTTGAGTAACCAGGTGGATAGCACAGCAAGGACTAAAATGGGGAACTAAGGGAGGAACGGATTCACAAGGGCAAGAAAGAAACAAGAATTCTGTTTTGGAAACACTGAAATACCACTATATACATAAGTGAAGGTGACACGTAAGCAGTTAAATATTAAGCCTGGAGCTCAGAAGATCCTGGTTATGTTCAAACCAATGAGCTCAGAAGGTCTAGGTTATGTTTGAACCAATAGGTTCTTGGCACTCCTCCTTATCCTCATTTCCCCAGCCTATGATTTATCCAAAATACTAAATAATGCTGATTTTCTAAGTATGTAAGTATGGATATATATACTTATTTATCACAAATTAGCTCCTCTGTCCATGAATGGTTTTCGTTTTTCTGCTGATCTCTAAGGTCTGGGGCAGGGAGTGGGGGGCAAGGGGGTGCAGAGAGACTTCATGTGTCTCTCTGGCTCTTTCCTCATCTGTAAGAGGAACAACTGAGGTTTTTTAAAGCTCTATTATTTAGTGATTCTAAGTTTTATTAACTTCTAAATTTGAATGCCACATTTTGGACAGTTGTCAATGAGCCTTTTTAAAAAGGACAACCACTAATGACTAAACCCGAACTGGCCTTCCCAAATTCACTGTTTATCTGTTCAAACATAATCAGAGGCTACCCAAAACTATTTTAAGAAACAAGTTTTCTTTAATTTGTAAATTGCATTAAGTTGCAATAATTCATACCCAATGGACAATAATTTATATTCCAGGCTATTAGCTCAGTATAGGTTGTATACTTGCATTTTTAGAAGGTTTGATTTATTCACCAGACTCAGGGGGAAAAAAGATTGGAAAGCTGACATATTTAGTAGTAGCTCTAAGATGTTTACACGGCAAAAAGGAGAACTTTTAGAAATCTTGCTGGCAAATGTCACCTGTCCCTCGTTGTTATCCAAGAGTTCAAGAAGCATGCAAGGAGTTAATATAAAAAATGAAAAAATTCATGAGAATTTCTCTAGGTTTTCTTTAAGAGGTTTATTAGAGTGAAGTCTTTTTAAGTTAAAAGAAATTCGAGACCCACTGACCTAAGAAACTAGAAATCCTGACCTTTCTTCCCTCCTAAATGCATTTCCATTCATTCTCAGGAGGAACAATCCAATGTCAACCTCTCCAAGTTCCGCAAGCTCCAGCACGAGCTGGAGGAGGCCGAGGAACGGGCTGACATCGCCGAGTCCCAGGTCAACAAGCTGCGGGTGAAGAGCCGGGAGGTCCACACGAAAATCATAAGTGAAGAGTAACTCAACCAAATGCTGACAAGTGACCAAAGAACGCACAAAATGTGAACATCTTTGTCACTCTGTTTTCTACTCTGGATTTTTGCAGATAAAAAATTTATCCGCAGATAACTTGTGAGTCTCTCTTTTCCCCCTACTGTATCAATTAATCTTTTTCTGCATCAAGAAAAGAAGGAAAAAGATTTTGCTTATATCTTCTGGATAAAGATTTAGTCACCAAGAATAAAATAGGATAGGAACAGCCAAGACAATCTGGGTTAGTAAATGCCCTAAATCCCCCTTGTCCCTGGGGGGTAGGGGGAGGAGAGCAGAGGTGGGCATTAGGCATACAGAACATGGAATATCTGATAAGTCTCACTTGGCAAAACATCGGCTAGCTATCAGAGAAACTGATTTCCGTTAATGAAGTAACTATTTTCTTCATTAGATGGTAGGAGATTCTTGATCCCAAGATTGAGTAAAAATAAATTAAAACACTAATTACCTACATAAAATAAATCAAAATGTAAAGCATTTGGATTAGACCCTCAACAACATTCAAAATGCAAACTCTTCACTATAGCTACGTGAACTATTAAATTGGGATTAGGATTCCTTGGGAGAGAAATATCCTGTAGATTTTCTAGTCCTTTTTGAATATGAGATAGTTTTAGTTTTTTGCTACCTGCAATATGTTTAGTTGTGTTCCTGAGCCTCCTCCCTCATTGTCACATTAGAATGCGAAACGGGAGTTAAGAATGAATGTATTTGCAGTACTTGTGCTCACTCTGGAAAGTTCGGTATCTTTTACAAGGCTTTCTCCCACTGCTTCTGACAGCAGTGGAAGGCCAATTAATTTTTTTCCAGTTGCTTCCCTGTTCTCATTATTTTATCTCCGGTTTGCGACGCTGTGCCTTTCCACTGTGCTGCAGCAATTACCACCATCATGATGGTAATTGGTATCGCTACTCCGGAGCTACACGTGCTGGGGGGTATAGCATGGGCCTCCTTACCGTTTTTAATAGACAGGGAGCAAGTGAAATGGCAAATATCTTGTCAACTAGGAATATAACAAAAGAACATATAAGAACTGTACAGCTATTTTAAAAGAACAATACCAGATTATTATTTTTTTTTTTTTTACTCTCTAGTGGTTTAAATTATCCAGCTTACCCAGCTGCACTCCTCTGGACCTCGGCCCCCCAGGGAAAATCCCTCTGGGTTGATATGCACCTTCACTTATTTTCTATTGAGCCTTAGAGAAAACCGTTTATCCTAATGCTACATCCTGAGCTGTGTTTTAAATTAAAACCTACCCTTCCCTGATAACAATGCTTCCCTGGAAGCTCTCTTACGAGGTGACCTTTACTCTCTCAGGCTCTGGGAACTTAGGTTCTTAAGAAGCCCTGAGCTATGAGCGACAGCTGCCTCCATCCCCAGTGCTGCTCAATCTCTCATGGAGAGCTCTCCTCTCTGCGAGTCCTGCTCCTCTGCTTATTCCCCATACCTGCTGCTGTCCTCGACTGACTTCCTTCATTAAGATTTTGGCACTTCTCTGTGCACCCATTCTTCCCACATTCCCGGGAGAGTTCAACGTCCATCTTGTCCACAGTCTCACTCTGGAAAAGGCCCCGACTTCATACTCACCAAATCAAGCATCCCCTTTCTGACCTTCTAGCTTCCACGTTGCCCTATGCCTAACCTAACAGTCCTTATTTAACCACATTGTACCTCCAGTACTCTGACCTTTTATTTTTTCCATATTCATCGGCCCCTTTTGTTCTCCTAAGTAAGCAAAAATTCATAATCTTTTCGTCCACTCTCTTCACAAAATCCCAAACTTCCTTGCCATCTCCTATCCCCTGTCACACTTGAGTGGAAGGAAACCAAACCTGAATGAATGCGACAGTTCATTACTGCAAGCTTCCAAGGAGATGGTACCAGTATAAATTCCCAATGGCAGACTCCGCTGGGCCTTTGGTGCTGGAGTTATGCAGTCAACTTCCTCAGTCCCTCTATTTCTATTTCAGATCTTCCTTCTCTGCTCTCCTCAAATCTCCATTCCCCACTATGGCCCCAGAAGATGACCTCACATCCTGCTTAAAAGAAAAAACAGATGCTGCCAGATGCACATGGCCTCCACTTCTGCTGCCAAGCCACATTCAATCTTCCAATGTGGGGTTGCTCCTCCAGTTTAAATTCAGGGCCACCTCATCTGCCTATTCTAAATCTCATCCCTTCCCTCCTCCTCAGAATAGTTTTACAGTGGACACTCCTTTTCTTCCACCTTCTTCCCAATAACTCCCACTCCACCGCATCCTATCTTAAAACTCTCACTTGACTCCATTTCTTCCCTCTAGTTCCTTCCTCAGATCTCTACTTTCTTTTCCAACGAAATCTCTCAAAACTGTTGCATATACACAGTCTGCTTCTCCTCACCTTCCACCTACTCCTCAACTCCCTCCAGGCTGGCGTTTGTCCCCTCCATTCCACCTAAGTGGATCTTGCTATGATCCTCAGTGACGTCTTCACTGCTAAATCTAATGGACAGTTCTCAATCTTTAATCACCTCAACCTTCCAGTTGCATGTTACACATCTGCTCGTTCTCTTATGGAAATGTGTTCTTCCCTTGATTTCCAAAACTCTGACTTGCTTTGGCATCCTTCACAGCTCCAGCTCTCCAGGCTCTCTTGTTTGCTTTCGTCAGCTCATCTGCCTCTGCCTAATCATCAAAAGTTCTTGTGAACTCAATGTGATGTGACCCAAGTTTCCAGCCTAGGCCCCCTTGTCCTCTCAGTTTACATTTTCTCCTTGGATGATATCACCCACTCCTTGGTTTCTATTACCATCCATGACCTATGGATTCCAAATTTACATCCCAACTCTAGTTCTATACTCTGAATTCCAGGCTTGATGTCTCTACTAGTAGAAATTTCAAACTCAACACAGTCAAAATTAATTCATGACCTCAGCCCTCAATCCTTTAGCCTCTCTTGTATTCCTATACTGTTCCCCATCACAGTGGATGGTAACAGTGATCATTCAGTTGCTCAGTCTGTTTAGGAACCAGCCTTGAGACCAACCAATCTGTCCTTCAGCCACCCATATCCCATCAGTCATCATGTTTTTTTCTTTACTGCCCTTAAATATCTTTCAAGACCATCAACTCTGTCTTTTCCACCATGTTCTCCATCTAAACTGCCATCTTCTCTTCTTTCCTGAGTCTAACCCATTCTGACAGAATCTGAACTGCAGCCAGTGAGAGCTTTCTAAAAATAATACACTGATCACATCACCATACAGCTTAAAGTCACTCCCTTTGCTCGCAGCATAAAGACTAAAATCCTGAGGAGGGCCCTTGACGACCCTGCAAGCTCCACCTTGTGATACTCTCCTCCCCTCTCCTTTGTGTCTCAGCCTCACTGACCTCCTTTTCAGTTACAGGGACATACTGTGAGCCTTCTCACCTGCCCCGGCTTCAAGGACCCTCTTACGTCTCACCTCTATACTTCTATTAGCTAAGGCCTGTTCATTCTCTAAATCTGAGCTTAAATTTTACTACATTAAGAAAAAAAGACCTAAACCCTCCCAGATAGGTCCGGTTTCCCTGTTACATGCTCTCTTTACTTATCACTTACTAAACTGCAAACAAAGAATGTCATTCTCCCTCATTAAAATGGATGCTACATGAAGCATATATAGGTTTGGGGTCTTACCTGTACACCTCTATATCCCGCCACTTGGCATTGTGCCTTGAATAGAGTACATGCTCTATAATTACGTTTTGGAAGTATGAACGAATGAAAGTTTCGATACCTTTGAATTTGCTGCCAGCGTGCCCTCCCCCTCTTATCCATCTGGCGAATGTTTACCCATTCCTTAAGTCTCAGCCTTGACATGACTCCCTTTAATTCCTTATTTGAGAGTCAAAGCATCCCCTTATAAGTGTTCTAGGACCCGCAGGTGGACGTAAATGTTCCTCTCCCGTACTTTCATCTCACTGTCATATTCTCCTTGCTTCCGCTCCTGCCTCTGACCAGAACACTCTTTCCTTCTCTTTTGTAAGTCCATTAAGTCCACCCTACTTATCCTTCAAGGGCACTGGTTCCAAGCAACCATCCCTAATAGGAAGGAGAATCTTTCTAGAGCAATTACCTATACATTCTCCTGTTCAATTATCCCTTTCTGTCTTCTCTTTCCCACCGAGATACTCCATCCCATCTTCTCTCTTATGTTCAGTTACTGCACCCTGGCCATGTCTCCTGCACAGTTATCCTATTTTGTCTTAACTCTCTTGCCCAGTTATTTCATCCTTTCTTATCTCCCCTGCTCATTTATTGCATCCTGTCTTATCTCTTCCGTCCAGTTATTCCATTCCGCCTTATCTTTCCCGCCCAGTTTGTGCATCCCGTCTGATCTCTCTCATTCACTTTTGCACCCTGTATTATCTCTCTTGCTCATTTATTGCATCCTGTCTTCTCTCCCCCTCCCCATTTATTGCATGTTTTCTTATCTCTCCTCTTCAATTACTGTATCCTACCTTGTCCCTCCCCTTCAGTTATTCCATCCTGTTCTTTCTCTCTCTTTCCTTCTCATTTATTGCATGCTTTCTTGTCTCTCTCCTTCAATTACTGCATCTTGTCTTATCTCTTCTGTTCAGGTGTTCTATTCTGCCTTATGTCTCCTGCTCAATTAATACACCCTGTCCTCTCTCTCCTCTTCAATTCTCGCCATCTGTCTGATCTCTTCTGTTACCCAAGGAAAGTCCAGATTTTAGATTGATTAGTCTGGTTTACTCATTTAAAGAGAAAGAGTTGTATTTATTCACATTTTACTTCTGAATTTTCCCCAACTGCAACATACATTTAGGGAAAAAATAGTTTTTTAAATATTTTCTCTTACTTTCAACACCTTCAAAACCAATGGGCAACTGTTTACACAGTAACCTTCACAGAAATGCAAAATATCCACAAAACAACCAGCACAGGAATACTAAAACATTTACTCCATTTCCCCTACATGACTGCCTCTTACTTCTTTACAGTTCTCTCTCGTTGATATCCTGCCACTTGGGAATGTAATACATTCTCCTTCTACCTCTACTTCCAACTGTGTAGAAGATACCAGCTGTCAGCACGGACGGCAGCAGTTTATGGTACTTCTTTTCTGGAATAAAGTCTTACCATATGCAGTCTTGCTGTCTAACTGGAACTAAGAAGGACAGAGAATTTTAAAAAAATTTGAGTTAAAATTAGATTTGTCCACTGATTTATTTTTATTATAGTTCATCAATACATGGGAAAATAGATGGTCAAATATTAATCATTAAAGTTGCCTGAGTGGTGGGGACAGTACATGACTTCTTACACATAAGAGTAGAAATGTCAGATGACACCTGGAGGAGGAAGTAAGAGTGAGCCAAACAACTACATACCAACCCCTGGGAATCAGGAAAGCCCGAAAGAATGAAAGAGAATAATTAGAAAGAGCTGAATGATTCTGTCTCCCCATTCTTGTCCCATTTAGACTTGCTTCCGCAGGAATCTGTGTGCATCTGAGTTAATTCTAACACCTACCAGATGCTCCTCTATTCACTCTATTCAAGCAAGTGGAAAGGTATAGACAGCTAGAAGGGGTAGGTGATGAACAAGCAAAACTTACACGCTGTGTAGGGACAAATTATTGATATGTTACCAAGATGGAATTTCTGAAAAACATTTTCAAGGCTCTCCTTACATTCCGTAGCACAGAGAACATAGTCTCTACATTTCTCTATCTCTTTAGCATTGTGTATTTTGCATAGTTCTATGTGTCATGGGGAAGTTTATTTATGGCATCCTGGTTTTGAATACACTGGCTTCTGGTGGGCAAGACTATGGCATCTCCAACAACAGGACAACATAACACCCGCATGAAGTTGTCGTAAAATGCAGCTTTCACAAAATGTAAGTAAGTAATTTAATGAGAGGTCTTTTGGGGTGCCTGGGTGGCTCGGTCGGTTGAGTGATGAGAGGTCTTTCACTTATTATTCTGTTAGCTGTTTATTTATGGCATAGCTTTTATTGTGTCAGTACAATTATTAAATAAACACAGAATCCCTGAGTTGGAAGGGACACTGGAGGCTGTAGAGCTGGTGGCTAGGAGCGTGTCTGGGGCGTCTAAGCTGAGCCTTAGCTCTACCACACACACTAGCTGGTGATCTTGGGCAATTTATTTAACCAGACTGTGGCTCAAGTCCTTTTCAGTAGGCAGCATACTGACATTTTCTTCTCTTCAAGTTTGCATGAGGATAAAATGAAGCAATGTAAATCAAATACTCGGAATATACGCATGGCTCTTTGTAGACACTAAATAAATGGACCTATTTTTCCCTCACTCGCTTCCCCGCAATCGTCCCTGCTTAGAATGCTCTTCATTCAGATCTCCTCAGAGGTAGTTCTTTCACATTGTTCAAGTCTTGATTCAGAGAAGTCTATCTTGCTTGCCACACCAAATGTGGCCCCCCGCCTACAGTAATCTCTACCTCATTACTCTAACTTATACTTTCCATAGCACGTCACATAGAATAAGAAACACATCTTTAATTTTTTTTAATGAGTTCATTGTCTCTGCCACCCCCTTGCATCAAAATGTCAATTCCAAGAGAGCACAGACTTCTTTTTCTAAACTCTTGTACATCTGTCCAATAAATACCAATTAGATGAATGAATACCACCATGGAAAACATTTCCATATGTGATGATGAATAAAAAAACCACTTTTAAGACCATCAGTATATATAATCTCATTTGTGTGTGTATATATATATATATATATATATATATATACACACACACACACATATACATATGTACTATATATTTGCAAGTGTAGAAAATCAGCCCTGGGGAGTAATTTGAGGTAGCTGAGCATATAGTCATCACCGCCCTTGTCATGATCAAGATCTGTACATTCACAAAAACCTCAACCTCAAGCATCCCATTCAGTCTCTGCACAAATTACCAAAGCACACAAGGAGAAATAAATAATCTGAATAGGCCCACATCTATTAAAGAAATTGAATCAATAATTAATAAGCTTCCAAAACAGAAAGCATCAAGTCCAGATAATTTCACTAGTGAATTCTACCTGTCATTTAAGGAAAAATAATATCGATTCTTCACTATGACTTTAAGAAAAAAACCAAAGGGAACATTTTCTAACTCATCTATGGGGCCAGTATGACCTTACTAGCAAAACCAGATAAAGAAATTACAAGAAAGAAAAACTAGAGACGAGTATCTCTTATGAACATCGATGTAAAACTCCCCAACAAAATGTTAGCAAATCAAATCCAACCGTATATAAAATAATTACACATCACAACCAAATGGGATTTATTCCAATGAATCTTTATCCAATACTTCTTCTTCCAGCTCACCTACTCCAGGTATTCCATCATCTCCATCGACCCCTACCACTTTTTCATTGTTCTGATATGTTCTCTCATCTCCTTCTTTAACCAAGCTTAAATTTCATGGTCCAACATTGTAATAACTCACTTTAAAAGATTCTTAATTCCATTGACCCTCTCTCTAGATTTCACTTGCCCGACAAAGTCTCACCTTGGTTAAACTCAGCTCTTCTATGGCTACATCCAAGCACCTGAACTTGCTGCTAACCTGGTCTCACTTTTACTACAAGACTAGAACTCAATACTTCTGGGCGATCCTCTCACTCTTCAAAGCGAACACTTTACACCTTCTCTCTGTATACCCACTACATCTCCTTCAACTGCCCTCACTCTCAGCCACTGACTTTGCCTCATACTTCACTGAGAAAATGGAAGCAAGCAAATAGGAACTCCCTCATCTTCCCACCACCAAATCTATCAACTAACCTGCATCTTTCCCCCACTCTCTGTCTTCTTTCCTAACACACAAGGTGTCCATACTTCCATCAGAGCCTCTGGACTCCAGTCCCCTTGCTTTGTCTCGCACAATAATCCCCTCCTTCTCCTGTGTCATCAATTTGCCTTAACTCTACAGAATCCTCTTCATCAACACAAAAATGCTTAGTCTCTCCCCTCTTTTAACAAACCTTCCCTGGACCCCATGTCTGCTCCCAGATACCACTGTATTTATTAGCTGCCCTTCTCAACTACCCTTGTTTTCTCTTTTACTACAGGACATAATACTTGCACCCCCAGGCTTTGTTCTCAGAAAACCCAGGTACTATAAAACAGAGACTGCTGTGTCCCTTCCAGATTCTAAATTCCTGACCCTCAAAATCCATGGGCATGATAAAATGGTTTTTAGGCCATTATAGCTGGGGCAATATGCTATGTCAGCAACACTAACCGGGACACGCACGGCCCAAGCCACCATTAAATTCCATCTATGCTGTGGCAGTGACCTGCTGCCTCCCCTCAGCCTCCCCTTGCTGCCCTACAATCTACATTCAACACAGGCACCAAAGTGGTTCTTTTAAATCTTCAGTCGGATTACACTGCCCCCCTCCCTAAAATTCTCTTCCAGCTCTCCATCTCATTCAGATTAAAAACCAAAGTCCTGACATTGTCGCACAAGCTCCTACATTAATTGACCCTCCCCACTCCATCTGCCACCACTCTACCCCCTCGTCCGTTCTGCTCCTGCTTCAGGCTTCTTTACCGCTTCTTCAATACCCTAGGGTACTCCAGCCTCAGAACCTTGACATTATCTGTTCCCTCTGTGTGAAATATTCTTCTTCCAGATACCCACATTGCTTTCTCCTTCACCTCCCTCAAGCTTCTACTCAAATGTCTGTCACCTTCTACGAAAGCCTTCCGAGATCACCCACCTTGGTACGATGCTCCCTTTCCCCCTTACTCAGCTTTATTGTTCCTTCAGCACGTAGCATCATCTGGCGTGCTACATACTGACTTGTTTATTTGTCTGTGTATGTCTACCCCTATTGATTGAGACCGCCATGAAGGCATGGGCGTGGCCAGTTTGGGTACTAACTTACTATACAGTGGACATTTAATAAGTGCGTGTAGAATAAAAAAGCAAGCAAATGACTCTACCCACACCCTGGAATGAGAATTCTGCACAGTGTTATAAATGACTGGCTTAAAATTAATATGCAACTTCTCTTTAACAGTGATGACCCACTGGAGTCTCAGACAAATGTTTAAAAAGACAAACAACAAATGTGACTTGTCGAATCTCAAAGGGTTTTACTGCGGCTGTGTTGCTATGCTGGATACCACAGAAGCTAGGACGGGGTGCCAACTATAATTTTGAACAAAATTCATCTAATAAAACAGTAACAACAACAAAAATAATCTTGTTCACTGACATTTCCTAACCACCATCTCTCTGCAGTCCTTTACGACCATGTGGACTCCCTGGGTACATTCAGGAAAAGTGTCAGCATGTCATTGTGACCTTTTCCTGGAATTAAAAAGTGTCTGCTTCAGCAGCCCCTGGTGACACTGCTCTAAGCATCTTACGTGTGTGTGTGTGTTTAAGAATTAAGTGATTATATATAACCTCCAAAAATAATCACCTATGATACATCTATAACTCCTAAAGGCGTTTTATACTATAGATTATTTACATAGCCTAATTTAATTCATACAACTCTATAAGGTAAAGGGAATCTCAGCTTTTCACTAAATTTATGCTATTAGTAGATGAAGAAATACAAGATCACAGAAGCCAATAGCATTTCTGAATCTGCAAGGATAATGGGGGACATGCTAGTGAGAAGCTTTTATCCAAATTGCTTAAATACAGCATCCAAACAACAAAAAATCACACAGATACAAGAAAGCTGAGCACCGTTTTCCTGTATTTCCTGTTCAGACAGTCCTTAGAGAAGCAGGTGAAGGGAAACGCCTCTCCCTCATTCAGCGCTGCCACTCTTCTGTCCTTGTCCAAGCTCTGCGAGGTTCTCAGACCCACTCCTGGTGGTCTGGGTCGGTCTCCACCACGACACCCCGGCCCCATTTCCGAGCTTTCAACATCTGGATGATCAGCCGGTCTCTGCAACTTGTCAAAGCTCTGCGTTTTAGGTACAATCCTCACTAGCTATCGGTGTATGCCTAGCCTGTGTCTTGGTCCTATCCATAGTGTCCCTGCTATCCTTCACTTCTAAAAGTAGTGCACGTACTTGACAATAGTTATTATGTCTAGAATTTAGATACCAAGTTCTGAAAGAAGTAAAAATAAATGAGTTGTGAAAATCTTAATACAGAGAAAAATCAGAAGACAATTCCTCTTTCTGGCTCAGAGCCCAATATTTTGTGTACGTTGCTGAACTTCTGAGAGTCATTTCCACGGAGATTTAAAAAAAATAAAAATAATGTCTGCCTTCCATGGATTGTAGCAAAAGAAAAAAGTACAAAAGATTCAGTCTGTTAATGTATTAAAGAGAAAATTCTAACTCATAGGGTGCATAAAAATAGAGATCACACTAATCAGTAATTTAAGCTAGCAGATGATAGTAAAAAATATCACTTCGGATCTTAGGGACACACTTAGAGTAGATAGACTTTCCATCACGTTCAGCAACAGCTGTGTATGTGGCAAAACCACCAAAACCCAATTTACAAGTATCACGGGCATATGGGATACTCCCACTCATCTTCTCAACCCACAAGAATTTTCTGGATACCATGTCTTTCCTCCCATCTTAAATCAAAGTATGTAGTACCCACCTCATTAGAGCTATAGCTAGTCATGAGGATTTGCCGTGAACCAGGGATGCATGCCTGTGTCTCCTTCCATTATGCAGTGGAAACACGCATGAACATCACACGGCACTCTGGTGTCCCCTCAGTGAAAAGAAACGAGCTGGAGATAGCCATGGCAAGTACTCCAGAAAAGGAACAGAAGTGTTTATATCTGTTCTAAACCCCTTACGAGGCCTGCACTGGTCTACCGCTACTGCCTAACCTGACAATTCACTTTCTCCATCATGTTTAGCTTTTCAGACTTTAGAAGAACCTATTGCCAGTGTTTCTACAATCAGGACCCTGGCTAGGAATTTTCTGCCTTAATATCCATCACTTGCTGCTTCCAAAGACAGTGTCAGATCTAAAATTCATCCCAGCTCCTTAATGGCTTTAAGGGCTAAAAATCAATTAGTCCTAAATTCCTCACGTCCAGCTCATTCTGTCGGACCAACTTTAGAGGCAGGAGAGTAAGTGGGAGCCTGGCTTTGAACTCCGTGGTGAATGATGTAACAGCAAAGCTGGAGAAACAGCCTTAGAAGCCCTGAGTCCCCGTCCCCTATCAAATGCCTATAAAGAACTCTCGGTTATCCTCTGTCAAATTATTTATAGGTGACAAGAAATATTTCTAATTATATCCATTCACAGCCACAGTCAGTGAATATTGTGCAAAGAGATTTGCCAAAAAAGGTTTTGCCAAGCAGGTTCCAGTTCGGACAGCTGAGGTGGCAGCTTGTGCTTGCAGAACGATCTCTATAAAAGTGGAGCCCACATGCCTCTGTCCCGTCCTTCCTCAAAATTCCTCAAGGTAAGTATACATGGAGGACATCTGGCTGCTTCTACAGTCCTGGTGGTGAGGACCGTTCACTTAGGGGAGATGGCTACTTTTTTTCAAGTTTTAATTTTTCCTTCCACCATTCCTAAGGAAGACACGGTACACAATATAGTTACTGGTATTTTGTGATTAAGTGGAAAAAAGAAGAATCTGCATTCTCTTGTTTTTTTTTCTTTTGACAGTAGTTGTCTGCTTTGAGCCTGCCACCTTCTTCATCTGGTAACACAAGAGGTAAGAGTGATTTATTACTGCACTCTAAACAACAAAGGGATCTCTACTGCTAAGTCCTAAAGAGCTACCATTTTATTTCCTGGTTTAGTGATGAGAATCAGATATACAAGAGTAGCTGTCCTTTTAAAATGGCCTCTCATAAAATACTGACTTTTCAGACCATTTAGCCACACGAAATTTAATGACTGGTCTCCTTCACATGTTATTAGCACTTCAGAAAGAATGCTAACGACCACATGTAATATTTTAATGTGGACTACTAGTCCAACTTAACCAGGAAAGCTGCATTATAGAGCCCATTTGATACAATCAACAACGTGTTGGTAGGGAAGTCAAATTTTCCAGGTGCCAATCCAGGCTTCTCACAGGCTCTGGCTGCCCGAGGGACCGGTTGGCTTTACTTATCTTGAAATATAGTGTGCTGCGGTGGAATTAGCACTGACCCTGGATGTAGGGGAACAGGGCTCGTGTCCCAGCCCCACAGCTCACACCTCTGTGACACTGCATGACCCTCACCTTTCTGGGTCTTCCTTTCCTCATCGGTAAAATGAGGAGGCTGCATTTTAGGTGACTGCTAAGGTACTTCCCAGCTCTTGCCATCTATAACCTCAGCCAGTTGTTTCCAAGTTCTCCTCCACAGAATCAAAACATTCAATGGACCTCCCCCCGCCACCCCCCCACCCAACTCCACGTTGGGAACTGTATTATGTTAAAAATATACATAATGATGAAAAACAGCTACACATTTAATATATTTTTAATTAGTTTATATATGTAATAGGAAGCTATAGTCATTTAGAATTTGTAACAGGAAAGCACTGTTTGTTTGATGATGTTGCTTGCTCAAACTTGAGGCAATTATCACTGCACGGATGGATTCAAGAATCCCCTGCAATAACCCTGAGGATCCTTGGGGGCTTGTGACCCCACAGGTTGGGAACCCACTGATCTCAGACATGAGGTGGCAAGGGTGACATCCTTTCTGTGTTTGGTGAATACTCTGTATTACAGTAATCTCTACATGGTAGTGTGCTGTTAATTTAAAATGGCTTGTGTAAAAACAGAATCAACAAATAACATTAACAGGATAACATTTTTCCTTCAAAGAAAAAAACCCTAATGTTAAATATTTAATATTTGTCCCCTGGAAATATGTCTAAATTTCACTGTATCATTGAGAGGTTTTCATAGGTGTGAACGAGATTGATTTTGTGGCAAATTCCATATCTAACATCTAAGTCAAGAGAAAGTTTAATGCTAATGACAAAATAGCAAGACCCTTTCTGAAAAGCCTACCTAAGATGAAGGCTGCCGTGTCCTCACTGTTGTTGACAACCAAGATACTGTTTTCCACAAGCCAGCCCCTCTTCCTCTCCACAGAAGTCACCTTCTGTCACTCGTCGCTTGTGTTGTCCTTGCCATCACGGCAAGAGGACTTATTTTCTCATTATTAATTTGTCAGTGGGAAAATTTTTTAAAGTTCATTTTGGCTTGAAGCTTTATACTGGCTATCCACTTCCGAAGAGATATTCAGAGAACTTGTTTTGGGTTTTGTGTTTAGTTTTGTTTTTTTAAAGGAAGAAGAGAGATCTGGAATAATGAGATAAAAATAACTGGTATGCTGATATCCAGCTAAAAACAAAGAAAATATAGACTAAAATATGTAAACACTATAAAATTTTTTAACTCAATTATTTTTCTAAAATTACCTTTTGTTTTAATAACACTGGTTTCATGCAATTTAAGAAGTGATCAAGGAGACTTAATTTTGGCTTAGGACAAAATCTTTTTTTGGATTTTCAACTTTCATTGCATTTACTTTTCCCTTTATTTGCCTGACACCTAAATAGTGCACTCCTAAACTGGGCGTTTATTTGTTCTTATTAGCTATTTTCATTCTGGACCATGTCCTGAATGAACAAATGCACCTTTTAATCGATCCAATTTTAAAAATATGATATCCAATATATATATCTGATTTTAATAATTTGGGCCAGGAGAAAAATTTGACAAAATACGTGAGTTTTTAACATTAGGTTCAGACTGTAAAGCCTTTGAAAAGAGTTATTTTCCATGGTTTTGTATCACTGCAATGTCAAAAAAAGAAAAGTGGGAAGGAGGGATGGAAAAAGGAACACAAAGCAAAGCAAGCAGAAAAAAAAAAATTCCGAACACACCTAGGCAGCACAAATGTTGCCGACTGAAATATGAATTCTTCCACATTTCTCTACAAAGCCTTACAACGTAGAGGATGGAATGGAGGCTTCAAAGGTCACAAACATGAAGCTACCAACATAAGGCTTTCAAATCTGTGATCCAATCCCTCAGCACCTTTGTACAGGACACGGGAGTCATCCCTACAGGCGGTGGTGAGGAAACGGGCAAGGCCAACGAGGCACAGGAATGTGAAACCAAGAGGATGACGTCCACCCTCAACCAGGTCACTATCAGGCCCTCTCTTCCCTCTAGGTACACCGGTGCTGCGTTGCTGTCAATAACCCGCCGCCATGAGTTCTGACGCCGAGATGGCCGTTTTTGGGGAGGCAGCTCCGTACCTCCGAAAGTCTGAAAAGGAGCGCATTGAAGCCCAGAACAGGCCCTTTGATGCCAAGAATTCGGTCTTTGTGGTGGATGCTAAGGAGTCCTACGTGAAAAGCACAGTTCAGAGCAGGGAAGGGGGGAAGGTGACGGTGAAGACCGACGCTGGGGCTGTAAGTGACACAAAGGGAGGTGGGCAAACAAAATTGATGCTTTTCTGCTCCTCAGTTGGTAAGCACCAGTTCCTTTTCTTAACAGACTGTCACCGTTAAGGAAGATCAGATCTTCTCCATGAACCCTCCCAAATATGACAAGATCGAGGACATGGCCATGATGACGCACCTGCATGAGCCTGCTGTGCTGTACAACCTCAAAGAGCGTTACGCAGCCTGGATGATCTACGTGAGTGCCCCCTTCTTCTTTTCACTTTTCACTAACTTCATGAACTATATTAGCTAAAACCTATTAAAGACTTTATTTTCCAATTTGGTTACTATAATATTATCTTAAGACTAATCATCTGTTAGTGTTGTGAATTCTGATGTATTTGAAAATGTGCATGGGAAAAGCCATTACTTAATGCTGAATTCATCAGCAAACTGAAGCACCTTGTGTAGGGTGCGTGTGGGTGGGAGGCAGCCTTAGGAGAACAGACATGGTGCTCCTGTCCCTCTCCATTTGCACATCGAGCAGTATTTCCATGGCAGATTAACGAGGTGATTGCTGACTGAGCAACCTTGTCATTTCCCACAGACCTACTCGGGCCTCTTCTGTGTCACCGTCAACCCTTACAAGTGGCTGCCGGTGTACAACCCGGAGGTGGTGACGGCCTATCGAGGCAAGAAGCGCCAGGAGGCCCCGCCCCACATCTTCTCCATCTCCGACAACGCCTATCAGTTCATGCTGACAGGTGTGTCCCTAATTATAATTTATGGAGCCATTTATAAAGTGCGTGTGTACTGATAACCAGAAGACACAGAGGCAGTACTTTGAGAATAAAATGTTCAGCATGCACATAATAATAATAATAATATGCTAATATGACTAGTGGGATAATATAATAATAAAATTGGGAAATATACTTAGAATAAAATGGACCAGTGCCAAAAACAGAGAATTTTGCTTAGATTTCTATGGTAAAATCCACACTAATTAATGCTAATTTCAGCTCAAAATTAACCAAATTTAGTTATCACATAGGCATCTTAATTACAGCTAATGTATCATCTCTCCTAGAGAGTAAGCTTTGAAAGCTCACAGTGACAAGTTATCACAATCACTATACAAAACTTTGGACGGGACATTAATAACATGACAGGTTTTTGCACTATGAACCAAGTGGCTAAATGGAACATGGAGCTGGTACTCATCGGATGCTGATACATTACTCTCAGGGACAGTGTGCTGAAAGAGTGCCTCACACATTCTATATCACACTAAAGGGAACAGGAGTGCAACGCACTGACTAATGAGCACATCTTTTGCTACTTATTTTAAAAAGAATCTTGTGAAAAAAGCAAAGCACTAATCCCTATAGTTATTTTTGTGTGTGTGAGTGGGGAGTTTTAAAAGACAATTTTGAGTTTACAAGCACTGTGTTAATGTATGTGCTAAGTGTATTTTTCAGCATTATCTCCGGTTTCTTTCCCAGATCGTGAGAACCAGTCGATCCTGATTACGTATGTAGATTTCAATGTCTTTCTTTCTGTTGGATTTTGATCATGGTAGTAGTTAGATTTTGACTTGTTCCTCCATGTGGACTCGGCAGCGGAGAATCCGGGGCGGGGAAGACGGTGAACACCAAGCGGGTCATCCAGTACTTCGCAACAATCGCGGTCACTGGAGAGAAGAAAAAAGAGGAACCTACTCCTGGCAAAATGCAGGTGGGTATGATATTCTTCCCAGGATAGAAGAAATCATAGGCTTTGAAAAATCTGACCAAGTCCTTTAGAGCCATAGCAACCAATTGCAAGTGATGCCAAAATGCGGAAAATACCTCTCAGCTGGGCTGTAAGAATGAGGTGATTGCCGGGTGCGGTAGGCAGCAGTTCTCACCACCGTTTATGAGGAGGAAAAACGGACAGTGAGGAATACAGAAATCAAGCCCATGTCACCGAAGTACCTCCCTCCCCCAGTTTGTCTTCCTTCTACTCACTGTAGAAAGCCTTCGCCCAAAGTCACAGAGCACTGCAAAGAGAGAAGAAGGCAGGGGAGGAAGTCAATGGGAGGTTTTCTCAGCAGACCGCAGCTCATCTTTTCTGGGGTCTCTCTGTCTGTCTTATTCATTTCTCTTAAGGGAACCCTTGAAGATCAAATCATCAGCGCCAACCCCCTACTGGAGGCCTTTGGCAACGCCAAGACTGTGAGGAATGACAACTCCTCCCGCTTTGTAAGTTTCTTGGTCTTCCTTTTCACATGAACGTCAGTGCTGACCCTTCTGAACATCTGGCGTCAACATCTTTCCTGTCTGTTTGGTCCATAATTAAAGAAAAGATGTATCTGCCTTTGAATGTGCACAGAAAGTCTTCCTTTGTCTTTTTAAGGGGAAATTCATCAGGATCCATTTTGGTGCAACAGGCAAACTGGCTTCTGCAGATATCGAAACATGTGAGTTAATAAATATTAGGGATTAAAAATCTTTTTCTTCTGGGGTATATGTTGAAAATCTTACCATCTATGTTGTGTGAACTTTCCAAATGCTTAATTTTTCATTGTGCCTCTTCTTTTAAACATACTCGATCTGCCTTTCTAGATCTGTTAGAGAAATCCCGAGTTACTTTCCAGCTAAAGGCTGAAAGGAGCTACCACATATTTTATCAAATCATGTCCAACAAGAAACCAGAGCTTATTGGTAAGAAGCATCTGATTTATTTCCACCGAGGAAGAATAAAAAGCTCTTCTTCCTAAGAAGTCCCTCTAAAATGTTCCTGATGACCAAAGTAATTCTGGCTATATTTGTTTTTTCCCACGTGCACAGAAATGCTTCTGATCACCACCAACCCATATGACTTTGCCTTTGTCAGTCAAGGTGAAATCATAGTGCCCAGCATTGATGATCAGGAAGAGCTGATGGCCACAGATGTAAGTACTAGGTACAAAACAGGAAAAAGCAAATTCATTTTGCAGTATACAACACTCTCCTTATAAAGTGAACAGCATTAGCAGAAAGACATTTAAACAGGCAATATTACCTTTCACCCTTCTTATCAACTTGGAATAAAGTTATGGGATATTTCAATGGCCCTTACCATGTATCAGAAAACGTTTAAAGTCTGTAATAAATGTTGAGTGTTGGGCATTTCTTGGCTGGTTGGATCTTTTTTTTTTTTTCCTCATCAGTCATTGGGGTCAACTTTTTCACTCCAATAGTGATGTTTCTCCTATTTCACACCCTATACCCAATAGTCTGGGAAAAGGAGCTAAAATATTTTTACACTTTGTGTAACAGAACATGGTATTTCCACAGTTCTTCTGTAAGTTTGATGTAAACATGAACTTTGTTTCAAATGTAACTCTGGGCCAATGGTATTCCCCTCTCCTCCCCATGCAGCATCTGAAGAAATGGATTCTCTACCTCAAAAATTCTTTTTTGGGACTCTGTGAGCCTTTAGTTTTTGGAACTATAGATTCTCTCTCTCTCCTTTTTTTTTAAGGATCATTGCTCTTCGGTTTATTTTCTTTATGTATATACTTTATATATATTTCAAGTTTTCTTTTGAATTTCTGAATAATCAACCTTCTTTGACTTATTCTCAACTTTAATACCAGTGGGAATATCCCAACGTTCCCAAGACAAAAAGTTCATGAATTACTTGTGTGCCTTTATCTGATAAATAACAGCTTTCACAAGCTTTAACTCATTATTATTCCTATGTCCAAGTGTTAGGGAGTTGAGAGGTTAAAAAAAAAAAAAGCAATTTAGTTTGCTCCAGGACTTCTGTAATATTTACACTGAGGCATTTTGAGTAGGCCGGGTCAGTGAGCTGGAAGTAAATTATCTGGAGAGTCTTAGGAGACACGAGTGTTATATAATCAAACTCCCCCTGCCTTCTCAAAGCCTAACTTGGGCAACTAAGAAGGTGATCAAAACCTGACAGAGAAAAAAGACACAGCAATACTTCAATAAAAGGAGCCATTTTGTTCACAAATGTCTCTTCCCTGCATGAGGAACAAGCAGGTGAAGTTCCCTGACGGGCATCTCATGGCCAGCGGGGCTAGGACCTGCTGTCACAGAAGAACACGGGGAAAAACACAGGGCACCGCTGTTCTCCTCATACTCTCTTCCCAGCTGCACCTGCCCTGTCCAGGAAGACAGGCTAGGGTTATGTATTCGGCTGGGGCAACACAGGAGGAAAAGAAGCAAACGGATTGGTGAGGCAAAGGGAGCCCCTGAGATAAACACATGGGGCAAGGCTGGGCTCATGTGGAGAAATGGAAAGAGCACTGGCCTTGGCGTCCAAAGCCGAGGCCCTGAGTGCTGGCTAGGTGAGTGTGGACAAGTCGCATAGATCTTCCCGGTCCACCTGACTCCATGGGAGACTGATGCATACCTCCTGGTGCTGCTTTGTGAAACAAAGTGCTAAGGAACAGGAGTGCCTTTAGAAAACAGCAAAGTGCTGGTCAAATACAAGGGCAAGACAGGGTGAGAAGGTGGGGAGGCAGTCCCCGTGTCCTGAGGCCATCTGCCACGGTGATCATTGTGAGCTGAGTCAAACCCAACTCTTCCCACAGAGTGCTGTGGACATCCTGGGTTTCAGCAGTGACGAAAAGGCTGCCATCTACAAGCTCACAGGCGCGGTGATGCATTATGGGAACATGAAGTTCAAGCAGAAGCAGCGTGAGGAGCAGGCTGAGCCTGACGGCACCGAAGGTACCTATGCTCCCTGCTTGCTCACGTCATTCAATTGACACAGCTGACACCATCAGTTCCTCAAAGGAAAGGGCCATGGGTTCACTTTCTTGACCTATCCAACGGTGGGGAAAAGTAGTAGGGAACAGAAATGACACATACTGCATGTCTTACACAACTGAGAATATTTGTGGGGATATGTGATTTCTGCCCATTCCATTTTTCACTGCCTTACTGTACGCTAGTATTTACGATCTGATTAAAGCATTTTTCATTCCAGTCAATAATTTGTGTGCCCACATGCACTAGAGGAAAAAAAAACAGATCGGAATTTTCCTGTCATTACTCCTCTAGGTTAGAACTTTGCAAATTATTTTTATCTGTGGTCTACTTTAGTTATGTTTTAAATATCACGCAGAGCATCGATTCCCCAAGTTCCAAATTATCATCTCAAAAAAAAAAAAGACTAAAATTAGTGTGAAAGTTGGCAATGCTTTTGAAGCAATATGAACAAATGGTTTTGCCACATTTGTACATATTACTCTTTGAGCAGAACTTTTTCTGTCATTGTCCTTCACACCTTAAACTGTGCACACTGTGGTTTTTTTTCCCCGTCCTCGCCTGGTTCACGCAGTTGCTGACAAGGCAGGCCTATCTCCAGAGTCTGAACTCTGCTGACCTGCTCAAAGCCCTCTGCTACCCCAGGGTCAAGGTCGGCAACGAGTACGTCACCAAAGGCCAGACTGTGCAGCAGGTAAGCGAACGGCCTCACCGAGTCACACACATCCCAGGCCTTCCCAACGTCTTTAGTAACGCCAACCATCACTCCTCCGTCCACGAAGGTGTACAACGCGGTGGGTGCCCTGGCCAAGGCCGTCTACGAGAAGATGTTCCTGTGGATGGTCACCCGCATCAACCAGCAGCTGGACACCAAGCAGCCCAGGCAGTACTTCATCGGGGTCCTGGACATCGCCGGCTTTGAGATCTTTGACGTGAGTTGTTGGAATCGACGGCCTCGTGAAGGCCCTTCCACTTCCTGCCTGCTCCACTGAATTCCCACTGGGTTTTCCAAACTCACACGAGCTCTCTGGCGTTGGCCACACTCTAGTTCAACAGCCTGGAGCAGCTGTGCATCAAC
This sequence comes from Paguma larvata, assembly GCA_030068075.1. Taxonomy (NCBI): domain Eukaryota; kingdom Metazoa; phylum Chordata; class Mammalia; order Carnivora; family Viverridae; genus Paguma; species Paguma larvata. The sequence continues at coordinate 19,572,729 of CM057843.1, forward strand.
TTCACCAACGAGAAGCTGCAACAGTTCTTCAACCACCACATGTTCGTGCTGGAGCAGGAGGAGTACAAGAAGGAGGGCATCGAGTGGGAGTTCATCGACTTCGGGATGGACCTGGCTGCCTGCATCGAGCTCATCGAGAAGGTTCGTATGACTTTTCAAGTCTTTGGTACATGAAGAACAAACCGTCCACCTCCTCATGCTGAACTGCAATCCCAACTCTCAAAGAACCAGCAGTGGTGTTTTATGATATTCTTGGCCACAGTGACCAGGTGCATGGTGCGTCACAAGCGATATGTTATTAATGAGTACTTTTTCATTAAAAAATGATTGCAATACATACACATCTACATCCACAGACACAGGGACTCATGTTTCTCCCTTTTTCACTTCATTCTCCCTCACTTTTGTTCCTACGTGATCTCATGTGTATGGGTGACAGGAATGAAATCACAGGTAGTCCTGTGAGTACAGTCATTGATCCTGGCTGTCCCATGATGGTGTGGCATGCACGAGTCATCCTTTACAGGTATCAAGGCAGGATATGTCAAGGTGTCTTACAGGCTGAGAGGGCAGCTTTTCAGTTGTTGTAGTCAGTAAGACCATGTGGACTACTGAATAAACAGTCTTAACTGGAAGGTGAGCCCTGAATTCCCTTTATTGAGGAGGTGAGGCAATGATTCTATTGGTTGACTGTATACCAAAATCCAGCAAGCAATCACTAAGCACTTTCAAATGCACTGGGCACTCACCACTTGCCTAGGGATGCCCATACAGTAGATGGTTATATGTGAACACTAGCCTGAGAATTAGGAAGGGAAAAGTAAGTACAACCACTGTCTATGACAACTTCACACACTCATGTCTAAATTCATAAAAATATGAAAGAGAAGGGGGTAATATGAGCCTGGGTCTACCCAACTGAAGGAAAGTAACTTTAATTTGGTGATACAATCTCTCTGCTATCATGAAAACTACATGGTACTCGGTTCATGGAACATCAAAATAGTTTTGGGGAGACAATTTGTGACTGAAAATCATCAACAATGAATTTTCTATCAGTCATTCATATCAAACTTACCACTGAAAGGAGTCGATTTGCTTACAAAGTAAAACCTAATTATCATCACTCAACTCCACAGTGGGGGGAACACAGCACAGAGTACAGGGAGTTCTAATGATACAACATGTGAAGCACTTTTCTCCTGGGAATGGACCACTTTCAATCATTAGCCGTGATTTCTCTTCTCTTTATACTTTCGTCATGTCTAGATTTGACGTGAAGGAAATTACAGTTAGTAGGGAAGAAAGTATTTAGATAGATACATATAGGGGATAAAGAATTCAGCTTTGAAATGGTAGTTTTGGAATTTAATTTTATACTCTGAACATAAAGTTTGCCAAATGGCACAGATGGGCTCTTTTTTTTTAATTGAGTCTTTCTAGCAAATATATTTCCCATATGTCCTTGATACAGGACTGTTTCATGTTTCAGTAGCAGAGAAGAGGCAGTAAAGCAGAATCAGGCTTATTTAATTTCTTATCATCCAGAGTCTAATTTTGGAACATGTTCAGGTTTTCACCAAGTATATAAACTATTGGAGCATATTTTTCTGAGGGACTCATATTACCATCCGTTTTTTCCTACGCTCAGCCTATGGGCATCTTCTCCATCCTGGAGGAGGAGTGCATGTTCCCCAAGGCCACGGACACCTCCTTCAAGAACAAGCTGTATGAACAGCACCTGGGCAAGTCCAACAACTTCCAGAAGCCCAAGCCTGCCAAAGGCAAGGCCGAGGCACACTTCTCGCTGGTGCACTACGCCGGCACCGTGGACTACAACATCGCCGGCTGGCTGGACAAGAACAAGGACCCGCTGAACGAGACCGTGGTCGGGCTGTACCAGAAGTCTGCAATGAAGACTCTGGCTCTCCTCTTTGCCGGGGGAGCAGCTGCTGAAGCAGGTTCTTAATATCATTAACATGTTGCTAGAGTCACAAAACAGAAATACACTCTTTATCAGAGACTGATACACTTACATCAAAACCTAACATGAAAATACTGGCCAATATGGACTTAATGATAGGAAATGTATTTAGTGTGTCTTATGAGCATAGGCTTTCAGAGATAAAATTAACACTATGGCCTCATTTCACCCATGAGGAAACAGAGACTCAAAGGTTAAACGACTTGCTCAAGATCATACAGCTTATTTCAACTATTTTGATAGTATCAGTTCCTTCAAGGATCCAGCTAAGCTGGAGATGAGGAAACCCTTTGTCAGGGGACTAGTACTTAAGGAATGCAAGTTGTATTCTCCCAAGTCCCCTAAGACTGGACATACAAGCAACAGTACAGAAGCACACGCAAACAGGAAGCAGGACTTCCCTGCAGGTTAGCAGAGGCTCACCTCCCTGGTACCAAGCATGCAACTCTGTCTCTTCTCTGGGGGGTGTGTGACTAAGGGGGTATTACTCCTCCGTCTCCTGGCACTCCCCCTTTGCTGATTTGGAGGAGGGGGTCCCATCCCTTCCCCATATCTACCGTTTTCATCCACAGTTCTTTTATTGTTGCTGCTGTTGTTTTCCTGAATACCTATAACGTGAGCCAATGCACCTATTTCCCTAATCCAAAGTTGAAGGAGGAAAGAGAGAGAGAGAAGATCAGGGATGATAGAAGTGCACATTCAAATTCCAGAGGGAATCTTGGGGGTCTGTGTACCTACAGATAGTACAAATTAAACAGTTTTAATTCTTCTATTTTATTTTTCAGAAAGTGGCAGTGGAAAAAAAGGTGGCAAGAAGAAGGGTTCTTCTTTCCAGACAGTGTCAGCACTTTTCAGGGTACAGTATATTATTGAATGCCAAAAAAACTACTTCTGAGACAAAATTAAACTATCATTACTTAAAAAAAACTTTTTTAAAAGAAATCTATAGTAAAACAGAAAAAAGGTAATGTTGTACAAAGGAAAATGAAAAATATGTTAGGAAAAACAACAAAAAGAAAACCTGCAATGTGGGTTCAAACCTTATGATATATGTACCATCTCCCCTCAAAGCTCCAAATGTAAAAGATCTAGTGTTGAACAGATTTCACATGAAATCAAACCCTCTTTGGAAAGCAACTACTGTGGTCAGTTACACTGACCTTATGCATGAAATGGGACACACCAACTATAGCTCCTTGATAGGGATTCTCATGTAGATGCAACAAAAAATGATTTTAAAACCTTTCCTATGGTTCCCAGGAGAATCTGAACAAGCTGATGACCAACCTGAGGAGCACTCACCCCCACTTCGTACGGTGCATCATCCCCAATGAAACCAAAACTCCTGGTAAGACCCTTCTGACATCCAAGTAAGACTCCAGTGTGACTTCACTGTTCCATGAAAAAACACTGTTTGTTTGTTCGTTTGTTTGAAGGGGCCATGGAGCACGAACTTGTGCTGCACCAGCTGCGGTGTAACGGCGTGCTGGAAGGCATCCGCATCTGCAGGAAGGGGTTCCCCAGCCGAATCCTGTATGCAGACTTCAAACAGAGGTTTGTGTCTCATTTTTTCTCCCTTTCAATGTGCTAGTCTAGATCATTATCACCACGCAATTCAAACATCTTTTAACTTTTCTTCGAAAACTGAAATGCCGGGGCACCTGGGTGGTTCAGTTGGTTAAACATCTTGGTTTCAGCTCAGGCCACGATCTCACAGTTCGTGGGATCAACCCCAGCATCGGGGTCCACGCTGACAGTGTGGAGCCTGCTTGGGATTCTCTCTCCACATCTCTCTCTGCCCCACCCCTGCTCATGCTCGCTCTCACTCTTGCTCTCTCTCTCTCAAAATAAATACTTTTTTTTTTTAAAGAAAACTGAAATGCAATTATCTGAAATAACAAAGTCTTGGTTTACATCATACTAAGTTTTTCAAACATATTTTCCCAAAGTTTATCTAAAGTACTGCTTGATTATTTTAATAGAATTTTTTTCTCAAAACTCAGTCTATAATTTTTTCAATGATAGCTACTATGAGTTTTTGTAAGAAAAACAAACTTTTATATTCTTTATATTCTGATAGATACAAGGTTCTAAATGCAAGTGCTATCCCAGAGGGTCAGTTCATTGACAGTAAGAAGGCTTCTGAGAAACTTCTGGGGTCTATTGACATTGACCACACCCAGTACAAATTCGGTCATACGAAGGTAAAAAATCTACCTAAATCTCTATCACAATTTCATCACCTTTGGACTTTCTCATGAGTGGAAATGACATATCTCAATTGTTCTTTTGACAGGTTTTCTTTAAAGCTGGCCTGTTGGGAACTCTAGAGGAAATGCGAGATGAAAAGCTGGCTCAACTCATCACACGCACCCAGGCTGTGTGCAGAGGGTACCTGATGAGGGTGGAATTCAAGAAGATGATGGAGAGGAGGTGAGGGACCAAGTACAAGTCCTCGTTCTCCACATTTTCATAGTTGAATCTAATGCAGTCATTACTTCTGCTGAGTGCTGGTCACTGCCTACATTCTTCTTCATTTGCATCTTTGTTCTTTCCTACAGAGAGTCCATCTTCTGCATTCAGTACAATGTCCGTGCCTTCATGAATGTCAAGCACTGGCCCTGGATGAAGCTGTATTTCAAGATCAAGCCCCTCCTCAAGAGCGCGGAGACTGAGAAGGAGATGGCCAACATGAAGGAAGAATTTGAGAAGACCAAGGAAGAGCTGGCAAAGTCAGAGGCTAAAAGGAAAGAACTGGAAGAGAAGATGGTAGCTCTGATGCAAGAGAAAAATGACTTACAGCTCCAAGTTCAATCTGTGAGCATTGTTTCCTGCACAACTCAGCCACTTCGTACCCTCCAAACACTGTACAAGTGGATAGGAAACATTTTTCGTTTAAGATTTAGAAGTCAATGGTTTCCACTAAAATGTGTGTTGTCATTGTTCATCTTTCAAAAATACTAAGACTCAGACCTAAAGAAGCAACAGATGTGAAGTGAGAAATTATGCTGCATATGTTCATATGTACATTCATACATAGTATGGAAATCAGAGAGCAAAGTCATAAAGATATCCATAGACGTCTTCCTTCCTTTATAGAGCCTTCTCTTAGATGAGACTGTTGAGGTTGTATTTAAGTTTAATGGTGCAGGTGATTGAGTTATTTATGATACATGGGATTCAGGATTTTTTTAGTGAAGAAGCTATAGGAATCACAGTTCTATATAGCTATGGAATGTGATTAGTATTGTCACCAGTTGGTCCTTGCTTACTGGTGTACTAGTAATTATGGAGGTTACTCGTGGAAATTAAGTAGGAATAGGCCAAAAATTAGGTTGATCATGAAGGAGAGAAAATAGAGTTTAATGAATCCTTTTTGGTTAGATACGGCAGTTGATGTTTTTATCTGAAAGTAGGAGATGGATTCTGGTAATACATTTTCTAATCAGATTATATCAGTGGCATTGATGTGGACTTTTGGTTTGTAGTTAGGTTTGCTATTGGTGGAAGATGGTGCATAATGACTGGGAAGTATCTTAGAAGATTAGAGAATTTGAAGAGGTTTGAAGGATATTTAAATTTTAGACTTTTAGATGCAAGGTTTAGTTCTAATGCCAGAATGAAACTTATAATAGTCAAGGCAAGGGAAGTTAATATCAGACTATTTTCAGAATAATTCATGAATATTTTTGCACATAAAATAGAAATTACACTGCTCTTACCGGAGCAGGGCAAAGGCTAAATTAATGAACCCCCTCGAACCTGAGAAAACTGAGTCCTAGAATTAATAAGTGACCTTTCTGAAGCAGCACAGCTGCAGATTTGCCAAAGGGCTAGTTTTCCTGATTTGGCCTTCCACACATGGATATCTGGAGGAAATCTGTTATTATACTTAATCAGTAGATTAAAATTGCTAACATTTTGTCCACCAGAGTTTTAAAAGTTGGCATATGTATTGACCAAATTGGTTGAGTCACTGAAGTATCCACCTTTTAATAAATTATTGTGTGTTTGCAGATATAGCTTATACAAATAGAAGTGTTTAATTTCCCCCATTAGGAAGCAGATGGCTTGGCTGATGCAGAGGAAAGATGTGACCAGCTGATCAAAACGAAAATCCAGCTGGAGGCCAAGATCAAAGAACTGACTGAGAGAGCCGAGGATGAGGAGGAGATCAACGCCGAGCTGACGGCCAAGAAGAGGAAACTGGAGGACGAGTGTTCAGAGCTCAAGAAAGACATTGACGACCTTGAGCTGACCCTGGCCAAGGTTGAAAAGGAGAAGCATGCCACAGAGAACAAGGTATGAATCACCTTCTGGTCTACCCGATCGAGGTGCTGTCAGCCTAGTAAGCTGCTTTAGAGCAGATACCATTTCTATTTTCATTTTTCAAGGTGAAAAACCTCACGGAAGAGATGGCAGGCCTGGACGAAACCATCGCTAAGCTGACCAAGGAGAAGAAGGCCCTCCAGGAGGCCCACCAGCAGACCCTGGATGACCTGCAGGCAGAAGAGGACAAAGTCAACACCCTGACCAAAGCTAAAACCAAGCTAGAGCAGCAAGTGGATGACGTAAGTGTGAAAAACACGGTATTTTCTCTTAAGATGAAACAAACCGTTGTGGCATGCAACCATCAAAAATGCTCATATACCTTTCCCTGTGGGTTTGGAAATAATCGTTAAAAGTTCCCATGCTATTTGGTGCATATTTTACAATTCTCCTGTGCATCTTTGATGGCCAGTAACATTTGGTTCAGTGCCTTAGGACCGAAATAAATAAAATCCACTATAAATTTAGCTTGAAGGGTCCCTGGAACAAGAAAAGAAACTCCGCATGGACCTAGAAAGAGCCAAGAGGAAACTGGAGGGAGACCTCAAGTTGGCCCAGGAGTCCACGATGGATGTCGAAAATGACAAACAGCAACTCGATGAAAAGCTTAAAAAGTGAGTGTGATATAGTTCAACTGTAATCTGCTTATTGTCTGTCGATTCATCTGTCAGTTCAGGCCAAACATATGTTTTAAACAACGCTTAAATATTACTTTGGAGTACATATAAAAAACAAATAATGACATCTTTGACTTTTGTATTTAATAAAAATGGCAGTATTGACTACAGCATGTACTGCTCACGTCCTCAACACAGCAGCATAAAGACATTCCACTGTAGGGGGCACAGAGGACTGGTAAGAGAACTGACAGAGTTTACATGTTGCTCCTCTGACAGGAAAGAGTTTGAAATGAGCAATCTGCAAAGCAAGATTGAAGACGAGCAGGCCCTCGCCATGCAGCTGCAGAAGAAGATCAAGGAGTTACAGGTGAGTCACCACCTCCACCTCTTCCACGCGTCACAGGATCAAAACCACCACGAGCTGCCATTAATGTTGGTGTGCCACCCCCAGGCCCGCATCGAGGAGCTGGAGGAGGAAATCGAGGCCGAGCGGGCCTCCAGGGCCAAAGCAGAGAAGCAGCGCTCCGACCTCTCCCGGGAACTGGAGGAGATCAGCGAGCGGCTGGAAGAAGCTGGCGGGGCCACTTCTGCCCAGATCGAGATGAACAAGAAGCGGGAGGCCGAGTTCCAGAAGATGCGCAGGGACCTGGAGGAGGCCACCCTGCAGCACGAAGCCACGGCGGCCACCCTGAGGAAGAAGCACGCGGACAGCGTGGCCGAGCTCGGGGAGCAGATAGACAACCTGCAGAGGGTCAAGCAGAAGCTGGAGAAGGAGAAGAGCGAGATGAAGATGGAGATCGACGACCTTGCGAGTAACATGGAAACCGTCTCCAAAGCCAAGGTTTTTATTAACTTGTCCCCTTTTCATTTTATAGAGTTTATATATGACTGTATCCAATCTCACTGTACAAACTTTAAATGTTATCTCATTTTACACCTGTTCAGCACCACTCTATTGAAATGAATCATTTCAGTGTTCCTATCCTATTTGTAGAAACCACTTTATAGATCATCACCATGACCGTGAAAGAATGCAATTACAGACAAAAAATTCTCTAAAAACCATACCCTACAGGATGCAGAATTGAAATGATGTTCATGTTTTCCAAAAGGAAATAATCTGTGTATTCATTTAGCCCAAATTATGTGACTCTACATCCAAGGCACCGTGAGGGGCTTTGGAGTAGAGAGAAAGTACATAAAACCCAGCTCATTTCCACAAGTAGTCGTCTCCAAATCCAGACTCACAAATAAAAGCGTCTCCTCTTCCCGCTTCCTACTTCCAACCACAGGGGAACCTCGAGAAAATGTGCCGCACGCTGGAGGACCAGCTCAGGGAGGTGAAGACGAAGGAAGAGGAGCAACAGCGCCTCGTCAACGAGCTGTCGGCCCAGAAGGCACGCTTCCACACAGAATCAGGTCAGCAGGCCCACGGCCAGAACGCACAGCGGCAAAGAATGGAAGGCAGTCTCCACTTGTGAGCGCCTACTGAATACCCGTCACTTCTCAGGCCACACATGCCCATCATCACTGATTTGTCATTCCTTCTTGTTTTTACTGGGAGATGGTAAAAACGATGATTCTAAGCTATAACTGGAAGAAAACTAAGCTCTAGACTGAGATTTTTGTTGCCGTGCCATTACTAAAAAAGAAAAATATTATATATACCAAATACCAAAGAAAGCTCACATTAAAAAACAACAAGAAATACCACCTGTTTAAACGCATCAAAGTTCTTGAGTTATTCTTTTCATCATAGAATAAGAGAGTTCTATTCTTTAAATGAGTCGGCACCTAGACAACAGAACTAAAGCTCTCGTATTTTGTCCTTCCCAGGTGAATTTTCACGACAGCTGGATGAGAAGGAAGCTCTGGTGTCTCAGCTATCACGAGGCAAACAAGCATTTACACAACAGATTGAGGAGTTAAAGAGGCAGCTGGAAGAGGAGTCTAAGGTGAGAATTCTCCAGCTGAGACTTTCAATCGCTTGAACTTTGCGGCCTGACACACTATTGAGCTTCACTTAGAGAATATCAGTAATCAGAATGTACACTTACAATGCACATTTTCTGGTTGGTTCAGGCTAAGAACGCACTGGCCCACGCCCTGCAATCAGCCCGCCATGACTGCGATCTGCTGCGGGAACAGTATGAGGAGGAGCAGGAAGCAAAGGCCGAGCTGCAGAGGGCGCTGTCCAAGGCCAACAGCGAGGTGGCCCAGTGGAGGACCAAATACGAGACGGACGCCATCCAGCGCACGGAGGAGCTGGAGGAGGCCAAGTATGGGGTCTTAATGACAGGGGCAAAAAGAAAATTTTAAAAACAGTGAAGAAAAAATAATGAAAGAAACAATATTCCAGGCATGAAAACAGGTGAAAAATATCAGCCTGTCTGGTTCTAGAGTGGTGGAAACCACCATCTTCTCCTTTTAAACTGGTGCGTGTCCCCTAAAGAAAGGGCCAAGACCACAGCCCTCCCCATATTCTGGTCTACTACAAAAATATCTTAAATTTCTTTCTAACGAAATGAACCAAAATTATCAGCATACCCTTTATGAACTGAGTAGAATTAATTTCCTTCGATATAAGAAAAAATGGAGACACTGAGGCTGTCTGGTACATTATTAGGAATATTATAATTAGCAACAATCAGTTTGTCCCTACCTGGAGTATTAGAAGTTCAGAATGAGACTACCACACTCTATCGTTATTTAACTAACAACCAGTATCAATAAACTTACTCACTAATTATGCACAATTTTTATGGAATAAAACTCATGGCAGTTACACATGGAATGGCAATAATCATCATGTTCCCAGTGAAGGAAACTTCTCTAAATTGGATATAGCTCGGTAGTTGTTAGAATCAAGAGGAATGAATGGGTCTGGCGAGCATTTGCAGAGGGAGCACTCCAGATCCCAGTGTGACTGGGGGAGGCTGTGAGTTGGGGGGGGGGCGGGTGAAGGAAGGTATTTGGGGAAAATGTGATTATGGAAAAATATTTATCACCTGGGGCATCAGACCCAGAATGCTAGTGATTAATCATATAGCCTCGGACACGTCACTTGGCCCCAGTTTCGTTCCTAAAGGGGAGCATGGTGAAACGCGCTCCACGATGCTCCTCAGCGCTGGCATCTCTGACGACATGCCTCCTGTTCACGCCCGCCACTTCCTCACCCTCTCACGTCCTCACTGTGCTCACTTGGCTGAAGCGCTTACTCGGTCTGTCTCTCTCCCGCACGCATGCTCACACCACCACCACCATGCACACAAAAAGGCCGGCCTCGTGAATATGTCTGGCGACCCAGAGATAAAGAGAAGACTTCCCTGGGGAGAACGAAAGAGACAAAATGGGTACTGAAGACATTTTAGGAAACCTTAACAACCTTAACCTTTATGGACATAGGAGCAAAAAAATCTCGGGGAAAACATGCTTTCCTAGTCAGCAGCTTTATAAAGTTCACCGTGCTGGCTTCGACTCTGCTCTGGGTCACCCGCACTGACCACCGTTTCAGGAAGAAGCTGGCCCAGCGTCTGCAGGATGCGGAGGAGCACGTGGAGGCCGTGAATTCCAAATGCGCTTCCCTGGAGAAGACAAAGCAGCGGCTCCAGAACGAAGTGGAGGACCTCATGCTCGACGTGGAGAGATCTAATGCGGCCTGCGCGGCCCTGGACAAAAAGCAGAGGAACTTCGACAAGGTGACCCACAATGACCAACTTCGTGGGGGAAAGTGGCCTGTCTCTTGATAACAGAGGCTTAGTTCTGATGTACTTCCAGGTCCTGGCCGAGTGGAAACAGAAGTATGAGGAGACTCAGGCTGAACTTGAGGCCTCCCAGAAGGAGTCCCGCTCTCTCAGCACTGAGCTCTTCAAGGTCAAGAATGCCTACGAGGAATCCCTGGATCACCTGGAAACCCTGAAGCGAGAGAACAAGAACTTGCAGCGTGAGTCTCTGTGATCCTTCTACTTCTGAAATGGTAGGGATGCACCTTTTCAAGTTTTCATTTTTCTTTTCATCTTCATTTTAACCTACAGAGGAGATATCTGACCTGACAGAGCAGATTGCAGAGGCGGGAAAGCATATTCACGAATTGGAGAAAGTGAAGAAACAAACAGATCAAGAGAAGAGTGAACTACAGGCTGCCCTGGAGGAAGCAGAGGTACACGTTTCGTTTGCTCACTTATGTATTATCAATAAATGGAAAGATTAATAGCAACTGAGATCTATCATGTTGCAAAGTGGCAGGGGATAACTCCTGTAATGCAGTGAGAAATACTGAATTTCCTTGGGAATGCAGAACTAACAGGCTAAATTAAGATGCATGAAAGTTTGTACGTTTTTTTAACGCCTTCTTCAAGAAATCATCATAATGTCAGAATGAACAAAAACAAGCTCTTTAGGTATCAACTGGGAAACATCGTCAGAAAGATGTGACACTGACTGACCCTCCCCTGTCCTTGGAATGTGGGTTCCGCTTCCTTTCCTGCTCCCAGAGGCTGCTCCAAAAACAGCCTTGAAACAGTGGTGTGGTGTTGAGAACACCTACACGGTATACGTGACTAAATCCACTGATGGCTTCTTTGTAAACTTTTAAAATTCAGTGGGCAGATGCGGGATCCACTTGGCTTCCTTCCGTTCAAGACCAGCCTCTTACCCAAATTCCCTTTGCTGTTATTAAATTGCCACTACCAAGCTGGAGTGGCCTCCCTCTTTCTTTGGTCTCTTCCTGCCCTCCAAGTACAAGGCTGGTTTCAGATTACACCAGGGAACATCCTGAGGGAGTCAAGAACCAAGAGTAACCTAATGTTGCTTTTTAAAAGGGATCTCTTGAGCATGAAGAAGGCAAAATCCTTCGCATCCAGCTAGAGTTAAACCAGGTGAAATCGGAGATTGATCGGAAAATTGCTGAAAAAGATGAAGAAATTGATCAGCTAAAGAGAAACCATCTCAGAGTGGTGGAGTCGATGCAGAGCACCCTGGATGCCGAGATCAGGAGCAGGAATGACGCCCTGCGGATCAAGAAGAAGATGGAGGGAGACCTCAACGAGATGGAAATCCAGCTGAACCACGCCAACCGCCAGGCTGCAGAGGCAATAAGGAATCTTAGAAACACACAAGGAATACTGAAGGTGCACTGGGATAAACACACATGGTGTCATGTAGTCCAGGTGTAACTGTGCAGTTTATATGCCTTAAACCTAAATAATATGGTAATCGGTTGAAAATTTACACACAGCTAAAACATACACAGCTGAAAAATAGCTCACCCCTGGAAAAGTCTAAGAAAAAGTTCACTTTGTCAGCTGAAGACACGGAACAAATCACTTTATATGAATCTCATTTGTATAATGTATATAAGTATATACACATATTTAAAAAAAATATATATATATATACTTGTCTAACATATGTAAAACAACATCATTAGACCAGCTCATCTCTGAGGATGCTTTCTTGATCCAAAATTTTGTAGCTTTAGCCATGGTATTTTTTAATGATTCACAATCTAAAATATAACATCATGTTATTTTGAGTAGATCTGCTACCCTAGGCTACAGAAAATGTCATTAAAGGGACTTTCAGATTTTTCCTCTCTAACCATACTCTAAGTTACTGAGAACAAGGTGTGTACATGACCCCAAATTTGTGTTCACTTTAATTGGAACATGAGTAAGAGTCTTTGCCGCTTCTGTGCAGGACACTCAGCTACATTTAGATGATGCCGTAAGAAGCCAGGAAGACCTGAAGGAGCAGCTGGCCATGGTGGAGCGCAGGGCCAACCTGCTGCAGGCTGAGATCGAGGAGCTGAGGGCGTCCCTGGAGCAGACGGAGAGGAGCAGAAAGGTGGCCGAGCAGGAGCTCCTGGACGCCAGTGAGCGTGTGCAGCTCTTGCACACCCAGGTGAAGTTCAGGACTATGGCTGAGCAAATGCACTTCCTGAAGTTGAAGGCCATCTGAGGGGATAAGCTTGTTTATAAGTAAGGAGTAACCCTGGCCAGGGTCCTTCATGAAGTTCTAGAGAATGCACATTACGAAGACATACTGGGGCCTAGCCAGCTCACAAGTATATTTGTAGGCTGCCATAATCATGTTGATTAGAAAAAGTTTAGGGTTCTAGGAACTTTTGTAAAAAAAAAAAAAAGCACAGTAGGCCATCTGCTAATAACCACGCATATGACATTAGTGGCCATCTTGTCTTTGGCAACTCTAAGCTCCAAATAGACGAGCAAATAAAACAGAGGAGAAAGAATAAGCCACCAAGTAGTTTTATGTGTCCTGGATGCACATAAAAGCTAACTACAGGAAATATAAAAAGAAGGTCTTAGGTACAAATGCACAGAGGCCATCATTACTGCTAGTCAGCATGTGTTGTTGACGATGGGTGTGCTGAATAAACGGTGGGCGAGCCTCCCAAGGGCGGCCATGACAGTATGCCTTCACTGCCATGGAAGAACGTTCACAATACAGCATGTAAAAACAGCAACTTAACAACAATATATAAAGCATGATCATTTTTGTCAAAAATTATTGGATAAACATCATCAATGGTCATCTCTGGGTACTGAGAGTACAATAATTATTCTTTACCTCTTATTTGCTAATTTATATGTTCCTTTTTGTAATAAACATATATTACATACTTTTGAAAAACTGCAGTATAAGGAAATAGCCATCATGGAACTGTTAAAATCACATATGACACAAATTTTAAATTCAAATTAAAATGCAATATTTTTCTTACTCATTCTTGGCATCCTTGAGTCGATTAAACACTTTTAAATACCATCAATTTTCCAAAATGTAACAGATCCTTGGTTCATTTTTGTGCCAATAATGATGCTTTTATGTACTTTAAATATGAAGCCAACCAAATGTGAATAAACAACTAAAAATTAACAATCCATTTTCCATGAGCCACAGCATTTTACATTTTTTTTTCTTGGGTCACAGTTGTGCTTCATGCTTACAGGCAACCACTGATAACTGCTGAAAATCTTTGGTATCAAAAATCAAATTTTATCTGGAAGAATTTAAGAAAATATTCGTTAACAGAAGTATGGGTAAAAAAGAAGAGAAGGTATAACTTGAGTCAACTTTTGATTTGATTTTTATGCTGAATTTTTCTTGCATCACTAATTTTTGCCTGAATACACTACTAAAAATGATAATGTAAATAGAATATAATTAAATGTTCTCCCCCCCTTTTTTTACTAATTTGAAACAGAACACCAGCCTGATCAACACCAAGAAGAAGCTGGAGACAGACATTTCCCAGATGCAAGGAGAGATGGAGGACATTGTCCAGGAAGCCCGTAACGCAGAAGAGAAGGCCAAGAAGGCCATCACGGATGTGAGCAGGATAAGCATTTGTTTTAGTGACACAGGGGCCTCACCTGCCATCACTAGGTGTCCTTATTTTCTTGGTGTATCTGCTACCAGGCGGCCATGATGGCCGAGGAGCTGAAGAAGGAGCAGGACACCAGCGCCCACCTGGAGCGGATGAAGAAGAACCTGGAGCAGACGGTGAAGGACCTGCAGCACCGTCTGGACGAGGCCGAGCAGCTGGCCCTGAAGGGCGGGAAGAAGCAGATCCAGAAACTGGAGGCCAGGGTGGGTCTCCATCACATCATTCTGTTCCTGACCTGCTCATGCAGCCAGTTACAGCCAAATTACTAAACACCTTTGTTCTCTTCCAGGTGAGGGAGCTTGAAAATGAGGTGGAAAATGAACAGAAGCGCAACGTGGAGGCTGTCAAGGGTCTCCGCAAACATGAGAGAAGAGTAAAGGAACTCACTTACCAGGTGACCCGCCTTTCCATACTTCTCAGGCCTACTTGCTTTCAAGAAAGTGAAAATAATGTGTCCTTTTCGAATAACAACACTATTTGCTACCTCTTTCATTTCAGACTGAGGAGGACCGCAAGAATGTTCTCAGGCTGCAGGACTTGGTGGACAAATTACAAACCAAAGTTAAAGCTTACAAGAGACAAGCTGAGGAAGCTGTGAGTATCTACACAATGAGACAGAGAAGTTCAGGATCAGGTCCAGGTTTTGGGGAGCCTGAAGTTTATAGAATTTAAAAGCCTTTCTTTAAGGAAAAGAATACAAAATTAGGTCTGAAAACGAATTATTTGGAATGAAAAACTTTTTACCACTAATTACTGGAGGCTTAGTTCACTTCTTCCAAGAACTCTTTAAGCAATTTTCCAGACCTGTTAGTGTAGAAATGCTTCTTGATTACAACCTGCTTTCCTCCCTATCTAGAACACTCTGCCACTCCCAGCAATCTCCAGCACTCACAGGGGCTGTGCAGATGAGGCTCTGAAGTCTAAGCTCTACTGAACAAACTTCATGATAAATCCATCAGAACATTTCCTTTTTGTCTGGCTGCATCCTCATCTTGTTATCTTTCTCATCCTGTTAAATTCAGAAACTTTCCTTAAGATTCTATACACCTGATACTACCACTGTGCCTACTTGTTTTTTGTTTTTTAAGTTTATTTATTTATTGAGAAAGAGCACAAGCAGCAGAGGGGGCAGAAAGAGAGAAGGAGAAAGAGAATCCCAAGCAGGCTCCATGCTGTTAGCACAGAGCCCAACACAGGGCTCAATCCCACCAACTGTGAGATCATGACCTGAGCTGATATCAAGAGTCAGATGCTTAACCAACTGGGCCATCCAGATGCCTGGACTGTGCCTACTTTTTCAAGTTTATCTCATAGATTCAGATTCCCACTACTTTGATCTCCCTGTTGACATTATAGCATCTTAAGTTTTCCAGGAACAGAATCCAGTGAGAGAGCCCAAGCAGAGGGTTTGTAAAGACCACTTGTTCATAGAGGCAAGCACATGGGATGCCCTGCCCCTAGACAAGTACGTGACCAAACAATAGAATCTTTTGCTTTCTCACTTATGAAGCAAATCCGTCAGTAGCTGCTTCTAGAAGTAAAGAAGGCAATGAGAATCAGAAAATGTCAAGTTTTCCTATCTCTCAAATGCATTTCTTTTCTCAGGAGGAACAATCCAATGCTAATCTTGCCAAGTTCCGCAAGCTCCAGCACGAGCTGGAGGAGGCCGAGGAACGGGCTGACATCGCCGAGTCCCAGGTCAACAAGCTGCGGGTGAAGAGCCGGGAGGTCCACACGAAAATCATAAGTGAAGAGTGATTTATTCTTATGCTGAAAAGTGACCAAAGAAATGCACAAAATGTGAAGTTCTTTGTCACTGTCACATGTCACTATAACATCAAGGCAATAAAACCTGCAGAGAATTTTGCAATCTAAAAATACATGTCTCTCTTAATCACATGTACTGTAGAACTATGAGAACTGGTTAATTTATTCAACATTTATTAAGCTTTTACTGTGCAACCAAAGATGATGACAAAAATGAGTGTGGTCAATGAACAAACAAGAATAGAAGGCAAATGAAATTCAGTTCTCTGAAAGGATACAGAGGTGCTTAATGCACCCTCAAATCCATTCACCCAATTTTACTAACTACCCAAGTATGTGTCTGTACAGAAATAGGCACCAAGGATATGACAATCGTCCCTACCTTTGAGGAGCTCAAGCCAGTAGGACAACAGCAATTGAAACAGCTCTTAAAAGATGAGCAGAGAAATGGAACTGGTCATTCTAAGAAAAAACAAACATGACATTTCAGAGTGGTTTAAGCATAAGCTCCGTGAGCAAGGCCCTCGGATGAGGCCAGGGACAGAGGGAAGGCCCGACTGTGAAGAGAACAGCCTCATGTGTGGTGAGTTGACACATTCCCGGTGGAGGATGGAGTAGGAGAGGAAAGACCACAGCCTGGAGAGACTGTTGAAATGGTCCAGACTAGAGGTGACAGGGATGGAAATGAACAAGAATGCAGAGTGCAAGCAGGCTTCCAATACTGGTAAAGAAAGGGCTGGAAGAGCACTGAAGCAGAAACGGTTTCACAGCATTCAAATCTCCCAGTTACTCTGTGACTATAGATTCTATTTCCTTTTAGGGGAGATTCTCTTCCTCTGAATCCCTCCAAGAAAACAGACATAACTTCTTAGATAAATCCTCCTATTGACCTAATTTCTACATACAATTCTGCTTACCAAACCCAAAGAATCTGATTTTGCTCAGTACCATGCTTATTTTAAGGAGAAATCAGAAAGGGAATTTCTTATTAATATCAAAAATAATGTGACTGAAATTATACCATAGCCATTGTCAAAGTGGTCTTTTATTTGATAGTTTTCCAAAGCTTACAATTTGGCTTCATCGTGTAGACATTTTAAAAAATAAGGTAGCAGGATCCCAATTTATTCTTTTACAGTGGTGGATATCTCCTTCTAATGAGGCAGCTGCTTCAAGGGATCTCCTTCCCCAGTGTGGGAATCCTAATTAGTAATGAGAAGACTGCTTCATAAGAAGAGGATTTAAGAGGGGTGAAAAATAATTAATAAGGAATATTTAACCTAGGCCATGATAAAGACTAATGAAATATCCTGCCTAGGGTAGGCATTTATTATCAAATTTTAATTAAACTCTGTAGAGTTAACCTATTGACCTCAAAAGCACGGGGCAATTGCTTTATTATTCTGTCTCCTAACTACTTAAATAATTGCTCATGTAGAGAGTTGGGAGTGGATTTCATTATATATGGGTCAATTATCCTGGGGTCTCTGATTAAAACAGCAAGGATTTGAGAGTCACAGATACTCTGGTTACTATTCTTCCTCACCTTCCTCAGAGATTAGATGGTTTACAGGCTCATTTCCTTATCTCTCACAATAAAAGCACACATGAAAATCCAGAAATGCTTATAATACTCTCATCTTTCCTTTCATTGAAATGAGGGGCCACTGAGACTTGAGAACTGTTCATAACCTACTGATGCTGGATATGAGGACCCAAATGGGATGCATGCAGGGAAGAGGAAGGAGGCAGGAGACCGTCTCCCAGAACAACTCTGAATTAGGAACAAGGGAGGGAGTTTATGTCAACTCCTCCCTGATGGCAATACTAGGACTTATGGTGATGGGGAGAAACTGAGACTGGAAGAAGACTATGGAAGGCCACACAGGGCAACCATTAGGTAACCTAAGAGGTTAGATAAACCCACTTAGAGCGCACGAGCGGGGAACGAGGCAGACAGAGCCATGCCCTAGCATTTTTGGTATCCAGCCAGGCATCATTACTCTAATAAAATCATTAAGAATCTATAACAAGGCCAGAATCCTTACTTCCCTATCTTCTGAGGACTTAAAGACCATGGTTACTGAAAGCAAATACAGGTACCATTGATATACTGATACTCAAGAACACCACTAACCTTTTTCCTCAACTCCATAACCACACAGATGTCAAGAACAGAAGAAACCTCAAGATGTGTCTACATTACCTCCCTCTCTCTTTTATAGCTAAGTCTCCCACGAGGACACTGAAATCTTCAGCATCCTGAAAGATGTTGACTGCATCTAACCTCTGATTACATTGGAAATATATCCACTAACAACTTAGCTGGAATTACTGGCTAATCAACTAAGAAAGCATCTAAAGAAAGAAGTCTCTTGGGATGTGCCTGAAGGGAGGGAAAGGGAGAGACTTAAAAAAATGCCTCTACAAAAGCCATTTGCCCAAAACTGAGAGCTGACCCTGGGGATCGGGATGCCTGGCACCCTCCTTGTAAGTCTAGGGATTATGTGAACCCCCACATGAGGACTCTCAGGTAGAGCATGCATCAGAACCATCTGGAGGGCACCCTAACCTCCCAGATTAGGGGGCCCCACCTCCTGAGCTTCTAACTCACTAGGTGGAGGGTGGGGCCTAAGATTTTGCATTTCTACCAAGTTTCCAGGTGATGCTGATGTGGCTAGTCCAGGACAATACTCTGAAAACCACAGCTCTTTCAGAAATCTTTCAGAAAGGAATTGCATATAATATCGATAGCCCTGCATTTATACCTATAAATTCAGCCAAACCTTTCTGAGCCTCAGTTGCTTCATCTATAAAATGAAAACACTGAGCTAAATAATCACTAAAATCCAATTGAAATGCCTAGGTGTCAAAGCTGGACAGCACTGATATATATTGATACAATTGTGGGGCGCCTGGGTGGCTCAGTCAGTAGGCAATTAAGTGTCTGACTTCGGCTCAGGTCATGATCTTGCAGTTTGTGGGTTTGAGCCCCGCATCGGACTCTATGCTGACAGCTCAGAGCCTGGAGCCTGCTTCAGATTCTGTGTCTCCCCCTCTCCCTGCCCCTCCCCCACTCATGCTGTGTCTCGCTCTCTCTCTCAAAAATAAACATTAAAAAAAAATTTTTTTTAATTATGATACAATCATAGTACCTTACATTTGTGGGACTCTGATTTACCTGCAAAATCCTTCCACATACACTTTGTCAGTTGCTAGACACTCATGACTATGTGAGATAGGCTCCTTTTGGAAACTGAGGTACAAAGAGAATCGTGGTTGTATAACTAATACATGATTAAGCCAGACCCAGACTGAGCTCTTCTAGCTCTTCATCGTGGGAAGTAATGCATGGCCCTGGACGTTCACCCTAGCTGACCAGGGGAAGGTTCTGAGGACACTCTTCCCCTGGAAACAAGGTCAGTAATGTGTCATTTCACTGCAAGAGAGAAGGGTCTCTGCTCTTCTCCTGGACATCCGTGTAGCTCACTCCTTCGTAGCTGCAGGATTCTGGTATATTACATCTTAATCCAGAGGCCTTCCTTGGCTACTCAGTATTACAAGGCAACCCTTTTTCCCCTCTCCTGCCAATTACAGTTCTTATTCCCTCGATTTGCTTTAAATCTGTCCAGGCAACTAATGACCACTCGACTACTACTTGCCTAGGATCTTTCTCCCTCACCTAAAATGTAAGCTCCACATGGGTAGTTGTTAAAAGGCCTAGCGATATCTCATCACGAGGGCTCACTAGTGATCTCAGTAACTAGTTTAGTTTACTTCTGTAACTCTGCCTATTTGCTGGACAGATAAGTTAGGTTGCAGAATGCTTCCCAACCCCTTCTACCAAGATCCACCCAATGAGAACTCACTATCTTGCAATACCTTAGGCGTCTCACTATGATTGGTCATTTTAGAACAAACAACTTTACAGTGATACGTTCGCACCAAAACTAACATCTGTGCATCAATTGTAATTGGTTAACTAAATGATGACACACTCTAACTTGCTGTAATCTATATAAGCCCACTGCTGCCTTTGTTCAGGGCCATTCTCTGCATTTGCTCCTTAAGATCTGGAGTTCAGGTTTGGCCCTGCGGTAAATCAATCTTGTCTCCCGTCTATTTAGCGTCCGGTGGTCTTTTTTGACACCAACCTGCAACACAGGATGTTTGCTCACCGTTGAATGTCCAGTGAGTAGAATATTGCCTGCCATGTAACAAGTGCTCCAAGAAATGTTTGTGGGATGCATAATAATTTAATAAGAACTTACTCTGTGCCAGGCACCGAGCTAGGTATTTTATAAATATCATTCAAAAAAATAAATCCTAAAGTAAAGGACACTTTAATGCCTTTTTCTTGGTAATTAAAAAATCAGTAAGGAGACTTCTGTTTCTAGGAAAATGGATTTGACCTAATTTCCCTATTCCTCCCACTAAGTACAACTAAAATGCCTGGACATTATATATCAAACTAACATAAAAGATTCTGAGCGGTGGAGAGAAGCTGGACTCTGGGTGAGTTCCCTGCTTCATATGCTCTGGACTTGGGAGTTGAAAAAGAAAACAACACAGAAACACCGATGGGTACAGACAAAAAGCCCTATACAAAGCCAACCCTTTCTAGCCAAAGGCAAAATAATGGGCAGCCTAGCAAGGTTGGTTTAACATTCAAAACCCAGTGTAATTCATCATACTCACAGAATAAAAGTGAACATTATATGATCATCTCAACAGACACAGTGGAAGTATCTGACAAAATCCAGGACTCATTCATGATTATAGAAAAGAAAAACTCTCAGCAAACAATGTAAAAGG
Organism: Paguma larvata; assembly: GCA_030068075.1. Taxonomy (NCBI): domain Eukaryota; kingdom Metazoa; phylum Chordata; class Mammalia; order Carnivora; family Viverridae; genus Paguma; species Paguma larvata. The sequence goes on from CM057843.1 coordinate 19,593,652, forward strand.
ACTTTCTCAATCTACATAACAGGCACCTATTTAAAAAAAAAACAAAAAAAACATAGCACAACTAAAATATCGTGTTTCATGATGAAACAGTGAAGACTATCTACCTAAGACTGAGACTAAGGAAAAGGTATCCACTTTCACCATGTCTAGCTAACCACTCTGGAGGTCCTAGCTAATGCAGTAAGACAAGAAAAGGAAATAAAAGACACAGAGATTGAAAAAAAAAGTAAAACTGTCTTTATTTGCAGATGACAAAATCATATTAAGAATTAAGAAAGTCTATAATAAACTACTTATTCCAAGAAATAAACAGCATGTGTCAAGCTGGAAGGTCAGTATATAAAAATAAGCTTTATTTTATATTAAGAGCAAACAACTGGAAGGTGAAATTCTAAAAATCAATACCATTTACAATAGCATCAAAGAAATCACAAAATATTCTAGGAATAAACTTAATAAAAAATTTTGGGGGGCCACCCGAGTGGCTCCGTCGGTTAAGCATGCAACTTCAACTTAGGTCATGATCTTGAGGCTTATGAGTTTGAGCCCACACTGGGCTTTGTGCTGACAGCTCAGAGCCTGGAGCCTGCTTCAGATTCTGTTTCCCTCTCTCTCTGTCCCTCCCCCTGGCTTGCGCTCTGTCTCTCTCTCTCTCTCTCTCTCAAAAATAAACATTTAAAAATATTTTTAATTTTTTACCCTCTATACTGTAAACTATAACTCATTGCTGAAAGGAAAGAAGATCTAAATAAACTATATACGTGTGTGTGCGTGTACATGGAAAGACAAGAATAGAGACCCTGAAAATAAATCCACTACATATATATACCATCAAATGATTTTTTAGTAAGATGCAAATGCAATTTCTCCAGAAATAATACTGGATCAATTAGATTATCTATATGAAAACAAGCAGTAACTCATACAATATGCAATAATTAATTCAACATGGAAAACAAACCTACATGTAAATCCTGAAATTATAAATCTTCTAAAAGAAAATGTAGGAAAGTATCTTTGTGATCTTGAGCAAAAATCCTTAAATAGAACATAAGAAGTACTAAATAAAGAGAAAAAATGATAAACTGTCCTCTTTAAAATCAAAACTGCTCACCAAGACACTATTGAGAACACAAAAAGGTGAATCACAGGCTGAAAGAAAATATATGCAATACATACCTGAAACAAATGACTTTATTATATCTGTAGCACCACCTACAGGGGCGCTTGGTGGCTCAGTCAGTTGAGCGTCTCACCCCTGATTTTAGCTCAGGTCATGATCCCAGGGTTATGGAGTTAAGCACCGAACTCTGCACGGAGTGTGGAGCCTGCTTAGAATTCTGTCTCTTCCTTTATCTCTCTCCCCGTCTCTCTCTCTCTCAAAAAAAACAAAAAAAACAAAAAACAAACAAACAAACAAAAAAACACATACCAAACAATGAGGAAAAGAACACAATCTAATAAAAATAAACAAAAGAATTTGACACTTTCAAAAAGAAAATTGTCAAGGCTCAATAATCACATTGAAAGATCCTCAGTATCACTGGCCTGGAGGATACAGTTTAAAAACCACAAGAAAATTCCATTAGCTATCCACAGACATCCATAAGAATGGCTAAAATTATAAAGACAGACAATGACAAATGCTGACAAGGATGCTGGGCAACCACATCTCTCATATATTACTAGTGAGAATGTAAAATGGTCCAACTATTTTTGAAAGTTTGTTTGGCTGTTTCTTTTAAGTTGAATACACACCTATACACCTTTCGATCTGGCAATTCAACTCTCTGGAATTTAACCAAAAGCAATGAAAGATCCATTCACAAAAAGATGAGGATATCCTTCAGCAAGAGGACAGATGAACAAAATATGCTACACCCTCCCAATGAAATACTACTCACCAATACAATAAATGAACTACATGCAAGAACACAGAGGAATCTATGTAACATTCCTCTCTGGCATGAATCTTACACAAGGTGAGTTGTTTCCTTTGTTTGAAGATGAGATAATTACCGAATTTCATATAAAAAGGTAAAGATGCCTTCAGTGGCTGTAACCCCTCTGCCTTTCCTCACCGGAGGGAGAGAACACACAAATCCTCAAGGCAAAGGGAATCTTAGGAATTACAAGCTAACTTCTGACATGCACTCGTACAGCAGAAGGATCATTAGAGTAATTTAATGCTGCCCCTGGGCTTAATTGTAAGCAGATACTAGCAAGAAAAGCAAGGACAAGGAACAAGAGCCAGATCTTAGAAGGGCTTTTACCCTAAGTTAAAGAGTTGTCACACAAGAATTGTGTAAGAGATATCTGCACAATGGAGAAGAGTTGGAATATCCAATAAATAGACTTCAGCAAAACTACACCTCACCATTCAGTTTCTTATTTATATTGCCCATTAAAACTCTTCATTGTTTATTGTTACTTTAAACAAGGTTTTCCATTTCCAGGGTTACACCTCAGAGAAAACCAGTGGAAAATGTATTAATGCTGATCCTATTCTCAGATTCAAGTGAGTGTCAGGTATCAACCACTGACCACATATTCAGAGCACCACCATTTAACAGGTGGCCACTTAAATTACAGACAAAGTGACTGAATGGATATTTGTTTCCAAAGCTTTGTTATTAGAAGAAATGCTAATAATACAACCTTGACCTATCTTCACAGTTCCCTGTGCTTCAGTAGAAAAAAGAGTAGGAAGGGAAATTAAGGCAATTTTAAATTTCAAAAGAACCAGCAAATTGCCCTTGAATTTTATAACCATAGGAGGACGTCCCCTCCAGCACCACCATTTGCTACTAGGACATTGTCCTGTCAAGCTGATGGGTGAGATATGCTAGCTGTTATCTGAGCTCGCTCCTCCTGAGGCTGAGTGTTATCAAGTCCACTGGCCATTTGTCCTGCTTCTTCCATGAACTGTCCCCACTTATATCTTTTGGCTATTTTTTCCATTTGCTTGTATCTCCCTTTCTTCTTGATGTGAAGGATATGTATACATCTTCCACTATATTTATAATTATGCTGTTTTAATGCTTAAGACTTAGGTTCACCTAGATCTTATTTTTATAAATGGTCTCAGGCAAGGACCTACTTTAATTGTTTTATGAATGGTAAATCTCAACTCCATTCACTGCCTAGTCCTTCCTTTCCCTCTTTGTGCTTTAAAAGGCTATTCTAAATAGCTATACATGCAAGAACTCATTTTTCAACTATACTATGTTCTACTGACCTACTTCTTTTCATCTACACTAATTTTACACTATTTTAGTCACCACATTCCTAAACCATGTTTGATGTCGGAGAGGGTGGCTTGTTACTTCACTCTCTGGTAAAAGCTCATCTATTATTCCTGGAAATATGTTCTTTTACTACAAACTCTGAAATTGCAATGTTCCATCAAAGTTATACTCTATCTTTTATCTAGTACTTCCAAGTGTGTTCCCTTCCCATGAGAAACACAACCCCCCAATCTCAGGAAATTCAGTTTATTTTTAGTTGTCTCTGGGAAGAATAAGTTTATGTGATTCCTGAACATCCAAAATTATTTCTGCTTCACCAGCAGCAAGCAGAGTCAAGTCTACAACCTAAGTACCTCTCGCTTACTTCCCCTTTTCTTTTCCAAGAGCTGCTGGCTTAGAGTAGGTTCTCAGCTCTCCTAAAATAGTACAACAACTGTTTAAGTGGGTTCTTTCCCTCTGTCTCACTCCTCCAACCCACTTTCCATGCTGCTCCCGTAACTGTGCTTAAAACACAAATCTTATGACATGCTCCTTGGTTAAGACTCCGATGATATTCCATGACTCACAGCAACAGAGCCTGATTTTTCATACTATTTTAAACAGAGTGATGGCAGTCAATATTTATTAAATACTTTCTATGTTACCAGATACTCTATATATTTCTCACTGAATACTCACATTAATCCTGTGAGATAGTTAGAAATTATTATTATTATTTTCCTTGAACAGATGAACAAACTGAGGCTTACAGCCATTAACTGACTTGCCTAAAATCATACAAAATAACATCTGATTCAATTGCTATTTAAAGCATTGTGCGCATTATAAAAATCATGCTGGCCAGTTTGCTGCCTTAAATTTAAGACTTACCTGTTAAAAAAGGCTCTTACACTGGATTTTTAAAGTAGCTACTACTTTTTTTTAAAACGTCATATGTAAACTAAAATAACTCAGAACGATTGAAACAAAGGTATGGGGAAAGATAACCCATCTATAGACTACCAAAAAAGTAAAAGCAAATTTAGCAAAATATTAGCAAGAATAGAATTCAAGGCAAAATAATACTAAATGCAGTAGGGACAGCTCCTATTTTATTTTTAAAAGACGCAGTTTATCAGAAACATCAATGGATTACAAATTTCTATTAAGTTACCAACTATCTTTGAATTACACAAAATCTGAAACATCTGAGAACAATCGTAGTCGAGGAGTTTAACTTCCATCTACCAGAGAAACTACAGACTAAGTAAACAAAACTAAAAACATAGATGACTAAATAACACAAAAACCAAGCTGAATTGTAAAGATAAATATTAAAATTTGTACACTTCATTAAAAAAATAACTTGGGACGCCTGGGTGGCTCAGTAGGTTAAGCATCCAACTTTGGCTCAGGTAATGACCTCAGGATCTGTGAGTTCAAGCTCAGTGTCAGCTCTGCGCTGACAGCTCAGAGCCTGGAGCCAGCTTCAGATTCTGTGTCTCCCACTCCCTCTGCCCCTCCCCTGCTTGCACTCTCTCACTCTTAAAAAGAAATAAACATTTTTTAAAATTTTTTAAAAAATTTTTGAAGTTTGCAATGGTGGCAGCCCCAGTCCCCTCAAGCCCTAACTGTGGAAACTTTCTTTCCCAGCCTCCATGTTGAATAAGTACATATAAAATATTGCAGCCAACAATGAGAAATTATAAATGCTTTTAAGCATCTCATGTATGCACTCTTTTTTTTTTTTAACATTTTACTTTTAAGCAATCTCTACATCCAACACGAGGCCCGAACCAACAACACCTCAATTAAGAGTCTCCTGTTTTGCCAACTGAGCCGCCAGGCACCCCAACAATATGCACTTTCAATAGAGGTGATTATCATTCCTTAAGTGAAAGGTGGTTCTTAGAGGAGCAAAACAAATCTTAGCTACTGTAATAGTTTATGCTTCTCCCTCCTCCTGCCAAGCTCAACCCTAACTGAAAATATCTTACTGCTTAATTTCTCTTATTCAGGAGAAATTAATTGAATTTAAATTTATTTAATTAAAATAATATTGTTTAGTGTTTCATTTTTTAGGGAGAATTAAACTTAATCAATTAATTTAATTTAAATAATTTTTCTCTTCAAAGGGGAGTGATGAAAAACATTTAAAACACTGATGTGAAGCATTCTAAAAAACTGAGCCATGGCAGGGAAAAGGAAAGGATATAGTATATTTGCTAATATGCACATAAAATACCAGTTACGGGCACACAAGAATCTGGTAACTGTTGTTCACTCTGGGGAGGAAAATTAAATAGTTTTTTTCACAGTATATAGTGTAAGGAAAGGTCTTCATTGTATACTCTTCTGTGCTGGAATCCTGAAGCATGTAAATGCATAAACGACATGAAAAGCAAATAGTTTCAATGTTAAAATACGAAAAATCATTAAAGATTTTCAGGAACCGTATCAGGTAATTTAGTAGAAAAGGGACAGTCTTTTCAACAAAAGGCAATGAAAAAAACTGGATATCTACCCGTAGAAACAAATGAACCTAGGCCCTTACTTCACACCACACATAAAAATTAACCTGAGGGATGCCTGGGTGGCTCAGTTGGTTAAGCATCCATCTGGCTTTGGCTCAGGTCATGATCTCATGCTTCATGGGTTCAAGTCCCACATCAGGCTGACAGCTCAGTGCCTATAGCCTGCTTCAGGTTGTGTGTCTCCCTCTGTCTTTGCCCCTCCCCCATTCAGGCTCTCCCTCTCTCTCTCTCTCTCAAAAATAATAAACATTAAAAAAATTAACTTGAAATACAATATAGGCTTACATGAAAGAGCTATAAACATAAAACGTATAGAAGAAAGCTTAAAGGAAAAGTATTGATGACTTTGCTTTAGGAAATATTTGTAAAATATCATATAATAAAGCATGACCCATAAAAGAAAATATTGACTTCATCAAAAAATTGGACTTTATCAAAATTTAAAACCAACACTTCAAAAGAAACCAGTAAGAAAATGAAAAGACAAGTCACAGACTGCAAGAAAATATCTGTTATTCATACATCTGATAAATGTATCAATAATAACTTCTATCAAATAAGTAAGAAAATGGTCCAATTTTTTTTAAATGGGCTGAAGATTTAGATCAACACTCTACCTAAAGAAAATACATAAATGGCAAATAAGCACAAGAGAAAGTAACCAAAATCATTATTCATTAAGGAAATGAAAATTAAAACCACAAGGAGATGCTACTTTACACTCACAAGGATGGCTATCAGCACAGAGAAGGACAACACGAGTGTAGGTGAGAATGGAAGGAAGCTTGGAACCCCCACATGATTGGTGGAAGTTTAAAATAGTACAGCCGCTGGAAAAGAAGTTGGCAGTTTCTTAAAAAGTTAAGCAACCTAGTCGACTATTCAATTCCTAATTATCTGCTCAAGAGAAATGAAAACAAACTTCCACACAACGCCTTGTATGGAGTATTATTAACAGCAGTACTGATAACAGCCCAAAACTGGAAGCCACCCAAATGGCCGTCAGCTGGTGAATGGGTAAACAGAACGTGGTGCATCCACACAACGGACCCATCCTTAGCACCAGAAATGATCACACTCCTGATACAAGCAGCAATACGCATGAATTCCAAAACCAAGGGAAAGGAGCCCTACAAAACAGAATGCACACTGTAGGACTCCATTTATAGGAAATTTTGAGAAAAGGCAAGATAATAGAGACAGAAAGCAGTGTTTGCCTATGGTGTGGGGTTGGAATGGGAACTGAAAGCACATGGGCACAAAGAAACATTTTGAACTGATGTAAGTGTTTATAAAACTGGGTCATGGTGACGGCTGCACAACTGCATAAATCCACTAAAAACCGTTGAACTGCACACTTATAACTGATGACTTGTAAGGTATATAAAATTCTACCTGAATAAAGCTGCTAAAAGAAGAGGAGGAAGAGACGAGTGACAATTGACCCACGAACAAAACCACAAAAGAAATACCAAATATTTCTAGAACAAGATACCACAGAAGAGACAGTCACTCTTCATCTTGCAAAACAAAACAAAACAAAAACTTTAAAAACAAAAAACTGGGAACAATCCTAAATTCTGTCTACAACTGAATACCATCATACAATGTAATACTGCACAGTAATGAAAATAAAATACAGCTACATGTAACTTCATAGGGAAAAAAAAATCCCACAATACTGTTGGGCAAAAAAAGTGAGCTACTAGATAATAAATACAGCTCTATCTTTCATATGAAGCTCAAGAATAGGCAAAAAAAGTATGTTTCGTTTATAGCTACATACACAAATAAAACACAGAAAAGCAGAGTAATGATTGTCATGAAGGTAAAAATTGTAATTACATTTAAGTGAGGGAAATCTGAGTTCTAATAAGAAGGATCGTGAGAGGTTTTGGGGTGCTGATAATCTTATTACTTACACACACAGAGGAAAGACATCCCTCACTCCTATCGAGTCTACCAGAAAGCAAACTGAGTTCGCACACTCACACACATGCAATGAAAAGAGTTAACAGCTAAAAGAGAACCCTTCCCCCAATGATCAACCAAATTTACTCATTTGAAAATCTAGAAAACAAACATGCTTTAGATAATTTGGGGGTTGAAATGGAAACGGGAATTTTAAAATATAAATTGTAAGTGAAGGAGAAATAGAGTACTACATACCAGCCTCTGGGATTTAGCCACAGTAGTTACCAAAGAAAAACTGATAACCACAAACAAGCCTGCGAGATCATAAGAAAGAATGAAAATAAATGAAGCTTTCAATTTAAGATGTTGAACACAGATCAATAAAATAAACCTAAAGAAATAAAAGAAAGGAATGAATGAGATTAAAAGCAGAATATAAAATAGAAAATAGGAAAAAAAAGTTATTTGATAAAACTAAATTTAAAAAACATATAAAAGACAAAACTTTAGCAAATATGATTTAAAATAAAGAGAGTAAAATTAAAGTATGTAAAAGGCAAATAAAAAGGAATAAAGAATAAAATGGAATCGATTAGGAGGTTTTTATTATAAAGAGATATGCACAAAAAAAAGTAAAAAAATACCTGAAACCTCACATGAAATGGGCAATTTTCTAGGAAAATATAACATTTCCAAATGGGCCAAAAAACAAATAGAAACTCTGAACAGATTACTGAATAGTCATAAAAAATTAATAAAAGTAAATAAAAGATTCCTCCACCAAACAGCCAACAGACCAAAAGACCTCCATGAAGGGACTCTACTGAATCTTCCTGGAGCAGATTGTGCACATTCTCAACTCAATACTGCAGAAAACAGAAACAGGAAGCTACTTACTTTACCAGATTAGCACGATGTTGATATCAAAACCAGAAGAGGACAGCATAAGAAAAGAAAACTATACCCTAGGCCCATAACGAACTCAGATGTAGAAATCCCACATTAAAATAAAATTAGTAAACTTCAATCAATCAGCAGGAAATTAAACAATACTATCTCAAACAGCTTTCATTTCATAAATTTTAGTTGTAAAAGTGAGAAAATCTACCACATAAGTCACTACATTAATAAATTTGGCGGGGAAAAATAATTTCAAAAAATGTAGAAAAAAACACTGATAAAATCCAATGCATTTTTAAGATTTAATTCACATACCATCATTCACCATTTAAATGTACAATTCAGTCATTTTGGTAGATTCACAAAGTTATGCAGTCATAACCACTATCTAATTTCAGAATATCCCCCATCACCTCGAAAGAAACCCCATTAGCAGTCAGTCATTCCCCGATTCCCCGGTCTCAGCTCTCAGGACCATCCTCTGGAAACCACTCAACTGCTTTCTGTCTCTATGCATTTGCCTATTCTACATTTTATACCAATGGAATCATCAAACCTAAGTGCATTATGTCTGTCACTCAAGCACTGTGTCTTCGAGGCTCATCCATGCTGTAGACTTTGCACTTTATTCCTTTTTATGGCTGAGTAATATTCCATCATACGGAGTTATCACATTTTGCCCACTTGTCTGCTGATGAAAATTTAGGCAGTTTCCACTTTTTTGGCTACTATGGATAATGCTGCTATGAATATTTGTGTACAAGCTTTTTATATGTTTTCAATTCTCTCCGTCATATCAAATAAGCAGTTCAATTCATGTTTATGATTAAAATTATTGGCGAACTAAAGTATACAGCAAATATACTTGATGAAACATTAGCAGCAATCCAATTAAAGTCAGGATCTAAATGAGGATCACTCACCTTGTACAGGGTACATGTATGAAATATCCTTGTGTTACTACACTCACCTTGTACAGGGTACATGTATGAAGTATCCTCGTGTTACTACACTCACCTTGTACAGGGTACATGTATGAAGTATCCTCGTGTTACTACACTCACCTTGTACAGGGTACATGTATGAAGTATCCTCGTGTTACTACACTCACCTTGTACAGGGTACATGTATGAAGTATCCTCGTGTTACTATTCCACATTGTCCTAAATGTCTCAGACAATGCAGTAAGAAAAAATAACATATACGTTACAAAAAAAAGAAGACACAAAATCGTGATTATTTGTGTATGATAAATCGAAAGCCCAAAAGAACGAAATAAACTACCAGAGGGGATAAGGAAGTTCAGCAAGTGAGCCAGATGAAAGATACCAGTAAAACTAACTTTCCGAAATACTGCGTGTCAAAGAGATTGTGTCTGTATGGACAGAATATCTGAGTAAATAATGAGTTATGAATATGACTGGTTAATTTTTTTATTTACATAATAAAATTCTACTCACACATGTTAACACTGTCTCTGAACTTCTCTTGATCTTTCCTTCAAGGCTAGAGCTCTGCCGTTACATCTGTGCTCTACGCCAAAAAGGGGTAAGAAGGGAAAGGAAAAGGTAGCAGTCTGCTCTCTTTTCTGCAAGTCTCACCCAGCAACTCCTGCTTGCGTCTCATCAGCCAAACCAGGGTCACGTGGTTGCCCCGTGCTGAGAGATGAAGGGTAATGGGGACAGTGCTGCCACAGACAAAACGGAGGTTCTGAGCAGGCAATCTTGGCTGCCACATGCCAGTGATAACCCAAGTGGAAAGTATCATCAGAAAAATAATCCCATTCACTAGAGCAATAAAAAACTAAAATTCCTAAGAACAAACAATAAAAAATATTTAAGATATTTCTGCAGAAAAAGAAACTAAAGAAAAATGACTGAAAACACTTTAAAAAACAGAATAAACAGGAAAATATATCGTACTTATGGACTGAAAGGCTCACTATTATAAAGACACCAACTCTCATTAAATTACCCTATTAATTCAATTTAACCTAAATCAAAATCGCAACAGGATTTTCCATATAATTTAAAACACAGACTCTAAACTTTATACAACAGAATGCAAGAATTATCAAGACAACTTTAAAATAAATGAATAATGAAGGATAATCTACCCCATTGCATATCAGAGCAGACGTGCTATTGTCATAGAAACACGGCACAAAAGACGGAATTCAGAAACGTTACATTCACAGACACAGACACGCACGCACACACACGTACAGCTGATTACAAATCTCAATACATATATTTTTAAATTTTTTGTAATGTTTATTCATCTCTTTTTTTTAATGTTTTATTTTATTTTTGAGATAGAGAGAGACAGAGCATGAGTGGGGGAGGGACAGAGAGGGAGGGAGACACAGACTCCGAAGCAGGCTCCAGGCTCTAAGCTGTCAGCACAGAGCCCGACGCGGGGCTCGAGCTCACGGACTGCGAGATCATGACCTGAGCCAAAGTCGGACGCTCAACCAACTGAGCCACCCAGGTGCCCCTTTATTCATCTTTGAGAGAGAGAGACAGAGTGTGAGAGGGGGAGGAGCAGAGAGAGAGGGACACACAGAATCCAGAGCAAGTTCCAGGCTCTGAGCTGTCAGCACAGAGCCGGATGTGGGGCTCAAACTCACAAACTGTTGAGATCATGCGCTGAGCTGAAGTCAGACACTTAAACGACTGAGCCACTCAGGTGCCCGTCAATATATTCAAGCATTAGATTAAAAATATAGAACACATTTATGACCCTGAGTCCTTGAGTTAGAGAAGGCCTTCTTTAACAATAAACACAAAAAAGCAAAAATGCAAATGAAAAGTGTTTGTAACCTTGACTATGTAAAAATTTAAAATTTCTGTAAGACTGAGATGCCACAGCAAGTTAAGATCACCAATAGACCAGGTAACTTATATAAACTTATAACCAGGTAACTTATATAAAAAAAAAAATCATATAATCACAGAGAATTCTACACATAAATTTTTAAATAAGTAATATCAAATCAATCCGGGGGTAGGGCAGTGGGTTGGGCTATGTATGAAACAAGACTGACCATGAATTTGGGGCGCCTGGGTGGTTCAGTTGGTTAAGCGTCTGGCTTCGGCTCAGGTCATGATCTCGCACCTTGTGGGTTCAAGCCCCGCATCATGCTCTCTGCTGTCAGTGCAGAGCCTGGTTTGAATTCTCTGTCTTTCTCTGTCTCTCTCTCTTTCTCTCAAAAATAAATAAACATTAGGAAAAAAAAAGACTGACCATGAACTGATAATTACTAATGCTGGATGGTAAGTACAATGGGTTCCTATACCATTTCCTCTATTTTTGTATATGTTTTAAATTTTTGCATATTTTAATTTACATACTAATGTGGAAAATGATCCAAGAGTGCAGAACAACAACAGAAAAAAGCAAATTGGTAAGCACGTAAAGTATGAAACTACCTCTAACATACTTTAAACATCTGATTATATATTTTCTATGGGCCAATTTTTCTTAGGCCAGTTTCACCAATGTCTGGAACACTATACACCAAACTGGGGTAGGTGGCTACCTCTGGAGAGAAGGGAGCTACCTCCGTTGTGAGCTCATCAAAGGGGAATTTTAGCCTCATCTTCAAGGCTTTAATTTTTCATGTCATTCGAATGTAAGAGGTCACACAATCACGCACATGCGTCAGAACTCACAGAAATGGAATTGCTCTGCATCCTGTCTGGGGCAGTGGCGACAAGTGTAAGTGTAAAAGGCCTCAGAGATACACAGCAGAGAAAGGGAATTTACTGTCAAGGCTAACAATGTTTGAAGTGGCAGCAAAAAAAATCTCATACAACTGTCAGCCAAATAGTGAATTCTGCTGTACATAAATTATACCTCAGTATCCCTGACCTTTTAAAGATGAAAGATTTTAATTTAAAAAGAATGATCATAGGGGTGCCTGGGTGGTTCAGTCAGTTAAGCATCCAACTTCGGCTTGAGTCATAATCTGCGGTTCATGGGTTCGAGCCCCACGTTGGGCTCTGTGCACTCAGCACTGAGTCTGCTTCGGATCCTCCGTCCTTGTCTCTCTCTAACCCTCGCTAGCATGTGCTCTCACTCTATCAAAAATAAACTTTAAAAAATAAAGTAATTAAAAAATAAAAAGAATGATAACAACATAATCTGTTTAAACAATAAGGGTGTAAATTACATAAAATTACCTATGATATAATTCGTAAGGCAGATGGTAAGACATATATGTCCTACATACACATATATAGCATGAACCCACGTACACATTTCTGTCTTATTTTATCTCCGCATATCGGGATTATAGATACTCTTTGTCTCTTAGCTGATCGGTATGTTTTCCTACCACGAATACATACTATGCTCTACGGAAACAAGGTCTGCAGCGTGGAGTGAGCGGGCACTGGGCCGACGGTGGAGGCTCGGTGCAGATTCCCTCTCACCTTGGCACAGCTGCCCAAGCCCAGACTCCAAGACTGAGCCTTGGCAGTGACCCAAGGAAGGCAGTGAGGGCTCCTGTGGTAACCAATAAGGACAAGTGGTTAGGCCCTGACAGCAGTGTCTCGCTGAGAATCCGATCACTGGGCTACCACAGGTATGTGTGAAAGAGTTTGCCAAATCGAACACAGCTCACGGGAACAGGCTCTGGGGCCCCCCAGGCACGGTCAGAGATCACCTTCCTAGCATACTAGAAAGCATTCTCTGCCGGCAGATGGGTCCCTGTCAAATTATTTATAGGAGATCGGTTCACATACTCAAAATGATATGAATACTTCTAATTATATCCAAACATGCCAAATGTCAGTACAAATTATGCTGAGGGTCATGTTGCCAAATGTCCTGCCCTCACAAAGAGGAGAGAGCCGCAGCGTCAGCACACGGGGGCCTATATAAGCACGGGGACCCCGCCTGCCTTATCTCCACCAAGAACCCAGAGGTGAGTGACAGTGGGCCATGGGGCTCCACGGATCCCCAGGGACCCAGGGACAGGGAGAGCTGACCCCACGGCCCACCTCTGAGCATGAAACTGTCCCTTCCCACTCTGACTTTTATTTTCTCAGAGCCAAGCTTTAGATCAGGACAATTTTCCCTCTGTAACTATTTTACTGGGATCCAGAGCTCTGCTAATGAGAAACCTGTTGTTTCACAGTGTCAGCCACTTCCGAACCTGCGTCTCATCTGGAACTCCAGAGGTAAGCCTCAGCTTTGTTGATGTGCTGACGACCGAGGGCATTTAGGCTAACGAAGCCGGGACACCATTTCCACGTTTCTGCAGTTATCTAAGTAGCCGGTACTTCCAATGACTGCTTATAGACGCTGGGGAACACTATTCCAGAAAGCCTTACTCTCTGATGCTACCCTCACCCGAGTTCAGGGTTCAAGGACTACACTCAGGACAGAATGAATTTTGACGATGAGTTTTCGGCTACACGTAGTCCTGTCAAGTAGCAAGAGATTCTTCTTCTGTGCCAACCTCCTTCTATCACAAAGCATTGGCACTTAGACATTTTACAGATATGTCTGAAACATCTTGGAAAGATCTTTATCAAAAAAATGAAAACACAAACATCTTGTGAAAACCACAATATTTTAGCTACTTTTTGATGATTCACTGTTACTTGGTTTTAGAAAGATTTATTATTGTTCATCTAAAAAGTCCCCAGTGGTACACCCACAGAGTGCTAAATGCCATACCTAATTTAGGAGAGACCCTGGCCCTTCCCCAAGTCATTTACACATGAAAGGAAAGGAACAACTCAATCTATGTAACAGGCCAACACTGCGGAGGCCCCTCTATCAATCGGGGAATGGTTTCCATGCAATGAACCCTTCCATTTTTGTCTTTCTTTTTATTGGTGGAAAGAGAAGAAGTCTGAGGAACGTATGTGGGAAGAAGGGCCTTCTTCATGCTCTCATTTCTCTGTGGTTAGATCCGTTAACTGACAGGTGAAATTCCTCATGCCAAAAAGAAAGGGTGAGAAGAGATTCTGGAATTAAGGCAAGGCTAAGTCTCTTTGGTAGCAAGCCAAATGACAAAAATACACAGTATTAAGAATTTATTAGGAGGTTCTTTTAACAACCCATCTAGAGATTTAACACTAAATATTAACATAAAGTAGATGTGAAATATAGTATGGGCCTTATGAGAAGAAAATGGCCACCTAGAAAGTAAAAAGGTAACACAAGTTTTTGAATGCTTTGAAAACACCAACCTTCCTCCCATGAGACAACCCTTCCATCCTAACTGCACGGCGGTCCCAGTGTGTGGTAGACCCAGTCACCCTGCAGGAAAGGCGGGGATTGAAGAAGCTGCTGTAAAACAGTCCATCCACGTCCCAGCTGTAGATGCCGTTAGTGTGGAGATTCAAACACGCAAGGACTCCAAGGTAGACGCCCTCGCCCTGAGGGCTGAGATACATGATCTGAGAAAGAAAATCTGCAAAGTACTAAAAATGAAGGCTCCAGTTACAGATTCCAGTCCTGTGGCCTGTGTGAGGACACTGGTACACGCTGGCCTGCGGGAGCACTGACGGCCCCAGCGACGGGGGCTCAACACTTCCTTCTTTCATGCCAAGTCCTAGCTCACAGGTGTAACTTCTGGTTTCTAATCTCCCCTCTCCCCCACGTCTTCCCCAAGGCAGAATCCTGTGCTAAATAAACCGCAGCCATGAGTGCGAGTTCGGATGCTGAGATGGCGGTTTTTGGCGAAGCAGCTCCCTACCTCCGAAAATCGGAAAAGGAGCGGATTGAGGCCCAGAACAAGCCCTTCGATGCTAAAACGTCAGTCTTCGTCGCGGAGCCCAAGGAGTCCTACGTAAAGAGCACCATCCAGAGCAAGGAAGGAGGGAAAGTAACGGTGAAGACAGAAGGTGGAGCAGTAAGTAAAAACATGGGGAGAGAACACTCCCTGTTGTATTTCTGGGTCTCCTCACCTCGAGGGGAAGCTCTACTGGCTTGGAATCTCTAAGTCTATTGCCAACACAAACATCCTTCCACTCCGTTCCTGACACCCGATTTGGACTGGAAAGGAAGGTCCCAGTAGCCACCTCCTTTCCCCTCTTCCTGGCCACCCACAGGACTTCAACACACTAGAATCGGCTGCCACCACCATACCCCTTCCACCCCCACTTCCCCATCTCAATCCCCAAACTTGATTTTGGGGTGAAACAGAAGCTAGCTTCTCCTGTCGGAAAACTATTATTTACTTAGCTAACTAATGTATCAATATCCCCATTACTTCTCCCCCCATTGAAGTTTCTTGTAATGAATAGCCAGGAAAAATTAAAAATTTAACCTCTTAAAATAAGAGTAAAAAGATGTGAACTGATAAATGTGAGACAGGGGAATGCGGGAAGAAAAAAAATCTTTTAAAAAAGATGGTACCCTAGCTCCTCAGAGGAGACAGATTTTCTTAGCGTCAAACTCTGAAATAGAACTCCATGCCTTTATTTAAAGAATACTGAGTAATATAATGAAAAGTATCTGTAATTGTAGTTTTGTAAGCAAAGCAGACAAACCAACCCTATGTCCAGCCATCAATACAAAGCAGTCTCTCACTTTCCTTGCCAGACTCTAACTGTCAGGGAGGACCAAGTCTTCCCTATGAACCCTCCGAAATATGACAAGATCGAGGACATGGCCATGATGACACACCTGCATGAGCCTGGAGTGCTGTACAACCTCAAAGAGCGTTACGCAGCCTGGATGATCTATGTGAGCGCCCTTTGGCATCTCCTTACTCTGTCCCCCCTGTGAGTAAAGACAAGATCCACATGCTGAATTTTCTGGTTTTCTCAGACCTACTCGGGCCTCTTCTGTGTCACTATCAACCCTTACAAGTGGCTGCCGGTGTACAACCCCGAGGTGGTGGCCGCCTACCGAGGCAAGAAGCGCCAGGAGGCCCCGCCCCACATCTTCTCCATCTCCGACAATGCCTATCAGTTCATGCTGACAGGTGAGTGATGCAGCCATTTGCAGAAATGTGAAAAACAGAATCTTTAATGAGCAAACAGACTCTTTCTGGAACTTGAGTATCACACCCTGCAGCCACACGGGCCTCACTGTTTTCAAGGAACTTCCAGAGCTATAATGTCATACACTCTTCCCAGCAGCCATCCTCATATCATAAACAGAAGCTAGCGGAGTTCACTGACCTGCTTAAACTAACTCAGCTAGTAGATGGAAGCCCAGCTGAAACCATTAGCAGACTTCTGCAAAGATGTCTGTAGCTTTCCCCTATTTTTTCATTTCTGATTTGAATAGAAGTAAAGTTCAAATCACTTATTTTAAAATAAGTACATCCAGGGGCACCTGGGGTGGCTCAGTAGGTTAAGCATCCGACTCTTGATTTCGGCTCAGGTCGTGATCTCATGGTTCGTGAGTTCAAGACCCACATCAGGCTCTGTGCTGACAGCTCAGAGCCTGGAGCCTGCTTCGGATTCTGTGTCTCCTTCTCTCTCTGCTCCTCCCGCTCATGCTCTGTTTCTTTCTCTCTCAAAAATAAATAAATGTTAAAAAAATTTTTTTAACAAATAAATAAAATAAGCATATCCAGCTATAGCTGGAAAGCTTTGTGAATTCTTATCTTGATCTTTAAATGACACAGCTAATATTGCCAGCCTTTGGGATAGGACACACATAAAGAAAGAGCTACCGCTTTCTTCCTGACGATTTTGAAGCATTTTCCTATTAGAATGGAAGAAAAGAAAAATACCTCTTCCTCTGAAAATATTCTTGAAATCATATCAAAGTCTGTTATTTCTGTCTTATCAAAGCATAAACAAACAGCTTTGATTCGTAGTATAGGCCCAAGTACAGCATTAAAACCTTTTATCTTCACACACCAAATGTATTGCCTTTGGAAATATTCGAAATTCCTGAGTTTCCTGTTGTTCCAAAGGATTTTGGAAACTAAGAGAGTTTTGTCCTTTTTTGTTTTTTATTTGTTTGTTTGTTTTTGCTGCACTTGTTGTTAAGCTGTCTATTAAGGGAGAAGAGAGAGAGAAGAGAAAGGAATAAAATAGGAATCTTCCATTACAAATTGGCCAGCAATTCTACAAGGATTTCATGCCAGGAAACTGTTCTTTGGTTGTCAACAGAAGTTAACTACCTTCCAGAAATGATCCAAAGGCTGGCTCATTTCGGAGGCTTTAATACTCAGCAGCTGCACTGACTCTGCTATGTACACTGCCACCCCTACCAAGGTCTCCACTCCCCAAGCTTTGGGGCTGCTCCAAATCCAAGATTACTTATGGCTCCCGAACGTGATCTGCATACAAAACCACGCAAAACCATGACATCTGACCTGGTTAATGTTACTTTAGCATTGCCAAGAGACCCTCAAACATTGTTTTCTTATCTATGCTCCCATGAGATGTGATATGATCTTTTATAATTCTGCTACTGGGAAAAAAACGTCAATTTGAGTATGTTCTAAAATCTGTATCTACTTCTCTGAGTAGAACTCTGAAGATCCCTAAAGTCTATATCCACATTGAAATAACAGGCAGATTTGTATCTGTTTCTCTGATAGATTTTTTGAGAATTCACTCAAATCTATAATCTGTGAGTATAAAATTGAATATTTAACAAATCAGAAAATTGGTATAAATACAACATATCAGCATATAACTAGTGATAATTTCTATTATTTTGAAATGTACATAAAATTAAAGGGAACATAAGACTAAATGAACACATTTATAATTCCAGATCCCTTCCTGATAGTGTTACCAGCAGTGGAATGAGCCCTATCAAGAGCTGGGAGAAGGCTAGGTAGCAGAAAAATATATAAACTGGAAGTTAGAAGACCTGAATATCTTTGACCTTAACAAGTTATGTAATTATTATTAGAAAAGTCATTTACTCCTCTCTGGGTCTCAGCTGTTTTACCTGTTTGTTAAATAAGAGAGTTGGCCTAAGTAATTTCTAATATCCCTTATGACTTCAAAATTCTATAATTCTTATAAAGTATTTATAAATGAAATTATATGATGCTGGGATTTTCTTTAAAACAATCCAGTGAGAATGGAATGGGAGTATAGAGGATATAAAATTGCTACGTGACGACAATCGTCAAAGCTGTATGATGGGAACCCGGGGGCTCTTTGTATTATTGTCTCTACTTGGTATCTGAAATTTCTAATCACAAAGGTTTTTGAATTAATAAAATACAAAAAGAAGGGTGCCTGGGTGGCTCAGTCGGTTAAGTGTCTGATTCTTGATTTCGGCTCAGGTCACGATCTCATGGTTTCTGAGTTCGAGCCCTGCATTGGGCTCTGTGCTGACAGCATGGAGCCTGCTTAGGATTCTGCATCTCCTTCTCTCTCTGTCCCTCCCCAGCTCATGCACACATGTGTACGTGCTCTCTCTCCCTCTCTCTCAAAAATAAACATTTAAAAAAATAAATAAAATACAAAACGAAACAGATGACAGCTTGCCTCTCATTTTCACAAATTTCACTTCAAGAGTCAAGAGCTATTTGGGGGCCAACTATAAAACTACATTCATAGGTGACATCTTCAAAATGTTAAAAAGAACAAGCTGTGGTTGATCTAAATGGATTCAAAAATCTTTATATTGAACGGTCTTATTTTTGTTTTTTAACCAATGGTCTTGATTTCTCTTTCACAGATCGTGAGAACCAGTCCATCCTGATCACGTACGTGACTTTTTCCTCCTCTGGTTTGGGGTGATTGTCTTAAACAGAGACCATGTGAGTTATAGTAGTTCTGTTCTCATCTCTGGTCACTGTGTTGGCAGCGGAGAATCCGGGGCAGGAAAGACCGTGAACACCAAACGTGTCATCCAGTACTTCGCAACAATCGCGGTCACTGGGGACAAGAAGAAGGAGGAAGCTGGCAAAATGCAGGTAGGTCTGAGGTCAGACTCAAGATGTCAGGGCTCTCAGGTAAGAAATTCCTGAGCCCCAGAGGTGAGGACCGCGCTTGCCTTTGCAGGGGACTCTGGAAGATCAAATCATCAGCGCCAACCCCCTACTGGAGGCCTTTGGCAACGCCAAGACCGTGAGGAACGACAACTCCTCTCGCTTTGTAAGTTTCTTGGTCACAGAAGGCTCTTCTCAGCCCTTAAGCCCCCGAGAATGCATGTCTGAATTATCATTTTGATTACATCATTCTGTGCCCTTCAACTTTTTAATACTAAATAATCTTTCTCTTTTTCAAGGGTAAATTCATTAGAATTCACTTTGGTACCACAGGGAAGCTGGCTTCTGCAGATATTGAAACATGTGAGTAACAGGACCACTGAAAATCAAAACAGGGGGAGAGGTGATTTCCTTTGCAGGGATATTCAGCAACATTTGGTGTGCACTGAGCCTGCTGCCAGAGTTGCCCATGAACTAATGCCAGACTTAACCATAATCCACCGCGTGCTCCATCTACCTCGATGCAGACTGATGGTTCCGGAGCACATTCTGAAATTCCTGCTGCAAAATCAACTCTGACATTTTTCCCAGCACGAACACTAGGACTCCTTATTGGTTCCTATGAGTTACCTATAGGTTTACAATACGTCTCTGTGATTTTCTCTTGATCTGAGCTTTGGTAGGTATTTCTAAGGAGCCACTCACCACAAGGTCTCAGGTAACCTGAGAAAGCAGGGGAATATTATAGATCAGTTATAATACAGAGGTCATGGGTCTCCCATGTTAAAAGTTTATTTTTACTGGAGCAGACATGCTCTTAAATGGTGAGAAACTTGGGCGGTCGCCATATGTACCTGGAGCTCTTATATGTGGCGCCAAAAGGACTGACCATCAGGTAGAAATCTCAATGGAGCCTAGTACATTGCTCCTGACTTTAGCAAAGACACCAAAGTTCATCTAGTATTTTAGCAACATTGATGTTTTTTTCTAACTTAATATCTACTTGTACTCCAGATCTTCTAGAAAAGTCCAGAGTTACTTTCCAGCTGAAGGCAGAAAGAAGCTACCACATTTTTTATCAGATCACTTCCAATAAGAAGCCAGATCTGATTGGTAAGAAAGAGCTTAAATTCACAGATGAACATTGGTATTTTTATTAACAACTTCTCATGGTAAAATGTACATACTGACTTCTGTGTACCCAGAAATGCTCCTGATCACCACCAACCCATATGACTACGCCTTCGTCAGTCAAGGGGAGATCTCGGTCCCCAGCATTGATGACCAAGAGGAGTTGATGGCCACAGATGTAAGTCACTCACACACACTCTCTCTCTCCCTCTCTCTCTCACACACATACACACCCAGTAAAAAAATCCATTGTGTGTGTGAACTGCCCACTGTAGATGTGGTTACCTTAGGACACAGTATAAATTCTCCAAAATTAGTCAGTCTCCTCTGCCCTGACCTCTGTCCTTGTCATTTCTCCTGGCAGAGTGCCATTGACATCCTGGGCTTTACTCCTGAAGAGAAAGTCTCCATCTACAAGCTCACGGGGGCCGTGATGCATTATGGGAACATGAAGTTCAAGCAGAAGCAGCGTGAGGAGCAGGCTGAGCCAGACGGCACGGAAGGTACCAGATGAACCTCCTTCTGGGCCTGAATTAAAGAAAATGGCAGGGAAGAAGGAAGCCTATTCTAAACTCACATCTTCATTACTGCTGGACTTCTCAAGGGCACACACACGTATTTGCACACGCCGCATGCTTTCCCCGCCCCCTTTCCTTCCTCGTGTCTCCATCTCTCTATCATTTCTAAGCAGCCCAAATGAGTTAAAATGAACCCTAATAGGCACTTATAAAGAGATATCTAAAAAGCACAACCTGGGGCCAGATCATGAGAGAATGAGATAGCACAGTGCTTCTGCTCTGCCTTGGCAGTGGTGGCTACATATGCAAGACGGCTTGGCTCATCGGCCTGTTCCAGCACTAGCTGGGTAAACTGGTGGCTGGTTATACAGGATCTGCCGAAACACGAGGCTGGGGGGGAAGGATGTTCCTAGACCTCTATGTGCATGTATGTGCTGTCTATATATAAACCCGTAGAAAGTCTAGGCAGTAAGATTAAAAATAAAAAGAACTGAGAAAGGAAAATCACATATTCCACGTGTAAAACATACAGGACCTACCAAATAAGCGAAAGTTGTTGACCACCACCCACAGCTTGACATATTTTCTCCCTCCTCCTAAACTTTTCAGCAATTACTCTGTACCTGACATGTGGCATTTACATTATAGTCATTGATAGAATTTTAGAAAGAGACCCTGTAGGGGTCACATGGTGAAATTTATCACCCCCATTTTCAGAGAGTGACACTGAACAAGTGGATTTAAGTTGGGAGGAGCGAAACCGAACTGAGAATCCACATATTCAGACTTTCATCCCTCTTCAACAGTGAATCTTAAGACGTGTTTATCTTTTCCTTCCAACTACAACTTAAGGGCAGAGACTATGGCTTCTGCCTTACATAAAGTGTCTCCATAAACACTGGACATATGTTCATGGTTGAAGAATTTCTCAAAAGCTACTTGCAATAAATCACCAAAGTCCAGTGTAGCTGACCATTCATTGAGTGAGTACATGCTCTGATGTACAGAGAGCCTCACCTGACCTTCCACAGAATTACTTAAAGCTTTTTATATAAAGAGTAAAGAAAATTAATTGGAGGAAAACAGAAAATTAGGTTCAGGAGGATACCCAGCATTAAACATTTCCTGAATTGTGTCTCTGCAGTTGCTGACAAGGCGGCCTATCTCCAGAGTCTGAACTCTGCTGACCTGCTCAAAGCCCTCTGCTACCCCAGGGTCAAGGTCGGCAACGAGTACGTCACCAAAGGCCAGACTGTGCAGCAGGTAAGCGAACGGCCTCACTGAGTCACACACATCCCAGGCCTTCCCAACGTCTTTAGTAACCCCAACCATCACTCCTCCGTCCATGAAGGTGTACAACGCGGTGGGTGCCCTGGCCAAGGCCGTCTACGAGAAGATGTTCCTGTGGATGGTCACCCGCATCAACCAGCAGCTGGACACCAAGCAGCCCAGGCAGTACTTCATCGGGGTCCTGGACATCGCCGGCTTCGAGATCTTTGACGTGAGTTGTTGGAATCGACGGCCTCGTGAAGGCCCTTCGGCTTCCCGCCTGCTCCGCTGAATTCCCACTGGGTTTTCCAAACTCACGCGAGCTCTCTGGCGTTGGCCACACTCTAGTTCAACAGCCTGGAGCAGCTGTGCATCAACTTCACCAACGAGAAGCTGCAACAGTTCTTCAACCACCACATGTTCGTGCTGGAGCAGGAGGAATACAAGAAGGAGGGCATCGAGTGGACGTTCATCGACTTCGGGATGGACCTGGCTGCCTGCATCGAGCTCATCGAGAAGGTTCGTATGACTTCTAAAGAAAGGCTGGCTGCAAGGATAACCCTCCAAGAGTCTGATCAATTCTAGAAAGTATCACTGTGATCTTAAATAGATGGATATCAGAATAAAAAGAATTTCTATTTAGAACGAACTTCCTCTTTTCAGCTTTTACATGAGAAGGATCAGTGTTTAGCTTCATTATCTTCTGAACAGTTTTGTTCTAACAGCAACTCAAACCGAATTTTAGAGCAGCTCTGAGAACTCGACTGAGGTTATCTGCCCTACTAGCGGAACCACCCCACTAGTCCTCAGTCTTCGTCTCCTACGATCCAAGATGTCAGCAGCATATATCATTTTTCTAGATAAAAATTAGTACACACGTAACCCAACAAAGGCCTATACGAAAGGTAATCCATTTGCAAGTCAAGAAGTCCAATTACTTATGCTTTCCCATAATCTATCTTTAAGGAGATTAAATATAGAAAATGTCTTAAGTCAGGTTTGGGTTATTTATACTATTAAATTACTACATCTAAAGGAAACATCACTCTAAGTCAGTAAGTCCTTTTCATGCAAAATTAAACAATGACAGTAGATGTGATGACACAGAACATTTTAACAAACTGCCCAGACATGCTGTGCTGACATTCAGAGTTTGATTCAGATATTCTTTTAAGTGAAAATGTTGCTATGGATTGAATATGACAAAGAATGGTGGAAAAGTGACTCTAGTGATAACAAAAGGACTTCTTTGTGAGCTAGGACCCTAGTTTATTTTATATATATATATATATATATTTTTAATTGGCAGCACTAATAATTCAATTAAATACTGTCATCATGTCTGTATCTTTTGAGAGAAGACAGGTTGTTACTAATGTCCATCTTTCTGAATCCAGCCACTGGGCATCTTCTCCATCCTGGAGGAGGAGTGCATGTTCCCCAAGGCCACGGACACCTCCTTCAAGAACAAGCTGTATGACCAGCACCTGGGCAAGTCTGCCAACTTCCAGAAGCCCAAGGTGGTCAAAGGCAGGGCGGAGGCGCACTTCTCGCTGATCCACTACGCGGGCATAGTCGACTACAACATCGCCGGCTGGCTGGACAAGAACAAGGACCCGCTGAACGACACCGTGGTCGGGCTGTACCAGAAGTCCGCAATGAAGACTCTGGCCAGTCTCTTTTCCACATACGCTAGTGCTGAAGCAGGTACTTTCTGTGCCTTTGATCTGTATTAACCTATTCCCACAGAAAGTTCATACAACACTCCAGCCTCTAGGATTCCACTCTAATTGATGGGTTTTTCTTTCTACCTCAGACAGTGGTGCAAAGAAAGGTGCTAAGAAGAAGGGCTCTTCTTTCCAGACTGTATCAGCCCTTTTCAGGGTAAAGTACAAAGTTCATCCCCAAATCCTGTTAAATTTCTAAGAATTACCAGAATTATAGGATTTAGAATAAATTAGAATGGAATGAAATGTTCAAATATTCTCTTATCATGGCAGAACCAAAGCAAAACTTCTAGAGGATCAGATACGGTACCCATTACTCCTCATTACAATCATCTGATGTATTTAGGAATGCCGAACTACCCTTAGAAGCTCTCTGATTGCATAATCAGGCTGATTTTAAGAAGCACAGCTGAACTTCAAGGCTGTCCCTACGGAAAGCCAGATCTTCATTCCACTAATGTTGCCCTTTGAGATGCTCCCAAGTTCCCCTTTGAGAAGAAACCAAAGATACACTCTTTAGGACATCCCTCCACCAAAACACATCTTCATCCTCTGAGGTGGATTCCATTTTTTGTCATGGCTGAAAATCATCTAAAGCCAAGCCTGGTGATATATGGATGATTAAGCTAGAAACTATCTCTCGACATTAAAATAACAATAATTTTACTATAAATAATGTAATTTTGTTAGGTAGCTTAAAAACGGTCCCCTCCAAAGGGAATTGTGTGAAATGTCTGGATTAATGGCTGCTTTGTCGGAATCTGTATGGCTAGGCCTCATTCCTTCTAAAACTAAAGTGAGGATATAACCCATGACTGAAGCAGGAACGGCGGGCCTGTTCTTTTTCTTTCTCACTATCAATTTGCATTACCTCATCAAGTAGACTCTTTCTTCCTTCATCAACTTATCCTTATACATGGTTTCAAGATTAGAAGCTCACAGTAATTATTTTATTTCTGAATAGTTAACTGAGATAGGAAAGAAAAAAAAAGCCAAAAAATAAAAAGAAGCCGCTCTGCCTTCTCCAAGTATACCTAAGAAATAGTTACCTGTGAGTTTCCCATAGCTGAGTAAAACATCATCATCAGTCATAAACAATTACTCAACTTCTGGAATAAGTCCCCCCAGATGCTCCAGACCATAGATTATTCCCATGCACCCGAGATCCACCTATACAAGGTTAACAGTCTCATGATTTTAGACTCTTCAAAAAAAAAAAAAAAAAAAAGGGCAAAACAAGAAGTCACAGGTCCCAGGGAATAATAAACTTGAGGAAGGAATGGCTAACCCAGGTTACCACTGTAAACTACTACTGTGAAAATTACCAGCACTGAGATAGATGGAAGAGGCCTTACAGGTAATCTCAACTCTCTTCAGATCAAGGCCCAGAGAGACGAAAGGGGTTTTACAGAGTCAAGCAGCTCATTAGTGGCAGAATGAGACCATGGCCTTTTGTCTTCTGATTCCCAGTTGAGAACAATTCCTATTGTAGCATCAAGGCTCCGGGATCTGCAGTTTGTTCACAAGGCAGACCCTAGGTGTTCTCAATGAACACCTTCACGGGGCTGCATTTCTTCCCAGCACTTGGGCCTTGGGGTTGTTTGGCAGGCTAGAGCTCTTGAGACCTTTAAACTACAGAGCAACTGAAGCCTCATAGGCTTATATGTAACCGTGAAGAGACTGCCTAGGTTCAGTGCAAATAATTACCAAAAAAAGCAATCTGAAATAAAACCTCCTAATCAAGAACTTCCTTCTATCTGGTTTTCTAGGAAAATTTAAATAAACTGATGACCAACCTGAGGAGCACACACCCTCATTTTGTACGATGTATCATTCCCAATGAAACCAAAACTCCTGGTAAGATAGAAGAGCATGAAATAATCAAGCAGGCTCAAGTCTGAAAATGCACTACCCAACACCAAGTCCTGCTCTGTCGTAGGGGCCATGGAGCACGAACTTGTGCTGCACCAGCTGCGGTGTAACGGCGTGCTGGAAGGCATCCGCATCTGCAGGAAGGGGTTCCCCAGCCGAATCCTCTATGGGGATTTTAAACAAAGGCCAGTGTCTCTTTGTTGTGTTTCACTGAATGCTGCGACCATTTTGTCATCTTAATTGCTATCCCCTGTTCACTGTGTCTCATATGCTCTGCTCAGTAAATATTGTAAAACTAAGAAGTCAAATAATACAATCCCTTGGTGGTAGGACGAGAGAACATTTCCAAGGGGTGGTATTTCTAATGAAGAAGGAGGCATGCATTAGGTGACAGTAAACCACATTCTTTTACTATCGGAACTTAAAAGAACATCAGGATTGTCTACTTTTACTTTTTCTTTCAGATTTTTGTTTTTGCTTCTTTTTGGCGTCATTCGGTTTCCCCATATAATCACACCTCCCTAATCATTCTTTTCTCTGTTTCACCGAACAGATACAAGGTTTTGAACGCAAGTGCTATTCCAGAAGGACAGTTCATCGACAGCAAGAAGGCTTCTGAGAAACTTCTTGCCTCTATTGATATTGATCACACCCAGTACAAGTTTGGACACACCAAGGTACAGCTGTCATCTGCTCATACCGGACCCATCCCCTTTACCATCTCTGCGTCTTCTGTACTATGGGGATGACTTGGGCTTCCCTTTTTCTCCAGGTGTTCTTCAAAGCTGGCCTTCTGGGTCTTCTGGAAGAAATGAGAGACGAAAAGTTGGCCCAGATTATAACAAGAACTCAAGCTGTCTGCAGGGGATTCCTAATGAGGGTAGAATATCAGAAGATGTTGCAAAGAAGGTAACAGCCGTGCAGATTATCAGAAGTGTAAGGTCCCCTGGGAACTAAAGTGGTTAAAAAAAGTGGCAAAGTGGTTAGACGGAGAACCAGCAGGAGTGTGGGTGCATATATACAAAGCCTGTATATAATACACACAAAACTTGATATATCATTTCTACATACGGCGGGGTTGTTACAAGGGGGCTCTGTATGGAAAATACAAAATAACAACAGTGACTGCCTCTGGCGGATCAGTCTGCACTGAGGTCTTCTTGTCATTTCAGAGAAGCCCTCTTCTGCATCCAGTACAACATCCGGGCCTTCATGAACGTCAAGCACTGGCCCTGGATGAAGCTCTTCTTCAAGATCAAGCCCCTCCTCAAGAGCGCGGAGACCGAGAAGGAGATGGCCACCATGAAGGAGGAGTTTCAGAAAACCAAAGACGAACTCGCCAAGTCGGAGGCGAAGAGGAAGGAGCTGGAGGAAAAGATGGTGTCCCTGTTGCAAGAGAAAAACGACCTGCAGCTCCAGGTCCAATCGGTGAGTAATCCGTGTTCGGGATGCACCACGTCACGGAAGCGTTTCTGGAAGGCACGCATACTTTGGATTTACCAAATAGCCTCGTCTTGAAACAGAAAATCTCAAGTTACTTTTTTAGTATTTTGCTTACCTTTCAACAGTCCTGTGAGGAAGACACGGCAGAGTGACTTCCAGTTTACAGATGGAAAAGGGAAGACTGAAGCACACATTCAATAACAAAAATAAATAACAATTTTAACAGTCACAGGGAAGCAGTTTAAAGGCAAAATCTCAGTCCGATATTTTACTCACTTGCCTTGCATGCAACATCCCAGCCTTACAAGGATGGGCCTATTTTCTGAACACAAGTGTATGAGATTGTATTAAAATGGAAGAAAAAAATCATTATTCTTATTTGTCTCCATCCCTACTGAGATTTAGCTCAAGAAACCTGTTTGCAATTAGTTGAACTGAGTAACCGTAGTATAAGGTAGAGCCAAGTTCCCTCTGTGATTCTTCCTTTGATAGAGATCCCGAGTTCTTTAAGCTTCTGTTTATTAGATCAGAAAAGTGTTGTAATCCGGTGTGTGGGGCAACAGTTTTGGCCTCTGGTCAAACGTAACTTCCCATTTCCTTGGACCTAAAGCCCACCAATGTCATGAAGAAGCCTGCAAAAAGGATACTTTTCCTAAAATTTTTAAGCTATTTTCAGCTTTTCTTTCTAATAAGTTCCCTTACATGAAGGTAACCTTTTCCCAAAAGCACAAGATCAAAAGCCTCTTCATCCTAACCTCTCTTCATAGTTATTTTCATCAGTGAGTAAATATTTATTGAGTGCGTCACTATTAAAAATAAAAGCAAAGGAACCCTGGAAAGTCCCCATTATCATCCACTTAGGCATTTAAACTAAAAATCGTAAGATGTGAACAAAACCAGCACTGAGTGAGAAGTTAAAGACATTCCCCAGGCTACAGTAGTCTAATACGGCTGGGCTGATTTTTATTTGAGACCCTCAGTCACTCATAAAAATGTGTGGAGCTATATAATGCCTCAAAATCGCGTGTTCTTGTATACTCTAAAGTTCACGTTGAGACTAATGGGTGATCCTTACCATGGAAATGAAAATTGTGGGCAATTACAGCACTGTCAGGGACTATCAGGAAGGTGGCCAGTGTATGACAAACAGTACATGGAAAGGTGTTCATAGGCATAAAAACTGTTTAAGTTCTTTGTCTTTTCCTTTATAAATCCAGTCTGGCAACTAGTTGTTTGAGGTGAACAGGGAATGATCAAAACCAAATTTAACCAGGCTAAGTCGAAATCTTCAAACATTACAGCCAAAGTGTTCCTAGTGATCATTTATTCCCACTCCTTCAACTCCCTGTGAGAAAAGGGAGAACAACAGAAATAAAGCAATTTGCCGGAGTTCATCCACATGGAGGCAATCCTGAGACAGGAGCTCAGGCTTCCCTTGGCCTATCACTCTTCTAGACACTACTTTGTAGTCGATTGCTTCAATTCGATCATTTTTCAGATTAATTTGCTTCTAAATCTATAGTCTCGCTTTTAATTAGCTGCATTTCTCTAAGCCATGTAATAATGTTCAATTAAGTTTAATTTACATTCATACTGAAAGAGTCACCAGAATTCAGCAAACACTACTACTTTGTGCAAAGAACAAGTTCAAAATCAGTAACCAGTTCTCTGAATACCTTAATGAATCCCTCTACAGGAAGCTGATGCCCTGGCTGACGCAGAAGAAAGGTGTGAGCAACTGATTAAAAACAAAATCCAACTGGAGGCCAAGATCAAGGAGGTGACTGAGAGAGCCGAGGATGAGGAGGAGATCAACGCCGAGCTGACGGCCAAGAAGAGGAAACTGGAGGACGAGTGTTCAGAGCTCAAGAAAGACATTGACGACCTTGAGCTGACCCTGGCCAAGGTTGAAAAGGAGAAGCATGCCACAGAGAACAAGGTATGAATCACCTTCTGGTCTACCAGATCGAGGTTCTGTCAGCCTAGTAAGCTGCTTTAGAGCAGATACCATTTCTATTTTCATTTTTCAAGGTGAAAAACCTCACGGAAGAGATGGCAGGCCTGGACGAAACCATCGCTAAGCTGACCAAGGAGAAGAAGGCCCTCCAGGAGGCCCACCAGCAGACCCTGGATGACCTGCAGGCAGAAGAAGACAAAGTCAACACCCTGACCAAAGCTAAAACCAAGCTAGAGCAGCAAGTGGATGACGTAAGTGTGGTTCTGATATCCATGTGAAAGATGTTTTTAAATATACTTTCCATGTTTAACATATTTTCCTTTCTCATTAGCTTGAAGGGTCTCTAGAGCAAGAAAAGAAACTTCGAATGGACCTAGAAAGAGCCAAGAGGAAACTGGAGGGAGACCTAAAATTGGCCCAAGAATCCACGATGGATGTAGAAAATGACAAACAGCAACTTGATGAGAAACTCAAAAAGTAGGAACTCCAGAAAAAGTCCCATGTGGTATCATCTTTCAATTTATAGGAGTACTAATATATCTTGTTCTTTTGTCTGAAGGAAAGAATTTGAAATCAGCAATTTGCTAAGTAAAATTGAAGATGAGCAGGCAGTAGAAATTCAACTACAGAAGAAGATCAAAGAGTTGCAGGTGAATCACCTTACCTCCATTTGTTTCTGTGCCCCCAAAAGCCCTGAGATTGAGACGAGTTCCTGTTAACGTGCATGTGTCACCCCCAGGCCCGCATCGAGGAGCTGGAGGAGGAAATCGAGGCCGAGCGGGCCTCCAGGGCCAAAGCAGAGAAGCAGCGCTCCGACCTCTCCCGGGAACTGGAGGAGATCAGCGAGCGGCTGGAAGAAGCCGGCGGGGCCACTTCCGCCCAGATCGAGATGAACAAGAAGCGGGAGGCTGAGTTCCAGAAGATGCGCAGGGACCTGGAGGAGGCCACCCTGCAGCACGAAGCCACGGCGGCCACCCTGAGGAAGAAGCACGCGGACAGCGTGGCCGAGCTCGGGGAGCAGATAGACAACCTGCAGAGGGTCAAGCAGAAGCTGGAGAAGGAGAAGAGCGAGCTGAAGATGGAGATCGATGACCTTACCAGTAATGCAGAGGCCATTTCCAAAGCCAAGGTACCTAACACCATGTACAAAATGATGGTAATTAATAACCTGTAAGAACACTCATTGTTCTGTCACTAAACATTGTTTGCCGGCAGCTTACAGCACTAATATTTCCTAATATTCTAATATATTCCTTCTACTTCATTTTTGTCAGTGCTTAATTATGACCCCTTAAGACTACTGAAAAATCCACTTTAAGAAAGCATCAGTATCACGGGAATAAATGAACAGGCTCCAATGATGACTGCTTCAAGGACACTCTGACACCCATCATGTCTGAATCCTAGCCTGTCCCACCAAGTTGGTGCTTTAACTTCTTACTCACACTTGACTTGAATTTACTCTCTAAAAATATTTTAGGAATCAAGTTTTAGGGGCACCTGGGTGGCTCTGTCAGTCAAGCATCTGACTCTGGCTCCAGTCATGATCTTGGGGTTTGTGAGTTCAAGCCACGCATCAGGCTCTGTGCTGACAGCTCGGAGCCTGGAGCCTGCTTCAGATTCTGTGTCTCTCTCTATCTATGCCTGTCCCCGTTCATGCTCTCTCTCTCAAAATAATAAATAACATTAAAAAAATTTTTTTAAAGAATCAAGTTTTTACTTTTTTTTTTTTTTACTGTATTCAGTGTCTCACTTTTCACTGCCACATGTCCTGTAGGGGAACCTGGAAAAGATGTGCCGCACTCTAGAGGACCAGGTGAGTGAGCTTAAGACCAAGGAAGAGGAGCAGCAACGGCTGATCAATGACCTGACGGCTCAGAGAGCGCGTCTGCAGACAGAAGCAGGTGGGGGCCTTTCCTGGGCCCTGAAAATACGTACTAAATACAAGTGATTCCAGGGGGTGGGGATGGCCGAGTGGCTCGGTCGGTTAGGCATAGGACACTGGATTTCGGCTCAGGTCCTGACCTCACGGTTCGTGAGTTCGAGCTCCATGTCGGGTTCTTCACTGGCAGTGTGGAGCCTGCTTGGGATTCTTTCTCTCCCCCTCTCTCTGACCCACCCCTACTGCTGCTCTCTGTCTCTCTCCAAATAAATATACATTAAAAAAAATTTTTAAAGTGATTCCAGGGGTTCTGAATAAACACCATTACTGTCTCCCATTTTAGAAGGGAATAAACTGTTGGAATTTGCTGAGCAGGTCAGAAAGATTACAAAGGAAGAATGAGCAGAATAGTTTACTTGCTACACTCCTGAGGCATTTCTGCTGTTTAACCCCAGTTCTAACCAGTGCTACGCTCATATTTAGAGGCAGATAAAATATATATTTGATACATGCATATAAATATATACACATACATAAGAAAGCTTAAGCTTATTTTTACACCATTAACAAATTCCTCTACATCTATTATTCTTAGGTGAATATTCCCGACAATTAGATGAGAAAGACGCTTTGGTCTCTCAGCTTTCAAGGAGCAAACAAGCATCTACACAGCAGATCGAGGAGCTGAAACGTCAGCTGGAAGAAGAAACTAAAGTGAGTTTTACCAAAGGTCTTCTCGGCTGAGCAAATCTAAACACATCCAGTTAGGTTCTCCTCTGGGTATGTGAATTATGTGCCACTGAATAAATGATTTTAAGTCACTGAACTGGTACTGCCGCAGGCCAAGAACGCGCTGGCCCACGCCCTGCAGTCCTCCCGCCACGACTGTGACCTGCTGCGGGAACAGTATGAGGAGGAGCAGGAGGGCAAGGCCGAGCTGCAGAGGGCGCTGTCCAAGGCCAACAGCGAGGTGGCCCAGTGGAGGACCAAATACGAGACGGACGCCATCCAGCGCACGGAGGAGCTGGAGGAGGCCAAGTACGTGCTGTGAACGCTGTGGGGGGGGGAACGACATGGTTCCCCAGCCGCACAACTCAGCAACTCCCAGCAACACTGTGATGTTGATGATGGTAACATAAGGGTAACAGCAGACGTGAAACTTCTGAGTTCTCGCTATGTCTCAAGTACTATACATACATCAGCTCATTTAGCATCCATAGCAACATCATGTTTTATCCCTATTTTACTGACAAGGAAACTGAGGCTATGCGAGGTTAACCAACTAACCCAAGAATAAAGGTACAGCTAGGATTAGAACCAGATATTCTGATTCCAGAACGCCCCTTTCTTAAGTATTATAGTAGGAAGACATAGCTGGAGGCCACCAAACTACATAATGTCCACAGTTTGTCTAAATTAAATAAAGCTTTAGTCTGTACACAGACCAAAGGGGACCTTCAAGTAGATCTTCTTGGGCTTCAGAGCTAAAGGCTTTTCTGTACCTTAAGGATGTAGAGTTGGCAACACAATGGGGAATGAAGCAAGAATGCAGGCAATTCAGAAGGTAAAAGTGTTTGCTTAAACACCATGAATTATCCTGATTTATCCACCAATTTCTTTCTCTGGGGAGAATTCCAAATTTATATTAGAAGGAACTAGCTATTTTTCTCCAGGGAAAAAGTACATAAAATGAAATGGAAAGGCTGAGTGAGAAAGCAAATGAATATGCTCAATACCAGTCTGTCTAGTAAAATACCTAGTTAGCCTGAAATCCTTTTTGGAATGAGGTGAGGTGTATAAATCAATCAATAGAAGTGTCCTGGATAATCACCTTCTGCAAGCACACTCCGTCAGAAGGCCTGAAAGTCCTGACTCGCTCATGTAGTTAAGACACGTCTAACGGAGCACTAACAGCAGCTGCTACGCTCTGAATCCAGTTGTTCGCCATTTTGGCCCTTTTCACCAATCTAGAAGGCAGTCCTGGCTGCCACCGCTTGGATGACCGTATGTGATGTGCCATTACAGAAGCAGGACTGAGAAAGGGGCCGAGGAGGTGATCGCCTGCCCTCTTCTTGACCACTCCCCTTAACTGCTTGGCTAACTTTTCAGGAAGAAGCTGGCCCAGCGTCTGCAAGAAGCCGAGGAGCACGTAGAAGCGGTGAACGCCAAATGCGCTTCCCTGGAGAAGACGAAGCAGCGGCTCCAGAACGAAGTGGAGGACCTCATGCTCGACGTGGAGAGAACGAACGCGGCCTGCGCGGCCCTGGACAAGAAGCAGAGGAACTTCGACAAGGTGGCCCGGCCTGCTGAGGCTTC
This sequence comes from Paguma larvata, assembly GCA_030068075.1. Classification (NCBI taxonomy): domain Eukaryota; kingdom Metazoa; phylum Chordata; class Mammalia; order Carnivora; family Viverridae; genus Paguma; species Paguma larvata. The sequence continues at coordinate 19,627,221 of CM057843.1, forward strand.
ATCAGAGTTTTACTTGGTCTCCCTCTCTCCTTGCAGAGGCTGACAGTTTGCTGCTTTTCAGGTGCTGGCCGAGTGGAAACAGAAGTATGAGGAGACTCAGGCTGAACTTGAAGCCTCCCAGAAGGAGTCCCGCTCCCTCAGCACTGAGCTGTTCAAGGTCAAGAATGCCTACGAGGAATCCCTGGATCACCTGGAAACCCTGAAGCGAGAGAACAAGAACTTGCAGCGTGAGTGCTCTTGAACTAACGTACTTCCAACAGCCCTGGTAAGACCCTTCCATGCTGCGTCAGTCTGACCACCTCTCCCTGGTCTGCTCACCCACAGAGGAGATTTCTGACCTCACGGAGCAGATCGCTGAGGGAGGAAAGCAAATCCATGAACTGGAGAAAATAAAGAAGCAAGTGGAGCAAGAGAAGTGTGACATTCAGGCTGCCTTAGAGGAAGCAGAGGCACGTATTACGATGTGGTCGGGGTGAAAATCAGAGATACGGGTGAAGACACCCAAAGCGGGCAGTGGATCCGTGATTGTGGAGCTGGCGAGAATATGAACGCACACAACCTTAATGAAGGACAATTTGGCAATAGTTATCAAAAGCCTTAAAAATGTAATACTATGACCCATCAATTCAATATCTGAGAATCTAACTCAAGAAAATTATCTTAAAATGGAGGTAAATCTTTAAGCACAAAGATGTGCAATCCAAGAACAAGATGAAGCAACCGGGGAACATCCCTATGATGAAATTCGATGCAACCCTAAGCAGAATTTACACAGGGAAATACTTACGGTAGGCCATATTTAAAGACACATTTGAATATACACTATAATTTCATCATGCAGAAATACACATAAGTAGAAAAAAGACTAGTAAGATTCTCTCTCTCCCCCCCAGCCCCTCTCTCTCTAAGTAAAACAGATAATATATTGAGAGTTCATGTTTGTTACATGACTTTAACCATAGAGGGTTTGTTAGTATTCCTATGAAGAATATTTATATACCGCCTCACACTTTATAAAGCACCTTTATAGAGCTGCCCATATAATCCATGACTGAATAAACAAACACATGATGTGCTCAGCAGGCTCCCGGAACTGCTGTGTTATATACTCTGTAAAATCAGACAACCGACATTAACAAGAGTTTGGCTCACAAGGAAATATACTCCGAATATTCAAGTCACTTTCCATTATTAATTGACCACCGTTTTGTTAAGGCATCTCTTGAACACGAAGAGGGAAAGATCCTGCGCATCCAGCTGGAGTTGAACCAAGTCAAGTCTGAGGTCGACAGGAAAATTGCTGAAAAGGATGAGGAAATTGACCAGCTGAAGAGAAACCACGTCAGAGTGGTGGAGTCGATGCAGAGCACCCTGGATGCTGAGATCAGGAGCAGGAACGACGCTCTGAGAGTCAAGAAGAAGATGGAGGGAGACCTCAACGAGATGGAAATCCAGCTGAACCACGCCAACCGCCAGGCTGCAGAGGCCCTGAGGAACTACAGGAACACCCAGGGCATCCTGAAGGTAAGTGGGTCCACAGTAACGGCAAAGTCAGGAAGGCACCTGTCTCCCATTCAGCAAAACATCTTTGTGCTACAATCCAGTTCTTCTCTTTTAGCAGTTTATACAGCTCACGGTATGCAGGTAAAATTAAACATAAAATTAAATATTATATGTACATATACAGAGAATGTATTTTTACAGAAACATTATGTAAAAGACCAAACAGAAGCCCAGAGATAAGCTTTGATATGAGAGCAAGTGCAAGACTTTGGTACCAATAAGCCTGAGGCTGAAGCTTAGTTTTGTTACTTACTGGCTGCCTGACTTGAGGCAAATTATTTAACCCCTTAGAACGTCCGCTGCTTCTTCTACAAGACGAGAATGCAAGTACTCGTACCACACAGAGCTCCACTGAGACTCAAATGAGATAACAGATGTCAAGTACCGGGTAGAGCATATGGAAAATGCTCTGTAAATGACAGACATTAGCTCCTCGCCCATGAAAAAATAACCAGTCAATGGCACAAATAGAACGAGACTCTGTCTCCTGATCATTCTCTCTCACCTAAGCCAGTGACATCACCATTTGCAAGCTCATTCAAATGACAGGACTGTCGTCTGCTCCTGGCGCCAGTACGTTCTTCCGGTTCATCTCCTGGAATGTTCACGTCCTGTTCAGAGTGTCTAAGGTTTTTTTGTTGTTGTTGTTTTTTCTTGTTTGTTTTTGTTTTGTTGTGTTGTATTGCTTTACCTAATAGGACACGCAGCTGCACCTGGACGACGCGCTCCGGGGCCAGGAGGACCTGAAGGAGCAGCTGGCCATGGTGGAGCGCAGGGCCAACCTGCTGCAGGCTGAGGTGGAGGAGCTGCGGGCGTCCCTGGAGCAGACAGAGAGGAGCAGGAAAATGACAGAGCAGGAGCTCCTGGACGCCAGCGAGCGCGTCCAGCTCCTGCACACCCAGGTGAGGCCTGCACAGCAAACAGATGCTGGTGTGCTGGGAGGTGATGGATCAGAATTATAGTGTGGAAACACTCCATTTCCGTAAATATGTGTGTATGAAAAAAAAAAAAGGATGCAGGATATTCTCTAAAATATTAACGGCAGTTATTTGGGATGATGGGATGGTAGGTGAGTTTTGGTGTGTGTTCTGGTCTTTTTTTTTTTTTTTTTAAGTTTTTCTACCAAAACAAGGAGAGAGTTTTTATAAGAGCGAAATTGACTCTTTAGATTATTTTGAAGACCATGATGCAGAATAAACTTGAATAAAGATATCTGCTAACTCCCAAATCCAAACACATTCTATGTAGTGTTTCTCGTCAGGAGCACTTCTGCACGTGGCATTACTGTGTCTACCGTCCTCGTGCCTCGCGAGACATCGCCGACTTGCCTGGACATCAAATGCAGTAGCAACTAGTAGTGATTCTGGCAAGCAAAACTATCTACCCCCAAATGTTTCCATGTGCCTGTGGAGGCAGTACGGATTCCCTCCGAGAACCACTGGGTTAAAATTTTAATAAAATATTTTCATAAGACTAACTGAATATTCCCCCAGGGAGCAAACCAGGAAAGTTAACAGAGAACAGATCCTTTCTGATTTAAAAGCTCCCAATGCCAGGCACTCACAAAAAGAATCTATTATTTTCTAGTATTTCCAACCTTTTAAGGCTAGAATACTAATAACTCTGCTTGAAATATAATTGAAAGAATTAATTAACATAGGCATTCATAAATCTCAAAAGTACTTATGCATAAATTAGATACAGGGACAGTGGCAAGGAAGAGGGTTGTTCCAACCTTTCAAATGATTAATATTTTGCACTGAACAAATATTTAAGGTTTAGTAAACTGTTGCCATCAGGTCCCCTGCACAAGCCACCAAGTTAAAAAACATTTGTAAAAAGCCCACGCAGGCAGAGAGCAAGTCTTGTAAACTTCCACTGACTGTTTTTAACAGAACACCAGCCTGATCAACACCAAGAAGAAACTGGAAAATGATGTTTCACAACTCCAGAGTGAGGTGGAAGAAGTAATTCAAGAATCACACAACGCAGAAGAGAAGGCCAAGAAGGCCATCACGGATGTGAGCAGGATAAGCATTTGTTTTAGTGACACAGGGGCCTCACCTGCCATCACTAGGTGTCCTTATTTTCTTGGTGTATCTGCTACCAGGCGGCCATGATGGCCGAGGAGCTGAAGAAGGAGCAGGACACCAGCGCCCACCTGGAGCGGATGAAGAAGAACCTGGAGCAGACGGTGAAGGACCTGCAGCACCGTCTGGACGAGGCTGAGCAGCTGGCCCTGAAGGGCGGGAAGAAGCAGATCCAGAAACTGGAGGCCAGGGTGGGTCTGTCAGTCTCTCTGAATATGGGGAGGGGAAAAAGGCACTCCCTTTGTCCTCTCTCCCTACATACTGATACCCATCTTTGTCCTCCCCCTAAGGACATGCACCCAGCATCTTCAGCAGGTCCTGAGCTAAATAATATCCCCCAAGACTAGCTGTATACATATCTTTCTTGATTGTAGGTACGTGAGCTTGAAGGAGAGGTTGAAAATGAGCAGAAACGTAATGCAGAGGCTGTTAAAGGTTTGCGGAAACACGAGAGAAGAGTAAAGGAACTTACCTACCAGGTAAGGGGAACAGCTTTCTAGAATATCCAGACTTCTGGCCCAAAGGGAAACTGACAACTGGTAACTATTAACGTGGTATTCACAAATAGATACACATTAACCTGGTATGTAAATTAAGGCCTAAATGACACAGCTGCTTATCACAGACCCTTTCTGACCTGGGAAAACCACGGAGGCCTTTAGAAAATGGCATACAAGAGAAAAGAACATAGGTTTTAAAGCTAGATAAACTGGGCATTCATCCTAACTTGGCCTCTCCTAATTTTTGAAATCGGGACGGTTACTTACTACTCTAAACCTTAGTTTCATTACCTATAAAACAGAGCAACAGCATCTACTCTCCAGAGTAGGGAGGTCAGGACCCGAGAACATGTGTCTAATTCCCCAGCGCAGTGCCTGCACAGTGCGGACACGGAACAAGGTGGCTGCTGTTACCAGGACGGAAGCCTGAGCACGGACTGAGTCTACCCCGGGCCCCGCTGCTATCCTACCAGAGTGATTTATTTTACCACCTGCAGTAGGCTCATTTCGTTGTACTGAATGCAGATTGTTTTTTCAAACTCCCAGACTGAGGAAGACCGCAAGAATGTTCTCAGGCTGCAGGACCTGGTAGATAAATTACAGGCAAAGGTGAAATCATACAAGAGACAAGCAGAGGAGGCTGTGAGTATCCTTAAGCCCTCGAGGAAAGAAAAAAACTTATTTTGGGGTAGAAAATGAGTAAGACTTCAAGAGGAGACGTTTTTACCATTAAGCAAATTTGTAAGGGTTGGGGGGAAAAAAGAAGTTCCAAATAACCCGCCTTACTTGATAGCCGCAAAAAATATACCATCACAACTCTACTCCGTGAAATATACACCTCTTCCTCCAGAAAGGCACAAACTAAGTGTTCTCAGGAGCCAGCATAAATCTTTCACCCCAGCTGACTTGTTCATGCACCACCAGTATCACCAGGGGCTCGCTCTCCCCTGCACTGTGGCAAATGAGGACTTGCTGGGAGATCCTCAGCCTCACTTTCCCTGCTCCCTCCCCATTCTTCTAGAAACAGCGCAGCAGGCAGGGAGGGGCAGGAAGTTAGGAGGGGGAGGAAGGAAAGGAGAGGCTCCAATGGTCATAAAAGTAAAACCAACAGACACATGCTTCCTCCCAGACCCACTTTTTCCCTTCCTCTGTATACCAGAGTCAAAATACATGGCCGAATTTGTTAAGTGAGGTTGTCCCAAAGTTAGGATTTGACCTTGCATTTTCTTCCTACACTCTGTCAGGGTACACGGCTCTCTTCCTCCCTTCTACACAACTCATGCATCACAGACAGACTCCACACACATGGGGGGTTGCCATACCAAGGTCGTCCCTTGTATTTCTTCCTTCAGCCTTTAGAATGGAAAGTAAAATGTAATTGAAGTTACAAGTTCTGTCCAGCTTTGAAGTCAGACGTGGCAAACAGACCATAAGGAGGAAATATCTGGGTTGAGGAAATGATCCTGTTTAGTGACAACTGCAATGGAACCACAAAGTCTCATTCTCACAAGTTTCTCTTCCCTCTCAGGAGGAACAATCCAATGCTAATCTTGCTAAATTCCGCAAGCTCCAGCACGAGCTGGAGGAGGCCGAGGAACGGGCTGACATCGCGGAGTCCCAGGTCAACAAGCTGCGGGCGAAGAGCCGGGAGGTCCACACGAAAGTCAGTGCAGAGTGAACACACCTGCCTGCTGCTGCCAAGGGGCCGAAGAAACGCACAAAATGTGCTGTCTGGGCCACCTGGCTATGATGTTTATTTTTCTCTTAATGTCGAGTAAATAAAAACTCCAGTAAACTTATAAATTAAATCAAACTGTCATTTTTTTCATTTGCAAAATTATTTACTCTCAAATACAGTTCTCCCCTGGCTATTTTTTTAATATGATATATGGCTTTGCAGAGCCTTCATGTTTTGTACCTCCATCAGCACTTGCCTGCCCCCCCCCCCAAGTATCTTTTGCTGGACTTGGTTTTATTAAGACTCTCCAGATTGTTACAAATTCCTATGGAAAATACTCCCCAAGGCCGCCTCTCCAGACAGGATCCATTCAGTGACCCACTCCACAAGTAGTCACATCTGCTCTGTGCCAGGCACTGCTCTTCCCGGTGTAGGTACAGTAGTGAGCAAAGAGAGCTCACTGGGCGCTTACGTTTTACAAGGACAGAAAGGCAACCAACAAATAAGAAGGCATGTAACATGTCCTAGAATAAGGTCCTAGAACAAGTGCTGGTGGGAAATAAAGACGTAGAGGGAGGCGCTATTTTGTAGAGTGGCTCAGTGGGTGAGGCCTCCGGCTTCGTGACACTCTCAGAGTTCATGAGTTTGATCACTGCACTGACAGTGTAGAGCCTGCTTGGGATTCTCTGTCTCCCTCTCTCTGTGCCTTCTGTGCTTGCTCTCTCTCTCTTTGTTAAAATAAATAAATAAACTTAAAAAAAAAAAGACATTTGAGCAGAGACATGCAAGGACCAAGAGAGTTCGCCAAGATGAATATGTGAAGTCAGAGTATTTCCAGGCAGAAGGAAAAACAGAAAAGGCACAGGCAGGGCAGGGGCCGGTTGTCATGTCACAGGGTCTGGAGGAGAATGAGCCAGATAAAGAGTTATGCCACAGAAGAGAAACCAGCGGCCTGATCGTGTAGGGCCCGAGGGCCTCGCCAACAACTTGTCTCTTTATTCAGAGTGAGATGTCCAAGCTTTGGAGGGTTTAAAGTAGAGAAGACATATTAATGCACATTGTTTAAAAATTACTCTGGTTGCTGAGTTGAGAAATAGACTGAAGAGTGCAAAGGTAGAAGCTGGAAGTTGGGAGCCTACGGTAAAATAAAAGATAAAAAATGACAGTGGCTTAGACTGGAGAAATAACACTGGGAAATGATGACGGTGGAGGACTCTGGATGCATTACAAAGGTGGTGCACAAGGATTTTCTGGCCAATGGGATGAGCAAGTCAGAGAAAGAGAGGAAGAAAAAAAAATTAAGAGGGACAAAGGACACAAGAAAAAAGTGGTGCAGTGTAAACACTAGGAGTCTGGTCTCCAGAAAGAGGAGAGACAGCAGAGCAAAGGTGATGATCAAGACCAGGATCTGCTTTAGGTCCTCCTGTCCCTCCTGCAGCATCTCCTCACCCCTAGCTCCCGACCCTGTCAGCTTCAATTATTTACAGCATAAATTGTACAGTCTATGATATCAAATATGTCTCAAATTACTAAAAAAGTTTAAAATGAAAAAACATTCAAAATAAATAAATTTTCTTCAAGAAAATTTTGGAACAAGGAAAAATACCAAAACTACAATCGCAGAAACTTCTACAAGTAAACGTAACAGGAAAGCTTTGTGACCTTGGCTTAGGCAAAGAGGTCTTAGCTACAACACCAAAAGTACAAGCCATTGAAAGAAAAAACTGATAAAGTGTAGTTCATCAAAATGTAAAGTTTCTGCTCTTTGAAAACACTGTTAAAGAGAATGAAAAGCTAAGGCACAGACTCAAAGTATTTGCAGATTATATCCCTGATAAACGACTTGTCTCCAGAGGATTTAAAGAAATCTAAAAATTCAATAAAAAGGAAACAGATCACCCAATTTCTAAAGAGGCAAAAGACTAAATACACGTTTTGCCACCTCATGCCTGTCAGGATGACAGGCAAGAGACAAGTGCCAGCGAGGATGTAGAGGAAAGGGAACCCTCGTGCACCGGTGGTGGGAATGTAAATTGGTGCGGCCACCATGGAAAACAACATGGAGGTTCTTCAAAAATTTTTAAATAGAATTATACCATATGATCCGGCAATTCCACTTCTGGGTTTTTACCCCAAAAAGTGAAAGATATGTGCACCCCTCCACGTTCAGTATGCCATTACTTACAACATCCAAAACATGGAAGCAACCTAAGTGTCCACCAGTAGATGAACGGATGCAGAAGACGTGATACACACACACACGTGTATATATGTAGACATACATGTGTGGATACATATATTATATAAAATGGACAATTACTCAGGTACAGAAAAAGAATGAAATCTTGCCATCTACAACATGGATGGACCTACAAGGTCATTCTGCTAAGTGAAATTAGGGAGACAGAGGAAGACAAATACCATACGATTTCATTTTTTGTAGCATCTAAAAAACAAAATAAATGAACAAACAAAACAGAAACAGACTCCTAAATACAGAAAACAAACTGTGGCTGCAAAGAGGAGGGGAGGGGAGAAGAGATGGGTGAAACGGGTGAAGGGCATTAAGGGGACAAACTTGCAAGGATGTACAGCAAGGCTCAGGGAACAAAGCCGGTAACACTGCGCTCACTCTGTGTGCTCGCAGATGGTGAGCACTGGCCATCGTGAGCATTTAGTACCGCATATGAACGTTGAACACTATGCTGTACACCTGAAGCTAACACAACACTGTATACCAACTGTACTTCAATTAACACATAAGGAAACTTATTCCACCAAAGATGATATGCAGATGACAAACAGGCACACGAGAAACTGCCAAACACACGGAGTCATGAGGCAAATAACAATGAGAACACGACGAGATCCCACCACACACCTATCACAATGGCTGAACGTCCAAGTGTCGCAGAACTGCCCTCTCACGCCTATTAGTGATAATGTCACGTGACATAACCACTCTGGAAAACTGTTCGGCCCTATGAAGAGCCCAAAAGTCCACTGACTGATGGACGGATCAAGGGGATGTGGTGCGGTTCACGAGCTGGAGGCGCCGCTTCGGGCTCGCTGCTGCCAGCGAGGAGCCGCTTCGGGCCCTCTGTCTCCCGCTCTCTCTGCCCTCCCCTACCATATTTCACTCCTATGTGGAATTTAAGAAACAAAACAGATGAACACATGGGCAGGGGGAGGTGGAGAGAAGAGAGGGAAACAAACCACAAAGACCCTTAATGTCAGAGAACACACTGAGGGTTGACGGAGGGGTGCTGGGTGGGGGGATGGGCACTGAGGGGGGCACTCGTTGGGACCAGCACTGGGTGTTGTATGTAAGTGACGAATCACTAAATTCTACTCCTGAAACCAAGCCTATCCTATACGCCAACTAACCTAAACATATAAAATAGTCTGGTGAGGGTGCCTGGGTGGCTCAGTCAGTTTAGCACCAACTCTTGATTTGGCTCACGTCCTGATCCCACGGTCACAGAATCAAGCTCCGAGTTAGGCTCCTCAGTGAGAGCAGACCCTCCTTAGGATTCTCTCTCTCTCTCTCTCTCTCTCTCTCTCTCTCTCCCCTTTCTCTTCCTCCACCCCTCCCCTACTCATACTCTCTCCCTCTTAAAAAACAAATAAATAAAAATTTAAAAAAATAGTTTGGCAGCTTCTTCAAAAGCTTAGAAATAATCCATTTGTTCTACTCATTTGCCACCTGGTTAGTTACCCAAAAGAAATACTCACAGCATATTTATCTGTGACAGCCCCAAAACAGAAACAACCCAAATGTCCATAAACAAGTGACTAGAGAAATGAACTGTGGTTAAGTCCATACGATGGACCGTTACTCAGCAATAAAAGGAAATAAATGATTAACATACAAAAAAGTGGATTGGGAGCAACATGGCGGAGGAGTAGGGGGCTCCAGTATTTCGCTTGCCCTTTAAAGGGGGACGACTGAAACCATTGTCTCTCTCAACTCCAAAAATCGGGGGGAAAAGGTGCTACAGCGGACAAGAAACGTAGGCGAAAACAGACACGGCCCAACTAAACCGTGAGTTTAATCTGGGTTGGATAAAACGAACTCGAACTCGGGAAGTTGAGCTGAGGGGAGGGTGAGCGTCTTCGGAGATAGCTGGGAAAGTGCCGATCGAACAACATCTGAACGAGAGGGCCAGAGGGGTGAGACCGCTACCATCCAGCCCCTAAGCAGGGCTTTTGAAGAGAAGGTCGGTAGCAAACAGCAGCAATCCCCGCGCGCTGCTGGGACCGCACCAACCCCGTCCTGAGCCACTGGGACGCGCGCGCCGGGGGGGATTGGCAGCGGGGACGCAGGCGGCGCTACCAGCCGAGCACCTCTAACCCCGGCACAATTATAACGAAATCGGGGGTGGCAGACGGCCGCCTCACCGCGCCACCCTCGCCCAGCGCCTCCGGAGCGCGCGCGCTGCCGTCACAGGAAGCGGGGACCCAGGCGGCGGCTTCTGTGGAGCACCTCTAACCCCCGCACAGTTACAGCCAAATCGGGAGGGGGGGTGGGGGGAGTGTAGCAGACGGCTGCGCCACCGCGCCACCCTCGCCCAGCGCCTCTGGGCACGCACGCCGCAGGGACCCAGGCAGCCCCAGGCGGCGGCTCCTGTGGGACAAGGCCGGGTCACCTTCCAGTAAACCACACTAGGCCGGCGTTAGCCGTGGAGAGAGAACAGAAATAAAGGGGCGAATAAAGCCTCCAGGACTGGTGGCGCGGGTCTGGAGAGACGCCATTGTTGTCTCACAAGCCAGGAAGTCACCCCAGAAGCCATCCCTGCAGCAGTGGAGGCCGGACCCGCCTACACTAAACCACGCCCCTCCCAAACTATCAGCAGGAGCCACTGATCCAAGTGGAGATTGCTGCCTGGAGTAACCCCAGTCATTTCTTCTTTTTAAATTTATCCCTCCCTTTCTCATTCCTACCGATCCCCATCCCTGAGCTGGTCATCCAGGGTACTGACTGGCTTAATCATTTTTTTTGTTTTTGTTTTTTTGTTTTTTTGGTTTTTTTTTGTTTGTTTGTTTTTGTTTTTGTTTTTTAACCCACTCTTTGAGAACATGTCCTACAACCTCTTCTTTACTTCCCTAGCCCTTTTTCTGGAATAACCAGGCCGTATAAGTTCATCTAGACGACATCGATCTTTATTCCTTTTCCCTCGCACCTGTCCTTATTCTGATTTCTATCAGTCTGGATTAAACCCTTTAGTCGCTCTACCTGGGTAAAGTCCATTTCCTTCTTCTCCCTGAACCAGTCATTATTCTGTCTATATATGCTCTGCCACCAGCACACTACATACCCTGTCCTTAACGTGTAGCTGTTACTTCAGGACATTGCCCTCAGAGAGTCACTTGTTATTTTTTTCTGTTGTGAACTGCTTGTCTGGACCATTTGTCGGTACGTTTGAGTATTTCTGTGTTCTGTGTGTCTGTCAGTTTTCCTTTCCAGGGCAACTTCAAGAAACAACCCATAACACATCCAGCCAAAATGACGAGACGGAAGAATTCTCCTCAAAAGAATCTACAAGAAGCAGTGACAGCTCAAGAATTAATGAAAACAGATATAAGCAACATAACAGAACTTGAATATAGAATGATAATCATAAAACTAATCGCTGGCCTTGAAAAAAGCTTAGATGAATGCAAGGGGTCCCGCGCGGCAGAGTTCAAGGACCTTAAAAACGGTCAGGAAGAATTAAAGAAGACATTGGAAGAAATACAGGGGAAACTGGAAGCAGCCACAGCACGGATCGAAGAGGTAGAGGAAAGAGTTAGTGCATTAGAAGACAAAATCATTGAAAAAGAGGAAGCAGATAAAAAGAGAGAGAAGCTGATCCAGGAACAGGAAAGGAGAATTCGAGAGCTGAGGGATGCACTCAAAAGAAACAATATCCGTATCATAGGAGTTCCAGAGGAAGAAGAGAGAGAGAAAGGAGTTGAAGGGGTTCTTGAACAAATCATTGCTGAGAACTTCTTCAACATGAGGAAGGAAACGGGCATGGAAATCCAAGAGGCACAGAGAACTCCCCTCAGACGTAACTTGAATAGACCTTCTGCACGGCACATCATAGTGAAGCTGGCAAAATACAAAGATAGGGAGAGAATCCTGAAAGCAGCTAGGGACAAAAGAACCCTAACATACAAAGGGAGACCTATAAGGGTAGTAGCAGACTTATCTACGGAAACTTGGCAAGCCAGAAAGGAATGGCAAGATATCTTCAATGTGATGAGCAAGAAGGACATGCAACCAAGAATTCTGTATCCGGCTAGCCTGTCGTTCAGAATAGAAGGAGAGATCAAGGTTTTTCCCAACAAACAAAAACTGAAAGAATTTATCACAAATAAACCAGCACTGCAAGAGATCCTGAGGGGCATTCTATGAAGACAAGGTTGCAAAGAACACAAACTGCCAGGGTCAGCCTTACAAATATGAAACTTACAGATAATACAGTGACTGTAAGCCCATATTTTTCAATATTAACACTGAATGTAAATGGACTAAATGCGCCAATCAAAAGACACAGGATAACAGAATGGATTAAAAAACAAGACCCATCTATTTGCTGTCTTCAAGAAACTCATCTTAAACCTGAAGATACCTTCAGATTGAAGTGAGGGATGGAGAACTATCTACCATGCTACTGGAAGTCAGAAGAAAGCCGGAGTAGCCACACTTATATCAGACAAATTAGACTTTAAAATGAACGATGTAATAAGAGATGAAGAAGGACATTATATAATAGTCTCAGGGACCATCCAGCAGGAAGAGCTAACAATTGTAAATATCTACGCACCGAATTCGGGGGCACCCAAATTTGTAAAACAACTAATTACAAACATTAGCAACCTCATCGATAAAAATATCCTAATAGTAGGGGATCTCAACACTCCACTCTCAGCATTGGACAGATCCACAAAACAGAAAATCTCCGCAGAAACAATAGCCCTGAATGACACATTAGGACAGATGGGCCTCACAGACATCTTTAGGGTCCTTCATCCAGAAGCAAAGGAATTTACGTTCTTCTCATCTGCACACGGTACATTTTCCAAGATAGACCATATTCTGGGGCACAGGGAAGCTCTGAATAAATAGAAAAGAATTGAGATCATACCACGTACACTGTCAGACCACAATGCTTTGAAACTTGAAATCAACCACAGGAGAAAGCCTGGAAAATATCCAAGAACATGGCGGCTAAGAAATAACCTACTAAAAGATGACTGGGTCAACCAAGCCATCAGAGAAGAAATTAAAAAATACATGGAAACAAATGAAAATGAAAATACAACAATCCAAACGCTCTGGGATGCAGCAAAGGCAGTTTTGAGAGGGAAATATATTGCAATCCAGGCCCATCTCAAGAAACAAGAAAAATCAATAACACAAATTCTAACAGCATGCCTAAAGGAACTAGAAGCAGATCAACTAAAACAACCCAAGCCCAGCAGAAAGAGAGAAATAACAAAGATCAGAGCACAAATTAACCATATGGAGACAGAAAAGGTAGTGGAACAGATCAATGAAACCAAAAGCTGGTTCTTTGAAAAAATAAACAAAATAGACAAACCTCTAGCCAGGCTTCTCAAAAAGAAAAGAGAGAGAACTCAAATAGATAAAATCATGAATGAAAAGGGAGAAATTACAACCAATCCCTCAGAGATACAAGCAATCATCAGAGAATACTATGAAAAATTATATGCCACCGAACTTGGCAATCTGGAAGAAATGGACAGCTTCCTAAATAGCCACACGCTACCAAAACTCAAACGGGAAGAAATAGACAATTTGAACAGACCCATAACTAGTGAAGAAATAGAATCAGTTATTAAAAACCTCCCAGCAAATAAAAGCCCTGGACCAGATGGCTTTCCTGCGGAATTTTACCAGACATTTAAAACAGAGTTAATTCCTATCCTCCTCAAGCTGTTCCAAAAAATTGAAACGGAAGGAAAACTCCCAGACTCATTCTATGAAGCCAGCATCACTTTGATTCCCAAACCAGATAGAGACCCAGCAAAGAAAGAAAATTACAGGCCAATATCCCTGATGAATATGGATGCAAAAATTCTCAACAAGATACTAGCAAATCGAATCCAACAGCATATAAAGAGAATTATCCACCATGATCAAGTAGGATTCATCCCTGGGTTGCAGGGCTGGTTCAATATTCGCAAATCAATCAATGTGATACATCACATGAACAAAAGAAAAGATAAGAACCATATGATCCTGTCAATAGATGCAGAAAAAGCATTTGACAAAATACAGCATCCTTTCTTAATAAAAACTCTCGAGAAAGTCGGGATAGAAGGAACATACTTAAACATCATAAAAGCCATATATGAAAAGCCCACAGCTAATATCATCCTCAATGGGGAAAAATTGAAAGCCTTCCCCCTGAGATCAGGAACATGACAGGGGTGTCCGCTCTCGCCACTGCTATTTAACACAGTGCTGGAAGTCTTAGCATCAGCAATCAGACAACAAAACAAAATAAAAGGCATCAAGATTGGCAAGGAGGAAGTCAAACTTTCACTTTTTGCAGATGACATGATACTTTACATGGAAAACCCGACGGAATCCACCAAAAGCCTACTAGAACTGATTCATGATTTCAGCAAAGTTGCAGGATACAAAATCAATGTACAGAAATCGGTGGCATTTCTATACACCAACAATGAAGCAGCAGAAAGAGAAATAAAGAAGCTAATCCCTTTCACAATTGCACCAAAAACCATAAAATACTTAGGAATAAACCTAACCAAAGAGGTGAAAGACCTCTACACTGAAAACTATAAAAAACTTATGAAGGAAATTGAGGAAGACACAAGGAAATGGAAAAACATCCCATGCTCATGGATTGGAAGAATAAATATCGTTAAAATGGCAATACTACCCAAAGCAATCTACACATTCAATGCAATCCCAATCAAAATTGCACCAGCATTCTTCTCAAAGCTAGAGCAAACAATCCTAAAATTTGTATGGAACCACAAAAGACCTCGAATAGCCAAAATAATACTGAAGAATAAAACCAAGGCGGGAGGCATCACAATCCCAGACTTTAACCTCTACTACAAAGCGGTGGTCATCAAGACTGTATGGTATTGGCACAAAAACAGACACATAGACCAATGGAATAGAATAGAAAACTCAGAAATGGACCCGCAAGTATATGGCCAATTAATCTTTGACAAAGCGGGAAAATGTATCCAATGGAAAAAAGACAGCCTCTTTAACAAATGGTGCTGGGAGAATTGGACAGCAACATGCAAAAGAATGAAACTAGACACTTTCTTACACCACTCACAAAAATAAATTCTAAATGGATAGAAGATCTGAATGTGAGACAGGAAACCGTCAAAATCCTAGAGGAGAAAACAGGAAAAAGCCTCTTTGACCTAAGACGCAGCAATTTCTTACTCGACACGTCCGTCTCCAAAGGCAAGAGAATTAAAAGCAAAGATGAACTATTGGGACCTCATCAAGATAAAAAGCTTCTGCACAGCAAAAGAAACAACCAACAAAACGAATAGACAACCAACGGAATGGGAAAAGATCATCGCAAATGACATATCGGATAAAGGACTAATATCTAAAATTTATAAAGAACTTACCAAACTCCAAACCCAAAAAACAAACAACCCAGTGAAGAAATGGGCAGAAGATATGAATAGACACTTCTCCAAAGAGGACATTCAGATGGCCAACAGACACATGAAACGATGCTCAATGTCACTCATCATCAGGGAAATACAAATCAAAACCACACTGAGATACCACCTCACACCAGTCAGAGTGGCTAAAATGAACAAATCAGGAAACTATAGATGCTGGCGAGGATGTGGAGAAGTAGGCACCCTCCTACACTGTTGGTGGGAATGCAAACTGGTGCAGCCACTCTGGAAAACGGTGTGGAGGTTCCTCAAAAAAATGAAAATAGAGCTACCCTATGATCCAGCAATAGCCCTGCTAGGAATCTACCCAAGAGACACAGGAATGCTGATGCATAGGAGCACGTGTACCCCAATGTTCATAGCAGCACTTTGGACAATAGCCAAATCATGGAAAGAAACCAAGTGCCCATCAACTGACGAATGGATAAAGAAGTTATGGTACTTATATACAATGGACTACTACGTGGCAATGAGAAAAAATGAAATCTGGCCATGTGTAGCAACATGGATGGAACTGGAGGGTATTATGTTAAGTGAAATAAGTCAGTCAGAAAAAGACAGATACCATATGTTTCCACGAATAGGTGGACTTTGTGAGACTAAGCAAAAACCAGGGGGAGGGGAAGAGGGGAAAGGAAAAAAAGACACAGAGAGGGAGGGAGATAAAACATAAGAGACTCTCAAAGACTAAGGAAAAAACTGAGGGTGAGGGGGATGAGAGAGGGGGGAGAGGGTGTGATGGGCATTAAAAAGGGCACATGTTGGGATGAACACTGGGTGTTATATGTAAACCAATTTGAAAATAAACTATTATAAAATTAAAAAAAAAAACATACAAAAAAGTGGACAATTCTCCAACTAATTATGCTGAGTAAAAAAGACAACCCCCCCAAAAGTGTAAACTCTATTATTCCGTTTATATAAAATTCTGAAAAGTAAGAACTAGTCTGTAGTGACTGAAAGCTAGCTGACTGGCGGCCACGGGGGGGGGAGGGGGGGTCACGAAGGAGCAGGAGGAAACGCTTCAGGATGACAGACATGCTCGTTACCTTGACTCCGATGAGGGGGTCCTATCTTAGCACGCGTCAATGCACTCTCCATATGTGCGGTCTGTAATGTGTCAGTTACACCTCCATGAAGCTGTTTACAATTTCTCACTGAGGAAAATACTACAATTACAGTGCTTGGGTAAGATAATCATTTGAATACTGTATGTCAAACTTTAAAGCCAGAGTTAGAATTTTTTATAGCAAATGTATTAAATCTGTTTATCAGCTTGGGGAGAATTAACATACTTACTCTGTTGATCCTTCCAATTCACGAATGTATATGTCTCTCCATTTATCTAGATCTCTGATTTCTCTCATCAGTGGTTTTGTAGTTTTTAGCATACAGAGTTCTAACCATGTGTTTTTAATTTACACCTATATTTTGTTTTGCTTTGCTTTTTTAATTTTTTCCTTTCTTTTTAAAAATTTTTTAATGTTTATTTTTGAGGGGGGGGAGAGGCAGAGAGAGAGAGAGACACACAGAATCCAAAGCAGGCTCCAGGCTCTGAGGGGTCAGCACAGAGCCCGACGTGAGGCTCGAACCCATGAAACTGTGAGATCATGACCTGAGCTGATGTCAGATGCTTCACCAACTGAGCCACCCAGGTGCCCCTCCTTTCTTTTTGCTTTTAAGCAATTGTAAATGGTATTATATTTCTAATTTTGGTATCCATATGTTCATTACTACTACATAGCATATAGAAATACAACTGATTTTTGTATGAAACCCTACTGAGCTCACTTAGTAGTTTAGAGGTTTTTTATAAATTCCTTGCAGTTTTCTATATAGACAATCATGTCATCTGGGAAAACAACCTTTTTAAAGTGAATCTAAATTAAAATGAAGTCCAAAACTGTATAGTAAATTCTGGGGGGCGAGTCTGATTGGGATTTTGCCTTAAAAATAAAACCAAAATTGGGGCACCTGGGTGGCTCAGTTGGTTAAGTGTCTGACTTCGCCTCAAGTCATGATCTCAAGGGTCATGAGTCTGAGCCCCGCATCAGGCTCTGCACTGACAGCTTGGAGCCCAGAGCCTGCTTTGGATTTTGTGTCTTCCTCTCTCTCTGACCTTCCCCCCACTTGCGCATGCTCCCTCCCTCTCTCTCCCTCTCAAAAATAAACATTAAAAAAAATAAAATAAAACCAAAATTACTGAAATAAGTTTATTTTCTGTTATATTTCCCAAGATTCAGCTTGTAATTCCAACTCTCTGCTAATTCTTAGAATAAGAAGGAACCAACATTGGAGTTGGGAGAAAAGGAACGATTCCCAGTCTTACACACTATGGCATCGATCATGTTGAAGTTTTGCAATGCAATCATAGAAATGTCTTTTTTTTTTTTTTTGCAAAGAACGTGTAATGGCTTCATTGATATTTTTAAGGGCCTTCCTAATCCTTTGATTCTGAACTCAGTCTCGTGAAACACTTACTGCATCAGCTTTCCCATCTATTTTCAGTTCTTCACTTGTTAACTAGTTCCATGCTGCTGCATCCACACTCATCAGTGGCTTCACAACATTCAAGCAGATTTCTAATACCACCTCCACCGATTTCATTAAATTCTGCATTAATTTTGCACATTTACAGCATCTGACGAGCAGCACAATCATCCGTGAATACTTTTTGTTTTCCTACGCAGTATCATTGCTATGGAGACGCCAGCAACAGGGACTCCACTACTGCAAACCTTAAAATGTCCGTAGCCTTTGACCACAAAGTCTATTTTCTAAATCTCATAATTAAAGATAAGCGTGAAAACATTTATGTGTACATATGCTTACTAGGATACTTCAAGGAACAAAAAATTAGAGCACCCTAAATTCCCAACAGTAGAAAACTGGGTAAGTTTGGTACATTCACAAGATGGAATGCTAAGTAATGATTAAAAATCATGACGTGGGGGACGCCTGGGTGGCTCAGTCCCTTAAGTGTCTGACTCTTGATTTCTGCTCAGGTCATGATGTCGCCGTTCCTAAGTTCAAGCCCTGCATCAGGCTCTGCGCTGACAGCAAGGAGCTTACTTGGGATTCTCTGTCTGCCCCTCCCCTGCTCACAGGCATGCACTCTCTCAAAATAAATAAATAAACTTTTTAAAAATATCGTGATGTGGAAGAAGAGTTAGTACCATGAGAAAGTTTTCATCATCTCTTAAAGTTTTCATCATCTTTTAAAGACAGGACACAGAATCATGGCTACAGGTTCATACCCCAGTTGTGCGTGTGCTTAAAGATAGTGTGTATGTGGGCGTGCCTGGGTGGCTCAATCAGACAAGCCTCCTGGGACTCTTGCTCTCACCTCAAGTCTTGACGTCAGGGTGGTGAGTTCAAGCCCCACACTGAGCCCCTGCACTGGGCATAAAGCCTACTTTAAAAAAAAGGGGGGGGAGGGGCACCTGGGTGGCTCAGGTCGGTCCAGCCTTGGACTTCAGCTCAGGTCATGATCTCAGTTGGTGGGTTCGAGCCCTGCGTCGGGTTCTGTGCTGACAGCTCAGAGCCTGGAGCCTGCTTCAGATTCTGTGTCTCTCTCTCTCTGCCCCTCCCCCACTCATGCTCTGTCTCTATCAAAAATTTTAAAAAAAAAATTAAAAAAAAGTGTATGTTTACAAACATGGGGAAGTTAAAGAATTTAGTTCAAAATTTAGATAAACCAACCTTATGCTAAAATTTAAAATTTTTCTTGATGTTTCATTTTTGAGAGAGAGACAGAGTGCGAGCAGGGCAGGGGCAGAGAGTGAGAGAGACACAGAATCCGAAGCAGGCTCCAGGCTCTGAGCTGTCAGCGCAGAGCCCGATGCGGGGCTTGAACTCACAAACCACGAGATCATGACCTGAGCCGAAGCCATCCGCTTAACCGACTGAGCCACCCAGGCGCCCCCAAAAACTTTTGGAGTGATTGAAAATTTTTCCTTCGATGTCTGATTCTATTTTTCAGTCTTTCTAGAATGTAAACACTAGCTTTGGAATTTTTTAAAGGCTCGCATTTTTTAAATACATAAATAAGTAAGTAAATAAATAAAACCCGCTCCTTAAGGAGATTTCCTATCCACTTCTCGGCAAACGAGACGAGCACACGACAGCACAACAGCGAAGTGGAGACGACAGGGTCACTGGATGGATGAGAGCACGAGCACAGCTGCTCAAAGCTGCTCCGTTTCATCCGAGCTCTCGGGCGGGATTAACATTCCGGGGCTAACACAGCAGCTGTCAGCCAGCGAAGGGTAAACTCTGACCGCGGCAGAGGTCGGGGGCACATGTCACACATACCAGTGTCCCCAGGCCACCTTCACGGCCGACCTCATCGGTCACAATTTTTCCCAAGTTGGAAGCCGAGCAATTGGCTGTGGGCAGAGGGACAGAACCTTCGCTTAAGGGCTGGGATTTACCAGCCCGGCCCCGAGGGCCACCAAGAGGCTGCTTCCGGAGCCCACGAGGAAAAACAGAGCCCGTCCCGGTGACCAAAGAGAAAAACAGTCCCCCTGGGGACAGCGCCCAAAACAGGGCGGCCTGACCTTCACGGGAGAGTGGGCTGTGCTCTCAGCTCCACCCAGAAACCAGGGTTCAGGGCTAGCTCTCCCGCGGAAACGGAGCTACTAGATTCAAAAGTTCAAAGGACAAGGGCTCAAATGTCGACACATCGCCGAAGGGAAAAGTGGTGCCTTTGGGGCAACAGAATCCTCCCCGGTCTCAGGATTCTGGAAAACAAGGCCGCTGAATCCCGCAGCGCGGAACGCGAACTGGATGTGGCAGGACGTACATTACAGGTATATTCCATTTAACCGCACGTTCTGTGCCAATTTGAGGGGGCTCAAGAATTTTCCAGAAACGTTCTTCCGGCCCCGCCTTCCAGCCCGCTCCCCAAGCCCGGTTTCATCCCCTCGCCGCCACGCGGCCTCCTGCGGTTATTCTCTGTCACCGCCAGCGCGAACAGGTCCTGAGGACAAACGAGGCGCTCCTCCCTCACACACCCCACACGCACACTCACCGGTAACGCCCGGCCGTCGCCGCCGCCGCCGCCGCCAGGTCCGAACAATGGCGGCGGGTGGCTTCCGGCCTTCTCGTCCCTCCACGTGACTCCTCCCATGATGCCCTGGGGCGCACCGGAAGTGACCCCTCCCCTCTCTGGGAAATTGAAACGGTTCCTTTCCAGGAGTCTCAACGTGCGTCCCTCGAAGCCCAGGGCAGGTGGTGAGTTTTCCCGCGTTTTCAGCGCTGTGACCCACTTCCCCCCTCTCCAACTAGAGTATAAACTGAGAACCAGCTTTTTATCCTCAATCCCTGGAACAGTGTCTTCCTGAGCCAAATTCTTTCCTGGACAGAATGAAGCCGAGCTGTTGCTAGGGCCGACACTCAGCACGCAATAAAAAAGAATAAAGCTGCCGTTATAATAACAGCTGACATCTAAAACCCGAAGCCCTTACCTTAGCTTGCAAGGCTCTAAACCATCTGGCCCCTGGCCACCTGTGCCACTTCATTCCCTGCTACTGTTTCCCTGGCTCCCTTCGCCCCTGCCCTACTAGCCTTTTCTCTTTTCCTGTGCAGGCACACTCACCACCCAGAGCCTTCTCATGGCATGCTCCTTCACTAGGTGTCTGTTCAGAGATCACCTCTTCAGAGAAACTTTCCCTGTCTATCGGTTTAGACACCACACAGCCACTATTTCCTGATTCTGCTTTGCCTTTCCTTCAGAGCAGGTATCACTAATTGTTATCAGATAGGGGTTTGTTTATTGTCTATCCTCAGACAACAATGCATACACACTCGAATAGAATTTCCAGGGAGGCAGAGACTTTGCCTATTTTTTTTTTTAATGTTTACTTATTTTCGAGAGACAGAGAGAGATAGAGCACGCATGGTGGAGGGGTAGAGAGAGAGGGAGACCAGAATCCCAAGCAGGCTCCGGGCTCTGAGCTGTCAGCACAGAGCCGGATGCGGGGGCTCGAACTCAGGAACTGTGAGATCGTGATCTGAACCAAAGTCAGATGCTTAACAGACTGAGCCCCCCAAAGTGCCTTACCTGTTTTGTCTTATTGTTGTGTATATGAGCGTGTTTGGGGGAGGGAGGTGCTGTTGACTTAGGAGTGTTCTGAGCCATCTGAACAGGAAATTGGCTAAATGCAGTGGGTAGGTTGGGAGGACTGGATGGACGATGGTCAGGGTGTGATCAGCTGGTGAGCTTCACCAAACAGCAACAGAAAAAACAGGAAATAACAACAAAGAAGGCATTGTCCTGGCTTCCAGAGCCCTCTGGCACTGACAGAGAAAGCTCTAAAGAAAGCTTCTGCTTTCTAAATCTCAGGCTGTCCTATCAACACGGCCCCACCTACTCTTCCCTTTCCCAAACTATCAAATCACTTCTAAACAATACCCTGCCATGCATTCATTAACTCAATCATCACAAGAACCCCATGAGTTATGTTTCTTATTATCTCCATTTTACAGAGGAAGAAACAGGCTCAGAAAAGTTAAATAACTTGCCCGAAATTCACAGTTTAAATGACGAAGTCGGGATCTGCACCTCAGCATTCTGACTCTCCAGGTCCACTCTGAATTACTGCATTGCATGCAAATTTTAAAAACATAAATATACATTTTTGCTATGTCTGGCAAAGAGTACACATCTTTTAGGATACATCATTTAAGATCCCAACGGCAGTAATTAAAAGTAATCCGTCATACTATTCCTAGTTCTAAGGAGGCTTTAAGCAACCAAAGTAACCAAAACACAACTAATAGACAAAACTGACAAGCCAATGACAGGAGACCCTACTGCTGGCAAGGCAGCCGTCTGGATTATGAGGCCAGGCAGGGAAGTCACCAGTTTACAGAGTAGACCTGGCCAGTAGGATTTCTTCATTGAACACAGTGTTCCCAGACCATCCACACAATCTCCCCATGTTATTTCAGAGAAGGATGCCTGGTTTGTGTGTAAGTCTGAAAAGCGTGTATAATTCTGAGAGCATTAGTGTCTTACAGGATGTTGCAAAGCCAGAAGCAGCTGTCTTGAGAGAAAAGACACACTGGACTTGGAGTCAAAGATGTTTGTTCTAGCCCCCCTCTGCCACTTACCCACTCAACCTTGCCAAGCCTCAGCTTTCCCACGTATAAAACTGATCGATCTATCTCCTCATTGAGATTTAAGGAGAATCTATTTAAATGATTCTTTTGCGAATCCCCTATCAACCTTGCTTTGTAAAATTTCTACGTATAAATGGCAGCAGTGAAGAAGGGTGTATGTTACATTTGAACAAGTTCTGAATTAGGTCTCTTGGGTTTGAAGATAGAACAGGAAGGGGGTCTGTTTCCACCTGTAGCATTAGTTAGGTAATTTGTCTGAAACCTCAATCTCGGATTATGTAAGGTCGGGGTTAGATTAGATGATATTCCAGCCGCCCCCACCCCCACCCTGGTTCTGGGATCTAAGATTCTCACCCAAATCTTTCATTAGGCAATTCAAATATGAATTTGTGTCATTCAGGAATGTACCTGTCCTATGACTTTCGCCCAGAAATTTCTGTCCCTGGCTAGGGAGCTTCCTGCTGCTTGCTGAAATTTCAGCTGTCACATAAGCTCCTACACGGCTGTGAGGGGTAAGGTATGATCCCGCTACCAGCACAATTAATTGCCCTTCCTTCTCAAGTAGCCCTCTGAGGAGTGACCTTGGCCACACTTACTTCTCAGTCGTCTCTGTTTGGCCCTGCTACTGCTCTCTCTCTCTTGCACCTTCCAAGTCTACGTTTCCTCTGAATGCATCTTGCATAGTGATTGGTGGAGAGATTTGCTCCTAGGAAAATCAGGAGAACTTTTCCCTCCTCCTTAACACCTGCTCACTCCTTAATCCCTTGCCATCAAAGCTTCCACCCCCACCTTCCTGCTGACATCAATGTCCCTGACCGACGCAATGCCCTTTTCGGGTCTTCTCTTTCTCTGGCTTCTCCGTAGTGGTCTCCATTAGGTCCCCTCTCTTGAAAATATCACCGCCCTTGACTTCGTTTTGACACTAATGATAAAGCTCCCTTCACTTCTGCGTTCACAAAGTGATATTGTCCCAAGAATGGAGAAAGCCCTTGGTCACAGGTGTCCTCTCAGGCCTGGGAGAGATGGGATGATGATGTGGTTGTGTTAGCTATGGATTGTGGCGGGGAGTAGCAGTGGGATAAAGATGAGGCCCCCAAGAGGGCATATGAGTGTAAAAATAAGAGGTGACCCCACTTACTAAAGCCAAAAGGAGTCTTCTTTACTTGAGTAGTCTTCTTTACTTTATTTTTGTTGAGTAATCAGATGAATAGGAATGCAGGTCTATGGCAGAGCTAGTTGGCTCCCATAACAGAGCCGAGTACCAGTAGGAGTTGGGGGTGACGGCCCCTGGGGAGGAAAGGAAATAAACCACCAGCATCCATGGGAAGGAAAACGGAATTCGTAGAGCTGACATTTCTGATGCACACTTTGAATATGTAACTTTAGGGTATGTAATGTAACCCTTTTCCACGTCTCCCCTACAGAATCTTTAGTAAAGTCCACAGTGCTCTCTTGGGGTTTTAGTGCTGACAGATTATTTGCTGTGGTCTATGTAAAGGATGACCCAGATGGAAACATAGTGTTTGGCATGGGCTGGAAACAGGCCGCATGCAGAGACACTCACACCGAGATGGAGGTGACAGTATTTCGTTTGATCCCCCACACCGTCCGCATTGCTTGGGCAGAAACAGAATTACCCATGTGTTTTTGCAGCTGAAGGGAAAACACCACAGTTGTTAGGCAGTGGACAGCTCCTCCCAACCACTGTCCCCTTCCCCGTAGACCTACGGTCTTCAGCCTTGACTTCTCCTTTAAACTTTGAACACTCGCCCCTCCGTCCTGTCATCTCAAGCTCAATATTTCGAAAATCTAAACTCATCTTTCCTTCCTTCTGTATTTCCTCGGAGCTGGGCTCATGCCCTTAGGTTCCCAGGCTGAAATGAGGGTAAGATGAAAGGCACTGGAATCTGGAAGCCATCGAAGTCCCTGGATGCCGCCTTCAGGGTATCCCTTAGGTTTTCTCTTTCCCTGTATTTATTTATGTTTTCATGTTTATTTACTTTTCAGAGAGAGAGAGAGACAGAGCATGAATAGGGAAGGGGCAGAAAGAGACAGAGACACAGAATCCAAAGCAGGATCCAGGCTCTGAGCTGTCAGAACTCACAAACCATGAGGTCATGACCCGAGCCGAAGTCCGACGCTCCACTGACTGAGCCGCCCAGGTGCCCCTCTCTTTCCCTTTAAGTCTCATTTCCATCTCACTTAATCAAGGCTCTCCTCATTTCACGCCGTGATCATTGTTGTAGTCAACACAAGTAGATTTTAATATATTGATACAATGTGGGGTTCAGGCCTCAAAACAACAAGCCTATGGCCCATAGAGGTCTTTTCACCTTCAAGGTTGAAACATTTTCTTTTCTTGCTGTACCTAAATGGGACAGGGAGGCAGAGAAACTTTGACCCACATAATCGTCTTCTCCTTGAATCTGCAGGACGGACTCAGAGACAGCAAGACACAACCATTGTGAAGGCCAGCCTTCCAGGGCTGCAGAAAGTCTTCACACAGATCTGAGTTCGGAGGGGCATACAGGGGATAAGGCTAACTCTCTGCCTGCCTGCCTACCCGGCAGGCTCTGTGAGCCTGTGTAATCCTCTCAAAGAGTTTTACAGCAAGGTTTTTTAAATAGTTGCTACATGGTTCTAGGCTCCCCTGGGTTCCTCCCTCTCCGTAATATCCTACCATCAGTTCTAGATTCATCATCATATAGATATATATCCATGTCCATGTCCATGTCCACATACATACATATACGTACATATGTATATATATTCATTGTGCTGCTCAGAACATCAGAAGCTCCCCCAGTGATCTCAGAATGATGTCCCAACTCCTTCACTGGGCCCTGGAAGCTCGTCACAAATGAGCCCAACTCGGGGCACGTTGGTGGCTCAGTCAGTAAATCGTCCGACTTCGGCTCAGGTCATGATCTCACAGTTTGTGGGTTCAAGCCCCATGTTGGGCTCTGTGGTGACAGCTCAGAGCCTAGAGCCTGCTTCAGATTCTGTTTCCCTCTCTCTCTCTGCCCTTCCCCCACTTGAACTCTGTCTCTCTCTCTCTCTCTCAAAAAAAAAACAGTTTTAAAAATTAAAAAAAGGGGGGCACCTGGTTGGCTCAGGTGGTTGAGCGTCCTGACTTCAGCTCAGGTCATGATCTCACCATTCGTGAGTTCGAGCCCTGTGTTGGGCTCTGCGCTGACAGCTCAGAGCTTGGAATCAACTTCAGATTCTGTGTCTCCCTCTCTCTCTCTCTCTCTGATCCTTCTCTGCTCATACTCTCTCTCTCTCTCTCTCAAAGATAAATAAACATTAAAAAATATTTTAAAAAGGAAGAAAATCATGATCCCTAAGCCTAGAACCTCCCCCCTGTTCCTCTCACCCATGTAACAGTCCCTCTTCTTTAAGGACAGGGCAGAGAACAGAGAAGAAAGCAAGGCTTTGGAATCAAAAAACCTGAATTTCAGTTCTGGCCTTGTTGCCCACCAACTGGGGGCCTTGTGGCCAATCACTTAACCCCCTTAAGCCTCAGTTTCTCCTTTTGGGAAAATGGGAGTAAAAATAATATGGAGTGCCTGGGTGGCTCAGTCGGTTAAGTGTCCGACTTTGGCTCAGCTCATGATCTCACAGTTCATGGGTTTAAGCCCCGCATCGGGCTCTGTGCTGACAGCTCAGAGCCTGGAGCCTGCTTCAGGTTCTGCGTCTCCCTCTCTCTCTGCCCCTCCCCTGCTTGCTCTCTCTCTCTCAAAACAAATAAACGTTAAAAAAAATTTAGGGGCACCTGGATGGCTCAGTCAGTTAAGCGCCTGACTCTTGGTTTTAGCTCGGGTCGTGATCTCAGTTTTGTGGAGTTCAAGCTCTACATCAGGCTCTGCTCTGTGCTGACAGTGTGGAGCCCGCTTGGGAGTCTCTCTCTCCCTCTCTTTCTTCCCCTCCATGCTCACACTGTCTCTGTCTCCCTCAAAAATAAATAAATAAATAAGTAAATAAATAAATAAATAGATAGATAAACATAAAAAAAATTTTTAACTAACATTTGTGTGTTCTGCATTTAATGCAGAGAAGATGGGGCGCCTGGGGGGCTCAGTCGGTTAAGCATCCGACTTCGGGCTCAGGTCATGATCTCGTGGTTCATGAGTTTGAGCCCTGCATCGGGCTTTGTTCTGACAGCTCGGAGCCTGGAGCCTGCTTTGGATCCTGTGTCTCCCTCTCTCTCTCTGCCCCTCCTCCACTCATGCTCTCTCTCTCTATCTCAAAAATAAGCAAATGTTTAAAAAAGTAAACAAATAATAATAATCTGAATATGAACAACATAAACCCCTCAGGCTGGTAGAGAAAATCAAACATAAAATAATATACAAAACTGCAAAATGAACTGGAAAGTTCCGCAAAAGGATCGTTATTG
Organism: Paguma larvata; assembly: GCA_030068075.1. Lineage (NCBI taxonomy): Eukaryota > Metazoa > Chordata > Mammalia > Carnivora > Viverridae > Paguma > Paguma larvata. Next base: position 19,654,275 of record CM057843.1, read on the forward strand.
TCTCTGCAGCACCACCCCCCCACTTCCTTCCAGACCTCTCTCTCCTCCAAAGCAGTATCACTATCACCAATAACAATTCTGATCAGATCTTGCATATACAACATGCTTTTGGGGGTTCAAATGCCTTGTACATACACCTACTCTGGGGCCCATCCCACCCGTTTGGCCACTTAGCTGAACCTTGGAAAAGCGGTTTCTCCTTTGCCATCCAGGGGCTCTGTCCCCACGTCTTTTATCAGCTCCTTTGAGGCAATGACCCCTTTTTCACATTCCCATTCCCCACTGCAAGCACCGAGCCTCGTGCGAGCAGGCCCCCAAAACTGGTGTGCTTCCAGAAGCAAAAGTTTATAGGCACCGGCTCTTGGGCCAGAGAAGGTTTAAATCCCGTTTCCACCACTTTTACTCATCAATGTGGCCTTGGTCAGGTCGCTTCGACTGTCAGTGGCCCAATTTCCTTCCTGTAAAAAGGTCACTAGAAAGAGATTAGCGCTCACCTCACAGAAGGAACTTTCACAAAGCTTCGGCGAACCAGGATAAAGCCTGGCGCATGGCGAGTTCTTCATAAATGTAAACCCTGACCATTAAGTGAAACTGAGCCTGATTCCATTTTCTTCCCTACCACTCCGCAGAGTCCCCCGTGAATCCCCTGGGTTCATTTATTCGCTGGAACATTTACTGAACATCTGCTACACGCGGAAGGCTGTCCCTTGAATAAAAGCAGCTGTGTTTACGCCTGACGGCTCTCTGTTGCTTTCTTCTGGGCCAAATGCTGCTCAGGAACAGAGACAATCTCGATGTGGATTCTGGATTTCTGACTCCCTTCCTGTTTTCTGGAGCAGGGACTACGATGGTGTTGCACCATCAGAGCCACGGGTAGGAAAGTTCCTCTTGTTTCTTTACCGAAAGATGGCTCTGATCCCTTAATGGGCTAATATTTTTGGTGAATCCCTGCTGGCCAGCAACAGTGTTTGCCATGTTTCCTGTTAGCACTGGACCGTTTATTTCACAGCTTCCCTCAGAAGCAGGGTTCCGTCAAATCTGCTTTGGAAAACACCACGCAGAAGTCTTATTCCTGTCTATTCCTCCTCTACGCACAGTGTCATCTTGACTCACGCCAACTGTCCCGTGCCAGTGCCCCACCTGTACAAGGCCATCCACAGGAGGACTGAATGAGACTCCTGATTCACAAACATTGATCATAGATGACTTAAACAAGCCATTCTGTTTTGCCATCAACGGCTCTCATTTCTTCATGCTCAAACATCACTTATGTTCCAGAAACAAACAAACAAACCAACAAACAAAAGCAAACAACCTTAAGAGTTGTCACAAAGACCATGTATTTTCATTAGAACTCCAGAATTTCACTCGGAACTCACTGATTCTTAACTTCAGCATGGTTCGAACTTTGTAGTCGGCCTCCTGGTCTATGGCCAGTTAGAAAAAGCAAACTGAGGCTGATAGAGGCAAGCGTACTAACCGCACAGAGAAATCACCAGGAGAGGCTGAGAGGCTGGCCATGAAGGTGAAGATGCAAAAACTGAAAAGCAAACTCAAACATCCTTAACAAACTAGGAACAATTAACACAGGGAAAAGCCACTAAGAAAAACTACAATCTCTGATGGCTGCTTTCCATCCCCCTCCTAGACACCCGGGTGAGCAAGGAAAAAGATTCTCTTCCAGAAACAGATTAAATAACACAAGATAATGTGTAACTTTAGAAAGCTTTCCTTCATCCCTGGATTTTTTGACAATAAATAAATAAATAACACTGGATGTGTTAAATGGTTGATCTTAAATTTTCTAGAAATTTCTGAGAAGAGGCACGCACCATCCCACATCAATGCTGGCTAGCTGAGATGGAGTTACCGTCCGTGCTATTGATCCCCCATTGCTGGACGATTCATCCTTGACAGTTCTGCCCTTCGCTGACCTTCTTAGCACACTCTGCCCCAGTGCACTCAGCCCCTAGGACTCTCTAAGTCTCAAAGATCTGTGTCCAACGTCAAAATCCCCACGCAGCTGACTTGGCATTATGCAGCCTCCGCTGGTCATTTATCCAAGTAATTTAACAAGAGAGAGATCAGGGCTACGACGCATTTACATCTCGCGAGTAAATGGTGAGCCCCCAAATATAGCCAAGCTGGAGTGCTGGGCTGGCAGATTTGGGAGTATAAAGAGAGCTGGGGGGCACACTCTCGAAACTGCTTCGCCGAAGCATCTCAAGGTAAGTGCTCACAAGCGCCCACTTGTTTGCTCCGTGTAGCTGTGATGAAATCTCATCAGGGTACAGGTCGAGGAGGAAGGACCACACGGTAGTCTTTACTGAGGACCTACTAAGTGTAAGGTCCACTAAGGGCAAGACGGGTGACAATACAGAAAGAGAGATAACTGCCTTTCAAAAAGCTCTTGCAAGGAGTAAAAAGACAAGACCGTAAGCAGTAATGAGACCAAAAAATATGCAGAATAAAACTGAATATGACGCATCATTCTGCCTCTCTCCTAATTGTTTAGGTAACTGTTACACCATGCAGTTAGCAAATAAACATGTCGATTTGTGGTATCTCTTCTGCGATTGCCTTGAACTAGTATTTGAAATTTTTATGGTTATTTAAAAATGTGTTCCCATGTCAAGATTTCTGGGAGATGATTCCAGGAAGAAACCCTCCCGAGCATTCTATCCATCCTGGGACGTACCGTGGTCTGGGCATGATTAGCTGGTGTCCAGACTGGTCTTGCACAGCACGCCTTGTGGATGGGGGGGGGGGGGATTGGGTCACATCTGACACTGCAGTAGCATTCCTCAGAGAGGGCCCCAGGCTTGGGAGACTTGTCACCCTTTGATTCCAGGCCACCATCTCCGCCTGAGTCCTTTCGGTCATGCATTCACAGGGCTAAAGAGGAATCGTGGAGATTATTCTGGTCCATCTGTCTCATTTAACAGAAGGAAACCAAAGTTCAAAGAAATCACAAGAGCTAATGGACAGAACCAGTGTTAGAAAACAGATTCTGCCTGCACGTCTTACTTCTTTTAAACTAAGGACTCAGACTGTAACATGTGACCACTTAATTTTTTTCCTGAAAATTTTGGTAACAATCTTAGGTGATAGCTGGAGATGATCAGAGACTCCTAAGAGGAAAATGATGGAAAGGGTGACAAAAATAGTAAGCCGAGTGTTGAAATGTCTCTTCCTGCCCAAATGGCATTTCATGACAGGTTCCCCTGGTTCCATGGAAGTACTGCGGAGTCAATGGGAAGTCTGTTTAAATTACATTTGATCTCAAAAATGTTCGGACTCTCATAGCTCCTGGGGACCATCACGTAGGTTTTAAACTCCTAGACCAGAGATGCTTTAGTCCTAGATGAATTTTCAGCTGCCCTCCCTAACCTTCATCTCCAGGAGAATTTAGAATATTTAAGGGAGTTTTTTTCCTACAAAAAAGAAAGAGGCTTTGCCTACAATTCACGCCTTTCTCTTCTTTAGAGAGGAACTCGACTACTGGCTTTAAGCATCCGTGTTACAACCTGGATCATTTCCTCTCCCTCCTTTCTTTTTTGCCTGACCACTCACAGCCCCCCACTCTCAGCCAGAAACATCGTCTCTCCAAGTCCCCATAGCATTTCATTAGGCTCTTTCAGAATTTATGTTATTTTTCCATGGTGGAAGATTTATTTGAGCGTTTCTCTCTAACTCTTACTAAACTTTGCATTCATGTAGGGCAGAGACTATCTTTATTCTTCTTTGCACCTCGTCTTAAAGAGCTGACGTGGTACTTTGCACACACACAAGATACTTCTTAAAAAGATGTTAATCGCTTATTGTAATTAACCAATTATTTAAGGAATAATCATTTAAGCAAAGGTGGGAAGTGGCAAATTTAATTCCACCCCCCATCTACTGCGTACCTATTTAAAGGCAGAACTTGTAGCACACACAGTTTGTATATTTATTTAAACTCTTTATAGTTCACTTGTTCTTTGTTTTTGTTTGGTTTTGGGTTCTGAAATAACCCCAAGAAGAAGACACGTTGTTCCTGAAGACCGCGGGCCATCACTTTGGAAACCCGGAAGGTAAGAGTTCATTTCAACCAGATTGGGAATGCAATTATTGAAATTAGCAAACTTTGTTTTACATATTTTCATCCTGACAGCACTCATAAGAAGCCGAAATTGAGGAAATTGAAACCAATGACTTTAGTATCCCAAAAAGCAGATTTCAAAATATGCAAGTTTTACCAAAGGAAGAATAGTTCCCCAAGTTTGCTCATTGCACTAATCGACATAAAATACAGTGCAGAATTTTAACATGCAAACTCCAGGTCAATATAGTTAGTTGGCCCAGAATGTAATGTTCATACTGTCATGATTCAGTTTTCACACACGGGCTAACCTTGCTGTTCCTTGAGCAAAGTCGACACTCTTGAGTCCATCCAGCTATGCTTTTCCTCACAAGTAACGCCGAGAGAATAGAGATCGATTCAAATCTATACTAATAAAAAGCCCTTTCCTTACCACCCCCCTGCAAATTTATTAGAGACAATTCTAGACGAATTAGGACCCAGGAAACCAAAGTATAATTGAGTCATGACTCCACCACTGCTGACAAGATATGGTGGCTGAGGAATTCCCAGCAGGGGGTGGAAGAAAGTCAGGAGCAACCTCAGGTGCCCTGACAGTGAACAGAGAAAAGGGGGAGCACTCAGAAGGTGGCAATGGAGATTAAGTGGACTGGGGTGGCTGTCTCTGTCCGAAGACCCCTAACGACAGGAAGAGAGAGAGTCGGTGGTCAAAGAGATATGGCTGTGTAGGCAGGTAGGAGATCCAGCTCTTGAAACAGAGAAGAAGCTAATTCTTTGGGGACTTTGAGAGGGTAGCATCCCGGAGCACCATGAGTCACACCTAGAGAGTTGGACCAGACCTAACAAGGCAAAGTTTCTCGGCCAAGAATGAATGGTTTTATCCTTGGGTCCCAGAACACGGTTGCATAAATATGGCAAGAAGACCCGACCTAGCAACAGCACGCACACAGAGGATTGAGGGGTTTTGCGTGACAGAGAGTGGTGAGTCAGCAGGGTGATGGGGCTGCCAAAAGGCAGTCGCCACCTCGGGCATTACACCTGGGTCAAGAGAGGTGAGGGCACAAGCTGATGGAGGGCGACACGTGGTTTGGATGTCACACTTAGATAGATTAACGGCAGTGGGTTCGCCACGACAGTGAGGGAGAGTCTGAAGCACATCGCGGAGGAAGGAGACGAAGCTGGAACTGAGGCTGTTTAGCATGGAGAAGAGAAAGCTACGGAGAACAAAGAGAAGCCATGAATGGGCTCAGAGTCGTCTTGTGGGAAGAAGGCTTGAACTCCCTCTGTTGTTACCAAGAGCCGGGATGAGGTTGGATCGTCTCGAAGTTACAGCAAGCCGCATTTGAGTCGACAGCAAGAAGAATCTTGGGCCCGTGAAAACTGCCCGAAAGAAGAAGAGCTGTCCCTGCAGGTGTTCAGTGAGGAGGGATAACGCCTTTTCGAGAATATTGCTGACACGACTCACGCCTCATCTAGGGAGTAAACTTAGGAGATCCTGGGTTCTGAGTCACGGTTGGAGTAGTGGCTAACAGGAAAAACTCTGCACCTTAAAATTGGTCGTGACTTGAAACCCACAGGAAAGTCTTGTTTCCCTGAGACGCCTAAAACTAGTTTGCCCGTGGGTGATTGTAGTGTTCCCCCAACTTCAGGCTTTATTCTTATGTACCGTCACACATTCTGTGATATCCATTTAACGCCAATACTGTTAATTCACTTAATATTTTTATTTACACTGATTCATTTTGTTTCTTCGATTATTTATTTTTTTAATGTTTATTTATTTTTGAGAGAGAAAGAGAGCGCACAGGGGAAGGGCAGAGAGACAAGGAGACAGAGAATCCGAAGCAGGCTCTGCGCCAACAGCAGAGACCCCCCCCGTGTGGGGCTCGAATTCACAAACCCTGAGATCGTGACCTGAGCCGAAATCAGATGCTTAACCGACTGAGCCACACGGGCACCCCTCCTTCAATTTGTTTTTTTTCAGTGACCCTACCCTGTATGCTTGCTATAAAAGTGTGGACCACCAGCTGAGACATTTGTTACATCTTCAGAATTTCCATCCCCCCCCCAGACCTGCTGAATCAGCACATGCATTTTAGCAAGACGCCGGGGTGAATTCATCCGCACACTAACGTGTGAGAAAAACAGTGCCTTTTATCACCAGCATCGACAGAAATAGCACACTCTCTTAAATGGGAGGCACATATCACCCTGTTCGATCCATTTTAATTTTCTTCACATTTTTCCCAAAATGTTATCTCTGAACACGAGAAGCATCTTACTACCAGCAAAAGGAGGACTGTAGCAAGATGCATTTTTTTCTTTATTTCTGAAACATGAAACAGTTTGTCTCGCAATTGATGACAGTTAGGTTTTGCTAAAATAATAGATTTAACGAACACATAATTATTAAAATTAAGAAATATTTGCCTAAGGTCATTTTGTGCAGGACCGATGGGACCATGCCATGGTTTTGGAAAGAGTGGTTTCAGGAAAGCAAAATAATGACCTCAGCGGGTGGTTCCCAAGCATCTCTGGGTTTGAGACTCTCGGGAAGAATTCAGGCTCCCAGTCCCAACCCCAGAGCTTCTGTTGCCAATGATTTTGATGTGGGTGTTTTCCGACACATGGGTACTGTGCTTAATGCTAAGTCAAGCTAAATCATGTAAGGGCGTACACCTGGAACCCGCCAAGATTCCCTCGATGTGCCAACCGCTCTCAGGCGTAGCCTGCGGATCTTGGAGAGTCCTAAGAACTTTTCAGAAGCAACGTGAGATCCAGACAATTTTCGTAACGATGCCTAGATACTATTTGCCTTTTTTCACCATGTTAACCTAATGATGCAAAAGGAAGGGCAGGTAAGACTTTGGTGCTTTATTACAAATCAGGGGATGGCACCGAACCAGACTAATTGAAAAAAAAATTGTTTTTAATTTAAAGAGTCAGTTTTGGAGGCACCTGGGTGGCTCAGTCAGTTGAGTGTCCAACTTCGCCTCAGGTCATGATCTCACGGTTCGTGAGGTTTTATGAATTCCAGCCCTGCACTGGCTCTCTGCTGTCAGCACAGAGCCTACTTCAGATCCTCCGTCTTCCTCTCTCTGTCTGCTCCTCCCCTGCACTCTCTCTCTATTTCTCAAAAATAATAAAACATTTAAAAATTTCTTTAAAAAAGAAATTAAAATAAAAGCCAGTTTTACTTAAAAATTACTCAAAATTTCCAGCAGCAAAATTATTAATTTCAGCTATATTCGATTCCTGCATACACGTATTTGGAACATTCTCGGTGATGAAATGGGAAGTCCATGTAAGGCACTCCCGCTGTGTAGCAGAGTTGGGTGTTTGTCTCGAGGAACAGCACATGCACAGTTGCTTGAGTTGCAATATGAGTTAGCCGCTATATTCACGCGGCACCATCATTACTCAAAGAACATGTGGTTTTTCAGAACTGGGTATTGGGCGGACGTGTTCTCAGAGAGGAATGAAGTGTGCTTATCCTTTCAAGGAAAATACCCGACAGTGTGTATTAGTAATGATATATTTGAACTTTTTTTTTTTTTTTAGTGCTTTTATTTATTTTTAAGAGAGAGAGACAGAGTGCAAGAGGGAGAGGGGCAGAGGGAGAGGGAGACACAGAATTCGAAGCAGGCTCCGGGGCTCGCAGCTGTCAGTACAGAGCCCAACGTGAGGCTCGAACTCACAGACCACGAGATCATGACCTGATCTGAAGTCGTACACTTAACCTACTGAGCCACCCAGGCACCCCTGTATTTGAGTTTTCAAGCAAAAATTAGAATTTTGGAAAACTTTCATCAGCTACGACTAACCTGACAACTTCCTAATACTTGAAGAATTTTCTAATGAAATCAGTGCGCACATTAATGATTGTGATTGCTTAGTATCCTGTAACGAAAGGCATCAGCATTTGGAAGTTTCGTATAACTCAGGGAGTCAGTATTTTTCAAGAGACTCATATATGATGTTCACAGGTGGGGAAAGATCCAAAGTTCAAACACAGGGGGCGCCTGGGTGGCTCAGTCCGGTCAGCATCTGACTGCGGCTCAGGTCATGATCTCAAAGTCCATGAGTTCGAGCCCCGCGTTGGGCAATGTGCTGACAGCTCAGAGCCTGGAGCCTGCTTCCAATTCTGTGTTCACCCCTCTCTCTCTCTGTCCCTCCCCCACTCACGCTCGCTTTGTCTTTCAAAAATAAATAAATGTGAAAAAAAAATTAAAAAAAAAACTTCTAGTAACAGACTGTGTACAGAAGCAGGCAGGAAAATCCAGCTGTCTTTTATTCCGCAAACATTAAAGAAAGCTGCAAAAATAAGAAACAATGCTACTCTTCACACTAATTTTTTTTCATTCTGGAAAATATAGTCATTTTCATAAAAATGTATTTTTTATGGTAACACATAATGGATTTGATTGTAATTTTATTTTATTTATTTTTAAGTTTATTTATTTATTTGAGGGGTAGGGGCAGAGAGAGGAGAGAGAATTCTAAGCAGGTTTCACATTCCCAGCACAGAGCCCAACATGGGGCTCGAATCCACAAACCGTGAGATCATGACCTGAGTGACCTGAGCCGAGATCAAGGGTCGGACGTTTAACCAACTGAGCCACCCAGGCGCCCCTAATAATTTTAAAAGAATTAATAAAATATTTTTAAATGCTCTCCACTTAAATTTCTAACGTCCAGTCTCCTTCTCTGAAAATCTAACCGCCATGGTTCAGCGGAGCCACTGGCCAAAGTAAAGTTAGGATGCAGCTTAGCTGAAGAAGGTCCAGAGGGAAGCAGATGCTTCTCTGTCTGTAGGAGTAAAACCCCGCAGCAACACCGGAAGGAATAATAAAACAACAGTTACCAATGAAGAGCGATTTCGTAACGGGTAAGCTGGGGAAGACTGACTTCCAAGAGAGAACCATAAACAGTTCCATTCTCCTAGTTTTAATAGGAAACGTAAAAGGCCTTATTAAAAAAATATGAACTTTTCTTAAGAGAACTATGGGGATACATGTGTGTAACTTCGCTCTATAATCAGTTATAGGAGAACAAGTGGGAGGGAAACAGGAGGGAAAGGGAAGATGGGTAACTTGGGGGAAAGAAGTGGAGGGGCCCCGGGGGTCACGATCCAAAGGGGGCAGGACAAGCAGGTGCAGATGCAGAAAAGGAATCTGAGCCACACCACCTGCAGGGCCTTAGAAATGAGCTAGACTTGAGACTTCTTTTTAAGTGGAAATAGAGGGATGCCTGGGTGGCTAGCCGGTTGGGCTTCAGACTTCGGCTCAGGTCCTGATCTCGTGGTTCATGAGTTCAAGCCCTATGTCGGGCTCTGCTGACAGCTAGAGCCTGGAGCCTGCTTCAGATTCTGTGTCTCCCTCTCTCTCTGCTTCTCTCCTTGCCCATGCTCTGTCTCTCTCTCTCTCCCTCTCTCTCTCTAAAATAAATAAACATTAAAAAAAATTAAGTGGAAATAGATGCTCAGAGAAGCTAAGTGTTTGACCAAGTTTAGCACTGGGAGTTAAAGCCAGATTTTCTGGATTCTAAGCAGGGAAAATACAGAGAAAGATCAATAAAGGGGGAATGGTTTGGAGAGGGAGGGATAGGAGGGGTGGGATGGAGGGAGCAAGAAGGGGGAGAGAAGCAGAGGCAGAAAGTCACTTACACACACACAAGCGCACACACACACACACACACACACACACACAGCAGCCAGTGTTTGTAAGGCAGGTGTTAATCTAATCAAACATTGCTTGTCACACCCTGACACTGTTTCACACAAGCCAAGTTTGGAGAGCACTAAATTATGCCCAATACTTCTCAAGTCTGCTATGCCTAGAAATCACCCAGAGATCTCATTAAAATGTAGCTTCTGGGGGCACCTGAGTGCCTCAGTCGGTTTAAAGGTCTGACTTCGGCTCAGGTCATGATCTTGTGGTTTGTGGGTTCGAGCCCCGCGTTGAGTTCTGCGCTGACAGCTTGGAGCCTGCTTCTGATTCTGTGTCTCCCTCTCTCTCTGCCCCTCCCCCACTTGCACCCTATCTCTGTCTCAAAAATAAACATTAAAAATAATTTTTTTAACGCAGCTTCTGATTCTGTATCGGAGGTGGGTCTGGATTCTGCATTTCCAGCACGTCCCTGGGTGGTGCAATTATAACAGGTTCAAGGACCACGTTTAGAAGAAGGCTTGAGGCCAGCAGTTCTCAGATGCGGCTCCTGGACCAACAGCATGAGTATCACCTTGGAAATTTCTAGAAATGCAAATTCTCAGGCCCTCCTCCAGACCTACTGAATCAAAACTCCAGGGTTGGGGCCCAGCCCTCTGTGTCTTAACAAGCCCTCCAGGTAACTCTGGCGCACATTAGAATGCAGAACCACAACCGTAATGCTTCCCATCAGCTTGCTACCTAGAATGTTCTAAAACGAGTGTGGCAAGACTCTGTGTTCAAGCCATTACTTTTCATTGGGCTGTCTGAAATTTCTACCAGGAATTATCAACATCCCAATTATTCTTTTCAGACGCCCTTAAGATTTGGGGATGACACTGAGATCATGGGGCTTAAACATGATGCGTAATTAAGGAAGTGCTTCCCAAATCCTCCTTTGTAGGGTTCACCTTTATTGGGCTCACTGTGATTGGTTCAGACTTCCTTCCAAGAATGGTGCTGAACTAATAGATATCCCCCCCAAAATCAGCACTCAGGGATGAAAACGACTCCTTAACTATTTTTCTTAGGATGCAGTCTCTCATTCCCACTTGCCAACTCTAAATCCCTAAACCTGGTCCTGGATTCCTCATGACCTAAATTAATCCCAGGAGCTTTTGATCTGGCCCCCCTGTCTGGATGGAAATAACAGGGTGGTGTCCTTCAGATTCAGGAGTCACCCAAGCTAGACTCAGCCCTCCCCCTGGTCTTCCAGCCCCACTGCAGTCATGAGTTCTGATGCCGAGATGGCCATTTTTGGAGAAGCAGCTCCCTACCTGCGGAAGCCAGAGAAGGAGAGAATCGAGGCACAAAACCGCCCATTTGATTCTAAGAAAGCCTGCTTTGCAGTGGATGATAAGGAATTGTACGTGAAAGGTATGATCCAGAGCAGGGAAAATGACAAAGTCACGGTCAAGACCCTGGATGACCGGGTAAGTGTTGACCTCAGCTGTCCTTGAAAATGTGGGCATCCTCATGCACCTTTGGCGTAGAATATTAGAAATTGCATGCTAGTCCATAGGAATCTGAAGATAAAACATAACTTATATTTATCTATTCTGTAATGAAGTGACATTTGCAAATACCTTCATTCCTGCTTCTTTCGTTTTTCCAGGACTTGGGCTTTGAGAGTGGTTGTGATGTTTGCTTTGGAGAAAGGGGAAGGTTAGGGTGGCAGAAGTTGGGCCATTTAAGGGAAAGATTGGTGCCGGTTGCTGCTGCTGGGTGGGCCAGGCAAACGTCATTCCCTAGGCTGAAGAGTGACTTAACAGAGAAAACACTGGAGGTGATGCCTAGCTTAATGTAGAGAATTACAGGGCATCGTTCAATTCAGTGTTCACTGGACGCCCACCACGTCTAGCGTCCGTCACTTTGCAAATAGAAGCAAATCTCACAACCTGCCTTCCCCAAGTTTACCATCCAGTGTAGGACTCAAGATGTGACTGGCAGGAATGACTCTCAGTTCACAAGCTCAGGCATACGAGGCAGGTCTTACTTTTATTTGTTGTTTGTTTATTGAACTTGACCTCTGATTTCAGCCTCTTTTCACTGAGCTGGAAATAAATTTTCTTCAGTCATTCTTGGGGTCCCTTCCTATGGTTGTGCCTCGTTTTCAGAACCTTACAGAGTAACATGCCAAGGATCTCACTGCCTCCCTGGACGATCTGCTACGAAACAAGTCCAAATGTCTGAAGGTTCAGGATGCACAGACTTTTCCGTCTCCCCTGAAGCTATCTTGGGTATCTCTCTAGTGTAGAGCAGTAGGGCAAACGAGTCTCCTTTCCTCAAGAGATTTGACCTGGACCCACAAAATCCCTGCCTTTTTGTCTTTTCACTAAACCCCTCAAAGCTTTTCTAAGGATTTAGGCTTTGGGAAACCAGAAACCAGGGAGCCTTACAGGCTCTTTCTATTTTCTACCTCTCGAGTAATGGAGTCCAAAGCTAACTGTATGCTTGAATGGGGAAAACCCACAGAAAGGAAATTAAGTAATAGTCTCAGAACTATACAGTTCAACCAAAGACCATGGTACAAGTCCAAATGCTTTACTTGTATTAGAGCAGGGCTGCAAGGAATGATAGAAACCTGGAAAAGATGAGGAGACAGGAAACAGGTCACCAGAGAGGTGACGCTTGAGCTGAACCTTGAGGCTTTCTGAACATAATTTCAGTGAAGGTGTTCAAGACAAAGGAACCCATGTGAGCAGAGGTATTGAGGTGGAAATGCACAGAATACGTTGGGATACTTCTTTCCAGCCTTCCAACCTTTGTCTCATATTGGCACTCATGGTTATACAGTTTGATCGGAATTAGGTTAATCACAATCAAGGATAGTTATGTTCCGTGAGATGATCCACAAGGCTATTCATGGGGTGATCGCACTGCAGAATCTCACTACTTCTACCACACCAGGGAGACTGGGGTACAGACGGTTGGCTCCCCTACTCATCATGTACTTCTCCTCTCAATCCCCAGACCCTCACCCTGAACAGTGACCAGGTGTTCCCTATGAACCCACCCAAATTTGACAAGATCGAGGACATGGCCATGATGACGCACCTGCACGAGCCCGCTGTGCTGTACAACCTCAAAGAGCGTTACGCAGCCTGGATGATCTATGTGAGCGCCCTTTGGCATCTCCTTACTCTGTCCCCCCTGCGAGTAAAGACAAGATCCACATGCTACATTTTCTGGTTTTCTCAGACCTACTCGGGCCTCTTCTGTGTCACTGTCAACCCTTACAAGTGGCTGCCGGTGTACAACCCAGAGGTGGTGACCGCCTACCGAGGCAAGAAGCGCCAGGAGGCCCCGCCCCATATCTTCTCCATCTCCGACAACGCCTATCAGTTCATGCTGACAGGTGAGTAATTTCTTCAATCTATATTTTTTTTAATTTTTTAAAATGTTTTTATTTATTTTTGAGAGCAGGAGAGACAAAGCATGAGTGGGGGAGGAGCAGAGAGAGAGAGAGGGAGACACAGAATCCGAAGCAGTCTCCAGGCTCCAAGCTGTCCGCACAGAGCCCGACTCGGGGCTCGAACCCATGAACTGTGAGATCATGACCTGAGCCGAAGTCGGCCGCCCAACCGACTGAGTCACCCAGGCACCCCTCAATCCATATTTTTTACAAATAGTTTTTAGTTCCTTATTCAAGCCCTTTAACTGGACTGGTTCTTAGCTAACTATTCAAACCCTTCGATCATCTGGATGGGGTGATGGTCAAAGCAACCTTAGGAGACTCCGATGATTTCATGATGATTTCACAGTACCCTCCATTAGCAGCCATGGTGCCCAGGCAAGTGCTTATGACTGACGCTGAGCTGGGTACATGCTTATTTAGGGGAACAGGGAATGCGGGGAGGTGCCCTGCCCCTACCTCCACAGAACCCCCCAACATGAGCATGAGTAGAAGAGAGACTATTAGTGGCCACTAGAATGCAAAGTTGGAGAAATGGGCATAGCAATGTCCCTGCACTGTCTTCCTTCCCGGACGCAGGGTCCTCTTTCTCTTCCCTAAATTTCCCAGAGGGCACAGGACATAGAGATGCGGCAATACTATCATGCCACCGTGTTTTCTGTCACTTTGACCTGTGCCACTTTCACTGGACTCAATTTGGTGCAGACTCAAGGAGCAGAAGCAAGACTCTAAGATCTAAAGACCCTTGAAGTCATCTCCTAGACCTCGTGTTGTCCAAACCTCAGCCCTTCCTCTCTCACTCTCCGTCTTAGCCATGACTGTATATTTCATATCTGTCTGCAAATCGACTGCAATTACATCAATTTTAAAAGGAAGATTGATGGCACTATTTTTTGTTGGGGGGTGGGGGTTTAAAATTTTTTTTTAATGTTTATTCATTTTTGAAAGAGAGAGAGAGAGGGAGCACAAGCAAGGGAGGAACAGAGTGAGAGGGAGACACAGAATCAGAAGCAGGCTCCAGGCTCTGAGCTGTGAGGACGGAGCCCAACGCGGAGCTCAAACCCATAAATCATAAGATCATGACCTGAGCTGAAGTCGGATGCTTAACTGACAGAGCCACCAGGTGCCCTTTGGAGGGGGCCAGGGGGAGTTAAGGCTTATTTATTTATTTTGAGAGAGACAGAGAGAGAGAGAGGGAGAGAGAGAGAGAGAGAGAGAGAGGGAATATTAAGCAGATCTTAAGCAGATTCCACACTCAGTGTGGAATCCAGCTGAGGGCTCAAACCCACTAACCGTGAGGTCATGATCTGAGATAAAATCAAGAGTCCATTTAACTGATGGAGCCACCCAAGCACCCCCAATAGCGCCATTTGTATGAGTTTCTAGGGCTGCTGTGGCAAAACACCATAGAACGGGTGGCTTAGACAACAGAAATTATTGTCTCAAAGTCTGGAAGTAGAAAGTCCAAGGCCAGAGTATCAGCGTGGTTGGCTTTTTCCAAGGGCAGAGTGACAGAATCCATCCCCTGCCTCTCTTGCAGTTTCTGGAGATTTGCTGGCCATCTTTGGGGTTCCTTGGCTTGTAGAAGTATCGCTCTGCTCAAACACCCACCTTTACATGGTGTTTCCCTGAGTTAATCTCTCTCCAAACCCCTCCTTTTGATAAGGACCCCAATTGTATTGGATTAGGGTCCCTCACACTCCAGTGTGACCCCCTCTTCACTAATAGCACCTACAAAGACCCTGTTTCCAAATGAGGTCATGTTCTGAGGTCCTGAGAGTAAGGATCTCAACATATGAATTTGCGGGGGGCACAACTCAACTCATAAATGACTATCAATGGAAATCCATGATCACTTTCCACGAGTACAGAGTAAAGGGAAAAGAAAGTCTCAGTGACAACCCATCAGTGTCCATCGACTCCAATTAGAAGCCGTGCCTTCCCACAAGCCCTGAGGCTGAGACTTGTTCTTTGTTGAGAAATTGCTGCCAAGGAGGTCAAGACCTACGAACGAGAGTAACTTTCACACTGTGGGATTCGCTGTGCACTCGCCATCCTGTCCATGGTGCACACCCCACGTTTGGGAAATCTGCACAAACTGTCTCCAGGAAGACTAGGCACGACCCCGCATCACTCTGCTAGTTCACCCAGCGCCATGTGTACTCCAACCACCCCCAATGTTGCCCTGGTTTTTTTATATTCCGTGTGTTTGCTCTTTCTTTATTTCTTTTTCTTCCCTCCGCATTTCCAGATCGAGACAATCAGTCCATCCTCATCACGTGAGTAACCTGTGTTTGCACCGTGAGGACTTGGAAGCCAGAGCCGCCCCTCCCACTCCTTTATCTCACTTGCTTTTAAATCGGCAGCGGAGAATCCGGGGCGGGGAAGACGGTGAACACCAAAAGGGTCATCCAGTACTTCGCAACAATCGCGGTCACTGGGGACAAGAAGAAGGAGCAGCAGCCAGGCAAGATGCAGGTAAGCAGCTCTCTCCATCAGGAGGTTTGCGGGCATAAGGACAACTTAAAGACGGGGTGAGCGCCAAGTGTAAGCACTGCACTAGGATTGGTTCTAAGGGTGCTCGTGGGGCAGGGCGGGAGGTGGCTCCACCTGGTGGACGCGGGTGGTAGCACCTGCTCCATCCGTAAAAGCCAGCGACCCCATGAGCAACTGTATGTACTCCTCCTCCTCTCCAGGAGGGATGGCTGAGGCCAGGGGGCTCTCAAAACACAGGTGAGCGCCCATCAGAATCACCAGGAGGCCTTGTTAACAGCCGATTGCTAAGCCCCTGTCCCGGAACTTCTGACTGAAGTTCCTGTCTCACGTTCACAGTACTGACCCTTTGCGTTTTCATCACATTACCGCTGTTCATGCAGCTGGTCCAGGGACCACACTTTGAGAACCAGCTGGGCGGGACAGGAGTTTGAAAACTGCTGAACATGACATATTTTTTGCTACACTATTTCTATCGTACGATCGCTTAGGTCACTTTAATTGCTCAATTCTATCTATACTTCTGAATCCAATCTCTCTATTAATTGGGTCCCGATGTATGCAGTGATGGATGTATGCATTCTAAAACTCCGTACTTTATAATGAAATGTTATCAGAGAAGAAGGGCAGTCTGAAAAATCCAGATTGAAAAATCCAGATGAAACCTGGAATCTGGAGTGGCCAGAGTCACGTTGATGCTGTATAATCAGACCCTCTCCTGGATGGGACCTTGAAGCCTCCTCGGGCAGTGGGGGCGGGGCCGTGGGTTCCTTCTCCCATCTGCACTGGCCCCCAGGCTGGGCTGGTCGGCACCTCTCCATAGACCCTGCCCAGAGCAAACACACTTTCGAGTCACCGGGGGGCTCTTTCGGGGGACAGTCCAAAGTCCTCTCTTTGCCTCTCCTCGTTTATTATTAGGGGACCCTTGAAGATCAGATCATCCAGGCCAACCCCCTGCTGGAGGCCTTTGGCAACGCCAAGACCGTGAGGAATGACAACTCCTCGAGATTTGTAAGACCCGGTCCAACTTTCCACTACCCCCCACCCCAGAACCAAACCCTGTCCTCAAATGCTGGGCGTAAAAAAATACCATGTAAGCTAGAATATAATCAGCCCTATTCTGCCCTCACGGGATTCAGATCTGTCCGCCCTGCTGGGATATTCTGATCCGCTGAAGAATGCGTTGGCTTTTTCTAGGCAGAGAGAGGATTTAACTCTCCTTTCCTAACCAGACAGCAACACCTCAGAACCTCCTGAAGTTACAGTGATTTAAGTTCTACAAGTAGAGAGCATTTCTTTTAGGCTAAAATTGGCCTCTCAAGGTGAAAACATTTTTTTAGGGGGGCGTGCAGAGGGAGAGAGAGAATCTTAAGCAGGCTCCATGCTTGGCACAGAGCCTGACAAGGGGCTCCCCCACGAACCGTGAGATCATGACCTGAGCTGATACCAAGAGTCAGATGCTCCACCTACTGAGCCATCCAGGCGCCCCTTGAGGTAGAGACACTTTAAAATGCTGAAGTCCATTGAGCAACCTCATTGGCTTAGTAGCCACGCAAACCTTAGTGTGAATTAAGTGAGCAGCTTTGAATTCCTCCAAGTCAGAAAGCACTGGGAAAAGGAAAAGTCCCATGAAGTCAGGAGAGCTCAAAACCTGGGGATAAGTTGATGTTGAAGTACTGAGGGTATGTTCCGGCCTCCAGCGTTTCACTTAAGATGAGCGCAGGCACTGACTTCCTCCATCGGCGAATAAACAACCAGCCGTCTACCTAATCTCACCGTACTACAAGGTGAGCAAATACCATGAGGTGAAGCCCTCTCTTATGCCTATAGTTGCAAAAGTACATCAGGACTTCACATATTCTCAGGAGCTGGAAAATCTCAAGCTTGTGTTTGATTGTTACTTCTCAGATATAAAATGGTCACCGACGAGAAAGTAGGTGTAGCCATCAAGGACTATGGCAACGAGCCCTGACCTTTCTTTCTTTCTTGCCCTGGGTCCTCTGTGCATTGTCCATTTGTACATCTGTCTTCTCTGTGCAGAACTAAAACCTCTTGCTTGTAGGGGATCTGGGTGCATGTTACACAGCAGAGTTACGGTGCATACACTGGCACCAAGTCAGTTACTGTGCTAACCTGGTGCCAGGAGGAAGACAATGCCTTTAGACACTCCCTATAGCCGCTCCTGTTTATTTAGTCCTTACATCTCTCCTCTTGGCCCTGACTCAGAAGTCACAATCGCCCTGGTTATTCTGTCTACCTTCCACCCACCCATCAAACATCTGCAGGCTAAAGCTTCCATGATCTCCCACTGAGCAGCTAACAATACTGAAGACCAATGCTTAGAGTTCACACATACCCCCACCAACCCTACACCAACTCCTCTCAGCTTCATTCAGAAAATATATGGGGGCGCCTTGGTGGCTCAGTTGGTTAAGAGTCCGACTCTTGGTATTGGCTCGGGTCATGATCTCATGGTTCATGGGATCGAGCCCCGTGTTGGGCTCTGTGCTGATGGTGTGGAGCCTGCTTGGGATTCTCTCTCTCCCTCTCTCTCTCAAAATAAGTAAATAAGCTCAAAAAGTAAGAAGAAAATATTGAGAATATTGCTGAGTAATGACTATATTCCTGACTGTGGGTGAATAAGCAAGGTAACATTTTTGCCCTCAAATTTGCTCACACGGTGGTAGAGACCAATCACTGGTAAAATTTCACCTCTTGCCTCCTGCTGAAAGGGGGAGAAATCAGACTCTGAATGTGGATTTGGGGAGCCAGAGAGCCTGGCCTGAGCCTCAAAGCTAGGTTGCCTTTAGTAAAGCAGTAAAGGAAACCAAAGGAAGAAATCTCAGAAGGAAAAAAGAAGGTCAGCAAGACAGTCCAACGAGTCCCATCAAATATGTCATAAAGTTTGGGAATCTGGGTACCAGAAAGCAGGTTAAAAACCAAGGGGGCTGTCTAGAGTGAGGTGGTCTCAAGAGGAAGTTGGAGAGGGGGGCCGTGGGCGTCCCCAGAGTTGGAGGAACAGGGCCAGAAGCTTTAGGTAGAACTATCTGAGTCTTGATGGACCCAGCACGGGGACGCTGCGTGCCAGGCAGACAGGGAAGAGGCAAGTTCTCTGCGTCTGCATCACTTTCTCCATGACCCTACAACTCCCACCCATGGCTGGTAGCGCCTAGCAAAAGCCTGCTGCAGTACCGTACACACGAAATAACCGTGTTGCTTGTCCCCCTGCCGTTGGACAGGGGAAATTCATTCGGATTCACTTCGGAGCCACGGGAAAGCTGGCGTCCGCGGACATCGAAACCTGTGAGTCCAGGGAGCCCCACGGGGCACCTCGGGACTTGACCACAGAGGCGCCTCCCGGGAACCTGAAATCAAATCGTTTCCTGTTACCTTTTAGATCTCTTAGAAAAATCCAGAGTGACTTTTCAGTTGTCCAGTGAGAGGAGCTATCACATTTTTTACCAAATCATGTCAAACAAGAAGCCAGAGCTAATCGGTAAGCTCTTAGGGCACTGCTCTCCTGTTCCAAATCGGTCATGTGGGAAAAACACCCAGCGGACAAGGTGCGTGAGACCCCAACGGGACCTCCTTCGTGTTTCGCAGACTTGCTCCTCATTTCAACCAATCCCTTTGACTTCCCCTTCGTGAGCCAAGGAGAGGTCACCGTGGCCAGCATTGACGACAGTGAGGAACTCCTGGCGACTGATGTAAGCATCTTCCTTCTTTCCTTCCTCCTGTCTTTCAGCGTGGAATTACTGGGCTTGTGAATGGAGAGGTGTCCTGGCGACCTAAAGAGAAACGGGGCCCCAGGGATGCTAGGTGACCAGACCCAAGATCTCAGAGATCGAGACGTCACCACCATTCGTCCAGATTGCACCCCTCCCCACCCGGCACCGCCTCAGAAGACCCCGTGGGGGATCCAGAACGTTCTCCCAGACAGGACTTCCGTGCCATTCTCCAGCACTTTAGAGTAGATTTTTGCACGTATAAGGTTTTGAAAGGTTTTGTAGGAACTTCTCAGGTTACAAAACCATCTGCGCGGTTATTTAAGAAAAATTTTTAAGACGCAGCCAAGTGTGAAGCAGGAAAAACAACCCACTCTGTAGCAGACACTCCACCCCTCAGACTACCTGCCGGCTCAGGCTCACGTTCACCTCCCACATCCTTAGCGCACCCATCAGCCCCCCACCCCCCAGCCCTTAGCTTTGGGAACCATTTCCAAGGTGAATAACTAGAATAATAATAACTAAGTGCATTGAGCACTTACATGAGCTAGGAACTGAGATAAGGGCTTTGTCCACATTATCTTGTTTAAGCCCCCCCAAAAACCCCTGTTATAGATACGACTATTACCTCAGACTCACAGAGGTGGAAGGAAGTCTTAGAAAAAAAAACAACGACACACAATTTGCTCAAAGACAGAGTTTGTAAATGTCAGAGTGTTTAAAGCCAGTTCTGCCCAACCCCAGGCAGGACTTGCATTTTTTTTTTTTTAACGTTTATTTATTTTTGAGAGACATAGAGACAGAGCATGAGCAGGGGAGGGGCAGAGAGAGAGGGAGACACAGACTCGGAAGCAGGCTCCAGGCTCTGAGACATCAGCACAGAGCCCGACACGGGGCTCGAACTCACAGACCATGAGATCATGACCTGAGCTGAAGTCAGACCCTTAACCGACTGAGCCACCCAGGCGCCCCAGGACTTGCATTTTTAATGGACAGACAGCATCTCTGGGAAATCCATCTCCACCACTGTTGGCTCTGCCCTCACGGGAGCCACAAGAGCTGGTGGGAAGGGGTCTTGTCCAACAGCCCGGGGGCACTGCCCAGTGCCCAGCTCCTTGGCTGTCATTTCGTGACATTTCCAGGTGACGCTAATTGTTTTAAGACCAGAAGAGAACGTTCTTGGGCAAATACACTTTAGTTAACTCAACCCTAGATGTATATATTTTTGCCGAGTTTCCCCAGCCCTTACCAACTTATGAGGACGGAAATTTTGGGTTAATGACCGAGGCAAGGTCTCCAGCCCGCAAGATAGGGCCTCTTAGGTAACTATTTTTTTAACGTTTTTTATTTATTTTTTAGGAGCAGGGAGGGGCAGAGAGAGGGAGACATAGAATCTAAAGCAGGCTCCAGGCTCTGAGCTGTCAGCACAGAACCCGACACAGGGCTTGAACTCACGAACCACGATATCATGACCCAAACCAAAGTCAGATGTTCAACCAACTGAGCCACCCAGAGGCCCCTTAGGTAATTCTTAAAGTCACCAAAGATGTCCCAGGTCCTCACCATAGGCCTCCAGCTGTCAGGGGCCGACAATGCTCATCCCTCTCATGGAGCTTGTCCTGGGTGATGGTTGATGGCCGAGCAGAAGATTTGCTCCCTCCAAGGAACTATGTTCTCCAAGAGGCTCCCTGGACAGTAATGTTTTCACCTGGTTCCCTTCAAAGTTTAATGAAATGTTTTCTCTCTTAACCTACAGTGACCCCTTCCTAGGACACAGATATGTACCTGATGGGGTGGGCTAGGGAGACAAGGAGGCCATCATGGCCTCAGAATCACTCATCCTGCTGGTCGGCTCCTGGAATGGGTTCTCCATCCCCACAAGGGGGCGCCACCCTCATCGTTCAGGACCATCCTGCTCACTAGACACATCCAGACATGTCAAGTCCACCCGTAGGGATTGCTTAGGCTCCGCCTACAAGACCCTGCTTCATAGTCAATACAAACTCAGAGAAGCATTCTCTAGTTTAAGTCTTTACAGTAGAAGATGGGCCAATGGCTGTAAAACCAAACCAGGCAGCTGCTGTAGGCTCTGAAGTGACCCAGCGCTCACTTGAGCCCCAGTTTTATCCCATCCTGCCTGTGTCACTTGGGACAAGTCACTTACCCTTTTAGAACCTCAAGTCTCACCTGGAACTTGGAAAGATCTGCACACCTAGAAGGTTCTCCTAGCGACTTAATGAGACAACATGTGGATGGTGCCTAACGCTGTGCCTAACCCTGCAAAAGTTTGCCCCTTTATATTTGAAAAATGATGGGATTCTCTTCCATGACCGTGCCTTACAACTCTCGTAGCCTGGGACGCCATATCGTCTCACTTCCAAACAACACCAGAATTCCTGGCTTACAATGCCAGGCTCTCGAGGTGTCGGGCACTATTTCTCAGACGTTCTCCATGACACTTCCTTCTCCCGCTATCACGCAATGGTTCCCAATGGCCTCATCCAGAAAACAGCCCCAAATCTGTGTGTAGTGGTAAAGGATTCAGATCAGTTCTTACAGACCGTTCACCTCTTCTTCCCATAATGTCCACCCTCTCACACAAACTTTTTAGAGAAATGGATTTTAAAGCAAATATATATATATATATATATTTTTTTTTTTTTTGAGAGAGAGAATGAGTAGGGGAGGGGCAGAGAGAGAGAGGGAGAGAGAGAATCCCAAGCAGGCTCTGCACCATCAGCACAGAGGGAGACACAGGGCTCGAACTCACAAACCGTGAGATCATGACCTGAACTGAAATCAAGAGTCAGATGCCTAACTGACAGAGCCACCCAGACACCACAAAGAAATGACTTTTAGCTCCTAACTTAACACACTCCACCTGTCATCCACTTCTCTGGGCAAATGCCATCTCACGGGCTGTACAGAAAGGGTGAGGTCTCCACCAGGGAAAACAGCGTCTCTGTGACAACTGTCCTTTTTCTGACTCCCAGAACGCCATTGACATTCTGGGCTTCAGCTCAGAGGAGAAAGTCGGGATCTACAAGCTCACGGGGGCCGTGATGCATTATGGGAACATGAAGTTCAAGCAGAAGCAGCGGGAAGAGCAGGCAGAGCCGGACGGCACGGAAGGTAACCACGCCTGGGCATTCTCGTGAATGAGTAATCACCGTCCACTCCCCTACCGCTCACAGCTCCCCTGTTATTTTAGGGTAGACGTTTCTAAGAGGATATGGTTCCATGAACTTCACTTTCTCTCTGTGCACACCGAGATTAGTGTCCAGAACACTGTCCAAGCCCTGGGCCTGAGACACGGTGCGGAGCTCTCCTCCTCCTGTTGCCTTTCATTCCGCTGTGACATCTGTTGAACTTGAACCCTGAACCATGGACGGGTGCACGCATCTCCGTGCGCCCCGGGACTCTCTCACCTGCACGATCTCCCATCCCCCTCCTGGAAACAGAGCAGAGGGCGGAGGGAGGGGCTCACAGCAGCAGGACCCACCCCACTACCCCATGGGGCTTTTCCGCCTCGTCTCTTTCCCACTGTGTCGTCCAAGCTCTGTGAAGTAAAAGGCTGGTTCGTCTCCAATAATCCTACCTGTTGTAACATCAGGTAGGAAGCATCGTGTCTTGAACCCCGGATAATACAGGGGAACAGTAGCCTTGAAAGAAAGACCAGGAAAATATACGTGACTTTATCACTGCCCGTAAAGCCTCATCTGATTAGGTTCGGGTTGCCTGGGATGGTTTCTCTTCCTTTATTAACCCCAAGTCTACCGATCAGTGACCTCTTCACAGGAGCAATAGATAGCACTGGTTCTACCCGAACACAAGTGGAGGGGATTATGCGGGGAGTCTGCACCAGGGGCGCCAATCCTGGGGGTCTCAGAATCCTGCCTCTGGCAATAGTGCAAGATAAGTGGCAGGAGACAGATTGCGTTCAGAGCAGGAAGCACCTCTGATTGGGGGTAATCAGGGAAGGCTTCCCAGGGGAGGAGGACACTGACACGGAGTTTGGAGGATGGGTAGGATTCTGAAAGGTGTTGTGGGAAGGAAAGGACCGTCCGGGCAGAGGAAACATGATGACCAAGGGGACAGAAGGAGGAACGTGATGGGAATAGACAGCAGGGTGTTCCACTTTGGCTACAGAAGAGATGTGTGGATTTGTAAGACATGGGAAATAAAAAGTGGTTATTTTGGCCTCAGTTTGCAAAGGCCTTGAATGCCAAGATAAACGGCTTAGAATGTATGCAAAAGGCACTGGCAACCACGGACGCTCCACGTAGGAGGGAAGATTCATGCGGATTAATCTGTGAGCAGTCAGGGTCAACGGAGTGCGGAGGCTTGAAAAGAAATATATCGGGCTTCTCAGCCTGGGCGGATCTCATATTATAAACATCATGGTGGGGGCCCAGGCCCCCTTCCAGCCCTGGCAGCCGCGTGCTCAGTGCTTAGGAGCAGAAAGAGCCAGAACAGGGGCAAGTGGAGGGCTGTGGTCCAGGCCTGAGGTCCTCTGATGGCGATGCCCGTCCAAGCTGACATTTGCCGAGTGCTCACAGTGCACCGGGCCCACTTCGCAACAACTCAACTGATGAGGAACTACCAAGAATCACCCCACCCCCAATTTATAGATAAAAAAAAATGAGTAATAAGGAAGCAAAACCAAAGCGCAAACATCAGGCTGTCTGAGTCTAGAGCCCAAGCTCTCTACCATTATACTATTCCAAACCATGGAAACCCCAGCTATTTTGAAGGTGAAGTGGGCAGGAATTGATGCCCGTGTGACCACAGGCATATCAGGGATACGAAGGAAGGATGTGGTCACCCTAAGCTTTCAAGTTTAAGCAACTAGAACAATAATTATATCATCCACCTAAGCGGGCAAGGCAGGAAAAAGGGATAGTTAGAGCAAAGAGGAAAGCATCAATTTGGCCTCTTATTAAATACTTAACAAATACCGTCCTGGATTTTTATTAGTTCGTCTCCCTGGCCAGCAGTAAGGTGACAGTTCTGACCGAGAAGGAGCTGTCTCTAGGGGAACGACATTTCTGGACCTTCTCAATGAGCTCAGAGCAGGTAGCCGGGTCCATCCCCGAGTCAGCTGAACTCCCAGTGAACTATGTGAGATGGCCAATACTCAAGTGTTTTGACCCTCTTCCAGCACAAGACGGTTGGGGCAAAGTTTTGTATTTTTTTCCTCAGCTGTGAGCTCGCATAAATTAGGAAGGCACTTATATATGTCCAAACGGTGCCTCCTTTACTCACGTATCATTTTGCTGAATTATCGAACTCCAATGTTACTATGTCACTGTATCTATTTAAAAAATTTTTAATGTTTATTATTTATTTTTGAGAGGAAGAGAGAGTATGAGTGGGAGAGGGACAGAGAAAGAGGGAGACACGGAATCTGAAGCAGGCTCCAGGCTCTGGCTCGATGCCGGGCTTAAATCCAGAAGCCATAAGATCATGACCTGAGCCGAAGTTGGGTGCTTAACTGACTAAACCACCCAGGCGCCCCTAACTGTATCTTTTTTAAAATGAAATTTAAGTATCAGCAGGTCGAGATCAACCTTTAATTAAAGATTACATCTAGCAAGCAGATTGGAAGGTTTTGGAAACCCTGGGCTCTCGAACAAGGAGATTGAAGTTTCACTGGACAAATCCAGTCCTGGTGCACGTAAGAGAACATAAAAACTTCAGAAAAGATCCTGGAGGGCGCCTGGGGGGCTCAGTCAGTTAAACATCCGACTCCTGATCTTGGCTCAGGTCATGATCTCACAGCTCATGAGTTCGAGCCCCACGTCAGGCTCTGTGCTGACAGTGTGGAGCCTGCTTGGGATTCTCTGTCTCCTGGTCTCTCTGCGCCTTCCCCACTAGCACTCTCTCTCTCTCTCAAAATAAATAAACAAACATTTAAAAACAAACAAACAAAAACAAAAGGATTATAGGAACATTCCTGGGAGGCCCCTGGGGCCTGACTGGCCACATCATGAGATGCTGTTGTTGTGTGACGCCGTTTCCCGTCTTCCTCCAGTGGCTGACAAAGCCGGGTACCTGATGGGTCTGAACTCCGCAGAAATGCTGAAGGGCCTGTGCTGTCCGAGGGTGAAGGTCGGGAACGAGTACGTCACTAAAGGGCAGAATGTCCAGCAGGTAATGCAGAGGCTCCTAGTTCAGCTGTGACTCACTTACTCTGCTATTTGAACCATCATCCCAGGGGCGCCCGGGGGGCTCAGTCAGTCAAACGTCCAACTTCTGCCCAGGTCACGATCTCGTGGTTCATGAGTTGAGCCCTGCGTCGGGCTCTGTGCTGTCAGCACAGAGCCTGGAGCCAACTTCAGATTCTGTGTCTCCCTCTGTCTCTGCCCCTCAATCACTTGTGCTCTCTCTGTCTCTCAAAAATGAATAAACATTAAAAACATTTTTTCTAAGAAATATTTAATAGGGGCACCTGGGTGGTACAGTCAATTAAGCGTCTGACTCCTGATCTCGGCTCTGGTCGTGATCTCAGAGTTCATGAGTTTGAGCCCCGAATCAGGCTCTGTGCTGACAGTGCGGAACCTGCTTGGGATTCTGTCCGTCCTTCTCTCTGGCCCTTCCCCGGCTGTGTGTGTGCTCTCTCTGTCTCAAAAATAAATACGTAAATAAACTTTTAAAAAAGAAACATGTAATACTAGGTTAGACTCTATGGAATTGCCAATCTCCAACAGCTTTTGACCATGAAGACGTCATCAGGTTCGTGCTTCAACTTAATACAACCATATAAACGTTGATTTGAGGGGTGAGCGAGTGATCTTTCTTCAAGGTGACCAACGCGGTGGGCGCCCTGGCCAAGGCCGTCTACGAGAAGATGTTCCTGTGGATGGTCACCCGCATCAACCAGCAGCTGGACACCAAGCAGCCCAGGCAGTACTTCATCGGGGTCCTGGACATCGCCGGCTTCGAGATCTTTGACGTGAGTTGTTGGAATCGACGGCCTCGTGAAGGCCCTTCGGCTTCCCGCCTGCTCCACTGAATTCCCACTGGGTTTTCCAAACTCACACGAGCTCTCTGGCATTGGCCACACTCTAGTTCAACAGCCTGGAGCAGCTGTGCATCAACTTCACCAACGAGAAGCTGCAACAGTTCTTCAACCACCACATGTTCGTGCTGGAGCAGGAGGAGTACAAGAAGGAGGGCATCGAGTGGGAGTTCATCGACTTCGGGATGGACCTGGCTGCCTGCATCGAGCTCATCGAGAAGGTAGAGACACAGAGGTGCCCCCCAGGGGCAGCCCCTCCTTGGTTGGGACCACCATATCTGTGCTCTCACTCTTCCCTAACTGAATGCTGATCCTAACCCTACTCTTCCAGCCTTCAGAGGGCTGAATCCCCTTGCATCGGGAGAGTAAGTGTTTGGAAAGCCCGTGTAATTCAGACACCTTAAGGGGTGCATGGGTGGTTAAGATCCAAGGGCTCAGTTCTCCCAAGGAATGTGAGGAGTTCTTGGAACCATGTTATTATAAAAACCGCAGAGGACATTAACTTCGAAAAAAGGGAGGGGGTGCTCCTGGGCGATCTCATGGTTCATGAGTTTGGGCCCCGAATCAGGCTCTGTGCTGATAGTGTGGAGCCCGCTTGGGATTCTCTCTCTCCCTCTCTCTCTGTCCCTCCCCAACTCACATGAGCTCTGTCTCTCTCCAAATAAATGAATAAACTTTAAAAAAAAGGAGGGGGGCACCTGGGTGACTCAGTCAGTTGAGCATCCGACTTCAGCTCAGATCATGATCTCATGGTTCGTGGGAGCTGGGCTGACAGCTCGGAGCCTGGAGCTGCTTCAGATTCTGTGTCTCCCTCTCTCTCTGCCCCTCCCATGCTCATGCTCTGTCTCTCTCTGTCTCCCAAAAATAAATAAATGTTTAAAAAGTTTTTTTTAAATAAAAACTGCATTTAAAAAAAAGAAATTCCCATAGCATTTTGAACTCACGTTGGGATGAGTTTTTCTTCCTAAAGTGGCTACTGAAAAGTCCAGACATTATTGTCTAAGTGTAACTTACAGTATTTTATGTCCAGGTATGTAACTTTACATTTTTGGGGGTAAACCGATCACTAAAAGTGAGCTACATTTTTTTAAGTTTATTTTTTAAATTTACATACAAGTTAGTAGCGTCTAGTACAACAATGATTTCAGGAGTTGATTCCTTAATGCCCCTTACCCATTTAGCCCATCCCCCTCCCACAACCCCTCCAGTAACCCTGTTTGTTCTCTGTATTTAAGAGTCTCTTATATTTTTGTCCCCCTCCGTGTTTTTATATTATTTTTGCTTCCCTTCCCTTATGTTCATCTGTTTTGTATCTCAAAGTCCTCATATGAGTGAAGTCATATGATATTTGTCTTTCTCTGACTAATTTCGCTTAGCGTAATACCCTCTAGTTCCACCAACGTAGTTGACAAGATTTCATTCTTTCTGGTTGCTGAGTGATACTCCATTGTATACGTATACCACATCTTCTTCATCCATTCATCCGCCGGTGGACATTTGGTAAGTGAGCTACATTTATAATAAACACATACAATCTCTTTCCGTGCTCTCTTGTTCAACAAGTGTTAATTAAGCACATACTACACGGCTAGTGCTGTTGTGTCATCGCACCTTGCTCTCACGGCGCTTACGTTGCAAGGCTCTTATCCACAGAGCAGTAGCACCCAAGAAGTTGTGTTTGGCTCCTGCAGTCAATGGAGTCATGGAAACGTACGATTAAATAAATGCTGAGACGTGGTCCATTCCCCTTCCAGCCTATGGGCATCTTCTCCATCCTGGAGGAGGAGTGCATGTTCCCCAAGGCCACGGACACCTCCTTCAAGAACAAGCTGTACGACCAGCACCTGGGCAAGTCCAACAACTTCCAGAAGCCCAAGCCTGCCAAAGGCAAGGCCGAGGCACACTTCTCGCTGGTGCACTACGCGGGCACCGTGGACTACAACATCGCCGGCTGGCTGGACAAGAACAAGGACCCGCTGAACGAGACCGTGGTCGGGCTGTACCAGAAGTCTTCGCTGAAGCTGCTGTCCTTCCTCTTCTCCAACTATGCTGGTGCCGAAGCAGGTGAAATTCTCCCCCGCCCCCGTGTGAAGAGCTCTGTGTAATTGCTTATAACCCAGAGCTACTCTTGAAGAACCAGCAGTCACCTGCGAGCTTCAGACTGAGCTGCGTGTATTTGTCTCTGATCTCTAACTTCCTTTCTCCTATTCTTCCTCTTCCTGAAGAGATGGAGTTCTATGGAGGTAAACAGGGCCTCTCAGGGGACAAAATAGCCAATACCACATTTTTAAAAATTGCTTTTAATGTTTATTTTTGAGAGATTGAGAGAGAGAGAGAGAGAGTGAGCAGACAAGGGCAGAGAGAGAGAGAGAGGGAGGCACAGAATCTGAACCAGGCTCTAGGCTCTGAGCTGTCAGCATAGAGCCTGATGCGAGGCTCAAACTCATGAGCTGCGAGTTTATAACCTGAGCCAAAGTCAGACACTTAACCAACTGAGCCACCCAGGCGCCCCTGTATTACAATTTTAAAAGTTGTTAAGAGGGGCACCTGGGTGGCTCAGTTAGTTGAGCAACCGACTTCAGCTCAGGTCATGATCTCGCTGTTCCATGAATTCGAGCCCTGTGTCGGACTCTCTGTTGACAGCTCAGGGCTTGGAGCCTGCTATGGATTCTGTGTCCCCCTCTCTCTCTGCCCCTCCCCTGCTCACACACTCTCTCTCTCTCTCTCTCAAAAATAAAGATTTCTTAAAAATTAAAAATATATGTATATATACATGTATCAAGTCATTATGTCCTACACCTGAAAGCTACACAATGTCAATGTCAATCATATCTCAATAAAACTGGGGGGATGGGGAGAGGCCACCACTGTGTCCTCAAGGCTGTATCTGACACACCTTCTGTGTCCTCCAGGTGACTCCGGGGGAAGCAAGAAGGGCGGGAAGAAGAAGGGCTCCTCTTTCCAGACTGTGTCTGCCGTATTCAGGGTTTGTATTTTGGCAAGTTCCGCATCGTGTTGTGTTTCTGCCCAGCGAAGTGGCATTTGCTAAGTTAAACACGTTTGTGCTGATTTGTGTCCCAGGAAAACTTAAACAAACTGATGACCAACTTAAGGAGCACCCACCCTCACTTCGTGCGATGCCTGATTCCCAATGAGACCTAAGACTCCTGGTGAGTAAGAACCCACTCACTGGCCAGTGCGGATCGTTTCGGCGGGCCCAGGGTGTGGGGGCTGCCCTGGATGTCCGGTACCCAGGCCTCAGTGTGGAAGCCTGAGTGTGGCGGGGGGCAGGCAGGCTTTGGATTGGTTGGCACGGGTGTGAGATGGGTGTTCACGGGGAGGCTGTTAGTCATCCTAGGAACCGGCCAGCTCTGGGAAGGGCAGCCTCTGGGGCTCCGCAATCCCCAAGATGCCAAAGCGTCATAAGACACAGAGCGTAAGGAACGTGAGTCACACTGTTGACCACAGAGCTGAGATGGCAGCGAAAGGGGTAAGACGGAGGTGATGGATGAACGAGGGGCAGAGAGCAAATTCTTCAGCATCGGTAGCGTGAGAAAGATAAAGCAATAGCTGAGGGGACTTTTTAGAAGTTTTGCACATGGGTCAGAGGGCAAAGAAGATTCTTTTTGTGGGCTTTCCAGAGACCATCTCTGCCTGGGTTGGGGGGGACACGGGGAAAGCCCTGTGAGAAGCCAACCCCATGTTGAGCCTGCAGCAGAAGCGGGGCCCCGAGGAGGAGGGTCTAGTCTCAGCTCTGCGGCTACCTGGCAGGGCCCTCACCTGTGCAGGAAGTTGGGGCACAGAAAGTCCAAGTTCACACAGCTAGCAAACGGCACGGCCGGCATCTGAGCCCCTCAGAGTCCTCATCTGGGAAATACCGGGAGCTGGACTAGGTGAGCCCTCAGCCTGGCTCACCCGAGAGGTCCTCTGAGTGTCTGATACAGTTCTCCTTGGTCTTAACCACCCCTTCCTCCAGAGAATCGCTGTCCAGTAGAACCTTCGGGAAAAATGGAGATGTTTCATCTGCGCTGTCCAGTACGGCAGCCACTGGGTTGAGGCCAGCGCAGCTAAGAAAATGAACTTGCCATTTTATCGAATTTAAATAACCACACGCGGCCAGAAACTATTGTATCAGACGCCACAGCTCTAGCAGAACCTTGGAAACTGCATAAATGAATAGTCCTCTCTCCACCCAGCAACCAGGAAACTTCTAGAAGTTTCCAGAAGGTTCATTAAAGACAACTTTAGCCCTCCCCCACCCCAGCAACTTAGGGAACCCACAAGGAAAAGCTATTATGCAGCCGTGATACTGCTCCTAACCCCTCACACAGCCCCAGGATAGGATTTTTCTCAGTCTCTGTGTGGTTGGTGCCTGACCCAAGAGCATCCCTGATGGGGGGCTTGTTCCTATGCCTTTGGTGGTCCCCCTTCCTTCCAGAGCTCATGCAGTCAGAGATGACCTCCCTGCATTCAACTCCCTGCACCCTCTACCACAACCGTCCTCTCTTTGTCTGTCCCTCTGAAGGCATAGCCTTTGGAGTCTACATCCTTGTCCTTGAGTAGAGAAGAGGGTCTCAACTTCCCCAATGGGAAGTCCAAGGGGTACCCACACCCATTCTGCCCTCCCTTGGAGCCTAGCTACAGACTCAAGGCCAAAGATCAATACTTTGTCTTTTATCCCATAGTAATGGGGTGCTCGAGTGTCCCCAGGAGGTTGGGATTATTTCTACTGTGAGACTGTAGGTAGGCTCCAGCCACTCCCAACCCTCCGTCTTAGAGCCGGCCCTGACTCCTTCCACTCAAGTCTGTGTGTGCTGGCCTTTCTCATAGTGGCCAGACTGTCAAACACGGTGAGAAAGCCGCCGACCTGCCCCGCCCCCTGGACTTTCTCTCCGCAGGCGTGATGGACCACTACCTGGTCATGCACCAGCTGCGCTGTAACGGGGTCCTCGAGGGCATCCGGATTTGCAGGAAAGGCTTCCCCAGCCGCATTCTCTATGGTGACTTTAAACAGCGGTAGGCCATCTGACTTTGCCTCTGTCTCCTTTGGAGGGCGCTTTGCGCGTTCCCTGACGGCGCTCCTCGGGCTGGGTGTTGGGTGAACTCACGGCCGCCCAGGGTTTCCGTGAGCGCTGTCTTTAACTGGAGGATGATCTAAGCCCAAAGCGAGTGGGGGCCAGCCCCAATGGTCGCAAGGTCCGAGCCCCAGCCCTCCAGACCAGGGCTTCTCGACTCCCGCGCTACTGACTTCGGGGGGCAGATAATCCTTCATCGTTGGGGCCGCCCTGTGTGTCACAGGATTTTATCGGCATCCCTGGTCTCGACTTAGAATGTTGGTGGCAAAGCACACCCCGCCCGACCCGTGACAATCAAAATGTCCCCAGACATCCCCTGGGCATGGGTGGGGGCATCAAGGGGGGATAAATCGTCCCCAGTTGAGTGAGTCCCACGGCTCAAGACCAGCCCTCTCCTCCCCGCTGCCATCTGGGCCCACAAGTCAAGTCCAGGTTTTGTCTGGAGCGGAGGAAGGGAGGGGACACCCCAGAGGTAGCGGGCCCAGAGGTCTGCAAGTCACAGCTGGTTTCAAGGTTCTTTTATGTCAAATAAGAAGCATTTCCTCTGGAAGCAAATGTCCAGCTGTATACCTGGCGAGGAGTCCGTTTCTCTCCCTCCTGCCGCAGCCCGCTTGTCTAGAATCGGCCCCTCGACTCCCCCTCTGCCAGACTAGCTGTATGACATTCCATTTCCTCCTGAGGCTGGAGCAGGAGGTTTCTAGAAGACCCGGTCTGAGGTATGGGGCAGGCCCTGTCTCAAGCTTGGGGTCTTTCTCGGGCATTGAGTCCGTTCGGGAAATGTCATCCCTCCACTGAAACCACCATCCGACCTCTCGCCGCCATGCCGATGGGGGGGGGCCCAAGTAGATGCCAGGTCTGTCCCAGCTTCCAGTGCCAGACTTGAGTGAGGGTGAGGGGTCTTCTCGGCTTCCCGTGCGCTCGACCGACTGCTGGCAGACTCCTGTCGCCTAAACGGCAGTGACTCTCGGAGTCTGTCCTTCCTCGGGGGAAGGCGTGGCCTTTCTGACCTGCGTCATCACAGAATGACCGGGCTGGGCCCTGGCAGGGCTCTCAGGCCCCTGGGCCTGGGCGGAGCGGAAAGTGCGTGAAAGGAACACCCTGCCAGCTCTGTGTGGCCAGCGGCCCTTCTCCCCGGAGACCCCCACCCCCACCCGCAGGCGGGGGTCCGATCAACCTCTCTCCCTCCTCAGCTACCGGATCCTCAACGCCAGCGCCATCCCCGAAGGGCAATTTATCGACAGCAAAAACGCTTCTGAGAAGCTTCTGAGCTCCATCGACGTGGACCGCGAGCAGTATAAGTTTGGCCACACCAAGGTGAGAGCGTGTGAAGCTGGGACGCCCCCCGACCCCGTGTAACCCCCGGCCCCAGGCTGCTTGCCCACGGGCTGGAGGAAAGGGCCTCTTCACCCGTCCAGTCAGCCAGCCAACAGACCTCTCTGTGCAAGAGCCCAAGCAGAGGGAGCCTGGCTCTAGGTGTGGAGAGTTCTGTCTCTGTGCTGGTTTCTAAGTGTCCAGAGGCTTAATTGGAAGCCGGGACCCCCTCAGCAATGGAGGAAAGCAACAGGAAGTCCCAGTGTCCTGAGAGAGCAGACAAAAGCCGCTCTTTTTTTAGCGTTTATTTACTTTTGAAAGAGATGGAGAGAGACAGAGTGCGAGCAGGGGAAGGGGCAGAGAGAGAGAGGGAGACACAGAATCCGAAGCAGGCTCCAGACTCTGAGCTGTCAGCACAGAGCCCGACGCAGGGCTCGAATCCATGAACCGTGAGATCATGACCTGAGCCAAAGTCAGACGCTTAACCACCTGAGCCGCCCAGGCGCCCCGAGAAAAGGGCACTCTTAAGTGGGACGAAAGGGTCAAGGAGAGAAGGAAACAGAGCAAGGATTCCAGGGACAGTGAGAGTCTGGGGGGAATGATTACAACAGACAAAAATGGCAACCATTCATTGACCACATATGTGTCCAGCCCTGCGACTCCCCCTCTGTGCACCTCGCACTCAGTCCTTACGACATCCTGAAGGTGATAAGGAGGGTTCTGACCTCGAGGAGTTACAGGTCCAGCAGGGGAAATAAAGGCTCCCAGAGGGCAAAACGCTTGCTCGAGGTCCCAGGGACACTGCGGCACAAAGACCAGCTTCCAACCCTGGGCTGACTCCTGAGTTCTCCCTCCTGGAAAGGGCCAGGCCGGGGCCTGCTGGCCTCCAAGGGTGCCCTGCTTCCTTGGAACGTTGGTGCGGGCCGTGGGTGCGTGGGCCTGAGGGCGGGACCACTCTCAGACGGGCGGAACGGAGAGGCAGAACTGTCTGTGGATGTCTCCTAATCGGGGCACCGTTGAGTCTGAGTTTCCTTTCTGGACTCATCCTGACCTCCCGTATGTGGGTTGGCGGGACCTGGAGTGTGCTTTGGAACAGGGCACAGGAGAGCCCACTGCGGAGCCCAGACGGCTGCGAGTCCCAAGCCAGGGCGCGCAAGGCCGAGGGCTGGTGTGGGCACAGAGGGGCTCCAGGGCCCCAGGTTACGCGCCTGCTGCGAACAAAGCGAGGCTCTTTTCTCCCCTGATGTAGGTGTTTTTCAAAGCTGGACTTCTGGGACTCCTGGAGGAGATGAGGGACGAGAAGCTGGTGACCCTGATGACACGCACGCAGGCCATCTGCCGAGGGTACCTGATGCGGGTGGAGTTCAAGAAGATGATGGAGAGGAGGTGATGTGGACCCTCGTCCCGCCTCACGCTGCCCTCCCTCCTCCACAACCGATTGCCGCTGCTTCCTGGGTTTGGTCTTGGGGTACTAACATCCTCCTTCGTCCATTTAACCAACGCCTACCGAGCGGCCATTCTGCGCTGGGGACCCCGCTTGGCGCCGCAGATACAGAAAGGAACGCTTCCCTCCGGGAGCTCAGGGACGGGCTGGAAGCACATTTGACCGTAATGCCTGTGACAAGTGCAATGTCAGAGCCATACTCAGGGCAATGGGGGATGGTGAGAAGGAGCCCTCCGCATGGCTGGGCGTTGGGGCTGGCCGGAGGGGTCAGCGAGAGGAAAGAACTTTCGGAAGCACGCTTTTGCATGGCCTGAGAAAGGATGGCCCGGAGGCCACCGTGGCGGGAGCGAGGGGAGAGAGGCCCTCGACTCGGGCGCCCTGGGATGTTAATGAGGCCGGACTGGGTCGTCCGGCTGGGGAGCCATCAATGGCACACAAGGGACACAATCGGGCTTGCCAAAGACGGCAGCCCCTGAACTAAGAAACAGCCAGCAAGCGAGGGAGCAGGGAACGGGTTCTAGAACATTTCAGGGTCCTGCTCCTTCCGTGACTCGCCAGCAGCACTGGCGGCCGGTCATGTGCGGGAACTTCAGGGGGCGGGGAGGCTGCGGGGAGCCCCGTTCTCCCCAATTCTCTGGTGCCCCGTGGAGCTCTATCACTGTGGTTGCCACCTGGGCCACCGCTGTGTGGCAGTCAAGAACACCTCGCAGGCATCTAGCAGGGTGAAGCGGATGGAAGCCAGCTCAGAAATGGGGGGAGCCCTCAGCGGGGGCCCGTCTAAGAGAAAGAGAAGTAAGTTTCAGGCACACGTGAGCCAGGGCGTCTGAAACTCTGGAGGATGAAGGGAAGGAGATAAGGCAGGCGTCCCTGGGACATAGGCCACAGCGGGAATCGGGAAAATGGGTGTATTCTATAAGGAGAAGAGTCAGGGAGACGTCCTGGGTGTAGACCCACATGTAAGGCTGAAAGAGGGGCCCACAAGGTGAGGTGCCACGAAACAGGAAAACCGCGTTATCATGGAATCAAAGGCAATGGGGCCTTTCAAAACAGTGAGGGCCGGCCACCAAACGTGGAAGACAGACTCATAAAAGTAGGGATGAAGATGCTCACGGCAGGGGTAGTCAGGACTTTAGGCTCAGCATCTCCAGTATGGTCGTGGGGGCAGAAGCCCGGCGGACAGACGGTGAGGGGGCTGGGGGGGTCCACAAATGGCCCGTGTCCTCTCTCCCCTCCCGAAACCCACGCGTGCTGTTTCCTCGGCCCCTCATTCGCAGGGAGCGCTCCAGGGACTCACAGGAGCCGCAGAGCGCGGCCGTCCCTGCCTCCCGCGTAGCGGGGAAGGGTGAAGGGTCTGGCCCCGCGGGGCGGCTGGGGGTGGACACGAGTCCTTGCCGGGTAGTTCATTAACCCCAGTCCTACCGGGCCAACAGGGACTCCCTCTTCTGCATCCAGTACAACATCCGGGCCTTCATGAACGTCAAGCACTGGCCCTGGATGAAGCTCTTCTTCAAGATCAAGCCCCTCCTCAGGAGCGCGGAGGCCGAGAGAGAGATGGCCACCATGAAGGAGGACTTCGAGCGGGCCAAGGAAGAGCTGGCCAGATCTGAGGCTCGCCGGAAGGAGCTGGAGGAGAAGATGGTGTCCCTGTTGCAGGAGAAGAATGACCTCCAGCTGCAGGTCCAGTCTGTACGTACCTTCCTGATGAGGCCAGAAAAGGAGGAGCAAAAGGGAGGCCCCGGCAGGTGCATCTATTCAAGGGGCAGTGGTGCCACCTAGTGGGCCTGCTGAGCATTGCAGGCAGGCGGAGGCGGGGATGAGGGCTTGGTGTAGCCCCAAGCAGAAGTGCTTGCGGGGAGCAAGTCTGCAAAGTGAATTCCGGCTAGCCCTCGTTTGTCTCCGACTTCCAGAAGAGAATGTGTTTGTCATCATAATTAAAAGCTGTCAGGAATGCATCAGGTCTTTTTAAAAAATCATGTAAATAAAAATAAATCACTAAAATAATTCAAAGTAGAAAGAGTAATTATATATAAGATTTTGATAATAGGGTTCTACTAAAAGTACTTTGAAGATATGCATTTTTAAAGTTTATTTATTTATTTTGAGAGAGAAAGTGTGTGTGTGTGTGTGTGCAAGCGGGAGAGGGGCAGAGAGAGAGGGAGAGAGAATCCCAAGCAGGCTCCAGGCTCTGAGCTGTCGGCACAGAGCCCGACGCAGGGCTCGGACACTTAATTGACTGAGCCACCCTGGTGCCAGAAGCATTTTAAAATCAAGGAAACAGGGGAAAGGAAGCCATATGTAGCGTGTAACATATTGGCACGGTAATTGTATCAGTTCACAAGTTAAGGTGCTTATCGGTAGCCCTCTTGAATAAACTAAACGCCTTGCGGTAGCAAACATTTCCCCCTCCCTTGTTTACTTTCCCGATCAGTACAGCGTGGTTATTGGGAGCACTTTCCCAAGCCGAGTGGGCAAGAGGACTAGTTTTGGAACCAGATAGCTGGGTCGATATCCCAGGCCTTCCACTTGATGGCTCTGTGGCCTTGGGCAAGTTACTTAGCCTCTTTGTGTCTTGGTTTTCTCATCTGTAAAATGGGCACGGTAATAGCACCAATGTCCTAGGGTTATTGGAGGATCGGATGAGTCCGTGCATGGAAAATGCCTAGCACATAGTACATGTTCAATTAATACACACACTTACTCTCATCCATAACCTTGGGATGTGTGTCCAGTTTTACAACACTCATATAAAAAGATGTAGCCCAATTAAGTTTAAGAATATAATTAGCTAATCTTGGTCTGTCCAAGAGACTCACTGCAGAGCCTTCTGGGACATATGTGTATGTAATCACTTCATTCCTATCTGTTTTGAATTTTCTGCCCTGTGGCTCTTCTAGGAGGTAGGGCTAACGAGGTGTCGCCGGGACTTTTCCACTGAAAGTAAAAAGGTAGTAATGTTTCGAAAATGCCAGTTAGCTGACGGTAACACTGAGTCAATGAGTCGTTTTTCAGCCGGTAGTGGACGGAAGCGTGAAATGGCCGGCTGTCCAACTTTGGCAAATTTGCAGAAGCTTTATGGGCTTTGTGGACTCCTCTGTTTGGAATTATTTTAGGTGAATTTCTATTAAGGAGATGTCCTTGATGGTTTAAAAAAAAAAAAGGTATATGTGAATAGTATGTAAGTTGTGTGTGTGTGTGTGTGTGTGTGTGCATCTGTGCCCATGAGTGCGTGTGCATGTGTGCACATGAATGTGTGTGCACACGTATGTGTGCATGTGTGTGCATTTGGACATGCGGGCGTGTGTGTGTGCATGAGTGTGCGCGCACATGCGTGTGTGCGTGCACATGCGTGTGACCCATTCCTTGGCTTAGGTCTACAGAGTGGGCTTTGGAAGGACAGAGCCCTTCCCTGGTCAGGTTGGCCGAGAGTCTGACCAAAACACAAGGACCTGGCTCTTTCAGGAAACGGAGAATCTGATGGACGCCGAGGAGCGGTGTGAGGGCCTCATCAAAAGCAAGATTCAACTGGAAGCCAAAGTCAAGGAGCTGAACGAGAGGCTGGAGGAGGAAGAAGAGACGAATTCCGAGCTCGTGGCCAAGAAGAGGAACCTGGAAGATAAGTGCTCATCTCTCAAAAGGGACATCGACGACCTGGAGCTGACCCTGACGAAAGTGGAAAAGGAGAAGCATGCCACGGAGAACAAGGTGGGCAGCCCTGGGGGTCCCCAGAGTTTCCGGGAGGATCCTGACTTCTTCCCTGTGCGGAGGAGACACTGCCCGAGGTCGGAGGCAGGAGCGAGCGGACAGGCTGTGAGGTCCCACCGAGTTCTCTCCTCTGCCTTGTTCTCAAGCCCGGAGGCT
Organism: Paguma larvata; assembly: GCA_030068075.1. NCBI lineage: Eukaryota > Metazoa > Chordata > Mammalia > Carnivora > Viverridae > Paguma > Paguma larvata. The sequence continues at coordinate 19,692,403 of CM057843.1, forward strand.
CTTCTCGACCCTCCCCCCTGCCCCTGCTGGCTGGTTGCACCCCACACTCCCGGCCCCAACCCATCCTGCGCTAAGGAAGCGATCCCGGGGAAGGAGGGTGGCGTCCTATTCATCACCGCTCCCCCTTGTCCCAGGAAGAGCAAACCAAGGTGCCTACAGGGGCCAAGCAGGCGGAGAGGCAGGCAGGCGGAGAGGCAGGCAGGCAGGGGCGGGGCCAGGCAGGCGGAGAGGCAGGCAGGCAGGGGCGGGGGCAGGCGGAGAGGCAGGCAGGCAGGGGCGGGGCAGGCGGAGAGGCAGGCAGGCAGGGACGGGGGCAGACAGCTGGATCACACCAAGCGCTGGCAGGGACCTCGTGTGTTATTGGCAGAGTATAGACTGATGCAGCTTTTGGGAAAGCCTCTGGGAATACTTGGTCAGAATAACAATCCCCATATCCTTTGACCCAATGATTCTGCTCCTGAGCGTCCAGACCAGGGAATTCTCCCACCAGCCCAGAAGGGGACACATATGAGGGTGACTGTGGTACCATTGCTTGTGGTGAGGGAGAGCCAGAGGCAGTACCAGGGTCCACACTGGGGAGCGGACGTTTGAGGGGTGGAGAATACCCATCAGAGAGTTCTGCAGAGCCAGCAGCAACAGCAGGCTTGCACACACAGGGCACCAAGATGGACCCGAAAGACCTGGTGCTGAAAACAGGCACATGGAAGGGACGACACGATACCATTTATGTAGACGAAAAACTACACGGACGCAAAAGAAGACACATTTTACAGAAACAAGTGAAAAGTGCAACCCTTGATTCACATCGTCATGGTCGCCAATGAGACGGAGCAAGGGGTAGGGGTCGACCTGGTGTGGGACGACCCAGAGTCAGTGCTGGTAGACACCCAGGAGTGAGGGAAGGGGACAATCGGGAGGGGTGGAGACTGTGGCACACGGGAGGGCATTTGCCCTGTCCAAGATGGCGGCCATGACTCGGCCCTAGCCAACTGCCTCCTGGTGGGAATGGGAATCCGGTGTCGCCAGAGCTTCTGATATTCCGTGAGAAGCCAGGAGTCCAGATTTCATATGAAATGGCATTTCTTTTTTCCATCCTGGTCACCTTATTCAAAAGTCGTTAACTGTTAGGCAGACTAGAGAAAACACGTCTGCGGCCAGATTCAGCCCGCAGGTCGGGAGCTTCACAACCTCGGCTCTGGAAGAGTGTCCTACGTGGGACAAAGTTTAATTTAAATGCCTTAACGCTTCGCGCTGGGCGCCCTGTCCCTCCTGCTTCCTGACAGCACAGAACTTCCACTCTGGACACTCTGGTGTACTACTTCCTCTCTTTCCGGATTCTTCCTGCGTTATTCCAACCCCCAAACTCTCGTTGATACATTATGATAAATATAGATGGATCGGTTGCTCCTCAGAAGCACCCTCTTTTCATTTATCAGAGTCCTGCCTTGTGAGATCGAAAGCCCTCTCTGAGGGAACGATCCCAACGGGAGGGTCCGAGGCTCTCTGTGGCAGCCCAGTGAGAAAGGTTAAGAACCGACAGGTCGCCAGTTTCAGAATGACGCAGCCGACAGCACGCTGAGCCCCTGCCAGGGAGGTAAAGAAGCAGTAGCCAAAAAAAAAAAAAAAAGAAAAAAGAAAGAAAGAAAGAAAAAAGGAAAGGAAAGAAAATTAAAAACATCAATCGGTTCTGCTGGAAGCTTCTGACTTAACTGTTTGCCCCATTCGATCGTGTCCATTCGCTCCCAGGTAAAGAATCTTTCGGAAGAAATGACGGCGCTCGAGGAAAACATCTCCAAATTGACCAGAGAGAAGAAGTCTCTGCAGGAGGCCCATCAGCAAGCGCTGGACGATCTCCAGGTTGAAGAAGATAAAGTCAACGGTCTAATCAAAATAAATGTCAAGCTGGAACAGCAAACAGACGATGTAAGGAGATTTTACTACTGTGTTCTAACAGCTGTTGCCTGCAGCAGCGCGGGCAAGAGGGGGCTGCGGCTATCGATTCTGAATCAGAATCCCTGAGCCCGGACCTCAGCCCCCTCCCACAGGAGTCTGCAATGTTGAGCGAGCCCCTTCAACTCTGCAGCCTCCGTTTCCACCCCGCGACATGGGGACACACCCAGATCCACCTTGCAGGGTTTCCGTGGAGAGTTCAGCAGCTGGAGAGCGTTCCGTAAAACGGTAGCTGCTAATATACCACCACCATCACCGCCATTAGCATTCATGAGCAGGTCCCTAGGTTCGCAAAGCTCAGACCCTGTGCTAACATTATACAGCTGAGTCTCGGTTGTGGCCGTGACAATGACCCTTGTTCCCCATCGTGTTAACATTTTTTGTTCTCGGTGCAAGAGCCAGGTCTGAGGTGTCCAGGTTTCACTCACGGTTGTGGCTAGAACTTTCCGGATTGCATCAGTTTTCCCGTGCCTCACACCCCCATGCGCGCGCGCACACACACACACACACACGGGCACACTCACAAATTTGCACTCATCCCCCCATGATGCATGTGAGTGGGGGAGGAGCGACGAGTGGGGGAGGAGCGACGAGTGGGGGAGGAGCGACGGGTGGGGGAGGAGCGACGGGTGGGGGAGGAGCGACGGGTGGGGAGGAGCGACGGGTGGGGGAGGGGCGACGAGTGAGGGAGGGGCGACGAGTGGGGGAGGAGCGACGAGTGGGGGAGGAGCGACGAGTGGGGGAGGGGCGACGGTTTGCAATCTAGATCCTCGGACGCCGTGGGCATGTGCGCGGCCACACTGGCTCAAGGGGTGAGCTCATTCTCCCCGCGGGGTCTCAACCTTTCTACCCATGTCTCCCCAGCTGGAGGGCTCCCTGGAGCAGGAGAGGAAACTGCGGGCGGACCTGGAGAGAATGAGGAGGAAGCTGGAAGGAGACCTGAAAATGTCGCAGGAATCCATCATGGACCTAGAAAACGACAAGCAGCAAATAGAGGAGAAATTGAAAAAGTAGCTATTTCATGTGTGACCTCTGTGTTTGACCCGGAAAGCCTACTTACCCCCCTTTAAAAGGCTTATATTTCATGTTCTTAAAAAAGCATATGTATGTAATTGCAGGAAGGAGTTTGAAATCAGTCAGTTACAAACCAAAATTGACGAGGAACAAGTACACGGTTTGCAGCTACAGAAGAAGATCAAAGAACTGCAGGTGGAAGTATCAAAACCCTCCCCGCCCCGAAAACCCTTTGCAAGGGTCCCTCCCGCCCTTCTCCCTTCGTTCCTTTGTTTCTTTAGCTGCTGGCTTTCCTCTTGTCCTCAGAGCTGGAGAGAATGTCCTGTCCTTCCCTTTAGGTCGCTGAAATTAACACTTTAATTTTGTCAGTAGCACAAATGCAATTTCCTTGAGAATTTTACAGTGTTGCCAGTAAGGTTAAGTAGGATCGATATGGGTGCTTTGATCACCACCAGTGAGCTGGGGGCTGCCTTCAGCTTCTCAGAGGTCACTCCTGGGGCACCCAGGGGGCTCAGCCAGTTGAGCATCTGACTCTTGATTTCCGCTCAGGTCATGATCTCACGGCTTCGTGAGTTTGAGCCCCATCTCGGGCTCTGCACTGACAACATGGAGCCTGCTTGGGATTCTCTTTCCCCCTCTCCCTCCCCCACTCGTGCTGTCTGTCTCTCTCAAGATAGATAAACTTAAAAAAAAAAAAGAAGTATCCTCCTGGATTTTTGCTGTGGATTCATGTACATTGATCTCGGGGTTGTGATTTCAAACCCCACGTTGGGTGTAGAGATTACTTAAAAATATAATATTTGCGGGGGGCGTGCCTGGGAGGCTGAGTCAGATCAGTGTCCGACTTTGGCTCAGGTCATGATCTCATGGTTTGTGGGTTTGAGCCCCGCGTCGGGCTCTGTGCTGACAGCTCGGAGCCTGGAGCCTGCTTCAGATTCTGTGCCTCCCTCTCTGTCTGCCCCTCCCCTGCTTGCACTCTGTGTCTTTCTCTCTCAAAAATAAATAAATATTAAAAAAAATTTTAAATAAAAAACAAAATCTTTTTAAAAAAAAGACCCAAAGAAACTAATATAGAGGATACATATATATCCTTACATACATACATACATACATGTATGCACTTATACATTAAAATATAAAGGAACAAGAACATTAAAAATAATATATCTTACAAGTATATTATTATATGTAAATATATTCATTAAATATATGGGTATTTTATATTCTATATACTTTATATTTCTTAGCTTAAATATGAAACCACAGAGGCAACTTGCTCCTTTCTTTTTTTTTTAATATTTTTTTATCTTCATTTATTTTTGAGAGAGAGAGGGAGACAGAGTGAGAACAGGGTAGCAGCAGAGAGAGAAGGAGACACAGAATCCGAAACAGGCTCCAGGCTCTGAGCCATCAGCACAGAGCCTGATGCGGGGCTCAAACTCACGAACCCTGAGATCACGACCTGAGCCGAAGTCACACGCTTAACCGACTGAGCCCCCCCAGGCACCCCACAACTTGCTCCTGCAGACCTGTCCGTGGTAGATACAGCCCAGTCTAACTGCTTCACGGGCTTCTGGAGCATGGTCCCATCGTGGTGAATTTGACGAGTCTCCTACTGATGGACAGTTAGACTGTGTGCAAGTTCGTTCCTCACTAATTTAATGTTCTAGCATATTCTCTTCTTTGTGAGGCCTACCCTCAGTCCCTCACCTCCCTGCCCCTCCCGAAGTGGGCTGCTCCCCCCACCCCAACATGCCTGATGCAGAGACCCTTGCAGGCCCGCACAGAAGAGCTGGAGGAGGAAATGGAGGCCGAGCGGGCCTCCAGGGCCAAAGCAGAGAAGCAGCGCTCCGACCTCTCCCGGGAACTGGAGGAGCTCAGCGAGCGGCTGGAAGAAGCCAGCGGGGCCACTTGCGCCCAGATCGAGATGAACAAGAAGCGGGAGGCCTGAGTTCCAGAAACTTCGCAGGGACCTGGAGGAGGCCACCCTGCAGCACGAAGCCACGGCGGCCGCGCTTCGGAAGAAGCATGCGGACAGCGTGGCCGAGCTCGGGGAGCAGATAGACAACCTGCAGAGGGTCAAGCAGAAGCTGGAGAAGGAGAAGAGCGAGCTGAAGATGGAGATTGATGACATGGCCAGCAACACTGAGGCCATCTCCAAGGCCAAGGTACCTGACTCCCTGCTCTTAGCAAGTGGGAGGCGGCCACACCCACCTGCCCGGGGGACAGATGAAATTTGATGCCCCTAAACTCACAGCCTGTTCGAAACCGAAAGGCTCTCCCCCAATTCTTCCTCCTCCCAACCCCCAAAATCCATTCCGGTCATTTCCAGCTTGACCCAATGATCCACTACGATGCAAGGTCTCATCCTCCTTCCCAGAGTCTCAGAAAGTTTTCAGAACCTTCAACCCATCTGGCATTTTCTAAAACTGAATCTATGGATGGGTTGCACCAAAAGGCCTTGCTGGATAATGGTTTTCCATGTGCCGCCTCCCTAACCACTGTATTAATCCTGGGCGGCATAACCAATGTGAAGTTATGCATGAGAACAGGGGCGGATCCAAGTTTGGTGCCACTCAAAGCAATTTCAGGCCACTCAAATTCAGAGGGGTGGGATTCTTCAAGAAAATGTACCCCAAATTAGGGGCGCCTGGGTGGCTCAGTCGGTTGAGGCATCTGACTTCAGCTCAGGTCATGATCTCACAGTTCGTGAGTTAGAGACCCGTGTCGGGCTCTGTGCGGACAGCTCAGAGCCTGGAGCCTGCTTCGGATTGGGTGGCTCCCTCTGTCTGCTCCTTCTCCACTTGCACTCTGTCTCTTGCTCAAAAAGAAATTTAAAAAATTAAAAACAAAAAGAAAATGTACCCCAAATTATAAATATCAAGTCAAGCACAAAAGTAAATATTCATTTAGAGTGAGGAAAACAAATCAGGTCCTTGTCTTCTGAGACCTCTTCAGGCCCTTTGCCAGAAACACAGAAACACCTCCCTAAAAATATATATGCAAGCTTCCCTTCCCCACCTGGAACTGTCTACAGGCACCTGCATGAGGTAGGGCCCCTGCAAGTGAGGGGCTAACGCTTCGTGGTAAAGCTGCTCCTGTGTGACTTCAAGGCAAACCTTCCTCCCAGAGTGACTCTGTGCTTCTAGACTCGTGGTGCCTCTTGCTGTCCTTGTTTAGGATCCGGATTCACACAGCCTGAGCTTCGTCTCGATTGCTTCCTCACTGCCTGACTGCCACCCCTTTTGCTCTCTTGCTTGCTTCCCCATTTTTTCTGCCTTTCTTGGCTTTTTTCTCCCTCTAAGGAGTTATGTGTTCTCTGTCTCCGTCCTGTCCCCTCCCCCATAACATGCGGGCCAGGTTGCAGGATTGTCTGGGTTAGAAGAGGTGATGGCACCACCCTCATGCAGCACCACCTTGTCACCTCCCTTTCTCTGTCATGCCTTCTGCTCTTGTTCTCAATTTTAAAATCCAGTGCAGGATATCTTTTATATTGCTTTATATTTTTATAAGTTTATTGTATCCTTTGATTTTTTTTTCTACTTGTGAGTTGCTATCTCTTTTTCAACTACCCCAGATAAAATTATTTTATATTCATATGTCATTTTCTCAAAGATGTCCTAAGCCCCTTAAGAACTTCCTTGAATCTAATATCCCTGCCTCTTATTTGTTTTCTTTTAATGTTTGTTTGTTTATTTTTGAGAGAGAAAAAGAGAGCACCAGCAGCACAAGCAGGGGAGGACCAGAGAGAGAGAGAGGGAGACATAGAATCCGAGGCAGGCTCCAGGCTCTGAGCTGTGAGCACAAAGCCGGATTCAGGGCTCGAACTCATGCACCATGAGATCATGACCTGAGCCGAAGTCTGACACTCAAATGACTGAGCCATCAAGGTGTCCCTATCTCTGCCTCTTCTGTTGCCATCTTATACTTCACAGTCTAAGGAAAAATATATGTTCAAGATATTTATTTTACATTATATGAGGTGGGAGGAAGAAGTCTATAATATATGCAAGATTTTGAAACAAACCTCATAAAACTACAGGCCAACTAGCGGCTAGAGGAGCGATTCCCTCCCTGCCATCTCTCTCATACAGACCTTTTGTATAATCCAGTGAAATGTTCGACACTGTCGCCTGAATATGCTGCTTGCAAACAAATCAGAAGGACATACTATTCAGATGGCAATAGAATTCCTTACATTACAAGAAGATTCTGGGGTTCCTTTGAGTAGCATCTCCTCGAAGGTATCTTTCACAACCCAGTCAATACTGTTGATTTCGGCTCAGGTCATGATCTCACAGTCCGTGGGTTCAAGCCCTGCATCAGGGCCCTGTGCTGACAGCTCAGAGCCTGGAGCCTGCTTCAGATTCTGCATCTCCTCTCTCTCTCTGCCCCTCCCCTGCTTGCTCTCTCTCTCTCTCTCTCTCTCAAAACAAATAAGTGTTAAAAAAAAAAATTAGGGGCACCTGGATGGCTCAGTCAGTTAAGCGTCTGACTCTTGGTTTTAGCTCGGGTCGTGATCTCACAGTTTTGTGGAGTTCAAGCCCCGCATCAGGCTCTGTGCTGACAGTGTGGAGCCTGCTCGGGAGTCTCTCTCTCTCCTCTCTTTCTTCCCCTCCATGCTCACACTGTCTCTGTCTCCCTCAAAAACGAATAAATAAATGAATAAATAGATAAATAAACATTAAAAAAATTTAACTAACATTTATGTGTTCTGCATTTAATGCAGACAAGATGGGACGCCTGGGTGGCTCAGTCGGTTAAGCATTCGACTTCGGCTCAGGTCATGATCTCGTGGTTCATGAGTTTGAGCCTCGCATCAGGCTTTGTGCTGACAGCTTGGAGCCTGGAGCCTGCTTCGGATTCTGTGTCTCCCTCTCTCTCTCTCTCTCTCTGCCCCTCCCCTGCTCACACTCTGTCTCTCTTTCTCTCTCAAAATTAAACATTAAAACCTGGTTTTTATTTTGTCTGACAAGAAGCTAAACTCCCAAGCTTCCCCGTTCAACCCTGGACACCGGAAACCCATTTTTTTCCACTCACATTGACTTCTTTTTAAAAGAGTAACATGGAGAGAATGTGCCGGACCATGGAAGACCAATTTAATGAGATCAAGGCCAAGGACGACCAACAGACACAGCTGATCCATGATCTGAACATGCAGAAGGCAAGACTGCAGACCCAAAATGGTAAGGATGGGCAGGGCCCCGGGGCGCCGCCAGCCCCTGGGCGAGGGCGGCGAGCAGCACTCCGGCATCTGTTTGGCAGGGGAGCTGAGCCACCAAGTGGAAGAGAAGGAGTCTCTGATTTCGCAGCTAACCAAAGGCAAGCAGGCCCTCACCCAGCAGCTGGAGGAGCTTAAAAGGCAACTGGAAGAAGAAACCAAGGTAAGGATGCCTCTTTCCGGAATGGCACAGCCAGAGCCCGAGAAGCCACAAAAAATGGTTGGAGGCAGTGTGACGGCGGGAAGTCCGAAGCGTCTCCTCTCTGCTGCGTAGGAGCCTACAGGAGCCTGTTCTTTGAGGCTACAGGACCTTGGCCTTGGATCTCCTTCCTCAGAGCCAGGGCGCCCCATCCTCCGGGTTCCTCTGTCCCCCCACGGGGCGCTCTGATAAACATCCCTCTCCAGCTGGGGCAGCCCCCGACCCCATTCGCTGCGCCGGCGTGACCGTCTCTCCCTCCCTCTGCGTATTCTTTCCCTCTGCTCAGCCATTCGCCCCGGCTGCCCGAAATGGCCTCCTCTTTCTCCCACATCGAAGGCTCGCGTATCACCTGCTGCGACACCCGCTCTTAAGCTCCCCTCCTCCCAAAACGCTGCATGGCTCTAGGGGTACCCTCGGAACGTCGTCATCACATCGGGACGCTTATGTCCATCTGCCCGCTGATCTGTAAACGCCGAGGCAAGAATTTCCCCCCCGTGGTCAGCAGTAGGTACAGTGCACAGTAGAACAGTGCACACAGCAGGTGCCTAATACATGCGGCTGCTGTGTGTTCAAGCGTCAGGAGTCCACAAAACTGCACTCTGTGATTTTTGAGGTTGCCGTGCACCAGCTGAGATGTACAAGGCGATCTTCTGGAATTTTCCGGAGCTCCGCTGACTCCTAAAAAAGAACGAGCACTTATTTGCCCCCTACTTCCTGTTACGCGCCAAGGGTCTTCGGTGGGCGGGGTGGGGGTCGTAGCAAGAAGCAGAGTATGAACAAGAGAGAAGATCCATTATAGGAATGAGGCTGGCCTCTGGCCTCTGGCCAGGATACCGTAGCAGCTAAGCTCATGGCTCAAGCTTTCCAAAGCATCAAATAGCGAGAAAATTATTCCTTTTCTGCTCTGTTTCAGTTCTTCTTCTTTTTTTTTAATTAATTAATTTTTTTAACGTTTATTTATTTTCGAGAGACACAGAGACAGAGCAGTGAGCAGGGGAAAGGCAGAGAGAGAGGGAGATACAGAATCCAAAGCAGGCTCCAGGCTCTGAACTGTCAGCACAGAGCCCGACGCAGGGCTCGAACTTGCAGACCTTGAGATCATGACCTGAGCCAAAGTCGGCCGCTGAACCGACTGGGCCACCCAGGCACCCCTCAGTTCTTTTGATTACATAGAGAAAAGATGTCAGTTTGGATACCATCTAGCACGTTCTCGTTTTCGTTATACAGAGGGGAGGCCTCAGGCACAGAGCCACGACGGAAAGTACCTAGCTAGAAGGTGATAGATAACCTTGCTTTATCTCTGCGGCATTTATTCTTACGGTTCCCTCCCGTTTATGGCAAACACTAATGCTTGCTATTTAATGCAGCTTAATAGTTTCCTTTTGAAACACATGTATTTAAATAAAATAAGGGAGTCAGTGGAAAACATTTTCCAATAAAACGTGACGTACGCTGGATGAGGCAAGGCTTTGTGAAGGCAGCTGGGGAACAGTTCACATTGGGAAATGCCGGTTTAAAGTGAAAATACCTTAGCTTAGGAGAGGGCCAGACGTCTTTGCAAACCCACTATCGTGCTGCCGCAGGCCAAGAACGCGCTGGCCCACGCCCTGCAGTCCTCCCGCCACGACTGTGACCTGCTGCGGGAACAGTATGAGGAGGAGCAGGAGTCCAAGGCCGAGCTGCAGAGGGCGCTGTCCAAGGCCAACAGCGAGGTGGCCCAGTGGAGGACCAAATACGAGACGGACGCCATCCAGCGCACGGAGGAGCTGGAGGAGGCCAAGTACGGGGTCCCGGGCTACAGCGGGAGAGGCGACCCCAAGACCCGAGTGAAGGGACAGAGAATTCTTCCTACTCTGAGACTCTCTTCCTTCCTCCCCAGCCCTTGAATTTTCTTAAGCTTTCAGATAGGGCATCCCTGTCCTTGCCCTGGGACTGTCCACTCCACTTTGTTCCCTTGGTGGCTTCTTGGTGGCCTGCTTTGCCACCCGGCACTTTGCGATTCTTTAGGTGTCACCTAGACCCTGTCCACTCATCACCTTCTAGGACTGGGTCTTACCCAAGTTCCAGTACTGAACACACTGTTCCTCTCATCGGTCTAACAGGTGGGTCTGAAATAGTCCACTTTTGCCAAGGGGGAAAAAATAAAATCTGGTTCTTTTAGGAAAAAGCTGGCCCAGAGGCTCCAGGAAGCCGAGGAAAACACAGAAGCAGTGAGCGCCAAGTGCGCCTCCTTGGAGAAAACCAAGCAGAGGCTTCAGGGGGAAGTGGACGATTTGATGCTGGACTTGGAGCGCACCAACACAGCCCAGACCGTCCTGGACAGGAAGCAGAGAGACCTGGACAAGGTCCGCCCCCGAGAGCCTCAGGCTGCGCACGCCTGGGCGCGCGAGATGCCCCTGCCGCCGGGGAGACCCTCTGAGCCGCGAATCACGGCGTGGGCGGTTGGGCTTTGCAACGCCTCTTTGCTTTCCTGACGGTCTCTCCAAGGCGAATTTTTAGAAGAAACTGATTCCAGTCACTCCGAGAACCCCAACAGCTCTAGGAGCATAGCAGATGGCTTGTGGGAAGATCAGAGACTGGAGCCCTCCATCTAGAACGGGACCCGCCCTGTTTCTCGGGGCCCCAGGATGGGGGGTGGGGAACCTTGACATTGCTGACACATGCCCCTTGTTTTCATGGGCTCTCCTGGGTCCCCTGGCCCTTCCCGCGGCTCACGTGTCCCTTGGTCACCTCCCAGGTCCTTGCGGAGTGGAAGCAAAAGCTGGACGAGAGTCAGGCCGAGTTGGAAGCCGCCCAGAAAGGATCCAGGTCACTTAGTACCGAGATCTTCAAGATGCAGAATGCCTACGAGGAAGTGGTAGACCAGCTGGAGACGTTGAGGCGGGAGAATAAAAATCTTCAAGGTGAGGGGGCACCCGGGGGCTCCGTCGGTTAAGCGTCCGACTCTTGGTTTCGGCTCAGGTCATGATCTCACGGTTTGTGGGTTCGAGCTCCTCGTGGGGCTCTGCGGTGACAGCGAGGAGCCTGCTTGGGATTCTCTCCCTCTTCTCTCTCTCTCTGTCTCTGTCTCTGCCCCTCCCCATCGCATGCTGTCTCGGTCTCTCTCAAAATAAATAATAAATAAACTTTAAAAAAATCTGCAAGGTGAGCTCTGTCCGCACCCCAGGTTTGCACCTGTACCCCTTCTCACCTCCTCCTTCTTCTTCCCACGGCCCCGCAAAACCCTCCCAACTGCTCAGCTGACCCCGGAGCTCAGCCCTGCTAATGTATGCAGTCACACCAAGGTCTCATTCTGCAACACAAAGGGCAAAATGAATTGCTAAGCTCACCTCTCCCTAGAGAGCAACTTCTTCCATGGATCCGTCTCTGCGTGGCTTTGTGTCCTCGAGCATGTCACTAAAGCTCTTGGGACCTCAGACTCCTGATCTGCAAACTCAGACCAGACCGGATGCCCCCTAAAACCCCTTCTGGCTCCAAAACACTGTGATTCTATGTCCTATGCGTTGTCTCCATGATTTCCTTTTCTGGCCCTTGTCGTGACCCTGTTACATACTTTGCCACGTTTTAAGGGCCACACGGCGCCCTTGCCGCTCCTGTCTGCAGAGTCCAGGTGAAGCGACACACCCACGTCCTGCCGGCCCCTCACCTGAAGGGCCCCCCTGTATCCTGCCCTATGTAAACATGAATGCATCGCCGATCCCCCAAATTCCTGGCAAAATGTCCCGGATGAAACGATCTAAATCGAGCCTGTCCTTTGCAGAAGAGATTTCCGACTTAACCGAGCAGATTGCAGAAACTGGCAGGAGCCTGCAGGAAGTGGAGAAGACCAAGAAGCAGGTGGAGCAGGAGAAGGCAGACCTCCAGGCTGCGCTGGAGGAGGCGGAGGTCAGCGATGGGCTGCGCCAGCTCCGGGGGCGGGGCCCTGCGGGATTGGGGACCCGACCGTGGCTCCGGGGCGTCTCCTGCCAGGGGGTGCCGAGGCTTCGCGGCGATGAACACCCAGCCGTCCCCGGGGAAACAGCTGCGCTGTGTCTCACCTCCCGGGGCCCCTCCAGCTCAGCTCATCCCATTTCCCCTTTTGAAAATAAATAAATGTGTCCATTAGGGCCTCAGTGTCTTCCTCTCAGGAAGCCAGGAATCAGTCACCAAACATCCCGAGAGCTACCTCAGAACTGCTCGGTTTTCAAAGTCACACGCGACCATCTTTGGCCACTGGGGGTTCTGTAAAGTCAACATATAGGCTTGGTGTCCCGATGCCCTAATCGGTGTGGCCAGCGCAGGGCGGGCGGACGGTCGAGCTGTGTCTGAGGAGATTTGCATAACGTAGGCCAACGGGAAAGCAATTACCCTGTCACTTTAAAGAACGGGTGGCCCGTGACTTACGGTCACTTAGAACAGACACGCCCGATAAAGGTGTTACAAACTCAGAAAGAGGCTCCGTCCTCAAGACGTAAAATCGTTACTAACAGATACAAAGTTTCGTCACTAGTAGGGTCATTTGGGAGCAAATTGCTTGACCTCTGCTCCTCTGTAAAATGGGTACAACAATACCCATTTTATTGTAACGGCGAGGAAAACAGCTGGTCAAGAAGACGGCTGCCCAGCCCCCCACCCCCCGCCCAGCCACCCCTCTGCTTCCATCAGGGTTCCCTGGAGCACGAAGAGACCAAGATGTTGCGGGTCCAGCTGGAGCTGAGCCAGGCGAAATCCGAGCTGGACCGCAGGGTCGCTGAGAAGGACGAAGAAATCGAGCAGCTGAAAAGAAACAGCCAGCGGGCCGCGGAGGCCATGCAGAGCATGCTGGATGCTGAAATCCGGAGCCGGAACGACGCCCTGAGGTTGAAGAAGAAGATGGAGGGAGACCTCAACGAGATGGAGATCCAGCTGGGCCATGCCAGCAGCCAGGTGGCCGAGACCCAGAAACACCTGCACAGCGTGCAGGGCCGGCTCAAGGTCAGCGCGCTCGCTCACGTGGGCTTCGGCGGACCCCGCGGGCTCTCAGCCGCCCGCCCTGGGCTCCGGCCTCACGCCCGGTTTCCCCCCGAAGGAGTCCCAGCTGCACCTGGATGACGCCCTGAGGAGCAACGAGGACCTGAAGGAGCAGCTGGCCATTGTGGAGCGCAGGAATGGCCTCTTGCTGGAGGAGCTGGAGGAGATGAAGGCGGCCCTGGAGCAGACGGAGCGGACCCGCAGGCTGTCCGAGCAGGAGCTGCTGGACGCCAGCGACCGCGTGCAGCTCCTGAACTCGCAGGTGCATCCGTCCGGAGGGGGAGGGGAGGCGCAGGCAGGACCCGCCCTTCCTCCCAGACCAGCGGTCCAGACCAAGTTGCATTAAGCTTTAGTTCTTGGGGTAACTCAGATGCCATACTTCTGAGCTGTCTTTAGCCCGAAGATACAAGGTGATGCGTGCCGGGGGGAAATCAGAGAAGGGAAGGATGAATTCTTATACAGAGAGACCGGAGAGGGCCACGTTCAAGCACAATCGTGGAAAATTAGAACCGTCTTTCGAAATAATTATTTGCTATTACCTTTATAAAAGTTTTTTTTTAATTTTTTTTACGTGTATTTATTTCTCTTTCAGAGAGAGAGAGAATCCCAAATGGGCTCTGCACCATCAGCACAGAGCCCAACTCAGGGCTCAGACACAAACTAGGAGACATGACCTAAGCCGAATTCACGACTCAGGTGCTTACCCGACGGAGCCCCGCAGGCGCCCCTACCTTTATGACCTTTATGAAAGTTTTTTTTTTCTAAATTCATTGTTGCAAAATATAGAGAATAGGAGCAAATGAATAGAAGAAAAAAAATACCGGGGCGCCTGGGGGGCCCAGTCGCTTAAACGTCCGACTTCAGCGCAGGTCATGATCTCGCGGTCTGTGAGTTCGAGCCCCGCGTCGGGCTCTGTGCTGACGGCTCAGAGCCTGGAGCCTGCTTCAGATTCTGCGTCTCCCTGTCTCTCTGCTTCAGCTTGGATCATGATCTCACGGTTCGTGGGCTTGAGCCCCGCATCAGGTTCTGTGCTGATGGCTCAGAGCCCGGAGTCTGCTTCGGATTCTGTGTGTGTGTCTCTCTCTCTGCCCCTCCCCCACTTGCGGTCTATCTCAAAAATAAACAAACATTTAAAAACATTTAAAAACAGAAGAAAAATACCAACCACAGTGTGGCCATTTTGAGATCTTTCATTCCGAGCTCTTGTTGGTGTCTAGAATTGTTGTATTTTTTGTACGAATGTGACCAGTCTTTTCACAGCTTCTTATTTTCACTTTAACAACCTGTCATGAACATATTTCCACACCTTTAAATAGTCTTCTTTGGCTATTTAAAAACAAATTCTATATTAATCTTTACTTTTCTGAGAGAGCGAGATGGAGCTTGAGCAGGGGAGGGGGCAGAGAGAGGGAGACACAGAATCCAAAGCAGGCTCCAGGCTCTGCGCTGTCAGCACAGGGCCCAACACAGGGTTTGAACCATGAGATCATGACCTGAGCCGAAGTCGGACGCTCACCACTGAGCGACCCAGGCACCCCTTCTTGGGCTATTTTTAATAGCAGAAACGTGGTCCGTGATAGGAAGGTGGTGTGGCACTTTTAATCAATCTTCCACGGCCGGACGTTTTAAATTCTCCCCAGTACAATTTCTACTCTTAGAAAGACTGCCAACATGAACTTACTTGTAACAAAATTTTCACATATATCCATTCTTAATATTTTCTTAACGTTCCTAGACGCAAATAGACGGCTAGGAGCAGAATCTCATGGTGAAAACGATAAAGACATCTGCAGCACATTGTAAATTCGCCTTAACAAGGGGGCCCCCCGTTTTTATTCTCATCGGGAAAACATTAACAACTCTTGCCCCTCAATCCTCAGGGACCCTAGCTATGCATCTTTTAATCCTCGCCCACGTTATTGTTGAAAAACACCTCACTCTTAAAAATGTTTATTTCCTTGCTTACTAACGAGGTGGAACGTTTCATTCTATTTGTATTCTGAACCGTTTTGCCTATTGGCACTTTGTGCACTGTTCTCTTCCTTTTGCGATTTGTCTTTTCTGTAAGTTAGGTAAGAGAATATTTTTTTAGCGATGCACATTGAAAGTGTTTCCTGAGTTTGCCGTGGCCCTTATAATTCTGCTTATGGCGTGTTTTGATCATTAGAATTATTTCACAAAAGGTCCCCCTGGGTGGCTCGGTCGGTTATGTGTCTGACTTCGGCTCAGGTCATGATCTCGTGGGTCATGAGTTCAAGCCCCGTGTTGGGCTCTGTCCCCACAGCTCAGAGCCTGGAGCCTGTTTTGGATTCTGTGTCTCCCTCTCTCTCTGCCCCTCCCTGCTCACACTCTGTCTCTTTCAAAACTAAATAAACATTTTGGGGCGCCTGGGTGGCTCAGTCGGTTAAGCGGCCAACTTCAGCTCAGGTCACGATCTCACGGTCTGTGAGTTCGAGCCCCGCGTCGGGCTCTGTGCTGATGGCTCAGAGCCTGGAGCCTGCTTCGGAGTCTGCGTCTGCCTCTCTCTCTCTGCCCTTCCCCTGCTCACGCTCTGTCTCTCAAAAATAAATAAACGTTAAAAAAAAACTAACGTTAAAACGTTAAAAAACGTTAAAAAAACGTTAAAAAATGTTTTAAGAATTTATTTCACATTTTAGGGGCACCTGGATGGCTTATTTGGTTAAGCATCCAAGTCTTGATCTTGGCTCAGGTCATGATCTCACGGTTCATGAATTTGAGCCCCGCATCGGGCTCTGTGCTGACAGTGCAGAGCCTGCTTGGGATTTTCTCTCTCTCTCTCTCTGCTCCTCCACTCCCTCTCAAAAATGAACTTTAAAAAGAGAATTATTTCACATTTTGTATGCTTATGTCTACCCATCCTTTCTTTGATCCAACACCTTTTACTGAAAAATCTATTCTTCCTCAAATATGGGAAAATCTATTTTATGTGCAGTTCTCGAATCTGTTTCGGGACCTTGTGTTTCATCAAGAAGAAAAGCGTATATAGCAAATCCCCGTGTGGAAAATAAGGAACGTGATTGTGATTGTTTCCTTCCCCACCCAACTTTCTCTCTCTCGGGTGCTTCAAGCATCCAACTACACCCTGTTCCCCTGGCACCTGATTCCTCCTGTAGAACACGAGCCTGATAAATACCAAGAAAAAACTGGAGGCTGACATCGTGCAGTGCCAGGCGGAGGTGGAGAACTCGCTGCAGGAGTCCAGGAACGCGGAGGAGAAGGCCAGGAAGGCCATCACGGATGTGAGCTCCGTTCCCTCTTTTCAGAGCAGGTGCTTGGAGACGGGGAAGGGGCTTCTAGGCAGCGACAAGGCAAGTCGGTTTCGTCGCCTGCCGACCTGCCGTCAGCAGAGGGGTGAGATAAAGCCTCAGCAGAGACAGGGTGGGGAGGAGCTGAATCCGCATGCTCGGTATTGACCTTGGCGGCGCCCCCCGTAGGGACGCCAGGTGGCCCACTGATATTTCCTCTGAACTTAACCAGGCGGCCATGATGGCCGAGGAGCTGAAGAAGGAGCAGGACACCAGCGCCCACCTGGAGCGGATGAAGAAGAACCTGGAGCAGACGGTGAAGGACCTGCAGCACCGTCTGGACGAGGCCGAGCAGCTGGCCCTGAAGGGCGGGAAGAAGCAGATCCAGAAACTGGAGAACCGGGTAGGGTGGAGACCCAAGCGACGCCCACTTCGGGCCGTCTGGAGCAGAGCCACGGCCCATCACAGCCCCCACCCGCTTTACGAGGCTTCTCCCTAGGGAGCCGCAGGGGTAACGACGCGGGAAAATGTTCGCGTCCTGTTTTTACAGGAATTCGGACCCAGGGAAATAAGGGGAAATATACACTCTTAAAATCACACATTTGATGGCAGCCCCATTTGGCGGGCCGTGGCCCATCCTACCTAGAGTCTGTAGTCTCTCTTCACCTCCGGCTCCTGTTCCCCTCGGGATCCCCCAGGCCCGATGCAGTCCACAACACTGTGCTCCATCCTAGACTGGCACTTCCCGCCCCCGGGGCCGGTGCCCCCAGGAAAATTCACAGCCCTGCCCACGGTAGTCCTGCTTTTTCCTCATCTGGGAACTTCTTGTATTTGTTTTCCTTTCTTTGCTAATTTCTCCCTCGGTTACCTGCACCCATTGCTTCTCCCTTTAGACCCGTGATGGTTTTTGTTTCATTTGTTTTAAGAGTGGGCTCCACTACCCGTTGATGTTCTGGAAAGGGCTCCGTTGGGGGGAGTTTGTAGGATGTCCCTGTTGTCTACAGGGAGGAGATGGAAACGGAGGAGGAGAAGGGGTGAGGGGCACGCAGAGGGGAGGAGAAGACCTCTCCCCAGAGGGAGGGGCCTCACGTTCAGTCAGTCTTCAAGCCAGCCTCCCAAGGCTGTGGGACACCAGCACATAGACACTGTAAAAAGGATCTTTTGGCTAAAACGAGAAGGCTGTGGACACATGAGTAACAAAAGCCAACACCAGGGGGCGCCCGGGTGGCTCAGTCAGTGGAGTGTTGGACTCTTGATTTCTGTTCAGGTTAAGATCTCACGGTTCGTGAGTCCAAGCCCCGCATCAGGCTCTGCACGAAGCGCTTCCCCCCAAAGTTCTTTAAATGCTTCTTTTTAATTATTCCCATTCATATCCTGTTTCATGAGTTTAGGTCTGCCCTTCTCATGGATCCCTCCAGTGAGGGAGGGATTAGATCCCATGCCACCCCCTGGGATTCTTTGATTCCCGGGCTGGCAGGGAGCCCTCAGCTGGCCTCCCCCTCACACGCGAGGCACCTCGACTGGCCTCCAGTCCCAGCTGCCCAGTTATCTAGTTCTGTAAACCTCACAGAGGCCACAAAAGCACCGCCAGGAACACAAGTGTTTTGTAGAACCTAATGGAAAACAGCTTCCCCGGGCTCGTGGGGCGGCCGGGGGTCCCAGGGACCTGTTTTGGGACAGTGCCCAGGGTTCGTCTGTCCCACTGGTAGATTTTAAGTTGGTCTCATGAGTCCGCAGGCCCCGAGCTGCCCCGTCTGTGGCCACTGGGATTCCTGGCAGCTGGCCACCACTCTTACTTGGACTCTCTCTGGACTGTGGAGTCGGGGCCACAGTTAGTGACCCGTGATCTCAGTGACTGTCCTGCCCCCTCAAGACTTCAGGAAAGACAGGGGCGCCTGGGCGGCTCAGTCACTTCAGCATCCGACTTCAGCTCGGGTCATGATCTCACGGTTTGTGGGTTCGAGCCCCGCATCGGGCTCAGTGCTGATGGCTCAGAGCCTGGAGCCTGCTTCCGATTCTGTGTCTCCCTGTCTCTCTGCTCCTCCCCCCCCAAAAAATAAATAAACACTTAAAAAAATAAATAAATAAAAATAAAATACAACAGGGTTCCTGAGCGCGAGGTGGAGACATTTTTACAAACTATCCTCGGAGGATCCTGCGTTCGCCCGAGAGTGCCCGGCGGCCCTGACCCCGGGACTGGGTGCTCTCCCCCGAACAGGTGCGGGAGCTGGAGAGCGAGCTGGACGCAGAGCAGAAGCGGGGGGCCGAAGCTCTGAAGGGGGCTCACAAGTATGAACGCAAAGTCAAGGAAATGACGTACCAGGTGAGGGTCTCCGAAGCCTCCTCGAGCCCCCACCCATCCCCCCCCCCCGGGGAGCACAGGAGGGTCTGGGGGACCCTGGCATGCACTCTGTTCGCAGGCGGAGGAGGACCGCAAGAACATCCTCAGGCTCCAGGACCTGGTGGACAAGCTCCAGGCCAAAGTGAAGGCGTACAAGAGGCAGGCCGAGGAGGCCGTGAGTAGGGGGGCCCCGGCACCCCCGGCCGTGAGCGGGAGTCCGTCCCATTGCATACCGTCCGTGGAGCCCGAGGCCTGGGTTTTCAGCTGCAGGTTACCAACCCAGGGACACCTGTCCTTCCTCCCTGCCCGGTCTGTGCCAAACAGTGTCCCCCCAGCCCCCAGCTGCACCTCCTGGGCGCCTCCGGCCTCACTCCCGTGGCCGGCCCCCTCACTTCATCCCCCAGCCCCACCCTGCCGGCCTCACTTCACCCTGACGCCCCAGCCGGCTCAGCGCGCCCCGCGACCTCACCTTAGGACCCCCCCCATCTTGGTTCACGGCGCCCCCATCCCTGGTCCCTGTGCCCTCATCCATCCTGCCCTCCCTAACTGTCACCCTCCCATCCGTCCTTCCCAGCCCGCCCTTGATCAGATAGTCCTGAGGGATGTTACTAGCGGGAAGCTGGTGGCTGGGGGGAGGGCAAGGAGTCCGGGGTGCTTTCTGTTTTCCAGAAAAGTAGTTTGGGAAACTCTAGGTTAAACAGAGTGCTTTCAAAGATTTCCCAGATTTTGTAGGTGACGTGAAATGCATTCTGCAAAGTGGATGGCACATTCTAGAATGTAGCGTTGCCCATCTTTAGTGGAACCCGGAACCTTTTTTTTTTTCAATGTTTATTTATTCTTGGGAGAAAGAGAGACACAGTATGAGCTGGGGAGGCACAGGCGTGGGGGACACAAAATCCGAAGCAGGCTCCAGGCTCTGAGCTGTCAGCACAGAGCCCGATGCGGGGCTCGAACCCATGAACCGCGAGATCCTGACCTGAGCCCAATTCCGACGATTAACCAGCTGAGCCACCCAGGCGCCCCAGAACCTTCTTATATACAGAGCAGCCCACCAGACTGGTGTTCTGAGGACCAAAATCGGGGAGACCCTGCTGTTGATAAATGACTAAGCGTACACGGCTTCTCTCCTTGTCCTTCTTCCCTCTGTGCCCAAGGGGCTGCTTCCCTCCTGACCACGAGGAAGCCGATCTGAACTGACGGACTGGGGGAGGGATTTGCACCCAGTGAAGTAGCACGCTCGGAGCAGGACCGCCCAGAACCTTCCAGAACCCTCAGATCGCCCTCGACAGACACGCACGGTGGCCTGGCCACAGGCAGACAACGGCCAGAGGAGGCCGGGGCAAGGGGGGGCTGGGCTACTGGCCCCTGAGCCTCCAGCTGCTTCGGGAGGACTCAGGACCAGGGTCCCCGGCGAAGAGCTCCAGCGGGGCAGTCAGCGCAGAGCAGGGGCGTGAGGGGGCAGGCAGGGGTTCCAGGACGGCACAGGCCGTCGGGGGCCGGGAGCGCCCCCCAGAGGCCCGCAGGGAGCCCCGAAGCCCCAGAGCCAGAGTGACCCCTCTGTCTCCCGCGCAGGAGGAGCAGGCCAGCACGCAGATGTCCAAGTGCCGGCGGGTCCAGCACGAGCTGGAGGAGGCGGAGGAGCGGGCGGACATCGCCGAGTCCCAGGTCAACAAGCTGCGGGCCAAGAGCCGGGACGTGGGGAGCCAGGTGAGGGCCGACGGCCCGGGGCCGGGAGCCCGGGAGCACCGGGGAGAGCGTGGAGGCTGCCGGTCGGAGCCTCTTCCCCGCCGCTGGCCGTGAACTCACGGATGCCACCCCTCGGCCAGGCCCCCGGGGGCTCCAGGTTCATGGGGCAGCGGGGACAAGGCGGCCGGACACCTTGTCCTCCCCGTTCCTCTTTGTTGCAAGAGGCTCTGTCTAGGGAACCCCTGCTTTTCTAGGGGGCTCGTCCCCGTGTTTACGACGTGCGAGGGGGAAACCACGCCACTCCGTGATGTTTCTCATCGCGTCCCGGCGGCTCCACGTGAAGGCAATAGTCCACCTTGCCTTCGGTTTAACTCGTTTCCTGGTTGTTTTTCTCCCACAGAAGATGGAAGAATGAGGCCTTCCGGACGCCCGTTGCCAAGGGACACGTCGGGAGATGGGGGGAGGGGCGATGTGGTGAGAAATAAAATCTCCCGACCCCTCGTCTCCCGGCTCCGTGTGTCCGTTGTCACCATCCGTTCCGCGCGCTCCGGTGGCTTAAGAGTCAGCTGTGCATATAAAGAAATAAGGCGTGCGGGGCACCTGGGGGGCTCAGTCGGTTAAGCATCAGACTTCAGCTCAGGTCATGATCTCACAGTTTGTGGGTTCGAACCCCAAGTCGGGCTCTGTGCTGACAGCTCAGAACCTGAACCCTGCCTCGGATCCTCTGTCTCCCTCTCTCTCTGCCCCTCCCCTGCTCACTCTCTTTGTCTCTCTCTCTCTCAAAAATAAATAAACATTAAAAAAATTGTTTTTAAATTCTCTTTCTCCCTCTGCCCCTCCCCCACTCACAGGCGTCCGCTCTCTAAGTAAATCATCTCTTCAGCCTCCTCAGTTTTGCAGACAAGGAGACTGAGATCATCCCCAGGGTCCCCGGACGCCCGCCCCGGCCCGCCTTCCCAATAAAGCGCCGGCAGCATTTCAAATACACAGAACAATTTCGTATGTCTCCAGTGTGTTCACACGTGCCTTTGCTTTCCTTTCCGCTCAAGCCTCGAAACAAGCCCGCCAGGAGCTCGGGCCGATACTGACGGCCTCGCTTTCTAGAGGTGTTGCAGACAGGCTCCGGCTTGTCCCGCCTCGAGAAGGTGGGACCGCAGCTCTTCAGACTCTCTGTACGGCACGCAGCCTCACGATGGTGGGTTTTGCCTCCGCGTAGGCACGAGACGGGGTGGTCAGAGCCACCCCAGGGTGCCAACCTGTGTGGGTCCCAGACCTGCCCCGCCGCTGACTAACTAACCGGCTTGCTGTTTTGGGGCAAGTCCCTTCATGACTTGAAGCCTCAGCTACCTCGCGTGTAAAATGGGGGTGTTAACAAGGAACTTTATAGGGTTATTCGGAGAAGTAAATAAGATAATGAGGAAGCAACCGCGATCTCATAGCACTAGGGGCACCTGTCATCGCGGTGGGGAAGGGTGAGCCTCAGGACACGGGCGGGGTGTGAGGCTGGAGTCCAGATGGACGACAGTCTGGGGTTTGGCTGCGTCTCTAAGGGGTTTCCCTTTGTTGAGGACTTAATACACCAGGCAGGTGTTGCGGGGGGTCATCAAAAACTTTCCTACAGGGGCGCCTGGGTGGCTCAGTCAGTTAAGCATCCGACTTCGGCTCAGGTCATGATCTCACGGTCTGTGAGTTCGAGCCCCGTGTCGGGCTCTGTGCTGACGGCTCAGAGCCTGGAGCCTGCTTCCGATTCTGTGTCTCCCTCTCTCTCTGCCCCTCCCCGACTCATGCTCTGTCTCTCTCTGTCTCAAAAATAAATAAATATTAAAAAAAATTCCTACAGAATTCCATTCCCTTCTGACACCCCAATAAAAACAGATCAGAATCCCCTCTGCTCCAACGTTCTCCAGTTCACTTGGGACTCCCTATGATGAAGCCACCCCCACACGTCTCTATGCTTACCCAGCTCCCCACATCCCAGCTCTGGGTCCCCAGATCTCTGAGCTAGAAAGATAGAATATTCCTAATCCTTCCCAGTGCCTTCCGGCGTCTTACGCTACGTCAGAATCCTGCTCCTCGAACGAAGTCATGAATGAATGAATGAGGATCTTCCATACCTAGACGCCAAGTATATCCTAATGAGAATAAAATATTTTTTTTTTTTGTAAAGAAAATTCTTTTCTAAGGACTGGGAGAAGAAACGGAGTCCCAGAGTCTGCATGGCAAATTCCATGTGGCGGTTGGGCCCTCACTCAGGCTCTGACCCCTCTAACTCTCTGGAAAAACCAAGAGGGTGGCAGGAAGTTCCTTGCCTCGGGTCTCCCACGTGGTGAGGTGGACCAAAGTGAGTTCCTGTCTTGGCATGTCATCCTTTCTAGAAGTCCTCGGGCAGGTCAGGTCAAATGTCCCTGAGCCTCATCGTGGGGCTGGAAGTCCCCAAGGACAGGACGGGGTTGTTGGAAAATTCCGATGTGATTTTGTGCAAGAAGTTTCCTCGCCTGTACGCTACTGCCTGACTATAAGGAGGCATTGCTGTCCTGTTCGCTCACAGTAGTGACAATGATGATGACAGCGTTGCCATTATCATTAATTACTATTGTTCAGTCGTGAAGCCCAGCTACCAAACCGGGCTTTGGACCACAGAACCTACCCCTAGCCTACAGGCAATGGAAGGACACGCTTGTCATCGTAGGAATGACCTTGAGACTCCACTTCTAGACAGTAGACATTCTGAGAGTTGGAGGTGTCCTTTGGAGCCAGGATCATCGGGTCCAAGCCCCCCGGTTTTGCAGATGAGAAAATTCAGATTTCTTGAGAGGGTTTTATAATCCCTGAGGATGACGGTACTATTTAGAACCAGACACCCGGGTCCCCTGTCCCCCTGGGGAAGGGTTCCTTCATCTGAGCATCCATGGAGGAGGCCCCTATAGAATCAAGATGGAGACCTGGGACGTCCCTGGTGATGGCTCTGGCCACAGAGGCTGGGACCACCGCCAGGGGTCTGCACCCCAGTCCCTTTCTCCTCATCCCAGGAAGCTTTGCCAGGCTGGGTGAGCAGGACTGGCCCCAGGGTGGAGGGCAGCGCACCTTCAGAAGCAGCCCTCTGCCCCTAGCAGGGGAGGCGGCCAGATCCGGAACGCCTTTGGGATGAAAGTGGCCCAGGGTGGTTCCAAAAGTCATGTTCCTTGGTCCTTTTCCTAGCCCTGAGACAGAGGATCGGGGTGCCCATGACTCAGGGAGACACCCAAGGTCACGGTCTGTGCCCTTTGAACTTCAGACCCCTCTACCTTTTTGCAGTCTCCTGAAGAGCTGAAAACGGCCAGCTCCCTTACCGTACTCTGGCTTGCGAGTGGGTCCAGCCAGCGCGGAGTTGAGATAGAAAAGCGGAAGGAAGGAGGAGAGTGAAGTCAAGAGTGTTTGTTCCCCGGGTCCCTCCCTGCAGACCTGCAGGGAAAGGTCCCAATTTCCTACCAGGCATGCCTCTCTCCCCAGCCCCCTCGGTCCCCGTCTCTGGTAACCGGTCCTCAAGCCCCCAGTGCCTGCGCATGCACACCCAGGGTCACGGAGCCCCAAGGTATCAGACCTGGAGTCCGGCTGCACCCCTGCTGTGTCTGGGTACCTAACCACAGCTCTGTGAATCGCATCTTCCGAAAACCTCACGTCATGCTCACGAGGGCGTGCCCTCTACTTCCTGCTGGCCCAATACAAGACCCCTGCCCTGCACGCCCATAAACCTCCAATGGACCAGGACCAAGCAGACCACGGCCACAAAGAGTTGCTGACCAAGAAGAGGCTGCCAAGCAACCAGAGCATGTGTTTGAGGTCTTAGGGATTGAAATCAAGGACGCGCATCAACGTAGCAGAATCCACAGGCTCAGAGAAGCAAAAACCACAAGGTTACAAGCGTTGTTTTCAAAGAATGATTATGGGCACTGACACAGTGAAAGTATTTACGGCAGGACTGGTTAGTCAGCTAGCAGGTGCAACCTTGTCTCTATTTCAGGGCAAAGCAGAAGGATGTGTTCCTGGAGGTGGTGGTGGTGCAATTCACAAGTTGCAAGAGACCAAGTCAAAAGTCCAAGACGTTCCAAAGATTGCAACAGGCGGTCCTGTGGCATAGGCCCCCTTCCTCAGGGTCCTCCCTGCCCTATCCCAAATGCCTCGCTCGGCCCGGCTTCCTGCACTTGGGAATCTCCCTTACAGAGTGCTATGGCTGCCCCCCGTCGGGCATCTTTGGATCATAAATTCTACCCAGATAGTGAATTACACGTTCAGTTTCATTGCACGCTTCAACCTGGCACAGACTTTCACCAAAATCAAGCTTTCAGGATTGCTTCCAGGTCCCCCTGGCTTTTTTTTTTTTTTAAGCCAGAACAAGGGGCACCTGGGTGGCTCGGTCGGTTAAGCATCCGAATTCTGCTCAGGTTATGATCTCTCCGTTCAGGAGTTCAAGCCCCACGACGGGCTCTGTGCTGACAGCTCCAAGCCTGGATCCTGTTTTAGATTCTCCGTCTCCCTCTCTTTCTCTGACCCTCCTCTGCTCATGCTCTCGGTCTCTCTCTCGAAAATAAATAAACATTTAAAAAAATTTAAACCAGAACTCATGAGCATCACTCTTGAACTCAGTCATTTCCTCTGGGGTCCAAATGGCACCAGGGGTATACCGGAATCTGCTCATACCCCTCACGAGGGCTGACTACAAAAGTTTTAAGAATTTTTTGAACAACTTGTTCTACACGGACGTTATTAAAATTAAATTATAGGGGCGCCTGGGTGGCTCAGTCGGTTAAGCATCCGACTTCTGCTCAGGTCATGATCTCGAGGTCCGTGAATTCGAGCCCCGTGTCGGGCTCTGTGCTGACAGCTCGGAGCCTGGAGCCTGCTTCCGATTCTGTGTCTGCCTCTCTCTCTGCCCCTCCACTGCTTGCATTCTCTCTCTCTCAAAAATAAATAAACATTAAAAAGTTTTCTTTAACTTTAAAAATAAATAAGTCAAAACATAACTTCCTAATTATTTGCTATATTTTATTACTGCTTATGATCTTTTTAAATATATATATATATATATATATATATATATATATATGTTTATTTGGGCAGAGAGAGAGTGGAAGCGGGGGAGGGGCAGAGAGAGAGAGAGAGAATCCCAAGCAGGCGCCACACTGTCAGCCCAGAGCCCAATGCGGGGCTTGACCTCACGAACCGCGAGATCATGACCTGAGCCGACATCAAGAGTCAGGCGCTTAACGGACTGGGCCACCGGGCACCCCTACTGCTTATGACCATACGGTTATTCACAACTTTCAAAACTCCGTGGTGGGAATACTATTTCATGGGGTGCTACTTGCATCTATTCCTACGCCCGCATTGACCGATGTCAGGTTGGCCGCTTGGCGTTGGCCATGGTGGAAATAGTTACACCACGGAAACAGAACAGAGCTTTTTTGTATGTTTGCTTGTGAAACATTCACCAAGCACTAAGTGGAACTGATGAAACCCAAGTAAAAAGCCATCTGCAACTCCGTATACGCAGATACTGGGGTTTGTAGGGCCAGACCCACCTCCCCACCCCCCTCCCACCTCGAGGGACTCAGTCAGCCTACTCAAGGCAGCAGATTAAGGGGTCTTCTCAGGGACAAGGATTTACATCCTGCAGACTGTGGCATCAAGGAGCACAAGACGGACTGTGGACCCCGCGGCCCCAGTCCTAATTCCACCGCTCTGCCCTGGTCGTAAGAATTCATTCCCCTCTGACGGCGAGTCGGCTTCAGGTGTCTAGCAAAAAACGAAGATTTACCGGCTCTCTTAAATGAAAATTCCGGGCGTAGTCAATCTTCGAGCTGCCTGCACCCTCCGGTACGTGGTGGGGGCTAGGTGTTCGGGTGATTTCTTATTTTTCCCTTTCTTTCCATCTCTCAGTTCTGCGCTCCTCTAAATTAACTTTACTCCCAGGAAGCCTGCCCCTTTGTGACTCCAAAGCAGCCACGCTTATATCCCAGATCTTCGAAGCTTGTGCTCGCAGCTGCGGGCGAAGAAATTCTCTTTGTTTGAGAGCCAGGGCTGGCTCTCGCTGGCTCGGCTGGTCCAGACCCTTGGTCAGGAGGTGACTGGAGAAAGGCGGGAGCTGAGATTGGTCAGGCGGGAGTCATGGGGGTCAGCCCCACCCAAACCCCAGGAGCCGAGGGAGCGAGAGGGGTGCGCCTTCGTCCCTTCTATTAGGAGAGGTTCCGGCTCCCCGAGGAAGCAGCTCGGAGAAGAACAGCACTGCCTGGGGTGAGGCTCACCTGCCCGTGGCTGCGGGCTCTGTAGAGTCTGCTCCCTAGTCTTGGAATCGGGCTGATGCCACCTTCCCGCAGGACCCCCATGCGGGCGAGTCTGCACCATGGCCGTGCACCCCTGGGACGCCGTGGGCCACTTCGGAACGCCAGTTAACATTCCCCGTCCCCTTCTCGCTTTGCGTGTCCCCGCTCCTTTCCTTCCACGACAGAGTCACCGCCCTTAACCTGAGCCTCTGAGCTAGAGGATGTATCCAGTTTCCTCACTCGCCGTGGAACCGGCTGGCAGGGAGACGCAACAGACCCCTCTCATCCGTCCGCACACTCCTGGGAAGAGTCTAACTTCTCATCACAGCCCGCCTTTTCCTCCCCCGCCCCCGCCGGTGACCTGAATTCCATGCAGGGCCTCTCGCTGCCTACGGAGGGGGAAGACTATTGCTCAGAGGCGCTGCCCGGGAGCTTCCTGTCCCATGAGTCAGGAAGGAGAGGTCTGGGTGGGACCAGACGAAACATCTGGCCCCAGATGGGGCCGGGGTGGCTGGGCTCCGAACCCGCAGCGGGCGGGGCCCCCGTCACGCGTGCAGCAGGGAATCCACAGAGGGTGTGTGTGGGACCAGGCAGGAGCTGTTCCGAGCACCCGGGAACGCAGCCGGGAAACAGATCACGAGTGCGCGGAGCGCCTTCCTCTCGGAGACGGTGCAAATGTATCTGAAATGTCAGCCGCTCCGCCGAGGGGCTCCCGGTTCTCACCTGCCTCGCGTGCTCTCGCCCCGCCCACCGGCGCGGGTTTCTCTCCACCACGCAAATGAGGGGCCGGCCAGCTCGCCACCAGCTCAGGGCGCTCTGGGGCGGACAGGCCATCCGCAGATGTTGCCAGAAAGGATGACGGCCCATAACAGCATTTTTTATAAGAAAACATTCCAAATCACCTAAAATGCTTAGTAACGGAGGACTGCTGGCCTTCGTTCTGGGACTAAATTATAATAATAGCTGCTAACATTAACTGAGCTCTTTCTATGTACCAGATGCTTTTTAACAGAATTTTACGTGGCTCGCCTCATTTCTCACAAACCTCCTCCTCTGCAGGCTCTTCTTTTATTCTCATTTTACAGCAGTGGCTCAGAGAGGTTAAGAACTGACCTAAGGTCACACAGCCAGTCGGTGGTGGGGTTCGAGCTTGCAGCCACCACGCTGGTCTAAGGATTCCTTGGAGGGTTATATATATATATGGTAAAAAGCAAAAACACAAACAACATATGGCTACGTTGAGATGTATGTATTCATGTAATTGCTAAAAGAAATTAATCAAGGGGCCCCTGAGTGGCTCAGTCAGTTGAGCGTCCCGACTCCGGCTCAGGTCATGATCTCATGGTTCGTGAGTTTGAGCCCCACATCGGGCTCTGTGGCAACAGCTCAGAGCCTGGAGCCTGCTTAGGATTCTGTGTCTCCCTCTCTCTCTGCCCCTCCCCCTGCTCATGCTCTGACTCTCTCTCTCTCAAAAATAAATAAAAATTTAAAAAAAAAGAAAGAAAGTTCCCTCTCTCTCTCTCTCTGTTTAAAAAAAAAAAAAGGAAATTAAACAAAAGAAGCCTAAGGCGATATACCTGATGCTAGCCTTGTGAAAACATCCGGATGTGTCCGACAGGCCCATGATCAGGGTAACGAAAAGGAATTTCTAACTTCCGTGAAGCTTGTGTATAATTTCTTAGTTATCTACCCGTGAGTTTAATGCCCCCTGGGACAGGGCAAACGCTTTAGTAATTTGATGGATGAGTCCTTGCTGAGTGATCAGGCGTGAGTCAGACCCCATCCCGCTCCTTCTCGGCAAACGCATTTCTCGGGATCTTCTGAAACGAAGCCTTGGTGGAGGCTGGCTTTTCGGGGGCGCGGTTGACTCTGGGCAGTCCCGAGCGATTGAGGAGCAGACCCCAGGGCGGCGGGAACAGGGGATCCTTGGGAGGACTGTCCCAAAACGGTCAACTCAGTCATAACGGCGGCTTGGTCTTGGCCCTGGTCAGAGGAAGAACCCCTCTTCTGCTCGGTCGCTACCCTCCAGCCCCTCAAGTGCCCCAGGATGCGATAAGGGACGGCAGAGAGAAGAAAGCGCTGAGTTGAGGTGACTGCGGAGTGGGCAGGCGGGAGTCCTTGGAGGGGGGCGGGTGGGGAGGGGGTCAGGAAGCTCGCCAGGGCGTCAGTCCAGGTCGGACAGATGCGTGCTGCGCTGTCCGGCTCCCGAGTGCTTTCCTTCCTCTCGCCTAAAAAGTTTCCCAGAAGCATGAGCAATCTGAAAATCCCCCCGGGGCCGGGGCCAGCCTCGGCGATCCCGAAGGAAACAGGCTCCAAACGCCGAGAGGAGGCGAAAGCGGGGGGACGCTAGGAGAGACGGTGAGGGAGGAGGGCCGGGGAGTGGACACCGTCCCTGGGAGCGGGCGAAATTGCGGGGTGCGGGGCAGGGAGCGGTCGGCGTGCGGAAACATGACTGCCCGAAGGATAGTCGATGGAACTGGTCGTAGTGAGCCCAGGCATCCGGGGATCCTGATTGCTAACGTCAGACACGTAGGTAGATGTTCATGAGAACAAAAGAATGGACTCTAGTCTGGAGCCTTGCTGTTCTAACCGTGGTACGTCGGCGTCAGTATCAGCCGGGAGCTTCAAAGGGCACCTTTCCCTCCCAGACGCAGCGAATCCAAATGGGCCCCGTAACAAGATCTTGTCTCTACCAGCACCACTGAATTCTCTCTGCCAGGTGCTCTCAGGAAACACAAAATCCAGGGGCATCTGGGTGGCTCAGTAGGTTGAGCATCTGACTCTTGAGGTCAGCTCAGGTCTTCAAAGAGACCTGAAGGATCCCTGAAGGGTAGAAAGAGAGAGAGAGAGAGAGAGAGAGAATCCCAAGCAGGCTCCATGCTGTCAGCACAGAGCCAGATGCGGGGCTCCAACTCATAAACCATGAGACCACGACCTGAGCCAAAATCAAGAGTCGGACAACTCGACCGACCGAACTATCCAGGCGCCCTTCCAACACCATTCTCACTTTGCGTAGGGGCCAGATTTTACAAACTGTGGGTATTCAGCAGACAATGTCTTGGAAGTAGCTCACCTGGGGCACCCGGGCGGTTCAGTTAGGCGTCTGCCTTCGGCTCAGGTCATGATCTCACAGTTCATGAGTTCAAGTTCCACATCAGGCTCTCGGCTGTCGGAGCAGAGCTCGCTTCAGAGTCTCTGTCCCCTTTTCTCTGTGCCCCTCCCCCACTTGCACTCTCTCTCTCTCAAAAATAAATAATCATTAAAAAATAAAAAAAGAAAGTAGATCACTTAAGGAACCACAAATGACAGTATGTGGCTCCATGCTGGGTGGAAGCCTACTTAAAAAAGAAAAGAAAAGAAAAGAAAAGAAAAGAAAAGAAAAGAAAAGAAAGGAAAGGAAAGGAAAAGAAAGGAAAGGAAAAGAAAAGAAAGGAAAAGAAAAGAAAAGAAAAGAAAAGAAAAGAAAAGAAAAGAAAAGAAAAGAAAAGAAAAAGACACTACCAATATAGTCAAGTTTTGGTGAATAATCAAAAATATATATCTATAATTATCCAAAAAGCTATTAAAATGTTCCTCCTTTCCCGACTACATATTTATGTGAGCCTAAATTTGCCTCACACACTGTAGCAAGGAACCCCAAAACTTGTAATAGCTTGAATGTGAGAAGCAGACACAAGAATCAGGTATCTTCAATAAGCCAGGAAGTAAAGAGATTTGCAAAATTATAAAATGCCTCTCTTCTCATTTTTTTTATTTTGGAAAGTACGGTTATTTTTCAGGAAAGTGCATTATTTTTGTTAAATTTAGTGGGTTAATTATTGGTGGTTTTTTTTCATGTTTATTTACTTTGAGAGAGAGAGAGACAGAGAGCGAGCAGGGGAGGGGCAGAGAGAGAGCGAGACACAGAATCTGAGCTGTCAGCACAGGGCTCAGATTCACAAACCGCGAGATCGGGACCTGAGCTGAAGCTGAACGCTTAACCGACGAGCCACCCAGGCGCCCTTGTTACTGTTATTTTAAAGGAATCAAATGTTTTAACGTTTCTCGGTTTTCGTTTCCGAGTTCAGTAGAGAGATAGGATCCACACAGACAAGTGTCTTGGGGTCGCTCTGAAACTATAAAGGGGTCCAGAGAGCAAAACTTTTGAGAACCACCAGCGTGAGGCTTCGGCTTCGACAGGGCCTGTTGCGGGCAGAGCTTTGGAGAGGCACGTAGACACCCCCTCCCGCACCTCCCCCCAGCATCCCCTCCGCCTGCCCCCAGAGAGGCCACCCTCCCCAGAGGGCAGCACAGGAAGAAGGAAAAGGAAATCTCTCCCTTCTCTTCCCGGACTGTGCCCCGACTGCCCTCCCTGTGACTGTCACGCCCTGTGGTCCCGGACAAACAGCAGGTGCCTGGGTTCCCCACCATGAAGATGCTGGCCTGTCTTGGCCGACTGGGAGAAGAGAGGGGCGGAGGGAGGCCGTGGGGCCAAAGAGCGAGAAGTGCTTCTTGTCCACACCCGGAGGCTGAATCTGCTGACTCTGGCCGATGATCCAATGAATGGCTTTGGAGCGAGTGAGTTGGTTGCCTCACTGAGCACTTGGGGCTCTATCTGTGCCTTGGCTTTCTGTGTCCCCCATCTCCTTCCCAGCCCAGAAAGCAAGCCCCTGGGGGCACCTTCTCAACCATCACTTGTCCCACAAGCTTAGAAAAATGAGTTTTCCAGGGTGCCTGGGGTGCTCAGAGCGTCTGACTCTTGATTCTGGCTCAGGTCATGATCCCAGGGTCCTGAGATCAAGCCCCATGTTGGGCTCTGCACTGAGCGTGGAGCCTCCTTGGAATTCTCCCCCCACTCCCCCCCTCAAATAAATTAACAAAAAAAAAAGAATTAAAAAAAGAAGAAATAATTCCGAACTTACCCAAACCCTTCCAGAGAGCAAAGTAAAGAAAGTACCTGCTCTCCCCCAAAAGAAAGCACGTGAGCCAACACACGACCCAGCTCATTTTATGAACCAGTGTAACCTTTGATATCAAAACAAAAATCATATGCCAATCTCAACCATGAACATGAACATAAATGCAAAAAAAACTCTGAGAAATACATAAGGAAAGTGAATCCAGCCATGTCTGAAGAAGACAATGTTTCTTGGGATAAGCCTGGCTTTGTTCCAGAACTGTAAATTTGATTTAACATTAGAAAAATCCATTAGTCTTAATTCTCTACATACGCAGATTAAAGGAGAAACACCGCAATCATTTCAATGGTGCAGAAAGAAATGTTTGATAAAACTCAACACCCATTCACTATTTTTAATTGTTTTAATGTTTATTCATTTTTGAGAGAGAGAGAGAGTGAGCGAGCAGGGGAGGGGCAGAGAGACAGAGGGAGGCGCAGAATCGGAAGCAGGCTCCAGGCTCCGAGGTGTCAGTACAGACCCCGACTCAGGGCTCAAACTCAAGAGATCGTAACCTGAGCTGAAGTTGGGTGCTTAACCGACTAAGCCACCCAGGCGCCCCTTCGTTCAGCATTTTTAAAAATGCTTCTTAAACTAGGAATAAAAGGGAACTTCCATGATCTGATAAAAAGTCTGCCGGAAGACTTACAAAAACATCAGATCCTGACGGTGAAATGTTGAAAGCTTTTCCCTTACGATCAGGACAAAGGCATGGATACCCACCGCCATTATTTCTAGAACCCAGAGTCCTACCTAATATACTACAACAGGAATAGGAAACAAAAAATACAAGGATTAGGAAGGAAGAAACAAAATTGTCATTATTTGCTGGTTATATACATAAAATTTCCTAAGAAATTCACACATAAATATTAGATTTCACGAGAGGGCTTCGCAGGTTTTCAAAAACCAAAATACACTTTATGAGGGATGCCTGGGTGGCTCAGTGGGTTAAGCGTCTGACTCTTGATCTCAGCTCAGGTCTTAATCTCAGGGTCATGAGTTCAAGCCCTGTATTGGGCTCCACCCAGCATGCATGGAGCCTACTTTAAAAAAAAAAAAACACACCTAAATACAGTGAAGTAGCCACAATTGTATCTGGAACCAAAAAAATAGGACACTATTGGAAAAACTGGTGAAATGCAAATAAAATCTGGAGTTTGTTTATTAGTGTTGAGTTGTTGATTTCTTAGTTTTGATACATGTGCTACGGTTATATAAGATGTTAACAAATGGGGAAAAACCAAGTGAGGAGTATACAGACACCGTATTATCTTTGCAACTTTTCTGTAAGTTGAAATTCATCCAAAACAAAGGGTTTTGGGGGTTTTTTTTTAGATGTTTATTTATTTATTTATTTATTAAATTTTTAAGCGTTTTTTTTTTTTTTTTTTTTTGAGAGACATAGAGACAGAGAGTGAGCAAAGGAAGGGCAGAGAGAGAGGGAGACACAGAATCCGAAGCAGGCTCCAGGCTCTGAGCCGTCAGCACAGAGCCCGACATGGGGCTCGAACTCACAGACCATGAGATCATGACTTGAGCTGAGGTCGGCCGCCCAACCGACTGAGCCACCCAGGCGCCCCCGATGTTTATTTATTTTTTGAAGAGAGAAAGAGAGGGAGACAGAGGATCCGAGGCAAGGATTTCCAGCGGGACTCAAACTCAAGAACCACGAGGTCATGACCTGAGCTGAGCTGGATACTTAACCGACTGAGCCACCCAGGGGTCCCCCAAACAAAGTTTCTGTATGAAAAAATTGTTTTTTCATCAAAATACAAAAGTGAATTGTACTTGTATATACCAGTACCAAACAGGTAGGAACTAATTTTTTAGTCGTATGTTCTTAATTGAATATTTTAAAAACAAGTTCCTAGGGGCAAAGAAAACAAATCATGTATGAGACTTCTACAGAGAAAAGAAAGAACTTTTTCATTGTGAGCGATTAAAAAGACCTAAAACAAAGATATAGCCTGTTCATCAATTATAAGACTCAACAGCATAAGGTGTAAATTCCTCCCAGATTGATTTATAGATTCGGTACAAACCAAATTAAAAACGACTACAGCCTTTTAAATTTCTTCCTTTATCCCTCCCTCCTGCCTTACATTCTTCTCTCCTCCTTCCTCTCTCTTTCTTTACACCTCTCTCTCTCTCTCTCCCTCTCTCCATCTCCCGGAAGAAATTAACAAGTTAACTCTAAATTTTATAAGGAAATGGCAATGTGTAAGATCAAGAATAACTAAAGCATTCTTAAAGAAGAAAAATGAGGGGCGCCTGGGTGGCTCAGTCGGTTGAGCATCTGACTTCAGCTCAGGTCATGATCTCACTGCTTGTGAGTTCGAGCCCCGCGTCGGGCTCTGTGCTGATAGCTCGGAGCCTGGGGCTTGCTTCAGATTCTGTTTCCCTCTTCCGCTCACATCCTGTCTCCTTCTCCCAAAAAGAAATAAACTTAAAAAAAATTCTATTAAAAAAAATAGTTGACTTTTAACAAAGAGCGTGCCACAGAAAATAGCGAGTATTCATTGGGTGCTTATGCGTGCCAGGCCCTGTCCTGAGCCTTCTTTGATAAATATACCCATTCTGCCTTCACAACGGCTCAAGGAGGTAGCTCCCATTATGGCCCCAGTGAGCATCTTTACGAAGCCCCATGGAAGCCAAGGAACATCAGTGAGAACAAGGACCCTGAACAGCTCAGGCTGCCTACACACTGTGGAGAGATTCAGACACGCCCTGAACCCCCTGGGGAGCCATTGGACCCTCTGGGACCTTGTTTCAGGCTCCAATTAGCCCCAGGCGCTCCCGAAGCTGAAGAGAGTTAGGAGGAAGGTGGCAGGCGGGGTGAAGAGGTTGGGGATACGGAAGAGAAACTTCCACCCGGGTGCCAAGAACAAACTGGGAATTCCCAAAATATTTCCTTTTGTTTTGTTCCTCTCTAGCATGTGTACCCTTCATAAAACCCTCGGCATCTAACAAAAGCTGCCAAAACTCTGTTTCCAAATGTTATGAAAGTCATCCCTCCTCCTCTCGGGGCTAAGGGAGAAACTGAGCAGAGAAAGAGGGTGGATGCCCTGGCTGAGCAGAGTCTAGAAGATACCATGTCATGGCAGTGGGGGGGGAGCAGGGACTGAAACAATGTTTCCCCATGATAACCCACAACCTGGGCTATGGGGATTCCTGAGAAGCGGTGACAAACTAGACTCCTTTGTTTGCAGGCACTCCTCCTGACAGTCATTAGCCCAGGGTGACACCACCCACTTCCCAGGACAGACTCAGGGGTCTGGGACTTCATGTCAAGGTTTGTCCTTAGATTTCATCTTGTCCTGAAAAAATCTGGACGTGGGGCATCTGGGTGGTTCAGTCGGTTGCATGTCCGACTTTGGCTCGGGTCATGATCTCATGATTTGCAGTTCGAGCCCCGCGTCTGTGCTGACAGCTCAGAGCCTGGAGCCTGCTTTGGATTCTGTGTCTCCGTCTCTCTTTGCTCCTTCCCTACTCATGCTCTGTCATTCCCTCTCTCAAAAACAAATAAACATTTAAAAGAATCTTAAAAAAAAAATGTGGTTGCCCTTGAAACTAAGGAACAAGGGGAAATGTTATCTCCCTAAGAGTGTGTGCCCTTCCGGAACCACACGACCCCGAGGGCAATAATATTGAGCACTTACTATGTTCTACATACTTTCTCAGCCTTTCACTTGCCCTAGAACATTCCGAGGGAGATACTGAGCCCACTTCGTCTTTGCAGAAATAGAGGTTAGAGTTTGCCCGAAGCCACCCTGTAAAAGGGAAGGAGCCTGGATTTGACCAAGCCCACGCTCCGCGGCCCCTGGTTACGCTGCCCTCCAACAACAGAAAAGGGCAAGAAACACAGAAGATCCCAGCGTGCTGCTCTCTGCAGCCTTTGGTGGCTCTCCAGTCTTTGGCTGAGCCAGATAACAGGACTTCCACAGCCTTTGGGATCACAAAGGGCTCCCTCAGGTCGGCTGGGCCCCTCCTGTCTTACCCGGACCCCTGCCCGCTGGGCTCTGGGGCCCCAAAGCAGGGGCTCAATGCCTTGCCGCTGATCTGGGAGTGTTGTACGGGTTCGCAGAAAGTCACGTGCTGTGAGTCAGGCACACAACACCCCAGCCTCCCTAGGTCTGGCTTCACCACGGATGTCCCCGTGGGGACAGTTCCAGATCTTCCACTTGGGCGAGTACAAGGTGCAGAATTGATAGGTGACAATTGTTCTGTATTTGGGGTACAGAGTGTCCCCCTGACCTCTCTCTCTCTCTCTCTCTCTCTCTCACACACACACACACACACACACAAGCTTTTTATTTCCTGTGAACCACAATAGCCTTCCTTATTCGACCGAAGAACAAAGCCTTTTTGAGCCTTAGCCTGTACGATCACCGCCAGCCTATTTCCAGGGCACTTGTGAGGGTCCCTTCATTACCACTGGCTCCTCTTTCTGCCCTGCCAGTGTTTTAAGACTTTTCTTTCACCATCCTATTCTCTCCGTGCAGCGTGGATACACGCCGCTCAGACCCCCGTCGCTCGTTTCTGCTTTGCTCTCCCCACTTCCGTCCTCCTTTTCATGGTTCAAATTGATCTCTGCCCAGTAGGTTTTGTGAAGTTTCCCGCTACGACACTTTCATCTTCAGCCTGCCTCGTCTGTGGTGTTTTCATGGTAGCTAGCACCCTGCGGTGGGGCCCATTCCCCCCTCATCCCCAAACCTGGAAAGTTGTAGCAGGCCTGCCCAATTTCTATAAATGCTGGTCGATCAGTTTTGGGTTTTTTTGTTTGTTTGTTTGTTTTGTTTTGTTTTTTCCACTATTTTTGTTGACTTTAACCTCACTGGGACCAGAATGTCCACCCCATGAGGACAGTACCCCTCCCGCCATGTTCCATAGTACATTTCTGGTACCTAGGACAGCGCCAAACACCCAGTAGTATCTCCGTCAATATCTGCAGAGTTTGTTCAATGAACTACTCAACTCATCCATAGCTATTCAAGTCATATCCCAACATACGTGCATTCACGAGAGAAAGCGTAGTGGAGTCGTTGAGAGAGCAAGATATGAATGTTGCTGCGTCACCCACCAGCCCCACGATCACAGGCAAGACTCTTCGCTCCCGTGCCTTAATTTCCTCATCTATAAAGTGGGGTTATCGGTAGTACCTATCTCAGGGTGTTGGGAGGAGTAAATGAGTCAATACATCAAACACCTAGAACTGTCTGGCGTGAAGTGAATAGACGCTCAGTAAACGGTAGCTATGACTGTCATTATCTGCTCTTCGAACCCAGTGTGTACAAGAGATAAAAGGATGAGAAGGACATAATCCCAGCATGTGGGACAGCTGGATAAGCTGGGGTCAGAGAGGCCGGAACAAGGAGCTGTAGGGTCCCTGGGATGGCAGGAACTATCCTTATGTGGGGGGAGGGGGGGATTGAGGAAGACTAAGTTGGGTCTTGAGGGTTGACTTGGAGAAGGTCAGTCGCAAGATGGGGCACGTGAGTGAGGCGTGAGGAGGGAGGTGGAGGTAAGGCTGGAAGGATAAGTATGGACCAGCCTGTTAAAGACTAAGTACATGAGAGTGAATGTACAGAACTCTGTCCTCAAGATATCCCTAAACTAGGCTTTCCTTTTCTTTTTTTTTTAATTTTTTTATTTTTAGTACTTATTTTGAGAGAGAATGCACACATGAGCAGGGGAAGGACAGAGAGAGAGAGGGAGAGAGAATCCCAAGCAGGCTTTGCCCTGTCAGTGCAGAGCCCAATGCAGGGCTTGAACTCACAAACCATGCAGGGCTTGAACTCACAAACCACGAGATATGACCTGAGCCGAAGTCAGACACATAACCAACTGAGCCACCCAGGTGCCCCAAGCTTGCTTGCTTGCTTTTTTCTTTCTTTCTTCCTTTCTTCCTTCCTTTCTTTCTTTCTTTCCTTCCTTCCTTCTTTCTTTCTTTCTTTCTTTCTTTCTTTCTTTCTTTCTTTCTTTCTTTCTTTCTTTCTTTCTTTCTTTCTTTCTTTCTTTCTTTCTTCTTTCCTTCTTTCCTTCTTTCTTCTTTCTTTCTTTCTTTCTTTCTTTCTTTCTTTCTTTCTTTCTTTCTTTCTTTCTTTCTTTCTTTCTTTCTTTCAGACTAATCCCAAAGTGCAGTAGGACTTGGCTGGAAAATCACAAGAGAGTAGTCAAATCTACTTTCCAAATCTATTTTCTGTAACTGGTGCCTTTTCAACTTGTTTTAAGGTATCTATTGACACGACAGACCTTAAGATTATTATTTAAAAAGATCTTAGAGGAAGCAACATGAAATCTACAATCAAACCATATGATCATACCACAAACCTCGTGGTTTTTAACTTGCCAAACCTTCTGCTTTCAAACAACAACAGCCTCTTAAGGCAAAGTCTCAGTAATCTGCTCATTCGACACATATTCAATAAGGACCTACGATGTGCAGGGCACTGTTCAGGAACTTGAGAGTCAAACACTGAGAAAAACAACCAGAAATCCATACCCTCTATGGAGCTTGATTTTGAAAAAGGACTTTTTTAAGAAAAAAAAATTTTTTTAGCAAGAGAGAGAGAGCAAGAGGGTCAGAGGGAAAGAGAGGGTCGGAGGGAAAGAGAGAGAATTTTAATCAGGCTGCATGCCCAGCACAGAGCCTGATGAGGGGCTCGACCTCAAAATCCAGGGATCATGACCTGAGCCAAAACCGAGAGTTGGATCTCATTTGACTGAGCCACCCAAGTGTCCCTAAGAAAGGATACCTTTTAACTTACTACCGATATAGGCACATGCAGCGTTTGCCACAACAGTATACTGGATTCTTTAGAAAGAGATTTAATGCATTCAAGCTCAAGTCAAGAGGTATTTGCAGTCACAGGTATTAGGGAAAGTCAAGTCAGAAACAGTCATTAGCCATTCCCCAGGCTTCTGACTTTCCACACCCTTGGTTCTTCCCAAGGTCAGTGTCTGGGACCCACCTTCCTACCGTCTTGTTCCACACAGCCATTCTTCAGCCAAGCAGGGGCACACCATACGTTACGAACGCGTTTGGCTGCATGTATCAGACACTCAACAACAAAGGTTTAAATGATGCGGACATTTGTTGAAAATGGTCTCCCTGTTTGTCTGGCTGCTCAACCGTGTCGTTCTAGCTCTCTTTATCTTTTTCTTCTTTTCTTCTTAGTGTGTTGGCTCTTTTTCCACGTTCTTGGAGCATCATGATCCCGGGATGGCTGTCCTAACTCTACACCTCACTTCTCTACCCAAAATGCATTAAGGAGGGAAAGAGAACGGAGGGCCCTCGACTTACCCCTTATATAAGGAAGAGAAATTTTCCCCATAGATTAAGAGGATACCCTTTTCTTATCATTTGCCCAAACCAGGCCATATTGAACTCCAGGAATATGGGGAAATTCTGTAGTGAGATTTCCAAGCTTCCATAGTTAGAGGCAGCAAGAGAAAGGGGGAGCCAGGAATGGCCGACAACAGTGTCTTCCAGAAAAGCCTTCACAGAGAAACCATAAGACATCAGAAACTAAAGGTTACTCAAGCCATGTTAGGCTGGGAAATTTTTGAAAGTGGAGAAAATTTAAAAATGGCACATTTTAGGCCAAGTTCGAATGTTGAGCTGGGCAGAGCTAGGTCCACCTTAGGAAAAACCTTAGTCCGGAAAGCCCTGGGCTGTGCTCGGAGGCATGGCTCCCGGTTCTGTGGCCCAACCGGAAAGCCAGTGCCAGAAACCAAGATGATGGGTTACACTGTGGACTAGGCAGAAATCAAAGGCTTTGCTGCTAATACCCTGGTTTTGTCAGCTGTTAGGGATTAAAAGCCAGAAGAGGAGGCAACTCCGACCTCATGGTGATCACACAAGCCCGTCAATCTAGGACATGATTTTGTCAGAAATAGGAGCCAAAACCACTTTCCCATCAAGAATATTCTTTTCCCCAGGGGCGCCTGGCCGACTCATTTGGTAAAGCACGTGACTCTTGATCTCACGGTTGTGAGTTCAAGCTCCAGGTTGGGCATGGAGCCTACTTAAAAAAAAAAAAAAGAATATCTTTAAAAATATTCTTTCCTCCAACTAACTGAATTGGATCCTTTATCCAAGTTATGTAAACACTTGCTCCCATCATTATTATGGGTCTGAGTATCTCATTTACACAGGGTTTTAGGCTCCCACGCATGGAAAGTGACAATTCGGTCCAAACAAAAGCTTGGCATAACACAGTGAAAAGGAAAAAGAAAAACCCCAAACAAAGTTTTATGGGTGTCTCTGCACATATGTTTGTGAGAAAACACACCCACACGTAATGTTAAAAGGCCATACTGCCCTGACTACATCCTAAGTCCAGGCATGTCCCTGTAGTTCTGACCGTGTTGGAATGTCTTAATTCAATGCGATTCTGGATACTCACGATTCCTTTCGTTCAGCCGGACAAGTAAAGCCAGGTTCCTCTGCAAAAAGAATACAACTTATCATCATGCTTCTATGTTGGGAGACACTCTCAATAAAATTTGAACCCAGCCTCAAATTCTGCAGATTTATCTGTCTATTCTCCATTTATTTATCCACCCACCTATGTTATCTATCTATCTATCTATCTATCATCTAACCATCCATCCATCCATCCATCCATCCATCCATCCATTCTTCCCTCCACCCATCCATCCACCCATTCACCCACCCATCTATCCATCCATCCTCCTGTCCATTCATCCACCCGTCCATCCATCCACCATCCATCCACCATCCATCCATCCATCCATCCATCCATCCATCCATCCATCCATTCACCCATCCATCCATCCACCCATCCATCCACCCATCCATCCATCCATCCTCCTGTCCATCCATCCATTATTCCACCCATCCATCCACCCATCCATCCATTCTTCCATCCATCCATCCAACCATCCATCCATCCATCCATTCAACAAACACTAACTCATTTCTTCGGAGCTCATGAGTTTCTTTGGAACTCATTCCATTTCACTAGCCTCTCTTCCTTGCCCAGCAGAGAAGCACTTTCATGACGCTAAGCTTTCACTTTTCGCAGGGAATGCCTTACTTCCTTTCCATTTTGTGACATCCCACTGATCCTTAAAATTCCAGGTTCGATTCTTTTTTTTTTAAGTAATCTCTACCCACAAGGTGCGGCTCTAACTCAAGACCCCAAGGTCAAGAGTTGCACGCTCCACCGACTGAGCCAGCCAGGCGCCCCCGGTTCAATTCTTTTTTGGAAGATGGTTCATGGACTCCTCCTGCAAGCCCTACACTGTTATCTTCCATCTTAATTTTATGGTACTAAGGTTGCGTATCCCTCTTTTATTAAGTAATAAATTGCTGCCTTCAAGATGTCTCCAATGTTCTACTGCATTGCTCTTGTGTCTTGCAATTGAAATATTCTGCATTATTTCTTCTCTCCCCAAGTGAGTCGCAAACGCTCTTAAGAGAGAGACTGTGGCTTTACCCCTTTTCAACCTCCTTCTACAGCTTACCTCTTACATA
Source organism: Paguma larvata (assembly GCA_030068075.1). Taxonomy (NCBI): domain Eukaryota; kingdom Metazoa; phylum Chordata; class Mammalia; order Carnivora; family Viverridae; genus Paguma; species Paguma larvata. Next base: position 19,733,810 of record CM057843.1, read on the forward strand.
ACGTTATGCAAATTGTAGGCACTCGACACATAGTCTTGGATTGGGCTGTGCAGTTTCCCCATCTGTGAAGTGGGGATAATACTGATGTTACAGCGACAGGTGTGGATTAACTGAGACAATGTCTATTAAAGAGGCTTCTTAAACTGCGAAATCCCGAAGACAGTATGATGGATAAGATTGCTTCCTTTTTTAATAAAAATGAATAATAATCAATAGCCACGTGTCTGTTTACAATCTGAATGAATGAGGACTTCGCGGTAAAACATTTCATTAGTATGTACAGAATCACTGAGTCTTGTGCAAGGTACCAGAGCTACAAGGTGGATGAAATAAAAAGTCTCTGTCTTTAAGGAGCTCGTGTTTTAGCAAAGGAGCAGAAATCTAAGTACCTGCGATCGTGTGTGAGGAGGGAGAAAGCCCCATAACACAGACACAAAGTGCTCGGGGACACTCAAGCGATTCCTTAATTCGGCCCAGGGATTAGGAAACACTTCGAAGAGGAGCCGCCACTTGAACTGATCCTGGAAGATGAAAATAAATTTGGCAGATGGAGAAAGAGAAAAAGAACATTCTAGAGAAGGAACAGCAGAGACGTGCTGGATGATTTAGGGTGGGAGGTGGGGGGTAGGAGAAGTCAGGGTTATCTCATCACGACCTAAGGACCAAGGCAAGGAGATTCTGACACCCAGGCAGAAATGGCTCTACCAACGCCTAGCTCATAGAATCGCTGTGTCCAGGGCTCAAGTTAGCCCCTGTCTGGCGTATAAGAGACATCGTGGTAGAATAGATAAGGAAGGAGACCCAGACTCTAGATCACTCACTGCTCGACCTCAGTCTAATTCCTGTCTCTATCTGAACCTTGCTTGGTTCATCCGAAAGATGGAAAGACCTGCCCATGGAGCTGCTAAGACAATCCTATTAGAAAAATACGTCGAGGGGCCCCTGGGTGGCTCAGTGGATTAAGCATCCGACTTCAGCTCAGGTCACGATCTCATGGTTCGTGGGTTCAAGCCCCGCGTGGGACTCTGCGCTGACAGCTCAGGGCCTGGAACCTGCTTCTGATTCTGTGTCTCCCTCTCTCTGCCCCTCCCCCACTCACGCTCTGTCTCTCTCTCTCTCAAAAATAAATAAACATTAAAAAAGTTATTAAAAAAATAAATGAAGGTGAAGAGGAGAATTGAGGCTAGGAAAGAGAAAGGGGTGGGGTTGGGGGGGTGACAGTAACGTGTAAGCGACGGGGGAGCTAGCCTCGGTGTCCAGTGTCCGGACCAGAGGGGCCAGCAGCCCAAACTCTGGCCTCTGGAATGTAATGGTTCTGACAACAGGCTATTTTTCTTTCTTTCTTTCTTTCTTTTTTTTTCCTTTCACTGAATCGGGTTTGTGGCATGCTTTCTGCTATTTTCCGACTGCAAAGCCCCATTTTGTTACTGTGTATTTGCTCTGCCCGGCTATCTAATCTTTCTGAGAATTCTGCGTGCTACCCAATGGCCTCAGAATTATGGTTTTCCTGCTTTAATCGGTTTCAGTTGTTCTTCGTGCTTCTCCGAGGGACCTGCCCCCACAAGGGCCCAGTAGGATGCCTGGTGTGGGGTGGGAATTCCGGATTGGCTCCTTTCTCCTTCCTGCTCCTTATTCTCCGCATTTTTCCCTCCACTCACGTTTCGTTCTAGCTACGTGATGCTCCGATGAGAGGGAGGGAAACCACTCCCGTGGAAAGCAAACACGGAGTCCCTCCATCCTGTAACCATTGCCCCACTGTTGCCCAGAAAAGATCATCCGACCAGGCTGACAAAACTGGGGTGGAGAATAGCCCTCTGTTTTTAAAACAAAAGCAGTTTGGGGGGCACCTGGGTGGCTCAGTCGGTTGAGCTTCTGACTTCGATCTCAAGGTTCGTGAGTTCGAGCCCCGCATGGGGCTCTCTGCCATCCACGCAGAGCTGGCTTCAGATCCTCTGTCCCCTCCTCTCTCTGCCCCTCCCCTTCTCATGCTCTCTCTCTCAAAAATTAATAAACATTTAAAAATAAAATAAAATAAAATAAAATAAATAAAAGTGGTTTTGAGGGTTAGCATGAATTTGTTCACCAAACCCCCAAAACATGACACTGGGGACATCTGTCGATGCTTAGCAGCAGAATCCAGGGAAGTAAGAAGCAGAAGAACTGAAATCCGGTTTTTCGGAATTCAAACACTGATGGATGTAACAAAGTACGCAGAAGAGGTAGAGTCTGACAGAAATACCCAGGCACACAAAAGGTTTGTTTAATTCATGGGTTGCGGAACAGTATCAGATGGCGGAGAGGACACCGGGGAGTTTTAAGAAGTGCATCCTTAATATTCTTGGATGAAAATTGCCACTAGTTTCTGCAAAACACCCTATGTATGACTCAGAGAGAATATTCTTTCATTCTTCCAAGGCTGGTTCCCCAGGCTCTTCCCTAGGAGACACTCCAAATCTTCCAATAATGTTTTTCTCGTGTATGTTAACCGGAGTCTGTTTCTATTATTTGCAGCCGAGGAACCCTGACTGAGCCAACGCATTACGGCAATGGTAACAATCCGTGCTTGTTAGACAGTTGCTCCCTGTTAGCGAGTCCCGCTCTCTGCTCCTGGGAACTCCTCCGAACCCTAAAACTGCGAACCCTATCAGGGAGCATGAAAGTTCCCAGATCATTGTTTCTCCCGGTCTCCTCCCTCATTACAGAAATGACCACTCATTTTATCTTATGTTTTTAAGTTTTTTTAATTTATTTTGAGAGAGACAGAGACAAAGAGAGAGAGAGAAAAGAAAACAAAGTGGGGGAAGGGCAAAAAGAGAGAGAGAATCCCAAGTAGGTTCTGCCGAGCTAAAAGTGGGCTCGATCTCATGCCCCGTGAGATCATGACCTGAGCCGAAATCAAGAGTCTGACGCTCAGCCTACTGAGCCCCCCACGTGTCCCCAAATGACCACTCATTTAGGCAGCGACATCCCATTGTTGATTTTATTAGGTGTATTGTCAGCTAAAACTAATTTTTTTTCAAGCTCATTGTTTCATCATATAAGCAACACATAATCTTTGAAAATTAGAAAATACAAAGTTTTAAAAATACATTTTTAAAACTCTCACAACCCACCACCTAGTGATAATCACTCTAAGTACATTCACATAAAATCTTCCAGATTATTCCCTGTGTTTATTCTATTGCATTTTTCTATTGGTCATACACTATTCCAATATGCTATGTATTTCACTAGTACCCTCTGGAGGTTCTTCATACCTGTGTTTTGTATCGGAATTGCAAACGATGCTTGGATTATCATCCTTAAATATCCATCTTCGTGTCTTTCTCTGACAATTTTTCCCAGCTTTATTGAGATACGATTGACATTTAACATTGTGTCAGTTCAAAGTGTACCTCGTGTTCATCTGATACATTTATATATTGCAAAATGATTGCCACTATAGCATTAGCTAACACCTCCACTCATCACATAATTACTATTTGTAAAAGTAATCTCTGCTCCCGACATGGGATTTGAACTCCCCACCCTAAGATCACGAGTTGCGTGCTCTACTGACTGAGCCAGACCAGACGCCCCATCACCATTTGTTTTTTTGTGGTGGGAACACTTAAGATCTACTCTCTCAGTGACTTTGAAGTAATAGAGTATTATTAGCTGTAATCACCTTGTGGAAGGGTCCCCTCCCTAAGGAAAGAAAAACAGAAAAAAAAAAACCCTTCAGATGACCTGACTATTCGCCTACGTGACAACATCCCTCACGACCTTGTAACATGAGACCACTTAATCAGACTACATGTTTGCGTATTACCATATACGGGAGACAAAGAAGTAAAAACTATATAGAAAGCTATGTTACATGGTGTTTGGGGCTCAGTTCTTTGGGTACGAACCCAACTGAGCGGTACCAGAAGGAATAAAGTTGCTTCTTGGAAAGAAAAGCCTCGGTGTCACGACTCTGTGCGAGAATTCTGCCACAACCTTGCTGTACGTTACACCCTCAGAACTTGTTAATCCTATAGCCGGAAGTTTGCACCCTTTCACCGATATCTCCTCATTCCCCCCATCCCACAGTGCCTGGTAACCGGGCACTGAGCTTGGCTTTTTAGATTTCTTTATTTTTAAAGTTTATTCATTTGTTCCGAGAGGCAGGGAAGGGCAGAGAGAGAGTGTGTGAGAGAGAATCCCGTACAGGCTCCTCACTGTCAGCACAGAGCCTGATGTGGGGCTCAAACTCATGAACCCTGAGATCATGACCTGAGCCGAAATCAAGAGTCGGATGCTCAACCGACCGAGCCACCAGGGGCACCCTGATTTCTTAAAAATTCCTGGAAGTTGAACTGCTAGTTCAAAAGATATGTATGTGTTTTCTTGGGAGGCTCTTAATTATCTATCACCAATTAACCCTCCAGAAACCAATTTATACTCCCACCAACAGATTAGAAAAGGCTTTAAGTCTCTTGGACTTTTCACGTGACAGCCCACCATGCCAGGTGTATGTAAGTAGTAACTGATTTTAAGCTAAATGAAATACTGTATTTACACTTCTTTAATTTTATTTAATTGGCTCTTGTGTCTCTTTGCCACCTGTTGCGATGATTATGACATTAGAGATTCGGTTTTACCTCTTGAGAGTCAAGTAGGAGATTGAAGAGTCTTAAGATTCAGTCAAGTATGGGAATAGTCAGCCATTGTGGTGTTGCATCGCTCGCAAATCTTACTTAATGTCTCTGTAGTTTTCGTCCACGTCACAGATGACACTGTTGAAGAGAAAGTGGCCGGGGCACCTGGGGGGCTCAGTCAGTTAAGCATCCAACTTCGGCTCAGGTCATGATCTCACGGTTCGTGGGTTCCAGCCCTGTGTCTTGAGATTCTCTCCCTCTCTCTCTGCCTCTCTCCCTCTCTCTCAAAAATAAATAAATATGGGAATGGAAACTGGTGCAGCCACTCTGGAAAACAGTATGGAGGTTCCTCAAAAAATTAAAAATAGAACTACCCTACAACCCAGCAATAGCACTGCTAGGTATTTACCCAAAGGATTACAGGGGTGCTGTTTTGAAGGGACACATGCACCCCAATGTTTATAGCAGCGCTATCTACAATAGCCAAAGTATGGAAGGAGCCCAAATGCCCATCGAGGGTTGACTGGATAAAGAAGATGTGGTATAGATACAATAGAATAGTACTGAGCAGTCAAAAAGAATGAAATTTTGCCAATTGCAAAGAACGTGCATGAAACTAGAGGGTATTCTGCTAAGCAAAATAAGTCAGTCAGAGAAAGACACATATACAACTTCACGCGTGTGGAATTTAAGATACAAAACAAATGAACGGAATGAAGGGAAGAAAAAATAGTATAAAAACGGAGGGGGACAAAACATAAGAGAGTCTTAAATACAGAGAACAAACTGAGAGTCACTGGAAGGATGTTGGGTGGGAGGTAGACTAAATGGGTAAGGGGCATTAAGGAGGGCACTTGTGATGACCACTGGGTATTATATGTAGGCGATGAATCACTGGATTCTACTCCCGAAATCATTATTGCGCTATATGCTAACTAACCTGAGTGTGAATTTTAAAAAATCATTAACTAATTAATTAAACTTAAATAGAAGGTCAAACCAACAAGCAGAAACACACCCATAAATACAGGGAACAAATTGGTGCTTGCCAGAGGGTGAGGGGGGGTGGGAAAAACGGGCAGAGAAAGAGGGAGGATGGATAGATCATAGGGATGAAAAGTACAACATCCGGAATATAGTCAATGGTATTGTAACAGCGTCGCGTGGTGACAGGTGGTAGCTACTCTTGTGAGCACAGTGTAACATTGTAGCCTTGTCAAATCCCTCCCTTGCACACCTGAAACTCACGTAACATTGTGTGTCGACTATACTTCAATTAAAAAAAAATAGATTAAGAGAACAAAAGCAGCATGGGGTCCATGAACAAATACAGAAGGAAAAAAAAGCAGATCAGAGACCTACATGAAGAGTAAACTACCGAGAACCATCTATTGCGGGACCAGCAGGAGGGATGTGGGCCAACTTTCTCTCCATCCACGTCTATGAGAAGACATGACCTTTGGGAAAGATAGAACCATAAGGAAAAAATTGACTGGGGTGGAAAAGCAACAGACCAAGATAAATAAAAGTCACACGGAACAGGCGTTAAAGGAGAAGTATAGGGAAACTACAAAACAGAAGCAGATTGCAATTCTCAGCTCAGAATTGATGTTACAAAGAAAATTTGTCGGGGTACCTGGGTGGCTGAGTCCGTTAAGGGTCAGTCTTCAGCTCGAGTCACGATCTCACGGTTCATGCACGGGATGGAGCCCCACGTCGGGCTCTGTGCTGAGCCTACTTGGGATTCTCTCTCTGCCCCTTCCCCACTCACACGGGCACACCTTTTCACCTGAGCGTACACACTCTCTCTCTCTCTCAAAATAAGTACATTTAAAAAGAAAAGAAAATTTGCATCAGACTATACCATATATTTGTGAAACCCTGAAGCTCTCGGAATTGTTACACTTCCCTTATGAGAAACAATTTGACAACATCCAGTACAACTAGAGAATGCTGCAGTCTACGACCTAGTGGGTCCCTGGTAATTCCACTCCGAGGCAGACATGAGCTAAGGCTTTCTGGAATCCTGATGTCCAAATTAGGGGCGCCTGGCCAGCTTAGTCGGTAGACCATGAGACTCTTGATTTCAGGGTTGTTGAGTTCGAGCCCCACGTTGGAGGTAGAGATTACTTCAAAATAAAATCTTAGAGGGGCACCTAGGTGGCTCAGTCGGTTGAGCGTCCGACTTCAGCTCAGGTCATGATCTTGAAGTTTGTGAGTTCAAGCCCGCATCAGGCTCTGTACTGACAGCTCAGAGCCTGGAGCCTGCTTCGGATTCTGTGTCTCCCTCCCTCTCTGTCCTTCTCCCCTGCTCATGCTCTGTCTCTTTCAAAATTAAATAAACATCAAAAACAACCAAAAAAAAATTTTAAAGATGAATATTCATGTGTAGGGATCAACTTGAAAAATGCTTTCAAACTTTAGATAAAAGAACAAAGAAACCAAAACAATGATGAAAGAAAACCACAATCATGGAGGGCACCAAATGGTCGTAACTATATCTTTTTTGAATATAGTGCAAAGAAAGTAGAAACTTTAAAAAAAATCATACCACTTAAAATTACTTACTTAAATTAAATAATTACTTAAATTACTTAAATTAATCATACTTATTTAAAGTTGATTTAAGTAAACTTGGATGAACATAAGAACTTCTGGAATCAGAAACCACGAAGCACTATTTCTAAACCTGAAATGCAAACAAAAGTAAAACAGCATCAAGATTATCGGGTAAATATTCTGCGTTAAGTTGGTTGAAGCTAACTCTCTGCTCACGGACTTGAATATTTCCTTAATTCTTAGAAACAGAATTACTAACAAAGTCAGGTATTCAAAAGATGCTGTTTACAGCGTGAAGCAGCAAGGAAGAATCTGTAAAAGTAAACATTCATGCAAAGAAAATTCTATGAAACCATCACGTCAAAGTTTGATTTTGAATAGCGACCTGAGAGGTGACTCTCATCTGCTTTTCTACTTGTCTGTGTCTCTTTCCCTTTTTTAACACTTAAGGCATGTTACTTGGATAATAATAACAACATGCAATTTAATAAGCAGGTGTATGGAAGGTAATTGCAGCCAAGACGGTTACTGGCTCTTTCCTGGAAAACCTCGTGCACGGTGAAAACGACTTGCTCAATTCTGAAGAGCTAAGTTAAAAGAGAGCTTGAGGGGCACCTGGGCGGCTCAGTTGATTAAGTGTCTGATTCTGGCTCAGGTCATGATCTCACAGATCGTGGGTTCGAGCCCTGCATCAGGCTCCATGCTGATGGCTTGGAGCCTGGGGCCTGTTCCAGATTCTGTGTCTCCCTCTCTCTCTCTCTCTGCCCTTCCTCTGATTGTGCTCTGTCTTTCCCGGTCTCTCAAAAATAAATAAAACATTTTTTTAAAAGATTTAAAAAAAATAATAAAAATAAATAAAAAATAAAAGAGAGATTGACACCCACCCAGATTCTCACAGTCAATGAGCCTCATCATGGTGGCCAGCCTCCATCGACCCTCAACATCCCTGCCTCCTGGTTTCCCACTGTTAGATAGCCCCCCTCCCACACTGTATGAGGGCTGATCTGTGAGAACACCAGAATATGGTGGAAGATACCACATGTCGCTTCTGAGGGTAGGTTATAAAAGACCCTTACACCTTTCTTTCAGGGCAATTTCTCTGCTGGAAGCCCACTGACATGTCATGAGCAACCTTCTGGAGAGGCCCATGCAGCAAGGAATTAAGCTCTGGCCAATGGGCATGGGAGTGCGCCATCTTGGAAGTGGTTCCTCCAGCCCCAGTCAAGCCTTCGTACTATGCAGCTCCAGCTGACACCCTGACTGAAACCAGATGAGAATCTTCGAGCCAGAACCACCCAGTTAGACCACGCTTGGGTTCCAGACCCTCGGAAATGATTCGAGCTAATAATAGTTTGTTACTTTAAGCTGCTAAGTTTGGGGTCGATTTAATCCACAACAATAGATAACTAATATACTCTTTTAAGCTAAGTTATTAGCTTTAAAACACCAGGAAGAGGTCAGATAATGGGAAGGGGACAAAGGAGGATGAGGGGGACGTCTTCGAGAAGGAGCAGAGTTCTTAGGAAGTAATTCTATCTTCAACCATTATCCCCATCCCATGCAATATGAGGACTCCTGACCCGTCTTCTCTAATTGGTTAGCTTCAAGGGAGGTGTCTGTGAGGTGGAGGTATCTGTGAGTCTGACATGCGGATACATAACCCATTTTTTTCTGGAGTTACTGATTGGCAGTCGGCACCTCAGTGGGGTATATGCAGTTGTGGGGTGTCGCACTTGGACACAAAGAGGACGGTGCCTCATCTTTCACATTTCATGCAAGAAGACCTATACTAGAGGGTTCTGCCATCTTGGGGAAAGGTAGGCCGAGCCAGGAGAGCCAGCCTAGGTGACCAAGGAGGGAGTCTGCCCCTGACAGTCAGAGTGGCTGAGCATCTGAAAGCCTGACCACCAGTCTTTGAAGATCCAGCCAGCCTAGGACCTTGGCCAGATACACCGTCAGGGTCATGGTCACGGCCAGATCCTACTGGGATTCCCCACAGGTAGGGATGGTGGCATGCAGACAAGTGCGCCGCTACCACCGGACACTGAGGGAGGGACTGGTCAGACAGAGAAGGCTGGCCTAGCAGAGAAAGGCGAGATCCTTCTCAAATCCCACAAGGGGACTCTTGGAGCAGACAGGAGGGGCTGCTGGGAGGAAGGGAAGGGGCACCAACGGACAAAGCCGTCTTCTGCCTCCCGAACCCCGGGCAGGGGACTCTGAAGCAGACTATGAAAGAAAATACCGGTCTTTGAACGTGACAGAATGTTTTCTTGAAATGAAACTATTTAAAACTGGAAGTGGTTGGATATCCCTGATATTTATAAGATTGGGTTAATTTCAGCTTTTCCACTGCTGAACAGGAATTGGGTTCTGCTTTTTTTTTTTTTTTAAGGAGAAAAGGAAATAAGTTTAAAAATAAAGCAAACCTCTCGTTGGCACGAGGCTAGATGGAGACCGTTCAATTAAAGCTATTAAATGAGCAGTGAGACCTGAGGCATATATCCGACTTCCTCTTGAATGCTAAGTTGGTCGAGTTCTCTATATGGGCACGCTGCACTCTTCCAAGACCTTCCACAATTATGAATGCAGATTTAAAAAAAAACTGTTGAGAGTCTCTTGCCCCTTGTGAATACCATTCCTTCTTCGACTCTAGACCAACTGTCCAACGGAAACTTCTGTGGTGGTATGGAAACCATCCAATGCGTCTACCCTGTCCAATATGGCAACCACTCACCCCACGTCGCTACTCAGTGCTGGAGAGGTAGCTGATGCTAACTGAGGGATCAACTTTAAGATTGTATTTTTTTTTAGATTTTTTTCAGTTTTTATTTATTTATTTGAGGGAGAGAGCGAGCGAGCAGGATAGGGACAGAGAGAGAGAGAGAATCCCAAGCAGGCTTCCCATTGTCACAGAACCCAAAATGGGGTTTGATTTCATGAACGTGAGACCAGGACCTGAGCCGAAATCAAGAGTTGGACGTTTAACCGACTGAGCCACCCAGCCACCCCTAAAACTGTATTTTAATTAATATAAATATACACAGCCGCATGTGGTCAGTGCTGCCTTACAGACAGAGCAGGGAGAGACGGAGTCAGACATATTTCTTTCTACTGAACTTTTGGAAATCTAATTTCCTACATTTGGGGAATATCTTTGTTGGTTTGCTGTCTCGCATTCCACAGCGACAGGGGCACTTCGGTTTGAGATTTCTGACGCTTGCGTACCACCCACCAAATTCTTCCCGATGCGTCCTCAGAACGAACTCCAGGAGAGCATTTACAGTAATGTTTACATGAGGAAAATCTGAGCACAGACTGGATTCCAATAACGTGAAGAAATTACTTAGGTCATTTCAAAGAGGGATTCGTGAACTAAAACCAAGAGCTCTTAACTCTATGACCAAAAATTGAAGTTTTCCACAGGATGTAATAGTTACTCAGCAGTGCTATGGTTTCTTGAGGAGGTACAAGATAAAAAAGAAACAAAGTGTTCAAATTGCATGCTGCGGTATTTACAGATAAAATAATGTACTGTCTGCAATCTGCTTTAGATAATGGAGTGAGGAGTGGACAGAGGAAACAAGATGGGTTGATAATTGTTGAAGCCTCGTGATGGGTTCGTGAGTTCCCCTAGATTAGGCTGTCTATTTTATACGTGTGTAGTTTTTTTAATTAAAAAACTTAAGAGCTTTAAACAAAATGGGAAAGTGCTTCTATTATGACGTCAAGGAGAAGGGGAAAAAGAGGGGCTCCTGGCTGGCTCAGACGCCCACGACTTGATCTCAGGGTTGTGAGTTCAAGCCCCATGTTGGGTGCGGAGCCTACTGAAAAGCAAAACTACTAAAAACTACTAAAAAAAGAAAGAAAGAAAGGAAGGAAGGAAGGAAGGAAGGAAGGAAGGAAGGAAGGAAGGAAGAAAGGCAATAAGCAAGCCACCAAAGTCTAAGCTTACAATAAAATGAGGATTTTACATAAATGAAAGGAAATATACAACAACATAACGGGGTAGTTAAGATCCAGATGGTTGAGTTCAAATCCTGGCTAGAACATCGACCTGGTTTCGGGAATTTTTTTAGCTTTGCTCAACCTCCACCTCCTTATCTATGGAATGAGGGTCATACTGGAACGTGCCTCTTAAAATCGCAGCAGAGAGTAAGGGAGCCTGTTTACGAAACACTTAGCCAGCATCCGGCACGAAAGTCCCATCACTCAGATCTGGGACAGAGATTTTTTAAGTGGCTGGAATTGTTACCGCCGCCTTTCCCAGTTTTCCACAGAAAGGATGTCTTCCTTTTATATTCAAGGAGGAAAGTGGTTTTTTAAACAAAGAAAAAGAAAAAGAACAGTTCCTTCCATTGCGACCTTTGTGTTCTGAGAAACTGCCAGCAAAGTAAGTTAAAAATTTATCAGATGTTCTAAACTTTGGCAAAAGGAGAATTCCAGCTTGTGTCTGGATGAGTGGAATTCCCCGTGAAAACCCTGCATCGTGGCCTTTGGGACATGTGTTAGGAAGGCATAGCCTAGAAGCTTCCGCTGGCCTGGTGCGGGGGAGGGGAGAGGTAGAGTGGTGCGTCTGTGTTAGTTCTGACCCAGAAGCTTTCCACACTGATGGACACCCCTTCTTGTTTTTATTTATTTATTTTTAAGTTTTTTAAATTAATTTTTTGAGAGAGAGCACAAGTGAGGGGGGCAGAGAGAGAGAGGGAGAGAGAGAGAATCCCAAGCAGGCTCTGTGCTGTCAGGTCAGAGCCTGATGTGGGGCTCGAACTCACAAACCGAGAGATCACAATCTGAGCCGAAATCAAGAGTTGGATGCTTTACCCGCTGGGCCACCCGGGCGCCCCTATTTTATAAAGTAAATTCTACATCCAACACGGGGAGTTGAACTCACGGCCCTGGTATCAAGAGTCACACGCTCTGCCGACTGAGCCAGCCCGGTGCGCCTGACAGACTTCCTTTGCGGGAGCTGTTACACACTTCTCTCTTTCGTTATCTTTGCATCTTTTAAAATATTTTTATTAAGTTTTTTTTAATTTATTTTCTTTGAGAGAGAGAGAACACAAGAGAGGGAGGAACAGTGAACTGTGAGATCGTGACCTGAGCTGAAGTAGGACGTTCAACCAACTGAGCCACCCAGGCTTCCCCTGGACTTGAATCTTTTAAAGAACACATATCCTTTCGCTGGCCCTGGTAGTTACGAATCCCGTCCAAGTAGCAGTGATGTTTGTGAAATTATATTTTGCTTCTTTGAGTACCATGAAAATCTGGCCGTATCCATTCCCTATACCCTTAGCATTGGGAGATAGACCTATAAAGCCATAAAGTTCTCGTCTCGATTTTTGCTCAGGAATAATGACGCTGTCTCTGTTATCTGTTCTGGACTCTTGCACAAAGGCCGTTTTCCATTTTCTCCTCAACCGTCAGTGGCAGTAAGCCAACTGAAACTACACTGAACCAGAGGGTGGGAGGGAGAATATTGGCTTGTATAACTGAAAAGTCCAAGGAGTAGCGTTAGCTTCGGGGTTGGTTAAATCCCGGTGCTATAATGTTTTCAGGTTTTCTCTCTCTCCATCAACAAGCTCAGCTTTCTGCTATGATGACCTCATTCTCAGTCTCCTTAAAGCAAGGTCACATTCAGCAGCTCTAAACATATGCTTGATCATCCTAGCCTCTCTAGTAGAGAAAGGAAGCACGCCGCACTCCCAGCCATTTGAGCCAAGTGCCAGTGACAACTCTCATTGGCCCAGATAAGGTCATGTGGCCATCTCTGAACCAGTCACTGAAATTTTGCTGACTTTTTTGGTGGCAAAAGATGGGATCAACCCTCTTTGGCCACATAGACCGTAGACCATGAGAAGAAGATGGACAGCTTCCCTTCCAAGATAAAGAGGCCGTTGAGAGAAGATGGCAGGCCAATGGACACCAAGCTGACCAAATCCACAGATGTCCACCCTGGGTCCTACGACAACCTTTTTCTGACGCCCTTTGATGACATTGGGAAATCTCCTGCCAAACGCATTCTTCTCTAGCTTTGTGGCGCTCTCTCTCCTTTGCCGGTGGCCCCCATGTTCCACTGTGTCGGCCTCTCGGTCAGGAAATGAAATCCTCTTCAACACCGCTGACATCACCAGCTGCTCACTTCCAATATCCTCTTCTTTGTCCTCCGAAGCCACGGCCATCTACCGAAGGAAAAGATGGAATTCCACCGGTATCCTGCCTCCCCACCTCCACCAATCCTTTAGAGTCTGTCCCAGAACTGCAACGATGTTCCAGAGACATCGTTGAGATTTCCTTTGGCCGCCCCTGGTCTCCGAAGGGACACTGCTTCTTCTGGGAATCCACGAGCTTATTTGTTTGTTTGTTTGTTTGTTTTTCACCCGGCCATGGCTGCTTCTTTCAACACGTGTATACTACAGTACCGGGCATGGCGCTGAGGAGACACCATGTATTCTATGATGCATGCCCTGTTTTCCTTCTGGCCCTATCCAAGGGCCCTCGAAAACACCAAAACCGGACCAAACAAAAAATGAAGCTGAATTTGGAACCAGGAAAGAGATCCTGGGGCTTCCTCTGTAATGTATTCTTCAAACTAGGTGTTGGGGTTTGTGAACGCTTATGCATTACTGGCGAGTCTTCTGAAGTGAGATTTTTTTTAAATTTTTTTTAATATTTATTTATTCTTGAGAGAGAGAGAGAACAAGCAGGGGAGGGGCCGAGAGAGAGGGAGACATGGAATCCGAAGCAGGCTCCAGGCTCCAAGCACAGAGCCCGAAGAGGGGGCTCGAACTCATGAGCCCTGAGATCATGACCTGAGCCAAAGTCGGATGCTTAACTGACTGAGCCGCCCAGGCGCCTCTAAGGAGATTATTTTTGAAGGGGATAGTGATGAGGTTTTTTGAGGTGATGGTGTGGTTTGAGGGGTTCGGAGCCGATGGCCAAGAAAGAATTCTTAAGACGTCTTTGGTGCAAGCGCGGGGACAGGACCTGTGGGCAGAAGAAAGAGCTGCCCTGTGGAGACCCTGTGGAGAGACGGGTTATATATTTGGGAGTTGGGGGGAGGTAAAGTCCAGGGGAAGCTTCCAAAGGGATTTCCACATGCTAAAGAAGACTCACAGGAGACTGGAGCCCTCGCTCTTGTCAGGCTAAGGCGGTTTTTCCCTCTAGCAGAGCGCTGACGTCAACGTTCCAGGCAGTTCCTGGAGAGACGGTTCACTCTGTCAATCCATGGGCCGCAGGTTACGAAGAGATTTAATTTTACCTGCCGTTTCCTTCTTGCCTTTGTTCTCCATACCACTTTGGAGGGGTGATGCTGGGGCTCCAGGAAACCGAGTCTATAGGTTTCTGGAGACAAGGCTATTGATAAGACTGCCTTTCCTCGCAATTTACTAAGGTCTTTGGAAATTAATAAACCCATGTCCTGCCGGGCTGTGATCTCTATCAATTAACCCTTTGATTTCTTCTTTCCTTTGCTCTTGGGCAGCCAGGAGCGCCCAAAGAAAGTCACACCTATCGCACCTGGGGATGGGCGTGTTTCTGGCTTCTCAGCTTGCCTTACCTCCCTCATCAATAGGGTTAAATGAAGTCATTTGAGTAGAGGCCCCATGATGGGATTCGGTCCCTAGGAGAAAAGGAAGGGACACCAAAGCGGGGACACGGTGAGGAGGTGGCTGTCTGCAAGCCAGGAGGGAAGCTCGCTCCAGACGCTGAATCTATAGGCACCCCGGCCTTAGACTTCGTAGCCCTCGCGTGGGAAATAAGTGTTGATTAAACACCCAGCCCAAGGTATCTGATCGTAACATCCCTAGCTGACAAAGCCCCCCTCCCCACCCGCAGCCACGGCTTCGGCTCTCTTGAATCGTTCCCAGTTCCCTGAAGGAACTATGTTCTCTCTCAACTGGGTGCTTCGGAGTCTGCCTTCTCTCCCTTTTTTTCACACAGATACCTCCTATTCACTCATTGCATTTGTTCCGTAGGCTCACAGAGAGGTCCCAGAAAGCGATGGCTTAAAAAGCTATGCTTAAAAGGCATAAATATCTCCGGGCAGCTGGCTGGCTCAGTCAGTTGAACACACGACTCTTGATCTCGGAGTTGTGAGTTCAAGCCCCACACTGGGCACGGAACCTACTTAAAACAAAAAAATGTATATTTTAGGGGCACCTGGGTGGCTCAGTTGGTTAAGCGGCCAACTTTGGCTCGGGTGTGATCTCATGGTTTGTGGGTTCGAGCCCCACGTCGGGCTCTGTGCCGACAGCTCAGAGCCTGGAGCCTGCTTTGGATTCTGTGTTTCCATCTCTCTCTGCCCCTCCCCCTCTTGTGCTCTGTCTCTCTGTCTTTCAAAGGTGAATAAATGTTAAAAAATTTTTTTAAATATATTTTAATTTTTTAAAAAGGAATATAAATTTCTTTTTGCTCTAGAAGTGGTTCTGAGATAAGCTTGTCGAGGTGAGCAGGAAGCTCTGTTCCGAGTGGTCATTCAGAGACCCGGGTTCCTTCCAGTCATTGCTCTGCCTGCCTCCAGACCCTCGCGGTCCCCTGCATGACTGAAGCTGGGTCCCCTCCCCAGGCAGGTTCCCACCTGCAGGGAGAAGGCACACAGGGAGGCTCTGCAGCCAGACTCAGAAGTGGGCTCTACCGTTTCCACTCATTCTATTGGTGATAACTAGTCACATAATCACAACTAACTGCTGGGGATGCTGGGAAATGTAGTCCCGAGGTGAGCAGCCGTGTGCTGCTATATTGTGCTGCTATATTGTTCTCTTGTGATGGAAGAATGCATTCCAAGAGCAGTTGAAGTTCAGACCTGGCCCCCTGAATGGCCTTCTCTGTCCTGACCTCCCGGTCTAAGTCAGATGTCCCTCTTGCAAACACTGAGGGCATTACAGAGCAGATATTTCCGTAGCTGCTTATATCTCCCCTTCACCCGTTTCCCTGACTAGATTGTGAGCATGCCGCGTGAGCTCCGGCAAACTCAATGCCTTGGCCTTTCTGAACGTTTCGAGCAAAGGTATGGAGGACCGGCTACTTAACTTGCAGGGCCCCGTACAAAATGAAAGTGTGGGGCTCCCTTGTCCAAGAGCAACTGAGAATATTTTTTAAAGGTTTACTTAGGGGCGCCTGAGTGGCTCAGTCGGTTAGGCGGCCGACTTCGGCTCAGGTCACGATCTCACGGTCTGTGAGTTCGAGCCCCGCGTCAGGCTCTGTGCCGACGGCTCAGAGCCTGGAGCCTGCTTCGGATTCTGTGTCTCCCTCTCTCTCTGCCCTTCCCCTGCTCATACTCTGTCTCTATGTCTCTCAAAAATAAATAAACATTAAAAAAATTAAAAAAAAGATTTACTCATTTATTTTTGAAAGAGAGAGAAAGCACAAGTGGGGGAGAGGCAGAGAGACAGGGAGAGAGAGAGACTCCCAAGCAGGGCCCACACCGATTGTCCCGAGCCTGACGAGGGCCTCGAACCCACAAACCTCGAGATCATGACCTGAGCCGAAGTCGGGCGCCTAACCGGCTGAGTCACCCAGGCGCCCCGAAAGTGACTAAGGGTTCTAAGATAACAGAAGAGCGATTAAACCAGACGTGGTGTCGTTCCGGAGGCGGGTCCCTGCGCACCTGCACAAGCCGTGTGCCCACGTCGGCGGCCATGAAGGCACGAACACGTAACTCAACGGCATTGGATAGCCTTGCATCACTCCCCGTAAGAAAAGCCTCTTAGCTGTTGTGCAACCTCCCGTGGCGAGTCTGGAGAGGAGTCAGGTCGTGCTTGTGAATACTTGGGAGGCCCACCATG
The DNA here is from genome assembly GCA_030068075.1 of Paguma larvata. Classification (NCBI taxonomy): domain Eukaryota; kingdom Metazoa; phylum Chordata; class Mammalia; order Carnivora; family Viverridae; genus Paguma; species Paguma larvata. Next base: position 19,750,773 of record CM057843.1, read on the forward strand.
GCCGGACAGGCTCGACCTCACAGAGGCCACGTGGAGGGCGAGGGAATTTCCCAAGCTCCACCACCTTGTCCTCTGGAAAGCAGGGACACGGCGCCTGCCAAGCCCGAGGCACGGCGTCCTGCCTTCCCCTCACCTGTCACCGCTGCAGAAGAAGTCACCGTGGCAGTTTTCAGACAGCCTGAGACTCCCGGGGCGGCAGGGGGGCTGGGGGGGGAGGTTGGGAGAGACTCTGAAGCAACCGTTTCTCCAGCATCTGCTCAAACACCTCCAGCGACAGAGAACTTCCTACCTCCCCGGGCAGCTCCTTCTGTTTCTGACAGCTCCGCAGATGAAGCGCTTCCGAGCGCGGAGCCAAAACCTCCCTCCTCGTGACTTCCCCGCTGGCTGAGAGCCACGCAAGAACCCTCAGACCGCCCCAGCGCCCTTGGGCGTCTAGAGGGCTCGGATGTCCACCTGAAGGCGGAGGTTGTCTTCGAGCAGCACAGAGACGGCATAGGGGCCACCCATGTACTGCGTTTGGCCCAGGCAAGGTTAATTATTATTATTATTTGTTTGGGTTTTTTTTGGTGGGTTTCCAATGCCGGAAAATCTGGAGGGTTCATACAAAACAGTGAACCGAAGCCTCTAAAACGTGAAAGCTCTGGCGAGGCTGGGCTCATATTTGCACCATCCTACTCGCCACTAAGATACTGAAGAATGGGTACGGGACAGGCTGCTGTCACGGGCCATCACAGCCTGCTGCTTCGGTTCCGTGATACCCGCACCCGTGTGCGTAGCTTACCATCAGAGCCCTTATAGTGACAAGGATGTTAAAGTGCCCCTCCTTGCCACAGAAGTAGCCACCCAGTTATAAGCTCAGGTTTTTAAATTGGTTCCAGGAAAGGTTATTTAAAGAGGTATGACTCCTTTTTTTTTCTTTGCCTATTTTTTTCTTCTCCCTGCTCATAATTCAGAAGTGAAGGCTGGTGCTCCAGCAACTAGTTTGTGACCATGAGGCAACCTTGAGGCGGGAGGCCGCATATAGGAATGTCGAAACAGATAGCAAGGTGCTGGTTCAGTAGGGATGACAACTGCCACATCAGCCATACCTACCTCCGAACTTCTTTTACCTAAAATAAATAAGTAGAAGCACAAACATATCTTCCAGAAGCTACTCTTTATTAGCTGCTTTTTTTTTTTTGAAATTTTTAACATTTATTTATTTTTGAGAGACAGAGACAGAAAGCGGGGAGGGGCAGCGAGAGAGGGAGACACAGAATCCAAAGCAGGCTCCAGGCTCTGAGCTCTAAGGACAGAACCCGACGTGGGACTTGAACTCATGACCTGTGAGATCATGACCTGAGTCGAAGTCAGATCCTTAACTCACTGAGCCCCCCAGGCACCCCTTTATTAGTTGTTATTAGCAGCTATAGGCAGTTCTCACCTGGTGTGTGTGTGTGTGTGTATGTGTGTGTGTATATATATATACACTCACATATATATATATATATATATATATATATATAGTCATTGCCTTTTAAGTTTTTACTGTGGAAAACTTTCAACACATACAAACATAGATGGACTAATAGTCACATGCAAAAAAATTAATGGAGACTCCAAACCTCACATCATACCCCGAAATTAACTCAAAATAGACCACACACCTAAACATACAAGCTAAAACTCTAACGCCCTCAGAACACATACGAGTGAGTCTTCACGAAGTTGGCTCAGGCCATGATTCCTTCGATGTCACACAAAAAACCATAAGCCATAGAAGAAAAAATAAATTACATGTCCTCACAATTGAAAACGTTTGTCCTTCAAACAACACACTCCGGAAAGGGAAACAAAGATTTCCTGGTAAGCGACTTGCAACCCAGAATACACGCAGAAGTATCACAACTCCATTAAAAGTATGTTTTAAAGCCCCATTTTAAAACGTGCAAAGCGGGGGCGCCTGGGTGGCTCAGTCGGTTGAGCGTCCGACTTCGGCTCAGGTCATGATCTCACGGTCTGTGAGTTCGAGCCCCGCGTCGGGCTCTGTGCTGGCAGCCCAGAGCCTGGAGCCTGCTTCAGATTCTGTGTCTCCCTCTCTCTCTGCCCCTCCCCCACTCATGCTCTGTCTCTCTCTGTCTCAAAAATAAAAAAAAAAAAAAAAAATAAAACATTAAAACGTGCAAAGCGGAGTGCGTTGATGGCTCAGGCAGTTAAGCGTCCAACTCCGGCTCAGGTCAGGATCTCACGGTTCGAGTTCAAGCCCCACATCGGGCTCCCTGCTGTCAGTGCAGAGCCCGTTTGGGGTCCTCTGTCTCTCTCTCTCAAGTCAATAAACATTTTTTTTTAATGCGAAAAAGGCTCGAATGGACACGTCCCCAAGGAAAATACACAAATGGCCAAGAAGCGCATGAAAAGCCGTCAGGGAAACGAGGCTCTCAACCGCAAGGAGGGACCACTTCACACCCGCTCGGATGGCCAGAATCCGAAATAACCGGAGCTGGCAAGGATGCGGAGAAATTGGAACCCTCGTCCCCTGCCGGTGGGAATGAAAGATGCCGCGGCTGCTGTGGGAGCCGGCTTGGCAGGTCCTCAAAAACTATACTTAGAATTACCATCTGATCCCGCGATCGCTCCTGGGGATCCGTCCAGAAGAGCTGGGAGCCGCGGTTCCAACAGATCCTCCCGCGCCGATGTCCACGGAGGCAGAATTCACAGCAGCCGAGAGGGGACGACAACCCCAGGGCCCATCCACGGATGAGCAAAGCGGGGTCCGTCCACACAACGGCACGTTCGTTCAACAGTAAGAACGAAGCCCTGATTCCAGCCGCGGCGCGGACGCCCCTGGAAAACGTTAAGCTAAACGGAAGAGGCCAATCACAAAAGATCACATACTGTATCCTTGCAGTTTTTTTTATACGAAGCGTCTGGAATAGGCAAATCGATGGGGACAGAACCGAGATTCCTCACTGCCGGGGTTCAGCTGGAGGAAGAAAGCAGGGGGAAAGGGCTGTTGCCGAGGACAGGGTTTCTTCGAGGGTTGATGAAGACGTTCCAAATTCAGCTGGTGGTGATGGTGACCCAGCTCTGTCCATAGACTAAGATGCGTTGGGTTGTGTGAACTTGATGGTACGGAAACCATCTCGATAAATCTGTCTTTAGGGTCAGTGGGTGGAGCGTGTGGTTCTTGATCTTGGAGTCGTGGGTTCGAGCCCCGGGCTGGGTGTAGAGATGACTTAAAAAACAAAATCTTTTAAACAAAATCTGTTTTGAAAAATAGACGGGTAAAAAGAACTCCGGTTCGCCTGCTCCAACTTTAACGATTGTTAACTTGAGGCCAGCTTCTTTTTATCTCTATCAACCCCCCCCACACCCCCCGGGGGCTCTCCCCTCTTCATCTTATTTTGAAGGAGATCCCAGACACTTTGAATGCAGAATTTAAAACCGAAAAGTCCTGGGGGGCCTGGGGGCGCAGTTGGTTGGGCGTCTGACTTCGGCTCTGGTCGTGATCTCACAGTCCGTGAGTTCGAGCCCCGCATAGGGGTCGGTGCCCTGACGAGGGTGAGTCTGCTTGGGATTCCCTCTCTCCCTCTCTCAATGCCCCTCCCCCTTCAAAATAAATAAATAAACTTAAAAACAACAACAACAATACATTAGGTATCTAGTTCAATTTTCCCCGCCTGTGTGAAACTAGGTCAGACCTTATCTCCTCAACCAGAGAACATCGGGCTTCTTAAATTGATTGTTTCGGGGTGCCTGGCTGGCTCAGTCGGAAGAGCTTACGACTCTTGATCTATGGGTGTGAGTTCGAATCCCACGATGGGTGGAGAGATTACTTAAATAAATAAAACTTAAAAAAATAAATAAACACAAGGGTGTTGTTTCGATTTTAAGGAATGGACTCATTTTTCTTTCTGAATGCGTTACTTTTATGTAACAATGTAATAACAATAATAAACGTTTACTGAATATTTGCTATTCAGCAGACGCTGTAGGGGGTGGGGGGCGCTTTTAGGATCCTGCCTCATTTTCTCAGCCTCACTGTGGGTTAAGTATCATCTTAGAGAAGAGAACACTCAGGTTTGAGGTCAATTTGTTCGCCCAAGTTCCCACAACTAGCAAATGCTTGGCCCGGGACGCTAAGCCCACCTGCCTGGTTCCAGAACCTTCTCTGTGCTTCTTCTGTTCTTCCTAAAGAAAGCCTCTGGTCCCACGTACGAGCTTCGGACTCACCAGGGTCTAGGATCAATCTTGGTCAGGGAGACAGGGCGTCAAAGCCTCCTGGCTCCGAGAGCCGTTACCAAGTTTTAAAATTCTCCCTCTGTCCTGACTCCCCTCTGCAGCCCGGGGCTCCCGGGGTCTGGGACACCCTCCTTGATGCCACACCTTGTTGGGGTTCTGACTCCCACAGGTGCCCGATTCTGCAGCCTCCTCCTGGGCCTGGCCCTCGGTGTCACCTTAATGACAGGTCCCCAGCTGCTGGGCTGATGGTCGAGCGTCGCCCTACCAGACCTCCCACGGCCTGACTGTTGCGACCTGTCTGTTCCAGATTCCAGCTTGACCCCTGCACCAAGCAGCTTCTGAAATGGCTCCCAAAGACCCTGCCTCCTGGTACCCACCCGAGGACTCCTAAGGAATTGAGCACTGCAAAGCTAACAGGAAGTCGGGGCGCCCCAGTGGCTCAGTCCGTTAAGCGTCCCACCACGACTCAGGTCATGATCTCACGGTTCGTGGGTTTGAGCCCTGCGGCGGGCTCTGTGCTAACAGCTCAGAGCCTGGAGCCTGCTTCAGATTCTGTGTCTCCCTCTCTCTCTGTACTCCTCCCCCGTTCACACTCTGTCTCTCTCTCTCTCAAAAATAAATAAAAACATTAAAAAATATTTTTTAAAAAGTAAGCTTAAATAAAATCATAAGCTAAAGAATCCTTCCAGGGGCGCCTGGCTGCCTCGGTGAGGGGGAATGTGTGACTCTCAATCACAGGGTTGTGAGTCTGAGCCCCACATTGGACACAGAGATTAATTTTCTAGAAGGAACGGAGGGAGGAAGGAAGGAAGGAGAGACTCCTTACAAAATAACAAGCCCGATTTCATGGGGGAAGAAGCAGAAAGCAACAGGGTGGCAGGAATTCCGAGGATGCATTACCTATTTTAATCCTAATAATATCTCCGAGTCAGGTGTTCTATTTTCAGATGTCTTCGCAAGTTTAGAAGATTAAACTTGGTGGGGGAGGTGGCGAGGCGGGTCTTGAACCCAGGTCCCTCAAATCTCGCCACAGCATTCCTCCAGCCCCAGAATCCCTGCACCTCCAACGTTGAGTCCATAAAAACGTGGTAGCCCTCATTCGGGTCATGTCAACCCTGCACGTAATTTTGTTCGTCGCTTAGAAAGCGCATTTGCGAACGAAATATTAGCCACAATAAAGAAGAATGGCGGTGACAGCTGGGTGAAATGCTCAGTCCTAAGACCCATGTGCCGACGTATATTTCTGTCTTTAGGCTCTCAGAGAATTTATATTCCCGCTCCGCACTTCAATTGGTAATTGCCCGGCGTCTGTTCTTTTTACATCTTTATTATTTTTTATTCTCTCCCAGATGTTGAGTCGAGCAGCAATGATTTCGGGATTTCAGCGAGAGGTCCAGCTGCGGGGTTTGGGAAGTGTCCATGTTTTGTTTCTTTTCAGCCCTTCAACTTGAATTTATGATGAGGTTTTGATGAATGGTGCCCTTCTCCCAGCCCTGCTCTCTTTGCCTGTGTGTGTCTGTGTCTGCAGTATCTTTGGTCTAATTATGCGGATGTGTCTCTCGGTAGAAAATTTATGTGACGCCTGTTGCCAGGAACCAGGAGCCGGGACTAGGGATTTGTGGTCTAAACAGCCTTGGCTCCGCTGCCTACAGTGTCTCCAACGTGAAGTTGGGGAGACTGGGCAGCCTGCTAATCCAGGGCCTCAGCAGGTTGGGAGTGTGGGCAAGTTTCAGCCCTGCATTGAATTGAAGACACATCACGGGAATCAAGGATTGGGGGGACCAATCCAAATTAGGGGCAGAGAAGGGGGGTGTGCAATCCAGGATTGGGGGACTGATCATAGTTAGGTGCAGAGGAAGGGGGCGTGGAATCAAGGATTTGGGGATCCAATCAAAATTAGTAGCACGGGAAGGGAGGTGGAATCGAAGATTGCAGGGACTGATCGAAATTAGAAGCGGGGGAAAGGGGCGTGGAATCAAAGATGGGGGGCCAGTCACGATTAGGGGAGGGGGAAGGGGGCAGGAAGGCAAACAGGCAGGCTGAGCAGGATGGAGCGCTTGGGTGGGGGAGTTAACTCTAGTTACCTAGGTGGGAACTTACCTGCTGCTACGAATAAGCTTGGTTAAAGTCACTCGTCGCTTGGCTCTCCGCTAGCTTTTCAGTTCCTTGAGGTCGAGAGCTGTTCCAGTGCTCTCTTGCTACGCAACAAATCACCCCGATATTCGGTGGCTTAAAGAGTAGTTCTTCCATTTACCCCTCCCAGTTTCTGTGAGCCAGGAATTCAGGAAGGTCGTGGCTGGGCAGGGCTGGGGTCTCGGGCAACTGCAACAAAACAGAGACTAGCGGGGTGCCTGGCGGGTTCAGTCGGTGGGGCACGTGACTCTCGAGCTTGGGGTTGTGAGTTCGAGCCCCACCACTGGGTGTAGAGATGGCTTAAAAATAAAATCTTTAAAAGCAAAAAACAGGGGTGCCTGGGTGGCTCAGTCGGATGGGCGTCCGACTTCAGCTCAGGTCATGATCTTGCAGTCAGTGAGGTCGAGCCCCGCGTCAGGCTCTGTGCTGACAGCTCGAGCCTGGAACCTGCTTCGGATTCTGTGTCTCCCTCTCTCTCTGCCCCTCCTCTCCTCATGCTCTGTCTCTCTGTGTCTCTCAAAAATGAATAAACGTTAAAAAAATTTTAAATTAAATAAAAATAAAAGCAAAAAACAAAACCAAACAAACAAAAAACAATGACAGAACAGTGGGGGATAGTTGGGCACCTTTATTTTCTTTAAATTTTTTTATAATGTTTATTTATTTTTGAGAGAGAGAAAGAGAGCAAGGGAGGGGCAGAGAGAGAGGGAGACACACACTCCGAAGCAGGCTCCAGGCTCCAAGCTGTCATCACAGAGCCCGATGTGGGGCTTGAACCCACAAACCATGAGATCATGACCTAAGCCAAAGTCAGAGGCTCAACCTACACAGCCCCCCAGGTGCCCCTGACTATTTTTTGACCTCCTCTGGAACCTGTCACTGAGCTCATGTTACTGTAGGTGTTTGGTGCCGCTGACAGTTTGACACAATCCCAAGCAACAAATGATTCACCCAGTGCCTACTACCCACTCGCTTGGCCAGTCGCTCCTTGAGTGCCGACAGCAGCGCCAGGCTGTGTCTGGGGTACTGGACACCGGAGTGCCCGCCTCGTGGATCCTGGCATCTGCTCGGTGAGGCCAGCGGTTACCGGATGCTACACTGGCAGGAACTGTAAGATGGGGAATAAACTGCGGAGTTAGAAGGAGACTATTTAACAGGGTGGGTGAGCAGGGCCCTCGGAGTCTCCCCTGGGGCCTCTGCTTGAGGAGGGAGATGAGGAGCCCATGACAGGGGGAGGCACTTAGGGCAGGCGGGTGGCCTGGGCGTCGGTGGACGGAGCACAGGCCAGTGTTTCTTTTTTTTTTTTTTTAAGTTTATTTATTTCTTTCTGACAGAGAAGAGAGCAGAGAGAGAGGGAGAGAGAGAATCCCACACAGGCTCTGCACTGTTAGTGCAGAGCCGGACACAGGGCTCGATCCTGCAAACCGTGAGACCACGATCTGAGCCGAGATCGAGAGTCAGATGCTTAACCGACTGAGCCACCGGGGCACCCCCAGACAGGTCTCCTCAACGTGATTCCTGAGAATCTCCCTGTCTTCCTGGCGGGAGAGTGTTCCACCCGGAAAGTAGAAGCCACTGGAGGTAGTTAGGGGGCTGTTTATTAGAAAGAAATGGACACATGGGTGGAGGGCAGGGAAGGCCAAGGAGTAAGGTCGCTTTGGGAAACGACCCAGCGTGGGGGTCTCCCTGCGGTCCTACGTGGGGGCCCATGGCCACGGCCTGTGCTGGGGGCGGCCAGGGAGGCTCTCGGGGTGCCGAATTTAGGGAGGCAGATCCCCAAGCCGCACCTACACTTGCAAGACCGTGGGAGGAAGGCCTCCTGAAAATTTACAATCCCGGCTCCGGTCCTGTGTCAGATGGCTGTGCCGTCGCCTCTGGGGTTGGGAGAGGCACCCCTATAAAGACATTTCGGTCAAGGGAGCCCTGGAGGGAGCCATCTCGGAGCTGAGAAAGGGCTACCAGGAGGAGGGAAGACGTCGCCTAAGAGAATAAAGAGAACAGGACAGAGAAAACTCCAGAGACAGAGAGAGCCCAGTTCATGAGCAGAACCGAGTGACGGAGGGGCGACGGCTCCCAGTCACACGGGGTCTGGTGATTGCTTGTGCCTCCTCGCTGCCGCATTGCAGAATCCGTATTCTTCTGTGACACCCCCCCCCAAGAAATGCAGGCACACGGGCTCCCTACAAAGATTGGGGGGTGGTCCACCCCTCTGTGGAAAAGGGGAGAGAAAGACCCACCAGCTCCTGTGGATAACGGCTTAGACTTACTGCCACCAGGAAGCTTTTCTTTCTTCTTTAGGGTGTCTGGCCTTGTGTGGGGAGCGGTGGCCTGGTTTGGAAGGCGGGCTCAGAGAGGACAAGGCGTGGAGGGAGGGTCTCAACAGCCCCGCTTGGCCCTTGTCCTGGTGCTTGGCAATGGCCGCTAGGGGGAGCTCGCGGCTCCTTCCCCTCCGGTCACACCTGGTCCTTCTCCACCCCTGGGCAGGAAGCACACCGATGGAGCCAAAACCATGCACGCGCGGCTGGAGGAGGGCGGTACCTGTGCTGTGACAGGCTCTCGGGTCCGTGCGACCTGGCTCTTTGGATTTCTCCTGGTAATTCTCTCGAGTTCCTGCACTGAGATTTTTCTGGCTCTTCGGGTTGGATTCCTGCCGGTCAAACCACAGACGCCCAGATACACCTGCCGCAGTGTCTGCCTGCAAAAGGCAAGCAGGAGCAGGGCGAGGCCGGGGATGGAAGGAAGGCACGGGAAAGCCCAACGTGGAGTCATGACCGGAAGCTTTGGGGTGCACCCTGGGGGGCTTGAGAAACAGCTGGACTCGGGAACCTGTCCTTCCGTCCTTCCGTCTGGTCACCGCCACCTGCCTCACCAGGGAGGGGGCATCACGATTTTTATAAGACCCCGGGGTAGTAACAAACCCACGGCCGATCAGCTGTCAAGTAGCAGGATTTGATTCAAAGTCATGGCTAATGCCAGAACCCATGTTCAATCCCCTCGCAACTCTGCCCTCAGGGAGGGTGTAAGTGAGTCAGAAACGAATCCACCTCATAGGACCAACAGTCAGTCCCCTTCACAATCTCTGAGTCCTGAGTCCATCGCCCCGTTGAACTTGAGACCCTTCCTTTTTTTTTTTTTTTTCCAAATATGCTAAGACAGAAAATAAATCTATTTAATTGTTGCTTATTATACACACGAGGGTCAGTTTAGGGAACATAGATAAAAATATCGAGGCAAATTCTATATGCTTCATGCACCCTTTATAGGAAGATCCATCATTTATCATCAGAAAATGTGTGTCATATTCATCTCAAACTTCTTTTTTTTCCTTGATTTAGTTTTTTGAGAGCTTCTGGATTGACTTAAACTGTGAGTCACTAGGGAAAGCTCCTGCAAATGAAACCAGCAAGGTGTCCCTCCCCTTGTGTCTCTGACCGGCTCCGATTAGCACTTTGTCTCTGTCACTTGCGACCCCTGCCTCTGTATGACCTCATCCTCTTTCCCTCAGAAGGTCCGCTCTGTGTCTGGCTAAAGCCCTCCTCTCTTCTCGAACAATGCGTCTTTTGTATAAAAGGACCCCATTTAGGGAGAAGTCCTCTGCCCCGGGATGTGACCCCGGCCCACTAGGAAGCAGGAGCCAAAGCTTAAAAGGGATGAGGAGTCGCTGTCCTGGATCTGAGCCGGCATCTCTCCGTCGCCCTGGGGAGCCCCCAGGAGAGGGATGTCCGAGAAAGGTGGTCCGGTCACACGTTCAGGGGCGCTTTGCACCGGCTCCCCTGCCAAGGCCCCGGGGACTTTGAGAAAGAGCCGAGTGCCCCTGTGGCTTCCTCTTCCTGCCGGCTGCAGACCGCCGTGTGCCTCCCCGGGAGAGACAGCTTGCTGGCTCCTCCGGTCTGTTCTTGTCTGCTTGGGGCAAAGGAGGCATCTCACGCTGGTACCGCCGGGGTCAGAGCCGAGTCCGAGCGATCGCGGGCCGGTGCAGATGCGCGGGTGGGCGGTGGGCCTGGGGGCGGGGAGCAGGCGGGTGTGATGGAAGCTGCTGGGGAGACCGTGCCTCTTCTCCCCCCGCCCCCACCTGCTGACTCACAGGAGTTCAGCCGGGACACCCTCCTTGTGGCGAGGCTCCCCGGAGAAAGCCCTTGCTGCCAACGCACTCGTGCGATCGAGCGAGAAGTTGCTCCAGGCACCTTTCCCTGGGACGCGCCATAATCCCGTTCCCAATTTCAGGTCCCTTTCGTAAGCTAAGCGGAACCCAAGAGAGCATCGAGAATCATCGCTTTGTTCATTAACATCCGGCGATTCACGTTTGGAAGGCGGTTTAAATAAATACAGCGCCCATCTGAGTGGGGGGCCCCCCAAGGGAGTGATCTGGGCGGAGGCAAACAGTGCTCATTGGAATCGGGGCGGCTTAAATTTCACCTTTTCTTTCTTTTTTTTTAAATTTTTTTTAACATTTATTTATTTTTGAGAGACATAGAGACAGAGTATAAGCAGGGGAGGGGCAGAGAGAGAGGGAGACACAGAATCCGAAGCAGGCTCCAGGCTCTGAGCCGTCAGCACAGAGCCCGATGTGGGGCTCGAACTCACAGACCGTGAGATCATGACCTGAGCCGAAGTCGGCTGCTTAACCATCTGAGCCACCCAGGTGCCCCAAATTTCGGCTTTTCTAAGGCAGCTGTCTATCACCGGTTTAGACGCCAGCGAATCGAACTGGTTTAGACACCAGCAAATGTCCTGGGGTCTCAGGTTACGGCGAAAGAACGGGTCCGGGGTGACCCCACGAGTCTGTCTTCCCCAAAGGCCTGGAGACTGTCGTCCTTCCCCTGGCATCCCTCTCCTCTGGTATCTTCGGTGAGGACATGCTGGAAGCAGAGGGCAAAGTCCCCTCCGCAACGGGGATGCCCTCAGGGACAGGAGTGCCAACAATATGAGTCGAGTCGTGCTTCCTAACCTGCTCTGGGCTTTCTGGACTTCTCGTGCCTGCTGGCGACAGGCTGAGCAACGATCCCCTTCCCCCCAAGAGAGCCGCATCCCCGTCAGCCTCGTGCCTGTGAATTTCTTACTTCGTTTGGCCACAATGATTGCAGATGGGATTTGATGAGGGAGTTCGAGCCAAGGAGATCACCCCGGTTGCTCCGGGTGGGCCCGGAACGCTATTTATCACGCGTATCCTCTCAAAAGGGAGGCAGACGGAGATTTTGCCGGAGGAAGGAGAAGCCAGGTGACCAGCGAGGCCCAGGCCGGAGCGCTGTGAGCACCAGCCGAGGAATATCAACGGCCACCAGGGAGGCTGGAAGAGGCAAGAGACGGAGTCTCCCGCGGAGGAAGCAGGGCCCTTGCCAACCCTTTGATTTCAGCCCCGTAAAGCTCATTGCGGGCTCTGGCCTCTGCGGCTCTGGAGGAACACGTGTGTGTTGCATAAAGTCCAGCTTTGCCCCCAGCAGCCGCAGGAAACTAACAGAGTCCCCTTGGTGACCCTTGCCATTTCTGCGTATCGATACCGTAATCGATGGTATGAAATGTTGGCTAACATTTTTCTTTCTTTTTTTTAAAATTTTTTTTAACATTTATTTATCTTCGAGAGACAGAGAGAGAGACAGAGTATGAGCAGGGGAGGGGCACAGACAGAGAGGGAGACACAGAATCCCAAGCAGGCTCCAGGCTCGGAGCTGTCAGCACAGAGCCCGACTCAAGGCTCGAACTCATGAACCGTGAGATCATGACCAGAGCCCAAGTTGGATGCTTCACCGACTGAGCCACCCAGGTGCCCCGCTAACATTCTTCTTTAAATTAATTCTGAGCTGGGGCGCCCGGGCGGCCCGGTCGGTGAAGCGTCTGACTCTCCATCTTTGCTCAGGTCGTGAGCGCTCCTGGTTCATGGGACGCAGCCCTGAACTGGGCTCTGCACTGACAGGAGCCTGCATGGGATTCTCTCTCTCTCCCTTTCTCTCTCTCTCTTCCCCTCCCCTACATACTTTCTCTCTCTCTCAAAATAAATAAACTTAAAAACAAAACCGATCGATCAATTTCAAGCTAGCATAGCAAATTACTTCCACTTTGTATTGCCAGCGATGGCCGTGAAATCTCAAGTCCGGTACCCGTGGAAATGTCCAACTTCACGTCACCTTAAAGGCTCGTCCCTGCGCCCTCTGCAGTTATCGAACGAGCCCCGGGACCCCCCGTGGGTGCGCCCCCCACTTTGTGAAACACTGACCCAGTTCCACGCACAGCTCGCGCAGCTGCATTTTCAAAACTGCTTTAAGTTCAAATTTCACTCGAAAGCCATCAGGAAAGAAAAAAACAAAAACAAAAACAAAAAGGAAAGAATCAGCCCCTTTAAAAATAGAAGCCGTTTCTCCTGCAAATTTTCTCAGAGCCAGATTTTAAAAAGCAGGATTTAGCAGAATGTTAAGTTGTTCTCGATAGAGTTACTGACATCTAGATAAGGGCCCAGAAAGGGGAAGGAGGGAGCCACGGAGTGTGTGAGCGGGGAGCCGGACCTGGCGGCAGGAGCTGGCTGCCGGCCCGATGGGGATTGCTGCTCTCTGCGTGTCTCTGTTTGTCTCTCGCCTCGGGCTCTGGACAGAGGACCGCGCGGGGGGCGCAGGCATGGCCCTTCAAGACGGAGTGCGGGGATTTGTCGGAGGCCGAGAGACGGGAGGTGGTAGCACGGCTAAGTCCCCCGCCTGGAGAGGAAAGTGCCCGTTATGAGCCGGCTCCCCGTGACTCAAGCAGACTTTTATGTCAAAAGTTAGATCGCACAAAATGGGCACGGATGGGCAGGGGGGAGGTGTAGACGAGGGTTTCCAGCTCCGAAAAGGGGAGTCAGGCTAGTCCCGCGTAAGCCCGGGCGTAGGCATTGCCAAGCGACGGGTACGGACAGGGAAATTCTAGAAGCGGCCAGTCCTGGATTTGCGCGTCCTTCCCCCCACTCCCTACCTGCCCCCCGTTTGTCATCGTCACACGGGCAGCGCTTCAAACACATTTGCAGGAAAATCCCCCCTAGACGAATAGATTCTCTCTTTCGGTACATCAGATGTTTCTGCTACTGAGAAAAGCAATCCGAAAGCAAAATTCTACTTTTCTTTTATGTTTTTATTTATTTTTGAGAAAGAGCATGAACGGGGGAAGGGCAGAGAGAGAGAGGGAGACACAGAACCCAAAGCAGGCTCCCGGCTCCGAGCTGTCAGCACAGAGCCTGATGCGGGGCTCGAACTCACAGACCGCGAGATCATGACCTGAGCCGAAGTCGGACGCTCAACCGACTGAGCCACCCAGGTGCCCCTTCTTTTCTTTTTTTAATTCTGAAAGCTCGAAGCAGGGATCACCAGCCTGGGATCCGAGGGTCCACCGGGTGGCCAGCCGCACCTGGGGGAGAACCGAGCCTCTGGCCTCCCCTAAGTGAGCAGTCACGTGCACCCCCTTTACCTCTGTCCCTCTGCACTGATCTAACAGGAGGTGCCACCCCAAGGCTCCAGGAGGCCCTCTGTCTCTGTGGTCAGTGGAACGCCGGCCTGGGGCCAGTGGGCTGCTGTGATTTTTTTTGACCTACTGAGGATCATCTTTCTTTTTCTAGTTCCAGCAGCCGGGCCCTCCCTTTGGTAAAACTTGGTCAGAATTGTTGCGTGGGGCCGAGCCAGCCAGCCCCCTTCTTTTCTCGGGGTGGCCTTACATCCTGGGTGAAGCCGGTCAGCATACCTCCTGGGCCACAATAAATGTTCAAGGGAGGGGGTCCGAGAGAGAACCAGGCTCCGAACTTTTATTTCAAAGCTGGAAGAGTGACTAGGCTGAGCCTGGTGGTCAGTATGGCTGGTGTTTCTGCGTGCCAGGGTAACGAGAGAGCTGGATGAGAGTAAGGCTTCCTCAGAGGTACACCAAGTCAGAAGAAAGCAGAGTTAAGACAGAGAGAAAGGTCACAATATTTGTTTGAGACCCTGGATCCAGCTGTACCTGAAGCTTCACACCCCTGCACCCCTTCATTTATGTGAATCAATACATTATTCGTGTTTTCTTTCTTCTTCCTCTTTTTTTTTTTTAAGTCGGATTTTCCGTTACTTACGTTTAAAAGTATTCTGAAAGGGGCGCCTCGGTGGCTCACGGGTAAGCATCCAACTTCAGCTCAAGTCATGATCTCACGGTTTGTGAGTCAGAGCCCCACGTCAGGCTCTGTGCTGACAGCTCAGAGCCTGGAGCCTGCTTTGGATTCTGTGTCTCCCCTCTCTCTCTGCCCCTCCCCTGCTCACATTCTGTCTCTCTCTCTCAAAAATAAATAAGCACTTAAAAAATGTTTTTTAAACAAACGAATAAATAAAGTCCTTCCCAGCCCCATGCAGGGCTGACTGTGCAACCGAGAAGATACTGTAGACCTGAGATGAGTGACTTCTGAAGCGAGCTCGCTAAAGCGAGGGAAGCCCTGTCTTACTGGCTCACGGATCACGCCCTCGGGGGGAGAGCAGCTGCCGTGTCCTGGGGACGCCAAAGCCGCCCTGTGGAAGGAACCACATGTTGGACAACAGAGGCCTCCTGCGAACAGCCTCCACGGGCTCACCAGCCACGCGACGGAGCCACCTCGGAAGCGGGTCCTCCAGCCCCGGTCGAGCCTTCAGATGATACAAGTCCTGCTGACACCTCGCCTGCAACCTCCTGAGAGACCCTACGCCAGGAGCACCTGCTTCTGAATCCCTGACCTGCAGGAACTGTGAGGTTACATTTAGTGCCGTGTGAAGCCACTAGCTTTTGCAGTCACTTCTTTCCATGACAGTGGGTCACGCGTACTCTCTCCCTCATCAGCCTTTTCGTTCCTGGATGCAGTTCTTCCTCCTGGCTGCCTTCCCTGATTTCTTCATCAGGCTACCCACCCCTGCTCCCCGCAGCTCTTGATCTCATCTCGTGTCTTCATCTGCTGTTTTCTCTCTAAGCATCACACCCTTTGGCACTGCCCCCGTATGTCCCCTCCTGTCTCCTTGTCCCTGCCCTCCTCCTCCACCTGAAGAAATGGCTCCATGGGGCTCCCGGGGGGCCCAGGGGGTTAAGCATCCGACTTTGGCTCAGGTCATGATCTCACAGCTTGTGAGTTTGAGCCTGGCATTGGGCTCTGTGCTGACAGCTCAGAGCCTGGAGCCTGCTTTGGATTCTGGGTCTCCCGCTCTCTCTGCCCCTCCCCTGCTCTCTCTCTCTCTTTCTCATAAATAAATAAATAAACATTAAAAAAATTCGGGGCACCTGGGTGGCTCATTCGGTTAAGCATTCAACTTCAGCCCAGGCCATGATCTCATGGTCCGTGAGTTCAAGCCTGGCATCCGGCTCTGTGCTGACAACTCAGAGCCTGGAACCTGCTTTGGATTCTGTGTCTTCCTCTCTCTCTCTGCCCCTCACCCGTTCACATACTCTCTCTCTCTCTCTCTCTGTCTCTCAAAAATAAATAAACATCAAAAATTTTTTAAAGAAATGGCTCCCTCTCCTTTCCTCTTGACAAACATCACGACAACGATTACAGCTGATAATCCTTGCTGTAAGGAAGCAGATTTCTTTAGTGTAGATTAGGAAAATTTTGGTTTTGTTTCGAGGCTGCTGAGCTCTGCCCCCCCCTCCAATCTTCCCAAAGCACAGAGGGGGAAAATCGCCCACACCCCCCTCCTGCGGAGAAGTCCAGGCAGCCTAGAAAGCCCCGTGAATGCTGATTTTTCACGGGGCTTTGCGGTGGCAGAAGGGGGCTGGGGAGCGGTATGCCGGGATCGTCATGGCAACACGCTCCCTGGTGGGTCCTGGGCTGCACTCCCAGGCAGGGGAAGCGGCTCCCGAGCGTGTGTCCCTCTTGGAGTGGGCATCAGAAAGCAAGGCTGCCTGGGAAACAGACGGGACTGTTAGCAGGTGTCCCATCTCTAGGGGCAGACAGCCAGGTGGGCAGAGCCCGCGAGTCCGGCACTCAGGGATGGGGCAAGCTGGACCCCCCGCACTATTTCCACTCCCTGGCGAGGTGGTCGGCTTTGCGCTGCGAGCGACTCCTGCCCTCGGAAAAGAGGGTCACCAAACGCTATCATCCTCGCTGCCTCTGGGTTCCCCAAGCTCGGCGATCCCTGGAGATCTTTATTTCTATTTATTATTGTGGTTATTATTATTTATTTTGAGAGACAGAGAGTGTGTGTGTGTGTGTGTGTGTGTGCAAATGGGGGAGGTGCAGAGAGAAAGAGGGAGAGAGAGAGAATCCCAAGCAGGCTCTGAGCTCTCAGCTCAAACCCACAGACTGTGAGATCATGACCTGAATCAAAACCAAGAGTTGGATGCTTAACCGGACGAGCCACCTGGGCGTCCCATTATTTTTTAAGATTTTATTTATTTTTTAAGTAATCTCTACACCCAACGTGGGACTCGAACTTACAGCCTGGAGACCAAGAGTCGCGTTCTCCACTGACCTAACCAGCCGGACACCCCTGTGCCTAGAGATCTTTTTTTAATGTTTATTTATTTTTGAGAGACCAAGAGAGACAGAGCACAAGCAGGGGAGGAGTAGAGAGAGAAAGAGAGGGAGACACAGAATCGGAAGCAGGCTCCAGGCTCCGAGCCATCAGCACAGAGCCTGACACAGGGTTCGAACTCATGAACCGTGAGATCATGACCTGAGCTGAAGTCGGATGCTTTAACCGTGAGCCACCCAGGGGCCCCTGTACCCGGAGATATTTAAAAGAGGCTGTCGCCCGGCTGCCCACCCAGCTTCTCCTTTCTCTGCCCACCCACATTCCTCTCCTTTCTCTGCCCACCCACATTCTCCTTTAACGGATGTGGAGTACAACCTGGCGGTTAGGAATTTTTAGATTTCTAGGTGATTCAGGTGTAACGAAGGGTAGGAAGTAGCGTACCTCGCCGAGAGTCTGACAGGCGTGCGCGTGAGAACCGCCCCAGGGACTTCCCGCTCACACCCCTGGACTCCTCGGCCCGCATCTCCTGAATTGGTCCCCAGCCTCCGAATCTGTCCCCAGCTTCCAGTGGTCCTGGCGAGTCGCTCATCCGGCAGTTCCTAAGGCACAGCTTTAAGCCTGGGCGGTCTGTAAGGAACGGGGAAGGCTCAGGGGGAGGCGGAGATCTTCCTGTGCCTTGCTTTACCTCTTGAGATGGGGGGGGCATCTGGATGGGGGATGCTACACCAAATCCATGACGTTAAAACTGGTATTTCTAGGGGCTCCCGGGTGGCTCGGTCGGTTGAGCGTCCGACTCTTGATTTCAGCTCAGGTCATGATCTCACGGTTGGTGAGTTCGAGCCCCACGTTGGGCTCTGTGCTGGTAACACGGAGCCTGCTTGGGATTCTCTCTCTCCCTCTCTCTGCCCCTCCCCTGCTCACACACACTCTCTCCTTCTCTCAAAGTAAACAAACAAACAAATATTGGAAGCCAAAACAAACCAAAATACTGGTGTTTGTAGAGACCCAAAATGATTCGGCATAATTTTTGGATGGCTCAGTCTGATACCAGCAACCAGCCCTGCGCGAAGATACATTTTTACTTTCTGGAGTCTTTTTTAGTGATTCTTCCAGATCACTATGCTCCCAGTTTCAAACAGTCCACAGGCACTTCCTCCTGCTGCTGCCAAGATGCCTCGTTCTGAAACTGAAAAGCTAGATGAAAGACACTCGTTTGTTAGAATTATTTGAAAACCAAGTGAGTAGACTCTTCCGAGGTTCTGAAGAACTTCCGTAAAGAGTCATGCACACTGAGGGGAGCCCGGGGGCTCAGTCGGTTAAGCATCTGACTTCGGCTCAGGTCATGATCTCGCAGTTTGTGAGTTCGAGCCCCGCGTCGGGCTCTGTGCTGACAGCTCGGAGCCTGGAGCCTGCTTCGGATTCTGTGTCTCTCTCTCTCTCTGCCCTTCCCCTGCTCTCTCTCTCTCTCTCTCTCTCTCTCTCAAGAATAAATAAACATTAAAAGAAGACTCAGGCATACCGAGTAGGCACAGGTGCATAGGCCAAGCCTATAGAAAGTGAGGAAAATAGAATAAGGAATCCCCATTACTGAGGTACCCCAACTTCGACAGTTAGCATCAAACACGTTTCTCGTCTTGCGTCTTCCAAATTCCTTTTGCCTAGTCCTCGATGAATTCTAGATTCTTGAAGGATCTGGATCGTGGGCTCCAGGAAATCAGAACTTCCCTCTATTATCATTTCCATCCAACTTCAATAACCAGAGAGGACCTCTGTCACGTGCTCTTTCATTTCCTAGAGGGTCCCTCACTCAAGGTGTTTGCTGGCTGGGCAACTTTGAAGGGCCGTTTGCTGGAAGGTTCTCAGGAAGCACGTGCTGCCCTGTCTCCAGGATGCCCCATGGGTCCCTGTGGAAGGCATGACCTTCAGGCGACCATGAAGTCGAGAAGAATGTAACACCAGCATTCTATTTCCTCACTGTGGTTGTTCTGGAAGGTTCTGGCAAGGGTTGTTAGTCTAGAGAACAAATAAGCATTACTTCCACCTCCTTACGATACCAGGTCTGGAAGTTTTCACAAATTACTCTTCTGGCTTCTCAAACCTTCTAGAAGCAAAATCTCTTCTGGTCTGAACCCAGCCCTGTGCAGGTGGGTAGAGCTGGAGCCTTGACCCCGAATGTTCCCCAGGTGAGCCCCCTGTGACCGCACCCTCCCACAGCCTCCTGAATCAGATATCACGGCCTCTGCTTTGCAGACGACTGAGCTCTGGAGAGAAGTTTCCAGAGGTGAAGCCACTTGCTCTAGGCATGTCATTAGTAAGCAAAAATTTGGGACTCGGACGAGCCTAATAATTGGAGTCTTCGTTAATAAACGGAGGACTAATTATAGTCATCGAAGAGACTGTTCCTTTTCTGTTGTGATTAATTCCGAATTTATTTTTAGTCTTCCGAAGATTGGAGACTCGTGGTGGGGTTTTTGTTCTGACAGTCTTCCTTGGCCAGCAAATCGTGCACACCCCGTGTGCGTTCTGGCAAAGTTTGAGAGTCTCCGGGGATTTGGGTCAACCTGAGCTACTTGGAAGGAACGTTCCAGAACTATTTTCACACTTTGATAAGAGGCACGGAACTGAGGGATGAAAACCCAGCTTCGGCCAGGCCGTTGGGGCAAGAACTTAGAGTCTGTTTGTCTGGCTGGCCGTTGTGGGGACGAGAAGCAGTCTGGGAGGAATCAAAACGGAATCTAAGCTTTGGATGTGTTAATACGGAGGTGGTTCCCGGACCCAGAGTCTCTCTGCCTAACTCCGCTGTGCTCCTCGGTGGATAATTTGTGTTATTTACTCCCGAAAGGGCAGTCTTATTTCCAGACTTCCCTGCTGCCTACAGCGGCAGGAGGGAACGGGGCAGAAAGTTCTTTCTCTGCCCCCCCACCAAGACCAGTAAAGAGATGTACTTCCATTGTGGATGTGATTTTGGGTCCCATGCAACAGACCTCGTTTCTCTGAAGCCCCTCGTTTCTTCTCTCCTCCTCTTTCTCTTTCTTGCCGTCCCCTGCTTCTTTTGTAAAGGACACCCCCAGCTTTTTCAGGGGGGCTCAGGGTTGGGTCTCTCAGTGCATGGGAGGGGGAGGGGGCTTGGCCGGGAGAAAGATGGGCCTTCTCTCCCCTCTCCTCTCTCTTCTAGTCCCAGGATATTTCTCTTACTTCCTTTTTTAAATTTTTTTTTAAATTTTTTAATGTTTATTTTCTAGAGAGAGAGAGAGAGAGAGAGAGACGGAGTGTGAGCGGGGGAGGGGCAGAGAGAGAGGGAGACAGAATCCGAAGCAGGCTCCAGGCTCCAAGCCGTCAGCACAGAGCCTGATGCGGGGCTCGAAATCTCAAGAACAGTGAGATCATGACCTGAGCCGAAGTTGGACGCAGAACCGACTGAGCCACCCACACACCTCAGTATGCGGCATTTTCTGTTTTGCTTTTATATTTACCATAAATTGTATAAACTTTTATTCTTTTTTACAATTTATTTATTTATTTATTTTAAAGTAGGCTCCATGCCCACATGGGACTCGAAGTCACAATTCTGAGTGACTCTGAGAGTCCCATGCTCCACCCACTGAGCCAACCAGGAGCCCGTATATGTTCCTATTTTATTTGTAAATAAATATTTCTTAAAGACTTTTTAAATCTTCCCTTTTGTTTTTATATTTATACGGGCATATATTCTTACCACCTTATCTCTTGTTTCTAAGATTTTATTTTATTTTATTATTTTTTTTTAAATGTTTATTTTATTTTTGAGAGACATAGAGACAGAGCGTGAGCAGGGGAAGGGCAGAGAGAGAGGGAGACACAGAATCTGAAGCAGACTCCAGGCTCCGAGCTGTCAGCACAGAGCCCGACGCGGGGCTCGAACTCACAGACCGTGAGATCATGACCTGAGCTGAAGTCGGCCGCCCAACCGACTGAGCCACCCAGGCGCTCCTAAGATTTTATTTTTAAGTAATCTCTCCACCCAACGTGGGGATCGAACTTACAACCCGGAGGTCAAGAGTCACAGGCTCTGCCGGCTGAGCTGAGCCGGTCAGGGGCCTCTACCTCCTTACGATTTCGATTCGCTTGTCTTGATGGATGAAGTTGAGCACCTTTTGACGTGTTACTGGCCATTCGGGTATCTTTCTTTGTGAAGTATCTGCTCAAGTCTTTTGCTTTTTTTTCCTACGGACTCACCCATGTTTTTCTTACCGACCTACAGGCTTTCTTTATTTTTACTGCCACGTTGGTCTCTTTAGCCCCAAGCCCAGCACACCGTCCATTCCCCTCGTCTATGCTCAACCGTTCGGTTTGGGTTGCTGTTGAATAAACTCGCAAGGAAAGGGAGGCGGGGGCCCTTGCGGAATGAATGAGACTTTTATATATCCTTGTTTACGTTCTGGTTTATGTAACGGCTTTATTGAAGTATAATTTACATACCAAAACTTGTACTTGTTTTAAGTGTACAATTCAACGATTTCCTGAGTTGCGCAACCACTACCACAATTAAATTTTAGAACAATGTCATCACCCCAGGAAGAACCCTTGTGTGTCTGTTTGTTTATTTCCAATTCCCACCCCCCGGTCCAGGCAACCACTAGTCTCTTTCCTGTCTCTTAGAGATTTGCCCTTTCTGGAGTTTTCTTATACATGCGATCATACAACATGCAGCCTTTTGTATCTGGTTTCTTATTTATTTATTTAGAGAGAATGAGTGGGGGAGGGGCAGCGAGGGAAATCGAAAGACAGGGAGAGAGAGAAGGAATCCCAAGCAGGCTCCCTGAGGGGCTCCATCTCGTGAACTGTGAGATCATGACCTGAGCCGAGATCGAGTCAGATGCTTAACTGACGGAGCCACCCAGGGGCCCCTCTCCGCAAGTTTTTGTTTATGTGTTTTTGAGAGAAAGAGTGAGAGAGAGAGAAAGAGCGTGAGTGGGGGAGGGGCAGAGAGAGAGGGAGACACAGAACCCGAAGCAGGCTCCAGGCTCCGAGCCGTCAGCACAGAGCCCGACGCGGGGCTCGAACTCACAAGTGGTGAGATCTTGACCTGAGCCGAAGTCGGACGTTCAACGGAGCCACCCAGGCGCCCCTCCCTCTCGGCAAGTTTTTATGTGGCTCTTTTGATTTCTCTTAGGTAGATGCCTAGGAGGGAATCTTGCTTGGCCAGATGACAAATTTATGTTTTAACTTTTTAAGAAACGGAAACCCTGATATTTCTCTGCCATCCATAGGCTGGTGATGGAAAAGCACGTAAGACTGTCTCGGATAGAAAAGAAATACCTCCCAGCGCCTAGTTATCACATAAGCGCATGGCATTGAGAGTAAGCTGAGAAAGAGAGACTAAAGCCTGCTTTTAAGAGTTTATAGGGGGCGCCTGGGGGCTCAGTCGGTTAAGCATCTGACTTCGGCTCAGGTCATAATCTCGAGGTTCGTGAGTTTGAGCCCCGCGTCGGGCTCTGTGCTGACAGCTCAGAGCCTGGAGCCTGCTTCGGATTCTGTGTCTCCCTCTCTCTCTGCCCATGCCCTGCCCACACTCTGTCTCTATGTCTCAAAGATAAGTAAACATTAAAAAATTATATAAAAAAAAGAATGCAAAGATTAAAAAAAAAGGAGTTTATACCCTAATCCAGATGCTCTAACCCACGGGTTTCTGGAGTCACTCGACAGTATGGGAAATCTGAACACGAGCAGGGGCTCAAGCCTGCTCATACTGCAAAACGGATTCTGGAAGTACCGCACGCCTACTCTTCGCAAGACGCGGTGTTAGCCTTTAAGAGGTAAAGCTGGAAATTAACGCACACGTGCTATCCCTCCCCGGAGTTCCTAAGAGTCTACCCAGTGACAGAAGACCTCGTGAGAAAAGAAGGTAAATTATCAAGGATTCAAATAAAAGTTCAAGAGAGTAATGGGAGATCAGGGGAGGAGGGAGACAAGGGGACAGGAATAGATGAAGGAGAAACTCATTGTGCCTTCAAGATCTTGTGAGAAAACAGAAACCCAGACGGTGTTTTAAAAAAATTTTTTGGCATCCCACAGATACAAGTGCCCACTCATTACTGCCTTGGAAATCTCAGTTCAAAAGGAAACGGTAGATAAGAAACAACCAGGAACGTTGGACTAGGTCAATAATAATGGCTAATATCTGAATACTTAATATGCTAGGTCTCGCGCAGCACAGTTTATATTTTTACTTATTTAATCCTCGTAATAACTATGATCTAAATGCCACAGACATCTTCTAAAGGTGAGGAAAACGACGCCCAGAGAGGTTAAGTCAATTGCCCAAGGGCACACAGCGAGAAAGTGGCAGAACTGAGGTTTGAATAGGGGGAGCCCAGAGCCCACACAGTGAGCCACTAACTACATTCAACCCTCTCAAGTCCTAGCTTCCAGCTACTGGGCTCAGACTCCACTCACAGATGGGGAAAGAAGCCCGAAGGTGTTAGAGTGTGAGGCGTGGTTAAAGTTATGTCTTTAATCAAGGGTCAGGAATGGGTGTGCCACCAACTGCCGGCCCAGTCAGTTCTGACGTTGGGTTTCAACCAGAGAGTCTTTTCTTGAGATGCTATATATAGCTGGGCCACAAGGACACACCTGTGTCCTGACTCTGGCAGGGCAGACAAGAGGAAGCAGCCACTGATGTACAAGAAGCCAGATCTGGGAGCGCCTGGGTGGCTCAGTGGGTTACGCGTCCGACTTCGGCTCAGGCCATGGTCTCCTGTTTGTGGGTTTGAGCCCCACATCCGGCTCTGTGCTGACAGCTCCGAGCCTAGAGCCTGCTTCGGAGCGTGTGTCTCCTTCTACCTCTGCCCCTCCCTTGCTTGTGCTCTGTCTCTCAAAAAAATAAGTAAATAAATAAATAAAGTGTTAAAAAAATTAAAAGAAAAAAAGAAAGTTCTAAGCCGGGTTTTGTTGTCACCGGCTTTCTGATGGCAGGGAGGTCGCACCCTCTGAGCTCCGTTGCCCTGCCTGTGGACTGGAGACAATGCCCACAGCAGCTCACAGGAGGACAGGAATTTTCGAAACGGATGAACAAATATTGCATAGGCTGAGGTTTCTCAAAGTCCAAACTGGATTACAGGTTGCTCACAGGCACCCTGGAAGATTCAGAGTTGCAACAAGGCTCTGGACTCGCTGTCCTGACTCGAGCTGGGCCTTATCTTCAGATACGGAACTTGAGGTCAGTCTGTGAATAGTCACACGGTCCCCATTCGAGCAATTCGAGGCCCCTTTAACCGATCAGGTCAGTTACTTTTAGTGTCTGTTGCCCGTAATCACATTTGGTAGCTCTGCTTGGAGGGACTCTTCGTGGGGACTGTGGTCAAGAGTGTTTTCCCCCAAGTTTCTAGCCAAGCAAGGGTTTGTGACTTTGCAATCGACAGAACACTATAAGCAATCTGCATTTGTCAGCTTGCCCGTGGCCAGAGGCCAGACTGAGGAAGTTCAAGGTTCGACGGCTTAAAGGCAGACTATGGCTCAATAGTGATTTTCCAAAGCTAAGGTGGCCTGAGCCCGAGCGTTTTAAAAAGTGACTCGGGGGCGCCTGGGTGGCTCCGTTGTGTAAGCGTCCGACACGGTTCATGGGATCGTGCCCTACATCGGGCTCCGTGCTGACAGCTTGGAACCTGCTTGGGATTCTCTCTCTCCCTCTTTCTCTCTCTCTCTCTGCCTTCCCCCCACCCCTGCTCACGTTCTCTCTTCAAATAAATAAATACGCATTAAAAAATAAATAAAATAAAAAGTGACTCGGGTTATTCTAATGTGCGACCAGGATTGAGAAACACTGATTCGAAGCCAAGAAAGGTGTGCGAGACCTTGGGGCCCGTCGGCCCCGTCGGAGCGGTTTTGGAAGGGATTATGTAGGCAAACTTCATGACAGGTGAGGCCAGGGGTGGAGGTGTAGAATCTGAAGTGCGGAGACTGAGAAGCCTGTACTTAATTTAATAGGCCACAGGGAGCCAAGGGAGGTTCCTGAGCTGGATCTCAGGGGACGCACGATTAGTGTACAGAGAGATTAAAGGGTGGGTCTGGTTATTTACAGCTTAGGGAATAGAATCTAAGTTCTCCCGTACAACAGGCTAAGGAAGAAATTCAGCTTTCTTTGACTTCTAAACCCTCGGTTCAAGGTCAATTCTTCAGCATCCAGGACCTCTGGTCCCTGGAGAGCAGGCTCGAGTCCAGAGGATCTTCGTAGGTACCGGCTCATTGCATGGAACGTGGCAGCCTGCCACTGTTTGTTGACTGAATATATGAGTGTAGACCTCCCCGCCCGGCCCCCCTGGATTTCAGGAGGACTGGTACCCTGGGGGGACCCTGGGGAGTGGGCAGTCCCTCTCACCTTTCCCCCTGCCTCCACGTATCCTCACGGGCCTGCTTCCAATTCGACCAGCTCCCAACGGCGGCCCTC
Source organism: Paguma larvata (assembly GCA_030068075.1). Lineage (NCBI taxonomy): Eukaryota > Metazoa > Chordata > Mammalia > Carnivora > Viverridae > Paguma > Paguma larvata. The sequence goes on from CM057843.1 coordinate 19,775,964, forward strand.
CAGGGTCAACACCCCGCCACCCGGGCCTCGGGGCTCCGGCGCCAGGCTTCAAACCTGTCTTTCCCCCATTGTTCAGTTTCCGGTGAGTCAAGTTCAACCCCAGGGTCGACCCCGACAGCGGCGGCCACGGACACACACATTCCCTCCCAGGGAGCGCGCGGAGCCAGACCCACAAAAAGCCCGCACAGAAGGGCGTTGCTGTTCGCGGCGGCTCCGGGGGCGGGGGGTGGAGCAGGAGCAGGAGGAGGAGGAGGAGGCGTGCGCGCGGAGACCCCTCCCCAGCGACCTGCCCCCGCCGCGCCCGAGCGCCCGGCCCTCGGCGGGCGTGGCCGCCCCGGGCCGGCCCCCGGCCCGCCCCCTCGCCTCCGCGCGAGCCCGGGCTCGGCCACCCGGCCGCCAGCGCCTCTCCGCGGACCCGCCCGGCCGGCCGCTCGCTCGCCGCGGAGCCGGGCCCCCCCCCAGGCGATGCCCCGGACCCCGCCTCCCCCGGGAGCCGCGCGTTCCCGCGCGCGCGGGCGGCCCCCGCTCCGGCCGGCCCCGGCGGCGGCAGCCCGCGCGCCGCGCCCCCGGGAAGTTGTCTCCGGAGCCCGCGGCGCCCGGGTCTCCTCCTCCCCGTGAGCCCCGCCCCCCCGCCCGGCCCGGGGGCGTCGCCGCCCGCTCCGCGGAGCCTGCGAGTCCCCGCTGCCCTGCGCCGAGCGCGCGTCCCCACCCCACCCCCCGCACCCCCCGCTGCCGGGCCGGGGACCCCCCGCGCACCCCCGAGACGGCGCGCGCCCAGGGCGCGGGAGCCCGGAGCGCCGGGCGCCTGGGACCCCGCGGAGGCGCTGCCCAGCCCGCGCGGCTCGGCGGGGATGCAGGCTGCGCTGTGAGCCCCGGCGCCAAGGCCATGTCCGGCGCCCGCTGCCGGACCCTGTACCCCTTCTCCGGGGAGCGGCACGGCCAGGGGCTGCGCTTCGCCGCGGGCGAGCTCATCACGCTGCTGCAGGTCCCGGACGGCGGCTGGTGGGAAGGCGAGAAGGAGGACGGGCTCCGCGGCTGGTTCCCCGCGAGCTACGTGCAGCTGCTGGAGGTGAGGGGCGAGGGCCGGGGGGCCGGGGGCTGCGCGCTCGCCTACCTGTTGCCCGCGCCGGGGATGCCCGAGGCGCTCCCCGTCCGAGGGGTCGCCGTGGGGGCGGGGGGCAGCCGCTGCGCGCGCGAGTCTGGGGGCGGCGGAGCCAGCGGGCGCCCCTCGGGGCCGGGCAGCGCGGGAGTGGCGCTCGGAGCGCCCCCCGGGCCGGGCCTCCCCGAGCACATCGGGGCCGCCCCGGGGAAGGAGAACTTGTTGCCTGCGTGAGTTCTGCGCTCCGGGCGGCGGCAGGGGGCCGGCCGAGGGCCGCGGAGTCCGGCGGGCTAGCCAAGACGCACGGGGGATCGGGTTCGGGAAAAGCGGCCTCGGTTGGGCCCCGGAGCCCTGAGCCTGCCGTCCGGTGGACGGTCGTGGCGCCCCGGGTCAGGCCGCCTGGGGGCCGCCCGCCTGCGGGTCAGCTGAGCCGTCCGCCCGGTCCTGGGGTCCCTCCCCTGCTCCAGCGCCTCCAGGCTAAGGTCCAGAACCTAAAAGTGGCCCTGTTCCTGGAGTTCTGGCCTGTCCCCAGGGCTGCACAAGACCTGCTGAGCCAAGTCGGCTGGCTGTTTATTGTCTGGGTGACAGTTGGGAGGCCTCCTGCCCTCACATCGTTGAGCTCGTGGTCACAGCCAGAGTGGCCTCCGAAGTTTCCGAAGTCCTATGGTGGGGGCGGGGAGGGTGGGAGGGCAAAGGAGTGACCTTATAGGCTCTCCCCTTTCCTAAAAGGCTACCTAACCGGTCGGTTGCTGTCTGGACTGTTACCCACAACTGCCTAAGCATGTAGTCAGACGTTCTGGGGAAACACCTCCCCAAATCCCCGGAGACTGCATTTATTCATAATTTGACCCCTGACCTACTTTGCAAAGAACAAAGTAGCAAGTTTGGAGAGAAATCGCTCCGTGGGACCCAGAGAGAGAAAGGGAGAGAAAGAAAAAGAAAGAGAAGGAAAGAACAGATAGATGGATGGGGTGAAATGGTTTTGGGTGGTTTCGCTCAGAACTACCCCGTGGGAATATGATCAGAGCGAGAAGCTGGATTCATAGAGCCTTTTTCTAGGTCCGGAGGAGAATGACAAATCCGCTCCCCCCCCCCCCCCCGCCCCCAATGGATTAGGAGCATTTGAGCAACATTCAGGCCGAAAGCGATTTCAGGGCCTGATCAGATAGAGGAAGTTCCAACACCCTCTTGGTCCTGTGCTTCGAGAAGCCTGTGTCCGCAGGGAAGAGCTCGGGTCCCTCGCATCTGTGCTGAGGTTCAGAAGCGAAAGACAGCAGGTGTCCTCTTAGCAAGACCTACGGCCTCCCCGTCTGTGGCTCAACAGCCGCCCTGGGAGAGACTCCTCTCTCCCGGTTCCCCTGGTGACCACACATTTCCAGGAAATACTGATGTGGAAATTTAGCACTTGTGTGTCCATCCGGTGGAGAGCGCCCCTGGCTGGTTGCAGCCGGCCGTGTTTCGGGGTGGGGGCGAGGCAGGTGGGTTTGTAGGCTGTTGTTAGCAAGAGACAAGAGACAGGCGGGGGGGGGCGGGGTAGGGGGCTCGGCTTTTCCCTCTGGGGAAAGGGAGGGTTGAGCCAGACCCAGGGGACAAGTCGAATCTTCAGCTGGGATCGCCTTGGGCGTGTCAGGCAAGCCCTGTGGTATAGACTTGTTTAGGAACTTGCTGGTGTGTGAGGGGCTTTCGGACAGTGCCCAACTGGTGACCCGCTGCGCGAGGGGGGGGTGCCCATGTGTGGGAGCAGCACTGTGTGTTGAGCACCCACTAGGCGCCCGTTCCCCTGACAGCTCTGTGAAGGGGAGGCGCCTCCCCACCTCCCAGGTGAGCAGGAGAAGTGAAAGCAATCGCCCAAGGGGGAAATGTTTGCGTATTTGCTTTAGCGGCTCACACGGCTGAACATCACCTCTGTGCCGGTTTTCAGCACGACAGCGTGGGCTTAACTGCTAGAAGGCCAGTGAGGGAAGGGTCTGGATCCTTGCGGGCAGGGGCAGGCGCAGTCCCCGTAGGAGGGATCAGAGATCAGGGGGACCTCGGCGGTGAGCAGGCTGGGCAGGGGTGCAGGAGACATGGGGGGGAGTCCCTTGGGGGGGCTGGGGTGAGCCCTCAAAGGCAGACTGGGTTAGTGGAGAATGCACAGCTCCCAAGGGACTGGACAGTACGTGAAATCACACGTCTGGGGAAGCAGCGACCAGGTGTTCCTCAAGCCTGGACCTTCGCGCCGAAGCCAGGAGGCCGGAGAAGGGGCCCGGAGGCGGGACTCCTCGTGGGACCTGTGCCCCTGGGTGCCGGGCGCAGAGCCTGCTTGGAGGCGTGGCGATCAGGAGGCCAGGGGAGGCAGGTGCAGACAGACGGGACCGCAGCAGCCTCCTGGTGGAGAAGTGGGGAGGCGGGGGGGGGGGCACCCCTGGGAACGGCGCACGAGAGTGGTGGACAGAGCGATCCCACGAGACCCCATCGTGGCGGCAGGGTGCTCCAGGTTGAGAACCGCCTGTGCAAAACGGACAGCCCCCAAGGAGTCCTTCCTCGCTCAGATAAAGAAAGCGGAACTGAGAGGCTCTTGGTTTTGCAAGGAGCACACCCCGCGGAGGGGAGCTGGGAGCTGGCTCTGCCCGGGAGGCCGGCCAGCCCCGGGGGGTGGGGTGGGGGGGGCGAGGCCAGCCTGAGGAGATTCCGGTCCTGGTTCCTGGGGCGGCGGGGGTGGGGCGTGGGGTGGGGGGATCTCTTTGGTCAGGCCGTCAAGGAAATGGGAGAAGGGGACAGCACATGCTTGGCTTCTAGAAAGCGGCCTCCAGAAAGATGTCAGCCCAAGCGGAGAAGTGGGGGGGCCCTGGTGGCGACGAGGGCGGGGCACAAGGAGATGGTGGAAACTTCCAGAGGAGAAGAGCATGTGGAGGAGGGACCCCGTCATTCTCAAGAAAGGGAGGAGGCTTACGATAAAGGGCCCGAGATACATACAAGCCACCAGAAAACTCTTTCTTGAGGGTGTCTTCGGCCTTGAAGACGGAGAGGAGCTGAGAAGTCTCCTGATATTTGGGAGACGCGGTGGAGGAGGAGCCGAGACTTGGGGGGTTGGGGGGAATGAAGCTGGAGACTTCAGGGGAATGTTCTGTCCGCTTCGAATGAGGCCATGATCCCCTCCGTAGACTGGAGGCCCTGGAGAGGTTTCCGCCAGGCTTGTGGGGTGCCTGGCGGCTGAGAAGCAGCTCTGGGGAAGGCAGGCAGAGGAGGGAGCCCAGCACCCCGTCCCCAGGGAAGCGCCGGAGGGTGGACGTGGGCAGGTCCGGCGGCTGGAAGGCTCAGGAATTCCCCACCGCCACCCGCTCTTAACCTTGGATGGAGAGAACAAATTCGGGGCCTGGAGGATACTGTCAGGCACCCGCGGAAACCCCCGGAGCTTTGGGGAAATAAGTCTGGAGGGGGGAATACGATTGGAACACAAACGGGACAGAGTTTTCCGCGGCCGAGGGGTTGCTCTGAGAACCTACCTGGCGGCTGTGAGGTGCGGGCCTCGGAGACGCACGGACGACGTGACCTTGTGTGCCGACGTGACCTTGTGACAACGAGGCGGCCACAGATGTCACCCTTGACCCCGGTCGCCTCTCCACACCTGCGTGGGGATCTCGTCACGCATGTCCGGGGGACCGACGGGGCTCCGCTGGGTGGTTCTTCTGCTGGTCTGGCTTGGCATTGGTCCCGCATCGCGGTGGTGGCCAGGGCTGGGGTCCCTCGGGCAGGCGGAGCTGGGCCGGGACTCCCAAAATGGCATCTTCGCTCCTTCTCTTGGCGTGTGGGTGTTTTTCCAGGTGGGATTTCTTCTCTCCGCTTCGGGTCGAATCCTCCAGGCCCGTTGCACACGGCCTTTCTGTTTAGCGGGGAGCTGGAGTTTTTTTCTGAGGCAGCCGGCTTCCGAGAATGCACGCTACAAATCCCCCGGCCTTCCTAAGGCCTGGGCTCAGGACCGGAGCCTGACTTCTGGCACATTCGATTGGTAAACTGAGTCACAGGAGCCATGGAGATTCCGTGTGGGAAGGAGGTGGATACGAGTGTGGACACAGGTTCACGGAGGGCTGTTTTGTGCTCTGGCCGCCGCAGGAGGGGAGGGAGAACACGCCTGCAACAGGAATCCACTAGAGAGAAGGAATGCCAGCCCAAACTGGTGAGAGGGAGACCCCGGAGGGAGGCAAAGTGCAGGAGACTTGGCGGGTTTGCCAGAAAATTCTCCACGGTCATCCTTAGACGAGATTTTCTTTTCTTTTTTTAAAAGTGTTTTTAAGACGCCAGGGATTTCTTTATAAAGGCCACCTGATAAATGTTGCAGCTGAATTTGAAACCAGATTTTCCAGTCTCTGAAGCCTGAGTCTGTCCACTGAGGCATGGATGCTTCCGTCCAGTCTTTATGGGGCTGGGTCTGTTTGGCGTTGGTTATTAATAGACACTGTGTATCCTAGCTGCCTGGTAGGGATGCTGGCTTTGTTACACAAATTGATTTTCTTTTTAATTTTGTTTTTAACATTTATTTGTTGTTGAGTGACAGAGACAGAGTACAAGTGGAGGAGGGGCAAAGAGAGAGGGAGACACAGAATCCGAAGCAGGCTCCAGGCTCCGAGCCGTCAGCACAGAGCCCGACGCAGGGCTCGAACCCACGAACCGTGAGACCATGACCTGAGCCAAAGTCGGGCGCTTAACCGACTGAGCCACCCAGGCCCCCCTACACAAATTGATTTTATTTTTATTAAAAAAAATTTTTTTTAAGTTTACTTATTTATTGAGAGAGAGACAGAGAGAGTGGGGGAGGGGTAGACCTTATCCCTCCCAGCAAATTTCTTTTTTTTTTTTTTTTTTAAGGCAGTTAGTTATCCGCTCTGTTCACAAAGCTGTAATTTGGGCTGGTGGCTCGCGGAGCATGCTGCGGTGACCGAAAAGACTAGCGTGCTTTGTGCCGTTGTCACGGAGTCATCCTGCCCTTCGATTTGGGGGCTGCGGTTCACGGTTGTAGCTCCTGCTGTTTGAAAAATCCACCTTGAGCTCGTCCCTCTGTTTGGGAGCCTCCCCCCCACCCCCTCTCCCCCCCATTCCTGCAGCGCGCGGGGGCTGGGTGAGCACCCCCCAACCCCCCAGGACTTCAAAGCAGTGGGCAGGGCTTATGGACGTTAGGGATTCAGGGCATCTTTACAAAAGTTCCCTTAGCAACACGTCGGCAGGAATCCCTGACGTCTGCGCACAGTCACGTGACCCCCTGCTGCCCGTGGCCACCTGGAAACCTGAATGAGACACTGACCGCCCCGCGCTCTCGCAGCCTAGAAGCAAACCGTGTTTCCTCTGGCCGCCCGAGTGACCTCTCTCTCTCTGGGAGCGTGGATGCTGGGCCCCACTTTTCCTGGGGACAGAGCATGTTTGGTACATGTCAGGCGTGGGGGTGATTGGGAGGCGGCTCCCTTCCTGCTCACAGGAAGGAGTCACAGGACTCCTTTCTCTCGGAACGCCCGGACTGGGCCCCCTTGTAATCGACAGCAGAATTAGTCTGTTCCTCTCGCCCTGTCCCGGCGAGGCTCCTGGGGTGGCCTTTCCACCTGCAGAGGGAAGTAGAGACGGTGGCCGGCAGGTGGCCCGGCTTGTCCTGCGGTCGATCGGAGCCCTCGATGACGGTGCGGAGGAGGACTGAGAGCAACAGGTGTATGAATTTGGGAGAAGTTTTCATGGATTCGCGAGGACTCCCCTAACCCCTCCCTGCACGGTTAGGATCCCCCTGGTCTACGGTCTGATAAAGATATGCTTTTTTTTTTTTTAACGTTTATTCATTTTTGAGACAGACAGAGCATGAGTGGGGGAGGGGCAGAGAGAGAGGGAGACACAGAATCCGAAGCAGGCTCCAGGCTCTGAGCTGTCAGCACCGAACCCGACGCAGGGCTCGAACTCAGATTGTGAGATCATGACCTGAGCCAAAGTCGGACGCTCAACCAACTGAGCCCCCCAGATGCCCCAAGATATGCTTTCTCATTTGGGGCGCTTGGATGGCCCAGTTTGTTAAGCATCTGACTTTGGCTGAGGTCATGATTTCTCGGTTTGTGGGTTCGAGCCCCGCGTCGGGCTCTGTGCTGACAGCTCGGAGCCTGGAGCCTGCTTCGGATTCTGTGTCTCCCTCTCTCTCTCTGTCCCTCCCCTATGTGTGCTCTCTCTCTCTGTCTCAAAAAATAAATATTTAAAAAAAAAAAAAAAAAGAATGTGCTTTGTTAGGTTAACCTTGGTCGACTGTATTTATGTCACTTCTTGAGCTGGTATCTAGACTGCGTCCCCAGGTTCCCCATTCCCTACGTCCAGAGTCAACTCCTGTCCTGTCAGTCCTCCTCGCTGCCTTCTGTCCCCCGCCCGCTAGACCGCAGTGAATGTCCCCGCCACCTCTCTCTCCTCCGCCTCGCCTGGCACTTTCCCCCCCACTTACCTTCTCTATTCCTGTTCATTATGCTAGCCAGCCTTGTCTGCGCTCCGTTAAAAACCTTGCTCAGAGACTTCTGCTTCTTCCCTTGCGTTGGCACCGTTTCTCCGTAAAGGGCTAGGAAGCATTTTAGGTTTTGTGGGCCAAGGGGCTGCGTCACTGGGATTCATGGAGCGCCAGGGGCGGTGAGGAGCCATGAGCGTGGTGCATATGGTCTCTGTCACAGCTACTCAGCTGTGCCGCTAAGAGTGCGAGGCTGTTGTCGATGATCCGAAAACCAAGAGGTGTGGTTGAGTTCCAATAAAACTTTATTTATAGACACCGAGTTTGACTCTTACAATTTTCACGGGCCGTTTGGCGTTATTCTTCTTTGGCTTCATTTTTCAGCCACTTGAAGATATAAAAGCCAGGGGCGCCTGGGTGGCTCAGTCGGAGGGGCTTCGGACTCCAGCTCCGGTCGTGATCGTGCGGTTTGTGAGTTCGGGCCTTGCGTCGGGCTCTCTGTTGTCCACACAGAGCCCGCTTCAGACCCTCTGGCCCCCTTCCCCCCCCCGCCCCTCCCCAACTTGCACTCTCTCTCAAAAATAAGTAAATAATAATAATAAACAAATCTGAAAGCCAGCCTTAGCTTGTAGGCTGAGCGTCGTTTAAAAGTTCAAAAGGGATGGCTCAGTCATTCGGCAAACCCCGATTGGGTGTCTGGAATGGGCCGCGAGCTCCGTTGTCAGTGCTGGAGGGGATGTCGTGAAAGACGCAGAAAAGATGCTTACGCTTCGTTGGGGAGATGGTAAACTAGCAAAAAAAAAAAAAGTTAATTTTTAAATACTGTGGAGGCAATAAAGCAAGGGACTGTGATGGAGCGGGCTGCGGGGTGCAGGAGGGGGTTCCGTAAGACCAGCAGGGAAGCTTCTCTGAGAAGGTGATACCCGAGCAGAGATCTGGGTGTTGCAGAACTAGAATGTTCCAGAATGGTTAGACAACAGTGATCGAGGAGGAGAGAGGCGGGGACAGAGAGGGAGACAGGCAGCTTGGAGAGTTTCCTTTTGTGCCTCTGAACCCTGCCCGCCCCCCCGCCGGCTATATGTTTCTATATATACACAAAACTTTATTTTTCTGTAAGAAAGAACTGTGAAATAATTTGGGGATTCCTGCCCTTTCCGCAGGTTAACATTTCAGTTCTGGGACGTTCGCTAAAGACAGCATCATTCTGGGGGCCCAGATGCTTCTCGACGTCATTTGGGCGCCTCCTGATCTGTGGGCCTCTGCTGTCTGTCTGTCCGTGCAGTTGCCCGAGGCATCTCCTCTCTGACGGGTCCCTCGTCTGGAGCTGTCTCCTTCTCAGCAATTTTTGGGAGGCTCGTTCTGGGACACCGAGATTTCTTCCCCCGTCCACTGGTGTGGATGTCAGTGTTTCAAACCAGCTCCGGCGGGGAGGTGCCAAGTCCCGATGGGTAGTGTTGCCAATTTCCGGGGTATCAATACTCCCCCCCACCCCGGGGGCTGATTGCTAGCTACTAAAGATTTTAAGAAATGGACTCTATTTGACATAGAACGTGGCGTGAAGCTAAGGCATACAACGTGCTCGTTTGATCCGTCTCTGTGCTGTGTGTACACAGTGTAATTTCGTCGTAGCGGTGTGTGGCTATACGTTACATGATTATACTCTCCTTCCAGCGGTTGGCGGCTGGGTTTCTCAGTGCCCCAGAGAGCCTGTGGTTTGCTCGGAGGGGAGGGCGCACTCTGATTCGTTTTGGAGAACTCTGGGCTGCGAGGAGGGTGGGAAAGGAATCGCGGTGGTGGCCGCGTGGACGCAGGGAGAAGACGGTGGATCTGGGGTGTGTTCGGTAGGTCGAGTCAAAAGTGCTTGTTGGTAGATTGACTTGGGGCGGGGGGGTGCGGTCTCGCCCCTTGCATATTAGTTGTGATTACCCCTTTTCCTGACTGTATTCTCCTTTTCTGTTTTGAGAGGGAGAGAGGGGCAGAGAGAGAGAGAGAGAATCTTAATCAGGCTCCGCGCCCAACGCGGAGCCGGACATGGGGCTCGACCCCACGACCCTGGCGTCACGACCGGAGCCGAAATCAAGACTCGGACGCTCAACCCAGGCGCCCCTCCCTCCTGCGTCCTCCTCGTCTGTGACTTGTCCGTCCGTTCTGCCGCCAAAGACCCCTTCCTCAAGCATGAGGGAAAGGCAGATAAAAGCTGGGAAGAGGCTAACGTCTTGAATGCTGAAAGCGCTTTTATAAATTAGGGAAACACGCCGGTGAGCAGATTCGTGCGAGAGTGGGCCAAGGGCGCCGGGAGACCCTTGATGATCAAAGGGTCTCTAAGGTTGTCGTCAGCGCATTCGGTTACATCGGTCATCGAAGGATGGCCAAGTTTTAAAAACACACTTGCTCTAATGAAAACTGTCCAAAGTAAAATAGAATGAGCCTTGGCAAGGCTGTGGCAAGACTGTCACGGGCTCCCTGGGGGGTACTGTGGCAATATGCTTTAAGAGCCTTCACAACGCACATGGCCTCTGAGCCAACCGTTCCATTTCCAGAAACTTGGACTCCGGAAGCCTCTGATCGCGGCAAGCCGCGGGCGTCAGGACGCCCACTGCGCACGGTGCCTGCCACTCGGGCGTGAATGGCCACACGTTCCTCACGGTCTGCCTGGAGGAAGTGTCCCAAAGGAGGCTCACTTGGGGCGAGCCCAAGGTCAGACAGGCAGGCAGAAGGGGCTCCGGAGCGATCTTGAAGCTGAATTTTAAAACATAAGGGATTTGGTCCCTGACGCTCAATGTTTCACGGAGCCGGCATAGCTCAGGTTCCCCGTATGACAGGGCGAGAAAGAGGTGGCGTGTCGGGGAAGGAGCTGCTTTTTAAAAGCAGGGACTGTGTGTCCCCGGCCTTCCGTATGTATCCTCTTGTGGAGAGAACAGGTCGAAGGAATACTTGCTGGCCCCGGGCCCCGTTCTTTTCAGTATCCTCGGTTATAGCAAATCTTTATCTTTTGGAGGAGGGGAGGTGGTTTCAATGTAGGGGTATATGTGTGTGTGTGTGTTTTGTTTTGTTCTTTTTTTTGAGAACAGCCCAAATTCACTTGAAGCCACATCTGGTGTGTCTGTACGCGTGACTATCTGTCTATCACCTTGTTGCAAACAAGACTTAAAGCAGCTTACCAAAAAGCACACGGCACAATAAGAGAAAGGCATCGATGCACGAGGAAATCCGGAAAGGAGAAGAGAAGGTGATGGGCTCAGGAAGTCTGAAGAGCGAAGAGGGAAATTGGATTAAGTCACGCTGTTCAGGGTTTAAAAGACGTCCTAGCTGCAAGTAATGGAGGGGCATCTCAGCAGGAAGTAGCAGAAATGTTGGGCTTGGTGGGCTACGTGCTGTATCAGTCAGGTTGGGTCAGGATGTGCTGCCGTAACAAACAGCCCCCAGATCTCAGCGGGTAAGACAGCCCAGGTGTGCTTCTGCCTCAGGCTGCAAGTCCGTCGCGAGTTGGTTTGGGGCCGTAAGACCTTCCGGGACCCAGGATGCAGGAGTCCTTCCATCCGCCTGGAGTGTCAAACAGCACGTGGTCCCTAAAGCTTCTGCCCGGAAGCGACATACGATACTTGCTCGTGCTCCTGCCTCATCGGCCAGAGCACACCTAACACAGGAGTAGTCGTCCTACCGTGTGTGCAGAAGGGGGAAGGAGTGAGCTGAGTATACGTGGACGGCTCTGTTGACCACCGCCTGTGTGCCCCGCCAGGGGGGTGCCCCCGTTCTGGGCTCGTTAAGGCTCAGCATTGTATGGTCATCCTTACAGACTTGCTTTTTAAACTGAATTCAGTGCTTCTAAAGAATTTTTTTTAATGTTCATTTATTTTTGAGGAGGAGGGTAGGGGCAGAGAGAGAGAGGGAGGGAGACACAATCCGAAGCAGGCTCCAGCCCCTGAGCTGTTAGCACAGAGCCCGATGTGGGACTCGAACTCATGAACCTCGAGATCATAGCCTGAGCTGAGGTTGGACGCTCAACCGACTGAACCTCGCCCACCAGGTGGCCCTGAGTTCAGTGCTTCTAGACCAGGCTCTCAAAACGAATCCCCTGGGGCTGGTCGGTTACAGATTCCGGCTTGGTAGACCAGGGACGGGGCCCCTGGGGCTGCGTGTCCGGCAAGCTCCCGTTGCTGCAAAGGCTTCGGGCACCGCGCAGACCTCGGGGGGCTCCCCCCAGCTCCTGGGAGCCAGGGCGAACTCCACCATTCTCGTGAGGCCATGCTCCCCCCTCCCCAAGCTGTCCTGGCCTCTAGCAAGCTCCTGGACCCCGGAAGAGAGACTTCACCCAGGCTTCCTGAACAGACAGAGTCATTTCCTGACCCTAGACTTCCTGTGACTTTTTTTTCCTTTTTCCTTTGCGGTAAATACGCTGGGCATTTCTCTCTGAGCATCTACTGTGTACACCTCTCTACCCGAGGCTCCGTGAGCTATGGCCAAGACTGGGTTGAGGTTAGCGGCTCTTCCTTTGGGAGCCCTGAGGGATGTGCTGTCCTCTCCAGGGTGACTCTGGCAGGTGACCTAGGAGACTCGAGTTTCACGCTCGTTCCTTTGGGATGAAAGCCCTCTTAGTCTCCAGGGCCTTAATCCCTCCTTTCTCCTTCACTCGTGTGACGTGCACAGAAATCTAGGATTAGTCACCAACAAAAAACCCTCATTAGATTATAAAAACTCTTTAGAGATGGTATTTTAAAAATTCTACAGAAACCAGCCCTTGTCCTAACTTCATCACGACAGAGAATCTTTATTTTCGCAGTGGCTCGGGGAGGAGTGTCACGGAGTCCCTCGTTCCTGATTCGTAATATAATTTAGAAGTGGAAATAGGAAGTCTGAGGCTAATGTTCTCATTTAGCAAGTTTCTTTCTTTCTTTTTCTTTCTTTCTTTTTTTGTTTTTTAATAAATACTTGTAAGCCTTTGTTGTGCTCAGAATGAAAAATAAAACTGGGTTGAGTTTTTGATAACTCCGGGCGTGCTCAGCACAGACTCGGCTGAATCCGATCCTCAAGCTTAATATTTTCATTTATTTATTTTGATTTTACTTATTTCATTCAATCTTTAAATGTTTATTACAGATTTTTTTAAATGATTATTCATTTTTGAGAGAGAGACACACACACAGAATCCAAAGCAGGCTCCAGGCTCTGAGCCGTCAGCACAGAGCCCGACGCGGGGCTTGAACCCACGAACCGCGAGATCATGACCTGAGCCGAAGTCAGACGCTTAAGCGGCTGAGCCACCCGGGTGCCCCGCATTTATTTAATTTGAAAGGTTTTATTCCTTTAAGGAATCGCTACACCCAGCGTGGGGCTCGAACTCAGGACCCCGAGATCAAGAGTCCCACCCTCCACTGACCGAGCCGGCCGGGCGCCCCCCCTCCACCTCCCGATGCTTCCATATTATAAAGAAGGTTGTGGCTTCTTGGACGGTGCCCTGGCGTCAGCACGTGCTCAGAGCCTGTCTGTACAGCGTCGCGGTGCTGCGGGGCACTGAGACCGTGCTCCTCGCTCGATAACGCCCACGCAGGACACACGGGGACTCGATAAAGTTCCGATTCGGATTCGGTAGGTCGGGGGTAGGGCCCCAAGCTCTGGTGGGGCTGTTGGCTTTTGGGCTGCGACTCGAGTAGCAAAGCATCTGAGTCACCGAAGGGGTTTTTAAGTTTGCCTGTAAGTCCTGATTAAATCCCGAGATTAGATTGGGTTTCATTGATCTTTTTTGTTTTTGCTTCTAGTGGATTATATGAGGCCACGCAGGGTAATAGAAAGAACACAGGCTTTGGAATTAGACCCCTCTTTGAGTCTGTTTAATCAGAGGATAGGGACAGGGAGGTGGGGAGGGGGGTAGCGGGCGTTTCCTCTTGGCCCAGAGGGGTCCCTCCGTCCCGGGGTGGGCACGGCGCTCCGGAACGCTTTGCTGGGGCCGGGAGCTGCCCGGGGACGAAGCCAGGCTGGGGAGCCCAGCGGTGAGGGACAGGAGCGTGGCAGGCCAGGGGCCCGACTGCAGAGTGAACCCTGATGGCAGAGCCGGGATGGTGTCTGGCCAGATCCCAGCAGGACAGTCAGCAGGGGGGCGTGGCCTCCGTATCTTGAGGCCCTTTATCAGTTGGGAGGGGGAGCTGGACGCCCGGTGTGGTCTGGTTTGTGAGCTGGAATGTAGCCCTGTGGCTGCCTTGCCTGTGGCCCGCTCAGAACACATTCAAGGGCGGGGCAGGACCCCCTGCGCCCCCCTCACCCATGTGGCAAGAGCGTGGCAGCTCTGGGTTCAAATCCTGGCTCAGCCTTTGCCGCCCGTGGGACCCTGGGCAAGCCGCACAATGTGTTAAAGTTTTATGGGGCTCCTGCGAGGGTCGGGAGAGCCTGGAGGGGCGCTGGCACCTCGTATACACCCCGTAAACGGAGTTGACACCGCAGTGCTCTGGGCATCACGCCAGGTTGCGTGCTGATAGCCACCTGTTTCCTGGGGCTTTCATTGGGGGCGCTGTTGGGATGGGAGAAATCTTTTCCCAAAGCCCCTCTGAGGTCGCAGTGCAAGACTGTCCCATTGCAGTGCTGTGGTCATAGCCTTTGGCCTGCGGACATCTTACTTAAAAAAATTTTTTTTTAATGTTTATTTTTGAGAGAGAGAGAGAGAGAGCAAGAGCATGGGAGGGGCAGAGAGAGAGCGAGAGACACAGTATCCGAAGCTGGGTCCAGCCTCCAAGCCGTCAGCACAGAGCCCGACGCGGGGCTCAAACCCACAAATCGAGAGATCGTGACCCGAGCCCAAGTCAGACGCAGATCACGAACCCATGAACGGTGAGATCGTGACCTGAGCCGAAGCTGGGCGTCCGTGGGTCTTGAACCCACGAACCGCGAGATCATGCCCTGAGCCGAAGTCAGATGTTCAACCGACTGAGCCCCCCAGGCGCCCCCTGCCCCCTGGCAGATTCCTTTTCCGAAGAGTCTAGGCGGGAGCCTGAGATGCATCGCTAACAAGCTCCCAGGGGTTGCCACTGCCCGAGGTCTTGGGCACATACTCGGGGTGGCAAGTCTGGAGAGCCCCTTTTCGGGGGGCGGTTCAGGACACATACTCATTAAGAGCAAATGAACCTGCGGCTGCCAGCAGGTTGGAGTTGATTGGAAAGTGCCACGTGACGGTCGCTGCCGCTAATTAGTCTTTAATTGCTTCTTACCTGGGTCTGATGGCTCTCTGGCCACCGGCCACTCCCGGAAGAGGCCGTTCTTGTAATGAGGGAAAGGCTGTTTGTTGAGAGAGGGGTCGAGCGCGAGACGTGCTAAACGGTCTTGGGTATTTCTTTTCCTCTCTGCCTGGTTCCGGAGCAAAGGAAAGCTTCGTTTTAAAGGGCTGGGTGGAAATTCTTTTAATTTTTTTTAATGTTATTTATTTTTGAGAGAGAGAGAGCCAGAGTATGAGCAGGGGAGGGGCAGGGAGAGAGAGTGAGACACAGAATCCGAAGCAGGCTCCAGGCTCTGCCGAGCTGTTAGCACAGAGCCCGACGTGGGGCTCGAACTCATGGACCACGAGATCATGACCTGAGCCGACGTTGGACACTTCAGCGACTGAGCCACCCAGGCGCCCCTGGAAATTCTCTATAAAATGTTGCTCCCGGGCCCTGAAGCTAACCCTGGCTCGGGTCCCGGGGCTCGGCACTGGAGATGGGGGTAGCCTTTCAGCGGAAGCCTCAAGCCCGCCCCGCTCTCCTGCCTGGATTCCCGCTCTGGCCCCAGTGACTCTGCCTTTTTGTGCCCTGGTCACGTCCATGCTCCACGGTGACACTGAGTCTGATCACGCCTGGCTGCCGCGAAGATAGGTTTTATAGGTTTTTCATTGCCTTTACGAGATCTGATATGCCTTAGCTTTGTTTTCAAGGCCACCCGTGACCTGGCCTCTGCCTGCCTCCCCACTGGGTTTTTAGCCTTTTCTTCCCGTGGGGCGACGCTCTCGAGGGGGTGCGGAAGTGCGGTACTTAGTTCTGGGACAAGCCCTCGCTTCCTCTTTCCGTGTCCTCGTGCGAGCCGGCTCTTCTCCCCGCCTTCTCTTCTACTCTGCTCCCTTTTCTACTTATTAAAAACATTTTTTTAATGTTTATTTTTGAGAGACAGAGCATGAGCAGGGGAGGGGCAGAGAGAGAGGCAGACACAGAATCTGAAGCGGGCTCCAGGCTCTGAGCTGTCAGCGCAGAGCCCGACGCGGGGCTCGGACTCATGGAGGTGAGATCAGGACCTGAGCCAAAGTCGGACACATCATCGACTGAGCCCCCCCAGGCGCCCCTCTAGTTTACCTTATTTTTAAAAATATTTGTAAATAATCTCTGTACCAATCGTGGGGCTCAAATTGACGACCCCAAGATCGAGTCCCAAGCTCTAATGACTGAGCCAGCTAAGCATCCCCATTTCTCTCTTTCTCTCTCTTTCTAAGAGAGAGCAAGAGAGTGAGTGCAAGCAGGGTGGAGAGGCAGAGGGGGAGAGAGAATCTTTTTTTTTTTAATGTTTATTATTTATTTATTTATTATTATTATTTTTAACATTTATTTACTTTTGAGAGACAGAGCGTAAGCAGGGGAAGGGCATAGAGAGAGAGAGGCAGACACAGAATCTGAAGCAGGCTCCAGGCTCTGAGCCATCAGCACAGAGCCCGACGCGGGGCTCGAACTCACAGACTGTGAGATCATGACCTGAGCTGAAGTCGGCCACTTAACCGACTGAGCCACCCAGGCGCCCCTAATGTTTATTTATTTTTGAGAGAGAGACAGACAGAGCATGAGCAGGGGAGGGGCACAGACAGAGAAGAGACACAGAATCCGAAACGGGCTCCAGGCTCTGAGCTGTCAGCACAGAGCCTGACACAGGGCTCGAACTCAGGAACAGTGAGATCATGACCTGAGCCGAAGTCGGACGCTCAACCGACTGAGCCACCCAGGCGCCCCGGAGAGAGGGAATCTTAAGCAGCTTCCACGGTCGGCGCAAAGCCCGACGCAAGGCTCCATCCCACAACAGATCATAATCTGAGCTGAAATCAAGAGTTGGACACTCAACAGACGGATCCCCCGCCCCGGGCGCCCCTCTTTCTATTCGTAACATCTCTATTGAGTTATAATTCATATCCCATTGAAAGTGTACAATTCAGTGATTTTTTTTTTTTTTTTAGCTTATTTTTTAGCAAAATCAGTTTTGGGCCATTTCATCCCCATCCTTCCCTATCGGCACCCTCTCTCCTCTCCTCCCAACATCTCAGCCCTAGGGAGTCCCTAATCTCCATCTTAGAGATTGGCCAATTCTGATAGATCCTATAAATGCAATTGTATAATTTGTGGTCATTTGGGTCTGGCGTCTTTCACTTGCTATATACTTTCACTTAGTATAATGTTTTTAAATTTCTCCACAATGTTGTGTGGATCAGGACTCCATTCCTCTTTATGGCTGAGTAACATCCCGCTGTGTGCATGGACCATAGTTCTCCCTCTTCCACCGAGGGGCATTTGGGTTCTTTCTTCTGTTTGGCTCCTAGGAATATCGCTCCTGTGAATGTTCGCGTACAAGTTTTTGCGCGGACTTGGGGCCGCCTGGCTGGCTTAGTCAGAAGAGCATAGAACTCTTGACCTCGGGGTTGTGAGTTCGAGCCCCAAGCGGGGTGTAGAGACTGCTAATAAATAAATAGATGTAATTCGCTTCACCTTTTACAAAAAAAAAACCCACAAGTTTTTGTGTGGAGGTGTGCTTTTCTCTCTCTTGGGTGTGTACTTCGGTGTGAAATTGCTGGGTCCGATGGGGACTCTGCACGTAACAATCAGAGGAACTGCCGGACTGGTTTCCAAAGCCGCCCCCTCAGCTTACAATTCCAGCCGCTGGGTGGAGGATTCCACTTTGTCTCCTCACCAACGCTTGTTATTATCTGTCTTTTTAATTAGCCGTGCTGGCGGCGGTGAAGTGGTACCTCCTTGTGGTTCCGGTGTGTGTTTCACTGACGACTAACCATGCTGAGCGTCTTTTCATATGCTTATTGGCCGTTGGAATATCTTTAGAGAAACGTCTGTTCAAATTCGTTGACCATTTTTGTTTTTATTATGTTTTGAAACATTTATTTACTTATTTTGAGAGAGCGAGAGCGAGCAGGGGAGGGACAGAGAGAGAGAGGGAGAGAGAGAGAGAATCCCAAGCAGGTTCCGCACTGCCAACACAGAGCCCAATGTGGGGCTCGAACTCATGAACATTGAGATCATGACCTGAGCCGAAACCAAGAGGGGGACGCTCAACCGACTGAGCCACCCAGACACCCCTTTGACCAATTTTTCAACTGGCGATTCATTTTTTGTTTTGTTTCTTATTTTATTGCTATGGTCCCTTCTGTTTTTCTTTTCCTTTATAGCCAGATTAACGTCCCATTTCTTGGCTTTGGGCGTTCGCCTCCTGGGAAGACCCAGGCAACATAGTTCCCCCGTATTCTTCCAGCCCTGTCGGCCCTCACCCCCCTGTGTTGGAATTCTCTGTGCCCTCATGATATTGTCCAGCCTTGAAGGTCGAGAATTGGTTCCCGGATCTTTCTAGACTCAGCCCTTATTGTACCACCAGGCATGGGCATTCGCTTTAAAAACACACACAGAAATGAAGGACCGTGGTTCAGTCATTTCCAGTAATGTCTACAAGATTCCGGGTTTGCTCCGCATCAGAGTTGTGGGCTTCCCCTGGGGAAAAACTAGGAAAAGGTTTGCAGACAGACATCCTTACAGAGTCTCTGTTCTCCAGCACACACCTTACGCCTGTGGCTTGGGAACAAGACATTGGGGAAGAGGGAGGGCACCATTCAGGGCTCGGCGTCCCCGCCCTGGGAACAAATCCTCAAGTACTGGGTCGCTCCTAGGATCCCAGAAGGGGAGTTTCGGTGTTTGTAGTACCTCCAGGAGGCAGTCGGGTGTAACCCTGTCCGCCACTGAGCAGATCTGGGTTTGAGCGCCGGCTGTGGGAGACTTTTGGCGCGTGGATTACCTGACCTTGGACCTCAGTTTCCCTATCTTTAAAACGAGGAGGGGCGCCTGGGGGGCTCAGTCTGTTAAGCATCCGACTTCAGCTCAGGTCACGATCTCCCGGTCTGTGAGTTCGAGCCTCACGTCGGGCTCCGTGCTGACAGCTCAGAGCCTGGAGCCTGCTTCGGACTCTGCGTCTCCCTCTCTCCCTGCCCCTCCGCCCCCCCAATGCTCTGTGTCTCTCGCTTTCAAAACTAAATAAACAAAATGGGGCTAATAAGGCCGTCATCAGAGCATCCTTGAACTTTGGAACTGTCTCTTTTGGCATTTAATGCCCCACAGACAAGTGTGGTGGCCAGACTCCCTACGTGCTGGTGGCTGAAGCTATTTCTTGCTTCTCCTCCGTCACTCGGAGGGCCGGTCATTTATTATTTGCTTTTTCTCAGGGAAAGAAACCTCTGTCGCCCTTTGTGGTGACCTGTCTTTCCGGCTTGTGGCCACTGTAACTCCTTTTGTGTCTTGGCTCTTGCAAGCCCCTTTGTGCCAGAGTTAGCATCGTCGAAGGTGACGTTTTCCGAGGTATCCCTGGCTCTTGAAAGGAAACGGATCTTTGACTTCGGCCTGGTGCATTTAGACCACCAACCGAAGCAGAAACTCTCTTTGCAGAATGTGAGTCTTCTAAATCTTGTCCCATCGGGACCCTCCTCGAGGTATGATAAGCCTTCCTGGGTGTGGCCAAGATGAAGTCTTACCTACGGGTCAGTAATTAAGGGGAATCTTATCCCGGGCATGTGACAGATCAAGCAGCCTGCAAACACAGATTTTTCTGTGGAAGATTGCATCATCAGGTCCCGAGCCGGGGCGGCTTCCTTCTCCGAGTGAGAGTAGATGCTTTCCTCTCTGCTCTATGGTGGTTGTGTTTTGCGACATGGCAAAGACGACCCTGATTCCTTCTTCCAGCTAACCAGCTGCAACTTTAAAAAAAAATTTTTTTTTAATACTTATTCATTTTTAAGAGATAGTCAGAGACAGAGCATGAGTGGGGAGGGGCAGAAAGAGAGAGACAGAGACACAGAATCCGAAGCAGGCTCCAGGCTCCGAGCCGTCAGCACAGAGCCCGACGCGGGGCTCGAACTCACGAGCAGAGAGCTCATGACCTGAGCGGAAGTCGGATGCTCAAACGACTGAGCCCCCCCGGGCACCCCACTCAGGGGGCCTTCTGCGCATCCTTCGTCTCCGCTTCCCTCTGTTAATCAGGGAACAGAGGACAAGTCTTTCCTCTGGGCTCACAATGGCCCGCCCCGCGGAGAGGGCAAGAGCCTTCTGGGCCTGACTCCCTGCTCTGAAACTAGGAGGCGGTCTCCGGTCTTTGGGACAAACAACAGCAGTGGTGTCCGCTTACCACGGTGGCCAGCCCGTGCCCGCGGACCGGGAGCTTGGGATCCGAGAGACAGTCATTTGGGGTTTGCGGGCGCTCAGACGGAGAGGAGCCTACGGGGCCCGATCCGTGTGGGCCCTTGAGGAGCCCCGTGGTGGGGAGGGCAGCGGAGGTCCGGATGGAGTTTGCGATTTCACAGGGGCCTGCTCAGCCTCGCCCGGGAGGGAAGCTGTCAACCGGGCTTCCTCCTCGTGCCAAAGTGTATCTGGTGGGCGGGAGAGCCCGGCCAGCGGGGAGAGGTCGAGATGGGGCCGGGCACTCCAGCGGGGCCGTGAGACACAGCTCTGGCCCGAGTCCTCGGCCCTCTGCCCCTCACTAGGACCGCGGCCCCCAGAAGACAGCGAGGTGGGGGGACGGGGCTTGTCTGAAAGTCTGTTTTCCAGACCCGGCATCCCCTGGTGCTGGCTCCCGGAGGTCTGTGTGCTGGGGCTGTTCTTCTCATCATACCCGCCGCCGTCAGTGGACTCGATCGCTCCTTTTCCGCTTCGGGCGCCTCCTCCAGGAAGCCCCTGGGGCTTCTCCGTGGGAAAAGCCCAGTATTCTGGGCCGCCAAACGCTAGCTCCTGTTCTGCACTTGCCGGCCGGGGGCCTTGCTCTCTAGGCTGCTAAACTCAAGTACAGCTCTGGTTCGGTTCCCGACTCTGTCCTCTCCCCCCCTCTCCCCCCGCCCCGGGTTTATAAGGGTGCTTTACGCTAGGCGGCCAGTCTGCTTTATTATTAGTCTTGGGGAAATGATTTCTCCAAGAGGCAGTAGAGGGTGCAAATTAGGCTTCACTGCGAGTCATCACGACTCTGTACGTATTCGGCTACAGCTGCAGGGCTTGCAAACGGGGACCGACGGGAGACGCGGGGGAAGCCGCAGAGGGGTTCCCTGTGGACGCGCGGCAGGCGTGATGGATGATCACGGCGTCCCCTGTCTTTGGAATTCTCACACTTTCAGGAAGCAGGAGGAGAGGAAGTTGTCCTCGGATAGGTGGGCGCACCCCAGGTGAGAAGGCTGGAGGGGAGCAGTTTGAAGGTGACAGATGCCCGCGGTCCCTGCCCCCAGAAACAGGCAAGTTTTCTGTGAACTGGATCCTTAGTAAATCCTTCGTCTTTTTTTTTTTAATGTTTATTTATTTTTGAGAGAGAGGGAGACAGAGCGTGAGCAGGGGAGGGGCAGAGAGAGACAGAGAGAGAGACACAGAATCCGAAGCAGGCTCCAGGCTCCGAGCTGTCAGCACAGAGTCCGACGCGGGCAGGGTTCCAACACACGAACCATGAGATGGTGAAACCAAGAGTCAGATGCTTAATTGATGAGCCGCTCAGGTGCCCTGCAAAAATCATTCGAAATCTCTGACCAGTTTCTTGATCGGGCCCGTCAGAGCGTGGCGACCCCCATCCTGTGCCTCTTAGGTCATCTGGAAGGATTTCGAAGGTGGCTGTGGACATGCACATGGTTTGAGGTTCTGGGTGGAGCTGGTGACCTTACAAGACCTGTTCAAGATTTTGCGCAGGAAGCTGGGAGCCTCATCCTGCCTGCTCAGCCCTCTACTCGGTTGTACATCCACCTGGGGGCCCCTTGAACTTGTTCCTGAGGCTGCCTCCTGAGACCCGCCCCCCTTGTCTGCTGCTCAGGCCAGGGCAGTGGGGGCACTCGGGGCCTGGGAGGGACTGAATTGTGAAAGCCCCCCAATTCCGATGCTGAGTCGCAACCCCAGGTACCCCAGAAAGTAGCTATTCGGAGGTAGAAGCCTTAAAGAGGTAGTAATTAAGTTAAAAAGAGGTCCTGTATGGGGCACGTGGGTGGCTCAGTCCATTGAGCGTCCCACTTGGGCTCAAGTTGTGATGATCTCCTGGTTTGTGGGTTCGAGCCCTGCGTCAGGCTCTGTGCTGACAGCTTAGAGCCTGGAACCTGCTTCGGATTCTGTGTCTCCCTCTCTCTCTCTCTGCCCCTTCTCTTGCTCATGCTCTGTCTCTCTCTGTCTCTCACAAATAAATACATACACACATACACATAAGCCAATAAAAAAAGTGGGTTCTTGTGGGTGTCCTTCTAAGAGGCGATCGGGACACGGACACAGCAGAAGACCGCGTGGAGACACGGGGAGAAGGCAGGGTCTGCAAGCCAAGGAGAGAGACCTCGGGAGAAACCGGCCCGGCCAACAGCTTGATCTCGGACTTCTGGCCTCAGAACCGCGAGACCATGGATTTCTCTCGTTTCAGGCTTTGAGCTAGTGATAGTTTCTTCCGGTAGCCTGATCTGAGTCCCATGGGCCCTTCACCTGGTTATAGGTATGAGAAATCTTTTTTGTTTTTTAATGTTTATTTATTTTTGAGAGAGGGAGAGACAGAGCGTGAGAAGGGGAGGAGCAGAGAGAGAGAGGGAGACACAGAATCCAAAGCAGGCACCGAGCTGTCAGCACAGAGCCCGACGCGGGGCTCCAACTCACAAACTTCAAGATCATGACCTGAGGTGAAGTTGGCTGCTTAACCGACGGAGCCCCCCAGGCGCCCGGTATGAGAATTCTTTACGTGGTTCTCTGTGGGGTCAAAACCTCGACATAATCAGGGGCGTCACGCTTGTCCCGTTTTTCCCCTTACGTGGGTCCCTAGAGAACATACTGTTTGTTTCGTGGTCATGTGTCTCCCTGATGAGCACGCGGGCCCCACGAGGGTGGAGCCGTGCGTCCTGCGTTTTCGCCGCAGGGTCCCCACGTCCGAGCCCGAGCAAAGGCCCGTCGGAGCATCGGTTACGCGTCTTCTGCAAGAATTCGGTCGGCAACGATGGCCCGAAGTCAAATTCCTCACTCCAGGCCCAAATCCAGAATTCGTAATGAAAATAGCTGCTTTTCTGCGTGCAGGTTCTCCGCGTAGAGCCCGCCACGCCGCGTCGTGACAGAATGGCGTTTCTGCAGGCCACGTCTTGCGTCCTCTCTGACCTCCGCCCGGCCACCAAAGGCGTGAAAACCAGAGAAGAAAGGTTCCTCTATTCGTTTCTGGTTTCCACGTGGTGGACCGAGCCACGGGGTACGTCAACCGGCCGACAAGGTCGTAGGAGCCGATGGGTCTGAACGTGGCCGAGGCCGAGCGTTAACTCCATGAGCCCAGGGGTCTGGCCTCCGCGGCGTCCCTAACACCGGTGACGGGGGGCTCGGTGCTCTTTGGGGAACGAGTGACTCCGTCGTCCTAAGAACAGATGGGTAAAGGTATCCAGCAGACCTCCCGCTGGCCGGACGTGCCGGGGGTCCCCAATTTGGGGACGCTGTTTTCATGCCTGAGGGTCTCTGGTGACCTCCTGGTTCTCTTACCCCGTGTCCAGTTTTCTCTCCGTGTGTCTCTCCATCCCCTCCGTTCTTAAGATCCGCGGTGAGGCTCGTGTCACCAAACTTAGCGACGTGACGCCCTCCAGTTCGCATCCCCGGGACACGTTGGTACCCTTCCAGCCTTTCAGCGTCGTGCGATCCCCCCCCCCCTCCTGCCACAAGGAGACCCCAGCCCCGTGAGGCAGTCCCACCACGTCCGGCTCCGCGTCTCCTCCCCGGCCCCTGCCAGCCCCCGATCCGCGCTCTGCGTCCCTGGATGTGACCGCTCGAGGCGTCGTTTCACATAAACGGAATCGCGCAGCCCGTGGTCCTTTGTGCCCCATGTCTTCCACGCGGCGCGACCCCGCACCTGCTCGTCCGCCATCAGCCGGCGGGTCGGTCGCTGCCACGTTTTGGCTCTTGTGCATCGTACTGTCTCTTTTCCTGCGACTCTCGTTCCGCCTCCAGATGGGGCGTCCGGTGTGCCGTCCGGGCCGCGGCGGGCGCTGGCCGCGCTTGGAAGGCGCGCGAGCGACGAGAAGGCAGGTGCACGGACGCCGGTTCGCTCTCTCTGCCGTGAGACTTCCGCCCAGCCTCCGTGGGCTCACTGGAGAAATGGGTATGAAATTCTCCGCCCGCCTTACTCAGCCCTGCGGGGGCGACGGCGGCGCCGCCCTCGCCCTAGAACGTGACCGTGAGTCGGTCACCCACGTTCCTCCTTTTTCCTTTGATTTCTTCACTTTCTCCTCTGCGTTTTCGCTTCTCCTTTCCGGAGCGGCTGCGTCCGGGTTCCCCCGGCCCCGCTCCTCCCTTCCTCTTTAGCTTCCCCGGGGAGGGGGGCAGGGGGAGAGGTGGTGGGCGCTAGTCCCTACAGCGCCCCGCCGCGTGAACGGGGCTTGGCCGAGCGTGTGGGCGGCTTTGCAGAGTTCCGCCTCCGATCGGCTTCCGAGGCCTAGTTCTCACGCGGCTTGGAGGCCTTTTGCAGTCCGGGACGTAGCCCGAGGGACGGCTGCTTGGGCAGATTCTAGAATCCAAATAGGCAGCCCCGAGGGACCCTTGGGGGAAGGTGGCAGGTGGGGGCGTGTGCTTTTCCTGGTGGCTTGCCCCAAAAGTGCTAAATCTTCTACAGTCTTGTGCGTGTTGTCCCCGCTGAAGTTTATTTCTCATTTTTTCATTGTATGTTTTTTTTTTATTTATTATTATTATTTTTTAACGTTTATTCATTTTTGAGAGACAGAGAGACAGAGCGCAAGCCAGGGAGGGGCAGAGAGAGGGCGAGACACAGAATGCGAAGCAGGCTCCAGGCTCTGAGCTGTCAGCACAGAGCCCGACACGGGGCTTGAACTCACAGACTGTGAGATCATGACCTGAGCTAAAGTCGGCCGCCTAACCAACTGAGCCCCCCAGGCGCCCCTAAAAAAATTTTTTTTAACATTTATTTATTTTTGAGAGACAGAGCATTAGTGGGGGAGGGACAGAGAGAGAGGGAGACACAGAATCCGAAGCAGGCTCCAGGCTCCGAGCTGTCAGCACAGAGCCCGATGCGAGGCTGAAATCCACAAACCACGAGATCATGACCTGAGCTGAAGTCGGACGGTCCGCTGACCGAGCCCCCCAGGCGCCCCCCCCACCCCCAGCTGAAGTTTCGACTTCTTGAAGGCCAGAACAAGGGCTGTCTTGTTTCCCCCGCCCCGGCTTGCTCCTGGCGTCCTTCGTAGAGTTCCGGACATAAGTGGTGTCGAGTTTATGGGAGAAAGGCTTCATTTACTTTGTCCTCTGAGGGTGATGGAGGGCTCTTGCAGAAGATTCCTCGTGTATTTTCTCAACAGGCCGGCGAGACAAGGTGGATTCCGTTCCTCAGATACACAAACTGGAGGCTCAGAGAGGTTAAGGAACTTGCTCGGGATGCACAGCCAGCCGGAGTTGCTGCCCAGCCCTCGGTCTCCGAAGTGGTGCTTTTTCCCCCCACCTCCCCCGCCCTCGGAGGGGTTTTCACCGCAGATAAAAGCCACGTGGTGGCCCCTACTTGGGAAGATGGGAAACGAATCCGCCTGTGGCTGGGCCCCGTTTGGTTTTGAGAGTTTTGTTTTTCAACCTCTTAGAATCCTCGAGCCCCGAAGAAATTGCGTAGAAGTCGCAGGTGGCCCTTGCTGTTTCCCAATCGGGACACAGTTCCTCTTTTTGGGGACCAGCTTCAGAGAGGCTTTAAGGAAAACTGATTTTCTGCTAAATTGGTGTGTTCCTCCTTCGCCCCCGAGGGGCTGGTTTCAGGAACTGTTGTCATCCGCGGTGGCGGGCGCGGAGCCAGCTGTGGGGGGTAGGGGATGCTGGAGCTTGGGATCGGGATTTGGGGCCGCTGCTGGAGCTCGGCGTTGGATGGAGTCCCCGGGAAGGCTGGCTCCTGCCGGGTCTGGTGGGTGGGGGGGGTGCGGGGGTGTCGGAGTGAGTGAGCCCGGGGAAAGCGGTCAAGATGTTCCGTTTTCACAACTCTGGGTTTCACCCAGCTCCGAAGAGGGAGAGACTCTGACTTCAGTGTTCAGGGTTTTCCGTGGACGGAGGGCAGAGATGGAAAGATCCTAGGTTCTTTTTGGCCCCCGGGAAGCCGGGGGGAGGGGGAAAAAATGGGTGCCTGGCGGTTAGGAGGGGCTTTTGCCCCCCGGCTGGGCCCTCGGCAAATCGCTGAGCTTTGAGAATACACAGCATGAGTGGTATTCGCTGGCTCAGCCACAGAGAGCGCCCAGTGGCCTTCGTGTCATTCGGGGACCCATGGTGGCATTTTGTGTGTGTCCGTGTGCATGTGTTGGGGGGTGGGGCAGAGAAGTGGCATTTTTGAGCCTAGAGACTTCCGAGGCGAGAGAAATCACTGGAGGTAAGAAGGGTAACGGG
Source organism: Paguma larvata (assembly GCA_030068075.1). Taxonomy (NCBI): domain Eukaryota; kingdom Metazoa; phylum Chordata; class Mammalia; order Carnivora; family Viverridae; genus Paguma; species Paguma larvata. The sequence goes on from CM057843.1 coordinate 19,802,092, forward strand.
GCACTGGGATCTCAGTGGAGCCTTTTGGCTCCTTATCAGGGCGAGGGGTCCCTTCACTGAGTGAAAACGGAGCACCCACCCCGTGCAAGTCACCAGCCCTCAGAACCGGAGACACGGCAGGGGATCACATCCTTGTCTCGTGGAGTTCACCTCCTCGCTGGGGGCGAGAGACAGTCAGCAAGACTGAGGAAGCTGTGTAGGGAGTGGTTAAGGAGATTAGTGGTGGTAAGTGGGGTGAGCAGGAGAGGACCTCCGAGCAAAGTCCTAGGGATATGAGGGAGGAAGTGCGTGGATTCCGGGACAAGGGCATTCCAGCCGGAAGGGAGCAAGCAGAGCCAGTGCAAAGGCCCTGCGGCCCGGGCATACCTGGAGACCGGGAGTGGCTGGGGAACAGTGTGTCCGTAGGAGGCAGGGCGTCTTGGAATTGCTGCTCTTTGGGTCTCGGAGGCGGTCTCAGGGCAGGAAGATCTTGGAGACTGTCGTGGGTTCCTGACTTTTACTCCACGTGCCAGCGGAGTCATTGGAGAGGCCGCCGAACAGAGGGTCGGAGTGGCCTGACTTAGCATTGACAAGGATCACTCCACTTCGTTAGGGAGGGATCCGGGGGGTGCAGGTAGAGCGGGGAGCAGGGATGGAAGGAGGAGGAGTCAAGAGATTGTCGCGGTAACAAATGAGGGACGACAGGGGACTGGCCAGGGAAGCAGACGTCCATGTGGTTGACCCAGTTGGGTCTCGGCTACACTGCGAAGGTGAAACCGATGGGATCTGGTGATGGGTCGGATGTGCAAAGCTTGAGCGACAACTTGAAGATGGCTCCGAGCGTTTTGGCTTAAGGACCTGGAAGGAAGGAGCTGGTTTTAAATGGAAGAGCGATCGGAAGGCGTGGGTTTGGGGAAGAATATCAAGAATTTGTTTTGGCACGCCAAGTTCGAGATTCTCGTAGCTCTTCAGATAACGGTATTGAGTAGGCATTCGGAGGACGCAGCTGGAGTCGAGGGGAGAAGTCGGCTGCAGGGATGGTTCCGAAGACGTCATGGCGACTTGGCGTTGGTCTTCGAGCTGCCATATTGGATGAAGTCACCGAGGGAGCTGGGCGGACAGAGACGAGAAGAGGGCCAGCGATGGGGCCCAGAGGCCCCCCAGAGGAGGGTAAAGGGAAAACCAACTGCAGAGGAGAAGGTTCAGCCAAGAGGTGGGAGGAGAACCAGGAGACCAGAACATTCTCACCGGACCTCCCAGAGGGCGGCTCCTAGTCACCGTGACCTGGGGGTGCTAGAGGGCCGGACCTCACTCAGGGCCACTAGGCAGCGCCTCCAGCAACATCCCAGGGAAAGTTTGCAGCCTCGGAGGGACTCGAATGTTCTCTGCTGTCTGTGTGTTTTCCGTATAAACGCAGACATATCCGCGTGGCTGAGTTCCATGTGTGCATTTCTGCGTAATCCCACCCAGGCCCCACTGGCCGACCCATCGGCGGAGGGCTTGGGGAAGGAGACACCGCCTCCCCGCTTGACGTGATGCCGAGGGGAGAGTTTTTTAAGTCCTTCACTTTTAATCACATCCGTATAGAAATTACACGATCCATCGGCAGGGGGGAGGAGTTGGTTCTCGGACCACAGGAATACCCCGGCTGTGACCAGGGGCTGCTGGTGACCCTCCGGAGGGTCCCGGTACACACACCACTAGCGATTTCACGGTGGCCGGGGAGCGATGAGGAAAGACAGGTCTTCCGAGGCCCCTCAGAGAGTGTTTCTGGAAGAAAGGTTGAGAGACGGAGAAACCGGAATCACACTAAACCCCTTTGCCCACCCGCCAAGCCCCTGTGAAAATATATCCCAAGAATTTGTTTGTCACTGAAATAAATGACAAGAATGTATTTCTTAAGGATTTTTATTTTTTAATTTTTATTATTATTTTTAAATGTTTATTTTTGAGAGAGAGAGAGAGCACGGGGGAGGGGCAGAGAGAGAGAGAGGGAGACGCAGAATCCGAAGCAGGCTCCAGGCTCTGAGCTGTCAGCACAGAGCCCGGTGCGAGGCTCGAACCCATGAACCGAGAGATCATGACCTGAACTGGGGTCGGATGCTCAACCGACTGAGCCACCAAGCGCTCCAGAGATTTATATTTTCAAGTCATCTCGACACCCAATATGGGGCTTGAACCCTCGGTGGGTGGTGCATGCTCCACCCACCGAGCTGGCCAGGCACCCCCACGAGAATGTATTATTTAATTTGTTTTTTAAATCGCTCCGTAACCTATCTTAAAGATATTAGTTGTGATAATTGATTTTGTATTTTGTGTCAGTGGATGGAGGTTTCTGAGGTTTTCTTTCACTCTCCCCACCCCGTCCTTTGCTGCAATTAAAACTGCCCCCGAAGTGTTGACCTGCGTGATGATGTTTTTTGGGGGTCCCGGGGAAAGGGGGCTTTCTGGGTGAGCGGGCTGCCGTCTTACAAGCGGGAGATGGGGAGAGGCAAGGCTGGCTCACTTCAGGCTCTGCAACAGGCTCTCGGCCACCTGGTCTCCTTAACCTTTAAGAATTTCTCTGAAGACAGGACTAGTTTTCATGCTGTGGAGAAATCAGAGTTTTAAGAGTGTTGGAATGACTTGGGGAAGACACACAGCAGGTAGGGGGAGAGTGAGGATCTGGGGGCGGGTCTCTGGCCACAGCGCGTGCCTAGGCAGGTGTGAATGACCATGGGGGGGGGTCTTTCCGGATCCACTGAGCTGAGGGGTTCGTGGTGGGCCGGCTCCTGGCTTTATCAGCAGGCTAGTCTTCTTTTATTCAGTGGAGGGCTCCTTGCTTTTCAAATATTAGCGGGCTTGAAGTTGTCGTTGTTGTTTTATGTTGGTTTATTTTTGAGAGAGAGAGAGAGAGAGAGAGAGAGAGAGAGAGTGTGTGTGAGCAGGGGAGGGGCAGAGAGAGAGGGAGACACAGAATCTGAAGCAGGCTCCAGGCTCCGAGCCGTCAGCACAGAGCCCGACGCGGGGCTCGAACTCATGAACTGTGAGATCATGACCTGAGCCAAAGTCGGACGCTTAACCGACCAAGCCCACCAGGCGCCCCTGTTGATGGTAGTTGTTGCCCAGTGAAGGCGTCATGGGAAGTAACAGTTGCTTTTTGGGGCTTCCTGTACTTAGCCCCTCTCCTGGATTTCCTTCAGATATTATGTATGAAAATTGCAACTGGAGAAGCAAAATACATTATAAAAGGGAAGCATCGATACATACTTCACTCAAAAGTAAAAGGAAGCTACGTGAAAGCGATGTGTGCATACCCAGTGTTCACCGCAGAGTCATCTGCAGTAGCCGAGATCTGGAGGCAAACTAAGGGTCCTCCAATGCGTAAAGAAGTTGTGATTTATATTTACATAAATATTTATATAAATGTATTTATATTTATATACTATATAAATATTATAGACATATAATTTGTACATATTATGTAAACACAGAAAATATATTTATAACATTTATATAATATATAACTTTTAATTTTATGTATCGGTATTTTAATATTATTATTAAATATTAATGTTTAATAATAGAAATCAGGGGTGCCTGGGTGGCTCAGTCGGTTAAGCGGCCGACTTCAGCTCAGGTCATGATCTCACGGTCTGTGAGTTCGAGCCCTGCGTCGGCCTCTGTGCTGATGGCTCAGAGCCTGGAGCCTGCTTCGGATTCTGTATCTCCCTCTCTCTCTGCCCTTCCCCTGCTCACGCTCTGTCTCTATGTCTCTCAAAAAAAAAATAAATGTTAAAAAATAATGGAAATCAATAATATAAAACAATATAAGTAATAATATAGTAATAAATACATAATATAATAATAAATATAATATAAACCTAAATTATAATTAATATAACTTATAACATAAATATAAATTATAAAATAAATATGTAAAACAATATAATCTAATATAAGTAATAATTTAATAATAAATATATAATGTAATAATAAATATAAATATAAATATAAAACAATGTAAGTAATAATATAATAATAAATATATAATATGATAAATATATAAGTAAAATATATAAAATGTATAAATAAAATAATACAAATAATATAAATTAATAGAATATCATACTTATATTTATACTTAATATATTATACTTAATATTTTACTTAATATTATATTTATATTTATAAATATTTAAATATTACATATAAGTATATATTATATCTTCTCCTCCTCCTTAGATATAACATATATAATCTGTATTTATATTTATACATATTTTCATATTATATGTAAATGCATATGTTACATATATACCCTCCTCCTCCTTCTCTATAGATATATATATAAGCACACAGTGGAATATTCTTCAGCCGTGAGAAAGGAGCCAATCCCACCGTTTGCAGCCTCAGGGATGAGCCTTGAGGGGACAGGGCCTGCGTTAGGGGAAGCGAGTTGGCCAGAGAAAGATCAACCCGGGACAGACACACCGTATGGAATCTAGAAAAAGAAAAAAACAAAAGCCGAACTCGCAGGCGCAGCCACCAGCTCCGTGGTTACCAGAAGCCCGGGGCCCCGGAGGGAGGGGGTCAGAAGGGAGCTTCCTGTTGGACCGCAACCGTTCCAGGGGCGCCAGGCCCCCCGCTGGCCGCGGTTCACGCTGCTGTGCGGCGGGAAGTTCAGAGAGGACATCCTGAACGTGCTCCTCGCCAGGGGAAGGAAAGAAGCGTTTTCCTGTTCGTATTCGCCCGCAACGACGGGCGTCGGCTAGACTCACCGCGGCGATGGTTTGCACGGCCTGGTGCGTCCGATCGCCGCGCGGTCGACCTTAAACTTCCCCGGCGCTGTGTCCGCTGTATCTCAGCAAAACTGGGAGAAACGTTCAAAGTGAGAGGGGACGCCGGAGAGGGAGGACGGCGGTCTCCCCGACTTGCTGTCGACTCTGGGGCCCCTGGTTCGCCGGGGAGCCGCGGAAATGACCCGAGTTTTGCCCTCCGTGGGCACCGCAGCGGCAGGAGCCGTGTTTGGGGGGCCCTGTGTGGGAGGGGCGGGGGCGGTAGCACAGAGATGCAAAGAGGGGGGACCCTTTGGTGGTGTACTTTGGGGGTACGCTTTTACTTGAAGATGTCCGGAGGGAAGAGGAAGAGGGGGGTTCGACCGTTTAAAGGCACTCCTGGCATCAGGCCAGCGTTTACGAAGCCGCGGCCGGAGCGGCCCGTGGTGAGCCACCTGTAGGATCCGACGGTCGAGGCGTCGCTGCCTGAGGAAGGGGCCGTGGCCTTCAAGGCGGCCGCCGTATTGGTGCGACAGGCTCTTCAGGTGGTGAGAACAAAGGCCCCCCCCGGGAGGGGGGCAGGTGAGGACCCGGCAGCCCAGCTGCCTCCTGCTCTGCGTTAGAAGCCTCAGTGGATCCGTGGGAGGGACACGCGAAACGTGTCTGAGGGCAGCTTCCTCCCAAGAGAAAGGCCAGTCTGCGGGCCACGCTTCCAATCCCGGCGGCCCGCCGGGAAGCATCGCTGGACACGGATGCCCAGGCCAGTGCTGTCGGACCGGGTGGAGCTCCCCAGGAGCTCCCAGTGAGCGCCCACGAGGGAGAAGCTGAGAAACGGAGGAGGGGGAAGGTGGGCGGCGTGCTGGGGCGTTGTTAATGGCATCCATTACGTCCCGAGAACTTTCCTTGCACCAGACAAGGGGCTAAGAGGACGCTTTGCCCTTCTGCTGTAATTTAATCCGCATCGCGCGCTGTGAGGTCCCAGGTCTGTGCAGCTTAACATGAGCTCAGAGCCTCCCTGGAAGGCAGCAGGACGTGGGGAAGGGGGCAGGAGGGTTGGTGAGAGGGCGGAGTGCCGACATCAGAGAGCCACGGGCTTGACTTCGCTCCCTGCACAACCTTTGCGGCTAACCTGGGCTGGGGTGGGGGGAGTTGCAGAACGATGTGGAAAGATAAAGAACAGTAGGCAGCTAGTAGGTGCTCAGTAAACTGTGCGGAAGGCAGGCTTCTCTTTCTGCTCTGTTCTTGTCTGTATGTTCCTTTCCAAAGCATTTTTATACCTAGGTATTATTTCTTAAAAATTGTTTTAGTGTTTTTTTAGTTTTGAGAGAGAGAGAGACAGAGTGTGAGCAGGGGAAGGGCAGAGAGAGAGGGAGACACAGAATCCGAAGCAGGCTCCAGACTCTAAAGCTGTCAGCACAGAGCCTGATGTGGGGCTCGAACCCAGGAACCATGAGATCGTGACCTGAACCGAGGTCGGACACCTGACTGAGCCACCCGGGCGCCCCTCAAGTTTATTTATGTTTTGAGAGACAGAGAGAGTATGTGAGTAAGGGAGGGACAGAGAGAGAGGAGGACAGAGGATCTGAAGCGGGCTCCACGCTGTCAGCACAGAGCCTGATGGGGGGCTCGAACTCACGAACTGCAAGATCACAACCTGAGCCGAGGTCAGATGCTTGACTGACTGAGCCACCCAGGCGCCCCTGGATATTATGTCTTTAAACCTCATTCTTTTTTTTTTCTTCTTCTTCTTTTTTCTTAAGAAAACCTCATTCTTATGTTTTCGTATCTAAAACATCTTTTTGGTCCATTTTTGTGATCGATTTTTTAAACAATCATGATCTCAAAGAAACATCACGGAATCAACCATTTTTCACCTTTTCTAAGCGTGTGGTTCAGTGGCGTTAAGTACCTTCGTATTACCGTGGCAGCCATCCCTGCCGTCCGTCTCCAGAACTTTCCCTTCTTTCCAAACTGAGAGTCTATCCCCATTAAACAGTAAGCCCCCCATTTCCCAGCCCCAGTGAGACCCGTCTGCTTTCTGTCCCTGCAGCTGACGAGTCTGAGGTACCTCGTGTAAGTGGTCTTTGTATCGTGGGCTTCGTCTCAGCTTCTAAAACAATTTTTTTTAATGTCTCTTTATTTTTGAAGGAGAGAGAGGCAGAGCGTGAGCAGGGGAGGGGCAGAGAGAGAGAGAGAGAGAGGGAGACCCGGAATCCGAGGCAGGCTCCAGGCTCCGAGCTGTCAGCACAGAGCGATGTGTGGCAAATGGCCAGCCACAAAAAACACCTGACTTTTTATCAAACGACCCACAGAGCAAACTGGGGGCTTTGCATTTCCTTGAGTTTTTTTTTTTTTCTTTTTTTCTTCCTCTTCCTTTTTCTTTCCTTTTCCTGCTCTCAGAAGATACAAAGCCCCCTGAGTGCTTGTCAAGAGTGAGCGCGATGGGGGCGCCAGGAAACTTGGAGAATAAATTACGTTCTTCCAATAAATTCAGGAAGTGACGGCCGGGAGCGGTTCACACCATTCATAAAATATGCAGTTCCTTGCTAGAGAGAGAGAGAGAGAGAGAGAGGGAGGGAGGGAGACAGGATTCGTGTGATTTTTTTCCCTGCTCTGAAACAAGTCCATGAGCCCTCTGCACAGAGGCTGTGTGATTTTTAAAAAATTTTTTTTAATATTTATTTATTTTTGAGAGAGAGAAACAGAGAGAGGGAGACACAGAATCTGAAGCAGGCTCCAGGCTCTGAGCCATCAGCACAGAGCCCGATGCGGGGCTTGAACCCACAGACCATGAGATCATGACCTGAGGCGAAGTCGGTCGATCAACCGACTGAGCCACCCAGGCGCCCAAGACTCTGTGATTGCAACACTGGGCAGCTCCCGCTCGCTCGGGCCCGGGCGCCAGAGCGGGGTGGCCCTGAGCCGAGGCACTGCTGTTACTGGCACCTCCAGAGGGGCCCAGCGTGCACCTGGGGACGTCAGCGCCTTCCGAGCGAGAGGATTCCCCTGCGAGGATTCTCCTGGGAGCCGGCACGGCCTGGTAGGAGGCAGACTGTTAGAATGACATTTCGTCTTTGGCTTCGTCGTTCATCGTCGGGTGTTTATGGCTGGGACTGGAGGGCATGTTCGATTTCCATGTAACAAATACCTAATCCCCGAACGGAGCGGCCGAGGTCCGTCCAGATGGACCGGTGAGCGGTCAGCTGAAACGTGTGGGAACGTGAGCCGGCAGGAAGCTCAAGTTCAGAGTCTGCGACCTTCCTTCCCGGTGACGTGGTGGCTTTCTGTTAATGCTGAAGTTAGGGGACAGGGAAGAAGCCTGTTATGGTTGATGTCTGCTGCTGTTGGCTCTGATTCTCCTTGTTTTGGTAATAACACCTCGGTTTTCCTGGGGAGGATCGAGGGTGCAGTGGGGTCACAGGAAAGGAGTGGTTTTGGGGCGCCTGGGGGGCTCAGTCAGTTGAGCGTCTGACTTCGGCTCAGGTTGTGATCTCGTGGTTTGGGAGTTCGAGCCCCGCGTCGGGCTCTGTGCTGACGGCTCAGAGCCTGGAGCCTGCTTCGGATTCTGTGTCTCCCTCTCTCTCAGCCCCTCCCCTGCTCACACTCTGTCTTTTTCTCTCAAAAATAAATAAACGTTAAAAAAACAAAAACAAAACGGGGCGCCTGGGTGGTGGCCCAGTCAGTTGAGCGTCCGACTTTGACTCAGGTCAAAATCTCATGGTTTGTGGGCCCGAGCTCCCCACCTCCCCCCCAACCCCAGAAAAAAAAAAAAACAGTTTGGTTGGTGCCAGTGTCATCCCTGAACTTGCACACACATGACCCAGGCTTGACCTGACTCCCTCCTGGCCATCGTGATCCGGAGACGGGCCCGTGACTGCAGCTGGTCCTGTGCGATTCTGGCCTCCCTGAGACCGTTTTTGCCGTACGTTAGGGAAAGAGATGCCGTTTCCCCCACTTGGGACTGTTAAGGTGGTGGAATTATTAACTCCGAGCTGCCGTGACTGTTTCTGCTAATCCTCAGGGGGCATCTGAGAATGAATCTTAGCGTGAAAGAAAACACAAGTGACAGTGTTTGAGCACCTAGATCCATCAGTACCTGAAGGCAGTGCGCTCCTGAACTCCCGAGTTTTGGAAGCTAGTAGATACGGCCCGCCTCCATCGTGTGTGTGTGTGTGTGTGTGTGTGTGTGTCTAAGGCAATTCGGTTCCTGTTCTGTGGCTCGCAGCCTCTTGTGTCCGGTGTAGAGCAACTACGTCGTGAACTTTCCGCATCATAGAGGGAAGTACCATACTGTGAACGCCGAAGTGCTTTGCCCGGTGGCCAAGGTGGACCCATGATGTGCGGTGGGGAGGAGTTGGGGGTCCCAGGTTCTAGGGCGCCTTTGCCCTCGCTGGCTGGCTGACCCAGCTGAGTCTCTCCACCTCTCTGAGCCGCAGCTCCAGCTCCGACGTCTGAAAACCGGGGCAGGAAACTAGCTGGGCTCTGAGCTCTCTTTCGCTGGATACGATCCCGTAACAGTTTGACTTCGTGGCTGCTTTCAACAGACAGCGGGTTGCCAGAGGGGAGGGGGGGGACTCGGCGAAGTGGGTGCAGCGAGTGGGAGATACAGGTGTCCAGTAATGAAATGAATGAGCCACAGGCATAAGAGGCACCGCTTAGGGGACACGACGATTCCAGGATAGGGGTGTAACCGGGCGCCTGGGAGCTACACTTGGGGGGTGAACACAGAATCGTGTATAAACCTGTCGAGTCACTGAGTTGCACACCCGAAACGAATGTAACCCTGAGTTTCAGCTCTCCTTCTCGTGCAAATAAAACTCTTAAATGAACTCTCGCTCGTGGCAGAAAAACCCATTAACTGATAAGTGGACAGTTGAAATAAGCGAAATACCTCAAAGCCAATCAATAAAAACACCCCCAAACTCCAAAACTGGCCAAGAACTGGTTGAAGATGCAGGTTTTATTTTTTTAATATTTATTTGTTCATTTACTTATTCATTTATTTACTTATTTAGAGAGGGGGTGGGGGAGGGGCAGAGAGCGAGGGAGAAACAGTCCTGAGCCCAGCTCGGCGGGGCTCGATCTCAGGAGTCGTGAGATCACGACCTGAGCCGGAATCAAGAGTCGGATGCTTAACCGGCTGAGCCCCCCCAGGCGCCCCCCCATCTTTTGTTTTTATTTTCGATTCTCATTCCAGTATGGTTGACAGAACGCTGTTCCGTGGTTTCGGGGGCACGTACATTGACCCCACGCTTCTGTACGTCCCCCCATGTATCCCCTCCTTTTTGTGTTTTAAGAGGAGCTTTCAAATCATCTAAAACATTTTTTTACAAAGTGCTTTTTGGTTTTTTTTTTTTAAGTAGGCTCCACACCCAGCGTGGGGGTTGAACTCACGACTCTGAGATCCAGCGTCGCACGCGGTGCTGATTGAGCCGCTGCGTGCTCCCAGTGGCAAGAATTTTATAGTGTGTGCTCCTGTTATGTCGTCTGGGTCCTGCCGGTCACGTATTATTAAGCTTGCTTCGTCATATCCGTGTCCTTCCGTGCACCCATTAGATTTGTTGAGTTTTAGGAAGCGTTTCAGAGTGAGCTGAGAATACCGGTACGCCTCGCCCGAAATACTTCACGCATAACATTAACTACAGTGCAATGTTTTTTGTTTGTTTGTTTGTTTGTTTGTTTTTTTAATTTTTATTTTTGAGAGCAGAAGAGACAAAGCATGAACAGGGGAGGGGCAGAGAGAGAGGGAGACACAGAATCTGAAGCAGGCTCCAGGCTCTGAGCTGTCAGCACAGAGCCCGACACGGGGCTCGAACCCACAGACCGCGAGATCATGACCCGAGTCGAAGTCGGATGCTTAACCGACTGAGCCACTCGGGTGCCCCTACAGCGCAATGTTTATACTTATTTTATTCTTTTGAGGTTTAAATGACAGACAGTCAGGTGCACAGACGTGTGTCATCTGTTGAGCTGTGACAAATGCTCACCTCTGGGAGCGGCTCTAGCCCTCTCACCTCTCACCTCTGTTCCTGAGGGAACAGAACCCTCACCCAGCAGCCACTACCCCTGTTCGTCCCCGCCCCCACCCACAGAAACCACCATCGCTCTGATGTTTTTCCTGCTTTAGCATCGCGTGGTGATTTTTTAATTTGTATCGTTTTTATCTTTTAAGTTTTATTATTATTATTATTATTATTATTATTATTATTTCTTTTTTTTTTTTTTTAGTAATTTCTGCACCCACCGTGGGACTCGAACCCACAACCCCGAGACCAAGAGTCGCGCACTCTACCGCCACAGCCAGCCAAGCACCTCCCGTCCGCCCTGTGATTTTAATTTGTGTCTTCCTGGTAACAAATGACACCGAGCACTTGTTAAGATGCCTGTTGGTCATTTGGGCACCTTGGAATATTGCCGTCACAGGAACGTAGAGTGCTGATGTGTTAAAAACTCCTCCCCAGGGGCGCCTGGGTAGCTCAGTCGGTTAGGCGGCCGACTTCGGCTCAGGTCATGATCTCACGGTCTGTGAGTTCGAGCCCCGCATCGGGCTCTGTGCTGACAGCTCGGAGCCTGGAGCCTGCTTCAGATTCTGTGTCTCCCTCTCTCTCTCTCTGCCCTTCCCCTGCTCACGCTCTGTCTCTATGTCTCTCAAAAATAAATAAACATTAAAAAAAAAAACAACTCCTCCCCAAACCGGACACATCTGGGCACGCTTGAAGCACGACGCTTGAAGTCTTATCTTTTCATCATTTTCAGCTCTAGAACTTTCTTTCCAAGGCGTGTCAGCCTGGCGGAAGAACTCCAGATTGTTAGCCGGTTGATAAAGAGATTGGACCCGCGATTCGCCAGAAGCGTGACTCCCTGGGCTCCCGGCCTGCACATGAGACTCGCCCGCGTCCCCAGAGGCGAGCGTGCCAGAGCAGGGACAGATGTTCTCAGGGCGGGTGACAGAAATGGATGTTTTAAGAATGATTTCTCTGGCCAGCTATAAGGTTGGCCGACCTTGCGTTTCAGGGTGTTAGGGCCCATCCCCAGCTGTCCCCTGCTCCGTGGAGGCCCGGGACTGGGGGGTTTGCAAGCAGTGACTCTTTCCTCCTCCTCCTCCTCCTCCTCCTCCCTCCCCCTCCCAGGGCCCCGTTTGTGTAATCCTGTGACCAGATACCTGTGGCGTCCCTGGGCATGGTAGGGACAGTGAGGTCGCCCGGGGCCATGTTTATGTTTCTGTTTCTTATCAGATGTCCTCTCGTGAAGGAGCTACTGGCTAGACGTAGAGGTGGGCGTCGGGATGTGACGCCCCAGGTGTCCCTCCAGAGCCCGCCCTTGGTGGCGGTTGGGTCTGATTTCTGCCGTCGGAGGGTACGTCCCTTGAAGGGTGCATCCGTAAGGGTCCAGGGGGAAAGGAACAGCACCGGGGAAGTTCTGCAGAGGCGCCGTTTGCACAGGTGTGGGCGAGGTGGGGGGGGATCGTTGAAGCTGGTGTTGGGGAGACTGGGGGAGGTAGTGGCGACAGGAAACCGGAGAGAGAGGTGGGGGGGGCGGGCTGGTGGGATCGGTCATGGCCGCAGCCCAGCCCAGCCTGGCTCTCCTGCTCCCAGCTCCTTGGCTGAACGGACCTGGCAGCCGGGGGGTGGGGGGGAGAGGGGGTCCTCAGATGCGGTCCATACGGGCCAGCCTGTCGGTGCACAGAGCAGACCGGCCGGGCGTAGACCCCAAACGTTTGCTCTGGGGGGATGCATCCCAAAGCCCGCTTCGTGAGTTTGAGGGGAGCCGTGGCTGACCTGGGAACTGAACCGAAATCGAGGGCAGCCGTGCGGGGTACGCACCTCGAGCGGGGAGCCCCTTCCTCTGCTTGCCTGAGTCGGGAGATGGGGACAGGGGCCCTCGGGGGCCTTGGCACCAGGGGGGCGAAGGAGGAACAGAAGCATCTTGGAGGAATCGTGGGTCCGGGAGGTGGGGGAGCAGGATGAGCTCCCCGGGGTGGGGGGCCCCGGAAGACAGTCACGGAGGGAATGCTGTCAGGCAGGGGAAAGGGAGGAGGGGGTGGCCAAGCCGCGGGCGAGCCGAGCGGGAAGCAGAATAGGCTCACAGTGGGGGAAGCGGGTGGTTAGAGGCTGGCTTGGGGGACGGGAAAGGGAGGCGCAGTGGCCCCGAGCCCAAGCCAGCTGTTGGTGACCGGAGAGCGTGTGCCCTTGGCATTGACCTCGGGTGATGCGGTGCTCATCCCCGGCGGCGTGAGTCCGGGGTTCAGAGTGTAGACGCTGGAGCTGAGTGGTTTTGCGCGGATGAGCTGTGAGGCCGTGGGCGGCGCCCTTCACCTCTCCGGGTCTCAGCTTTATCTGGAGGTGGCACCATTATGATGTCCTTCCCGTGAGGGGCGCCTGGGGGCTCAGGCAGTGCAGCGTCCACCTCTCAGTTCCCGGCTCGGGGCATGATTCACGGTTCGTGAGTTCGAGCCCCGTGTCAGGCTTTGCGCTGACCGTGCAGAGCCTGCTTGGGATTCTCTCTCTGCCCCTCCCCTGCTTGCACTCTGTCTCTTTCTCAAAGTAAATAAAGAAAGTTTATTTATAAATTAAAAAAAAATCTCTCTCTCATGGGGTTGTATTTAGGCTCAAATGAATGGACAGAGAGCTTTAAAATAATGCTCAGCACAGAGGGACCGACCAGTCATTGTTATCTATTAACAGGATTATTATTTTTTTTTAAGTTTATTTTGAGAGAGAGAGAGAGAGTGGAGGAGGGGCAAAGAGAGGGGGAGAGAGAGAATCCCAGGCAGGCTCTGCACTGTCAGCACAAAGCCCGATGCGGGGCTCGAACTTATGAACTATGAGATCATGACCTGAGCCGAAATCAAGAGTTGGATGCTTAACAGACTGAGCCACCCAGGTGCCCCAATATGATTGTTAAAAAAAAAAAAAAACAACCAAGAGTCAGACCCTTAACTGACTGGGTGGCTCAGTCAGTTAAGGGTCTGACTCTTGGTTTTGGGTCAGGTCTTGATCTCATGGTTTGGGGGTTCAAGCCCCACGTGGGGCTCTGTGCTGACAGTAGGGTCCTGCTTGAGATCCCTCTCTTCCTCCCCTGCTTGTGCTCTCTCTCCCTCTCAAAATGAATAAATAAACTTAAAAAAAATTCCCATTGCTTGATCCCCAGGAATTAAACTAGCATCGCCTGGGGGTTGGACATAGACATTCGTGTATTAAAAAATTTTTTCCTTAATGATTATTTAGTTTTGAGAGACAGAGAGTGAGTGGGGGAGGGGCAGAGAGAGAGGGAGACACAGAATCTGAAACAGACTCCAGGCTCTGAGCTGTCAGCACAGAGCCTGACGCGGGGCTTGAACCCACAGACTGTGAGATCATGACCTGAGCTGAAGTCGGCCGCTTAACCGACTGAGCCGCCCAGGTGCCCCTGCCCCATAATGTTTTTGAAACATTATGTTTCTAGTGTGTAGTTAGTGGGGAGAAAGACTGCTTTATGGTTTCAGGCTTTCTGACACTGGAAAGGACTTAGTGGAACAGTTTGGGGGCAGGGGTGGGAGGGAGAGAAGACTGGTCCCACCAGGGAAGAGAAAAGGGGAGGGAAGCCATGATCCAGATTGATCCTTGAGACAACCGTGGGAAATAAGCCAAGGACACCTGCCTGTGTTAGCTTCTCTTTGGAGGCTGGCCGTTTGTCACAGACAGCTATTGGAAACTCACCAGTCATTTACACATTAGTATGAATACGTTTGTTAGGACCCGTGCGTTCTCAATAGGGCGAGTTGGACGAGAGCCGGAGGACATGGGTGTCGGGAAGGGGGAGCGCTGGGGGAAGGGAGGTGGAGGGAGAAGAAGCTGTTTTATTTCAGCGTTCTGTTCCTCATCTTGACAAGCCGTTGGTGCTGGAGGACCCCGGAAGTCGGGGGTCCCGTGACGCACTGCGTGGGTCCAGGTGTGTCTTCGTGTGAGCAGCTTGGGTTGGGGTGCATGGTGGCTCCGCCTTTTATGACCTGTTCTCGGGGGTGGGTTTTCCTAGAACAGTGCCCCGAGCTTGTCTTTCCAGCCGGGAGGAAGGTGGCTGCTAGCTGGCTCGCAGAATCACTGAGAGGCAGCACGCGGTGGCCGTGAACCCGGGGACCCCGAGGGGACTCGTCCCTGCCTGGCCCGTCTCGCCTACAAGCTACACATGCCTCTCGGGGTGTCAGTTGTCTCATCTGTAAAATGGGCATGATAATGGGCCTTACCTCCTAGCATTGTTGGAAGAATTAAATGAGAGTTAATACATGGAAATAATTTAGAACAATGGTTCATGGGATTTCTTGTTTGTTTCTTTAAAAGACGTTACAGGGCAGGGCACTTGGGGGGGGCTCCATCGGTTGAGTGTCTGACTTCGGCTCAGGTCATGATCTTGCAGTCTCTGGGTTCCAGCCCCGCGTCGGGCTCTGTGCTGATGGCTCAAAGAGCCTGGAGCCTGCTTCGGATTCTATGTCTCCCTCTCTCTCTGCCCCTCCTCTGCTCACGCTCTGTCTCTATGTCTCTCAAAAATAGATAAACATTAAAAAAATGTTAAAAAATTTAAACAAACAACAAAACACTATGGGACACGTGGGTGCAGTCGGTTGAGCGTCCAATTTTTTATCTCAGCTCAGGTCACGATCTCATGTTTCATAGGTTCAAGCCCCACATCGGGCTCAGTGCTGACAGCATGGAGCCCGTTTGGGATTCTCTCTCTCTCTCCCTCTCTCTCTGCCTCTCCTGTGTGCATGCATTCTCTCTCCCTCTCTTTCTCTCTCTCTCTCTTCCTCTCCAAATAAAGAAATAACTTCAAAAATTACGTATTACCAATTTATTTTTTTATGTTTGTCTGTGAGGAATCTCTATGCCCAACGTGGGGCTTGAACTCACAACCCTGAGATCAAGAGTCCTGGGTTTTACTGGCTGAGCCGGCCACATGCTTGGGTTTTCTTTTCTAATTATCGACCTCCCCACCCCCACCACACCCTTTCCTCTGCCCCTGCTGATGTCACGTGGGGACTTCCTGAAGAGGTCTAACCGATGTCCACCTGCGTGGCTTGGCCTGTCTCGCCTCCTCTTCCTGCAGCCCGCAAAGGCCTCCCTCCAGGAGGCCCAGCTGGCCACCCGGCTCTCAGAGACTCTCCCTCCTTCCTGGGTGAAACCACCTAAGATGCACCTGTCATATCGTGCCCTGAATTGTCAGGTTTTAACTGTATGTGTTGAGACAGGTCCTTTATTTATTGTTTTTTTTTACTTAAAAATTTTTTTTTAAAGTTTATTTATTTTCTTTGAGGGAGAGGGGAGAGAATCCCAAGCAGGCTCCGTGCTGTCAGCGCAGAGCCCGACGCGGGGCTGGAACTCACGAGCTGTGAGAGCATGACCTGAGCCAAAGTCAAGAGTCAGACTCTTAACCGACTGAGCCACCCAGGCGTCCCAAGACGGAGAGGCCCACAGTATTTAACATGGTCCCTTGTATCCTGTGCGGTGAAGTAGGAAGCATCCAGATAAGAGGGGCATGGCCAAGGTTCCCGTCTTGGCCGTGGGACCTTGTGTGAGTCCCTCTGTCTGGGTGGGTCGTACTTTGCCATGTGTAAAATTAATCTGGTAATTCTGGCGGCTGTAAGGGTTAAGAGTTCCGTGTGTGTGTGTGTGTGTGTGTGTGTGTGTGTGTGTGTGTGTGACATCAGCTCTCCCCTTGGAAGTGATATTCTAGAAACTCAGCTTACTCTTCTTAATCCTCCCGTATTCCGCCAGGATCCTTAGCCAGTGCTGAGCATCGCTCCCTTCCAGGAGGGAAGGGGGAAAAAGGGCCAGGATTTTCAGTTGCAAGGGGCAGAAATCCAATCCACAAGTTTTAACCAGAAGGAGGAGAGGGGAGTTGAATTGGTGAGCTCAGTCCGCCTGGGGGTAGTTCGGGGTGACTGTCCCCAGGGGCTCACAGAATGTCAGAGGGCACCATCTGTTACCTCCGACTGGCTGTTCCCTGCAAGTGGATTCTCCCCAATGACGGGACAACTAGTAACTTCCTCCCAGCTTAGCAACCTACCTTTGTGTGGGGGTGGGGAGAAGGTGGGGGGGATCCGGGCAAAAATGAGAGAGAAGGGATCTTAATAGGCAGATCACGACAAAAGCTGTAGCCATTCACTTCACAAGTCCAATCATCTCCCTCAACAAAATCCGAGTACCCGTTAACAGTCCCTCCCCGTTCTCCCTCCCTTACCCCCGGAGACCCCTGAGCTACTGTCTATGGATTTACATATTCCGGGCATTTTAATTAAATGGAACAATCCGTTTTTCTCGTTGGCTTCTTTGCACGGTGTCCTCGAGGTTTCTCCATGCGGCAGCCTGGATCAGCCCTTCATTCCTTCTTACGGCCGAGTAACATTTTATTGTGCGAGTAGAACACGTTTTATGTACCATTCGCAAGCCTGGCACCTGTACCAACGGGACCCTTGGGGACATGGTGACCCCAGAGGACAGACTGAGAAACGGCATCCGTGGGCACGCCCCGGGCACCCCCCTCCAAGGCCTTCTGGGCGGTGTGCATTTTTTGGGTCTTCTGAACAACGCCGCCGTGAAGGCGTGTATACAGGTTTTTGGCTGGACCTGTTTTCGTTTCTCGGGGGAGTTGCGGGGTCTCATGGTGAGGCTTGCCGTGTACAGCCTTCCGAAGCAGGAGAGTTGGCTATGGGTTCGTCCGGGCCACCTGATGAATGTCCTGAGGGAGACACTACCCCATCCCGCTAGGTAACCAGCTGTAAAGGGTCATCTGAGGCATAGGGGTGACGTGTCCAGGTTAACTGAAACCAGCAAGCCACTCCTGCCCCCCCAAAAGTGACCCCCAACACCAAAATGCCATCAGGAAGTTAGAACACACACACACACACACACACACACACACACATACACGAAAGAAATTAGAAAACACAAAAACCCGATGATTCTGACCGACTCCTTCTTAACCAAGCTTCTCCGTCAAAGATGCCTGTTCTAGGTTTTGTGAGTTTCAGGATGTATCAGATGTTGTCATGGGTGATGGGTCCTCACGGCACCTCCGTGAGCTCGGGCAGGCGGTTCCTTGTCCACCGTCCCAGTTTTATGGGCGAGGACACGGGAGGCTTGGGATTTGGGATTGGCTCCTGGCTAGGAAGCGGCCGTTAGCTTCGAGACAGGTTGACGCTCAGATCTTTCCACGTGAAGCTCCATACTGTTTTCTTAGGAGATTTGGCAGTGTGTCCACGCTAATTTTAAAATCTGGAAAAAAGTACTCCGATTTTTTTTTTAAGTTTATTTTCAGAGAGAGAGAGAGAGTATGGGGGAGGAGGAGCAGAGAGAGCGAGAGCAAGAGAGAGAGAATCCCAAGCAGGCTCCACACTGTCAGCACAGAGCCCGACGTGGGGCTCCAACTCAAGAACCTCGAGATCATGACCTGAGCCGAAGTGGGACGCTTAACGGACTGAGCCACCCAGGCGCCCTTTATTATTATTATTTTAAAAAAAATCACATCAGTTAGAGAGTTGGGGCTTGGTTTAGGGATGCTTTGATCAAATCATGGTTGCATCTCTGGCATGAGAGAGAGGAATGATCGTATGTACCCCCTCCAGTCCCGTCCTGTGTGTACAAACACAATTACCCAGTATGTTCACTGGTCTGTGATTCTGTGCATATGCAAATGAAGTTTCTTACCTCGCTGGTCCTAGAGTCTCTGAGTATTAAGAGGAAATACAAAGACCTTCCTGTTACCTGAAACAGCGAATAAATTTCCAACTCGTGGATAGGCTTAGCTGTGTGATCGAAAACCATTTACAGAAACTTGGGAGATGTTTCCTGTCGGAGCGCTTTAAAAACCCAGCTCATCGGAGGTTCCCCGCGAGGTTTTGCAAGTTCAGGGAAGCAGGTTATGGAGTTACACGTCCCTGGGATGAAGCACGCGGGACACGTGCGTCTCTCTTCCACCAAGAAAATAAACCCCAGTCCCAGTGCCGCGGCTTTGCCTGGAAATACGGAAACAACTAATTTATTCATAAGCCCAAACCCAGACGGGTCCACCCAGTGGCTCTTGTGCAAGCATGCGGGGGGAAAATACTTTAAGATGTTTCCGAGTGAACCGGGTAGGCGTGAGTAAGTATTTTGTCATTAACACATTATAAAAATATATAAGCTGGCTGTCTTAACGTTGGAAGGCGGCTTTTTGGCTGCCTCCGGGCTTACGGAAATTCTTGACTTCAAGATAAATCTCAGGGTAGCACGCTCCAAGGAGCGTGGGTTCTGGAAGTGCAGGTCCGAAAATAAGGGTTTGTTCCACTTGGTTCCCAGTGGGTTTAGGGCGTCATGCTGTTTTGCAGGGGGCAGGTTGGTAAGCGGACTTCCTGAGTTCGGAGGGGTGCCAGGTGCGTGCCCGTGGATGCTGTTTCTCAGTTTGTCCCCTGTGGTCACCACGCCCCTGAGGGACCCATGGGTACAGGTGCCAGGTTTCCGTGGTGAATGCCTGCTGGTTCAAAGGGCCTGGGGCTCACACACTGGAGCCTTTTTAGCAAGACCCTGGCTTTGGACCAGCGGGGGTGAACTGTCATCATTGAGGTGGTGGCTCTTGCTCCCACAGGGCCAGAATAATTGCCTCTGCCCTTTGTGAGCCCCAGTTTGAAGGCTGGGAGACGGCCCTCAATTCTGGCTGCAGGGGGGGCTCTGAAGGCATTGCTGTTAACGCCTGCCCCTGCCAGTCACCGACTCCGGCCACCCGTCCTGACCCCGCCCCTCCGTCTGTCCAGCAAAGGTGTGGCAGGGTGTCTCTGGAAGGAACAGGACACCCACGAGGGCCCCTCACCTCCAAGCCGGGATCGGGCCGCCGATTGCGCTGACACACCGGTAGGAACTCGGAGCGGGGTCCTGGGGGGCCGTGGGCTCTGCTTAACCTCAGCGGCGTAACGGACACCCCACCGGGCACTTGGCTGGGGGGCTTCCGTGTCAGGTTCGAAGCCTTGCCAGTTTCTCCCAAACCTCTGCGGCTTCTTTCCTTAAGGAACCTCTCAAATGAAGGATCTGGGGTGGGGTGGGGGGGCTCCAGTCTTGCCCAATGCCGGAACTCTCCTGGCACCTTTCACTTAGACTCACGAGGGCGTGACTCGCTCCAGAGGAGCCGGGGGTTGGTTCTCTTGTTCTTTGTCCACAGCCTCCCCCCCGCCGCCTCCTCCGATGTGCAGAGATTGCTTTTCTTTCTGTCGGGTGTGTCTGCGAGCACTCCTTACCAATACCTGTCCCCGCGTCCCTGGCACCCAGCCCCAGACACAGCACGTTTGCAGCCCTGAGCTGAGCGAGGGGCCCGGTGCCAGTGACGGGCTGCGGGTTTCCTGTTGGCCTTCACCCTCCGCCCGCGGGAACCAGCCTTTCTCGCACGGTCTCGGCCGAACGGCCCGGCCGTGTGTGTTCCTTTTTGGGAACTACCTTAGGCATCTCTTCATTTGTTTTTTTGTTTGTTTGTTTGTTTTTGGCATTTATTATTTTGAGAGAGAGAGAGAGAGAGAGAGATGGAGCATGAGCAGAGGAAGGCAGAGAGAGAGGGAGACACAGGATCCGAAGCAGGCTCCGGGCTCCGAGCTGTCAGCACAGAGCCCGACGCGGGGCTCGAACTCACGAGCCGCAAGATCATGACCTGAGCCGCAGCCGGACGCTTCACCGACTGGGCCACCCGGGCGCCCCTGAAAGGAGAGTCTGTATGGGGAGTTGGTCTTAGGCTGTTATGTCCACGTGTCGTGCTGGGGCTGGGAGCCCGCGGGGCAGGCAGAGTCAGGAAAGGAGGCTCAGGAGCTGGAGACCCACGGGAACAGATGGAAGCTGCGGGGCCCTCGGTCGTGAGCGAGCCGTACACACCTCTGCTCCACGAGCTGGAGAAGCTGAAGGAGGCTCCGGGCCACGTCGACCACAGCGTGCATCAGCTACGGCGTGGCTGCCGCCTCCCTTTTCCAGAACTCCCTGGAACCTTCCTACGGTACATACTAACCCAAAACATACGAGAAAATGAAGTTCGGCCTCGCCGAGCTGACGCCTTCGAAGTGCATCACAGCACCAGCCGGAAGGCGGGAAGACCGTAGGTTTGAGAGTCAGAATGATCCAAATTTAGGGAAACCCATCTGATCCGTGCCTTTTCCCTGAAGGGGGTGTGGATAATGACACTAAAACCCTAAAACCCTCTCCGTGGAGGGTCATTAAGGGATGTTGAGTGTCCCCTTTGCTCCCGGGTGGAGGGTAAGAAATCTCAGATTTAGACCGATGTTGACACTCACTGGGAACCCCGTATCTCTGCGTAATTTTCGCTTTATCTCCCCAATAAGTGGCTTCCTCACAGAGGGCTGGGGTACCCCCTGCACCAAGTTCATCCCCGGGAAGCGGACCTTCCTTCTCGTTATCATGAATAAAATTTACTTATGTTTTTAAATTGGCGATCGGTGCCCTGTGGTTCCAGAAAGCGGTTCGCACAGGAGTTGTGTTCTGTCTTTCACCGGGAATTCTTGTGGGGTTTCTTCATAACGCCGATCCTGGCCGTTGGTTTTAGATAGCACGTATATTTTCTAGTTAGCAGCTGAATCGCCTTTTTATGTATGTTTCTTTCTACGCCTTTACGGGGAGTGTAAGATTAAGCTGGCGCTAACGGCAAGAAGAGGGATTTTTGAAGCCACAAACAGACATGGAATTTTATCAAAGGATGCCAGAATCTCTCAAGACGGTTGTGTATATTTTCATTAAAAAATAATGATAATAATGGGGGGCGGCTGGGTGGCTCCGTCGGTCGAGCGTCCGACTCTTGATCTCAGGGTCGTGAGTTCAAGCCCTGCGTTGGGCTCTGCGCTGGGCATGAAGCCTTCTTTAAAAGGTAATATGATTACCGATATTAACGGGTTTTCTAGCAGGACAGAATGTCGACGTTAGCGGCAACTCGGTAGAGAGAGCAGAGGACAGACAGAGCGTCTGGGAACCTGGGTGCTAGGTCTGGTTTGGGTTTTGATTACGAATTTGACCTTGGACGACGCAGTACGTGTCACGATTCCCCTAAACAATCTCCCACCTCCGCGTTCCTTATCCGAAAAACGGTCAGAGTTATGCTTTCCCTTCCTTTCTCACTAGCGAGCTGGAAGGATGTTGACGAATCCGTAGTCCTTTCCTCTGCGTTTATGGAAGTTCTCTCTCGTCGGTAGCAGAACCAGGGACAAGCGTAAAGCGAGGGGACACCACGATCCTACTTCCTGCATCCCCATCAACCAACAGCTCGTTTTTCATTCACTCGCTCACTCAGCCGACGAGTATTTATTGAGCGACTACAGTGTGCTGTGGGCATTGTTCCAGATGCTGGGAACAGAGCAGCCAAGTAGATGAGTTCCCTGCGCCGTGGGGCTTACGGTCTGACAAACAGATAAAAGCCGGGAAGATGGATAAAGCCAGGAGAGGCCCAGAGAGGGGGGCGGGGTCTGGGGAGGCTGAGTTTAAGTGGGATGGCCAGGGAAGACCTCAGTGAGGGGACGTTTGAGCAGAGAAGGACGTGGAGAGTGGGAAGGAGCCAGGTGGAGGCCTGGGTGAAGGGTCCCAGCAAGTGCAAAGGCCCTGCGGTACAACGGTAATGCCAGTGCAGCTTGAGTTGGGCGAGCAGGCAGGAGCAGAGGGAGAGACTTTGAGGTCTGAGAGGTGGAGAGGGGTCAGGTAATGGCAGGACCCCGTGGGCTGTAAACGGACTGTCCCTTTTTGAGGTGCGAAGGGACGCCGTTAGGGGATGTGAGCTGTGGGGGACGTGACCCGGTTTCCTGTCTCACGTCCCTCACTCTGGCTGCCCGTGGAGCGTGGCTGGAAGCCAGCAGAGGGCAGAGGCAGGCGGACCCGGAGGGATGGTGCGTGACACCAGCAGAGGCGGCGGGAGGTGTCGGATTTGGGGTCCGGTCGGAAGGAGGCGTCTGCTGACGAGTCGCCCATCTCGTCTAGAGACGGCTCCTTGGCTCTTCCCGCGGTGCGTCCCCCACCCTCGCTGCAGTCTGGGGCAATCGGGCCTGAGTTGCGCTGTGTCTAGGGGACACCGAGGACCCCCAGTAGGTCTCCGAACGTCTGGCCGGCGGAGAAATGGAAATCGCCGCGGAGCCTGGCTGTCCGTAGGAGACCTTCTGCTCCCCGGCCGAGCCCGGAAACTCAGGCCACGGTGTGACCCGCCCCAGCGCCCCCTGTCCCCTGTCCCCGAGGGTCCCTGCAGGGTTCGCTCAGCAAGGAAGACGAGCACGTCGGCCCCGTGCTGCCCGGTTAGTGTCGGTGTCAGTCAGGGCGTCCTTGGCCGTCGGGGACACGGTGACTCATTAATAAAAGACAGACAACATGTGGGAGGCCTTCCCTTTAATTCGGGGCGTCCGGTCTTCGCTCAGACAGCTCTCGGTGCTCTCTCGGGCCGGACCCACCGCCGTGCTCCGGCGGGGCCAAGCTGCTCATTGACACCCGAGCTCTCGCAACCACCCCAACTCTGGGCTGGAAGAAGCCTCTTCTGTCCCGCTTCCAGGCTTCAGGTCTCCCCCACCCCGGCTGTTTTCTGCGAGTTTGCCTCCCTCTGACCTTCTGCCGAGAATGTATTTCCTTCCCAGAGGGGAGTCATCCAGCCCAGAGCGGCGCAAACCCCCACGGGGGGCTGGCGGGCGCCCCCTTCCTTGAACCGTCACCCTGTCCCCCCGCACCCCAGTTCTGCAGCCTGCGTGCTCGCTGGGCACAGAGCTCCCAAGGTGGTACCCGAGCTGCGGGTGGAAGGGAGAGAAAACCGAAGGGATTGTGCTGCACCGCCTGGCTCGGAGGCCGCGGAGGCCGGGAAGCCCACGTTTCAAACAACACGCAAAGGCGAAATCCGGAACACGAACGTGGAGTCGCAGGGCGGGAGGGGGCATCCGCAAGCGACGCCTGGCCCGTGTTGGTTTGGGATAAGTCTCTCTGGCCTTGCGGGCGGGGAAGCAGTCAGAGCGGCGGGCAGAGGCAGTCTGGTAGGGTGGTTTCAGGAAGAAGAGAAGAACTGATCTCGAGGATGTATGTATGAGGGTCTATCTGTCTGTCTTTTGGAGGAGGTCTCCTGCAGGGGAGAAAGACCCAAGCCGTGGGGGCTTGGGAGGAATTGAAGCCCTCTGGAGAAAGGGAGGAAGGCGTTGTGTTACTATCACTGCCCGTGAGCCAGACTGAAAGAGAGGGGGAGACAGGTTTTTTTTTGCTACCAGTTGAGAGTGAAGTCCTCCCCTCCCCTCTTCCCTGCCACCTCCCATTTATTTATTTATTAAAATTTTATTTATTTTTGAGAGAGAGAGGACAAGCTGGGGAGGGGCAGAGAGAGAGGGAGACACAGACTCCGAAGCAGGCTCCAGGCCCTAAGCTGTCAGAACAGAGCCCAACACGGGTGCTCGAACTCACTCACGAACCGTGAGATCATAACCTGAGCCGACACCCAGAGTCGGATGCTTCACTGACTGAGCCCCCCAGGCGCCCCTCAGTTTCCTGAAGGCTGAAGTTTCCTGCACTTTCCTGAAGGCTAATGATAACCGAACGTCTTTTCCAGGGCTTACTGGCTGTTGACAGTATCTTGGGAGAAAGGTCTCGTCAGAACCGGTGCCCATTTTTCTTGGAGTCAAGTAACCAGTGTCCTTTTATTACTGGGTTGTAAGTGTTCTTTATATATTCCAGATAAAAGTCCCTTATCAGATCTGCGATTTGCAGAGACTTCTTCTGTTCTCCGTGGGTCGTGTTTCACTTTCTTCGTGATGTCCTCTGAAGCACGAAAGTTTTTAATTTGGATGATGTCGACTACGTATTTTTTTTCCTTCTCTTGCGTGTGGACTGTCGTTCTACCTGAGAAACTATTGCCAAATGAGATTCTGAAGATTTTCACACCTGTTTTCTTTTGAGAGTTTTATAGTTTTGGCTCTTACATGTGGAGCTTAGATCTGCTTTGCATTAATTTTTTTTTAAAGTTATTTGTTTTTGAGAGAGCGAGTGAGCAAGCAAGCATGAGTGGGGTAGGGGCAGAGGGGGAGAGAGAGAGAGAGAGAGAGGGAGAGGGAGAATCCCAAGCACGCTCTGCACATCAGCATGGACCCGACGCGGGGCTCGAACTCACAGCCTGCGAGATCATGCCCTGAGCTGAAGTGTGATGCTTAACTGACTGAGCCCCCCAGGCGACGAAGGCATCTTTGAACGAGGTTATTCATTTAAGTCACTGGGTGAGGAAGCGTCCCCTTGTCTGTCTCCTGACCCCCAGGGAAGGAGCAGATCAACTAAGGATCACTTAATGCTTAAAAAAAATGCTTTTGTTTGGGATTCTAAACAAGATTTCCAGGAAAACTTGCCCTGAAAATAGACAACAAACAGCACAGCTGAGGAGACAGAAGTGGCATGGGGAGTTTTGTACTCCGGCCCTGTTGGGGGGGGAAGCGGGGGACGGACTTGGCCTCAGCCCGCTCTGGAATTCCAGGGCGTGTAGATTGCAAAGCAGAGCCCAGTGCCTGAGCCTGGGATCCCCGTCCCGCCCCAGCCCGCACCCCCCCAGTGCTTCCTTGGGGGCAGGAGGAGGTCGGTGTGGGGACAGCCGGGGGCACGGGGAGCAGCCGTCTGTGGGACTCTGCACAAGTCGTTTCTTGGCCTTGATTCCGGAGGGGGATTAGGGAGTTCTCTGTCTTCTAGAAGATTCCACCGCGGAATGGAATCCTGGAGCCCAGAGGCCTCTGCCTCCCACGCGTGGGTTGGGCGGCGGAGCCTCCCCGGAACCGTGGGTGTGGGCCTGGAGGACGCACACATGGCCTCCCCGTGTGACCCGGGGGCCCCAGCCGGGGCAGGGCCGTGTGCCGGGCTCCCCAGGCCTGGCCCAGCTCCCGGGAAGCTGGACCCACCCCCCCTGCCCCCCAGCCACGCTGAACCCCGGAGAGCGGAGCCTTAGCTGAGTCCCAGATGTTCAGGCCCCTGACTCGGTGTCTGGCTTGCTGGTGCTCCGTCCAGAGCGTTTTCTGCTCCTGGAGGGGGTCCCGGAATCGGTTCCGATCTTCGTGCGGTTCTGTATGACCCGCCTTTCCGGGGAGAGGCTTGGGGTTCCAGGATTTACTCAGCGCTTTGGGCCCCGGGTCCGCTCGGCCCGGTTGGAACTTGACCAGTCTCAGGGGCTTGGGGGTGGGGATGGGGGTGGGGCGGGATGGAGACGGAGGCGCCCACCCCGTAATCAGGACTTGGGGGAATTCTCTGCCCTGGTTCCGGTTCAAGCTTTTAAAAAAGTCAGGCTCTCCAGTGAAGAGTGGTAGCCTGGGGCGCTGAGCCTGTCCCTTTGTGAGCTCACAGTTGAAATGGTTTTAGGGAAGCTGGGCGGGGCTGTCGATGGGGAGGGTTCCGAACAAAGAAAAAGTGAGCATCGCCTACGGTACCAAAAACCTACGTTTCTTCCGGACCCGGAGCCAGCTAGCAAAAAGCTCAGGCCGCGGGCTGGCGGCCCCCAGCTGGTCCAGCCTCACACTGCAGACTGGGCAACAGAGAGGGCCGTGCAGTGACCCCCTCCCCCCGGAAACCAGGATTTGGGGGGCAAAGCTGCCTCCTTCCCTGGTGCCTCCCCCCCACACACACACCAAGTCACTATTTATTTTTAATTTTTTTAAGTTTATTAATTTATTTAGAAAGAGAGCGAGAGAGTGAGCAGGGGAGGGGCAGAGAGAGAGGAGGAAGGAGAATCCCAAGCCGGTTCTGCACCACCAGCACGGAACCTGCCGTGGGGCTTGAACTCACGAACCACGAGATCATGACCGGAGCCGAAGCCAAGAAGCAGGCACTTAACCGACTGAGCCGCCCGGGCGCCCACCAAGTCCCGGCTGATTAGTTAATTTCAGTGTTCAGAGTGAGGCCGATACCCACAGTCACGGAATGTTGGATCGTCTCAGAGGTGGTGGGAACAGGTTCAGAGGTCAAGGGCTGGATAGGCCACTGGGATCCCAGGAATTCTGTGCCATTTGGAAACAGACCGTCTCAGCCAAATGTAGGGAGCGCAGGCCCAGCTGGAAATCTGAAATCTCCCCATCTTAGAGTGCTGGTATTGATTCTAATTAAAAACAACAGCAAACAATGCAGCGTGCTGGCCAAAACCTACCAGCAGCTTCCTTGTAACCCTTTCTCTGCGTAGGAACTTGGGTCTTAGGGACGAGGGGGGGGTGACTCACCCAAGGTCGCCAATCTGGTACACACCTGGCCCTCACGCCCGCGTTTCTAGACTCCTAGACTCTGGTGCTGTGTCCTGTCAACCTTACCAGTACCCTCCAGCCAATCAGACGGGGACCCAATGAGGTTAAGCGCCATCATCCAGCTTAGGAAGGGGCAGAGCTGGGATTCGAACTCAGAACTGTCTGGCTCTGTCCGATCTGTCGCTGGGGTGAGAATTGATTGGCATCTACTTGTTTCCGGAGCAGATTTTTTTATTTTTATTTTTTGATGTTTATTTACTTTTCAAGATACAGAGAGACAGAGCGGGAGAGGGGCAGACAGAGAGAGGGAGACACAGAATCGGAAGCAGGCTCCAGGCTCTGAGCTGTCAGCACAGAGATTGATGCGGGGCTCGAACTCACGCACCGGGAGATCATGGCCTGAGCCGAAGTTGGATGCTCAGCCGACTGAGCCCCCCAGGCGCCCCCTGGAGCAGAGTTTCGAAGCACAGCTCCGCACTGGGATTGGCTCCTAGCCCTCAAACCGGAGCTGTTGCCTGACCAGGGAACAGCGTCCTTGAATTCTCCGGATGTTTGGGGGGCAACAGGGGATCCTGAGGGGGCGTGTGCACGTGAATTCTCTGTCCCCCTTTCTCACACCCATTCATTCTTCTCCGGTTTCCTCTCTGAGAGCTCGGAGGAGCCTCCCAGAAGGAGTCAGAACAGGTGTTCTTCGGGGCGCCTGGGTGGCTCAGTCGGTTAAGTGTCTGACTTGAGCTCAGGTCATGATCTCAAGGTTTGCTGGTTCGAGCCCCGCGTCGGGTTCTGTGCTGACATCTCAGAGCCTGGAGCCTGCTTCCGATTCTGTGTCTTCCTCTCTCTCCATCCCTCCCCTGCTCTCTCTCTCTCTCTCTCTCTCTCTCTCTCAAAAATAAACATTAAAAAAAAAAAAAAGAGCTTTTCCATGTCTGAGATTTAGCCCCCTGACCCCCCAGCAAGAACCTTCCCCCCCGTCCCTGCCGTGGTATTGGTGTCCTGGGGTCCTGCATAGTGTGTCCAGGCTCAGCCCCTACTGTGGGTCCCCTGCGGATTAGGGGGGCTCTCAGAGAGGGTGAGCCAGGTGGCTCAGGAGTCTGGACCGCCCCAGCACTCTTAGTATGCAGACCCCGGAAGCTCCCAGAACACACCTCGTCCAAATGATCAGAATCCGGCAGCGGAGGGTCCCGGGTGGGTGAAGGTTGGGGGGAGGGGGCAGGAAGTGTTAATAAACAAAGCAGGGTGGAGGGGCTTCTCCAAGATTTACCAGCTAAATATTTTCCGGATGTTTTCATAGTCCTTTAAGGCTGATCTGGAGGAAGCTAAACAGGACTTAGCCTAACTTCTCCAGGGGCTCCCACCCTCCTCGACCGCTCAACCCCTTGCACCCTGGCCTCACGCCCAGCACCACGGGACCCCACCCCCTTCACCCTCTTACCATTCCCTCCTCCTGTCATCCTGCTGGGAAAGAGAACAGTCTCCTGCCCCCATCTTTTTAGTCCTGTTATACAGTCAGTATAGGGGCACTCTGGCTTTTTTCTTTACGCTTAATATTTATTGAATATCTTTCTACCTTAGTATATATACCTAACACACTACTTTTGGTGTTTTCTATTAATTCATTGTTGGGATGAATTCTTTATTATTTATATAATCCCCTAGTGATGGGCACCGAGGTTGCTTCCTTTTTTTGCTGTGAAAATCACGGGCACCTAGGGGCACCTGGGTGGCTCAGTCGGTTAAGCCTCCGACTTCAGCTCAGATTCATGAATTCAAGCCCCACGCTGAGCTCTGTGCTGACAGCTCAGAGCCTGGAGCCTGCTTCGGATTCTGTGTCTCCGTCTCTCTCTCTCTCTCTGCCTCTCCCTTGCTCACACTGCTTGCCTGTCTGTCTCTCTTTCAAAAATAAATAAGCGTTAAAAAAAATAAAAAAATAAGTCGCCGACATTGACGATTCTCCTGATGGGCTCTCCTTGCCCCGAGGCCGATTCCCTGGGAAGAAAGAAGCGACTTGCTTCCAGTTAACGCATCCTGACCTGTGTTATCATTGCTCTTCAGAAAGTTCGTACCCGATGCACAGCCCTTGAGTGTGACCGATGCCCTATTTGCTCGCCCAAACTGGGATTTTCAGACCTGCAAGGAGCTTTTTTTTTTTTTTTTTTTTCCCCTGTCCCCTACCCGCCCACTTATTTTTAGAGAGAAAAATGTAAAAGAAAAACTGGGAGCAACAAATTCTACTCATGCCCTTATAGGTCACCACGCCTGGGACTCTCCGGCGCCGTGTTCCCGCCTGTCCATCCAGACTCTGAGCACCGAGGGCTCACGTGGGCCGAGGTAGTGTAAAGAGTGTGCTGGACTGGAGGCCTGTGTCCTGCCCCTTGGCTCTGTTAACGACCTAAGGAAAAGGGAACAGCTCTTCTCTTCTTGGGGAATGGGTTTCCTCACCTTAAAGTGGGCGCAGTGAGCCTCGCGCACAGTAGTACACTCTGATGGGAAGAATCACTCTTGCACCACGTACTCAACGCAGCGCGTGATGGTGAGGAGCAGAGGTCTATTTCAAGCCCTCCCCGGCTTATTCCAGCTTCCGGAACTTTCTTCCGTCTCCCTGGCCCCCAGCTCTTCTCTGGAACCCCCGCTTGTCACTTAACCCACTGCAGGGTGCTTTCCTACATGCAGACGCCAGAAGGGAGGGATGGGGGTCTCCGAAGATACCGTAGGAACCCCAGGCTCTTATGTGCCTGGTTCCTTTTGCCCTGGGACGTCCAGAAGTGTTGGAGGAACAAGCATCCCGATCACACGGGCCTCCTGGGGCTCCTGTGAGGTTAAAGGGAGGGCCTGATGCGCTGTGGCCAGTGCAGATGTGATGAGGAGGGGAGTGAGCGAGGGGCCGGATCTGCCACAGCGCCTCGTGCCTGGGTGTGGGGTACGTAACATCTCTGGGCTCCTTCCTTTGGGATTCAGTAAGGAGCTGTGTCGTGGAAGCTGTGTCCTCCAGGACGCTGTCCTCTGCGGGTCTCCCTTAGGACCCCTGCGTGCGGCGGCGTGAGCCAGGGCCAGGCCCCGCGGGGCCGCCCGCTTCCTCCTCTGCGGCCGGCCTGGCCTCTCCTTGCTGGAGGCTGTGCAAGGCCCCACCACGACGGGCTGGTCGGAGCCGGGAGCCGTGTGGGGAGCCCTCTCCGGGGCACAGTGTTGGCTCTGTTTCCTCCTCCGCCTCACCGGGGGCCCCCATTCACTGCAAGGAGAGTCACGCATTCCCCCTTGAGATAAGAATAGAGCCCGACTGTGCCCCAGGACAGAGTCCAGCTTCTTCCTCGAGCCCTCGGAGGCCTGGCAAGAGCTCCCAGATGGTACTGGCATGAGTGGGCCCTGGCCGCCTGCCCCGCCGGCCCCTTGTGCATTGTGCGGCCAGGACACTGGGCGCAGTGTGCACGCGTGCCCCCCGCCCCCGCCCCCCCAGATCCCTGTCTCCAGGCTCTGCTCAGCGTGGAGGGGTTTGGCCCGGGGCCGGCTGCCCCAGGGTTCTGCTTTGCTCCTTCCCCTCCCACGGGGCCTCGGACTCCACCCTCCCGGCCTCCGGACCTCCCCTGAGTAGCCACTCCTGTCTGTTCCTGGAAGGGAGGGAGGGACAGAGCCCCGGCTTGAAGGGTGGGTGTCGAAGGCAGCCATCCGGCAGCTCCCCCGTGGTAGAGGAGGCAGGAACCAGCAGGGGTCCCCCAGTTCGCGTGTGATGAATGGGGTGCTGGGGCCTCCGCCCCCGACCCCACCTGTGTCCAAGGTGGCGCGTGGAACGGCCTCGTGTCGTTGCCACAGCGGGACGGGACCAGGCGCTCGTAACCGGGCGCGGGGCGGGGAGCGTCGTTGGGCTCCCCTTGTGGTCAAGGCGGGCGATCCTTGGTGCTCGTTCTGGCCTTCGGTTCCCGAGCACCAGGCTTCTCATACTGTGGTCCCCGGACCAGCTGCGTTCGCGGCGGCCTGACCCGTGAGCTCGCTGGGGATGCACCTCCTCAGGGCAGTCCTGGGACCTGCTCAGCCCGAAACCGGCAGCGGGGCCCGGAATTCTGTGTTTCACACACTCTTTCGGGTGGGGGTGGGGGATTCTGATGCACCTGAAAGCGACAGTACCACTGTTCTGAGTAGGGTGTTCCAAGACAGGTTTCCTCGGGGCGGCTGGGTGGCTCCGTCGGTTAAGCGTCCGGCTCAGGTCGCCATCTCATGGTCTGTGAGTTCGAGCCCCGTGTCGGGCTCTGCGTCGACAGCTCGGAGCCTGCTTAGGATTCTCTCTCTGCCCTCTCTCTGCCCCTCCCCACTTGCATGCTCTGTCTCTCTCTCACTCTCAAAATAAAGACATAAACTTAAAAATAATTCTCAAAGAAGCAAAAAAAGAAAAAAAAAAAGAAAAGAAAAAAAAAAAGCACCAAAACAGATTTCCTTCCTTGGTTTCCCGGGTCCAGCAGGTGACTTGGAGGAGTGTGGAGGCCGCGGGAGCCTGACGGGGACGCTCCGTTCACAGGCATTCAGATCAAGAGATCTAAAAACATTTCTGTGTCTGAACGTGGAGTCTCCCATTCAACGTAAAAAAAAAAAAAAGAGAGAAGAAAAATCTCCAACCTGCACATTTTCCTGTATTTCAGTGAGTGGGGTTTCTGGGTGCAACAGCGAGCCGTGCGTCAGTCAGTAACTAGCCTGTGCAGTGGAACTGTGCGGAAGCCAGGGTTTTCTGCTGCGAGCCAGGAGCCAGGGGTGAGGCTGCCCCTGCCCGGCGGGGGGTGGGGGTGGGGGTGTGTCGGGGGGAGACGGGGCCTCCTGGGGAGCCAGAGCCCAGGCGGCTCCTTGCCTGTCCTCAGACTTGGCCACAAGCATTTGCATAAATGCACGCGTTTGGGAAAATGCCTCAGTACCTGGGTCTCTGCCTCAACCTGCGAAGGTTTCTTCTTTCTGTTTTTAATCATTATAGCTCCTACTTTTATTTATTTTTTTCAAGTGTATTTCTGAGACCGAGACAGTGTGAGCAGGGGAGGGGCAGAGAGAGAGGGGGACACAGAATCGGAAGCAGGCTCCAGGCTCTGAGCTGTCAGCACAGAGCCCGACGCGGGGCTCGAACTCACGGGCCGCGAGATCATGACCTGAGCCGAAGTAGGACGCTCAACCGACGGAGCCCCCCAGGCGCCCCCTGCGAGGGTTTCTGAAAGACGCTGGCTTGGGCACCAGCTGCTCTTCTAGGAAGAAAGCACCAGAAGCTCAAGCCCCGCCCCCCCCACCCGGGGGGGAGGCCAGGATGAACGGAAACAGCAGCTGACCGTTTTTGAGGCTCTCGGGGTTTCCGAGGCACGGTCCCCTGGGTGGGTGTGGGAGAGCGTTACCGCCTCCGTTTGCAGAAGAGAAAGCCGACTCTCGGGGGATTCAGGTCACACCTCGAGCCACTTTGGGTTCAGGGGCCTCCCCTACTTCCCAAGTTTTCCCCCATGAGACCCAGTCTGAGTGGCTTCCAAGACTTGGTTGGAAGGAGGGGTTGAGGACCGTATGGCCGAACTCGGCCAGGAACGGGGAAGCAGTCTCCGTGGTACTTCAGTACCTCTGTCCTGTGCCTAACGGTATTTTCTCAACCAGTGAGCAGGCCTGTGGTCTCTCAGGCGGGTAGAATGTTTGTAAATAGATCGGTCGGTCCAGAGGTTCCGAGAGCTGTAATAATAGTAGACAACAATTGCCCAGCACGTAGCTTTTCAGGCGCCGCTGTAAACCCCGTCCCTTCATTTATTAGCTCATCAGAACCTCACAATACATTCCCGGTATTACCAGGCCCATTTCACAGATGGAGAAGGCGAGTCATGGAGAAGTTAAAGACTCTGTCCAGTGTCAGCCAGCAAGTGACGGGGTCTGTGCCTGGATCATCTCTCTCTCGGGAGCCCAGGAAGGAACCACCGCTTGCTGTGTCCATGGTCTCCTGAAGCCGCACCCCGCAGAGGGCGGTGGGGACCCCTCAACCCCGATGCTTACCCCGTCCTGAAGGTAGCCGCACACCCAGTTTGAATAGCTGGGTGTTCCCAGTTTGGGGTCCCAGCAGGCTTTGGTGGAGCAGGCCGTGTAGGGAGGAAGTGGTGAGGCGGGGCGGGGTGGGATGGGGCTACCTTTACTTCACACCTCCCCCCTCCCCCCCCAGATGCCGGCCCCTCGAGTGTGATCGTTGTGCCTCAGGTCTACCGCAGGCGGTCTGGGGGTTGAGTCCTGGCCTGTAGCCACACCGTTGGGAGGAGACTCCTCGGTGGCACCGGAAGGAAAAGCAGTTGGTGTTCCAACTCTTCAGGCCCTCACGACTTGGGGAGGAGAGGAGACCGGAAGAGTTTAGGGCAGGGCAGGGGGAGGTGGACGGCGGCCGGACCAGCTCCCGGTCGCCGTCTCTTCCGCCGCAGCACCGGGCCAGCTGGCTCACAGCTGGACGCGTAGGGGGGAGGCGCGGGGAGGGACCGCGGGCCAAGACGCTGCCAGGGACGCGCACCCAGAGTCAGCCTTGGCTTTCCTCCCAACAGGAAAAGCCTCGGTGCTCAGCCCAACTCGCACTTCCCCGGCGGTGAGCGTCGGTGGTGAGAGCGTTCCAAGTTGCGGTCAGAGGCGCGAGGACCCTGAGCAGCGTGACAGCTCCTCCTGCTCGTCCTTTGTCGCCAGCCCCCCCCCCCCGCCCCCCTGCCGGGAGGAAACCCAGCCAGGGGAGAGCAGCCACGCCCGCCTAACAGAGATGCTCAGAGGGCCGGCTGGGTCCTGGGGCCGACACTTCCCGGGGCGGGGGGGGGGGGGGGGGAGGTTGCGTCTGAAGCACAAAACTGACAGGTTAGCCGAGAAGGGGCCTAAAACCAGCTTTGGGACGGTGACCGGGCCACCCTGTTCAGTGGGTGGCTTCCAGAGTCGTGGGGTCTGGTGCAGTTTTAACTAGCCCAGGCCACAGTGGTCGTGGTGGTGATGCGGGAAGGAGGTGGACCAGGGACCGAGGACCAGACATTCTCGGGAGGGTCCCCCCGTGCTCCCCATCCCCACGCTCCCTCGTATGGGCACGCTCGCAGGAACCCCACGAGACACCGCGTTTCTGCCCCTTCCCACCCTTCTCCAGGTCAGTTACCTTTCTTCTTAATGCTTGTTTACTTTGAGGAGGGGGAGGAGCAGAGAGAGAGGCAGAGAGAGAATTCCAAGCCGACTGTGCTGTGTGTGCAGAGCCCTCCTCGGGGCTCAGTCCCACGAACCGTGAGATCATGACCTGAACCGAAACTAAGAGTCGGATGCTTAACCGACCAAGCTGCCAGGCGCCCCTGTTTTTCTTAAAGTTTATTTATTTTGAATGAGAGAGTGCACATACATGAGCCGGGGAGGGGCAGAGAGAGAGAAAGAGAGAGAGAGAGAGAGAGAATCCGAAACAGCCTCCAGGCTCGAGCTGACAGCACAGAGCCCAACAAGGGGCTCGAACCTATGAATCACGAGATCATGACCTGAGCCGAAGTCGGACGCTCAACCGACTGAGCCCCCCAGGTCCCCTTTGCTTATCTATCTGTTATTTTTATTGTCTGCCCCTTCCCTCCTCCCCCCTGCCCACTCCACCTGCCCCATGCTGGAATGTATACTCTGTTGAAGCAGAGGGTTTTTTTTTTTTTTCCCTTCTGTTTTGTTCCTTGGCGTGCCCCAAATGTCCAGCAGTGGGGCTCGGCCCTTTAGGTGCTCATTAAACGTTTGTTGAATGAATGAATGGGCCGCCCTCCCGGGAAGCTCCTGGCTGGGGCCAGCCATCCCCGGGGGACACGCGTGCAGTCGACATCGTCACACCACCGTCTGAGCACGATGCTAGTGTCCGGTGGGAGGGGAGGGCCCGCGTCCCCTGGGAGGTGCCCATGCGGTCTGGCCGCCTGCCCTTGGCTCCGCTCTGTCCTTGTGATTTACTGGCCCCCGGAGTAGGGACCACGCGAGGGGCTTCCCCAAATCCCCGCTGCGGGCAGCGAGGGCCCCGACGGCTGGCTGCGGGGGTGACTGAGCGGAGCTGTTCGCAGCCGATGACTTCGTTGTGGGGGGGCCCCGGGGTAGGACCCCGTTCCCGGATCCCGCCCACCGCTCCGCCCCGCCCTGTGGGCTGTGGGAAGTGGAAAATGCCGGGTTGGGCAAGCGAGGGCTGAGGCGAAATCCCTGTTGGCTCAGCCTCTGTCATCTTCTGGCTTCGCAACTGCCGCCCGGCTCCCAGACTTAATCCGGGGTAGTCACGGCCGCCTCCGCACCCCGGGAGCGTCCCATCCCTCTCGGGGTCAAGTCCAGCCCCGGATTCCCAGCCCAGACCTCTGGCGGCCTGCCCCGGAGCCCTGCCCCCAGGAGCCCTGCTCACAGGTTTTCTTGACCTCCGGACTCCGCCGCCTGCCCGACATCTCCAGACGGCACACCTGGCCCTCCCCTCCTCCCCCTGCAGCCTTTCGGCACACGGCAGGTCTGTCTGTCTTTCCAGCTGCGTGGCTGACAACCCTCAGAAGCTTTGGCAACCCTTTCTCCTCTTCCTTCTTGGGTTTCCTTTGCCAGGTAAGCATGTGGGCTCCTCCTTCCAAATTTTTTAAAAAATGCAGCCGGTTCTCGCCACCCCCACCGCCGTCCTCTTGGGTGAAACAAAGCCACCACCATCGTGTCCCTGGGTTCTTACAGTGGCCGCCCGAATCCTCTGCTAGACCCCGGTCTGTTGTTCTTTTTTTGTTTGTTTATTCATTTCTGAGAGGGAAAGAGAGACAGAGCTCGAGGGGGGGAGGGGTAGCGAGAGAAGGAGACGCAGAATCTGAAGCAGGCTCCGGGCTCAGAGCTGTCAGCACAGAGCCCGACGCGGGGCTCGAACCCACGAACTGCGAGATCGTGACCTGAGCCGAAGTCGGTTGCTCATCCGACTGAGCCCTCCTGGTGCCCCCTGGTCTGTTGTTCTTATATAACAAGTCCGATTGCATCACTCGTGTCCTCAGGACATCGCGATGGGTCCCCGCGACGGTGGAGCAGAGCTGAGGAAGCCCTCGCTGTGGCCGGCGGGGCGCTACACGACCTCAGTACCTGTACCCCCACCCCCTCATCCCGCTCATCCTTTCCTTGCACACGTCCCAGGCGTGCTTCCTCGAGAGCCCATGTGGGTCCCCGAGAGAGGTCCAGTCCAGAGCCCGGGACACAGGCAATCAGGTTTTGCAGGTGCAGTGAAGTTGAGGCTGTCGGGATGAGGAGAGGGTCCCGGACCATCCGGGCGAGTCCAGCATGATGATAAGGGTCCTTGCGAGATGCAGGCAGGAGGGCCAGGTCAGGAGTAGACATGACAACAGAAGCAGGAGGCCGAGCGATGCTCGGAAGGGCCCACGTGCCACGGGGTGCGGCAGCCTCTGGAGGCTGAGCCCGGTGAGGTTCCCTCTGGGGGCTTCTAGAAGGAGCTGACCTTGCCGACACCTCAGCTTCGGCCCGGGGAGACCCCTCTGGGCTTCGGACCTCCAGAAACCAAAGACCATAAATGTGTCCTGGTTTGAGCGGCTCCGGTCAGAGGTCATTTGTCACAGCGGCCCCCTCGAGGAGAGTAATCCCCGCATTCATCTCAGAATCTTGTCACTCTGCCATGCTCACTTTTTCCTGTTCTTCTTCCGTTTCTCCATCACCGCCTTTCAGCGAAACCTGACTTTGTACCTGTGTGCCGGGCTTGTCGTGGTTTGGATGTCTGCCCTCGTGGGAATGCCAGTCCCACTAGGACCTTTTGTTCTGAGACGAGTGTGTCCCAGCACCTAAACCTGGGTCTGGTCTAGAAGAGGTGGCTCAGGAAGTGCTTGTCGGATGAACGATTAAATGAGTGGATGGATGGATGGATGGATGGATGGATGGATGGATGGGTGGATGGATGGGTGGATGGGCGGATGGATGGATGGATGGATGGATGGATGGATGGAGGGATGGGTGGGTGGATGGATGGGAGAGTGGATGGATGGGTGGGTGGATGGGTGGATGGGTGGGTGAGTGGATGGATAGATGGGTGGGTGGATGGATGGATGGGTGAATGGATGGATGGGCAGATGGGTGGATGGGCAAATGGATGGATGGGTGAGTGGGTGGATGGATGGATGGGTGGATGGGTGAATGGATGGATGGATGGGTGGGTGGGTGGATGGATGGGTAGATGGGTGGATGGATGGGTGGGTTGGTGGGTGGATGGATGGGTGGGTGGGTGAATGGATGGATGGATGGATGGATGGATGGAGGGATGGATGGGTGGGTGGATGGATGGGTGGGTGGGTGGATGGATGGGTGGATGGGTGGATGGATGGGTGGGTGGGTGGATGGGTGGGTGAATGGATGGGTGGGTGGGTGGATGGATGGGTGGATGGGCGGATGGATGGATGGATGGATGGATGGATGGATGGATGGATGGGTGGATGGATGGGAGAGTGGATGGATGGGTGGGTGGATGGGTGGATGGGTGGGTGAGTGGATGGATAGATGGGTGGGTGGATGGATGGATGGGTGAATGGATGGATGGGCAGATGGGTGGATGGGCAAATGGATGGATGGGTGAGTGGGTGGATGGATGGATGGGTGGGTGGATGGATGGGTAGATGGGTGGATGGATGGGTGGGTTGGTGGGTGGATGGATGGGTGGGTGGGTGAATGGATGGATGGATGGAGGGAGGGATGGATGGATGGGTGGGTGGATGGATGGGTGGGTGGGTGGATGGATGGGTGGATGGGTGGATGGATGGATGGAGGAATGGATGGGTGGATGGATGGATGGATGGATGGGTGGGTGGATGGATGGGTAGATGGGTGGATGGATGGATGGGTGGGTGGATGGATGGGTGAATGGATGGAGGGATGGATGGGTGGGTGGATGGATGGGTGGGTGGGTGGATGGATGGGTGGATGGGTGGATGGATGGGTGGGTGGTGGATGGGTGGGTGAATGGATGGGCGGGTGAATGGATGGGTGGATGGGTGAATGGATGATGGATGGATGGGTGAATGGATGGATGGATGGGTGGGTAGGTGGATGGGTGGGTGAATGGATGGGTGGGTGAATGGATGGGTGGATGGGTGAATGGATGGATGGATGGATGGGTGGGTGGGTGGATGGGTGGGTGAATGGATGGGTGGGTGGTTGATGGTGAATGGATGGTTGGATGGGTAGATGAATGCATGGACGAGTGGATGAGTGAGTGAATGGATGGGTGGGTGGGTGGATGGATGGGTGGGTGGGTGGATGGGTGAATGGATGGTTGGATGGGTAGATGGATGCATGGACGAGTGGATGAGTGAGTGAATGGATGGATGGGTGGGTGGGTGAATGGATGAGTGAGTGAATGGATGGATGGGTGGGTGGGTGGATGGGTGGATGGGCGAATGGATGGATGGGTGGGTGGGTGGGTGGATGAGGGAATGAATGGATGGATGGGCAGGTGGGTGGGTGGATGGGTGGATGGGAGAATGGATGGGTGGGCGGGTGGGTGGGCGGATGGGCAAATGGATGGATAGATGGAAGGATGGATGGGCGAATGGATGGGTGGGTGGGTGGGAGGGGGGGTGAGGGAATGGATGGTTCCGTGGCCTGGAACGCTCTCGTCTTTTACCTGGTCCTCTCTGCCAGTCGTCCTTTAATAAGGCCGTTCCTGGGTCACCTCCTCACGAGGCCTCCCCCCTCTCAGGGCTTTCTGTCGGTTGCTCTTACTGGGCGCCCAGTGACTGCAAATGGCCAGGACATTGGCCGTGCTCTCTGGCCACACATCAGCCGGGCACTGCAGGACTTTGATTTTTTTCAATGTGTTTCTTACAGGGGACCGTTGTCTGGGGACCCTGTTTGTCCCCAACCCTCACCTCTTATTTCACCAGAGCAAGATGAAGATACTTAAGAGGGGTGGTCCTGCTCAGGCCGAAGGGGTCCAGCTGGGATCATTTCCAGAGCCTTCTGGGCTCAGACGTCATGGTGCTACTGTGCCCCAGCTGAATGACTTATTTGGGGGCTCCTGTCACCACTGTCACCCCCGGACACCAGCACCTTGCTCCCAGCTGGCACCAGAACTTGCATAGTTGGTGGGTGAGGTGAGGTCTTACCGGAGGGTAGGAGGTTCTTCCTGGGGACTAGGGATGAGGGAGACTCAGGGGTTTGTCTTATCAACAGCAACTTGTGTGGAGGTTGGTGTGTTTGGAAGAAGGACAAGAAGCAGAGATAAGACACAGTAGTAAGGATGGGTGAGCAGGTGAGGTAAGAATTGTGTGCCCACCGTGGGCGCTTTGGGCTTTGGGGGCCCCCAAAGAGCAGGGTGTGTGGCAGGGAGGGGCAGAGAAGGACAAGGGAGTGCACACTCTGGGCTGAGGGTCGCTTCCCCAGGAAGCAGCTGCAGGCTGTAGGGGGTGACCAGTTGGCTGTTAGGAAGACTCCTTCCCCGCCGTCTTCTCTGGGGACGACACGTTTTGAAACACTTCCTGAGCCGAGGAGGGAGGTGATGCTTGGCGCCCCCCTCCCCCCAGATTGTTGATGAAGTGTGGTTCGTTAGAAACCTCCAGCTGTGTTTTTGCACCGCTCCCCCCCTCCCCGCCCTCCCTGGACACCCGCCCCGTCCCACTGCGGGCTCCCCTCCCTCCCCGGTCCTCCCCCTTCTGCCGGCCCGGTGACTCACTCGGCTCTTGTGCAACCGCGCGGGCTCTGGCTCCCCGAGAAGGGCTGTTTTCCTCTGTGCCCTAGCTCCCCTTCCTGATTTATGTCTTTTCATTTGGGCTAATGCTTTCCACATTTAGGTCTGAGGGATTAGTGCGCGGCTCAAGGCTGCAACCACCAGGGTCCCGGCGCCCAGCTCGGGTCTGGCACCAAGTGGGAAGGCCAGCCAGCCAGGCGGAGGAGGGACCAGGGGTTGGGCAGGCAGCTTGGAACATCACCCCCTGGGCTGTCCTGCCCCCAGCCTCCCTGCCTCCAAGAGGGAGGCGGAGAGAGACACGCAGCCTCTATTCCAGGCTCGCCTGGGACACGTTCCTGTGCCTGGCTTTCCCGTGGCTCACAGCTTGGAGTGGCGTTAAGAGGTAATTGCCCCTGAGCCCGGTGACTTCCCGCTGAGGAAGCCACAACCTTTGGGAAGTGAGAGGGAGGCTCACGTCGCAGGGTGTGGAAAAACGTTATCTTTGTGGTTTTAAGAGCCATCGCATTACTGTGTGTGTGTGTGTGTGTGTGTGTGTGTGTGTGTGTGTGTGGTTTCTTCTTCTTTTTAGAACAATAATATTACCTTTGTTGCTATGGTGTTGTTGTGGGGGTGGCTAATTGGACCCAGACTCGATACAGGCTGGTGTCTGGTGTCCATAGTGATTATCAGACCGCAGCCATGGGACTCGCTTTTCTTCTCTTCCCTGGGTTGAGAGGCTGGCAGGGGGTCACTGAGCAGTGGCCGTGGGCACCCCGCCCTCTCGAGGCCACTAGCATGTGGTGACACGCTGGTTGGACACGGGACCCTGAAGCCCGGACTTAGGCTGGGGGGAGCTCATCTCCGGTCATTTCCGAGGCTGGAGTGCAGCCCAGGTTTGCAGGGGGGCCGGGAGTGTGGGGGCTCCTCCCTGGAGGTCCCGGACCACGGGGGAAGGGGTGCCCAGAGCGGGGAGAAGGGACCCTGGCAGCCCCCCGGGAGCCGTCGCTGGTGCGAGGCTGGTAGCCTGGACCCCACGCACCTTTCGCGTTGAGATCGTAGCCTCAAAGCAGACGGGTGTGTTTGGGGTGCGTTTGCGACTCTTCGCGGACTATACCTACCAGAAGTGTATTTATTTGTTAATTTTGTGCTTATGAAATAGGTCATATATAGATCAGGCCCGCCGTCTGAAAGGTTCTGAAAGAGTCTAAAAAAAAAACACGTGGCCCCCTCCCCACCCCGAACCGCTGCCTGTCAGTCCCCTGCCCCAGAGGCCAACAAAGTTATCAGTTTCCTGCGGGAAGTTCCAGAAGCCGGAGGGCATTTAGCCACACGCAGGTGCACACCCCTCCCGACTCGGCGCCTGGCCGCGGCCGCTGCAGTTTTTACGACCTGTGACCGTGAATCTGGGAGTTGAGTCGGTAGCCGGAGCGTTCTCGTTCTTTTCCATGCCTTCCCGAGCCTGTTTCTCCTACGGGCACGTTGGTTGCCTCCGGTCTTTCCCTGTCCCCGTCACCCGCGGTGGATGGCGCGGGGCGTCCGTCGTTCAGCGCACCGGTGAGTGTCTCCGAAGGTCGAGAGGCTGGAGCAGAGACGAGGCTTGTCTGTGATTTTGATAGAAAGTGCCAGATTGCCTCCAAGGGAGGCAGCTCTGGCTTAGCCCTCCGCCAGCGACGTCTGGGAGTGCCTGTGTCCCCGCAGCCGTGCCAGCACCGGGCGTTCTCAAATTTTAAAGATTTCTGCTTGGAGGAGTTTTGGCGTCTTGGACTTTCGTTGGTTGCCTCTCCCTGTCTGGGCCCACGTGTCCCCACGCTGTCGTACTGGGGGGGGGGCATGTGAGTGGACGGGGGCTCCCCAGTCCCCCAGAGGGCTCTTCCGAGCAGTGGTCTGGGGTCTCCAGGTGCGGGGCCTGCTTCTGACATCTGAATTTTCTGCCCCGTTTCCAAGCTGCTTTTTCCCAGTCTCCCCCAGCTTCTCCCTCTCTCGTCTCCGCCTTTCTCCACCTCACCCCTGCAAGAGGCACTTTCCTCACCGTGATACTTCCGCTTTCTACTCTCCAAAGATGGAGTCTTTTCAGTGAACAGGGGGACTCGGCCGGGCAGAAATTTCTAGACACCACTTCCATCCACGCATCTCCAGACATGGGCTCAAGAGTGAATTCCGGGGCAAGATGGGGTGCGGGATCCGGGCTGCATTTTTCTCCCTCTAGGTTTTTCTAGGCAGGGGGCCGGAGGGAAAGCCAGAGCCAAGAACGCTGGGAGAGATTGGTCTCAGGCAGCAGAGTCCGGAGAACCTTCTGCAGTGACGGAGACGCTCTGTGTTCTCGCCACCCAGTACAGCAGGCACTAACACGTGGCCCTTGAGACAGGGCCTGCGTCTTCAGTTTTATTACGTATTTTTTTAAGGTTTATTTATTTTGAGGGAGAGAGAGAGAGAGAGAACTCTTGTGAGTGAGCATGAACAGAGGAGGAGCAGAGAGAGAAGGAGAGAGAGAATCCCAAGCAGGCTCCACGCTGTGAGCGCAGAGCCCAATGCAGGGCTCGAACCCGCAAACCTCGAGATCATGACCTGAGCTGAAGTCAGACGCTCAACCGACTGAGCCACCCGGGCGCCCCAGGGGGTGACTTTCAGTACTCGAAAGAGGAAGTTTGGGTGACAGAAGGGCATTTGCTGAGTCGGTCACTTCCCGGATGTTCTGGATTGGAGGGAAAGGGCAGGGCTTGAGCAAACCGTTTTTGCAGGACCGATGTCCCCGACGCACTGGGTCTTGAATGTGGCGGGTCCCCGAGTCTCCTAGGAAATGTGGAAAAGGGACGGAGGCCCAGACCCTGACCGGCTTCGAGGAGCCTGGCCCTGTGTCTTCTTGGAGAACTTTCCGGGTGACTCGCTCCCAGGAGTCATCTCCGGGATCATCAGTGTGCATGCCTGTGGGAGGTGGAACTTCCTGTTTTCTGTAAGCGGCCAGAGCCAGCCCACAGGCAGGAAGTGCGGGAGAAGACCAGAGGAGGGGCCGACCGGCTGGCAGAGGAAATGCCACCTGGGTCACACCTGGGAGGCGAGACAAGGTGTGGCTTCGAGAAGCAAGAGAGCGAGTGCCGGGAGCAGAGAGAAAGGGCTCACCAGCCGCACTGAGGTAGGAACCAGCAGGCCACGTCTGGGACACGGAGGCCATTTGGGGCCAGACGGGGCAGGGGCGGGGGGGGGGGCCCGATTTGACAAGAGGGGTGAACCTGCCCGTGTGTGCAGGGCTGACGGGAGGGCAGGGGCGAAGTAGGGTGTGTCATACTGTCAGGGTGGAGTGGACGAAGGCTCCTGCCTGGGTGGCGGCAGGGAAAATGCAGAAGAGGTGATAATTAGGAGAGATTTCGGAGGAAGTAGGGCTAGGACTTGGGTCTAACAATCCACTTGTTTATTTTTGGTTTTCGAAGTTTATTTTGAGAGCGGGGCGAGGGGCAGAGAGAGAGAATCTCAA
Organism: Paguma larvata; assembly: GCA_030068075.1. Classification (NCBI taxonomy): domain Eukaryota; kingdom Metazoa; phylum Chordata; class Mammalia; order Carnivora; family Viverridae; genus Paguma; species Paguma larvata. The sequence goes on from CM057843.1 coordinate 19,845,120, forward strand.
GCAGGCTCCGCGCGGTCAGCGCAGAGCCAGACGCAGGGCTCGAACCCATGAGCCGTGAGATCATGACCTGAGCTGAAATTAAGAGTCGGATGCTTCCCCACCCAAGGGCCCCGACAACATTTGTAATAAGTGAGCAGAGTGTGTCGGGTGCTGTATCACACGGGCACGGGGTAAGGGGCCGCAGTGCCGAGGGGCCCTGGTGTTGTAAGTATACTTTGGGGCAAGGTGGAGTTAGACAGTCAGCAGACACGTGAATAAACAAGAGACAACAGCCAGTGGTAGGTGCTGTGGAAAGTTCCGTCAGTTAACATGATTGGGAATCACTAACCGGTAGCTTCTTTAGATCCAATGTTTTGGGAGGGCTTCTCTGAGGAGGTGACTTTTTTTTTTAATTTTCTTTAATGTTTATTTTATTTTTGAGAGAGAGAGAGGGCATGAGCTGGGGAGGAGTAGAGAGAGAGAGAGGGAGGCACAGAATCCGAAGCAGGCCCCAGGCTCTGAACTGTCCGCACAGAGCCCGACACGGGGCTCGAACCCATGAACTGTGAGATCATGACCTGAGCCAAAGTCGGATGCTTAACCGACTGAGCCACCCAGGCGCCCCTGAAGGGGTGTCGTTTAAGCTGACGTCTAGACCAGCCTTGGGAAGAGCGGAGGGAAGGGCACTTCGGGGCACCGGTAGACCACACTTTGGGCGAGGGCCAAGGCCACAAGGAAGGGCCAAAGTTGCCCATCTGAGGAGCATCTAGAACATAACAGTCCGTAGAACTTTCTGCAAAGACGGGAATTCCGTATCTGTGCTGACCAGTTGGCCACCAGCCACACGTGGCAGCCGATCCTCGAAACGCGGTTAGTAAGACTTAGGAACGGAATCGCACCGTTTTATTTTTGTTTTGGCTGACTTAAATTTAACTTCCAGAAGCCATGGGAAGCTGGTGCCTTCTGTATTGAATAGCACAGGGCTGATGGCCGGTGTGTCAGGAGAGAATCGTGGGGAGCCAGATGAGGTGGAGAGAAGCCAGACTTTCCTGCTTCGTGCATTGGGCTACCTGGTCTGGGTTTCTTTTTTCTAGCACAACACAAAGCCCGTGGATGGGTTTACTTAAAGACTTACATGCCGTGATTGATGTTTTTAAGTTCACGCTGGCTACCACGTTGAGAGTGAATTGTAGGGTGTAGGGGTGGACAGGAGGCCAGTTAGGTCCTCGTGAGGGTACGGAGAGTGCTGCTTATGTCTCGGGAACAGGGTGGCCGCGGCGGAGATGGGAGTCACACGGATGGATTCCGGATGGCCTTTGTGAGTGGAGCAGCAGGGTGGATCATGGCGCCATTTTATTTTGGTTTGCTTTGGTTTCGGAAGCGACGAACACGGGCTCTGTTGGGGGTTGTTGGAGATTTCTCTTGAGCATCCGTGTAGAGACAGCAGGCAGCCAGGTGGTTCCGGGGAAGGGTCAGGGCTAGAGAGAGGAAATCGAGGGGGTCCATAAAGCCAGGGGATGGGGTCAGGCCAGTGAAGCGAGTGTGTATATAGAGAAGAGGGGGAGGGGCAGGAGATCGGGGTTCATTTGAGTTGGACCATCAGAAGAAGACCCAAAAAGCCCACTCGAGACGTGTGAGGGGGCCATGGCAGCCAAGAGAAGTCATTCTCTTGGTTTCTAGAAGGAGGAACCGTTGAACGCTACTGATTGGCCAAGGACTCGAGAAGAATCCAAGGTCAGCAGCATGGAGGTCACGAGTGACCTTGGGGGAGCCCGCTCAGTGGAGAGAGTAGCAGAGCACTGGGGCTACGAAGGTAGAGGCCATGACCGCAAGTAACTCCTCTGGCAAAAATATTTGCTGTGACCAGAAGCAAAGGAATGAGCGGAACCCGGACGGTCAGGGATCAAAGGATATTTTTATCTTTTTTTTAAATTTTTTTAACGTTTTATTTATTTTTGAGAGACAGAGCGTGAGCAGGGGAAGGGCAGAGAGAGAGAGAGAGAGGGAGACACAGAAAGCAAAGCAGGCTCCAGGCTCCGAGCTGTCAGCACAGAGCCCAACGTGGGGCTCAGACTCCCGGACTGTGAGGACGTGACCCGAGCTGAAGTAGGCCGCTGAACCGACTGAGCCCCCAGGCGCCCCTGTCTTCCTTTTTAAAGCGACGTGTTATGTGCTGATAGGTAGAAAGCCTTCGCTCAGAGGAGCGCCCTCTAGTCACCATCACGGGGTGCGGGGGAAGGCCGCACATAGGAGCGCTGATGGAGTTCGGGCCACGGGTGATGAGCAGTGATTGTCAAACTGTTCCCGTCTTTCTAAGTGAATCGCGAGGCAAGACCGTTATCTGAGAAAGGGTCTAGATAGTCGTGGACAACAGTCCCCGGGGGGTAACGACACGCAGGGCTGCCACCTGGCTCGGAGCGTGCTGCTCCAGCCTGAACGTATGAACGAATCACCCAGGGGTTTGTCCCGACGCAGATTCTGGCTTCCGACCAAGCTCCCCGGTCGTGTCCAGGCCGCCGTCCTCGGATCCCACGTCGAGTGACTAAGACCCCACGGCGCTTGTGCAGTGGGAAGTTTGGGGAGACAGGGTTCCCAGGGTGCCCTGTATTTTTAAAAGCTCCCCTGGTGACTCCGGTGTTTATCCAGGCTTGAGAAACGCTGATTTAAAATACCAGGCCAAGGGGATGGTCTTGGGAGTGAGTGGCCTAGGTGAGGCGGAGGCAGGGAGGCCCCTGGGGTGTGTGGGTTCCTGTCTGTATAAACAACTTAAGTCACCCCAAGTCCACATGCCAGGGCTGTTCGAGCTGTCTGACTTTACATAGGCGTTTAAAAGACATACCGTGTCAGCCAGCAGGAGCAAGGTGCTCACCAGGCTTCCCTTCTAGAATCTTCATAGGATCCCAGGATGCCTCCCAGGGGCATCTGGTCTACCTTATGTATGAGGTTCATGCAGCAGGGGGACCCATCTGGGCCTGAGGAGGGAGTTGCTCAGATGGTCCTGCCAGCCTTTACTGGTACTGGGCCCTTGAGACAGTTTCAAAGAAGGTTCTCCAACAGAGAATGAGTCATACAACCCGGTCATGAGCAAGGCTGGTTGCAAGGACTCACCAACATGTTGAGAGCTCAACGTGTGACGAGCATGCATCCCCCCACCCGGTGGCCCAAAGTGATGACAGGAATCCCGCGAGAAGCCAGGGCCCGAAGCGTCTCTTCATGTGGCAACGAACTAAGGCCTCCACAGCCCGCAGAGGGCCTGAGGTCTCCCAGCAGCCGTGGGATCAGACTCGGAAGTGGGTGCTCCGCCAGTTGAGCCTCGAGATGACGACGGTCTCAGTGGGCACCGTGATCGTGGCCTCGCGAGAAACCCCACTTGAGGCTCAGGGTTTGGGCAAACGGTACCCGGCTCTCCGACCCGCAGAAACCGAGCTGCTAAATGTTTGCTGTTTGAAGCCACTAAGTTTTGGACTCCTTCGTTAATGCAGCAATACGTACCACAGCAGAAGGGGCCGAGGCCGCGTCGCCGGAAGGCTCCATCTCTCGGCTTTGCTTTCCTGTCTGCCGGCTTCGTTTTCTCCCTTAGCAACCTCATCGGAAGGATTCTACACTCTGGGTGATCCTTAAAAAAATAATAATAATCATAAATAAATTTTAAGAAATAAGACAAAGGAAGAAATTCCGGGAGCGGGTAGCTTTCAAGTGGAGCCCGGGGGTGGCCTAGTTGGGTGGCCACGTCAGCCCCGTCCCAAAGTGGTCACTGGCGGGATGTGGAAGCAGAGGGAGCCCTCCGTGTCAGCCTGAGCCTGGGTGGGATTCGAGAAAACCGCCCCAGCTCTGAGGCAGACGGGGGATCCAGGCGGTTCATGCCGTGGATGTCAATGGAGGCCGAGGCTTTGGGGCTGCGAAGAAACCTATGGAGAGGTGCGTTCTCGGTTTTACCTGCGCGTGAGAGCGTGCGCGTCCACCAAATAGCCGGGCGGAGACAGTAGACGCGGGATCACGCTGGTGAGGACACCAAAGCAGGCACGGGGACGCCATTCTTTTGTGTAGGCCTGTGGCAAGATTTTGATGGTGCGTGCTAAAAGGAGACAGGGCGGCGGGCCGGGCTGGGCAGACAATGAAAGTCAAGGCTGCGAGGAGCCCCGTAAATCACCTCGATTCAACTATCCGTCTAAGCCGAGTAATCCCTCCAGCAAGTCTTTTTTTTTTTTTAACCAAAAGTTTCCGGTTCCTCCTCCTGAGCCTGGAGGACTCCCCGTCGAGGAGGTGAATGAATGGGTCTCTGCCTCCCGCTTTCTTCTCTCCGTTTGCCTTCTTGGCCTCCTGGGGGACTGGCCTCGTAAGCTCAGAGCATTTGTCGAGCCCAGCAGGAGGGAAGAGAAAAATCCCAGCCCTTCTCTGTCCCTGTTGTGTGCTTCTAGGGGTGGGGGCGGGGGGCGGATGGAGGCAGACGGTCTCTGGCGAGTCTGGGGAGGAAGTGAGGGGCTGATCATGGTTTGGGGTTTGGGGTGCGTTCGGTTCACGAGAGTCCAGCGCTGGGGAAGAGGGCCGGGTAGAGGGCCCCGTGTGCCCTGACACGCTTAGCCGGTGCGCCCAGAGTGGCCAGCCTTCCAGAAGTCACGGAGGCACAGCTCTCTTCAAAATGCAGCGTCGTGTGTGCCTGGGCACACGTGCACTTCGGTAGGTGCTCTGCCCGGGCGGGACCACTCTCTCCCATCTCAGCGGGCACTCGGAGTATCAGGGGACTCCACTCGCGCGTGGCTGTCCCACTCAGCCTCGGCAAGAATACTGGGGGGCAGAGGTGGGGTGGGGGGAATACGACGGAGGAGCAGTTCAGAAAGCATCTCTTCCTCCATACCCACCCCAGGACCTTGGAACCTGCCCCGCCGATCCCTTGACGCTGTGACCGCGTTTCAGCTTTTCACGGCCAGGCAGGCGCACAGAGTCTCTGCCTTCTCGGGCCGCCGACGCCAGCGTTGACGGTGACAGCCTCGCCGGGCCACACAGAACGGGCTCCTTCGTGTGGATCGGTGCATCCTGACTCTGCGGCCGGGCTGGTCCGGCGGGTGCGGCGGAGGGAGGGCCGGACGGCGCGTCCCACTGCATTTCCCGTGACTCACGGCGAGATTCTGGAAGCGCCTCCGGGGGCTCGTGTCTCACGCGCGTGAGGAGACGCCTGTCAGAGGTCGTGGGAGCGCTGCGTGGACAGGCGCACAGCCGGGACCTGTCTCTGGCCTCCCCGCCCGCGGCCGCGGCTCGGTCCCTCCGCTAACCTTTTCTGGTCATTTGTATTCAGAAGGCGGTGCGTGCCCAGCACGTCGGGGGCGCAGTGGGGGGGGGGTTACTGCGTGACCCCCGTGCCTCCTCGAACGCCCCCGTCTTGTCTCCCTCCCTCGGACCCTGGGGTGAGAAGGCCGGGCCCACCTTAGAAGGTTTTCTTGCTACTTGGCACCTGGGTCACCTGGTGGCCCTGCCCTCTGTTGCGTCCATTCTCTGCAGTGAGTGCAGGTCTTGTCTGAGCAAAAAAGTCACTGCAGGGCGGCTTGGAAGAGGGGGCCAGGGCAGAGGACCGTCCTGCCTACCTGGGGGCGGGGGCGGTGGGGAGCCCAGCCCTGGGGCGGGTGGGGGTGGGGGGGTGTCACTGTGCGTCCCCTCCTCCGGGTCACTTCTAGCATCTCTGGTGCCCAGCCACCCAGAGGAGCCCTCTCCCCGGGCAGGAGAGGGGGGCAGCGTGAGGCAGACGGGAGCACCCTGACAGGAGATGGGGACGCCCTAGGGTCTCGCGGGCGGAAGGGAGTGGGTCCCCAGGCGCATTCGGGTCCCCCTTCCTTCCTGCCCCGCGTAGTGCGGGCGGGGGCTGCTCATCGTGGGCCGGTCCGCAGGTTCGGCCGGAGGCACGGCGCCCGAGTGAGTTTTTGCAGCGCTGAGGTCCTGGGTGTGTAGAAACTTGAAAAGCAGAGCAGCCTGGAAGGGAGCCCACGGAGCTCACGGAGGCCACGGCCTGGCACCTGGCATGCGCGCCCCCGGAGAGCCTTGAACCAGCTTCGCCTGACTTACACGTTCTGGGGATTCCCGGGGAGCGTGGCCTATGGGGGTTCGGGACCCGCAGAGCCCGGGGAGTCTGGGCACCTCGGCTCCGCCGTCTTCCTCCCATTCCAGGAAGGAGGTATTTATTGAGGACCTCCGGGGCATGACGCAGAGGGGACAGCGGGCAGCCGCTTCGGCTTCCCGTCCAGCCAGGGGAGGCCGGCTGCGAGCAGGCATCCACGGGAAACAGGTGCAGGGCGGCCCAGGGGCTCGGAGCAGGGGAAGGAGCGGGGCGGGGCACCCGGGTGGGTGGCTCAGTCGCTTAAGCGTCTGACTCTTCGTTTTGGCTCAGGTCGTGATCTCACAGTTGGTGAGTTCGAGCCCAGCATCGGGCTCTGCCCTGATAGTGCGGAGTCTGCTTGAGTTTCTTTCTCTCCCTCTCTCTCTGCCCCTTCTTCACTCTCTCTCTCTCTCTCTCTCTCTCTCTCTCTGTCTTTCAAAATAAATGAATAAACTTTAAGAGAAAAAATAAGGAGCAGGATTCCCAGAGGCCAGGGAGGGAAGGGCAACCCAGGCTTAGAGACCAGTGTAAGCGAAGGCACAGAGGTTCCAAAGGGGGGGTGCCTGGGAATCAAATCAGGGAACCTGCTTCCGTACTGTTTGTTTTGTTTTGATTTAGAAGATGTTCGGGCCGGGCCGGGCTGAGGGGATGGGCGGAGAGGTAAGATGAGGGAAGGAAGGAAGTTGTTCCTCTGATAGGACCCATTCTATTGCCAGGGCTAAAATCCAGCTCAGCGTTGCTGAAGCAAAGCAGGGGATGTCGGGACCCCCCCCCCCGTCCAGTCTCCATTAGCTCCGAAGGCTCCACACAGCTCACCACTGGGTCCCCAGGACTTGTGGCTTTTGCTTCGGGTGGCCAGAGGAGGTTTTGAGTCGATGGACGCTCTCCCAGCCAACGGAAGAGGAATGGCCGGGGTGGGGGGGGAAGGGGGGGAGAAAGTTTGGAGAGACCTTAGCGGTTGAGTAGACAGGACCTGGGAAGTCCCTTCCTTACCCTTCTCCAGATGCCACGGTTTCCTTCTTACTTTTACTTCCTCTGCGCGCCAGCCGGGCACTGACACCTGGGCGGTGGGAACCACCCGGGGATTGGTTCTCAAGGACTCGGTTCCCGCGGAGGGTTAAGCGAAACAAGCCGTGTGAAACCGACGGGTCTTTAAAGGCCCCGTTGGACGTGACTGAGTTCGGGGAGTTTGACATTAAATGGCAACATTGAAGCAGTCTGGCTTCTGGGGGCCAGGAATACATACTTATGTATCTACATATATATTCGCAGAGATGGGAGGGAGTGGGTTTGGGAAGAGAATTCGGTTTTGGACATGTTGCGTTTGAGACGTTAGTGGTCTGTGTCTTCGAGGAAGAGTGTGGTTTATCCCGTGAGCTGGGGCCCGTGGAGGGACTGGGGAGTGACCCAGAAAGTTGCAGTTGAGGCACTGGAAGAGGCCGAACTGGGAGCCGTTGCCTTAAAAAAAGCTTTTTTAATGTTTATTTCTTTTTGACAGAGAGAGAGCGAGCGAGAGCATGAGCAGGGAAGGGGCAGAGAGAGAAAGAGACACAGAATCCGAAGCAGGCTCCAGGCTCTGAGCTGTCGGCACTGAGCCCGACGTGGGGCTCGAACCCACGAACCTTGAGATCATGACCTGAGCCGAAGTCAGACGCGTAACCCACTGAGCCCCCCAGGTGGCTCCTAGAGTGAGCATTTGCCAAAGCCGGCCTGCCAACACCCGCGTGTCACGATGCCCCCCTCGGGATAAAAGTGACGCCCTGGCCAGATAACCTTGAACCTAGAACAAATGAGTATTCGTTCATTCTTTCACCACCTTCTTATTGAGCACCTGTTACACATTAGGTTGGAGGTGCGGGTGTTTCCGACAGAGCCTCTGCTCTCACCGCCTAGGTTCTCCTGGGGAGAGCAGACAGTAGGATAACTAGACGATGTGCTTTTGGGCTCGTGAGATGCCGTTTTCCTGTCGCAGAGTAGAGAGCAGGGGGAGGTGATATTTCACATGGTGTTGACAGGGAAGGCTCTGTGGTCGCTAATATTTAAACAGACCCGAGGAAAATGAAGGTGCAAGGAAAGAGTGTTGTAGGGGGAGGGGAAGTCGGTGCACACGGGCTGAGAGGTAGACGCGCACTTGGCCCCTCCATCACGTCGGGAATGCAGGGAGGGAGAGATGCGGAGGTCATTCAGGCTGCTGTCGACACGGAGTTTTTACTCTGCGCCAGGTGGGGCTCCATCGTGGAGGTTTGAAGCAGGACCTGACTTTCAAAAAAAAATTTTAATGTTGGTTTATTTTTGAGAGAGAGTGCAAGTGAGCAGGGGAGGGGCAGAGAGAGGGAGAGGGAGACACAGAATCGGAAGCAGGCTCCAGGCTCTGAGCTGTCAGCACAGAGCCCGACGCGGGGCTTGAACCCACGAACCATGAGAACATGACCTGAGCCAAAGTCAGATGCTTAACCGACTGAGCCACCCGGGCGCCCCTCTAGGGATTGCTTCTTAAGGACTCGCTTGACACCAAGGGTTAAAATTACCAGTCCTAGGAAACCCATGGTCTTTAAAGACCCTTTTTTAAAAATCTCTTCTCTTTCCACACACCCACGGGAGCACTTTCTTCTGGTGTTTGGGCAGAAACGGTTGTGCTTTCCCTGAGCCGACGGCTTCTTTGACGGCCCCGGAGGTCCATTCTGCCAAACGCGTTTCCGTCCTTGCACCTCGTGTGCTGGGAGATTGGATTACGGACGTCCCTGGCTCCCCCCAGACTTCGTCTCCCTTTCTTTTTTTTTTTAAGATTTATCTTTTTTTTTTCTTTTTCCCCTTTTATGGAAGTATAGTTGACACACGACGTCACACCAGTTACGGGCGCACGACGGAGCGCTCCGTCTGCGTCATTGGAACACCCTTGACGACAATCCCCACGTAGCTCCGTTTATTCCCGGGACTTCCTCATTTCGTAAATGGAAGCCTGGACCCCCCACCCCCCACCCCACTCCCCCCATCCCTCTACTCCTTCCTTTCTCTGCCCTGTTTTCCCTTAATTTGCCACTCTAGGCGCCCAATCCAGGAAGAGGGAGCACGGGGACTCTGATTCTCTTTCTCCAGCCCTGATAGTCATGGAGAAGCCTCACTCTCTGGTCCCTCCATCCTGCCAGCCTTTTCCCTGGGCCAGCGTAGGGGCCGGCTGGACTTGACTTTCCCCCTCTGGGTTCGTGCCGCGCTGCCCTCCCCCCCCCCCGCCCCCCAGCACGGGAAGCATTGCCCTGTGTCATTAGGGATGATTTATTTCTCTCCTGGAGACCCCGGTGTGCGAGGGGTTCCCTGGAGTCCACGCGGACCGCAGACCCAACTTGTGAGACGGGGCTCTGCTGTGCGTGGTGCATGGAGCTGCCCCCCGGAGGGGCCGCACGGGGGTCTGGAGAGGCAGCCGGTGGCCACGGCGCTTCGTGCAGCGGGGAGGTGCTTGGGCCCCCTCTTCCCGAGCCCCTCATCTCCGCTCAGAGTCCCGGACCGTTAGAGGCAGGAGAGACGGCTGCCTGGCGTCTTCACAGTCCCCTTCCGTCCCTCGGCACCTGTCTCCCCAGCGCTCCGGGCACTGTCTGCGGCTGCCCTGGCTCCCTAATTTACTCCCTCCCTCCCTTCCCCTTCCCCTGCCTCTCCCCTCCCGTCATCGTTTCTGGGGGGGCTTCAGGGTTTTACCCTCCCTCCTCTTCCTGAATCCCCCCCTTCCCACCCCACAGGCTGATACAGCTCTTAGTTTCCAGTGAGTTTCTTTAGAGAGGATTCGCATTTGGGGCCCTTTAACCTTCCTGAGTCCGTCTTCTTTGTAATGATGGCTTCCCAAATGTTTGAGGAAGCTGTTCAGAAAGGCCTTTTCATTCATTCATTCGTTCGTTTGTTCGTTCGTTTGTTCGTTCGTTCCATGTGAGTTAGAGAACCTTTATTTTCTTCGGTATGCAAGGCGTGTCTGCTGGGACCCATGGGCTGTGTAGACACCGAGTGTGGACCCTCGGCCCTCTGCCTCCCAGGGGCTTACAAGCTCGGGGCCCAGCTGGGACAGACACGGGCCGCGTCCCAGCATGCACCGGCGGTGGTGCCCCTCGGAAGGCGTCCTGATCCGGCTCCCGGTCGGTGCTCCCATCCTCGGGGTCGGGAGGGCTGCCCACTTCGCAGAATCGGGGTAGTGTGCGTGCACGGCCCTCCCGGGGACGCCAGGCCGAGCTCGCTCCGAACCCGGGGCAGGTGGCGTATCTCTGTACACGGGACTCGCCTTCGCTGATGGAGTTTCTTTTGGATTCTCCCCGTGCACGTCTGAGCCTCGTGACCAACTCTCAAGAAAGTAGGTTTAGGGAACTAAGCATTTGCTTAGAGGGAAAAAAAAGCACTGTTTCACGTAAGCGCTGGGTTTCACGGACCCTGGCGGAACCTGCCGGTGCCCCGCGGAGGTCCTTGGTGGACCTGGTAGCATCATCCGGTGGCTTGGAAGCCACGCGTGGTTTTCCAGGGTGGTCTGGTGGGAACTTCCTCTGGCTGGGGTCCCTCTGGCACCCGGGCTGTGCCCCTGAGCGCCCCGTCACCTTTCTTCTCTGACGGTCCCTCGGCTAGCCCTGCCGTAGTCCCGGGACGAGCGGTGGCGCCGTGCCCTTTTCACCCCCTCCGCAGTTCTGTGTGACGGAGCCCGAGCCCAGCCTGCGGGTCGATGCCCGGTCCACACAGCAGGATCCCTCAGGAACGTTGCAGCCACACGCCACCCTTCGGCGTGGATTCGCAAGCTTTGGTGTGAAATCGAATTCTTTTCAGTGCGTATGGATGGATTTCTACGGCTCATGCAACCCGCGTGTATCTGTTTCATGTCACGTTCCGTTCCCTGCCCTCAGCTTTTGCGCAGACTCGGTCACCGTCCCCCCCGCCTGTGTCGTGTCGAGAGCCCGGGACGAGCCCAGGTGCCTCACGATGGCGTTTGGGAGCAGGGGCTGCCCCGGGCGTACCCAATGCTGCACGAAAGCCAGAGAGACGCGACCGTGGCCCTCCACGCCTCGCAGGGACCCCCGGAGACCCTGCCTGCCTCCCAGATCCCATCGGCGCCAGCGCGCACACGTTCCGGGCTGATGAGCTAATGCCTCCGGGCCGGGCTAGGGCCGTGCCAGGAGTGTGACTCACGCGGTTGCAGGTAGGGACAACAGTGAGGCTGCTCCGTTGCCATGGGGACGTGAGCACAGATTCATCTCAAAGCAGAACGAATTCCGTGCTTCTCCTCGGAGAGGTGGCTGTTATGTTCTCCACACCGTTCCCCGGGTGTCGCTGCTCTCCCTCGGGCTGCGGTTTGCCCCTCACCCCCGCCCGCTAGCCCCCCCCCCCCCGTCCACTCTCGCTCTCTCCTGGTGGCCGTCCTGGTCCCCTGGGTGCAGCGTACGCCCTCGCGGCTCTGTAGGGTGCAGCCAGCCACCCGATCCCGCCTCCGATGCCTCCCCCGGAGCCCCAGTGACCCAGTTGTTCTCGGCTGAATGCTCTCTCGAGGCGCGGCCGTGGGACGAGGTGACAAGAGCAAGGCTTTACGGTCGGACAGATTTGGCTCGGGTTTGGCTCTGCTGTCACTCAGGAGCTCCGTGACCTCGGGGAAGTATTTGTCTTTCTCTTAGTGTCCTCGCAGGTAAACCGGGACGGTCCCTCCTTCACAGGCTCCAGGAGGATGAGACGAAAGGGGATCAGAGCGCTTGGCATATCGCTCAGCGAGCGTTCTCTCTCTTCTCTCTCTCTTATGTCTTGAGCCCGCGAAGTCGGCCAGGAGGCTGGCACACCCAGGGACGCGCGTCCGGAATGCAGAACTCCGGGCTGTGCGCCCCGTCTACCTGGTGCCGGTTGGGTGTTCTTCAGGGGCGACCCCCAGAAGCTGCTTCTGGCTGGTATCAAAGCAGAGCCGAAGTTATTGCCGAGATGCCGAACCTCACAGAACGGGCAGGAGGCTGGGGGAGTCTGAAAACCGACAGACACCAAGGGGCACCGTTGTTTGAGGCCCCGGAGGAAGGGGCAGCAGGGACGGTGTTAGAGCAAAAGTTAGCGCGGTCAGGTCTGCTCGGTGGTGAGGGATGAATGAACGTCCACCCATCTCTCAGAGTGTCGGCCGAGAGCCTGGTGGTGAGCACGGGTCACGGGCACCTGTGTCCCGTGAAAGACCCCTTTGGGTTTCGAGTGGCAGAGCTGGTAACCAGATTAATAGTCTTGCAGAAAAAGTGCCCGGTGCTGGGGAGAGAATTCCCTAAATGGGGCAGAGCGCTGTCGAGACGGGTCGAATACACCAGGCATCTCGGCAACGGGTGTCTGTTGCGACATCTTGGCCAAAGCTCACTTTGGGCTTCTTTTCTGAAGAGGAGAGATTTGAACTGTGTGACCTCACTGGACCCCATGGTTTCCTGTCTCTTTCCTTTTTATTTTTTAATGTGTATTTATTTTTGAGAGAGAGAGAGAGAGAGAGGGAGAGAGAGAATCCCAAATAGGCTCCTCGCTGTCAGCACAGAGCCCGACCCGGGGCTCGAACTCACAGACCTCAAGATCATGACCTGAGCCGAAGTCGGACGCTTCACCAACTGAGCCAGGCAGGCGCCCCTGTGCCATTATTTCCTACCTCCTTTGCCCCAACTGCCCCCCACCTGCCAGTGTTACACATCATCTGTTGAACAACTTCTTCTAGATTAGACCTGGCTCTCCCACCTCACTGTACCCCCACCGCTTGTCCCCATGTGTGTACGTAGCCTCCTTCCTCACTCCCTGAAATGGTGATACTCATCTGGTTGTATCTGAATCTGGGCTTTACATTAGGACGCCCCGGAAGATTGATTGTAACTCAGTTGCTTCTTGCTTTCTGCTTCTTTGATGGGCCTATTGTTTATTCTCCCTAGGTAATTAATGAAATCCAAGTAAATAAAAATAAAAATAAAAACAAGTGTCTTTCTATTTGCTTGATGTGCTCTCTCTCTTTTATTTTTTAAGTTTATTTATCTTTGAGAGAGAGAGTGCTAGCAGGGGAGGGGCAGAGAGAGAGGGAGACACAGGATCCGAAGCAGCTCCAGGCTCGGAGCTGTCAGCACGGAGCCTGATGCAGGGCTCGAACTCACAGACTGTGAGATCATGACCTGAGCTGAAATCAGCAGTTGGACACCTAACTGACTGAGCCACCCCTCTCTACCTCCTTGTAATATTTCCATCTCATCCCTACCCTGTGCCTGTGAGTCTTTCTGGGTCTTTCTGAGGTTCCGCAGTTTAAATTGGCTTGTTTCTTGTTCATACTTCCCTCCCAAGGCCTATAAAGGTTTCCATTTTCCCCTCTGTGCTATGTCGTTACCATTTATCTGTTTGTTTTCCACTGTCCAAAGTCTTGTTGATGTCTCTCATTTATTGTCAACTCTTATTTCATTTATTTTTTCTCTTGGTGGCTTTTATACCTTTTCCTTTATTCCAGTCATTTTTACTGGGATTTCAGAAAAGTGTGGAAATAAACTGCCTTAGCCATTGAAAAAAAATTTTTTAATGTTTATTTATTTTTGATAGAAAGATAGAACACAAGCTGGGGAGGGACAGAGAGAGAGGGAGACCCAGAATCCGAAGCAGGCTCCAGGCTCTGAGCCGTCAGCACAGAGCCTGATGCGGGGCTGGAACCCACGAGCCGTGAGATCGTGACCTGAGCCGAAGTCAGATGCTCAACCGACTGAGCCACGCAGGTGCCCCTGTAATTTTTTGATAGTTACAATTTATCAGAAAATTTCCTTTCTGGTCCTAGTTTGTGAGGAGTTTTAACGGTCAGATACTCTTCCTGCATCTAAATTATCGTATTTTTTTTTTCTTATCTTTTAATGTGGTGAGTTTAACTAATGAGTTTTTTTGATGTTTTAATATCCCTCCCTGCCCAGGATTAGATACTGTTTATTAAAGATTTCTACAGTTATGCCCTGTGAGGTGAGGAGGTAGGCTTTTAAGTCTTCCATTGTTTTCCATTGAAGGTCGGTACGAGGGAGTGTAGAAGGAACCGAGTGTTTTTCTCTCCGTTTCTGGAAGAGATTATGTAAGATAAATGTCTTTTCTTTCAAGGTTTGAGAAAGCTTGTCGCAGCACCACAGAGATCTGTTGTAGCTTCTTAAGGCAGAGTGTAGACCGCTGCGTCGACTCCTTTGAAGGTTATAGGTCTATTCAGGCTTTCTGTTTCCTCTTGAGTCAATTTGGAACTTTTAATTTTTCTGGAAAATGATCAGTGACAGGAGGTAGCAGATGGCCCGCCGGCTCCAAGACTTACGCGGAAAACGGGACCCGGAGCGGCTCATGCTGCCGACACTTGAAAGGCAGAAGGGGAGAGATCAAAACGAATGCCTCCCAGGGTTTTTGTATTATTCTGAAGGAGAAAAGAGCTATTGATCGTCTTTATGCTTGGGAGTTGAGAGTCCATGGTGTAACCGCCCAAGTCACCTAAGTATATAAATAGACCAGAAATGCCAAGCGTGCGGGGGCGGGAGGGAGGATAAGGAAAATGGAATCGGGGGCACCCGGGGGGCTCAGTCCGTTCAGCGTCCGACTTCGGCTCAGGGCACGACGTCGTGGCCCGAAAGTCTGAGCCCCGCGTCGGGCTCCGAGCTGTCAGCACAGAGCCTGCTTCGGATTCTGTGTCTCCCTCTCTGTCTCTCTGCCCCTTCCCCTGCTCCTGCTCTGTCTCTCCGTCTTCCAAAAATAAATAAACATTAAAAAAATAATCACAATAAAAAGAAAATGCCATCGGCCTGGTAGAAAGCAAGATGGGAGGAAGCCAAAACAGCAGAGAAAAGCCGGCTAAAGAGAAAGCCTGTCATGACGGTGACATTTGGGTGTTTCCCCTTAGCGCTGCGCACACACACACTGGCCACTCTGCACTGTGACCGCCTGTCTGCCGTCTCTGTCTCTCTCTCTCTCTCTCTGTCTCACGGGAGGCAAACTCCTCTGGGCCACTCATCTGCTTATTCTCACCGGCATGCAGTACGTGCCTACTAAGGCTCCGGATGAGTGCGGTGAGCCAAAAATAGGTGAACAGGTGAGCACAGACAGCCCGCGGACAGAGCGACTCTAGCAGGTTCTGCGGCTCCAGGAGCTTGTTCATCCGAGCTCGCCTTGGTTGATGCGTGAGTTAGGAATTGAGGAAGGAGCCGCACCCTTGCAACCACCAATAAATTCCTCTACTGCGTGTGTAGCTGTTACGCGCGTGGTCGGGACGAGGGAGGCCCCGGGGCCCCCTCATGCAGGGGCCGAGGTGGCCTGAGTGCTTCTCAAATATTAACGCGCTCACGACTCATGGGGGTGCTGGGGGTGTTTGTGAGGGCACAGATTCGGAGGCAGGGGTTCCGCGGCGGGACCCGGATGGCCCATTCGGGCAAGCCCTGTGGACCGGGCTTTACGGAGCAAGGCTTCAGGTGATGACCTACGTGGACGCTTTGCCTGGATGCTTGGGGACAGCACAGTGGCCCTGGACTCGGAGGAGAGGCTCAGATGGAAACCGTTCTTACTTCCGGAGCTGTTACCCCTGAACGTGAGGGCTCCAAGCCCCCGCCGGTGCGGGGAGGGGTGCCCCTTGGCCTCAAAGTGCGCGACTCCAGCTCCGTGCAGGGGTAGGGGGGCGGGGTGGAATGAGTTCGCCGAGCTGCCGGCACGGCGATCACACCCTTCCCCGTTTCCCCCGGTTCTCAGGCGGAGCCACGTGGCATGTTCAGACACGTCGCCTCCTGGGAAGCTCTCTCCTCTTGGGGATTCACATGTCACTTGTCACCGTTCTCCGGCGCCGTCACACTGTATCTGTGCAGTCAAAGTCCCATTTCCTTTGCCTCGTTCCTGCGAGCTTTTGCCCGACTGTCCCTCCTGTCCCCCGATTCTGGTTTCTGGCGTGCTGTCCGCCCCGGGCAAGACCGGCAGCCTCACTCCCCACTCTTGAGAATCACGACACGGGCCGGGAGCAGTGACGTCCTGCCTCCCACTTTTTTCTTCCTTTCTAGTCCCCCTGTTTTTAGAGAAATGCAGAAGCCTAGTGGGCCATGCCCTGAATCGCAGAGAAGCCACTAACGCACCCGTCCTGGGGCCACGCAGACCACGGGCGCCCGCTGGGACTCGGGTCTCTTTCCCCTGCTTGTCCCCGTCGCATCTTGGAAACGGAGCCGGCTGGCGGTCGGTCCTCCTCTCCCCCTTGGGTTCCTGTCGACTCCTGTGCACTGGAGTCTGGGAGGCGTGGGGACAGAACGATCTTCTGTCTGTCCCTCAGTGACAGTCCGTGACGGACGCCGCGGTTTTTTCTGCGGGCGTGGCCTGGCTCCAGGGTTTTACCAGGGAACTGGAGTGTCTCCAGGGCTGTCCCTAGACCTTGGGCAGGGGGAGCCAGGCCGTGTGCTTCTCGGGCGCATTGCCGGACCTCGGCGAGGTCCTGTGTCCCTTTGCTTTCCCTGGGACGGGCAGAGGTGACGCAGGCCTACGGGACGGGGCTCATCACTACTGACGGACTGTAGTTAAAGCAGGGGCCGCTGCTGGGGGTCTGCCTACCAGCTCTGCGTTCTGTGGCCCCAGCCTTTCCTTTTTTCTGGACCTTGGCCGAACAAGCTGCTGGGCCAGGCGGGTCACAGCGCCGAGTGAGGTGGGTGGAGACGTCGGGGCAGTCGTCACTAGACTCGCCGCCTGGCTAGCTTGCCGGACGGCCGTCTCCAGGAGCCCCGATGAGTGGGTGTGGGCATCTCTGGCCATCAGGGGTGATTTTAAAGGTCCCAGGTGATTCCCACGGCAGCCGGGATTGAGAGCCGCCGAGTCAGAGAACGGCGGAGAAGGCGGCCCCAATTCCCTCCGTGCCGTCGGACGCAGCTTTAGTATGCGGCCTTCTTGATTTTTTCAGGACACGACTGGAACCTGGAGGTCTTCGCGGGAATCTGTGTCGTGTTCACGCGCCGGCCCCTGGAGTCTGACACGTGCTCCGAGGGGCCCAGATGTCCCCGTCTGGTGCTTGACTGCGACACGCGGCCCAGTGTGTGTGTCTTCCCACAACCTGCCCACCCTGCCTTCGGCTGGTTTTCTGTTCTCGTTCTTGACCCGGGATTCTTCGCTGGTGTTTTTTTCTCTCTCTGAGCTCAGGCCAGAAGCCTGGCCAGCTGAGTGCAGCCCGCGCGGAAGCAGGCACTGGGGACGGAGAGGGAGCGGGGCCAGGGGATCCCAGCCGGCGTCCGGTGGTGACTCCCGGGGAAGAAGGAACCAAAGGCTTCATGTCCGAGTTGCCTGCCTTTTCCTAACAGACCTTAAGGCGTGTGTAATTCTTTGATAATGAGCCTCTCAGGACACCGTGTCATCTTGTATTCCACCCAAGGGACAGTCACGCGTGCGTTATGGGAATGTCTGGGCTTTGGGGAAGCCCGAGTTGCCACATCGCTTCATTCTCCGGGTCTGCAGACCCCAGCGGAAGCTTCTAAGTCCCTAGAGCTGTCTGCCCTGCATGTGTGCACGTGTTCTGACACAGCGGGACACGTGACAGCCTCTTTTTGGGTCGTGGTCAGAGCGGAGGGGGGGAGGTGTCTTTCTTCCCGCTGCTCCGTTTTTGCAGTGACTTAGGGCCAGGTCTGCCTGACACCTTTGGCTCATGGCTGTCTCACTCTGACCCCTGCTTCCCCAATCAGACACCTTCTTTCTCTTTATATATATTTTTAATGTTTATTTTTGAGAGAGAAAAGAGAGAACAGAGCACGAGCGGGGGAGGGGCAGAGAGAGAGAGGGAGACACAGAATCCGAAGCAGGCTCCAGGCTCTGAGCTGTCAGCACAGAGCCCAACGTGGGGCTTGAACTCACGACCTGTGAGATCATGACCTGAGCTGAAGTTGGACGCTCAACCGACTGAGCCACCCAGGTGCCCCTAAAAAATTTATTTATTGATTTATTTATTTGTTTATTTATTTATTTATTTATTTATTTATTTTTGAGAGAGAGAGAGTGCAAACAGGAGAGGGCAGAGAGAGAGGGGGAGACACAGAATCGGAAGCAGGCTCCAGGCTCCGAGCTGTCAGCACAGAGTCTGACGCGGGGCTCGAACTCACAGACCTCGAGATCATGACCTGAGCTGAAGTCAGACGCTGAACCGACTGAGCCACCCAGGCGCCCCTAAAAATTTTATTTATTTATTTATTTATTTATTTATTTATTTATTTATTTATTTTTGAGAGAGAGAGAGAGAGAGAGAGTGCAAGCAGGAGAGGGCAGAGAGAGAGGGGGAGACACAGAATGTGAAGCAGGCTCCAGGCTCCAAGCTGTCAGCACACAGCCCAACGTGGGGCTCGAACTCACAGACCGCGAGATCATGACCTGAGCTGAAGTCGGATGCTGAACCGATTGAGCCCCCCAGGGGCCCCC
The DNA here is from genome assembly GCA_030068075.1 of Paguma larvata. NCBI lineage: Eukaryota > Metazoa > Chordata > Mammalia > Carnivora > Viverridae > Paguma > Paguma larvata. The sequence continues at coordinate 19,863,556 of CM057843.1, forward strand.
AGACTCCTTCTCTTCCATGTGTAATAAAACCTTTCTCGGCCTCCTTTCTAGAAAGACGCTGGGGATTGCATTTAGGGCGCACTTGGGCAGTGCAGGCTGTAACCTCCTCGTCTCGAAGTCCTGAATTACACCTGCCAAGACCCCTTTGCCGAACGACATAGTACTCACTCTGGCCGTGGTTCCTGAGCCGGGCAGGGCGCCCTCAGAGCCTGCGTGGTTTCTAGGCCGCCGAGTCAGGCATGGCGGGCTTAGAAACGCCAGACCGTGCCGTGGAGGCTTTCCTCGTGCCCTGGCCTCTGCCACAAGGATCCAGAGCGTGGAAGCCAGGCTCGCAGACCCCACGGGTCACCGAGGGGGCGTCCCGGCGTGCGGAGGTCCAGCGAGAGGGCCGAGGAGCTCTGGTGTGTTTGGAAATCCCGTTATCCAAGCGTCTTTGGACTTCGGTTGGCATTTGCGTGACTAATTTGTGTCTGGCAGAAGCCGTGTTTGAGAAATGGAAAAAGGAAGTGAGGACGAGACACCCCCCCCCGCCGCCCCCCCACCCCGCTACAGTGGGGCTCTCGTTGGCGATGTCTCTGGAGGGAGGTGGCTTGCTAGGCTCTGAGCAGTAGACCGCTGTGGGTCCAGGAGAGAAAGCCCCTTCCTCCGGCTCTGGCTGCCCGTACGAAGGGGGCCCCCGGGAGCGGGCGCCCCAAAGGAGGCATTTGGCCAACCTAGCGCTGCACACACCTGGGGCACGCTGCGGACCGTTTGGACCTCGGTTTCCTCCCCTGTAAAATGGGTACAATTACAGAGCCAACCTCACGGGGCGGAGCGAAGACCGAATGTGTATAAACGGATGAGAACAAGCAGCCCCGTGCCGAGCGTCACGTTCGAGCTTCCTGCTGTGGTCGCGATGATCTGAAAATAGGCGCGATTTCGGGTTGTCTGCGTGGATGCTAAATGAGGTGACACACGTCTGTGCTCGGAACAGGGCCGTTCTCCCCTCTCTGGATCTCAGCCCCTGTGGGCAAGGCCCTCTGTCTTCCAGATCGCGATGGTGACACAGCGCGCGGCGAGCGTCGGCTGGACGCACGCTTGAACAGAGGCGGGTGCTCCGCGGGTGCCAGCTCGATGCAGGCAGTCCCCGGGGCTGCAGTTTCTCGGACATGGTGTCAGAGCTTCACGAGAGCCTTGCTTCCCTGTTTTGGGGCAGGGAGGTGGCGCCGGCAGAGAATCCGGATGGCTGCCATAGAGGAGTTAACTAAGCACTCTGCTGCGGCAAGTAGACAGGGCAGGAGACAGGGGCTCACCGGGGGCGTAGGGCACGGGGACACGTGTGGGCGCACATAGAACCATGCCCGGTGCCACCATGCCTCTGCTCATCACTTCAATGGTGGGGGAGGGGAGGGGACTTCTTTTGTCTGTTGACAAGAGCCTGAGGAGGCCCTGCTTACCTGTCCCCGCGGGGACATCCCTGTGGAACCACCAGAGTCGCTCTCTGCTGCAGCTTCTTGGTGTCTCCTGGGAACCCAGCCAGCAGACGGGACCTTGGGGTTGGGGGAAGGGGATCGTTGCCGGGACTGTTCTCCGGGGGGGGGGGTGGGGGACAGCCCTCTGTGGTCTGCAGGCCCCACCCCCCAGAGTGCAGCACTGTCCCGGGGAACCCGCAGGAGCCTGGGGCTCAAGAGGACTTTTGGTGTGGGGGCTGAGGTCTGGAGGGTCATTGGGAATTCTCACCAGTGAGTGGCGGGTCACTTCTTCTGGCGGAGGGAAGAGAACGGAGATGTGAGCAGTGCTGGGTTGCTAATTCAGCAACTGATTTTATTTCATTTCATTTTATTTTTATTTTATAATTTATTCCATTTTATTTTTTATATTTTATTTTATTTTTTATGTGATATTTTATGTTTTATTTTATATTTTCTTTTTATTTTCTATTTTATTTTGTTTTATGTGATATTTAATATTTAATATTTTATTTTATGTTTACTTTATATTTTATTTTCTTTTATATTTTCTTTTGTTTTTATGTGATGTTTTATATTTTATTTTATTTCATTTTGATTTTATATTTTCTTTTATATTTTCTTTTGTTTTTGTGGGGTATTTTATATTTTATATTTTATTTTATTTTTATGTGGTATTTTATAGTTTATCTTATTTTTATTTTATATTTTATTTTTTATATTTTATTTTTATGTGATATTTTATACTTTATTTTATTTTTATGCGATATTTTATATTTTATTTTGTTTTTATGCGATATTTTATTTTGTTTTGTGTGATATTTTATATTTTAGGTCTCATTATTTTTTATATTTTATATCATTTTATTTTTATTTTACATTTTATTTTCTTTTATTTTTATTTTGTATTTTATTTCATTGCATTTTACTTTATTTCTCTAATTTTTAAGGAGTATCCTCCTGAAGACAGTAGTATTTATCTATTTCAGGAGTAGAATTTAGTGATTCATCACTTACATATGACGTCCAGTGCTCGTCCCAACAAGCGCCCTCCTCAGTGCCCATCCCCCATTTAGCCCATCCCCCCACCCAACACCCCAGTTCAGCAATTTCCGAGACCAGAAAGCGACCCATCAGCAAAGTGGAATTAGCCGTGTTATTTGAAGTCAGTCCCATAAAGAAGTTTATTAATTTTTTTATTGAATTATACCCAACACACAGTAGCTATGTTTTAGGTGTATAGCGTAATGCTTTGATATTTTATATGTCGCAAAGCGTTCCGCGCAGTCGGTCTACCGTCATACGCGGTTACCACGGAATTAGTGACTCTTTTCTCCGTACTTTAGATCCCCGTGACTTGTTTATTTTATCACTGGAATTTGTACCTCTTAATCCCCTTCACAGAAAGGGATACAGATCATCTCTATCCGCTGTGTCTAGGTGCCTTCTGGAAGCAAGATGCCCGTTGTGTGCTTGTGAAGTCTGTATTTCCTGCATATCAAACGAGAAGCATTTGAGGAAGACTCTGGAAGAGTCATAGAGTCTACATTAAAGTATTTAATAGAGTGATAAAAACATTCCTCCTTCATTGTGGGTCACAGCTTCTCTGTGATCCCCAAAAGCCCTACGGTTGACCTCTCTGTGGGAATAGACTTGAGTCAGCAACCCCAGGACCGGCTAAGGCCCCGTCAGCGTTAGGCTGTCCCAGCGTTTCTCAACCTCGGCACAATTGACGTGTGGGGCCGGGTCATTCTTTGTTGTGGGCGAATGGTCTTTTGCACGGTAGGCTGTTTCACAGATCCCTGCCCTCCCCTGAGCGGATGCTGGTCGCTCCCTGCGGTAGGCATAATCTTGACTCCCCGCACCCCCATGCGCACACATCCAAGATGTCCGCGTCTTAGTCCCTGCAACTCTTGTCAGTATATTACGTTATACAGCGAGAGGGAGTTGAGGTTGTAGATCAGGTGTCTGCGTTATCCAAGTGGGCCCAACATAAGCAGAAATGTCCTTATAAGTGGAAGAGGGAGATAGAGAGAGAGAACCAGAGAGGCCTGGACAGACCATTGCCGGCTCCGAAGACAGAGCCGGGGGGCCAGCCGCGAAGGAGTGCAGGCCGCCTCTAGAAGCTGACGAAGACCAGGGAACAGATTCCTCCCTGGAACCTTCCACAAGGAACAAAGCCGTAAGGACGCCTTGGTTTTTTTTAGCCCAGTGAGACCCATCTCTGAGCTCTAGATAACACACCTGGAACTCTCAGATAATAAGTGTGTGTGGCCTCAAGCCGCCAAGTCGGTGGTTGCTTGTTTCAACGGTAGGGAACTGGCACACCGCCCACCTCTCCCACCCCCGTTGTGACAACGGGAAACATCTCCAGAGTCACCTCTGGTTCCTGGCACCATATTGTTTCCCTGGAAGCAGTGAGAGGAGAGGGTTTCTCTCTTCTGCAGTGAGGACGCCGATCCAGGAGGATTGGCTCTGGGAGGAACCGGAGGCATAAAAGGGGGCGGGTGCCACGGCCGCTCCCCCAACTCACCCCCACGCCCCTCCCCCCACCAGAGCCTCCCGGAGCTGTCCCACTGTCATTAAGGGCACAGCGTTCGTGTTGCCGCTTGCGCATATTTGGACAGAACTGGAAACGAAGCCGAGCTGGAAACCATAAAAGAGAATATAAAAACTCCATAAAACACTGAAATGTCAGGCGAGGCAGCATTGCTCACGGAGGCCTCGGCGAGGAGGGACGGCTCGCTGAGCGCCCTTGGCTCTGTGTGCGGGAGCCGTGGGCGGGGAGGAGAGGGAGGCCGGGGAGCTCAGCCACGCTGGGGGCCACCAAGCCCGGGCTCCGGGCCAGACACGCAGCCCCCCCTGGACCCAACCCTGATGCCATGATTCTGTTCACTTTGCTGACTGTGACGTTCATACGGTTCTGATTTCTGCTTTGTGATCCGTCGTCTCTGCGAGGCTGTGGAGCCAGAAACCCAGCCAGAGTGGCTTTGAAGTTGTTGTTCGGGGCTAAGTAGGAAGTGGGGCTTTTCCAGGGTGCATCGGGACAACCACGAGGTCCCCTTTGATCAGGAAGTGCTCCAGGAACTGAGTGGGAAGGAGGCGGGCTGGCGAGGTCGGTTTTCTGGTCCTGGCCCGGCAGCCCGGCCGGGTCCGAAGGGGGGAATGGATTTGCGATGTGCACGGCCACAGTAGCAGCCACTCTTTCCCCCCCGTCCCCCGCCAGCAAGAAGCAGCAGGTGGTTCCGTGGTACCCGCTGCCTCAGGCGATCACACGAAGCTGTGGCCCCTTACCTCCTCCTTGCAGGTGCTTGGGGGGCAGACCAAAAGCAGAAGTTAGAAAAGAAATTAAAAAAAAAAAAAAAAAGGAAAAGTCCGGAAGCAAACAGGATATGGAGAAAGACATGGTCTCTTTCCATATTGTTTTAATATTGAAGGGCCGTGGGCCAGACCCTTCCGTGATGGGCTGGCCTCGCTGGACCTGACCGGTATAGGGAGGCTGGTCGTTCCCAAATTTCAGCGTGCGTTGGAGTCCGTCAGCAGGAGGGCTTGTTAAAATGGGTGGCAGGACCCCCGGCCCCAGAGTTTCTGACTCAGGAGGGCTAGGATGAGAGTCAAGGGTTTATACTTCCCAACAGATTCCCGGGTGATTGTGATGTGGCCGGTCCGAGGGTGAGAACTGTCGGTCTAGGACAAGAAGACGGTCTTTGTAACGCAAAACGGAACTTTGTAATGAATGGTTCTGAGGATCCTGCAGTTTGTGCACGGGGACCCCATGTTTGCTCCAAACACCGCTACGAAGAGACTGTGTCACCCGCTGCGATTTTTTTCCACCCAGGGTGAAAGTAGCAATTCCTGTGTTTTCAGTTGTCATACAGTAAAATCGAGTGTTTCGAAGGCGCCTTGGGGGGGGCTCAGTCCGTTGAGCGTCCGACGTCAGCTCAGGTCATGATCTCAACAGTTCGTGAGTTCGAGCCCTGCGTCGGGCTCTGTGCTGATGGCTCAGAGCCTGGAGCCTGCTTCGGATTCTGTGTCTTCTTCTCGCTCTGCTTCTCTCCCTCCCCCGCTAGCACTCTGTTTCTCTCTCTCTCTCTCGAAAATAAACAAACAATAAAAAAATAAATAAAATTGAGTGTTTAAGGGGTACAGTCCTACAGATATATAGGTTCATGTAAGCACACTCTTACCCAGGATATAGAATAATTCGTCGCCCCAGGAACCTCCCTTGTGCCCCCCCCCCATGCTCTCATACTCTGGTCCTCCACAACCCCAACCCCTCACGAGCCGTCCGTCCTCATAACTTTGTCTTTGTGAGCGCATCATGCAAATAGGATTGCGCGGGATGTAACATTTGAGACTGGTTTCTTAAGAGACACCTGTGACATGGTCCAAGTCACTGCATGGTCAGTAGTTGGTTCCTTTGGACTGGGAGTAGTGACCCATCGTATGGCTGTACCGCGGTGGTTCATCATCCCCGGTCGACGGTCCTGGGGTTTCTTCCCGTTTGGGGTTATGATGAATAAAATGTCCCATGCACATTCCTATGGAAGACTCGGCTCAGACACGTGTTTCTCTTACTCCCGGGTGCGTACCCGGGAGCGGGATGGCTGGCTCCTGTGGCGGGTGCGTGTTTTCACTTTCTAGGAAGCCGCCACACTGCTGTCCAGAGGGGCTGTGCCATTTTGCGTTCCCACAGCGGCGTAGGGGAGTTCCGGCCACTCTGTGTCCTCCCTGGGGACGGGGTTGTCCTTCTTTTTAATTTTAGTCTTTCCAGATCATGCATAATTTTATTTAATTAATTATTTTTTTAATCTTTATTCATGTTTGTTTATTTTAGAGAGAGAGAAATTTACAAAGAGAAAGCGTTAGTGGGAGAGGCACAGAGAGAGAGGGAGACACAGAATCCGAAGCAGGCTCCGGGCTCCGAGCCGTCAGCACAGAGCCCGACGCGGGGCTCGAACTCACAGACCTCGAGATCATAACCTGAGCTGAAGGCGGAGACTTCACTGACTGAGCCACCCGGGCGCCCCGAGATCCTGCCTGGTTTGAAAATGTGTAGATGAATCTCAGGAGGGCTCAGAGTCGTCCAAGGCCCCCAACCTCTTGGTGGCTTCTTGCCTGGAGGGCTGTGCTGAGCAGGAGCTGGGAAGCCGGGACTTCTGTGTGTGATCGGAGCTCCAGCAAAATCCAGGGCATGCGTGGCAGAGTCAGGCTTCTGCCTGGGGACTAGGGAAACAAGACGAAGGTAGAAAAAAAGAAGGCAGAGGAGGAAAGACGCACGCCTCAGCATCACAGAGGCAGAAAGCACTGGACTGCTTCTCGGTCGCTCTGCCCCCAACCCCCTTATTTGTAGGCTGAGGCTCAGAGAGGACAAAACACCCCACCAAAGTGTTCGTGGCGGGCCGTGGCCTGTGGCGGAAGCCACTTTTGTTTCCAGAAGCATCCTTGCTGATGGCACCGTGGCCACAAGCTTGCTTTCCCTCGGTGCTTGAGGAGCTTGCACACTGATACGCCTGGTCAAGATCATTGTACTCCCTTTGTGCCTCGGCTTCGGGTCGGCTCCAGGCAGGAGCTGGCTTTAGGAAGGAGCTCGTGGGTGGGGGGGGAGGGGCGGGGGTCGTGGTCCCCGCGGAAACCAGAGCTGGCGACTTAATGGGAAGGAGGGCGGTTCACCGAGCCAGGAAGATCCTTTCTCCGGAGGCCGTCCCCCCCACCCTCGAGGGGACAGGGCGCCCGCCGCTGCCCTGGAAGGCTGTGGACGTGTTTTTTCCCCGATTGCAGAATCCTCCTCTTGCATTTTGAATATCATTTGTTTGGTTGCCACGGCAACGCCGAGTCTCTATTTTAATGCTAACCTGCGTGGCTGCAACTTTCTATATATAAGTGCCGCGCTGCACAGCGAATTAGCTGGTGCCACAGGAAGCGGCGGGAGCGGAGACGGTGGCAGAAAGTGACCAGCGTGTCAGCTTTGCAGGAGGAAGGACTGTGGGGCTGAGGTGAGTGGGGAACCCCCCCCCCCGCCCCCGGCAGGTGCTCGAAGCTCACCGGGGCCCCCGGGAGAGCCGGGTGGCGGAGCCCGCCCTGGAGAGCCTCCACGGGCAAGTGCTTGGCTCTGCTTTGGGTCACTCCGCTGTGTCCGCACCTGTCTGCTGTCCTCAGGCCTTCTTCGAGGCTGGCGTCTGGGTGGCTTGGGGACCCAAGGCTCTGGAAGGCTCAAGCCACTTGAGCTCAGTGCAAAGCAAGTTTTTCCTTGTTGCCTTCAACTCCCCTTGGCTCCCTGCCTCTGTTTTGCTTTTTCCTAATTCCTGAGCGTGGCCCGGCCTCGCCGGGGCCCGATGGTTCCAAATGGTGCCGAGAGAGTACTCAGGAGGAGCCCGCAAGGGGCTTCGGGAGTCGGCAGGCTCAGCTCCCTCTGGCCCAGAGAGGTGCTGTGAGCTGCCAGATGTCACACAGCCAGTAGGGCAGAGAGTGGGACGGCAGCCGGGTCCGGGGGAGCTTCTGACTGGCACGCATGGGCCGTGCGGGGGCGCATTCTGCCGTGGGGTCCGGGCGGCCGTGGGTATACACCGCGGGGCCACCGGGGGCGGCCTAAGTCGTTGCGGGGGCGGGGCGCGTAACAAACACAGGATTATATAACCGCGCCTGAACCCACTCGGGCTTCTGGAGAGTGCGTCCAAGAGGCAGTCAAGAACTCAGGGTCACGCGGATTCAGCCACAGTCTGACAGTCGGGTCAGCCTTTCTCCGTCCCCCCACCCGAGCACCGGTGGGGGGAGGTGTGCCGTCCCTTCCCCAGCTCTGATGTGGCGAAGTCGCGGTCACGGCCGCCGTGAACCTGTCGGGGACCGCGTTCGGGCCCTGGTGGGGGTGCGATGCGTCGGGTGGAAGGCGGTTTGGAAACCAGAGGCATCCACACAGCTCGGCTCCCCCCTCTCCCCTTCCCCGTGACAGGGAGGGGGTGGCAAATAGCAGAGGACTGCTCTGAAGATTGGGTGTCGTGGCGTGAAGCAGAACGCAGCGCAGTCCTACCATCGTGATGAGAAAGTCTCGTTCGGGCCTCCTCTTCTCTGACACCGAACATTTGACAAATATATTAAGTGCCCTGAATCCAGAGACTGGGTCCCTGTCTTGAAAAGAAAAGACGCATAGGGCTCTAAGTGCCCTTGAGTGGGTGGGTCCAGAAAAGTTAGATTCAGGTGGCTTGCTCGTCCCACAAGGACGCCAGGCACTCACCGTGCCCCGAGGGTGCTGGCTTCCCAGTACTTGGTCTTGCCGCCCCAAGGGGAGTCTCTCTGCTCACAGGGGCAACTGTGTCGTCTTGCCTTTGGATTCACGGGCGCACGTCCGGGCTCCCCAAGACGGCCGCGCCCGGCTCACTTTCTCCTGGGGTCCCCAAATCTCTGATCTTCTCTCTGATTGCTCGTGGCCCAGAAATTCTGGTCCTGTGACTCCCTTCTAAGGAAGGTCGGACCCAGGCTGGGGCGCGGAGCTCTGGGGTGAGAGGAAGTTGGCCACCCATTCGCAGCCCTTAGAAACCCCAGAAGCTGGCGTCCAGCTGCACCCAGCAGGGGGTGTTGGTGGTAAGAGGCGTCGGCAAAGGGATGGTTAGTGTGGGGTGAAAGTGTTGCTTCCTGCTCTTAGTCTAGGACGGTGATAATTCAGTTCTTAAAGGCCGGGAAACCTCTCTTCAATCTGCCGCTTACGCAGGTACTCAGCAGTTAACACGAGTTGCTGCATACTGGTGGCTAGCCCTTCTGCTAAACAGCAGTGGGTTTTCTGTATCTATGAGTTTGTTTTTATATTATTTTATTTGTTTGCTTTTCTTTTTTTTTTTTGGCTTTTTAGATTTCACATATGAGTGAAATGACATGGTATTTGTCTTTTCCTCATCTGACTCGTTTCACTTAGCATAATACTCTCTAGATCTATTATTTCTGCTCTGATCTTTATTATTGCGTTCCTTCTGCTAACCTGAGGCTTCATTTGTTCTTTCCGGTTCCTTCAGGTGTTAGACGGCTGGGGATTTTTCTTGTTTATCGAGGTAGACCTGAATGGCTATGAATGTCCTCTTAGAACTGCTTTTGCTGCATCCCATGGTTTGTGTGTGTGTGTGTGTGTGTGTGTGTTGTGTTTCTGTTTTTCTTTGTCTTCAGACAGTATTTGCTTTCTTCTCTGTTTATCTGATGACGCATTGGTCATGCAATAGCATGGTGTTTCATCTCCCTGCATTTTGTGTGTGTGTTTTTTCCAGTTTTCTCCTCGTAATGGATTTTGAGTTTCCTACCATTGTGGTAGGGCAGGGGGCTTGATAGGATTTCAGTCTTCTGGAAAGTCTTCTGTCCTAGCGATAAAGATGTTCACTGGGTTCTGTTCCTATGGGAGAAGCGGCGTGTGACCGTAGCAGACGAGGCCAGCGGATTGAATGACGTCGAGAGAGAGAGAGAGAGAGAGAGAGAGATATCAGGTTGGGTGCTCACGCGTATCAGAGGCGACCAGGCGTTCGTGGGCTGGGAGAAATAATATACCCATTCTGTAAAAAGTGTGAGCGAGAGCCAACCGCATGCATCCATTTCATGTTGAACATCGCTCGCTCAGACTGCTTCTCCTAGATCATCATCTCTGGCCTCTGTCCGCTTTCCCTCCAGCTAAAAAAAACTTCAATTATGTTTGTGGCCAATTTCGGTGACTGGGAAAGTGCATCTTTTCTGAACACATTTATTTGGAGGACCCGGGGCCCTCAAAGGGCTGGTTTCAGAGACCCAGACGAGCCAGTGACGGCCGTCTTCCCCACCCCCAGCCTGTCTGGTTCATTTGTGATGTGTGGGGACCCCAGACAGTATTTCAGTATCTAAGTCCCCTCCTGGTGTAGCATAGAGAAACACCAGGTGGGCTGTGCCTCTTCCGTTTTGTCTCCTCTCTTCCCGTACCCTTGAACTGGTGCCCGGGTAATCTCAGGAAGGTGAGACACCAGCTTTCTGGGGGGAGGGGGCTGTTAAACCCTACTCAGAGACTGGGGGGAGGTCCTACGATTCCACATGTAGTCATCGGGTGTGTGTTCTGTGTCTGGGGACACAGCGGAGTGGGACCCCGTTCTTGCTCTCAGGGGGTGAGGACTGCTCGTCACAGACCGTGCCAACAAGAACAACCATGGAGTTGGGAATGGACCAGCTCGCACGGGAGGGAAGGTAGGGCCGGAGTCAGTGTGCCACACTCCCCAGGGGACAGCAAGAAGCCAGGCAGAGCAGGCAGGTCCCCATCCCAGCGGGAGCTTTGAACCCAGGCTGAACCTCCAGGCCAACTCTGTTTCTTCATGTCGTTCTTGTCAGCAGAGTCTCTCCACTCAGCAAATGAGTCCCTCCCCCTCTCCGTGGGCAGTCAGCCACCACCTGCTACCAAGTGAGGTTGAGAGCTAGGGGCTTGGCCGGTCGTGGCCTCGCTGTAACTTCCCTCTGGAGTGTCTGCCCTTGGATAGAAGATTCTCGGATACTGCAGAGGAGTCTGGGGGAGACGGGATTGCACCGTTCTTGGAGATGAGATGTTGGGGTCGAACTGGTTCTGCGTCTCGTTGGCTGTAAGACCTTGGGGAAGACCTCTGCTTACTCAGGAGAGTTAGAACAATTAGAACTCACTTGGAACACCTTTCTCTAGCGTTCTCATGAGGGTCAGATAGGTGCCAATACGTAGAAGTTCCCACCCGCACTTTGGCACCTACGAACAATGAAAAGGTAAGATCTCACAGGTTGGTGGGATTGACTTTTGGGACATACAATGGTAGGAAAAAGAAACCTGACCGTTGGCCTTTCCTGTCATCCAACCCATCCTGTGTTTTGGGGGTTGAAGTTGGGGGGCGGTGTTCTCATGGGGCTTCTTTGCTCACGGCAGTGGAGTTCACAGGAAGGCGCTCTCAGGCCACGTCAGGAAGGTTGCCGGGGACTTCCGTGGTTGGTTTGCAGACCTTGTCCAGGGCCTTGTTTGTTTCTTGGTCTGGTCGGCTGGGGTCACCAGCTTTTCCACCGGCCCTGGTGGACACACACGTCTTGGGCCCCATGGGTTTTACTGTCCCCTTTCTGGTGGCCCTCTAACCTCTCATCTTGTCCACGGAGCATAGTGATTCCATCTCACACGCTGTCCTTCTTGCTCCTTTGATGAGCTTGCTCGGTGTCAGGAACGGGAGAAGGCGTCAGTCAGTGCAGATCAGCCCGGGCTGTGGGGAGAACCCAGTCAGCGCCACGCAAGGGACTCAGCGCTGGTGACCTCAGCCGACGACTTTCCTCAGAGGCTGCTCAGCGATTGAACGGGGTTGGGAAGGTATGGGGCAGAGCCAGTACTGACGGAGTTGTTAACCGTTGTTTTGGTCTTCCGATCTTTACAAGAATTCTGTGAAGGAGTGGTGGGATTTCCATTTTAACATGCAGAAAAGCAAAAAGGTGAGGTTCAGAGAGGTGAAGTGACTTGCCTGAGGTTACCCGGGTGGAAGGCTGTGGGGCGCTTACTGGGGCTTCCCCTATGCCTGGCTGACAGTTAGAGGCTAGGTTTGGGGACAGGCCAGTGGATGCCTGTGGCTGGTTTCTGGGGGTTGTTTGCTGTTTATCCTCACCCACGCCCCAACACATCCATGCACACCTTGTTTTGGGAATCCCTGTTGCAGAGCAGGAGGTTGTGATTTCTAGAAGTTTCTGGAATCTTCCAGACCCCTTCATTGGAATGGAGCTTTGCATTTCAATGGAAAAATAGGCAGGAGAGGATTTGCCGAAGCGTGAATCAAGCGCCTTTATTCACTCCCCTTAACTCCCCTCGTGTGCACAGATGTTTCCTCCCTGCCCCCCTCCCTTCGCGGGGGGGCTCACTGACCACAAAGGGATGGGAAGTGGCTGGTGGCTGAGCAGAGAGCCGGACTCTTCAGAGGTCAGCTTGCACAGAGCAGTGTTGAGGTCAGTCTGGGAGCTGACCCGGGTGGGGCTTTGGCTCTTGCTGTGCTGTCTGACTAGAATAGTCTTCTAACCATGCCAGTAACATCGGCATCGAGATTTAGGGCAGCCGGAGAGCAGGAAGGAGGGGACGCTGCACGGGGCTGGGGGAGACTTGGCGTCCAACCCCCATCTTTCTCTGGCCTCGGTTTCCCAATCTCTAAATGGTAGCATGGAATCAACAGATCTTGGAGTCCCTTCCGCCTCTGATTTTTATGTCAACCTTGCGTTGGTTCAGCAAGTTCTTTATCGCCCATCTTGTCTGAATTCATTTTCTCAAAAATAAAACCCAGGTCTCCTTACCATCTGAAAGGTAGGACAATGAATCCTAATCTCGTAGCGTACATTTTAGGGATGGTAACTGAGAAGAGATAGATCAAGGGGGGATTTTTATGAGAATATATTGTCTACCTTTTTAAATAAGGCTGTATTCGTATGTTAGTTCATAATGGAATAAAGTAAAGATTTTAAAAAATGGGTTAAAATCAATTTGCTCATTATGAAAACTTGGAAAATATGGAAAAGCAGAAAGAAGAAAAAATATTTAGCATGCTTTTCATTCTTTTTTTTTTTTGTATATATTTGTCTACATAATTGGGCTCATATGGTATATTTTAGAATTGTACATGCTGATTTGAGGGGAAGGCAGTGTTTTCCTGATTGTGAAAGTAAATTTAGGGGCATCTGGGTGGCTCAGTTAAGCATCCGACTTCGGCTCAGGTCATGATCTCGTGGTTTATGAGTTCGAGCCCCGCGTCGGGCCCTGTGCTGACAGCTCAGAGCCTGGAACCTGCTTCAGATTCTGTGTCTCCCTCTCTCTCTCTTTCTCTGCCCCTCCCCTGCTCACACTCTGTCTCTCTCTCTCTCTCGAAAATAAATAAACATAAAAAAATGTTTTTAAGTGATTTTGTAAACAGACTTAAAAAAGAAAAAGGGGGGGCTCAGTCGGTTGAGCGCCTGACTCTTGGTTTCAGCTCAGGTCATGATCTCACGGTTCGTGAGATCAAGCCCCGTATCAGGCTCCATGCTGACAGTGTGGAGCCTGCTTGGGATTCTCTCTCTCCTTCTCTCTCTGCCCCTCCCCCACTCACACGTGTTCTCTCTAAATAAATAAATAAATAAATAAATAAATAAATAAACAAACATGAAAATAAGTTTTCATTTTTAAAATTAAAAATAAATAAACTTTTTAAATGTGATAAAAGAAATACACTGAAAACATCCAGAGGGGCCCCACAATACACAGTTAACCCGCGTCTGCATTTTCTGGGCGCTTCCTGCATGGGGAGGGCGGGGAAGGGGGCGGGGCATCGGGTTCCGTCCTGGACATCCTGTCCTGTACTCTGGGTCCTAAAGCGGGAAGAACGGCTCTCCGAAGGTGATACAAAAGGGGTTTTTGGTGACAAGGAAGCACTGGCCGCTGGGCAGCTTCGCGGGTCTTTCCCGATGTGGGGAGGCGAGGAGGCTTGGTTCACTCAACGTGAGTTTTAAATAACTTCCAGCTCCTGGGCGGACAGAGCGGCCACCGCGATGCTTTACACGTGCTGCGTTGCCTGGGTGCTTGGGTGGAGGAGAGGCGGAGACTTTGTTTGGTGGCGCTCCCCGCACAGGGCCTCCAAAGCTCCAGGACCTGCCCCAGGGTCGGTCCGCGTGCGCTTGGGCGCGAAAGACCTCGCGGTGAACAGTGTTCCCCACACAGGGCTGGAGGCTTCATACCGGCCTTGTAGGATCCCCTCACAGGGGCAGAGAGAGAGGGAGGGAGAGAGAGCATCCCAAGCGGGCTCCACACTGTCAGCTCCGAGCCCGATGCGGGGCTCGAACCCACGGAACTGTGAGATCATGACCTGAGCGAAGTCGGCCGCTTAACCGACTGAGCCCCCCAGGCGCCCCTGGTCTGGTCTTTTCTAGTGAAATCCTTCTTAAACTTAGTACATTGCTTTTTTTTTTTTTAATTTTGCAGTTTGGGGATATTTTTTTCAGTGTAACCTGCACTATATTGATTTAACTAATTTTTTTTTTTAATCTTTTTTGCCCACAAGCACTCATGTGGATTTAGGTGAGCAATTCTGGTAAAATCCTTCCCCTCATAGTCCTTCTTTGTGTCATCTTTCTATTTTGGCTGCCTTCTTCCGCTACGGTTTTCTGTTCCTCTTTCAAAGAGGGTTACAGCCGCTTTCTAGCAGTTTCCGACGTTGTCTTCCGAATTGCCTCCTGAGATGGGCTCTTCCTCGCCCTCTCTGCCACGCTCCCGTGCCCCTCTCTTTCCTCATTCTCGAAGCAGGCGGCATCTGTGCTGACTTTGCATATAAAGACCAGACGCGGTACGCATGGGGTGTCGTTGGCCTTGACACTGTGTGCACGAGGAGTGGGGAGATTGGATCCCTTTCACGGTTGCTTACTCGTACGTTCGGCGATCTACTGCATCTCGCAGCCCAGGTCCGGCTTTCGGTCGGAGGCCACCCCGGGTACCGCTGTTTGCCGCCCGCCTCCCTGATGGTCCCAGCCCGCGTCGTGCGTTGAGAGAGCGCAGCTTCCCCGTCCCATCCCCGTGCCCGGCTGCCAGCAGACTCGCTGGGCCTGACCTGGAGGGTTCCACGTCTTCAGAATGGTTACCACCCCTCCCCACGCCCCCTGCCCACCTGCTTTCTGGAAGTCGCTGTCGCTGGAACGGACGGTGGGGAGAGGGAAGGATGGTTCTCGGCAGCTACAGTGCTCGGGTGGGCGCGGGTGGTCCTGCCTCTCAAGTTAGAGACAGAGAGAGAGAGAGAGCAAGGTAGGGAAGCTGTGCTTTCCCCACAACCAACCTCTGGGTAGTAAGACTGTCTCCATTCGCTCTCCCGGCGGGATGGTTCTCAAGTTTTTGTTTTTGGTTTTAATTCTGTTTGTCCACCGTGTCTTTTTTAAGTTTCTTTGTTTCTTTTTATTACGTTCTTTTTAAAGTTTCTTCTTTTTTAAGTTTCTTTATTTTGAGAGCGACAGAGAGAGCATGAGCAGGGGGGAGGGGCGGAGAGAAAGGGAGAGAGAGGATCCCAAGCAGGCTCTGGGCTGACATGGGGCTCAAACTCACAAACCAGGAGGAGATCATGACCTGAGCCAAAGTCAAGAGTCGGCTGCTTCGCCGACCGAGCCACCCAGGTGCCCCCGCCCTTTCCGTTTTTGAAGCTTAGGTAAGTTTTCTTGTTTCTTCCCATTCTTTCCCTCTCCTTGCCTCCTTTAACTGGAAAGTGACAGAGGTGCCCCAGCGCGGTCGCGTGGCCCGCATCGGGAAGTCTCCTCGGCCTTTCCCTCGCCGTCCTCCTGGGCCTCCCGGTGGTGACTCTGGGCACACACTCGGTGGGACCTCGCTCCTGCCTCTGTCGGCACGCGGCCGAGTGGAGAACTCAGACTTGGCTTGCTAGGTTTCAACAAAAGAACCTTCCTCTAAACCGATTCACGGCCGCTCGATGGTAATTTTACACGTAGCCCGAAACGGCGTTTCCCAAAGTGGGCCGAGCGTACCGCTAAGGCTGGGTACGGTCATCGTAGACCGTGTTGTGATGACGGTTCTCGAGTTCTGTTTATTTAAGTGTGTCGTAGAGGTAAGAACCCAACCAGATCAAACCCACGTTTGATAGATGTTGCTGCTTAGGGCCAGGTTAGAGGCAAGCTCATTAGAAGACAGGTAAGGGGCGCCTGGGTGGCTCAGTTGGTTGAGCGGCCGACTTCGGCTCAGGTCATGATCTCATGGTCTGTGAGTTCGAGCCCCACGTTGGCCTCTGTGCTGGCGGCTTGGAGCCTGGAGCCTGCTTCAGATTCTGTGTCTCCCTCTCTCTCTGCCCTTCCCCTGCTCATACTCTGTCTCTACGTCTCTCGAAAATAAATAAACGTTAAAAATTAAAAAAAAAATTCTGGGCAAATCATAGCATGTTATTGGTCTGTAGCGACGGTAGATTCGGGGCAGAGGGATGCCGAGGGGAGACGTGGAGCAGAAGCGTCTCTGGGGTCTAGATGGAGCCTGTTAAAGCGGGTGCCATTTTTAATCCGTCTTCTGGGTCTTGGGAATCCGTTATGGCGTGGACGCACGGGAACCTTATGAGGGACCTCGGACTACCCCCACACTGAGTGCGGGCGCCTCGTAAGAACCACCCGTGGGCCCAGGGGGCCGGGGCCAGCCACCGCTCCATTACAGCCCTTCCTCTGGCGTCACCTTCGTCTGCCGTGGCATCTGTCTCAGTCTCTTGCCTCCTGTCCCTGCGAGTCCTCGGACTCGCCGGCGCCTTGTGTGCTCGGGACCGGATTTCCGCGCCCGCCTCACTCCCCTGCTCCTTTTTCTGGCCCCGGCGGGCGGCGGGTGGCAGGGCGGGGGCGGGGGGGGGGGGCAGGAGCACATCCTCCCCGTAGCCGGTGCGGGTTTTCTTCTGCATCGCTCGTGGACACTGCTCCCTGTCTCTTCTTCGGATCCCGCCCGCGTTGGCTTTCTGCGACTCATTCCCAGAACTTGCTTCTGTTCACCGTCCATCGCCGGGCCAGCCTCCCAGGGTGTGAGGCAGCGGGCTGCCCTGGAGGGAGAGAAGGAGGAAGACCGTCCTTGCCTTGGACGGTCTTGGACACGTCTCGGACACGGCGTGCTGCCTGTGCTAACGGAGGGCTCGTGGGAGGAGGGATGGGGCCCAAGGAGCGTCAGGGATAGTCATGCTTTGTTCCGAATGTTTCTTTTTGTTTTATTTTATCTTATTTTTATTTTGGGGGGGGAGGGAGGGAGGAGAGAGAGAGAGAGAGAGAGAGAGAGGAGCGCAAGCAGGCTCCATGCTCAATTCGGTGCCCGGTGTGCGACTCCATCCCACGACCCTGGGATCATGACCGGAGTCAAAATCAAGAGTTGGCTGTTCCACCGACGGAGCCACGCAGCGCCCCCCACCCGTACGATCTAGTAATTCTGATGCACTTCGGGGCTCAGCGGGCCCTTCTTTCTTTATGAACTCTGAGTCCGCCGGCAAGACCGTATCGCCGTCGCTGGGCAGATACCCCAGCTCCACGGGTCGAGGGCCGGATCAGCCTGGTTGCGCCCTGACCGACGTGCTTGGAACTTGAGCGTGCAGGCGGTAAACTCTACCCATGCCCCCGACCCGGCTTCCACCACGGCCCGCTGGGTCTCCCTGGGTACCCGTGCCGGCTTCCCTCGTCCCCTTCAGAACCGACTCTCCTGGGGTGCAGGGAACCCCCCACGTCTGCCCGGTTCCCAAGGCCTGTTCTGCTTCTCTTCTTCACGTCCCTCTGTTCTGGTCAAGCCCCTCCTTTTCACCCCGCTGTCAGGCAACTTCTGTGTCTTCTTGAGAAGCCTCTCTGACCGTCCCAGCCCAAAATGGTCTCGCCCCCCCGCTTCTGGATTCTGAAAGCTCTTATTGTCTGCCGACTGCTCGTTTGGCCCTTGCGATAGACTGCCTTGTACAGTTCTGTTTTGCTTTCGTGTGCGTCTGTGCCTTATCCTCCAAACTGCACAAGCCACGTCCCTTTGTGTCACACTTGCCTCGTCTTCCACGACAGCGTTGGGGCAAAGATTGCCCGGTCGATCCTATGGCCAAGGGGGGCTGCCTCTGCGGAGGGGGTGTCTTTGAGACCCCGCACCCCAGAGACTGCACGGTCTGACGAAGAATGTTCCCCGTCATGGCTCGGAAGCATTTAGAAAAAGGGAGTCATGGGGCGCCTGGGTGGCTCAGTCGGTTAAGCGGCCGGCTTCGGCTCAGGTCATGATCTCATAGTTTGTGAGTTCGAGCCCCGCGTCAGGCTCTGTGCTGACAGCTCGGAGCCTGGAGCCTCCTTTGGATTCTGTGTCTCCCTCTCTCTCTGCCCCTTCCATGCTCATGCTCTGTCTCTCTGTCTCTGAATAATAAAGAAACGTTAAAAGAAATTTAAAAAAAAAAAAGAAAAAGAGAGTCATCACCATAGTCAGTCTTTTGCATCCATCATCATCATAAGACAACACAGTTCGTGCTACAGAGGGCAGGGGCCACGGTGCACGCACGTGGCCTGTTCCGGTTGACAGTTTTCAACTCGGCTGAAGCAAAGAATGACAGCAAGGAAGGCTGGCCGCGTCGGAGTCCGAGACGCTCGGGAAAACAGAGCTCGGTGGCAGTGACTGTCGGTCTGTTCGTTTTGGGGTCACGGGTCTCCCGCCATCTCTTGCGGCCCCTCCTGGAGAAACCTACCTGTTTCCAGAGACCAGAAGAGGGAGACTGTCGCGCGCTCTTTGCGGCCGACTCAACGGATAGAAGTCCATCCGTAAAGCAAAATTTGAGGGACCTCTGGCTGGAAACGCAAGGATAACCTCAAACAGCAAACCCGTGAGGACGTTTTCTTGAGTCTCACACTCCCCGGGCCATCGGCTTCTCGTTCTTACAGAGGAACACAGCTGCAGGACTTGGATCCGCTCCCGCTTAGCTCGGGTCAGAGCAGCTTAGCCTCCTGGCTTATCGTGGCCCAGAAAGGCCCCTCGCCGTGGGCTGCGGGCCGTCCCGGAAACAACGATGGCCATTCCTGCGTGTCGCCTGTAGGGGCGCATTCTTGCCTGTGATCGTATCTGTCCGTGTGTGTGAGGCGGTGCGTCAGAGGTGTCAGGGCCTGAACGGCCTTAAAACTGTCCCCTCTTTGCTGCTCTGAAACCAGAAAGCTAGGGGCCGCGAGAGCCCCCGTGGGTATTCGAATTCCACAGAACCCGAAGGCACGAAGGTGAAGTCTCGGCGGTGTAGGTGCAGGTGAAGTTTTGATTTTTGCCTTCTGGCGGGTGGGAGCCGCTTTCCAGGAACGGAGGGCCAGTGGGCTTCTGTGCAGGCATTCCGCCGGCAGGGGGCTGACCTCCAAGCTCAGGCTGCGGTCACTGCCGGCGGCCCCCGCTTCCCACACCACAGAGGCGACAGGCCGGGAGCTCAGCCCCTGGAGGACTCTTTACTTCTCGGTTTACAAATAGAGAGTTAAGCCTCCCGTTTAAGAGAGGAAGGAGGGGAGGGGTCCCCAGAACCTGTTTTCTGTGTCTCTCCTCTCCCTGACCTTTGATTGACACCCCGGTGCTGGGATCACTTCTCCAGAGCACATCGGGGGTGTCTCCCTTGCTCCAAATGCGTCCGTGTTTTCCGGTTTGTAGGAGGGAGTCTGGATTCTTCGTCTTGGCGCCCTCATGGCCTCCCACGACCCGACTCCGTCCATAACTACGCCTCCTTTCGCCTTCCGGGGCCGTGAATCCTCACGCCCGGCCACGCCGCTTTCTCTCTGGGCCTTCGCGCCTGTGGCCCCGTGGCAGGGAGTACCAGCTCCTTAGCTGGCATCCCACCCTTCCTGGCCCACCCCAGGAGCCTCCGTTTTCTCCTCTGTTAAGTGGGGATGATCCTAGAAACTTCCTCTTGGTTCGTTGGACAGGTTACAGGACACAAGGCACTTGAAGTGCCTAGGACGGCGTCTGGCCCAGAGCGCGTGCACGAGAGAGCTCATCACCATTCCCGAGGTCTCTGGGGGCGGGAGGGAAAAGTCCAGAAAGGTGGAATACGGACGCAGAAAGGAAGGAGTTGATGTGTCCGGGGAGAAGCACGTTGTTGTTGGCCCTCGGTGGCGGGGGGGGGGGGGGTCTCTGAGTGTGCACACCCCTGGGCAGAGAAGCCAGTGGTTGAGATTAAGATGCTGGCCATGCTGCCTCAGTTTCCCCAAGATCGAAAACCAGATGGACCACAGCGAGCCCTGCTTACAGATGCCCCGGCCCCTGGTCGGTGTCAACAACAGGCTGGGGCAGCTTTCCGGGCGGGCTTTTCACCTTCCCTAGAGGTTCTGTCACCCCACGCATGTCACCTGTCATATGGCTGTCATCACACTAGCCGGGGTGCCTTGATCTGAATTATCTGTGTGGTACGGAGAGATGTGCCTGTGTGCCAAAACATACGTAACGTATTAACCATTAAAAAATTTTTTTAATGTTTATTTTTGAGAGAGAGACAGAGCGTGAGTGGGGGAGGAGCAGAGAGAGAGGGAGACACAGAATCCGAAGCAGGCTCCAGGCTCTGAGCCGTCGGCACAGAGCCCGACGCGGGGCTGGAACTCACAAGCCACAAGATCACGACCTGAGCCGAAGTCGGACGCCCAACTGACCAAGCCCACCCAGGCGCTCCGTTTTAACCATTTTGAAGTGGACGGTCCTGTGGCATCAAGCACATTCCTGCTGTTGGGCTGTCATGTCTGCCTTCGTCTCCAGAGCTCTGTGCTCTTGCTGACGGAAACTCTGTCCCCATGAAGCACTAACTCCCAGTCCCCCCTCACCCCCTGGCCTTGGCAACCCCCACGCTCTTTTCCGTCTCAATGCCTTTTGCTATCCTCTTCTGTAGAAGTAGGATCATACAGGACTTGTCTTTCCTCAACTATCTTCTCTCACTTAGCCCGCTGCCGGCCGGTCCATCCACACGCTAGCCTGCGTCAGAATGTCCTTTGTTCCGAAGATCGCACTGACACGCCGTCGTCTCTGCACACCCCGTTTGGTTTTTCCATTCACCCCCGAGTGCACACTTGCGTCGGTTCCGTGCTTGGGGCTATTACGGATGGCGCCTCGGTACAGCGGGGTGCGCAAATACCAGAGTCCCTGCTTTTCCGGTCTCTGGGGTGTAGACCTGGATGCGGGGTTGCTGGCACGTGCGGGAGTTCTGTGTTTAAGTTTCTGAGGAGTTGCCTCACCAAGGATTTTCCCGCCTGCCTGTTCTCTGTGGACCTTTCTGTGTTCATTTGTTGGTTTGTAGTAGCCATCCTGATGGGTGCGAGGCGATCCCTCATGGTGGTTTCTATCGGCGGTTCCCTAGGGATTCGCGACACGGCACCGACCCGCGTGCCCTTAGTGCTGTTTGTCTATCTTCTTTGGGGGAAATGCCCTTTGCCCATTTTTTTTTTAATTGGGTTGTTTGGTCTTTGTCTTCATTCACTGTAGACTTTTTGTGGGTTCGGGGACACCTCGGCTCCTGCTTTTTCAGCCACTGCCCATAGTAACGAAAACAACGGCTGGCTTTTATCCGGTATCTGGGTCCCATTCGCTCCGTGCTCAGTGTTTCCGTGGATTTCCCCTGTTAACCCTCCCGACAACCTTTTGAGAATGACTGCCGTCTTTTCCCCTTTGCACTTGAAGAAATCCGAAGCTTCGAGGCCCCACCCCGGGCATCACAGCTACTAGGTAGTGAACCCACGAGGGCTCCACTGACCCTGTCCTTAGGGGAGCACGCTGACTTCCTCCCCACAAGGAGTTGGCATTGAATCCTCTGCATAAATACACCATCTGTTTGAGAGAATGCTCTTTTATAGGAAACCATCCGGACCTTGAGCCCTCATGGTCCCTCTGGAAAACCATACTGACTTCGGTATAAAGACTCCTTTCCTAAAATCGCAAGGGTTTATGTTGAAAGCAAACATAGGAATGTGTGGATTTCAGGGGCCGCCTGGGGGCTCGGTTGGTAAAGCATCTGACTCTTGGTTTCGGCTCAGGTCATGATCTCACGGTTCTTGGGTTCGGGCACCGCGTTGGGCTCTGCACTGACAGTGAGGAACCTGCTTGGGATTCTCTCTCTCGGTCTGTCTCTGCCTCTCCTCTGCTCAAGTGTGCATGCTCTCTCTCTCTCTCTCTCTCTCTCTCTCTCTCAAAATAAACACACAAACTTTGACAACAAGAAGGAAAAAAAAAGGAATGCGTGGATTTTAAGCGCTAAACCTTCAGCTGCTCCAAAAAGCTGTCTGAACGGAGCGGTTGGATAGATTCCCCCAGGACCCAAGCCTCTGACCTGAACCCCTTTAGCCTGCGGGTGCCATATTGCACTCTGGGGCCAATCCTTCCTTCCCTCGTAGCTCACGGCTCTGTGATTCTAGAGCCCCTTTCCTCTGAGGGTTCACTCCTCTTTGTCACCGGCTGTCTGTCTGGGTTTGGAGACGGTGAGGACAGAGCCGAAGGCAGAGGACCCTCGTCTTGGGGACACCGGCTTTTCAGCCCTGGACGGGTCTGACACCATGCTTCCTCGGGGGGAGTACTCTCCCTTCTTTCTCTGTGGGTTTTTATCTGGCCTTGGGTTCACTCGCACAGCCGGGGCTTGGGGCCGAGGCCAGAGCCGTGACTTAGGGTTGGGAAGAAGTTGGCGGAACATTTCCCAGCAGGGCTTGGGCAGGCCCAAGTGGACAAAGGATCTCTTGTCTATGGGCCCAGGGGGGTGGGAGGCATCTGGTCAGTGACACAGGCTTGGCCATTGTATGTCGTGACCTCGGCCAACTTTTTTTAGCTGAGAAAGGGGAAAAAAAGAGAGTGGGGGGTGGGGTAGGGGGGGAAGCCTCCAGAAACTTTGCAACTGGGAAGTCCAGAATGCGCCCTCGGTTTCCTCGCGGGACCTGGAGCAGATTTGGAAGGACCGTGGGC
Organism: Paguma larvata; assembly: GCA_030068075.1. Lineage (NCBI taxonomy): Eukaryota > Metazoa > Chordata > Mammalia > Carnivora > Viverridae > Paguma > Paguma larvata. Next base: position 19,886,365 of record CM057843.1, read on the forward strand.
TGTAGTGCGCCCTTTGTCGAAAAAAGAGCAGTGCGCGCGCGGCCACGGGCACGCCCTCCGGGGTGCCCTCGGCGGTGACCCTGGCGAGGCCACTTGCATCAGCGCCCCGAGGAGGAAGCTGGCAGGGGCCTGGCCCTGCGTCTGGGGACTGCACACGGGACCCAGGACTGTCCTCTGAGCCAGCAGCCCCTCCGTAAGGGTGAGGTTGGCGCGCCCGCAGGGGTGCGCTCCGCCTCTTCTGAGCGTTTCTGGACTAACTTGGATGTTTTTAAAAAGCGGTTCTGAGTGGGGACTCCGATGGTAGAACTTAGAAGGCCTGGGGGCCCCGTGTGCTCAGAGGAGGGAGGGAACCTGTTACGGGCCCAAGGCAGGAGCAGGGGGGAGAGAAGGCAGGGCCGTGGTGTGTGCGAGATGGGGAAGGGGGGAGGAGGAAGGCGTCCAAAGGGCTGTTGGCGGAGAGAGAGGGAGTCTGCTCCCTGGTTTGCGGCGTGGTTGAGGCGCGCGGCCGCGTGGTGGCGTGGATTGTAGGGACTGGAGTCCACCTCTTGCCTCCCTCGATTCTCCCAAGCTGGCCGGGTGCTTTGGGTCCGGGTTGGCGGTGGTGGCGGTGGTGGCGGCGTTAAGGGTCCTCTCCCGAGATGCGAGAGTCCGATAGCCCAACTTCACCGACCTTCCTGCCTCCGAAAGCCAGACACCCGACCCGCCTTTCTTGGAAAGAGGGGCCTCACCTCCGCCAAGTCGCTAGTGCCCGCTCTCCGGAGGCTTTGGACCGCAGGGGGTGCGGAGGGCGTCCGGTTTGCAGGGAGAGGCTGGCCTGTCTCTGCACACAGCCTCCTTCCAAGATCCTCTGCCCCGTGGACGGGGTCAGACGGCATCTCGGACGTCGGTGTGGCTTCTGACAGGTCTGAACTCGTTTCGGGAAGAGGGAGATGGGGCTTGTCATTGGGGGCACCCGGAAAGTTCACGGCTGGGCTTCCGCATTGCCTGGGGACTTTTCAAATACAGAGTCGGGTGCCGAGGTGGAGCCTAGGACCCTGCCTTTCTCGCCAGCTCCCGGAGGCCTTGCGCTGCTGGCGTGGGGGCCCCAGTAAAGAGCTCAGACCAACCAGCTGCCCTTCTGATGGAACATTGGGGAGCTTTGGGGTTCTGGACGGTCTGGCCCTGGCCGTAGGCCGCGGCAGGGAGGTTCATGGAGAAGAAGGAATGAGCGAAGATGTATCCTCAGGGGCCCCCAGGGACTCTGGGAAGCCTCCCGGGCAGGGACCAGGGCACAAGGCGCCCGAGCCGAGGTGGACCCCGTGTCGGAGCCCCGGTGTGCATGGGGAACAGCGGCTCAGAGCCCGCCTGAGCTGGGCGCGGGGCGAGTTCCAGCTCCCGGTGCAGGGAAGGCCGGGGCACTAGGAATCCGGCCGCCGGGCCAGTAGAGCTCAACCGTGCGTGATTCTCGGAATGACCGGGAAGGGGCCGTCGCGGGCCCCTCAGGACGGAAGCACTCGCCGGGTGAATCGTGCCCATCCGTGAGGCAGGGTCCCGGGGGTTCGGGGCCCAGGCAGCGTGCCGGGGGGCTGCGCCGGTGCCCCCTGAACAAGTGTCTGTACTTGAATGTGACTTTTTTTTTTCCCTCTTGCAAAAGCTGCACGTCCTGAAAGCAGAGAGATTAAGACCAACGTCCAGAATCATCAAGTATTAGGGCATATAAAGAAAGGAAGGGAAGGAACCTGGAGAAACCCTTGGAGGCCTTCTGGCCCCACTTCTGTATTTTCGAGATGAGGAAATCGGGGCGTCCCGGCAGAGATGGATTGGTTGCTCAAGGTCTCACAGCGAGACCGCGGCGGCCTCGGCCAGGCACTTGGGGGCCCCCCCGTTCACCTCTCACATTCTCCGCCAGGTGTCACAGAGCCGTGCAGGGCGGAGGGGGGGGTCCCAGCCCTCCAGAGCGACGTCCGCGGCTGTTACCGTCTGGCGGGACCGGCAGCCGCGCTTCCAGAACGTCGGCCGCTCTGGGCTGGTGGGAAGTGGGGCCCTTGCTGACTCGCGGAAACCGCTCCTCCGGCCTCTGTGAGCCTTCCGCTGCCTCCAGGGCGTGTGGTTCAGAGCCAGCGAGGACCCACTGGGAGCCAGCCCGCGGCCGCAGGTCTCTGCGTGGAGTCCCTTGGAGCGCCACGCCGCAAGGTAACGGAGATGAGTCTCTTTGGCGAGCACACGTGCTGCCCCTGGATTTTTGGCGCCCGTGACCCTGCACCTGGCGTCCGCCACGCTGGAACTGCCGGATCGCAGCCACAGGTGGGCCATTGGACCCCCGCCTCTGTGCCCTAGTGGGCTCCAGCCTGCCATTCTAATGTTGTTTTATGTTTGCTTATTTTTGAAAGAGAGAGAGAGAAGGAGATGGGGGGAGGGACAGAGAGAGAAGGAGACACAGAATCCAAAGCAGCTCCAGGCTCTGAGCCGTCAGCACAGAGCCTGATGCGGGACTCGAACCCACGAACCGCGAGATCATGACCTGAGCCGAAGTCGGATGCTCACCGACTGAGCCGCCCAGGAGCTCCCTTGGGCATACGTGTTTGTGATTTCCGATTTTCGTAAAATCACTTCACTGGCGTCTCAGAGAGCATATCTTTCTCCCCCAAGTTCCAAGTGGGTTCTGGCTGAGCAAACTTTCCTTCTCTGGACCAGAAAACGCTCTGGAGAAACGTGGCCAGGAGGGAAAAGGGACTATTTCGTCTTGCTGGGAGGTCTCTGTCCTGTCTTGCATTAGGTGCCCGGCCCCTTTTGCAAGCTCTCCCCGGCCGTTCAAATGCCTTGAAATTTCCCCTGCGGTGGTGTCGGGCCCCGTTACGCAACACGGTCCTCAGGTCATAGGACCTGGTGTTGGAGGGCCGGTTTTAACAGAGGAGGAGCCAGGGGCCCAGAGAGGCAGAGGGAACCTCGTACATTGCGACCCGCTGTCTGGGAACACAGTCTCCTTAGCCCAGGCCCGCGTGCTTTCTAGAAAGAAGCCGAGGCTTCTGCAAGTCCAGAGGTTAGAGGTAGGACATCAGAACGGCCCGTGCTATTTTTACCTGCCAGAGAAGGGGGGGGGAGGAGGAGTGGAGCCGACATCCCTCGAAGCTCAGAGTTTGGATAAAATGACTCTGTTCGTTACGAGCTGGTGAGCAGGCTCGTTCGGGTTTTCCTGCCCAGAGGCCGGAAGCTGAAATGGGCTGTGGGGACCACGCCGCCTCGCTCACCCTTTATGGGTTTGAAACATCGGGGCCGGACAGATCTTAGAAGTGGGACAGAAGTTATGGGCTTTCTTTGGGGTTTCCCAGGCCCCCTCCAGGCTCCAAGGAACAGCTTCCGGTCTTATCCTTGGAACTGTTGCTTTTTTTTTTTTTTTTTTTAATTCTTGAGAGATAGAGAGAGACAGAGCGTGAGCAGGGGAGAGGGGGAGAGAGAATCCAAAGCAGGCTTCAGGCTCAGAGCTGTCAGCACAGAGCCTGACGCGGGGCTCGAACTCACAAACCGTGAGATCGTGACCTGAGCCGAAGCTGGACGCTCCACCGGCTGAGCCCCCCAGGCGCCCCATGGTGGTGTTTGGTCAGTGTGGAGACCGTCCCGAGAAATGCCGAGGAGCGGGCGTCTCTTGGATCCCTGTCGTGCCGTCCGGTGTTGCCGTACAGATGCCACCAGCAAAACAGCACGAGCCCTCTCGGAAAGAGGTGTCGGCTGACATCAGAGCCCCCGGTTGCTTGCACCGTCTCCTCCGGAACCCCGTCCCTCGGCCCCTCTGTCTTGTGTACGGACGGCAGGTGTAACAGTCAGGGAAGTGTCTTTCCCGGCACCGGTCACGGAAGGGCTCCCTCGGGAATGTGAGTAAGGCCTGAAAGGAAGTCACTTCCGACGTGATGGATTCCTTCCTGCCCTCCGCTGCTTGACCCCAGACACTTGGGGGCCACGCCGGGGCTTCCGACACAGGACGCAGGAGGGGCTTGCCTGACTCAGCCTCGGAGTGTGCCGGCGCGTCCGCACCCCTGCCCCGCCGGGGACCCCGTGTTTTCCCGCTTAGCCAGCTTTCCCGCCAGGCAGGGCTGACTTCCTGTACTCTAGCACAGACTACATTGTAATTGTGTTCATCAAAATTCCTGGGGAGCCAGATCACTCCGTTCCTTTTTTTAGGATCAGAAAATAGAGCGCATTGTTCTGTGTCCTCTCCCTGCTCGGTCCTGAAAAACCAGGCCCCGGGGAGTCGACTGGCCCTCGGGGAGGCACTGGGGGGCTTACGGATGGATGTTCAGGGCGGCCGGGACCCTCGCGGAGTCTTTCGGAAGCCAGACCCAAAGCGGATCGGGCTCCAGGCCTGCGGCTGGCAGCTTCGTGCTGGGAGAAAGCTCCTTTGGCTTTGAGGTCTTCGTCTCCGAGTGGGTACCAATGGCAGCAGGTGTGAGGCCTCCTGTAGCAGCTCCGCGGATGGAGGGCAGGGATGGGTGGGGCGGGGGGATGGAGGTAGGTAGCTGGTGCAGGCAGGGGTGAGTACGGCAGACGCTTCAGGGGGGGCTGGAGCCCGGGAGCCTGAGCGAGTCCCCCTCCCCCTCCCCTGGGCACTTGTAGGCAGGATCCAGGAAGGCAGACTTCACGGGGGTGGAGTTCTGGCAGGAGCGAGTGAGAGACTCCAGCTGCCGCGATGCGGATTATTGGTGCAGACGTGACCCCTTCCAGCCGTTCGCCCCGAGCAGCGGCCGGAGGAAGGGGGCTTTTCCTGGGGACCTTTGCGTCTAAACGATTCAAGCCCGATTCGGAAACTTCCTTCAAGGGGCTCAGAGAACCTACATTCAAGACGATTTCTCTTCGTTTCCTTTTTAATGTTCATTTATTAGAGAGAGAGAGAGTGGGGAAGGGCAGAGAGAGAAGGGGACGGATGATCCAAAGTGGGCTCTGCAATATGGCAGCACAGAGCCCGACGCGGGGCTCGAACTCCCAAACCGCGGAGATGGTGATTTGAGCGGAAGTCGGATGCTCCACCGACTGAGTCACCCAGGCGCCCCCAGAGTTGGTTCTTATGAGAGCGGTGTTGAGTATACATGGGACGGGGTCTGGCAGAACCTCTGATGAGTGGGTCCCCGTACACGGAGGAGGGGAAGGAAGAGGGGCGCCCTGCCCAGCAGTCTGGCTTCTCGTTGGAAAAAGCCGGAGGTGAGCCTCCCGTGTTCGAGCCCCGTTTCTACACAGGGGTCCAAGCAGAGTGGCTCCTGGGAGGCCGAAATGTCCAGACTCCAGCCGGGAAATAACCACAAAATCTTCTTTGGGAGCCGAGCATGGCTTTGGACTCAGGAAAGCAGGACTCAGGGCAGCCCTGGGTCCCCGCCGAGTTTCCCCCTGGCCAGCAAGAGGCTTCGATGCCACTCTGTCCACGCCAATGGATTCTGGAGCCCAGGCCTCCCTGCGGAAGCCCATTGCCCGCGGGGCCAACAAGAGGCGGCTAGAGGTCAGACTCCCCGCAGACCTGGAACCAAGAGAGGTCCGTGGCCCCCGAGGACCACGTCACATTCCGTCCTGTTCCTCCTGGCTGGAAACCCGTCACTCCCCAGGAGAGTGGCAAGAAGTAGTTAGATGGCGGAGGCAGGTACCACCGTCTGGAAGGGAATACGCCTCCTACAGACAGTGACTAGGGCATCCGTGTGCCGTCCTCGAAAGGAGGTATCTTTTTTTTTTTTTTTATGTGTGTTTATTTTTGAGAGAGACAGAGCACGAGCTGGGGAGGGGCAGAGACAGAGAGAAAGAGAGAGAGAGAGGGAGACACAGAGTCCGTAGCAGGCTCCAGGCTCCCAGCTGTCAGCACAGAGCCCGACGCGGGGCTCGAACCCACGAACCTGAGCCGGAGTCGGACGCTCAATTGCATGAGCCACCTAGGCGCCCCTAAAAGGACGTATCTTTTGAAATGTAGTTACAGAGAAGCCCCAGACCGGCTTCGTTCATGCTCCTTTTTGGGGATCACCCTTCACTTACTTAAGCATCATCAGACTTTCTCCTTGTCTTTAAAATACAGTGTCCACCACGTGTCCACCATCAGGCTTGTAAAATCCATTTTGCCCTCAGCGGCACACACGTATACCTTCTTGTAGCTGAGGCATTTTTTTTTCTTTCCTTCCTATCAACCGTGGTTTATAGTTTCTTTTCTCCAGGAGTACCTAGCTCTGTACAAGTCTGTATTTTGGCTGCTTCTTCTGTCCCTCTGTTTTCATTTTTCCCCATTTCCTTTGCATTCCAGGAAAAATTCTTAACATGGGCTTTGTATATAACTAATTCTTCTCCCCCCTGCCCTTTTTGCAAGATTAATTCCATATTCTGTGTCAACCCATGTGGATAGTCCTCTGTCGCTACCTCGTAAATTTCCCTACCATTTTGTTAATTTCCTGTCTCCTTTTTGTAGCCTTTGTTTCTTTTTTCCAACCAACTTGCCTTGCATGCGTTCGTTTGTCCTCTCCTTATGATTTTTTTTTCTCTTGTATCAACGATGCTATAGCTTCCTGCCTTCTATCGAGGTTGCTAAACGCTTTCCTGGAATCTTCCGTCTGGATACCATATGAGGTCACGATTAGAATTCTGTGCCTCTCCGGAGGCTCTGGAGACTGTCCGTTTATTTTCTGCAGTGAACAAAACTAGAGTGTCTTGTCTTCCCCCACCTGCCTGGACTCAGGGTTGAATAACCCAGTCATTGGAATCCACCAAGAGCTGGGATTTGTTACAGGTGGGGCACACACAGTGCCTCGACTCCCTGTCTGTCTACTCGGTTGGCGAACGGGCTCCTCGGATCCGTTCGGAACCAGTTTCAACTCTAATTCCGGGTTTCCATTGATTCATCCATCGCTCCGTCCAGTGTGCCGGGCGCGGCGCTGAGACTAAAGCTAGGGACAGCAGGGACGTGGCCGTGTCTTCCTGAATCTTGCGGTCTGTTTCTCCCTGTCGTACGGTCTCCTCCTCCCCCGCCTCCGGCCAGGTCTCTGAATCTCTCCCCCCTTAGAAGGACGCGAAGACCATCTCAGGGTCCAGCCTCTTCCCACCAGCTTATAAATAAAACCGCTTGTGAGGATGTCACTTTGCAGAACGCACGGATCCGTTGCTAGGAGCCCTTTAGTTTCTCCCCAGCTCTTTTCCGTGAGTCGCTCTCAGACTGCGCAGCAAGCCTACCAGAGCCGGAGAGAGCGGTACTGTTACCTGGAAGATCGAAAAGGAGCCCCGAATTACAGGTGCAGGCCCCGGAAGCACCACTGTGGGAGCGGGAGTCCTGCTTCAGGCTTGGGGCCTTGAACCCGTGACCGGGGGACAGAGTACCTTTCCTCCGGTAGCTCGTCCAGCTTTGTGTAGGAGTCTCTCCAACCTCAACAGGTGTCCAGCAGAAAGGTGTGCAGCAGACAGGACTCTCCGGTCCCCGGCCCAGCTGGGGGCTTGGTCTTCTCGGCCGCAGCCCCTGTCACTGCCGCTAATCGGTTGACACCCCGTTGACTTGGCCACCGGGTCCCGGACCGCTCAGGTGCACGCTGGTAACAAAGCGGTTTCCGGGGACCGATGGCTCCCAGGCACACCTGGCCTTGGCCTGGCTGCTTCCGGGTGTCCCGGCCGGCCGGGTGTTTGGGGGCGAGAGAACTTGCTGGAGAGTTCTTTGTGGGGGAGCCTTCGAGCACTGCCAATCACGGCACCCGGCTCATTAGCAGTCATTGCCATGGCAACGGGTCTGCCAGAAAGTGGCTCGTTAGGCTGACAACTTCAGAGGCGTTATATATAGAGCCGGGTGTGGGGGGAGTGGGGGTGTGGGGCCCCGCGGATATGCCTTTCTCCGGAGCGCCTATTGCTTCTGGGCTTGGGGTGTGAGAAGACGCGGAACGGGGGACCCGAGAACCGTCCGGTCCGGCCGCTCCAGCAAATTGGCGACCACCCATTACCGCCGCGTTGCTCGCATTTGCGCCAGGTGAGAGGCGGGTGCTCCCAGAAGCCTCCTGAGGGGGGCCAAGGCCCCGACTGAACTTGGCGAGGGCCGGAGGCTGTGTGGGGGTGCTGAGTGTGGGGGCTCGTACTTCCTGGAGGCTGCAGCAGAGATCAGATCAAATCTTCCTTCAAATCGTCTTGCCTGAAGAAGGGTTTGGGCCAGGGGACAGCAGCCGTCCTTTTAATCAGTAGCCATGCGGCGAAGCCCTGTTTTTTTTTTTTTTTTTACTTTTAAAAATTGCACTTATTAAAAATTTTAGGTTCCCAGTCTTGAGGTCCGAAGTGATGTTTTCTCTCGAGCTGCAGCCCGGCCGGTTCTGAGCTCAGTTGAGCACCAGCTCACCTGGGATCCGTGCCCAAAGGCAGCCTCCCAGGCTCCGGGCGCCCTTGGCGCTTGGATCAGGGACTCTGTGCCTTCTGTGCATCTCAGGTGACCCACTGGGTGTCCCAAGGACCACGCTTTGAGAAACACCGCTGTAGCAGGGGGGGCTGGGGGAGGAGGATTTGTTTTCAATCTCTTTCCTTTGCTCGTCTGCTCTTTTTTCTTCCCCACGGAGGACCAGGAGGCGTCTTTAAGAGGACGGTTTCCTTGGTTGCACTGTTTTAAATAAGGAGACAAGGAAGTTAGCCTGCAGCCGGGAACGTGACCGCGTGGGTGTGGGCGGCGGTATTTCTGCGCGTCTCCCGGGCAGGCATACGCTCATTTGGGGGCTGGGAGACGGGCGGGAGAGGCAGGCCCGAGCTGCCTTGGTGGGGGCCGGGAGGTCGGGCGGTCCAGGTGCAGAAACAGAGCCGCCCGTGGCTAGCTGAGGGACAGATGGACCGAGGGGTGGCCCGGATGTAGGGAGCTGGCCAGAAGTCTTGAGAGGATAAAGCCAGTGCTTTAAAGTTTGGTTTAGCCATTTGATGAGCTGTGCCGCGTTGGGTGAATTTTCCAGTTCTCTGAGCTTCCGAGTCCTCATTTTAAAATGGGAAACAGTTTGTACCCAGTGGTAGGTTAAAATTGTAAAAACTCGAAATAGGAGTGTAAAGCATCTGGCCCAGTCCTTGGAGCACTGTAAACATTTGGTGCATGATGAAAGTCATTATCGATGGGCAGGAATGGCATCCGAGCTCCTGTGTTTCTTGCGTACCGGCCGGATTAGGGCTCTGAAGTCATCTAGAAGCCTCTTGATACTCTGTAGGAAATAGAGGGAGGGGGTATACAAATGACTCCATTTGTGGGGGGGGAGGCGCAGAAGATCCATACTTTCCTTCAGATTCTCTGAGACTGGGTTTCCATATACAGTTGAGCAGGTTGTTGACTGAACAAAGGGACAAAAGGCGAGGCTGGAATCCAGCCTTGAGCTCTGAGGGGTGGCCCCTCTGGAGTAAGAGGCAGCATTTTATAATTGCCCCAAAGCCATGCTGTGTGTCGGGTTAAGAACTTCTGAGTTGGAGGAAAACTGCTTTCACCTTCCTCCCACCCTGCCCACCTCACTCTCACTATCTGATTTTGTCCCTTGTAGGTAGAGCCCCAATCTCTGGGCCTGGGTCCCTTCCTCTGCTGGTTCCTGTTCCCATGGGAAGGAGCTGCCGGGAGGGAAGGGCGGAAGCCACGGGACTAGCGAAAGGAAGGAAAGGATTGAACTTGAAGGAAACTAATTAGAAGCAGCAGCTCGACGGAGACCGTAATTATCGGGTCGCTCCTTGTGCCACATCCGTCTTGACGGCTGTGGGGCCGCCCTCCCGGGAGGCCCGGCCCTCTTCGACGAGGGCCTGCAGGTGGGGAGTCCGACTTCTGCCTCCTCCAAGGCTTGAAAACGATTTTTTTTTAGTGGCGAGATGCACCTAACGTAGAATGTATCACGGCTGATGCTTCTACCCCCGTCGCGTTGTGTGGCCCTCACCACGGTCTGCTTCCAGAACGTTTGCGTCACCCCAAAACAGAAACCCGGTACCCATCCTCCCCTCCCTCCCTGCCTCCCTCCTGGGCCCCGGCAACCGCTAATCTGCGTCCTGTTTCTATGGACATTTCGTGTAAAGGGAAGCGTATGGTATGTGGCCTTTTGCGGCTCTAGCTTACGGCCCGTAGCATGGTTTCGGGGTTCACCGCTCCTTTGGATGGGCGGGTATTTCTTCGTGTGCGTGCGCCCCATTTTGTTGACCCGCCCGCCCGTCGGCGGACCCTTGGGTGGTCTCCGCCTTCTGGCCGTCGTAGACAAATGCTGTTTTCAGTGTGGGTCGGTGCTGTTTTCAGTTCTCTTGGGGACTGAAGAGATACCCAGTTGTGTCCAAGTCTTTTGACCCCCGATGGGTTTCAGGTCACCGATAGAAGGCACTTTTTCCCAGGAGAGCGTGGCTATGGCTGCCACAGGGGGGCGGGGGTAGGGGCAGAGCCGAGGGGAGGCAGGCAGCGGGCCGCAGGGAGGTGGCAGACGGCCTCTGCTGCCTCAGCCCATTTTGGAAACAGGCTGTTGGCCCTCCCTGGCTCCGACTCAGAGGCGCCTCCCCCAACAGGCACCTTCTGCAAGGACCAGGCTGGGAGGCTCTGCATTTTCCAGACGGGCGAGAGCTCCGGGCAGTCACGGTACCTCGGTGGCCATCAGTGTCCTCTGACGGAAGCCAAGGCTTAGTCTGATCCCACAGCGCTAGAGAAATCCCCTAGAGTCCTTTTTTTTAATTTTATTTTATGTTTATTTATTTTCGAGGGATGGGGAGGCTGCAGAGAGAGGGGGACAGAGGATCCAAAGCGGGCTCTGCTCTGACAGCAGCGAACCCGACGCAGGGGCTCGAACTCACGGACGACGAGATCGTGACCTGAGCCAAAGTCAGATGCTTAACCGACTGAGCCCCCCGGGCGCCCCTAGAGTCATTCCGAAGAGGAGAAACACTGTGCAGCCATGGAGACGGGACAGGTGGCCTTGTTTGCAATGTCACGGGGGGAGGGGGGACGCGTGGAGGGTCAGAAGTTGGCTCTGTTCCCTCAGCCAGCCCCCCTGGCAGTCCCCTCGCCCCCCAGCCTCCGTATCCGTCCCCCTCGTAACGCGTCAGCCTGCCCAGCGGGTGCAAAGATGCCTTTTGACTGGAAAGTCTTGGAAACCGAGGTCTGGGGAGAAGCGACAGTTAATGGTGACGTTGTTTCAGACGTGGCGGTGCCGGGCTGGGCTCTGGGTCCCTGGATGTCACATCCCAGGGGGCAGAGGCTGCGTGGAGCCGGGTCTCGCTGCCCCTCGCGCTGGGAACCCTCGGTTACCGGGCGCTACGGGGACAGGCACCCTCCTAGGTGCTGAGTGCCTTGCTGTTCACCGCCAAGGCTCCTGCCTTCCTCCTGGGCTTGTAGACGTGCAGATAAAAGCAGTTGGCTGAGTCACTTCCCCAAGTCACGCGGCTGCCCGGGGGCTGAGTCAGGAGTGAGCCCCAGGCCGGAGGGCTGTTTCCCCTTCGCTTCCAGGTCCGTCTGCCCTCTGTACCCTACTCCCGGCCACGTCCGGCTCTGACCCTTGCTTAATACCCTTCAAGAATTGCCCATTTCCTCCCTGGGGGCTGTTGGGAGAAGCACCAAATATGGCCTTCTCATCTGGGACGCTCTAAGGCTTCCCCTCTGGTTCTAGAATATTCCTTTCTTAAGTGAAGTCTCGTAGCCTCCTCATTCCTGTGTTACTCCCAGCCCCACTCAGCCAAGACACCTGTCTCCCGTACGTGGGGTATATCAGACACACACACACACACACACGCGTGTGCACCTGCCCTCTCTACTCTCCCTAAGACGGTGGGCTGTGTGTGTGTCCTGACCACCTTCCAGTGTGGGAGGAGCCAGAGCAGGCGTCCGGAGGCCCAGGCGAGCAGGCTCAGGTGTGCTTGGGGATTCTGGCCGTGCCTTGGGCCTCCCGGCCGCTGTCCGGCCCCTGGTGGTTTAAACACAGGCTTCCATACTGAATGGAAGACACGCTGCGGATTAAGAGCCTCCGGTGGAGACGGAAGTGGGCCCAGGGGAGGCCCTGTTGACTCAGGGTCCCGGGAGCATCTAGGGTTGACCTGATCCCTGCTGTGTGGGGTGCGCACACACGGTTTTGCAGCCTTAAGGAAATAACAGGAGCAGGGCAGCCAGGGAGCCGCGTGTCTGTACTGCTTGCCTTTCTTTTGTGTTTGAAAGTTTATTTATTTTTGAGAGACACAGTGTGAGCAGAGGAGGGGAGGGGCAGAAAGAGAGAGAGAGAGGGAGACACAGAATCCGAGCCATCAGCACAGAGCGCCCGACGCGGGGCTCGAACTCACAGACCCGAGAGATCATGACCTGAGCCAAAGTGGGACGCTTAACCCCACTCAGGCCCCCCCGGACTGCTTGCTTTTAATCCGTTACCTGGTTTTTTCCTAAGCAGTCCCTGTTAGCGACGCACCCTGCCTCTGTGGGCATGGCTGAGAGGTGCCAGGGACATTCCGGAGCCCGCTGGTCATAATACATCTGAAGGGGAGTCCAGCTTTGCTGCAAAATTCACGGCCCCTTCTCCCCGAGTCGTTAAATCCATTTACTGTCTTCAGGAGGCAGAGCCGCGGCGTGGGCTAATTTGGGCCCTCTTTTCCTTATTCTTAAACGTTCTTTAGAGAACTACTTATTTTTGTCGTTGGGGGGAAATTCAGATGCAAGCGAGAAGTAAGCCGGAGAGAAGAAAAATGGCCCCTGTTCCCGCCACCAGGAGTCACCTCTGTTGTAACCTCTGTACACCTGCTTTCTCTCTGTTATATATATTTTGTTCTCTGATTTTTATTTTTACTTTTTTTTAAGGTTTCTTTATTTTTGAGGGGGAGGGTGAGCGGGGGAGGGGCAGAGGAAGAGGGGGCCAGAGGACTCAAAGTGGCAGCACAGAACCCGACGTGGGGACTTAAACTCGTGAACTGTGAGATCATGACCTGAGCCGAAAATGGACGCTCGACCGACCCAGCCACCCAGGCGCCCCCTCACTGATTTTTATTTTTGTTTATTTTTATTAAAAAAATTGTTAATGTTTATTTTTGAAAGAGAGAGAAGAGAGAGAGAGAGAGCAAGTGCTGGGGAGGAGGGGCGGAGGGAGAGGGAGACACAGAATCCGAAGCAGGCTCCAGGCTCCGAGCTGTCAGCACAGAGCCCGACGCGGAGCTCGAACTCACGAACTGTGAGATCATGACCTGAGCCGAAGTAGGACGCTTAACCGACTGAGCCACCCAGGGGTCCCCTCTCTTTTTTATTTTTAAGAAGAGTACTGCTCTTCATGCTCCAAAAAATCAAACCACGCCTAAGTGCAGGTGACCAAAAGGGGGTCGAGGTTTGGGCCATGAGCCCACTTCTTGCCAGGTCTCCCCAAGAGATCTGGACACTGGACCACAGAAGCCCCCCCTCGCTCTCTGTCCGCTCTCGGCGTTGTCTGAGAAGCTTTTACCTTGCGCTCTGCTGAGACGTGCACTAATCCCTTCTGGAAGGTTCCCACAGCCGGCCTCGGGCCTCGTCCACCGCCGTCCTCGGGGCTCCTGGGGGGTTCCGGCTTCAGATTCCGCGGCGGCCGTGTGCAGAGCGATGGGACCCCGGGGCAAGCGCAGGTGCAGGCCCTGCGAGCACTTGTCCCGGCAGCCCCCGCCCCGCCCCGCCATGCCCACCGTGTGTGACCTTTCCTCTCCTCTTCCACAGAAGCCTGGAATGGTCCCCCCACCGCCGGGAGAGGAGAGCCAGGTCGTCATCCTCCCGCCTGGCTGGCAGAGTTACTTGTCACCTCAGGGGCGGCGTTACTATGTCAACACGACCACCAATGGTGAGTCTCGCTCTGGGGGGCCGTCCTGCACGGCCTTCCCCGGGGTTTCTGGGTCCCTCTGACATCTCCCGGGGCTGCGGGGGATTCGCGGTTTCCCCATGGTGCCGGAAGGTGGCGGGCGGGGGGGCCGGCCTTCAGGGCTGGGGGTCATCGCTAGAAACTCACCCCGGGCCTCTCCGTAGAACCCAGTCTCCTGGTCTGGGGCCGATTCGCAAACTGGGATCTCTAAAACTTATCAAGTCAAGAGTTGGTTTAAGTCAAATAAACCAGGTTTCGGTACCGTAGGGTCATCTCGGGAGCGGCGGAGTGCGCTAAGAAGACAGAAGCTTCCAAACAGGGGCTGCAGGCGTGGGGTTCCCCTGATTTCACTGCGGCGTCTTCCCCGTAGTGTCCCGCTGGCTCCCTTCTTGGAAAGCTCCCTGGGAAATGCTGGGGCTGCTTATGACTCCTTTCTTCTAATAGGTGACACAGGCCCCGTGTGCACCTGTGAGCCGGGTGAGGGCCACACCTCCCTGCACCCAGTTACTGTGGACTTCCTGAGCCTCGCAGGGACTGCGGGACCCCTCTGCGTGCGGGCTGCAGAGCGGGTGCGAGAAGGCTAGGGGGGAGGTTTATAGAAGGAGGATTCTAGAACAAGGTGGTCTTGGGCAGGGCGGGGCAGAGCAGATGGAGCCAAAGAGCTCTGTCTCTTGACCTCCACGCCCCCCCCCCCTCCCCCAGAGGATGGAAAAACAGAAGGTTCACTTGGGGGCGAATCACAGGTGTGTGTGCCAAGGCCAGAGGTGAAGTACGGTCCGTATCTGCATGTTGGTCCCTCGTCTCTCTTGTCTGCGCCCCCCCCGACTTCAAGGTCACCTCTTCCGACCCTGGGGGACCGTTACAGTGGCCGGTGATGACAAGCCGTGATGACAAGCCTGTCCTTGGAGGCGTCCTGGTGGCCCCGGTCCCGCTGCTGTTCGGAGGAGCCACAGAGAAGGCAGCTGCCACTAGGGGGCGCTGGTTCACTCTCTCGGCCCCCTGGCAGCCCACCTTCCGGTGCGAGCGGTGGCTGGGGCTTCTAGGAAGGGGGAAGGAGGCAGAACTGTCTGTGATCCTCTTAAGCTTCCTCCGGACCGACACACGAATAGCGCTCGCGCTGTGGTCGGACCCTGAAGTCTCAGAGGAAGTTCCGTGCACGGCTGCCCTGCGGGAAGTGCAGAACTTACACCGGAAGATGCCGAGTTCCTCGGGGTCTGGGACGGATTCTCGTCCCGAATTAGCCGCTCTGTTTGCAAAGGGGCTGAGTGGGGACGGGTGGGAAAGAGAGGCTTTTTATATCTGCTTTTATTTTATATTTTATTTTATTTTTTAATTACAGAGTAGCATGTTCTTGGTTAAGAAACTCAATGGGTGCGAAAAAAATAAACAGTACACAGCCGTGTGGTTCCCTTCCCGAAAGCTACTTATCGTGCACACTGCTGCAGACATCTCTAGGCTCGTACCTTCTAACGTGTGCGTGCGTATTCTTTTTGATAAATCAGAAGAACGATCCGTGATCTAGAAACTGCTCCGACAGCGGCGCCTCGTGGGCTGCTTTCTGTGTATGTCCCTGTTAGCGGAGTGAGTGTTGCAACCCGGCTGTGTAATACTCTGTTGCAGGTGCACGCTACTGTTACCGTGACTCGCCCCTCTCCCTTAAGGGGAAAGTAAAGTCTCATTTGAATAGCTGACAGTGTGTGGCGGTCAGGGTTTCCCGAGGCCCAGGCTTTAGCCCCTGGCGGCGCAGACTCTCCTCTGTGAAGGACCAGGGGGTTACACGTTTTGTTCGTGAGGCTCCTGTGGTCTCTGTCACTGCTTCTCGGCTCTGTCCTTGTCGCATGTAAGGAAAGGGATGGGGAAGGGAAATGCCTTTCTTTCTTTTTTATTTTATTTTTTAATATTTATTTATTTTGGAGAGACCGAGCAGGAGCAGGGGAGGGGCAGAGAGAGGGGGAGACACAGAATCGGAAGCAGGCTCCAGGCTCTGAGCTGTCAGCACAGAGCTTGATGCGGGGCTCAAACTCACGAACTATGAGATCATGACCTGAGTTGAAGTCGGACGCCCAACCGACTGAGCCCCCCAGGCACCCCGGGAAGTGCCTTTCTGACGCCAAAGAGACAGTCATGTTTGAATATCACAGTAAGGACTCTGTTCTTTAGCCAAAGGGAACCGGGAGCCCGGCTGTCATTCTGATTCTGGCTGCCGGGCCGCCGATGACAGTTTTGCATCTGATCGCGCTTCGGTAGGGAAGTACCTGTCGGAACAGCCTCTCGCTCTCCTTCCGACGCCCTGACTCCCCTGGGGGGGCATTCGACTTTGCGTCTCGTCCTGGCCAGGCCAGCCACGTCCCCCTTTCTGCCCCAGCCCTGCGGTCTCTCCTGCCGCGTGACCCGGGCCGGGGCCGTGCACCCTGCTCCAGCCACCGCACACCTGTCCGTCTCCCTCTCTTCCGAATGCCCCTGGTGTCCCTTAGTCCCTGATGGCTTCGGAGAAGACGCTTGGGCACAACGGGTGTCCTGTCCCTGTTTTTACACCCCATGTAAGTGTAACCAGTTTGAAGCCCAGTTTACACTCGTATTACCTCTCCGTGGCTGATCTGCTTATTTTGAAATCCATGTAGGATTTTAGGGACAGGCACTGTCACGGCGCTGATGGTGGGGCCGGGCTGTGGGGGTGCGGCTCCGGACGGGAAGCCATCTCCGCCTTGGAACACCGTCATCCTAGAAACCAGATGCCAACAAGCGTCGTGAGCGTTTAGCGTTGACGTCTGGGGGCTCAGGGGCAGAGGATTGCCAGCTTCACTGGCTCTCCAGCCTGTCTTGGAAGAGGGGCCCTTGACATGGGGATTCCACGCGGCGGTTACCGCGCCGCAAGGGCGAGACGGCAAGGGGAAGTCTGACCCACCGATGACCCCACGAGGCGCTCGGAGGAGCTGGGACTCGGCCCCGTGGGCGACAGAGAGCCACGGAAGGAATCAAAGCAGGGGCCTGACATGATCGGAACAGCACGGCAGGACCGCCCGGGGAGCAGAGTGAAGGATTCGGGCGCGGTGAGCGCGGGCCCACGCAGAAGAAACTCGAGTAGAAGGAATGAGGTCGGCCCCGCGCCTGCAGCTGTGTCCGGGAAGGAGGAGGTAGAATCCGGGGACAAGAATGCTCGAGGTTCCTCTGACTTTTCTGCTTCTCGTGATGGAGCCGCGCAGTGAGAGAACCCGGGGCAAATCCGTGTTGCCCGTAGGGTTCCCTGGAGAGATGGCCAGCCTGTATGTTGGGATGGGTGCGTCCGTGACATTGGGGGGAACCCTGGGCCACGGATGAGGATCGGGGGAGCCACGTGGGTGCCTGGCGTGGCAAGCAGAGAGCAGAATGGATCTCACCTCCTCTCGCCCCTTCAGCCTGGTGCCGTTGCGCAGTGACCAACCTGTGCAACCACAGAGGGCAGCCCAGAATTTTCATTTCATCCCGAGCAGAGAAACGAAGCCGCGAGACGCAGGAGATCACCCTCTAAGAGAGAGTCCTGCAGAGAAACGTGGAAAGGAGGGGCAAGGGGGACTTTGAAATAATGGTCAGAGATGGGAAGAATCCAGGAGAAGGAAGGCAATGCCTTGAAGGGCGAAGGAGAAAAAAGGTTTAAGGAGGACGTTCAGAGACAGACTGAAATACAGATCAAGTTTATGGTAGAGGTGAGACTTTGTTTTACTTTTCTTTTAATGTATATTTAGTTTTGAGAGGCGGGGGAAGGTGGGCAGAGAGAGAGGGAGACACACCATCGGAAGCAGGCTCCAGGCTCTGAGCCGTCAGCACAGAGCCCGACGCGGGGCTCGAACCCACGAACCGCGAGTTCATGACCTGAGCCGAAGTCACATGCTTAACCGCCTGAGCCCCCCAGGCGCCCCTCGAGGTGATCCTTCAAATCATGGAGGGAAGCAGAAATTATCTAATACAGAGTGCTGGGCCACATGGCTAACAGGAGGTCCCAGTGGGACTTCCCATGGGTGAGTTTTCCTATAAACTTGGCGAGGCTGTCACAGCATGCTTTAAGGGACAGTGGCCGCGTGGTTCTATCTCTCTAGGGTGTTCCGTCACGCAGGGTGGCCCTGAGCTCGGGCCCCAGGAACCCCAGGGGTTCTGCTGGTATCAGGAGGTGCCTTGTGCGACGCTGTCTTAGAAAGTGCTTCGTTCCCACCAAAAGCCGACCGACTATTGCCGGAAAAGTGGGATTGTGTTTAGTGTCTGGATATTGAGCTGTTACCAACAGCCTAGCCTTGTCAGGGACCGAAGCTAGTGTTAAGGGGGACCCCTTATCTGTAGAACAGGTGCGTCTCAGCAGATGTATGTTGTTTTGTTCCGGATGTAACAGGCAGGCTGGTGACGTGTGTTTGATCGCTTAGCAGCGATAGGGTCATCGGTGTCAGGCCCTCTTTTTGGAGAGATGCTGACGTTTTAGGTACTGTTGAGGGTGTATTTTACCACGTGGGCATTGCAGGGGTATCTCAAGCCAGTAATGAAGGCAGAGATGTGTTTGTTTAATGTATGAATCAGCGTTTTGCCTCTTACTTCTTGATCTTTGTACGCTTAAAATTTTTTTCTGATGCTTTAATTTATTTTTGAGAGAGAGACAGAGAGAGAGAGAGTGGGTCTCGCGGTCTGTGGGTTCCACCCCCCCCCCCGCATCAGGCGCTGTGCTGACAGCTCGGAGCCTGGAGCCTGCTTCGGAATCTGGGTCTCCCTCTCTCTCTGCCCCTCCCCCACACATCCTCTCTCTCTCCCTCTCTCTCAAAAATAAATAAAACATAATTTTTTTTGCATAAAAAAATTTTTAAAAACAGTTATCTGGCCATTTGTAGTCCGGGCTGTGCTTGCTTGGATCCTGTGTATTAATCCTTTTTGTGTGGCATTGCCTCAGTATTCAGGGGGCTGGGCGTAGGGGGGTGGGGACTTAGCTGGCAGTAAGGATCACTGAGACCCTGCCAACGACAAATCTGAAACAACATTTAGTTTTAAGGGAAACAGGACTATCGTCTCGGAGCGCCCCCCCCCCCGAAGCCCAGGGGAGCTGGGAATGGTGTTCACTCTTCTGACAAAGTATCCGTCCGTGTCAATGTCATGTTCTGTCTGTGAGTGAAGCTGGGGACAATGACACCAGGTTTTGAGCTCTGTGGATTCATTTGCCAAGTGGCCGGCAGTTTTCTCGATTTCTTGTTTGAATTTTTCTTGAAACGAGTAGATTCCTATTGAACTTTATTACACCGGGAGCTCATGGGAGCCTCTGGATAAATTGTGCAGTAGGACACTTTCCAAAGCATTGTTTGAGCTCTTCTTTGTTACCAATAATTGGATACCTTTCCTCACGCTCTCCAGATAGAACAGCCCTGATCACTCCCTGTTAATAACAGTTGCCCCGAGAAACTTCCACACTCAGAAACCCCTATCTGTTTTCTTCTGTCCATCTGTGTTGAACAAATGGGAGACGAAAAAGACGTCTTTGTTTGGCGCTTTCATTAGATTGAGTTCGCTGTGTGTGCATGTGTGTGTGTGTGTGTTCATACATGTTTCTTATTTTGGCTTTATTATTTTTATTTAATGGACTCTTCGCGCAAAGCTGTTAGACCTTAGTGCTTACCATTCATCGGTTTCTGTGTGGGTTTTGTTTTTCCTCGCAGAGAAGCCATTTTAATTTGTAACGTTAAGGTAACACTTACGTGCACAACCCATTCCTCGAATCTCAGCCGTTTTAAAGAAGCGGGAGTCTCTTGGAATTTGGGCAGATGCCAGTGGGTTAGAGGCGTGCCCACTGCCAGTGTACGGAAGACCCCAAAAAAATCAAGACAGAGGAGACAAAGAGGATCTCGTGGTTAGCTGTGTTCTAGGAAGTTGAGTTACGGTGGGAAAGGAGGCTTATTGGTCAAGAGCGTAAGAACTGTCCTCATTGGCCGTTAGGCGGGTCACCGATTTTGTCCAGATACGGAAATGAAACAGAAAGGAATGTGTGAGGGGCGCCTGGGAGGCTCCGTCGGTTGAGTGTCCAACTTCAGCTCAGGTCACGATCTCACGGTTTGTGAGTTCGAGCCCCACGTCGGGCTCTGTGCCGACAGCTCAGAGCCCGGAGCCTGCTTTGTATTCTGGGTCTCCCTCTCTCTCTGCCCCTCCTCCACGTGCACTCTGTCTCTCTCTCTCTCCCTCTCTCCTAAAAACAACTAAACATTAAAAAAAAAAATACCAATATGCAGGCAAGTCCCACCACAGACCTATTGAATCGGAATCTGCTATTTGAAAGCAGTAAAAACATCTGCTTTATATTTTTAAGCACTTTCTATAGTTCCCACCCATTTTTGACTTGCAGAGAGACAGTAAGGGCGATGGAGACCTTTCAACAGATCAAAGAGTGTGAGGTTGAAGAGTAAATTTAATCCCATTTTCTTTCACAGAAAGACAGTGGAAAAAAATTCCCATTTTCTTCAAACGAGTCAACACGTATTTCTAGTCTCAGGGTTAAAGGTCGTATAACCGTAAGCTACTGTAGTTAACGTGGCGTCTCAGAGAAGGGCTACTTCCACACGGATCACTCAATTTTACGCCGACGAGTTACAGATGGAGTGTAAACCTGTCAAGAAAGACCCTTCAACCTAGCTAATGTTTTTATTCTTCAGTTGTCAAGGTAACGGGCTTGCGGATTCGTTCGAGTCTCTCTTCCCATCCTTCTAACCAGGACCAGTGGCAGATCTTTTAATTTCAGAGCTTTCGAGTCAAAAGTTCAAACAAATTTTTTTCCATCCCAGCGTTTTTGCCATTCAAAAAGAAAACAACCTAGGAACTCTCGTTTGACTCTGCTTCTAGTGGTGGTCAAGTCAGAGCATTTGCGGGGGCTTCTGTGATTTTCATTTTCCCGTCCTGGGTAGCCGTCTGACATCTGGACCAAACGACACCCCCCTTGTCTGCAGGGGACTTAAGAGTCCAGTGAAGTCGCTCATGCCTTCGGTATGTCAAGAAGCTGTCAGGTTTCCGCTCGTGTGTTGCTCTCCTCCGGAGGGTTTTAGACGGGGCCTTCCTGACTTGCCCCAGCTTAGCTTAGGAAGTGAGTGCCAACGTAGAGTTGCCCCTCACTCAGACTCCTGTGACCCTGCGGGCAGAGGTCGGTGGCATCTAATGGTCCAGAATGGCCAGTCCATGCCCATCAGGTCAACCCAACCATATCAGGTGGCTGGATGTCGACCGGTGATTAGCGTGACCAATAGTCATTAATTAAAGGCCAAAGAAGAAAGAGTTCGGCATGGCGGTGAGTTGTGTTCCCATAGGAAATGACAGTCACTTGGCTTGAACT
This sequence comes from Paguma larvata, assembly GCA_030068075.1. NCBI lineage: Eukaryota > Metazoa > Chordata > Mammalia > Carnivora > Viverridae > Paguma > Paguma larvata. Next base: position 19,907,425 of record CM057843.1, read on the forward strand.
CTTAAAAAAAACCACGGTGCTCATCCATGATGACTGAATTTCTAGGGCAGCAGCATGAGGGCGCCCCGGTGTGTGTTGGCAGGAGACCTGATGGTCACGGTGGGGTCGGGACCTTCTGGATTGTCTTGAGACCATTGGACCCACCTTCCTGCCTGAACTGAACATAACCCTGGTGGGGGAGGGGAGCTGAGAAGGTTGCTGCTCCCCCCCCATTGTTCTTACGCTCAGGGGCATGCATGCATTTTGCACGTCCAGCTCCTATGGGCGTTGGAGGTTTGACCCGTATTCAGACAGAGTCTCGCAGTTTTGCACCCAGTAACTCGGAAGAGAGGTGACGTTAGACGCCGAGTCGGAAGGATAGTTTATAAATGCTCTTAGACATCGGAGCTTAAGAAAGGGGACCAGGTAAGAGAATCAAGAATCCAGGGAGGGAGGCACTCGGGCGGCTCAATCAGGCGAGCATCTGACTCCTGATTTGGGCTCCGGGCGTGACTCCCAGGGTTGTGGAATCGAGTTCTGCCTCGGGCTCCGTGCTGAGTGTGGAGCCTGCTTCGACTTCTCTCTCTCTCTCTCTCTCTCTGCCCCTTTTCCCTGCTTAAATTCTCTCTCTCTCTCAAATAAAAAAATAAAAACTCTTAAAAAAAAAGAGAGAGAGAATCCAGGGAGAAACGCCTGTCTGGGATATAGTTACAAAGCGTCTGTTTCAGCAAGGACCTCCGGCTCCCCTCCTGCTCTGCCTTATTCCTGGAGGTTTTCCGTGCATCTGACCGTTAGTGCAGGAAGCCCCGGCTTTCTGGGGCTGGCGTAAAGCCCGCGTGTGTGCGCGTGTCCTGGGGCTGTGGGAAGTTGGGGCCCACCTGGAAGGGCAGTCTGCACAAGAAAACCAGGCAGCTGCGTAACGGGTGAGAGTCCACAGCATCCGCGGGCCTCCCGAGCAAAAGCGGAAAGGATCTGTAGGCTGCATTATGATCGGCGAGTGGGCGAGCCCGGCGCGAATTGATTTTCAAGCAACAAGTGTGTGTCAGATGCCTTCTCTGTGCTCAGCCCTGATTATCTGCTTGGACGTCTTTACACGGGGAGGACAGTGCGGGCTCGCCCAGCGCCCAGGCTGCATGTGCCCGAAGACCCATCGCTTCCTTGCGGTGGAGATGAGGTTGGCAAAGGGGTCTTTTCCTTGCGGGCTGGAGCCTCCGGTTTTCTCTCCTGCTCGAATGGACCTCTCGAAAGGCCCCCTGCGGTTCCCGAGGTTGTCTGAAACCCAGAGAGCCGCGACACCCGAGTGCCCGTCGCCCACTGCCGTTTGGGCACGCGCCTCCGTCTGGAAGGCTGGCGAGCTCTCCCCACGATCGGATCTTTCTTCTCGGAGGGAGATCTCGGAGCGGGGTAGCGGCGTTTCTGTTATTTCAGACCCAGCCGGGTTCCAGAGGAGGCCGCGCTTGTCCCAGCGGCGGGGGAGGAGAACAGGGTGAGGAGTGAGTCACACAAGACGTGTTTTTCCCGCCCGCGGCTCCCTGGGAGCCGCGTGCTGGGCCGGGTACAGGGGCTCCGAGACCCCGCGCGGGGAGGGTCTTGTCCTTGGCACAGACCGGGAGCCGGGCCTGGCACGCAGCAGCCCCCTGCTCGCTGCTCTCGAAGGAATCTCCTGTCCTCTTGCCGGCTGTGCGTGAGACCTGTCTACACGCGCAAGGATAACCCTCAGCCTGAGGAGACATAGCTCCTGTAACGGGGGAGGGGGCAAGGGGACCTGGACCAGGGAGGGGCTGTGGGACCAATGTGGCGGGGGGAGGCGAGGGTCCTGGCTCTTACCGCCACCCCCGAAATTCACCCGTTAGTGGCCATCGTGGGGACCTCGAAGGGGCTCCTGGTGACCGGGGGCACTGGGGTTAGAGAAGTCAGAGCAGAAACAGTTTGCTAAACACACCGGCCTGACTGTGCATGCCTGCTCCGCTCAGAGGCCACCTGGGGTCCGTGCTAGAGTTGGGGCTTAGCTGTCCCCTGGTCCCTGGGGGTCGGTCACCGGGCTGCCCCTCTGGGCCCCACCACGGACCCAGACCCTCTGCTGCTGAGCCCCCGTCTCTTCTGTATTTGGTGGATCTGGACTTTCTTGCCCTGGACTTCTGTCCCAGCTTCCGCGGTCCCCAGCCAGCCCCTGCCCCCGGCCCTCAGCTCCCTGATAGGGATGGTTTGCTAACCCCCAGGAGCCGTGGCCATGACCTTGGATAGAAGGTTTTCACACGCGCTCAAATTACAAGAAGGTCATCCTGGACCTCGGAGGGCCCGCTCCGATCCTCAGGGGTCTTTATAAAAAAAAAGAGAGAATTTGGGGTACAGTAGCAAACACACACGAGCGGGGTAGGGGGAGGATGCTGTGAGACCCTGGTGACGAGGCGCTGGAACCGACTGTCCATCACAGCCCCCAGAAGGAACCGGCCCCACCAGATTTGGCTCTCCGGCTCCTGGCCCCCCAAACTGGGACACAACACACTCCTGTGGTTTAAGCGCCCTGACTGGTGGCGTTTTGTGGGGAAGCCCCAGAAAACCAACCCTCTTCCCAGGCCCCAGCATGGCAGGCCACCAGAGGTCTCTCTCTGGGCACCGTGAGGTCGGACGGGTGGCCGTGTGTCCTCCAGAAGGCCTTGGAGGAGGCGCTGCTTGTCACCTGGCCCTCAGGTACAGCGGCACCGGCCGCAGCAACGCGGCCCGCTGTCCCGCTGCGTGGCCGGCCTGTCGGGGAACGCGGGGCGTGGGCTCTGGCTGAAAATAGTTGCCTGGGTCCCAGAATTCTGGCGCTGCCAGGAGAGGGGCGTGCAGAAAAGCTTTTATGTAAGCTGCAGGGAAGAGACACGGAAAGCAGTCCTTTCGACTGTTCTCGTAACGGGTTTTGAGTGCATCAGAGAGGACTGGGCCGGCGGTCAGGCTCTGCGGCCCTGCCCCTTCCTGTCCCTGGTCCGTCCTTCAGGCATCCCCAGCGTTCTGAAGTCTTGACTCCCCGTGTTTGCAAGCGCGGGTCAGGCTGGTGTCAAGCTCTGAATGGCCCCCGAGGGACGGACCCTGGTGGCCCTGTGGATGGCCCCGCCGCCCCCTGCCACCGCTTTCCTTCTGTCCCGGATTCCTGCAGGTTGGGGCGGCCCCCTCGCCCCCGTGGCACACCTTTGCCTCCAGGTGCGTGGTTGGTCCGCAGTGGTTCTGTCCCAGCGACGGATGCGGGAGGACTTTGCGCTCTCTCTCGATTTTTCTGTGTTTTCAATGTTCCCAGCCTTCGGAGCCGGAGAGAGAGCTCTGGTCGCGTTTATCTGGGGGTGAGGAGCACCCAGGGGGGCCGGGCCATGTGCTGTCTCCCACCAAGGGAGGAGGGTGCCGGGCTGGGGAGTCAAGGAGGGACTCCTCCCTCCTTCCCTTCGCCCCCCCCACCCCGTCTTCCCTGGCCCCAGATAAAGACCTCACTTGCTTTCTGCTACTGTATAAAAATGACATGTGTTGGGGCTCCTGGGTGGCTCAGTGGGCTCAGCGTCCAACTTCGGCTCAGGTCATGATCTCACGGTTCGTGGGTTCGAGCCCCGCTCTGGACTGACAGCTCGGAGCCTGGAGCCTGCTTCGGATTCTGTGTGTGTCTGTCTCTCTGCTCCTCCTCTGCTCATGCTCTCTCTTTCTCAAAATAAAAAAAATAAACATTAACGAAAATGATACGGAGACCGCTACGGGAAAGAGTACGCGGTGGACAGCAGGGGCAGACCCTGGGGAGCCAGAACCGAGTGGGCCAGGGACCGCCCCGTGCTCTGGCCTCTCCCGTCCCCACCCACCTGGCTCAGCTCTTCCCCCCCAAGAGTGCATTTCGGTGACCCTGTCTGCAGGTGATGGGGACACCCTCCCGCACTTCAGGCCCACCCTGCAGGCCGCCCCTGCTTGTCCCGTTCTAGAATTTCCCTTCGTGGAGGAGGCTGGCAGGCCTCTTGGCGGAGAAGCTGGTTTTTCCCAGCCTGCTCGTGTGATTTCCAAAGAATCTGTTTCATCACCTCTCACGTGCTGCCTCTTTCTTCCCCAGCTCGTGTGTCCCTCCCTACCCCTGAACGCCCTTTCTCGACGTTGCAGAGAGCTTACGTTGTGCAGAATTGCCGTACGTGTTTTGCAGCGTTGGCTCCTGATGAGGACTCAGGTGCTCCCCAAAGAGCGGCCGGGGCCCTCTGTGACCCGAGGGCCGGGGGAGGGGGTCTCCCGGCAGGCTCAGAACGTGCCTTGGTGGTTGCCTCTCCAGCGGGAGGATGGCTTGTTCCTAGTTTCCAAAATAACCATAGCTCTTTCCGAGGCTTCCTGCGTCTCTGTGAAAAGCAACACTCCGTGATTTCAAGCGTTATTTATAAACGTAAAGTCACACCTTTTGCTGGAAAAGTCTTCCAAATAAGGATCGGCGACGCCGAGCGGCTGAGGATCGTAAAACCTCAGAAAACAAATGCGAAAGGTGATGTTTGAGTGGAAAATCCCACTGAGTGGGAAGAGAAGCTTCCGAACGGGGGAGCCGTGGGCTTTCTCCACGGGGAGACTGCGGAGGTCCTTCCTGGGGGCGTGGTGAGGAGTCCGAGTGCAGCGTGGCCAGGGAAGAATATTCCAGACGTGGATCTGATGGCCTCAGGGCTGGTATTGGCTGTTTCCCGGGCAGTTTCCGTGGGCAGGAGAAAAGAAACCCGTTCAGACTAGCATGTAGGGAGAAACGGGCATTTATTCGAAGGATATAGGGCGTCTCCTGCAAACCCCGGTGTGAGGACCCGAAATCAGGTGCGCGGCTCTTGGGCCTGTTTCTGGGACCTCGCCATGTCTCATGCCTGCTTATCTCTCTGGGTTCGCTTGGCTTTGTACATATTTCTCTCTACGGACTTGCTTTTTTTTTTTCATTAGCATCCTTTTAACAGACCCTGGCCACTGACGGTCGAAGATGCCCGCCCCAGTCCCGTTCTGTACCACGTGCGCTGGCCCAGGGGACTAGTGGCCAAGGAGGCAGGTGTGTCTGTAAAGAAGTCTCTGGCGCTTGCCCCCTTCTTGGAGAAGGGCCGCGATGATTTGTGTAACAAATTGTTCCGTTGTTGTAAAACGACGCTTTAGGATTCTGCGTGTGATTTTTATAGAGAGTACGGGCAATCTCTCGCTTGTTCGATTCCTTCCTTTTGAGGTCACGCTTAAAAGGTTTTTGCCAGCAAAAGAGGAATATATTCTTCTTGTGCTCTCGTGGACTGTTTTTTTCGCCCTTAAAAAATTTTTTTTAATGTTTATTTTTGAGAGAGAGAGAGAGAGAGAGAAAGTGAGCACATGCATGCAAGCGGAGGAGGGGCAGAGAGAGAGGGAAACACAGACTCCAAAGCAGGCTCCAGCTGTCAGCACAGAGCCTGACGCAGGGCTGGAACCCACGGACCCCGAGATCATGACCTGAGCCGAGTCGGATGCTCAGTGGACTGAACCACGCCGGCGCCCCCTACCCCTTAAAATTTTTAATCCAGATAAAGGTTGATTTCAGAAAATGCGTGAGAAATGGATCTCCCTTTGTCTTCTTACTCTTTTTCCAACATCAGCCTGATGTTCTAACGGCCTTTATTCACTGATCAGGCCTTCTCCCGTTGCCCCGAGAAACCCCATCTGACCATATGCTAACCTAGTCGGCTTGGGTCAGTTTCTTGTTTTTCTTTGCCGGTCTTTCTTTGAATTTACTCCCGCATCGACACGACACAGCGTTTGTCCCTTTTTCATGGGAAGTTATCGTGTGCTTGGTAAAGCAGTCAAATGGAGCGCACTGGAAAAATACAGTCTCCAGTCTCCTGCCTTCGGTTTGGTTTTTAAGAATCAACCGGCATCCAATGCTTCTCCTGTATCGCACCTTCCAGTAATTTTCTGTGCACGGACATTTTACTTAGGCCCCCCCTTTTTTTTAATGTTTATTTCGTTATTTTTGGAAGTGAGAGACTGGAGAGAGGCAGAGGGAGAGGGAGACAGAGGATCTGGACGTGGGCTCCACGCTGACAGCAGACAGCCCGACGCGGGGCTCGAACCCACAAACCGTGAGATCGTGACCTGAGCTGCAGTTGGACGCTGAACCGACTGAGCCACCCAGGTGCCCCTACTTAGGCCCCCTGCATCGGAGATCCTTTTGTACGCTTCTGTACACTTTTGGACACTTAGCCGTGTGTTTCGGACGCGCCCCGCACCCCACGTCCCCCCGTCTGCCCCATTCCTTGGAACAACAGCGTAGCGTCCCCTGGACATTTCCAGCGTGTCTCTGGAGTTTTCCTCCTTGCACACAGCGTGCCCCCAGACACATCGTCATGCTGATTCCGACACGGCGCACCCGAAACTGTTGTTATCAGGTCAAAGGACGTGTGCGTTGGGGATTTCGATCGCTGTCGCCATATTGCTTTTCCAAGATGTCCTTCCAGATCCTCACTAACGAGGGGTTGTCAGTCTGGAACGGTGTTACATGTCCAGCGGGTGAGAAAACAGTGTCTCGTTGTCATCTCTGTTTGGGTTTCTCCAGTTTCGAGTGCGACCGGACACCTTTTCCGCTTGGTTATCTCGAACAATACTTCTTTAAGCCAGCCGTGTATTCGTTGCTCTTTTTAGGTTGGACTTGCTGGCGGGCTTTGTAATTCATGCCGTGTGAAGGGAATTGGTGCTCTGTCTGTTCTCCCTGGTCCTTCCTTCCATCCCTCTGCCTGTCTTTTTATCTACACACACACACACACACACACACCCAGTTTTTGAAAAGCAGCCTTTGGCCGTGCCACCAAACTGAGTTGTCGTGTTAGCCCTGAGCTGAGTTCTGCATTCATGCCTCCAGCACCGGCTGGTCCACTCTGCCCGGTGCCTGGGAGACAGGGATACGGTTATTGACACAGTGGAGGGCCGGACTTGAAAGCAGGTGCTGTCGCTGAGGACGCAGGAGGTCATCCGTGCTCGCCATCCGGACCCTCAGCTCCCTGAGAGCAGGACCAAGTTGTGGGCTCCTGGAGCCGCCCCCCAAGGCTCGGCACCTGTTCAGAGTTAGCGCTCAGAAAGTCTGAGTGGTGCGGACGAGCACACGGGACTGTGTGGTCACCTGGACTCTCCCTGTGTCCCACCCAGGTGGCTCCGATCTGCCTTCCGCCCTGCTACCAGCTCTGTCCCCATAAGCAACTTCTAGAACCTTCTCTTGGTGCCTTTTCCGCCTCGGCTTCCTACACAGCATCACTTTCCCCTCTCCACTTTGTGGTCCCCTCTTCTAGAAAAGACTTTAAAGACTCGGCCGTGCTAAAAGGTTTGTGACAATCTAATTCATAAGTCTGCCCCGGGAACCAAAATAGATAATAAAGCCTCAAGTCAAAGCCGTGGCTCTCTGGGGACAGGTGTCACCAGCCTGATAGTTCTAGAAGGTCGGGGTAATGATGATGGGCGTTTTGGGAGTTTCCTTCAATGGCCCTACATTCCTGCCATGCAACCTGCTTCGTGGTTGCCTGATCGTAACCCTCGAGTTTTGTCTCATTTAAGTACCTTCTGGTCTGTGGCTTGTTCCTGGGATGGATAACTATGGACTCAAACCACTTTCCCCCCCCCCTGGTTAATCGCTGAGACTGCAGAATTTTCGGGTCTCAGATCTGGGAATCTGGATGTTCACCAAGTGGTCCCAGCGACCCCGATGCCTCCCCAGGTTTGGGAGATAGGATTGGAGCTCCGGCAGGTACCCCTGTGTAAGTCCCGGATCCCGAGGGTCTGGGCTCCGGTTTTGATAAGGTTTCTTTCTCAGTACAACCCCCCGTTTTCTCAGCTGTCACGACGGGGGCCTCAGTATCCGTGAGCTGCCACCACCTGTTGGCTCGTGACCAGACACTTTTTCCTACGTTGCAGTCAACCCTCGTTAACCCTCAGCCCGAGGTCGGGGGTTCCTGGGGTGTTTGCCCGGACGCGCGCTCCGTGGGGATGTTGGTACAGCAGGGACCCTAGCGGGTCTGAACAGGCTCGGAGAGTTCCAGGCGCCCGCCCCCCGGGTCTCCACTAGGATTTCTCCGGCCACTGCCGGTCCCGCTCTTCCAGCCTCTGTACTTAGGCTGGAGCCGGCCACTGGTTCGGGCCAACGTCAAAGGGCCAGGGCGCTAAAGGGGCTGCTGCATCACTGCAGCGACATCCCGGGCCTCTGTACCGGTCCGTGAACCCGGCGTACGGGCCCCCACCCCGCCCCCATCCCAGGCTTTGCTGTAAGGATCCTTTGCGCCGCTGGGAACTGCTAGACCACCGAGAGCGATGTCTCTCTGGATAACTGAGGGACCACCCCCTACAGCTCAGACGTGCTAAGGAAAGCATTCTAGAACCTTCTTCTCCCTAGCATGAGAGTGGGAGCCCTCGCCTCCCGCTCCCTTTGGGAGATGTGTTCGGGGAGGGCATGAACGGGAATGAGAGCAGGGAGGAGGCTTTGGGGGAGGGAAGCTGGGAGGCAGAGAGGCGGGAGGAAGGGACGGAGCGGGTTTTGTTTTATTAAGGTTACCGTCGTTGTGGTCGTTAGGGGGCTTTGCGGGCTTCCTCTGTGTCAGAGACCGTGCTGACGGCTCATCCAGCACCCCCGAGTCCTGCAGTGTTAGCCCCGCTGTGCAGGGAGGAAGCAGGCCGAGTGCTATGGCCATTCACTGCCAAGGCGTGGACTTGGGAGCCGAACGTCTGGCTGGAGGGCACTGATGCCTGCCCTCCCAGGCGCACAACAGAATCTCCAGGCTGAGGACCGTGGTTTTTTTTGTTTTGTTTTGTTGTTTTGTTTTGTTTTCTTAATGTTTATTCGTTTTTGAGAGAGAGAGACAGAGCAGAGCTTTAGCAGGAGAAGGGCAGAGAGAGAGAGGGAGACACAGAATCCGAAGCAGGCTCCAGGCTCTGAGCTGTCAGCACAGAGCCCAATGCGGGGCTCGAACCCACGAACCGTGAGATCATGACCTGAGCCGAAGTCGGACGCTGAGCCGACTGAGCCACCCAGGCGCCCCTGAGGACGGTGTTTTAAGCACCAGGGGCAGGTGTGCCGTCTCTTCCTTTCTTCTCCTGAACAGCAGAGTCCTGGTGTCACCCCGTCCTCAGAGCATGGGGACTCTCAGTGCTCAGGGGAGCCGCCCCCGGGGGCCATCACAGTCACAGGTGTGCTGTCTGCAGGCTCGTGGACAGTGCGAATTGGGGGCCGTCAGCTAGCCCCTCCCCGCTTCTGCTCCCGGTCTCCCCGGGCTTGCCGCCTGCCACGCACCTCTGGCCAGACCTCGGGTGGCAGACTCTGGGCGCCGGTGGTCCACACTGCCCGAGAGCGAAGGTCGGCCCAGGCTCAGTAGCCCTCCCGCTGGTGGCCGGACCTAGGTGATGGATCCCACAGAACGCAGTTCTGCTGCTGCGCCCGCCGACGGTGTTTGCAAAGAGCCCATGCGTGTTTCCGTGAGCGGAGTTGGGGGTAGTCGGGGAAGCCCCCGTGGGAGGCAGATCGGGATAAAGCTTCCCAAGCCAGAATCTCTTCTGTCGAGCTGTCCTTCCTGGTGCGGCTGGGTCATCCAGGCGCTGTGTCTGTGTCCACGGGGTCTGAAACCAGCACAGAGGGGTCTGAAGATCGGGGTCATTCCCTGGGCCCCCCCTTCCCTGACCTTTCCCGAGCGAGACATTCCCCGGATCCCGCCGGCGTCCCGGCTCCCGCTGCTCCTGCTGAAGGCAGTTCTGGAAGAGCCCAAGCTTGCCTCGGTCTCCGGAGGACTGGTAGGGCGGACACGGAGAGGCAGCACTCACAGGACGGCATGTCTTGGGCACCAGACATGCTGAGGGGCGCGAGCCCAGGAAGCCTGCTCGGAGGCAGAGGCTGGCCCAGCGGCCACCGTCGGATCACGTCCCTTCTCTGCTTCAAGCCCCGCAGCCCAGCGTTGCGGATTCCGCATTTCTAGCCGGTTCCCAGGAGATGCTCCTGCTGCTGGCCCAGGACAAAGCTCTGGAGGCCCGAGTCTGTGACCCTGTGACCCCCGACTTCGGCCACATCCTCTTCCTTGCAGCTCTCTGAAGATGACCGATGCATGCCTGCCTCCAAGCCGTTTCACTTTCGGGTCCCTCCACCTGCAGTTCTGTCCCCTCACATATGTGCACGGCTTGTTTCTTTTTCTCGGCACTAGCCGGATTCCAAGGTGGCCCCCAGCGTGCCCTCCGCCCGTCACTCACACCCCTCCGTGTCCCTCCCATGTTCTCTCCGGGCTGGTCTGTGTGAGCAGTAGAATCTGGCCTCTGTGACAGAGAGTCACTTCTACAGCTAGGTTCCTCTCTGCTCTCTCGGCTCACACGCTTTGGGGGCAAGGAACTTCAGCCCGCTCAGGCCTTCAGACACAGACCCCCAGCTAAGATCGCGCTGTAACCTCATGGGAGAGCCTGAGCTGGACCCGCCCCACTCAGCCCCTCCTGGATTCCTGACCCTCCGGAACAGTGTGACATCATAACTGCTCACTGATTCCAGCTGCTGCGGAGTTCGGGGCGGTTTCCGATGCAGCGAGAGAAACTTACTAAAAACTTCACTCAAATGTGCATTTCTCCGGAAGAACTGCCTTGGCTATGCTTCTAAATACTTATTTTTGAGAGACAAAGAGAAAGAGAGAGGGGGAGAGGCAGAGAAAGAGGGAAACACAGAATCCGAAGCAGGCTCCAGGCTCTGAGCTGTCAGCACAGAGCCCGACGCAGGGCTCGAACCCACGAACTATGAGATCATGACCTGAGCTGAAGTCGGACGCTCAACCGACTGAGCCACCCAGGCGCCCCTTGGCTGTTCTTCTAAAATGACATCCCTTTCCAATACAATTTGTTTTCTTCTCCTTCCTTGCTTTATTCTCCTTAGCACGTAACACCATCTAACCTGATACGTTTTACTTATGTACTTACAAATTTCTCCTGGCGTGACTCCCTCCCTCCACTCTCATTAAAAAATTTTAAATTTTCATTCATGGAGAATGTTAGGTGTTGACATTCAAAAATAGACAGAATGCAGGCTCAGGGCGGAGGGGGTTCAACCTGTTGTGTTTCCTGCAGTATCCGCAGGGCACAGAGTAAGCCTTCTATTATATTCGATAATAGAATTTATTACATTATACCAAGTATTAAGCATGTTATAAGTACTGCTAATATTTATGTGAAATTAGTATGACAATACCGATTTTCAGAATGATTCTCAAACAGGGGCGCCTGGGTGGCTCAGTCAGTTACGCATCCGACGTTGGCTCAGGTCATGATCTCACAGTTCGTGGGTTCGAGCCCCATGTCGGGCTCTTTGCTGACAGCTCAGAGCCTGGAGCCTGCTTTGGATTCTGTGTCTCCCCCTCTCTCTGTTCCTCCACTGCTCGTGCTCTGTCTCTCTCTGGCTCTCTCTCTCTCTGGCTCTCTCTGGCTCAAAAATGAATTTAAAAAAATGATTCTCAAACAGAGAATGGTGCATAGACTAAAACACGGCTGTTTTGTGGCAGGTCCCCGACACAGAGCTCAGGGACTGTTGGCATAGCTGGCACGTGGTGGTCCTTGCTGGCCGACCGAGTCCCAGCTCTGCTGCTTCTCAGCCGAGGCCTCGGTCTTCCCTTAGCAAGTGGAAACGATAGCACCCATTTCGTGGGTACTTGGGGATCATCGAAGGAGACGGCCGACGTGGAGGGGCTTGGGGTAGCCTAGGAACGAGTGGATGTTCATTCCCTGCAGTCTGTGGTTGGAAGTCAAATTTCATTTAATTTTAAGAAGGAGTTGGGAATGCCCTGTAGCCAGAGGCCCCTAACTGGTGAGATTGCAAAGCAGTCAATTGCTGAGCTGTCAGGGCAGAGTCGGACGCGGGGCTGGAACTCGCAAACTGTGAAATCATGACCTGAGCTGAAGTCGGACGCTCAACGGACTGAGCCACCCAGGCGCCCCAGAAGGAAGAATTTTTTAAAAGGCAAAGAGGAGGGGACTGCAGGAATCTCAGAGGCCGGCGAGGACCCAAAAGGGTCAATTCCTCTGAGCTGGTTGGTACTGTGGTTATTTCACCTGGTAGCCACCGGGGGCAGCAGAGAGCCACCACAGAGCCAAGCCAGTGGACCAATGGGGAACAGGTGTCCACTGGGGAGGGACGGGGAGTAAGGGTGGGACCAGGCAGGCGGGACAGGGAGGGCAGGGCTTACACCTTCCCCAAAGGCAGATCACCAGGACCAGCGGCCTCGATCCAGGGGGTCCTGGTGGCTTTCCCCCTGGAAGCCGGTATTTCTAACTCAAGCGGGATGCAGTCTTAACAAAGGCAGAAGTTTAAAGTTAATACCTCGTGCCTCGCTTCCTGTTTTATTATTAGCGTTCGTATGGTTATTCTTCTCCTAAGGAGGGGCCATCTGTGCTTTGAAACCCAGATTTACGCCCCTGTTCTCCTTTTAGCCAGGCTTTCTCCGAACGCTTTATTCTCCACGGCGGCCGCAGTCCTCCACTGACGGAGGAAGTGAAAATCCCCGCTTTGTAGCATTGGCAGCTCAGAGAGCAGCTTGCCGGGGCCGGTTCGATCCACGGTCGTCTGATCGGTGTGTGTGGCTTTTCGGGGCTCAGCGGACGAGGTCCGAATCGAGGGAGGGCTCCCGTCAGGAAAAGCGTGTTTCTCGTGAATTGCATCAGATGGACGGTCTCCCCAAGAATACGGCTCGCTTCTCCAGGCTGCCCTCGCCGTGCCCCCTCGAGCCCCTGGGGGCTGCACAGTGACGATTCCGGCAGTAGGAGTCTGACTGTTTCTGGAACCACCTAAAACCCCAGGGATGGACCCCCAGGGAAGGCCGAAGAGCCGTAATCCAGGGTCCCAAAGTGCTGCTTTGCTTTCGCTTTGGCTTGGTGGAGGAGCCTGGCGTGCTGTAAGCAGATTTAAGGAGTCTTTTATTGGAGAAGCCCTAGAAATGGCTTCTTCCCTGTGGGCGGTGTGATTATCTGGGGTGGCGTTTCCTGCTGCTGGTGAGGTCGCTCTGCCACAGTCCCCACGGCTCTCCCCAGACGTCCGCCAGGCCTGGCCTGGCCGCACTCCCGCCTCAGACTTGCAGTGGCTGTGGGCTTGGGGCTGGGTCAGAGCCGGCCAAGGCGAGCATCCTTTAGAAAGTGACGGTGCCCCAATGGGGGGGGGGGGCGTTTGGCCGGACAGATGTGGTTCACATGAGAACGAGGGACTCCAGCTTCTGGGGGGCCTGGAAGTGACCCAGGCCAGGACCGCAGGCCTTCCGGTGAGCGGGGCTCTGACCGCAAGCCCGCGTCTGCCTGTGATCTCGGGGTCTCCGCCTGCAGACGAGGCCACGCTGGCTTCTCCGCTCTGTCCTGAGGATTACAGGGGGGGGGGCGGGCGAAGGGGACCCGAAGGGGCAGCTGTACCCCGCTCTCTGCTCTCGGTGCATTTTCTCTTGTTGCCCGAGGGTCCCCTTCCCTGGAGAGCCCCGGGCTGGGGGAGGAGGAACAAGAAACAGACTAAAGTGTCTTCAAGGTAGGCTCAGCTTTGTCTCCTCCGAGCTCGGTGGTGTCTTGCAGGTGCTGGCACGTAGGCGGATGGATGGTAAAAGGATGGAGGGGCGGGTCAAGTCCTCCTATCTGTTGCTGGGTCCTCTCTCTCTCTCTCTCTCTCTCTTTTTTCCCTCTCTTTCCTCCCTCCCTCCAACACCGCCAATTCACACTTTTATTTCTTTACGTTTTGGTACGTTTCACTCCTTGAGGGGCCCCCGCCCCACAGATTCAGTGGCCTCAACAGGGAGGCTGCTTCGAGTCTGGCCCGAAACTCCCCCGCCGCCGTTCCCGTGCCGCGAGTCCCCTCCCTCCTGCCGCTCTCCCGCCTTCCTCCATTTGCCGCCTTGTCCTTTGCTCTGTGCACTTGAGCATATAGCTCTCGTCCGACTAGAACCCGAGTTTCATCTTGGGCGTGAGCAGCCTCAGCTTCAGCCCAGCCGACCTTGGGGCGCAGCCTTCCAGGCACTCGCCGCCCTGCTTCCCGCCGACTTCAGCGAGCCCCAACGTGGCCGCCGGGTCTTCTCTGAAATCAGGCCGGTGGCATCAGCCACCGAAGGGGTAAAGGCCGCAGCTCAGAGTGGACGTTTCCCTGGGGACCTTTCCCGCATGTTGGAAGAACGGGGCTGTCGGTCCCTGGAGACTGGAAGGACACGTCTCCTGGGAACCTGCACTGTGCCATCACGGTGTCCCTCCTTCCGTTTGCCCGTCTGTCCGGGCACACAGACCCGGCTCTCAGGGAGATGAGACACAGGGGTCAAGTTCAAGGTCTGTGCCGCCTGAGAGGTGGGACAGAGTGCCGATTGCCTGGGAGGAGCTGGATGGAATGTGTGTGCGGGGGCGTGTGTGGGTGCTGGGGGCTCTTAGGTCTGGTTCTCAGACGAACCTGGGACAGATTTAAGTGCAGGAGGGTCAGGAGGGGATATACTCTTGGGAGCAGCCCCCGGGGAAGGCAGAGTCACAGGAAGGGCCCCTGCCAGCCCCCCGGAGCTCTGAGCTGGCTGGAACTGTCTGCCTCGAGGCAACGGAATCGGTGGACTTTTTGAGCCCCCAACATTGGCCGGCCATTGTGCAGGACTCCCCGTCCCCGATCCCAGACACAGCCTTGTGCCCCAAGGACTGAGCTGTGAGCCTCTGCAGCTGCGTGATGCGCTACAGCAGTCGCTCTAGAGAGTTTGGGCATTTGACCGCAGGGGAGAAACGCAGTCTGGGAAGGCAGCCTGGTGGAAGCGGCATTTTCGTTGCGACTCGACTAACGCATGAGATTCTGGCATCCAGGGTGGGGGTGGGGGGTGAGGGAACCGGGAGAGCAAAGGCGTGTTCCGAGACCAGCAAATGGGCTGAGGTGAAGCGAGTGAGAATTCAGTCTGGACGGACAGACAGGGGCGCCCTTCTGCGGGGGGCTCCAAGGTTTGGACGTTACTCTGTGTGCCTCGTGGGAAAGAGCCAGCAAAGGATTGTCCCGGAGTCCGCCCACCTGCTCCTCCCACTGGGAAAACTCTGAGCCTGGTCTTCCGGTCCCTCCCTGTTCCTGGCCACTGTCTCCCTGCTCCCCCCATCTCTCACCCTCCCCTCTGTATTCTCTCCCTTAAGACCTCAAGGGCCCAAATTCCCACCCGGCTGACTCCTCGAGCCATAAACTCCTTAAACCCAAACAATGGGTTTAAGATTTAAGACGGGTGATCGAAGCTGGAGGACAGGAGTTTGGGGGCCTGAAAGACCAGTTAGCCCAACCCTTTCATATTGGATGGAGAATCTGAGGACCAGAGAGGCAGCTTGATTTGCCCAGGGCTGCACAGCAGATACACGGGAGAGCCGAGGCAGAAACCCAGTTCTCTCGACCCTGAATCGAGAGAAGCCGATGGAAAGTTGTGCCTAATTTCGTTTTTGGTATTCGAGACCATTGAGTGTTTAGTGATAGAAATTTTAATTAAATAGTGTTATGTCCGTATATTATACAGACTAAAAATAACTATGTGGGCATTTGGCCCGAATACGTTGATGGCCTTGGGTGGGTCCCATTTGGATCTCAGTTTGCAGAGGAGGCTCCTAGAAGACCGTTAGCTTGGCCACGCCTCCCCTGGTGGTGGTGAGAGGCAGAGCTCGGGCTCGACCCCAGGGAAGTCTGGCTCCGGAATCACCGCTGTTATAGATGCTAACCGCCGTGCTCCCCAGCCGCTTCAGTGCTCCCCAGCCGCTCTAATGCGTTGGAAAGATCCCAAAGTCGATACATGGAAAGAAAGTACAGGATGATTTTTGTTGCATTGTATTTATTTTTTAATAGTTTTTTAAATGTATGTTTATTTTTGAGAGAGACAGAGCACGAGCAGGGGAGGGGCAGAGAGAGGGAGACACTGAATCCGAAGCAGGCTCCAGGCTCTGAGCTGTCAGCACAGAGCCCAATGCGGGGCTCGAACCCGTGAACCGTGAGATCATGACCTGAGCGGAAGTCGAACGCTTAACCAACTGAGCCCCCCAGGCACTCCTTGTTTCTTTTTAAAGTTCTATATATGCCCTGAGGATACATCTTCAGAGATACCAAAATGTTGACTTATGGGTGCTTTCTTTTTTGTGTTTTTCTGCGTCATCACATTGTACAGAGTGAGAGGCATTCTTTTTCTCACTAGGTAACTTTAGGAGGAGGCTCTGCTCACAGCAGCGACGTGGCTCCCGTCGCGTTCAGGGGGCCGTCACACGGCCGCGGTGTTAGCTTTATTCCTGGCGGGGCGTCCGGGGAGGGAGAAGGGGCCAGGCTGACACAGCGGTTGGAATTCAGACAGGACGTGGGCCTGGAGAGCCGGGAAGGACTTGGGAAGTCACCCTCCCTTGACAGAGGACTCGTGTCTCTGTACAGACAGACCCCAGGCCAGGACTCCTTCCTCTGGCTTTGGAGTTTCACTTGGGAGGGGGCACTTGGAAGAAACATCCAGTTAGCTGGGTTCCGGGGCACAAGACGGAAGTGGAGGTGCGTGGGTTGGCGGCCTTGGGGGAGGAGTGGGGGCTGGGTGGGGGCCAGCGAGGGACTTTTCCAAGGATCCCAGCCGGAAGGGATCCCGATCACAGCAGTGTGGAGGAGGGTCCCCAGCAGAGAAGCTCAGTCGTCACGGGAGGTGGGGAGGGGGCTGATGTGGGAGCGGAAAGCCAGCTCCTGCCTCCCGGGCTTGGGCAGGACGGTGGCCGGCCAGGTCCTCCCTGCCTTTTCCACCCCTGCCACCTAGCCCGGCTCTGTGACCCTCTGGGGTTCCGCGCTATGACCATCTCAAAGTGATCGTGTTTCTTTCTTTGACCAGAGACCACCTGGGAACGCCCCAGCAGTTCTTCTGGGATTCCAGCCAGCCCTGGCCCTCACAGGAGCTCTCTGCCTCCAACAGGTACGGTCCCCCCACTGTTTGGGGGCAGCGGGAAGGGGCCACACACCCACCTTCACCGGGAAGGCCAAGACTGGGGGTTCCAGGGTCCAGAGCCCGGCTGGGGGATCTTCCTGGCCAATCCCGGGGAGCAGTCTGGAGGGCGAGGAGGATGCTCTCTCCCTGGCAGTGTTGGCAGCACCCTGGTGGCTCATTCTCACTCCCTGCCAGGTGCTTAGGGAGAGAGGGCCGCCGGGCGAGGTGAGGCCTCAGGGCTGTAACCCGGCTGCAAGGCTGGGTACAGAGCTGCTCCACATGGTTCCCGAACCCACCAAGACGTAATAGTTCACGGAGGCAAATGTTTACGGGGCAGCTTGCGAAAAGAATGTTCTAGAAAGGACTTGGGATTCTTTGTCAGGGTCTGAGTTCTCCGTCTGCAGAGGCAATCAAGTGGAGGTGGGCGAGGAAGCCGTCCCTGTCCCAGGTGTGAGTTCTGCTGCTCTCGGGAGACACCTAGTATGAGATCTGGGGGGGCGGGTTCATTTTGAGCCATCGGTCTGGGGCGCCGCAGCGTACCGTGTCCACTGTCCACACAGCACGCCCCTCCCCCCGTCGGTTGTGACTCTCCCACCTTGGACCGTACACTCCCCGAGGGTGGGGACTTCGTCTCTCCGTCCCTTCTGTGGAATCCTCAGTCCCCAGACACAGCCTGGCTGTGGGAACTCATGCATGTCTCCATGGTCACAGGGGGGTGAACCTCGTTTGGTGGTCTTCTGACTTCAAGCATGGACCCGGCGGCCGGAGTCCCGAAGGCGTGGTTGGGGTGGCAGCCGGCGTGTACACGTGGGCAGCTTTGAAAACCCGGCAGACAGGCGTAGCTGGATGGAGGGACGGGATGGGGAGGGGAGGGGCGAGGAGAAACAGCGGCTTCTGTGCAGGGTGGTGAGGCCCCGCCCTGTCTACACGGCGGCCCAAAGTCAGAGGTCTGCAGAGCTCCCCTAACGCATCGCAGGTGACCCGCAGAAGAGCTGAAATAAGGAATGAATGAGTGGTTGCTTTGATGAATGAATGCATGCGTGCAGACAGACGTAGTAAAAACGAGACTCGGGAACCTTGAACCAGAGGAAGGATCTGGGGTGCAGAGAGGGGGCTGAACTCAGCCCGCCTTTCGTAGCAGGGAGTCCTGGGACTTTCTCCCCCGAGGGTCCGCTAAGGAGCCAGGATATGAGCAAAGGACGCTCTTTAGGGGCGTGACCACGGGCACACGAGGAAGTCCGGAAGCTAAACGGCAGGAAAACGGAGCCGTGGACAGGCGGCGAGCGTTCTAGCTTTTGAGATGTTTCTATGTCCATCTTTTACCTAAATTAAAAGAAAACCAAAAAAGATTCGAACACAAAGGAACCCTTTGGTTCTATTTCATTTGAGGGAGACAGAGACCGTGCGCATCGGGGAGGGGCAGAGAGAAAGGGAGAGAGAGAGAGAATCCCGAGCAGGCTCTGCACCGTCAGGACAGAACCCGAGGCGGGGCTCGAACCCGTGAACCGTGAGATCCTGACCCGGGCGGAAATTGGGAGTCGGGACGCTTAACCGGCCGAGCCGCCCGGACGCCCCAGAAAGGAACCCTCTTGGGAAGGAGGGAAGTGGGGCGTTCGCTCCGGATTCCCTAGGGCTGGCATGAGCGCACGGTGATGAGAGCCGGTCTCCAGGACCCGGCTGTCATTCGGCCTCGCTGCCTGCTGCAGACGACGGACCGTTCCGGGCACGCTGCCTTCTCTGTGGTTGTTCTTGCGTTTTTATTCTTGTTCTTTATAACAATAGTGAGGATCCTGGCCGGCTCCAGGCCAGCCGGACGCTAGAAAGGAAACTAAGCCGTCTTTTCTGGCCGGAGCGGTTGGTCCGAGGAGCAGGGCGGGACAGCCTCCCAGGCAGGTGGGGAGGCTCGGGTGTGTTCAGGTGTCAGGCGTGGACTGCTGGCCGGGCTGGTTGGGGGAACTTGCCTTCTGAGTCCTCGGGGTCCCCTCCCCAAAGCCTGCTCTCCCTTGCACGGTTCCTAGCAGGCTCCTGTCCCCTCTGTGCGGTTTGGGGGCCGTCTCCCTGGAGAGGGGCCGGGAGGAGCTGGCTCAGGGCCCGTGGGACGGGTTCCTGCCTTCCCCCGATCAGCACCACCAGACCAGGAGCTGGGTGCTGGGTGCCGAGGCTCTGAGCGGAGCCGAGAAGGGAGGGGAGGGTCAGACCCGATGACGAGCATTGCTCAGGTGACCAAAGCGTGAGACAGAGCGTGTAGACACTGCCTCGCCCTCCTCCGCCCCCACCTGCCAGGCACCAGGGGCACCTGTTCCGCAGCCCCCAGGATGCAGGGTCTGTCAGGTCCTCCTCGGGTGGCAACTCTGCCCGCCCCGTTGCCCTTTGGAGGTTCGGCAGGCACGTCGGCGTTCCGAAGGCTCGGAGTCCTCGAGCAAACACCCCGTTTGATTCCGTGCTTCTGCCCTCTTGTCCGTCTGTGACATCCGTGCGGACTTTGGACGCTTCTCTGCCCCGAGCACGGTGTTCTGAACTCTGGGGGTGGTTTTGCCTACCGGAGGGGCATTTGGCAACACCTGGAGGCATTTTCAGGGTGACCATTCAGTGCAGAGAGGCCAGGGACGAGGCTAGACCCCTGTGTTGCCCAGCACAGCACGGCCCCACGCCCCCAAAAGGGCTCTCACGCCCCCCGTGTCACTACTGCCAGAGCCAAGGAGCTCCGTGCCGGGGTGACTCAGAACACGGGTTGTGCACTGTTCAAGGGTCGCGTGACGTGCCGAGGCCCACCGCAACGAGAAACCGTGGCGAAATCGGCAGAAGCGTGGTCCACGGGCTCTGAGACCCACGTTTTTTTGGGTTTTTTTTTTCCATACCCTTTCAGAGTTTTATTTTTTGTTTATTTTCAAATTGGTTTACATATAACACCCAGCGTTCATCCCAACAGTGCCCTCTTTAATGCCCATCACCCCCCTCCGAGTGGAAGAGGGGAAAGGAAAAAAAGACCCACGTTTTGCAAAGACCGTGGGAGCCAGGAGGGGCGCACGCTCGTTCGGTTGGAGGCCTCTTCATTTCCTTCCCCGGCCGTCACGGGATCTTAGATTTAGAAATTTCACAGCTCGTCACACCGTGGCCTCGGGCACGTCTCCGTGCCGGGCCTGCTTCTGCCTGTCTGTACACGGAGGGCCTGGAGGAGGAAGTTCACGGCTCCCGGGCCGTCCAGCCCCCCTGCCCCCGTGGATTAGGACTCTCGCGTCTCTCCACCCCAGGGCGTGCTCGCACGTTGAGTCCGACCAGGCGGCTTTCGGGAGATCAGATTTCGCGGTGGGAGAGAAACGGGCTGGAAGAGTCACCGTCCCCACCCCGCGCTCCTGGGGTTGTCAACTGCTCTCCCCGGGGGCGGAGGGGGGGGCACCCAGGGCCCTCTGGTGCTGGCGCTTTGAAAAAGCGGGAGTGACAGACTTTCAAACCTTTCCTTCAAAGAAGGTGCCCTACGCTGTTCTCGGTGTTGCCACACCTGTGCGGTCCCTGCCCCCAAGGACCCACGTCCTAGTGGGTCCAAACGTGAGATGTGTCACACTATTCTCATGCAAGGGGTTAAAGTTCAGGCCACGGGGCAGTGTGGGACTGGGATGTCAGGGATGGCCCCAGGGAAGAGAAGATGGGTATGCGTGTGGGGTCACGGTGATGCGTTCTGGCCCGGGGGAACAGCAGGTGCAAAGGTCCTGAGGCAGGAGGGACCTCGGTGTGTTTGAGAACACAAAGCAGTGTGTGGCTGGAGGGCGGGGGAAGAGGGGGAGAAGGGGAGGCGATGAGGGGAGGTCAGTACTGGCGGAGCCTACCGCTCTCTCCCCTCCCCCTCCCCCCACTCTCAAGCCAGAGGAAGGTGTCAGAATTTCATTCTGAGTACGGTGGTTGGAGGTGAGGGTAAGAGTGAAATGCAGAAGAGCTATCTTCGTGAGATATCGCCTCTTTTTGACTGATTGATTTTGTTTTGTTTTGAGAGAGTGAGCACAAGTGGGGAGGGGGGGGGCAGAGAGAAAGGGAGGGAGAGAATTTCCCAAGCAAGCAGAGCCCCACGCGGGGCTCAAACTCAGAAACGGTGAAATCAGGACCTGAGCTGAAGTCAAGAGTCCCACGCTCAATTGACCGAGCCACCCAGACGCCCCGAGACACCGCCTCCTTGAAGCAGCCAGCCAGTCCCTGGCTCTGTCAAAATTACTCTCCCGTTAGCAGCGATGGGCGTCTGGCTGGTCACCCGCGCGGTGGGTGGGGGCGGGGGAAGGCGAGGGCGGCGTGGAAAACTCACCCACATTCACTGACCACAAATATCCCGTGTGGTTCCTTCTGAAGAAGAACATGGAAAAACAGGGGGGGCAGTCTACCAGCGGGAACCACTCGCCAACCCAGCCACGGTGCTTCCTGGAGGAGGAAGGGGGAAGGTATTTTCCTCTTGAGTTTTGGGAGCTTCTGGGGAAGATTTGAACAGTCGCCTGTGGCCAGGGGCAGGTTTGTCGGATGCCGAAAGCACAAGGAGCCGGGTTACCCGCCGGGGAGCGAGGTCTGGGAAGCTGCCCCGTGCCCCCCAAAAATGGGGTTCCGCTCTTTGAATGTTGGGTGTCACCTAGTGTCAGCACCTAGCCGGGGACTCTTCCTACACCGCCTCCTCGAAGATCACCAGACTTGGGGGTTGTATCCATTCCGCAGGGTTTTCTGGAGACCTTCCATGCCGGGCTTTCTGGGCGGGGTCCTCGTCCGTAGTAAAGCTGAAACCCAAACACGAATACCAAAGGCTGTATTCAGTAACGGCTGCAAATATTAAACACAAGCCTTGGATTCATATGCCGGGTGGAGGCAGTGATTTGTGGAGAGGGAGGCAGTCACAGTGAGACAGAAAGAAAGTATCAGGTGAAAAACCAGGGTCCGGGAGTTTCGCAGATGCATCACTGGGTAAATGAATGATATCATGCCACAGTGTCGTCCCCAAGAACTTTCCGTGGCAACAGAAGTGTGCGGATCTACGCCGTCCACTGTGGTAGCGCTAGGCACTGGCTAACGGATACTCCAAGTGTGTCCAGTGTAGCGGAAGAACTGAATTTTTAGCTTATTTTTACTTTATTTAATATACGTATTTTTTACTTTGGAATAATTTTTTTAACGTGTATTTTGGAGAGAGAAAAACAGAGCGGGAGCAGGGGAGGGGCAGAGAGAGAGGGAGACACAGAATCCGAAGCAGGCTCCAGGCTCTGAGCTGTCAGCACAGAGCCCGACGCGGGGCTCGAACCCACGAACTGAGAGGTCATGACCTGAGCTGAAGTTGGATGCTCGACCGACTAAGCCCCCCGGGCGCCCCTTGTTTGCGTGTTTCTTAAGGTCGGAGGAAATCAGTCTTTTACTGACGTGCTCTGGTGGTGAGGAGTTGTGGTGAGGGGTGGGAGTTGTCGGGAAATCCGAGTTCAGATTCTGGCTTTGTCCAGCCTGGGGGCTTGAACCAGCGAGGGGTCGTCCTTAGGTGAAGGGCCTCCCTTCAACACCCCCCGGGGAAGCCAGATCAAAGGGGAATGAGCGAGTTCCCGTGCAAATCAGGGAGGGCCTGCCCTGCGCTGGCGGAGCCAGCCAGGTAAGTGTGTGCCGACCGCCAGCCATGCTTCCCCTGAGCGGGGGTGCCCCTGGGAAGGGGGCTCACCCTCACCCACACCCTCTCCAGACCAGGAGGCCCCAACTGCTGTCCTCCCCAGCAAAGCTGCAAAGCAGGACCCCCGTTCGCTGCAGAATTAGCAAGTGACCAGGCCTCGAGAGACTTCGTGGCCCTCAGCTCGACCTCGCTGTCGACTTCAAGGAAGGCGGTTAGCACTTGCTGTTGGAAGGAAGCTCCTGTGTTGTTCCAAACTCTGTGATTTTGTCAGTTCACGGCCCAGAGGACCTTTGACACCCTGGAGACTAGCCGCGGGCTTTCTGCCATTTACAGCCACGGGGACAGACGTGTTGTGGGTTCTACTTTGGGGAATACAGTTTTCCTTTTAGACAATCGGCGAAGGCAGTGAGGACCAGCTGGGCAGACAGGTGTTTCCAGATCAGAAGGCTATCACACAAAATGGCTCCCCTAAACAGAGCCGGGTAGACGCAACCCCTCTCCACCTTCCAGGGTGCAGTGAGGGTGTGAGGCAGGGGTCGTGGCCATGGTGCCTTCGGAGGTGCTGAGCGCGAAACTGGCCCCAATGTTGGCCTCCGCTTGCCTGCCCTCAAAACACACCTTCTTACAGCCGCAGCTGTTCCCCAAGTGGGTTCCGTGGGATTCTTGTTTTTCTGCCCAGAATGGGTTCTGCGTCCACGTAGGTGTAGAAGTACCACACACCATCGCCTTGTTCGAGGTTCACACAGCACACCAGCATCCAGGGGTACTCGTCAGGGCTCCACGGATGGGGGAGATTTCTCCAAATGGAAGAAGCCCTGTGTTGAGAAAGTCCGCCAGCGCCATTTTTCCCGAGGGCATTTGCTCACTTCGTGTCTCTGCGTCATGTCTTGGTAATTCTCGCAGTATTTCCAGCTCTTTTGTTACAGTTATATATGTTAACGGTGATTTCCTTTGGGATCAGCGATCTTCGATGTTATTCTTGTGATTGCGTGAGGGGCGCCCCGAGCCGTGCGCACACAGGACGGTGAACCTCACTGATAAATATGGCGTGTGTTCTGACTGTTCCCGCTGGCCATTCCCCCGTCTCTCCTGCCTCCCTCTTTCCTGGGACACAACAGTATTGAAATTAGACCCGTTCAAAACCCTACAATGGCCTGTCGAGCGTTCAAGGGGAAGGAAGAGTTGAATGTCTCTCGCTGTAAATCAAAAGCCAGAGACGATTGGACTCTCTAAGGAAAACACGTTGAAAGCCGAAATCAGCCAAAACTTGCGCCAGGGTTGGCCAAGTTGTGAATGCCAAGGAGAAGGTCTTGAAGGAAGTGGAAAGTGCTTGCTGATGGGGAGAAAGTTTGGGTGGTCCGGATGGAAGGTCGAACCAGCCTCAACATTCCCTGAGGCCAAAGCCTAATCCAGCCCAAGACCTTAGCTCTCTTCAGTTCCACGAGGGCTAGGAGAGGTGAGGAAGCTGCAGAAGAAAAGCCCGAAGCTAGCAGGGGTTGGTTCAGGAAGTTTAAGGAAAGAAGCCGTCTCCGTAACATCCAAGTGCAAGGTCAGGCAGCAAGTCCTGATGTAGAAGCCACAGCACTTTATCCAGAAGGTCGAACCGAGATAATTCATGAAGGTGGCCCCACTCAGCAACAGGCTTTCAGTGTAGACAAAACTGTGTTCTGTTGGAAGAAGACACCATCTAGAACTTTCAGAGCTGGAGAAGGGAAGTCAACGCCTGGCTTCAAAGCTGCAAAGAACAGGCTGACTCTCTCCTTAGGGGCTAATGCTGCCGGTGATTTCAAGGTGAAGCCGATGCTCGCTGACCATTCCAGAAATCCTAGGGCCCTTCGGCATGATGCTAACTCTACTCTGTCTGGGCTCCGTCAGTAGAACAACAGAGCCTGCGTGACCACGCATGTTTACAGCCTAGTTTACTGAATATCTTAGACCTTCTGCTGAGAAAAGGGGATTCTTTTCAAAATATTACTGTTCATTGACAAGACACCTGCTCACCCAAGAGTTCTGATGGAGATGGACGACGAGAATTGTGATGTTTTCAGGCTCGCTAATGCAACATCTACTTTGCAGCCCGTGGGTCAGGGAGCCGTTTTGACATTCAAGTCTTATTATTTAAGAAATACATTTTGGAAGGTTCTAGCTGCTGTGGCCGGTGATTCCTCTGATGGATCTGGGCAAAGTACATTGAAGACCTTCTGGAAAGGATCCACCGTTCTAGGTGCCGTTAAGAACATTCACGATTCATGGGAAGAGGTGACGATATCAACATGAACGGGAGTTTGGAGGAAGTCGATTCCAACTCTCCCCGAGGCCTTTGAGGGGCTCAAGACCTGAGCGGAGGAGGTCATGGCAGATGTGGTGGAGACCGTAAGAGAGCTAGAATCAGAAGCGGGGCCCGAAGATGGGGCCGAATGGCTATAATCTCGCGATAAACCTTCATTGGCTGAGGAGTTGCTTCTCATGGATGAGCAGAAGAAGTAGTTTCTTGAGATGGAATCCAGTCCTGGTGAAGATGCTGTGCAGACGGTTGACATGACCACAAAGGACTGAGAATATCCCATGAACTTCAGTCGATACAGTAGCAGCGGGGTTGGAGAAGACGGACTTAATTTGAAAGAAGCTCTTTTGTGGGTCACGTGCTCTCAAATAGCATCACCTGCTACAGAGAGATTGTTCCTAAAAAGGAAGAGTCCGCTGATGTGGCAAACTGTACTGTGGTCTTAGTCTAAGAAATTGCCACCGTCTCCCCAGCCACTACCCTGAGCAGTCCGCAGCCATGAACACTCAAGGAAGACCCTCCAGCAACACAAAGATGAGGATTCGCCAGAAGCTCAGATGAGGGCCAGTGTTGCTTGGCCATAAATTGATTTTTAAGTTATTTTAATGTTTATTTTAGAGAGAGAGAGAGAGCATGAGCAGGGGAGGGGAAGAGAGAGAGAAGGGAGACCCAGAGTCCGAAGCAGGCTCCGGGCTCTGAGCTGTCGGCACAGAGCCCGACACAGGGCTCGAACTCACGAACTGCGAGATCATGACCTGAGCTGAAGTTGGATGCTTAATGGACTGAGCCACCCAGGCGCTCCGAGGTAAAGTATTTTTAAGTTAAGCATGTACATTTTTTTAGGCATGATGCATTTGCACACTGAATAGAGTAGACATAAATTCCGCGTGCACGTGAGAAACCAAAACATGCATTCCACCCACTGTATGGTGCCATTTGCTTTATTGTGGTGGTCTGGAACCCAACCCACAGTATGCCTGAGGTGTGCCTGTGTTTCAACAGCCTCCGGTAATAAAGCAATGAATAACGCGGGCCACTTGTCCCAAACCCTTTGGACCGTAAGACTCTACTCGTTCCCTCCACCGCGTCACATTTAGAACAAACACACCACGTAATTGGTGTTGCGTGTCACGAGCCCGGGGAAACCCTGCCTTCCGCCATGTTGACTGTGTGAGGGGGTGGGGGTGGGGTGTCAGGAACAAGACCTCTGGGCTCCTGGGTTCCTTAAGCTTGAGGAAGGAAGTTACGTTCTTTGTTCCAGAAAGAAGGGAGGTTAGAAGGGGGCGGGGGCGGGGGGGGCTGTCCGGGGCTGATTTTCTCGTTTGAAAGGGTTAAGGCTACTCTTCCGGGTCCTTCGGGGAACAGTGGGGCATGGAGGAAGGAACGTTCCTTGCTGAGGGGTGGAGCTGGAGGGGACGCAGAGCTACTGGCCCCGTGGATTCTGGGCAGCAGCTGTTGCTGACTCTTCTCTGTCGCTCGGCCTCTCTCGACGACTCTTGCTACACCCCTCCTTTCCGTTTTTATCCGCTCCCTCTCCCTTGCCCCTGAAGGCCTCCTCTTTCCCTTCCTACCCAAACACCTGTCCCCTGGTCTCATCATGCGTCCCTCCAGCCCCCCTCTCTTTGTCTGTTTAACTGCCCACAAGGACGGTGAGACACATACATGTGTGCGTTCATATTTGTCTTGGAAATTATGAAAGTTACTACATAAGAGCTTTCTGTTCCCTTTTTCTTCTCTTGAAAACAGCTGAAATGGGCATTTTACTTTTTTTCTTGTATCCCCAGAATGAATGATGTTCCTGACAGTTAGGAGTCATCATTGACCAATTTTTATTTTATTCCACCCGCCCCCTGCCACCGGGGGGGCGCTGGAGGCCTCAAAAGCGCCCACTTCTGGCCTCTAACCCTTGGTAAGCTGAGAGCCCAGAGGACTGAGAATAATCAGAAAAGCTGGCGGGTAAGCCGTAGCCGTTTGGATGTCCACTGAGCACTTTTCTGAGTGTGCCTGGGACTGGCAGACACAGCCAGACCAGGGCAGGGCAGAGCTGCCGGATGGAGAGAAATGGTTGGATGGAAAATCATTTTTTCTTTCCCGGTAATTGTTTTGACACGGAGAGTAATTAGCCAGCAGCTGACAGCTCAGAAGCAAAGTGAGAACAAGGGGATGGATTAGGGGCAGAATGCCCCTGCATCAGACAGTTCCTGGCTGGCGTGAGCGTGGCGGGCGGGGCGCCCGGGGGATGCTGGAAGCAGAAAACAGACAGGCGGGTACTGAGGGTGCACTTTTAGGTGCTGCGAGGGGGGTCGGTGGGGGTCGGAAGGGCGGCCGCTGTCCTCCAGGAGCCGGGGACAGTCTTGTGTAGAGGGACCCTATGTTATCAGAAGTGGTGACAGGTTCTGCGCTGAGACCTGCTCAGGTAAGAATATATGTATTTCATGTTTGGAGTCAGACTGAACTGTGGTTCAGCGCTTCTGTTGTCTTTGGTGGATTTCAGAGTCAGGGTAATGCTGGCTTTGTATAATGAACTGGGAAACTTTCCCCATGTTTCCAAACTCGGGGACAGTTGACGCCGAGGTTGTTCTTTGTTGAGCATTTGAATGCTTTTGCCCGTAAGACCGTCTGGGTCCAGTGCCTTTTGGAGGGAGGTCACGCTTCAAACGTTGTACTCATTTTGGTGTTTCTAGGGTCCTCTGAAACTGTTTTTGGTCATTTGGATCTCATGGAAGTCCATATATTTGTTATTTGCCTATAATTACAAATCATACGCTCTTGCATTTGTAAAAAAAAAAAAACTCTTACGAGATCTGCTTGCGTTTTCTTTCTAATTCCATGTTCCGAGCATTGATGCACGCTCTCTGCCTCAAATTAGATGAGCTGACCTGCTTTTTTACTGCTGCGATTCCTCCCCCAGCCATACACAAAGAGGAGTCTGAGTGGCAAATGTCATCCTGCTTCCTAACCAATTCATTTCTACTGCCTTATTCATACCCCCGTCTCAAGTTTTCCTTTGCTTTATTCTATTGGCTTTTAAAATTTTTTCTAAATTATTTTTTTAACGTTTATTTTATTTTTGAGAGAGAGAGAGCACGAGCAGGAAAAAGGCAGATAGAGAGAGAGATGGAGAGACAGAATCCGAAGCAGGCTCCAGGCTCTGAGCTGTCAGCACAGAGCCCGATATGGGGCTCGAACTCACAAACTGCGAGATCATGACCTGAGCTGAAGTCAGACGCTTAACCTTTTGAGCTACCCAGGCGCCTCGAAATTTTTATTTTAAGTACTGCTCTACGCCCAGTATGGAGCCCAATGAACGGCTTGAACTCACAACTCTGAGATTCAGACCTGACCTGAGGGGCACCTGGGTGGCTCAGTTGGTTAAGCATCTGACTCTTGATTTCAGCTCAGGTCATGATCTCAGTTTGTGGGTTCGAGCCCTGCATCAGGCTCTGTGCTGACAGCCTGGAGCCTGCTTTGGATTCTGTGTCTCCTTCTCTCTCCGTCCCTCTCCTGCTCTCTCTCTGTTTCTCTAAATAAACAAACAAACAAACAAACAAACTTAAAAAAAAAAGACTTGAGTTAAGATTAAGAGTCAGACACTTAACTGCCTGGGTGGCGCCCCAAAAAAGTCTCTCTAAATTCTTAGAATTTGAATGTTTAGTCCATTTATTTGTATCCCCTTGGCCTCAATAATGAAATAATGAAGGCTATGGATTTTCCTGCAAATGTAATTCAAGCCTTATCCCATTTGTTTTGACACGTTTTTCCTCATTGCTTTCTAAATATTGTATAATTACAGTTTAAAATTTTTCTTTGACCTGGGATTAGGAGAGCACTTTCTTTTTACTATTATTTTTGTTTTAATGTTTATTTATCTTTGAGAGACAGAGAGAGACAGAGTCAGGGAGGAGCAGAGAGAGAGGGAGACACAGAATCCGAAGCAGGCTCCAGGCTCTGAGCTGTCAGCACAGAGCCCGATGCGGGGCTTGAACCCACAGACCGCGAGATCATGACTTAGCCGAAGTCAGACGTTTAACTGACTGAGCCTCCCAGGCACTCCAGGAAGGCGTTTTCTTAAATTTCCAAATGTTTGGGAGTTGGAGGGATGGGGAACTTTGATATTTGTTCTTTTGTTATTACATATTTTTACTGCTTTCTGGTCAAAGAATGTGGCCAGCGTTTTTTATGCCTTTCGCGGTCTAATTTGCAAATTATTGATGCTTAATTTGTGGCTTAAATATGCCCAAATCTCTTTTTTTGTTGTTTTCGGTTTCCGTGGCTTGTTGGCAAGAGACGGTATCTTTCTTTGTAGAGCGTGGTGTTCAGTATCTAGTTCATTCGGCCTTTTACGTTAAATTGCCGGAATATTCTACATCCTCACTTTTGTCCACTACTCGGTCGCAGACAGAAAGCGGTTCACTACCACGGTTTTCACCTGTTGTCTTTAGATTCTCCACCACGTGAGTTCTCTCCATGTCAGTCCCGTGCTGTTTGATCCATAACCGCTCTCGAACGTTACGCCTTCAGCGCGGGTTGTATCTTTCAGGGTAGGGCCCTTCTTGGCCTAGCTTACGCCGACTTGAGTGGACTCGCCTCGGCCCCCTCAGCATCCTCGGATGCTCTTGGAAACCCACCCCCTGAAGCTAGGGACTCACGGGTAGTATCGGCATGTGACCAGCTGCCGAGGGGCACGCATGCAGACCGGGACCGGGGCTGGCCGTGCGGGTTACTTTTTTCCTTGCTTCCCCAAGCCACCACTGGCCCTGGGGGCCAGCTCAGTGTCCAGTTTTCCGTCGCCTTCCCGTGTCCGTGCCCAGCATTCTCCCAGAGGATCAGACCACCCCGCAGATCAGGGAGAAGCCCAGGGGTCTGCAGGCGTCTGCCGAGTAGTCTGTGTTCCCGCTCGCAGGGGGCCGTGGATTTTTTTTTTTTCCCTGCAAATGGAGAGAATGGGAGACGTCTCCCAGCACGAGAGTGGTCCTGCTTGGGGCAGCCTTCGTCATCCCATTGCTTGCTTCCAGCAAATCGGTAGGCGTTAGTGGCTTTCAGCCTGTCTCTCTCTTGCTTCTGGCCACACTACAGGGCTCTCTCCATAAGAACCATGTGTCGGACCTCACTTTGTGTGTCTTCGGTGGGACCCGCACGGTATATATGTGGCGACAATTCCTCCAAGCCCGGGCACGAGGCAGGGATGCTTCCCTGCTCTCCAGAGATCACACAGGCTTGGGGTTCAGGGTGACAGGATTCAGGAACAGAAGCAGCGACCTGACCCTCTCCTGTTCATAAATTACTCAACAACTCACAGCCCCTTTTGGCAAATACCGTTGCATTTTCTTTTCTTTTTTTTTTTTAAGATTTTAAAAATGTTTATTCATTTTTGAGAGAGAGAGACTGAGCACAAGCAGGGAAGGGGCAGAGAGAGGGAGACACAGGATCTGAAGCAGGCTCCAGGCTCTGAGCTGTGAGCACAGAGCCCGATGCAGGGCTCGAACTCACAAATGGTGAGATCTTGACCTGAGCTGAAGTCGGGTGCTTAACCGACTGAGCCACCCAGGAACCCCGTGTCTCTTTTGATTTTCATGCCAGCAGGGTAGATTTGGAGACTGGGGAGAATTGTACCCATTGTTCAGATCCAGAAGCCGAGGCTCTCCGAGCTCAGTAACCATGAACCTCAGGGCGGGTCGTGGATGGGCCGCCTGACTCTGTGGAAAGAGACCAGACCCTCGATCAGCACCAGCAGCCACAACTGATGTGGCCCTTTTGGTGATGGCTCTTAGACTATACGACCCCACCTCCTATTTAAGCACATTCCCCTCTGGTTCAGAAAGAAACGTGGTCCCCCAAGAGTTCCGTACTTGGGAGCCGGGGTGCAGAGAGATGCGTGCCAGCCATTTCCGGCTCGGCGGACGCTGGCAAGATCCTGAGAGACGGTCGCAGCCGTGCGAGACGCCTCCGCAGCAGGCAGGGACACGGTGGCAGGCCGTCGGCGTTGCCCTTCTGTGGCCGGCGCGGCTTCTGAGCAGTGTTTCTCTCCCGCAGTGAATGGATACCACGTGGCAGGGACCTCGGCGCACCCTCCCGAGACTACCCACATGAGTGTCCGGAAATCCACCGGGGATTCCCAGGTAAGGGGTCCTGGGACGGGAGGCAGGGGGCGCCGGTCCTGCAGGCCCAGGGAGGTTTCGTTAGGACAGAGCGTCACGGGGCAGCGGGCGACAGCGGCCCAGTTTTCCTGGAGTAGAAAGCGACTGGTATGTTAGTTGGGTCATTCCCGTGTTCCGCTATCGGATAGGCAACCAGGTGGTCGTGCTTCGTTGGTTTTTCCTAGAAGTTGCAGGTGGTCGGAGTGGGGCGATTCCGGTGCATCGTAACCACAGTTAGGGCAGAGGGCTCCACCCTTCCGTCCCGATTCCTGATACACAGAGTCTAGGTTTCTGTCACTTTGAGAGTTTGGATGGGCCCGGGAGATTCTTCTTCTTCCGTACACCCCCTTCCCCCCGCCCCCCCATGTAAAATGTTTTCTCGTATTTAACAGTCTAGCAGAGACCCCAGGATGGGAGGAAACGGGGCGAGAATAGCCTAAGAGTCCCATCCTGGCCTCTCCTTCATCGCGTCCCTTGACACGTGTACAAACACACATCTGTACCTTTCCCATGTTACAGGTGAGGCCACCAAGTCTTAGACTCGTGCAGTGACACAGTTTCTAAATGATGAGACCAGTCTTGGGTGCCAAGCCCCATGGCGCTTCTAGTGGGCATTAAGCCGCGTCTGAGGAACGAGAAATCGGCTCGTTTTAGTCTGTCCATAAGTTCTGTCCAGAAGATGTTCCGAACGAAGGCTCCAGACCCCACCGGTGCTGCCCGGGAGCTACTCTTCCAGTCCGGGTTGACGATGGGGACGGCGACGCCGCTGCTGGTGTTCAGGGTAACACCAGAGCCGCTTATCCCCAACCGCGGGTGCTGCGTGCCAGCCCTTCAGAGAAAGGCCTTGTAATCGGTCTCCGTGGCCAGCCAGACTGTGACACTTGGCCGTAATGCAGGCAGGAGTGTCCATTTTGGGAAACTTTGTTCAGTTATCTTAGGAGGCGGAGCCTCGGGCACTCAGGTTTAGCTCGGCTAAGGCTCTGGAAAAGAATTCGGACGTCCGTGTGGGCCCAGGCTTCTTAGCTTTTGATGAACTTACTCGTCACCCGGGTCTCTTGTTAACAATGTAGATTCTGGGGCCTCCCGGGGGTGCTCGGTCGGTTGAGCGTCCGACTTTGGCTCAGGTCACGATCTCACGATTTGTGGGTTCGGGTCCCGCGTCGGGCTCTGTGCTGACAGCTCAGAGCCTGGACTCTGCTTCGGATTCTGTGTCTGCCTCCCTTTCTCTCTGCCCCTCTCCCGCTCATGCTCTGTCCCTCTCTGTGTCAGAAGTGAATACGCATTTAAAAACATGCAGATTCTGATTCAGGAGGTCTAGGAGGGACCCTGAGGTTCTGTGCTTCCAACCAGTCCCCGATGGTGGTGGTGTGTAGGTCAGAGGACTGTGCCTTCAGCAGCGAGGCGTGCGTGTGTGTGTGTGTGTGTGTGTCCCCTTTGCTCCCCTGCTCAAGACACACGTCACCCACAGCCCTGGCATTGCGTGTTTCGTGCCCCAAACGGCCTCTCCAACACGGCCTCTGTCCGTCTGCTTGGGACGCACCTGATTTACCACCGGGCTGCGTAGCGTTTTCTGAAGACCTCAGCCTAGGGTCTGACGTGCTGTCGCAGAACTGGAGAAGCCGGCGCTGGCCTGGGTGTCTTTAAAAACATCCTGCCCCTCCCCGTTACTTGTGTTTCTTTCTCTAATAGAACATGGTTCCTCCCCCCAGCCCCCAAATACAGCGAAGTTATTACTAAACCTTTTGGTTTTTTAACATACATGGATATAGCCTTCTCAGAAGCTGATTTTTGACCCAGAAATTTTCCCTCCAGTATCTGTGCTCGGCACACGTCCAGGGATTCTGATTTATGTACCAAGCATCATTTACGGCACTACGGCGTTGGGCTCAACCTAACTGTCCAGCAGCCGGGGATTATCGCGCAGACCCGAGAAAAGCCCTTTTCTGAAGAATATTGAATGATTCAGGAAAAGGCAGAGAACATAATAGGGTAGTTGGGGGAGAAAAAAGCACGCATATGCCTCAAAAATAAACATTAAACAAAAATTCTCTTAACAAAGGGGCACCCGGGTGGCTCAGTCGGTTAAGTGTCCGACTTCAGCTCAGGCCATGATCTCAGGCTCTGTGCTGACACCTCGGACCCTGGAACCTGCTTCAGATTCTGTGTCTCCCTCTCTCTCTGCCCCACCCCTCCTCCCCTGCTTGCACTCTGTCTCTCTCTCTCTCTCAAAAATAAACATTAAAAAAAAAACACACCTACACCGTATATAGCCCGTCTTACGTGAAAGGAGGAAATATACATGTTTGTGAAGACAAAAAACTGGTGATTCTACGTGCGTCTTTAAGACTAACCCTCAGCGGGCGCCTGGGAGGCTCAGTCGGTCAAGCATCTGACTTCGGCTCCGGTCACGATCTCTCAGCTTGTGGGTTCGAGCCCCGCGTCAGGTTCTGTGCTGACGGCAAGGAGCCTGCTTTCTGCCCTTCCCTCACATGCACATGCGTGCTGTCTCCCAAAATAAATAAAGTTAAAAAAAAAAAAAAGAAAGAATTATGCAGTTAGCAAATACACGAGGTGGCGAGGTTGAGAAACCGTGGCCTAAAGTCTCTTTTATTTTCCCTGTACTTTGCAGTTTTTTTCTCATTTCCTGAAATGAACACAGTTGCCATTCATGGAAGGCAGATACAGTGAGCAGTATTAGAGCAAGGTGATGGCCCTTGGGGACAGGGGGCAGGTCAGCTCTGGAGACCCCGGCCTGGGCAGGCAGTGACTGCTGAAGGGCGGGCGGGAATTGAGAGTGTTTTATGGTTGGTAGCGTTGAGGGTTGATGTATCATCAAAGTAACAGAAATAGGGCCGCCCCGGGGGGTGGCTCCGGTGGTGAAGCATCTGACTCTTGATTTCGGCTCCGGTCATGATCTCAGGGTTTGTGAGATCGAGTCTGTGTGCTGACAGCACAGAGCCTGCTTAGGATTCTCTCTCTCCCTCTCTCTCTCTCTGCCCCGCCCCTCAAAAATCAGCGTTAAACAAATATTTTAAGTAACAAAAATAATTAACGCAGTGCGTGGAGACAGCAAGGACGCAGTGGCTCACCGCTTCCCAGGACTGGAAGGTAGCACGTCGGGTTTTTTTTGGGCCGTGGAAGGATTCTTGAAGGTGTGAAGCTGGTTTTCCACAAAGGTGCTTGGGGCCAATCACAGAAAGAGGAGAGGAAGTTTTTAGTGTTTCCAGAGTGTTGCCAACAAGCCATTCCCAGAGTACACAGGGTGCCCTTTGACACGCAAAGTATTACTCACGCTATCCCGGGCTGTGAGTTATGATGAATAGCAGTTGTGACTTAATAGGACTCGGGGAATGAATGAATGAGCAATTGAACACATGGTGGGTGGAGATTCAGGCTGGGGGCAGGGCCCAGCAGCTCGCTCAGGGTTTGCTCAAACCCCTGCGTGTCCGTTTTCTGTTCTCCGTTCCTCCTTAAGCAGGCTAAGGAAGGAGATGAGAATGCGTACCGAATTTCCCTGGGCAACCGGGAGTGTGTCTCCGCCATGCCCCGTCGTGGGCAGGACTGAGGCAAGCTGAGTGCCTGCAGCCCCTGGGGTGCCTGCCCGGTCCTCCCCCAGCCTTGGGAGACCAGATGGCTGGGCACAGGTGGTGGCGATTGGTTGCCACCCAGTGGAAGGTTCCCGGCCTGCAGCCCGGATATCGGATAAGTGGGGTCCACCCGAGTGAGGGACTGGGGCGTCAGAGGCTGATAGTCTCGGTGGCCTTTGGGGAAGCACAGCCCGGTCTGTCCCCTGCCTGCCTGCCTGTGAGGGGTCCCTCTCGGATCGCCATGCTGGTGGGGCGGGGTTCACGCGACAGATCTGTTCCCCGGAGCCCAGGCTTCCCATGAACGCCCCCCAGGAAGACCCAGGAGAGGAGACAGAGGGTGGGGCCCAGGGCTTGGAAACTGAAGGGTCCCGTTGGAGAAGGGAGTTGGAAGTAGGCTCATCTGCCCGCAGTGGGTAGGTGAAAACTCAGTGGGGCTCGTTGTTGCATTGAGCATCTTCTTGGCCACGCACCAGCTCGCAGGCAGATAGAGCCCGTGCCTTGCTGGAGAAAGCATGAGGCAAACAGGTCAGCAGTAGCAGTGGTACGCGCCGGAGGAAGCGCGGAGGAAGCGCGGAGGAAGCGCCGGAGGAAGCCGATGGCGGCCGGTGACATAGGAGAAGATACACAAGCTAAGACTGGAGAGACGAGTCTGGGTCCGGCTTGCACAGGGTGGCGGCGGGGAACAGGCCTTCCAGGTGGAGGGAAGAGTACATGTGGACGCCCGGAGGGGGAAGGAGGGCAGTGGTTTCAGAGAACCCGCAGCGGCCGAGGGGGGCTGTGGTTCACGGGATCAGCAGGGGTCAGGAGGGGCGGGAGGTGGGGCTGGCCCAGGCTGTGCAGGTCTCTTGTGAGGAGCTTGGGTTCTATGCTGACAGTTCAGGGAAGCCATCGAGAGAGGCTTCGTTCTGGATCCCGCGGGGACCCAGGCTATTCACGGGGCTGGGAGCTACGGCAGGAGACGCACGAAGTCTGTGGACGCACACAGCAGTGCGCCCAGCTCTTTTGTGGGTTACCACCCCCGTGGGTCCTCCCCACACAGGGACAGCAGAGCGGCCCGGGCGAGAAAATAAGAATCCAGGCTGGGGAGGGACTCATAAGAAAACTTTCTAGAATCATAGCCAAAGGACATTTAAAAAACACTTTTTTTATTGGGAGCACCTGGGTGGCTCAGTCGGTTAAGCGTCCGACCCTGGATTTCGGCTCAGGTCATGATTTCTCGGTTCATGGGATCGAGCCCCGTGTTGGTCTCTTTACAGACTGCCGTGAGCCTGCTTGGGATTCTCTCTCTCTCTGTTTCTCTCTGCTCCTCCCCTGCTCACACTTGCTCTCTGTCTCTCAAAATAAATAAACTTAAAAAAAAATAATAAAGAGAACTTTTATTATGGACACTAGCAAACATTTAGAAGAGTTGAAGGAATATCATAATAGAGTACTGTGGACCGGTCATTTAACTGCCGAAATTACTCGGCCTGTCTGGTTTCATTCATATCCCGGTTCCTTACCCCGACCCTCTACCCTTACCCACCCCCGCGGATTATTTTAAAGCAGATTCCGGATGTATTGTCTTAGCTGGGAACATTTCAGAGTGTGTCTCTCTAGGGGAAGACGTGACTTCCCCTAGATTAGCCCCTTTAAGATTTAATTCAGTATTATCAACATACTGAATTTTATATATGTAATATACACAATATATATACAGTCAGTATATATATTATATATAATCAGCATATATAATAGATATACTATGTATATTCAGTATGTATTATGTCTTTATATATATACAGTCAGTATATATATTATATATAATCAGTATATATAATATATATACTATGTATATTCAGTATATATTATGTATAATCAGTATATATAATATATATACTATATATACGCAATCAGTATATACAATATATATAATCAGTACATATAATATATACTATATATATAGTCAGTATATAGAATATATATAATCAGTATATATATGTCTACAATCAGTATATATCATTCAGTGTATATATATTTCATATTCAGACTCCCCAGTTGTCCTTGTTTATATCTTATGTCGCTGCCTTTCTCCCAAGTCTAAAGTCCATTCCGCTTTTACAAGTGGATACATTGGTTACTGTATCTTTTTACTCTCTCCCCGCTGTCTCCGTTTTATTGAGATGTAATTCACCCAGCCGTTTACAGTGTAGTGTTGCGTGATCATCGTTAACAATCCAGTTTAAAGCCCTTTTATCACCCTGGAAAGAATTCCCCCAAAGGCTTGGGCACCCCCTAATCTGCTTTCTGTCTGTCTCCCTAGATTAGTCTCTCTCTTCCGGACATTTCAGAGAAGTGGAACGACACCATATAGGGTCTTGTGTGTCTGGTTTCTTTCACTTGCAACAATGTTTCAGGGTCTGTGAATGTTGCAGATGTAACTTTTGCACTGCGTTCCTTTGTGGCGGCCATGCAGTACTCTGTCCTAGGGAGTTACCATCGCATCCCATCTGTGGCGGTGGCTTCTTTCAATCTAGACTGTGTCCCCGTAGATGTGTTCTTTCGTCTTGCCCCACGGTGGCTCTTTTTGGGAAGAGTCCAGGTTAGTCATAGAGCGACCCGCAGGCATTAGCCGACTTCTTTCCTTCTGCTTAGATTCGGGGTTTCTAAAGAAATCTAAAGACTTCTACCTCCTGGGGCTTCCCAGGTTAGCAGCCGACCAGCGAGGCCGAGTTGGAGCTTCCGGGGAATGAGACAGCCCCTCTTGCAAGGGCGAATTTTCCCTTTCTGATTAGCCAGTCATCTGGGGAGAGGGGGACGGTAAGGTGATACCGTTCCTTCGGTCTTTTCACTCAACACTTCAGCATCCTTGGTGACAGTGGCCTGAATCCGTTTTGACTTTGGGGTTTGCAAATGGTAATGTTCTGATTCCTTAACCATTTTTCTGGACCATTCTTCGATAAAGAAATACTGCACCCCCCCCCTTTTTCGCTGCCTTTTGAAGTTACTCATTTGTAGTCATTATCCACAATCATGCTCAAATTGTGTCAAATTTGGCTTGTTGGAACCTGTCTCTGCTGGCGCCTGGGTGCTTTGGTGAGACCACGTCGTTCTTTGCCCGCTTTCTCACCTCCCAGCACAATAGAATGTTCCAGATCTATCTGGCATCTGGAATGAGCCTTTTTTCCAAGCGACCTGGTTCCTTTTAGTACGGAATAGTCTTTAGAAACCAACTCCTGGCTAGTAGGTGTTCTCCCTGTGATGGAGGTGTTATTCCTTCTGAGCCCTTTTGTGAGGTGCTACAGAGGTGTGTGTGTGTGGATGGGGATGCATGCATATATATAGTGCGTCTTACATGACGCATGCTTACGGAGATGATGCTGGGGCAGTAGGCACAGGCCACTGGCAGCACGCACAGAGCCCGAGATGCCTGGAAGAGCCTGGAATCACGCAGCTCAGCCCTGGCTGAGACCGAGTCCCCAGGAGGGCGGAGAGGGGGGAAGGTGCCCAGGCCCACCGTCACCTGTAGAACACCCCCCCCATCAATGCCATTACTTGCATTCCTGGGCCCCGTTACAGGAGAGAGTGACCTCCGTGTCCGGCCTCACTCCACAGAGTCTTGGACACGGTGGTCCCCAGATGACTGACGTGATGGAGACCTTTCTTGACCCCTGCAGAGACCCCTGGGAAACAAGAGGTTGTCCCTGGTCTCAAAGTGGGGAGCCGGCAGAACACAGAGAAAGGAGATACTCAGCCGAGGGCTCCAGATTCTTGTCTTTTACTTGCCCCGCGACCCTAGACAAATGAGCTCATGCTCGCAAGCCTCAGTATCCCCATCCGCGCAGTGGACGCGCGGTGCCTCCGAATTCGCAGAGTCTGTGAGGCTTACGCAAGTTGGAGTATGTCTGATGCTTCGGCTGGCGTCGGCCCCCCTCTGCGAGTCCCCGCCCCCCCGCCTCTCCCCCATCGTCAGCATCGATACGGAGACACTGCTAGTGCCTTAGCTGCCCATCCTGGCGGGCAGGAGTTCGGAGCGTGGCGGCCAGGGTGTGTCGACGACGGGGAGCGTCTACCCCGGAGTGCGTCCCTTTCCCCTCCCCCTCCCGGGCATGGATCTGCTTGGCCAGTGCCTCTGCACGGGGGAACCTGCGGGAGAGCCCTGCACCTGTCACAGGATGCTGGCCCTTGAGCTCCAGCCACGTGGCCTCTGTCTTTCGCCCAGGTGGCCCGGTTTGGGCAAATGCCCTGGGGTGCCACTGATAAGGGGGTACCCACCTGAGTGCCGCCGGCTCGGCTCCGGGAGGTGCGGCCGGGACCCGACGTGGGGCCAACTCCTGCTCGTCCCGATGCCCTCCGAAGTTTGTGGACCGTTGCTAGCGGCCCGTGAAACCGAGGCTCAGAGAAGTCCCGTTACTTGTCAGGGGGTCCGGGCTGGTGAGTTCATTTCCTTCCCTGTGACATGGACGATTGATAGAGTCCCCCGTAGCCAGACGGTCGGAGGGGATCGGTTTCCATTAACGGACCTTCCATAACCAGCCCGGGGCGACCTGGAAGGGAGGTGAAGAAATGAGGGAACCGCGGAAGACAGGGACGCCCTCAAGTCCCCTGTTTGGTGCGGCGAGCAGCTGGGACCCTGGGGCAAGGCTCAGCCCTCCCCACCCGCCCCCACACGCTCATCCTTGCCGGTGGTCCGGGGCTTTGCCGGCCCGGGACGGGGGGCTGCCGGTTCCCTGAGGCTGAGTGCAGAAGCCTCTCTCTCTCTGAGCTTTTTCTAGAAAGTCTCAACAATCACGTCCTTAGGTTTCACTAGAGAAGAGAAGGCAGCGGGTCCCACGTCACGCGTATAATGTCACCCCCCCGCCGCGGTGCCTTGGGGTGAGCCCGCTTCCCCACGCGCTGGGTGGCTCAGGACGAGAGTGGACGCTGGGGGTCCGGCTCACACACCCTGTTGACTCATTAATGTAACTGCTAATCAGGGGGCATCGAAGACCCTGATTGGCCCTCCCGTTCAGGCGTCGTGTTTTCAGCGTAGGAATCCTTCATCTTCTGCACCGGAGGCATCCTCGGACCGGGGCGAGGGGGCGAGGGGCGAGGACCCGAGGGCTGAGGCGGTCGGGATGGTGGTTGGTTTGCTGCAACGGGAAGGTGTAAAAAGGCAGCCCAGAGCCTGAATGAATAGAGCCGCGAGTCGGCTCGGCCAAGAAATCCCGCCCGCCACCCCCACGTCACAGAGGCGGCCGAGCCCGCCCCGCCTCGCCCCTCCGCGCCCGGGACTCGGAGCGAGGATTGGCTATGCTGGACCCCGGGGATTCAGGATGAGAAGTCATGGAGGTGGTGGCTGCTTTAACTCTCTGTGCCCGGGCGGCTCCTGCGGGTCCGGGCGGCCGGTGGCACGCAGAGCAGTCGGCCAGCAGCGGGTGGCGGAGGGGCTGACTCCCCAGATCGGGGCCTGGGAGAAGAGGAGGGGGACCTGGTTTGGAGCAGATCCCTCAGACCCCGCGCCGGAGGCTTCCTCTTATTAGCCTTCGAAGCCCGGCCCTGGAGCCGTGCGGGGTCAGGGCCGCCCCTGCCTGCCCGCTTCCAGAACATGGTGACTTAAGGGTTAACGGGAGCTCGAGCGCCAACCCCCCACCGCCCCGAACTTCCCCAGCCACGGGCTGCCACCTGTCCCCCCCCTCCGCCTTGGGGGAGCCCGAACGGAAAACGCCAGCGTCCAGGATGGAGAGAAGCTTCGATGACGTTTCTTGCCTCTCTCCCCAGAACCTGGGACCCGCGTCACCGGGGAAAAAGCAGAGCAGGGAAAGCACCATCACGGTAAGTGACTCCCCGCAGGTCACAGGTCGGGGCCAGCGGGGTGGTTGCCATGGCAACGTGGACCGCGGAAGTTTCAGAGCTGGGATGTAGCCGAGATTCCCCCCCTCCCCGCCCCCGCCCCACCTCCGCCCCGACCCCCTCCCCCGATGCAGGGGAGCGCACACGTGCACGGGTGGCTTGGAAGGGAGGGGGGCGCACCGTGCTCCGCGCCAGCGGCATGACATGTAAATTACAGCCACAGGGGCTCGCTCTCATGCACGGTGGCTTCTAGAAGGTATCAAAGTTAGAAAACAAGAGAAAGCACCCTAAGAATAGAGTTCCTGACGGGAGCGGGCGGCTCCTGCCTGGGGCGGCCAGACCGCCTCCCGGGGCTCCTGCGGAAGCCCGCCAAGCCCCCACGTGCAGGCTGAGGGGGACACCCCCCTGCGCGGGCGCGCACACACACGCACACACACACCCCGGCCCCGTGTGGGGGGAAAGCGAGCAAACGCTGCCTGGACGCGGGCGCCGCGGAGCCGGGAGTGGGGACTGTCCCCTGCTCTCCCAGGGCTCCGTCCGGCATGAGCAGATCGCAGCCGTTCTGCCCAGCCCCACGGAGATGCCCCCGAGAGTGGGCGTCCTTCCCCGGCTGGCCGGAGGCTGTCGAAAAGCCTGCTCTAGAAGCAAGAGAGGGTTGCGTGCACAGTGACATCAGCGACAGCAACCCCCGCTACTTCGGTGTGCACTTATTATGCACCAGTAGTGTCCCGGGCGACTCGTTTCGCTCTCCACTCGCCGTGTGAGGGGGAGGGGACGGAACCGGTGCCGTACGGTGGCTGTGAATGCGGGCTCTGAAGCCGGAGGGTCCGCCCCTCGGGGTCTCGGTGTCCACTTCTGTACAATGGGGGGATGTCGGGTGTCTGTGCCGTGGGGACGGCGTGGGGGACTAGAGGAGTCCGTACGCAGGAAGCACTTAGAACGGAGCCTGGCACGCACTAAGTGCTCAGGGTCCACTCGTCTTCTCGACCCTGTTTACAGATGAGGAAACTGAGGCACACAGTCATGCACCTCGCCCGGCTGGGAAGCACCGGGGTCCGAGACCTGTGGGGGCG
The DNA here is from genome assembly GCA_030068075.1 of Paguma larvata. Classification (NCBI taxonomy): domain Eukaryota; kingdom Metazoa; phylum Chordata; class Mammalia; order Carnivora; family Viverridae; genus Paguma; species Paguma larvata. The sequence goes on from CM057843.1 coordinate 19,948,790, forward strand.
GTCTCAGGCCCCAGGGTGGAGCCCGCATCGCCCCCCCTGCTGTGCCCTGGCTTTGAGCCAGAGCTCGGGGCTCCATCGGGGCTCCCGGGCCTCGCCCCAGCGTCCCCTCGCCAGCACACCTTGTCGCCCAGCCCTCCCGGCCTCATGGCGCCCCTCCTCCTCCCCACTGACCTACATCGGCGTCTCTCCCCGCTAGCCTGCAAAACAGTGTCATCGGCCGCCGAGGCCTCTGGGGTCCTTATTTAAAACGCAGGTTCCTCGAAGGATTCCAGGACCCGCAGTTCGGTGGGTCTGGGACCCCAGCCGGGAAACTTGCATCGGAACCACCACCACCCCCCGCACCCCCCGCCCGGAGGCTTTAAATAAACACGTAAGCCTCCAGGACTTCTTGCTGGAGAAGCCAAGGCTGGGAGGGATTGGCCAGGGGGCGAGGGGCAGAGCCCCAGACGTGGGGCTGAGGCTTCCGGGCGCGTGCCTCGGTGGCCCCACACGTGTCCAGGCCAAGACGGGTGAAGCTCGCTCTTTTCCTGTCCATATGGCACTCGCTCCTTCGGTAGGAGTGGAGAAGGTTGTGGGACAGAAGTTAAAAGCCAGACTGTCTGACTTCAGACCGTGACTCCGCCGTTACACACAAGCTGTGTGGCCTTGCATAACTTACCTAACCTCTCTGTGCCTTGGTTTCCTGCTCTGTAGCACGGAGGTAATAGAGCACCCACCTTACAGGGTTGGCGTGACGATTAAGAAAAGCAGTTAGAACAAGTTATTAGCTCTTTTCAGAGCGGGAGGTGGTTCCTGAGGACGTCCCCTGTGTTTGCTGGGAGGAAGTTCCTTGGAGGCCTTGGCTGTGCCCGGGAGGCCTTGGGAGGAGGGCTGGTCCCTGGGGCACCTTCCTGGTGGCCCCCATCAGTGTTTTCCCTCCAGCGAGCCTTCCCCACTGCAGCCAGGGCACTCACCCCCGTGAGCAGCCCAGTCAGGTCACTCCTGCGCCTGCAGGGCGCCCCTCCAGCCTCAGTTTCCCCTGCTCCCTGCCCGTTTCCCAGCACGGTCCCCACCTGCGTGGTGCCTCCTCAGACATGGGGCCCTTCCCCCCACCACACACAACTCTCTGTACCTCCCACCCCCTGTCTGCCAAACCCTAACCCTCCTATGACCTAAATCTCTCTCTCTCTGTCTCTCCGCTTCCTCCCCCAGCCCCTAGCCCTCTCTGCAGTGCCAGCACCCATGTGTATAGGTGTATACGCAGTGGTGTGTGTATCCCAGAGCTGCACAATTCCTTCTTTACTTGCGTGCCTTCCCCGCGAGGCTCTAACACCGTTGAGAACAGAGAGCGTTCTGTCCATCTCTGGCCCGGCAGTCATGGCCCCCAGACACACGTCCAGGGCACCCAGGCGGTAGGGCAACAGCAGGGAAAGGGTCCCCCTCACCTCGTGGAGCAGACTGTCCGGCAAGAGGAGAGATGCTAATTTAGCAGTCATGAGAAGTGTAATCACGTACGCATGCGTGCAAAGCGCTGGAAAGATCTAGCAGAGCGTGGGGCACTGAGTAGCCACACTCAACAGCTGTTTGCACGGGAAGTGCCAGCCTTCCGCCCATCGGCTCTGTGGTTGAGGGCTTGCGCTCTGCGGTCAGCCCGGCTCGAGTCGGACTCTTTGTTTCTGTGATCCTCGGTTTCTTCGTATGAGTTGAGGCCCGTGTTACCCAGCTGGCGGGCGGCGGCCGGGATGCTGACTTGCGGACCTGAGAATGCCCGCAAGGCTCCTGGCGGGGGGGGGGGGGGGGGGGGGGGTCTGATTCCTGGTGGTTACAGCTGCCTCTTGGGGCAGGGGGAGGGGAGGAGAGTCTGGCGGGGTGCAGTTCTAGAGTCCGCCACCAGGGGGCGCAGGGCTCCGTGAGCATTGGGGAAATCCCCCCGGAACAGCTAGGACCAGCCGTCGCCAAACCAGAGCGGGTAGAGACGGGGGCAGGCACCCTGGGGTCCCCAGGCCAGTCTGTCCAAGGACCTGTGTCCTCACAAAGTGGTGGACGCAACCACAGGGATGAGCCCTTCTCATCCTCGCCACCCGCCTCCCCCAGCCCAGCCAGCTCCCCTTCAGTGGTTGTGACGGGGCCATTTGTGGGACCCCTCGCCCCCGGACGCTGACAGGGCACCCTAGAAGACACTCGTGTCCACTTCCGGGTACCTCCATGCCCCCCTAGTTCCGTGATCCTTAAGGCCCAATCTGATGTCATAGTTAATTTGTCATGAGATTCGGTTGAAGTTTTCACGGGCCACATTATAGAGCGAAATACGCCGGAACAGGATATAAGGACCGTGAGAAACTTTGGAGTCTGGCCCTCATTTCCATGATTCCGTGGGAGACCCACGCGGCGGTGGGTGGTCGAGGCCCCGGGAGGAGACTCTTACTGAGCGTCAGCCTGGAGAGAGGGTTCGGGGAGACCGTTGCCCGATGCTGGGCACTGAGAGGGTGGCCCTCCCTCCTCGGGCTCCTGCAGGCCCACACCCCAGGGGGGTCCCTCGAGCCTGCACCTTGACCTTGGTGGACATCAGTGCTCCCCGTCTCAGGGGGCTTCTCTGGGTCATTCCTGTCACTCAGTCTTTCCCTTCAGAGGGGAAATCTCAGCCCTTCCTTCCGCCAGGTATCGGTAGCCAGGAGGAGGGGGCTCCCTGTCCTTGGCTGGGACTGCGCCCATGCTCTCCTCCGGAAGCCTGTGCCCCCGGCAGCAGGGAGCGGGGGCCAAGGGTGGGGACTCTAGATGCACTTCTGGCCGCTTCTCAAGCCCCCTCTCCTGCACCCAAGGACACGGCTGGGGGCCCATGGGCCCGACTCGGCTGGCAGAGGAATTGGGTCGTTGACATCGTCCTTATGACTGTCATTAACTTTGAATTACTTGCCAGCATTTAAACATGGAGACGCTTTGCCTCATAGTCCCGATTTTCGTTTTCTCTTGAGTCGTATAATCAGACGGCACACCGGGCTCCTCGTGCTGGTGTGACGACCGTCGACCGTCGGCAGGAGCTAGGAGGAATCCGCGGGTTACACACCTCTCCGCAGACCCCACCCCTTCCCAAAGCCGAGGCCACTTGCCTCCCCTCCTCCCCAGCCCCCTCCAAGCTGCAGTTTCTGAGCAAGTGGTACCTGTATCTCGTTTGTTTCACGGCTGCCTGGCTTTGGAGTGGCGGCCTCTGTCTGCAACCCCTGGGGATTTTTTGGTTTGTTTTTTTTTTATTTTTTTAAGGTTTATTTATTTTGAGAGAGAGAGAGAGAGAGAATATGAGCAGGGCAGGGACAGAGAGAGAGGAAGAGAGAGAACCCCAAGCAGGCTCCATGCCATGAGCACAGAGCCCGATGTGGGGCTCGAACTCACGAACCCAGAGATCATGAAACCGGAGCTGAAACCAAGAGTCGGACGAGTCAGACGCTTCGGGAACTGAGCCCCCAGGCGCCCCCAGAGCCTCCGGGTTTTCTGCGCAGCTCTTGCCTCAAACGTCAGACGGCTCCCCACTGCCGCAGCTGCCGGCTCCGTGGAGAGGGTGGAAGTCTATGCGGCCCCGGACCCTGCCTCCCCGAGGCTCCGCGCGCGCACATGAGCTCCCACAAAGGACACAAACCAACAGACTCCACGGGAGCAGATCCCGGGCTTGAAACCAGCCCAGCGGGAGCCGCGGTACCACCACCGGGGCGCCCACCTCTGCAGGGGGGCCGGGCTTGGGCAGGAAAAGGGCGAGACAGGCCCCAGGAATGTCTGCGCCGCCCTCTCCTGGGCCAGGGCCAGCCCCGAGCGCACACCCCGGAGGATCCTTTCAGACGCTCTTTGTTCGTAGAATAAATATTGCGAAATAAAACAGCACGAGGTAACCTGTCGCCCCGACCCTCAGCCACGGAATTCCTTTCTCTGGAAGCAAACGATCTTATCGGCTTCCGGAAGTATTCTGTACGTAAATAACCAACCGCGTGCGTATTTTCTCTTCCTCTCTCTCTCTCTCTCTCTTTTTTTTTCCCTACGCAAGTGGCAGCACTCACTCCGAGTTTCCCTTCCCCACTCACTGGTATGACCCAGCGCGCCGTCGGGAGCAACGCGTCGCAACGTTCTCCCGGCGTCCTCTGCTCGCGATGCAAACCCCACGGATGCCCCTTGGGCCCCCACTTTGTGTAGCCGTCCCCCCGCTGGAGGACAGCGGGGTTGTGCCTTCGCTGCTACAGGCTTGCGAGCCGGCAGACAAGACCGCGTAGACACGTGCAGATCATTCCTAGGGGGTGGTCTTTGACGCGCAGTCGCGGGGCCGGAGGCTCCGGCCGTGAGTGTGGTGTTGGTGTATCTTGTTATCGCACTGCCTTCCAGAGAGTTCCGACCGATTCCGGCCCCCTCAGGCCGGGCGTGGGTGCCGTGGCCCCTCATTCGGAAAAATGCGAGCCTCCCAAGATCGCCACGGGCGATTGGCCGAGCGGGTGCTTAAGGGAGACCTCTAGAACGCTGCATCCCGGGCGCAGAGCCTGCCCAGCTGCTCCCGGCCGTCCGGGCAAGTCACTTTCTTCCTTGTCCTGTGCTCCGCAGATCAACTGTGTGACATTCCCTCATCCGGACACGATGCCGGAGCAGCAGCTGCTGAAACCGACCGAGTGGAGCTATTGCGACTACTTCTGGGTAAGTGGTGCCTCGGTTTCCCCTGCTCTGTGACCGCCCCTCCCCCCCCACCCCACCCCCCCAAGGATCAGGAATGGGCAGCCGGAGGGGACGCACGGGGCCTCGAGCTCAAAGAAGAAAGTCCTCTCTTCAGGTCTCCACGGGGGGCTTAGCATCCGAGGCAGGAATTTAAGCCCCTCTCGGAGTCCGGATCATTCCATACATCTCCGAGAAGCCGCCAGGTTTTCCTGCGGGGCCGCGCGGAAACAAATCCCCGGACAGAACGCAGCGAAGGCCAAGGGTCGCTCCTGTGCTGCTCAGCGAGGGCAGGCGGCTGGCACCACCTCCTGCCGAGAATTCAGGGTCTCGAGACTCGCTCGGGCACGCTTGGAGGGGACACCTCGGACCAACGCTTTTCCTCTGTGGGCCTCCCTGCTTCTCTCAGTGCTGAGGAGGTTGGGGGCCGGGATCGGAGGAGAGCCCCACCTTTCATAGCGGTTCTGGAACTTTCGCATCCTGTTTACAGAGTGCAGAGTTTCGGTTTTGCAAGATTAAAAAAAAAAAGGTTCTGGAGAGGGACGCTGGCCGTGGTCGCATAGGACCACGGACTCGATGCCACTGAGGGGCACCGTTAAACGTGGTGAAGGTGAGACATTTTATGCTATGTGTATGTTCCCACGATTAAATACATTCCTTTGGACAAAGGCGCAGCCCACCTGCTCAGAAACTCTGGGAATAGTCGCCGGCATTTGCATCCGAATGTCAGCGATGACTTTCACACCGGGTGGCCTCCCTGGATTCGCAGAGCAGTGATGGGTGCCCAACCTTGTGAACGCATTAAAAACCAGTGAATTGGACACTTTGGGTGACACACGAAACCGTTTGCAGAGACCCCGAGAACCAATAAATAAACAGAATAAAGACGGGTTTCACTACCCTGCAGAATCTTTTGTAGATTTGCTAATAACCAAGCACTGGACAAAAGTGCTTTTGTTCTGTTAACAAGTCGCTCGCACTCACGGAGACACCCGGTGAGTCCCCTCGGCCCAGCTGTGTTTCTTCCAGATGCTGGGGGGTCCGTGCAGGGGCAGCAGACACCGTGGGGAGGGGCACCCGAGGCCTGAGGGGTGAGCTCGCAGGTGACTCGCGGTGAGCCGGGGACGGAGTGTAGGAGAGTCGGGAGCACACTCGTGTTTGTTCTGTTGGCAGTCGGAAGATGCCGGAATGTGATGTGGTCTGGGTTAGAAGCATCGTGCAGGAAGGGGTGTGAGCGGGCAAGGGCAGGGGTCAGCGGCAGGGGCGGGGCCCCAGGAGAGACGAGGACAAGTGGACAAGTGGCTGGGTTTTATTTTGAGAGAAAGCATGTGCACATGCGTGTGAGCAGGGGAGGAGCAGAGAGAGAGAATCCCAAGCAGGCTCTGTGTTCGAACCCACGAACCCTGAGATCATGACCCGAGCCGAAATCAAGTCAGATGCTCACCTGACTTAGCCACCCACGCACCCCTCTTTTGGGTGTATCATTCACATGGTGCAGTGTGCAAATCTTACACGGACCTGGAGAAGGGGCACCCGGGGGCTCAGTCGGTTAAGCGTCTGATTTTGGCTCGGATCATGATCTCATGGTTTATGGGTTCAAGCCCCCACGTCGGGCTCTGTGAGCCCAGAGCCTGCTTCAGATTCTGTGTCACCCTCTCTTTGCCCTGCCCCCCCCACCCGCTCATGCTCTCTCTCTTTCAAAAATAAACATTAAAAAAAAAAAAACGACAGACCTGAAGAAGCTTTTAAATAGCCAGAGCCACCCTGCTGTGACATAGTGTGTTTCATGCGGTAGTGATCTCCCCGTCACAAGAGCTATTAGCAGTGTGGCCCAGAGGGCTTCTGCTGAGGACGGGAGACCCCACATTGGGAGAGAGTTCTAGGGGAGGAGTGTGTCCATAAACTGTTCAAATGCTTGACGAGGGGAAGTGGGTTCTTTCCAGCCATCGCCCACCCCTTTCTGAAATTCCCTTCCCCTGAAACATCAGCTCTGGAAGGGATCTTACAGACGTAACTGGTCTTGTTGCAAAGGTAGAGGGCGTAGAGGGGACAGAGCCTAGGACTGGAAAGGCCTGGCCGTGTCACCAGGTCTTTCGGACCTGGCTTTAGGTGTGTGCCTGCGAGGGCCCGAGAGGTCTCTGAGAGCTGTGTGGGCAGAGGCTGGGATGTGTGTCCCACAGGGACGGCTGTGCCCGGGGGGCGCCGGGCAGGAGACAGGCAGGGGTCCTCGAGGGAGTGCGGGCAAAGCGAAAGAAAACATTGAACTCTGAAATTTTAAGAGTATTTGCTTGCAAAATGCATTTCATTTCTTTGACTTGGTCATCTTCCCCCAGCCCTGACTTATTTAAAAAGTAACTAACACTAGGGGCGCTTGGGGTGGGGGGGGGGCTCTGTCGTTAAGCGTCTGACTCTTGAGCTCGGCTCAGGTCATGATCTCACAGTTGGTGAGTTCGAGCCCCGTGCTGGGCTGCGCGTGGACAGTGCAGAGCCTGCTTGGGATTCTGTCTCTCCCTCTCTCTGCCCCTTCCCGTCTTGCTCTCTCTAAATAAATAAATAAATAAATGAACTCAAAAAAACCAGATCCCACTTACTGAGCAGTGAGTAGATGGGGGGCCCTGTGCTAAGGCGTTTCCATAGGTCATTTATCCTGCAGTGACCGTGCCAGCCTCACGGATGAAACTGCTCCCCAGCTGGGATGTCAACCCTGGCCACCTGCCCTTTTCCAGAACTCTGGCCTCCCTTCCATCCGTTCTCTCCCGGAAGCCACTGTGCTCTTTCGTGAATGTGCGTGAGCGGATGCTGCCGGGGCCCGGCCAGCGCGGGGAGCGGACAGGAGACGGGAGGGCTTCGGGTCAGGCTCACCTGCACCACCCCCCAAGGCCACAGACTGTCCCAGCTTAGTGTCAGGCCGCCGAGCCTCCCCCCAGCCGCAGCAGCTGCCTGGTCGGAAGCAGTAAACGGTGGGGCATCGGCGTCTGGGGTCCCGGCTGCTTCCTTTCCTCTTCTTTTCCAGGCTGGGAGAATCGGGGGGCATAGGCCTGGGGGGGCGGTGGCCACAGGCCTCGTGGGGGTGGGGTGCACCGGATGAGACACAAGAGGGGGCAGCGGGACACAGCCCTCTTGGGCCGAGGTCTTCTTGCCAGGTGCACCCTGGTCCCTTCTGGGGCTCCCTTCTCTGCACTCCGGAGGCCCGAGTCCCCTAAACTCTCTCGTGCTTCTGTATCCTCTCTAGGCTGATAAGAAGGACCCCCAAGGCAATGGGACCGTGGCTGGGTTCGAACTGCTCCTTCAGAAGCAACTAAAGGGCAAACAGATGCAGAAGGAAATGTCAGAATTCATCCGGGAGAGGTGAGACCCGGGCCCTTCCCAGCTCCTGGGACCAGTCACAGCGCCACCTCGGCCCCTGAGCCCCAGGGCGGCGGCCAGCGGCTGGGCTGCGCGTTCTCTCCCCGCCCAGCACCGGGGCGTGGTCAGCACCCAGGGGAGTGAGAGGCTGGAGGCCCCAGCGGCGGCTCTTGGGACGAGTATAACCTGCAGATGCGTGGTTTGGGCCCATGTGATATTTTTAAGGCTTGAACCGTAAACAGTTTTTTGGTGGTTGTTTTTAAATTGGTAGATTTTACAGTACACACGGGCCCTCCGGCGTGTCTGGAGAAGGCAAAAAGGTCTGGTAAGAATAGCTCACGCCAACAGTTGGCTGGAGCCGAGTGGCAGCCAGTCCCGTAGAGGGAGCAACCTTCTGGTTTGCTGGAATCTTCCTTCCTTGCGGCGTCTGCACACAGACTGCTTGGCTCCTCTGATGACCTGTGTGGCCCTCCTTTGACGCCCTGTCCCTATCCTAACAAGGAAGGAGAATGTAACCTTGTCATTTCTTCCTTGAACCAAAGCTGTGTCCCGAACCTGAGCAGGTAGAACCCTTTCCCCCCAGCCCTGACTTTGGGGGGAGGGGGACTCAGTTCCTTGGAAGAGTCAGGTTGGGGCCATTATGACAAGTGCAGGGATTATCATAGTGGTTTTGCTGGAGGATGGTTGGTGTGAACAGAAACGAGGAAACAATACATTCAGCCGGATGCAAACAGGACGAATTATAAGAAGCTCCTTCCCCACCTCCTGCCCTTTCCAAGCCCTGTCGAACACACACTCACATGTGCACACGCCTGCACACGCCACTCGATATGTGTGCACACGCACAGGCACACAGCTTTCCATCTGGACTTTCCGGGACACCCTGGAAGTACTGACAGCAAATGGCAATGTATTAAAAAATGTTTTTTGTTAATTATAACAATCGCTTAATAATAATTTTTGGGCATTTGAAAGCATCTCTTTTTCTTAGGAGGCACGCCTTCTATTTGTTTAATCAAATCTTTGTTTAAGCCTGTAGGGACTAGAGAGAATGAATGCATAGCTCATAGCTCAGGTGCAAGGAAACAATAGTATCAAACAGGAATAGGAGGCCGGGTGCCTGGGCGGCTCAGTCGGTTCAGCGTCCAGCTTGGGCTTGGGTCACGATCTCGCGGTTCGTGAGTTCGAGCCCCACGTCGGGCTCTGTGCTGACAGCTCGGAGCCTGGAGCCTGCTTCGGATTCTGTTTCTCCCTCTCTGTCTCTGCCCCTCCCCTGCTCACACTCTGTCTCTCTCTCTCAAAAATAAACATTTTTTTAAGTAAATAAATAAATAAAAAGTGAAGCAGGAACAGGCCGCAGAGCCAAAGTTGGGACCCACTTACGGTCTACACCTTCATAAAGACACTGTGTTGTTGGTGGATACGTGGGATCCAGACTTGAGGACAGCCTGGTCTTCCGAGAGGAATGCAGACTTTTCTCGGTCCGCCGGGGTCTGCTCAGGAGGCAGGCGAGAGCGGAGGCGCACAGGGTAGAGTGCGCTGGGCCGTGTGGTTTGCCGAGACCGCGGCCTGGGGCAGGTCGAGGGGGGCGGGCGGATGGAGGTGATGTTCAGGAGGAGCCCAGGCCCCGAGCCTGGTGGGTGCCGTTGGCATTGAGGGGCCTTTGTAGACCTGAAGCTACGAGACTGCCGTGCTTAGATCTGCTCTTGAGAGAGAGAGAGAGAGAGAGAGAGAGAGAGAGAGAGACGCGTGTTGGCCGCGGGCTGGAGGCTGCAGACTGGCCCCCCTCTACCCGGAGTCACCCTGGGGAGGGCAGAGCCATGGCCAGGGAGTGAGGGAGCAGCAGCTAGACTCCAGCCGACCCCCCGGAGGCGGCTCAGGAGAGAAGGAACACGGCCCCGGGGTCTCCGCGGCCAAAGCAGAAAACGGTTCTTGCCTTGGGGCTCGGTCAGGCCACCCATTCCCGCATCGCCGCGCCCTTGGGCCGTCAGCTTCGAAACCGCTGGGAACAAGGGCTCCAGCCCCCGAGAGCACCTCTGGGGCCTTCCCGTTTGCCGAGCGACAGGTCCGGGGCTTCCAAGGGGCGGCCCCTGTCCCCACGCAGCCCGGAGGACCACTCAGGCGGGGAACAGTGCCTTTGTGGACACTTCCACAGCGTGTGCCAGATAACAGAGTTGCCTTCAAAGGGTGTCAAGGGCCCGCCTGCTGGGAGCAAAAACCAAGGCCACTTCCCTCTCTAGGGAAATGGAATCAGCCACTGCTCTGGGCGCTGCCTGGTTTCCATGGAAATCCTTGTGCCCTGCAGGCTTGACGGTTAGCGGCCCTGGGGGCTGGGAGGCCATAGGAAGTGGTGCGGTTCTGCTCTCGTGGGTGTCACCACCCAGAGCGCTGGGGGGTGGAAGGGAGGTGAGGGTCGCACCGGACATCCCTGTGGGCATCACGAGCGTCCAGCCCTGGGCTGGGAGCCGTGTGAACGCCCAGCAGACAGCTGGGAACATCCCATTTCACAGAAGAAGAGACAGAGGCTCAGGGAAGTGCATTCATTCGGCAGATATTTGGGGCGCACCTGCTGCGTGTTGGGCGGAGGGAAAGAGTCTCGAAGTCAGAGCGTCTGGTCTAGAGGGTTCCTTTACCGAGTTCACAGGCGGCAGGGCAGCAGGACGGACCCGGAGAGCTGACGTGTTGGGTTTCCTCCTTTTTGCAGGATAAAAATTGAAGAGGAATACGCGAAGAACTTGGCTAAGCTCTCTCAAAACTCCCTGGCTGCACAGGAGGAGGGGTGAGTGGGGGGGGCAGGAGGCAGGAAGGAGGTGGGAGGTGGCTTCCTCTTTGCAATCCCTGATCCGCCGCCGCGGCCCCACGTAAATGGGGAAGTCGGCCAGGCCTGGCTCCGGGCGGGCACCCGCGACCCCAGATACGCGCACCCATGCTCGGAACAGGCACCTGCGACGCCGGGCGCGCGCACCCGTGCTCGGGGCGGGCACCGGCGACCCCAGGTGCGCGCACCCATGCTCGGGGCCGGCACCCGCGACCCCAGGTACGCGCACCCATGCTCGGGGCCGGCACTGGCGACCCCAGGTGCGCGCACCCGTGCTCGGAGCAGGCACCCGCGACCCCAGGTGCGCGCACCCATGCTCGGGGCCGGCACCTGCGACCCCAGGTACGCGCACCCATGCTCGGGGCCGGCACTGGCGACCCCAGGTGCGCGCACCCATGCTCGGAACAGGCACCTGCGACCCCAGGTGCGCGCACCCATGCTCGGAGCGGGCACCCGCGACCCCAGGTACGCGCACCCATGCTTGGGATAGGCACTGGCGACCCCAGGTACGCGCACCCATGCTTGGGGCCGGCACTGGCGACCCCAGGTGCGCGCACCCCTGCTCGGGGCAGGCTCCCGCGACCCCAGGTGCGCGCACCCACGCTCAGGGCGGGCTCCCGCGACCCCAGGTGCGCGCACCCACGCTCAGGGCGAGCACCCGCGACCCCAGGTCTGCGCATCCATGCTTAGGGTGGGCGCTTCCACACTCTCCAGTGACCAAAGGCCGCGCGCCGGCTGCTGGGGTGTTGTCAGCACGCCCCCTGCTCCCGAAACCCGTCTGGAGGACAGGCTGGGAAGAAACTGGCCGGGAGACGATTCCCGATTCCCACCGGGCCCCTTGTTTAGAATTCTCTCCGCGGGCCGGAGGCCCAGCCAGGCTCCTCTCCCTCTCCAGTTTTGACAGTCCTGCCCTCCCTGGGTGGGGCCTGGGCTGAGGGACGCTCACCGGCACCCTCCCAGCCCCAGAAGCGTCCCTAGTGAAGGAAGACAGTAGTCTTCCTTGCTTGGCTCTTGACAAAGACTCTCAGCCTGCCGGTGGGAACAGAACACGGTGCGGCCACCGTGGAAAACTGTCAGGGCCTCGAAACACTGAGCAGAATGGCTCCTCGCATAGGTTTATACCCCGAAGAGCTGAAAGCAGGTGCTCAGACGGATACGTGTATACGTGTGTGTTTGTAACAGCACGACCCACCGCAACCAAAATGTGCAAACAACCCAAACGTCCATCCGGGGCTGGACGGGTCAGCGGATTGTGGTGTGTCCACAGTGGGTACACGGACGTGTGATGGAACGTTCTTTAGCCACAAGGAGGGATCAAGTCCTGGTCTGAGCTGTCCGCACAGAGCCCGACGCGGGGCTCAAACCCACGAACCCTGAGATCATGACCTGAGCCGAAGTCGGTCGCTTGCTTAACCGACTGAGCCCCCCCCGGTGCCCCAGGTATGGGGGTTCTTTTGGGGGCATGCATTCATGTGCTTGGACTGCTCGAACAGAGTACCGTAGACCCGGCGGCTGAAACAATAGGAATTTAATTTATCGTGGTTCTGGAGGCTGGGAATCCGAGATCGAGGTGCCGGCAGCATCGGTGTCTGCAGAGAGCTCGCCTCTAGAGCTGCAGGTGCGGCCTTTCCTGGGCGTGGAGAGCGAGCAGGCTCCCTGGCGTCTCTTCCTACAAGGACACGAATCCTGTTGGATCGGGGCCCAACCCCTTAGAACCTCACTTACCGTTAATCACTTCTTTGGAGGCCTCGGCTCCAAACAACAGCCACGCTGGGGGAGGGGGCTGAGGGCCTCACCATCTGAATTTGGGGGGGGGCGTGCAAACACTCAGTGCAGAACAGGGGGGTACAGATGTTTTTTTGAGACAGGATAGAGGCGGTGGTTGAACAACATAGTGACTGTACTGAATGCCCCACCGGGTTATTCTCTTTAAAACAGTTAATTTCACATAATGTGACTTTCGCCTCGGTGTTCAAGACCAACAGGCTTGGGAGGTTAGAGGCGAAAGGTTCCCCCACGGTGTCTCCCCCGACCCCCGCCGCCGCCTTGCGGTCTGTGTCGGGACCCTTTCTGCAAGGGGAGGTGAGCCCCGAGGAAGGAGGATGCCGTGTCGCGTGTGGTTGTGGTCGGTCGGCAGACGGCTGCGATGCTGAACAAGCCCAAATCCGCCTGCGTGGCTTGAAGCCTTCAGGGGATGGGCCGTGCCAGCCAAACGTGGCTTTGATTATGGCCTCTGCGTGGGCACGTGGCTCGGCCAAGAGGCCGCCTCTTCAGGGCTGTCACCGACCCGCTGGGCACAGGGCGGCCCTGGGGGCGTCAGGGGCTCCTCCGCAGACAGAAACGAGCTTCCCCCAGCAGCCCCCTCCTGCCCCAGGCACTGGGCTTGAGGCGGCATTGTTGGGGAGGGGGGTGGAGAGCGGGGGGTGGCCCCTCCAACCTGGCAGGCAGGCTTTCCTGGACGTCCCCGTGGCCTGCAACCGCAGTGCCGCTCCGGAACCTTCAGGCTGCCGCCTCCTCGGCCTGGGCCGCTGCCAAGGACACTCCATCCTGCCAACAGGCTCGGCGTATGCTCCCAGCTGCACGAGCCAGGGCCTCGCCACCACCCACCCCCCCCGCACACGCCCGCACTTGCAGACACGGGGAGCCCACCACGCTCGCTCGCATGCACAGACGCCTCGCACCTGCACCGCGGGCACGAACCCCTGTCCTGTCGCCATGCACGCACATGCTGCTTCCGGCAGGCACCCTGGGGGTGCGGCGGGGGTGGGGCGGTGAACACGTGGGCCCCCTCCTAGAAATTTGGGGCAGGCTAGGAAGGGGCTGCTGGTGGCCGGGGTGGGGGGACATCGGGCTGGCTTTGACCTCCAGCGCTGTGCCTGCATTAGACGCCACGGGGTATGTGCTCATTGGTAAGCACACAGATGGGGTTATTTATTCTGCCTGCAGTTTTATTTGTTTTGTTTTGTTTTTTTCTCACCTGTGTGGAGAGGAAATGGGATTTGTGTCTTTTCTGGTTAGTAATTGAGCCCGTGACACGCACTGTGACCCGGCGTGCCTCAGACCAGGTATCGGAACGGAACTCCCTCCCTGGTTTGGTTTCTTCCGTTAACCTCCCATCAGATGGAAAAATCGGTCTTCAAGGGAGAGTGTTTCTAAATTGCTTTTTTCTCGACTGTGAGAGGCTCCAGGAGGGGGGGTGTCAGGGGGGAGAGGGTACCTGCTCAGACAGGCCCGGCTGCGTGTTCACAGGGCCGACTGCCCAGCTTTGGGTGTCCAGCCTGGAGGTGCGGCCAGGGACCCTGTCCTTCCCCACAGCCGATCCCAGATGACATAATCGGGCCACTGAAGCCGTCACTGGGCCAGTCACTGACCTGGAGACGGTAGCCTTACAGACTGAGCACCGCCGGGGGCCGTGGTGGCTTCTGGGATCGTCCGTAGGCCCGTGAATAGCTCGGTGCCGGGACAGCCCCTCTCTGTCGGCCTTTGAGTTCCTGCTCCCCCCACCCCCCACCCCCGGCCTGCTTTTGTGCAGTCTCAGCGTTCACTGTGGACGTGTGTCGCGTCTTGAGAGAATTTGCACGTCCGCCGGCGGGTCGGGGTCGCGATTTCTCCTTATCCCCGTGGATGGGCGGTGGTCTCCGCAGCACTGAGTGAGAAGACCACCCATGCTGCACTGAGATGCTGGGTCTGCGTCTGGGCCTGGCGTTCGTTCCCGTACCTGCCGGCGGCTCGGATCGCCCGTTTGTCACTCCTGCTCTTCCCTGGGGGGTGGAGGGGGGCTCTGCCCCCCCGCCAGGATCCCCCCGAGGCGACTCCTAGATAAAATTGGTCAGCTGTTTCCCGTAACGCCTGCTCAGCCTGAGCCGGTGCCGCCATCGGGCAGGCCGGGACGGTGACCAGAGGGACTCGTGCTCAGCTGCCGGTGGCCCCGCTCAAAACCCAGCAGCCACGTAGGGTGCGGCTCGAGCTCCGTCCTTTGGAGGAAAGTGGCTTTTTAGATGCAGTCAAGTCTCACCCGAACAGTCTGGGGGAGGAGGTCTCGAGCAAGGACATCGGGGCGTCGCTCGAAGGCCGGCGAGGCTCGGGAGCGCCGGGGAGTGGAGCACGGGACCTGGGGGTCACCCGTGAAAGCCCTGGGGCCTGGGGGAGGTGCTTCTGTGGGGAGCACCTGCTCGGAGCGGAAGAGGGCCTGGCTTACGGGACTCTGCCGTTCTCCGGGAAGGTGCGCACGGCCCGGAATCAGCACCCGCAGGAGCCACGCTCTCGAGGACGGGGACGGAGCCGCTGCGTGGGCGTCCGGGAGCTGTCCCTCGGCACGGGGTCCGTCTTCTCCATCTTCGTCCCCTCCTTGGAAGTCAGGGCGCTGGAGGCTCGCCCGCAGGCGGGGCTGTGCGGCACCTCCTGTCTGAGATCCGCTTCTCCCCAAGAAAGCGGCTCTTCTCCCTTTGACTGACCCGCCGGCCTTTGCACCGCCCGTTAGCGAACCAGGGACGGGCGCTGCGGATGCGCGGGGGACAGTAACAGGTGTCAGGGTATCCCGCCTTCCTCTCTCATCTCCCCCCGATTCTCTGAGCTTCCGGATGTTTCCCCAGCCGCCGTCGGCCCCCCCTCAGCTCCCGAGATCCTCAGCTGGGTTTGGGGTGGCTCGCCCGACGGGCGTCTCAGGCAGGCTCCACGTCGACACCCGCCGTCCCCCCAGCCCCAGGAGGCCCCAGGAGGGCAGCGTGGCTGTCTGGGGACCGGGTCTGACGTTCCTGTCTGGGTTGCAGCTCCCTGGGAGAGGCGTGGGCCCAGGTGAAGAAGAGCCTCTCGGACGAGGCGGAAGTCCATCTCAAGTTCTCCGCCAAGGTAAGCGTCCGTCCCCGCGGCCCCTCTGGGCCGCCGAGTGGCTCGCGGTGGCCTCTCCAGCACGTCCCGTCGGCCCCTTCCCGTGGTATAGATTTCCAGCCCGGGGAAGAGAGTCCCCGGAGCTCACCGTCTTCACCCAGTGTGTCCAGTGTCCCCGAAATGGCATCGGGAGCCCTTAGAGTCCATCAGGAGCACGGAGGAGAGTCACGGGTTTAGAAATGCTAAGTACTTCTTTCCTTTGCTTTCATTTATTTATATTTTTTTGTTCTTGCAACTCTTATTTTTAATTTTCTATTTTACTTTTAAAATTAATTTATTTTTTAATTTATATCCAACTTTATTTATTTAAAAAAAATCTTTTTTGAGAGAGAGAGTCAGAGCATGAGCAGGGGAGGGGCAGAGAGAGAGGGAGACACAGAATCCCAGGCTCCAGGCTCGGAGCTGTCAACACAGAGCCCGACGCGGGGCTCGAACCCACGAACCGTGAGATCATGACCTGAGCTGAAGTCGGACGCTTAACCGACTGAGCCCCCCAGGCGCCCCACTACTTTTGTGTTTAATATGATTCGTTAAGTATAGATCGTATTTAAGTTTTAACACCGGCCAATTTTAACAACTGGCTCACAGAGTTCCTACAAATTCTGCCGAGTCGCCCCAGCACACTTCAGTAAAGTGAGGGTACATACCCGTCAGTTCCTCAGGGGACCCCCACTCTCGCTTTGCTGGGCCCTGAGAGGAACCCGTGGGCACGTCCTTGCTGTCAGGAGAGGCTGGACTGTGCCGCGGGGAGAATCTTTTGGTTTTTTTGTTGTCGCACAATTTCACACTATGGAGCTGACCCTTCTAGCTACCATGACCTTGAGGGCAGCGTGGTTTCTGCCCTCAGTACTCAGGGCAGTGTCGGGTACACAGTAGATGCTTAATAAATATTTTCTGAAAGTAGTGAATAAACAGGAACAACAGACTTGCTCCTTCCAACACCCCCTGTCTTTTTAAGCCCCACTTTCTCTCCGCATTTCTCCGTGTTTCTAAATGACCCTGCCCCCACCTCTCTCATACCATCCCCACCCCCCACACCCAGCTCATATCTCCAGTTCCCTCGCAGGCTTTCACCTACTCTTCGGGGGGAAAATAAACCAAGTGTCTAAAGTGGAATAATTCATCCTAAAGTGTGCATGACTGATAGGGCTCCCCACTAGCTTGATTGCCTTTTAAAAAGAAGTTTATTTATTTTTGAGAGAGAGAGAACGTGGGGCTTGAACCCCACCACCCCCCCCACCACCAACCATGAGATCATGACCTGAGCCAAAACCAAGAGTTGGATGCTTAACCGACTGAGCCGCCCAGGTGCCCTGCATGGTTGCCTTTTAAGGAAAGAAAGACTTCCCTTAGTTCAGAGTGGCACTGTTCCCAGTGACCTCCGCCTCCCAGTGTCCCCACTCTTCCCACAGTCACCAGTCAGACTCGGCAGCCCAGTGGGGAACTCACGCAAAGCGCTTAAAGTCTGAGCCCCCGTTTTTAAATTGAGGGGCACCCTGCCGCCTTTACTATGATAGGGTGAAGGTAGCGTCTCCGAAAGGCGGCTGCTCTCTGTGACTCATGTTCCCATCCCTTCTCCAGTGCTTTCCTCATAGGAATTGGGGTCCCCCTGGGATGTGTGCTGTTGCAACAGCAATCGGCTCTGTACACACCTCGCCGCCCCACCCCGTGACGGCCCTCTGCACGCGCAGGGCAGAATTCATGGCTCAAAGGGCGAGGACCCACGCAAGGGGCTTTATAAAGAGCTGGGGCGGGAGGAAGAAACTGTTATGGGCTCCCTGCTTCTCGGCCCGAGACTGGCTTGACGCCAGCCATGGGCGAGACCTTCTGGGCTCCCAGGGAGTAACCCCCAAACCCGTCCCACCGATCGCTTGCGGGGAAATTTACCAGCCGAACGCGGGGGAGGGGGCTCCACCAAGTTTCTTTCTTTCTGCCTCGCATGCAAGACAGTGAGCTCTGTTCAAGGTGCTGATCGTGGGGCGAGTTCCGTTCAGGCCTCCCTTCTCCTGTCCCGGCCCCAGGGAGCCAGAAGCCTCCCTGGAGGGGCTTGAATGAATGAGAAGTTGCCAGCGAGCTGTGCAGCCCAGTCTACACGCTCTGAACAGTCGCCCGCCGGGTCCCCGGGAACCCTGGTGGCGTCTCCTCCCTGTCGGCAGGACCCCCCGGGTCTTGATTGTTTATCAAGTGCTCAGCAGGTGACAGAATGCTCTCCAAGGCACCCTTTTCCTCTGCTTCTGTCTTTTTACTACTACTATCGCTACTACTATTCCGTTACTAACACCGCCTCCCCCGCCAACACCAGTATTTGCCACCAAACACGGGAGGTTTTCCCACACCCACCATGCTCTGACACCAGTCCTGCAACTCAGCTCAGTTCTGACACTATGTAACATTCCGCTCAGTCCCACGAGACTGTCAAGCTTCAGATGTCAGTTGCAAGGAGGAGGCTGGGAGGTTACCCACCCTTCTGTCTGAGCCGAAGCTGCAAACCAGCGTGAGAATTTGCTAGGAATTCCACTCTGGGAAACGTGGACTTCGCTTTCCTGGCTTGTCATATATTAAAGGACGTCTTAAGGGACACAGATGAACCAGCCAGAGGAAGAGGTGGATGGGGCGAGGTCCGCAAGAGTCCTGAAGCCCGGAGCTTCTGTCCCCGAGGAGCCGGGGTGCACCCCCTACCTGCCCGGCACGCGGACGTGTGCACCAACCCCAAAGCCCTCCAAACTCTATAATTTACAGATTGTTAGGGGAGTTTTATCACTCAGGCGTGATCGCTCACTAACTCAACCTCCAGGCCCCCTTCCGCCCCCAGGGGATGGTCAGGGTGTCTTAAGTCCGGTATTGACAAAGCAGGGCTGACTTCTCTGTGCAGCCGATGGGGGGCGTTGTGAAGAATGTCCACGAAACACAGCTTTCCTCTGCGAACTCCTGCTTCCAGCCTGTCACAGCCAGTGTCAGTGGCCTTAGGTAATTATAGTAGCGGCCTTGCGCTTGTATGGTGATTCCTTGAAGGCCAAGGGGCTCCGAGGATTTATCCACCTGCTGTAGGACATATGAATTTAAATGCCCCAATCCCATTTTAACGTCTGCTGCTCCAGAGGGCTCTTTGAGATTCCACTCTGAATGGTCTGTGTCAGGGGCAAGAGCTCCTTTAAAAATGCAATTTCGTTTCGGCAATCTCTCAGGCTCTGCTTGTCTACCGGCTCAAGCATCGCTAATCGCAACAGGCCGCCAAGGAAAAAAGATTGCCGTCCACGAAAGGAAGTTAGACCTGGCTTCAGCCGCAGAAGGGAGGATAGAAGACTTCCTTCTGATGGAAGGAAATCTCATCTCGCAATAGAAGCTCTTAGGGGGACGTGGGGAGGCAAGAGACACGCATGTTCTGTCTGTGCAATCGCTCGCGAGCTTCGTGACCTTGGGCGAGTCTCTGGGCTTCCGTGTTTTTCATACGTGAAATGAAGGGTCTGGACCAGATGGGTGACTTGATACTTATTAGAAACTTACTGAAATGTATCCCCGCAGGAATACATTTTACGGGGGCGGCCGGAACACACAGGTGTCCGCACCCAAGTAGCCAGGCACATGCGTAGCCGAGATGAGTGTTCCCCAAGGCCGCACCTGTCCTGTCTGAAACGCACTGGTGTCTCTATTCGTGTCTGGTGGTCTTTCCTTCTCCAAAAGCTGGCGCTGACACAGGAGTGCCGGGGTTCTGGCAAGGCCGACCTTGGCTCCACGGGCCTGTCCCACCCGAGGCAGCAGGGAGGTCACGAAGACACCCCATTGTTACCGAGTCCGCAGCTGAGTTATCCCTCATAGACCCCCCAGCCAGAAGCAGGTTCCTAATGCAGCTAAGTTAGGCCGCTCCTCACCTGGTCCGTGGGTCTGGGTGTCCTCAGTGGTTCTCAGGCGTGAGGTGTTTTATGGGCTGCCACCAGGTGGCGATGTTTTCCTACGCAAGGCAACTTCAAGGGGCTAAGACTCCTAGGAAGCAGGGAACTCACAGCAGGGGGAGAGGGCTGTTTGGACGGCCCGCCCTCTGTTAGCCTTTGAAGGCCATCTGACCACAAAAGTGTCCACTTCTGCCCCAGGCCTTGGGCACTGAGGATTTTGTCATTCTCCCGGGTGGGAAAGGGGCACCCAGCCCGCACCGGCTCTGACCCGACCCCGTGGACACAGTGGGGCAAAGCCAGTTGGGTTCTCTTCCTTCTTGGAGGTCACAGTCCCGAGTATTTGGTGGTTTAGAGCTGCAAACGCCCAGTCCCGAGGGCTCCAGAGAAAAAGATAACGTAGCAAGATCCTGGTGAGGAGAAAGAGAGAGAGGTCACAGATCGCTGGAGGTGCCCAATGTCCAGGAAGGCTCAACAGTGCTTTTCAAAGGCACTTCTGGGACAGGTGCAGGCCAAGGGACCCTGGAAGGCTGTCGCGGGGAGGGGGGGGGGGGGGGCCATTGGAGGCTGAGCAGGGGAGGGGCAGAGGGCTGACTCCAGGGGCTGCTCTGGAAGGCTGAGCCTGGGGGGAGACAGAGAGAGAGAGAGAGAGGGAGACACAGAATCCGAAGCAGGCTCCAGGCGCCGAGCTGTCAGCACAGAGCCCGACGCGGGGCTCTAACCCACGCACCTCAAGATCGTGACCTGAGTCAAAGCCGGTCGCCTAAACCGACTGAGCCACCCCAGCGCCCCAAGTCTCTAAGAGTTTGAGTCATCTGGGCTCTGGGCTGTTCACCTGACTGCCCCGCATTGGTCTGTTTGATCATCAAATATAACCTGCGCTCACACCAAAAAAAATAAAAAAAAAATTAATTTAAGTAAAAGCTCTCCTGAAAAAGGGAGTGGGCTAGGGAAAAGGGAAAGAATAAAAAACACAGAAAAGATCGAAATACCCACATCCCCCAGCCCCTCTCTGGCCCCCGAAGCGCAAGGCTGGCCCCCTCCAGCGGGAGGGTCCGTGCACCGGTCGCCATGCAGGCACGAGGGGTGAGGAAACCCTTCCTGGGCGCAGCTGTGGGCTTCTTCCGGCCTCGAGCGGCCCCCACCAGGGCTTCTTCAGGCTCTGAGCCGTGTCCAGACCACCCTTGCGGTCCCGGTGCCCGGCACGTAGTAGGCGTTCAACAAAGAGCGCTGACCTGAGCTCGTCTGATTAAACGGCATCTTTGAGGCAGTCCCTGTGCGAAGGGCCTGGGGACACAGAGATGGGCGCTTGGTTTCTGCCCCCAGGAAGTCCCCAGGTGGGAAAGGAAAGGTGAGGGACTTCTGAGCAAAACCTGTCGAGTCTAGGGGAGGCGGGAGGCAGGAGACGGCCAACAAAGGGCCCGGAAGCCTTGGACGCTAACCAGCCCCTCAGTGCATTGGTGCAAACCCTGGGGCCCCGCCAGCCGCGGTGACCTCCTCTCACCCGAGACCTGACACGTGGCCCCTTATCTCTGCCTTCCTGTCGGGAGATGCCCGGCCACTGTCCCCGAGGTGTCCGCCTTCCCCTGTGCAGCGGGGGAGAGCGCGCTCCCCGCTCCTCCTCTCGAGGCTGGTGTCCTGGGGTCCTGAGCCCCTCCCTCCTCCCCTCGACAGCTCCACAGCGAGGTCGAGAAGCCCCTGATAAACTTCCGGGAGAACTTCAAGAAGGACATGAAGAAGTGTGACCACCACATCGCCGACCTGCGCAAGCAGCTCGCCAGCCGCTACGCGGCGGTGGAGAAGGTGAGGGGCCCGGGAGGCCGGACCCGCTGGGACAGGGCGGGCCGGGCTCCCCCCACCCCACTCCACCCCCCCGCCGTGCCAAGGCAGAGGTCCTTGTCCCCGTGTGGCGGGATCTGGGCGGGGCTGGGGGCCGGGAGTGCCAAAGGGCAGGTAGGAGCCGTTTCCCCATGGCGCTCGGTCGCTGCCAGAGGGCCAGTAGGAGACACCGGGGGGCTCGCTGGGGCACACGCACCATGCTTTTTTGGGACGCCCCGCGGGCTCACGTGCCGGTCCAGGTGTGGCCCCTTTTCTGGGCCTCACGGGGCCGATTCCCTCCTGAATGCATCGCTCCCCTACCAGAGGCCTGAGAGGTCTGACCTTGCTGGGAGCCGCTGACCCCAGCGCCTCAGGGAGGGGGGCAGGGAAAGGGACGTGGACTCCGGTGGACACCCCGGAGCTTGGCACCTGCTGCCGGCAAAGGACCCATCCAGCCCCCGGATGGGGCGGCCGGTGCCGCCGTCCACGAAGCATGGCTGGGGAGAAACATTGTGAGCACAGGGAAAAGAGAGGACTCCTACCCAGCAAGGGGGAGGCGGGGCCCTGCGAGCGTCTTCCCCGTGTCGTTGGACCCCAGGCCCGGAAGGCCCTCACGGAGAGGCAGAGAGACCTGGAGATGAAGACTCAGCAGCTGGAGATCAAGCTTAGCAACAAGACAGAGGAGGACATCAAGAAGGCACGGAGGAAGTCCACGCAGGCTGGTGAGTGTGGCCAGCGCCCCCCCGCCCTCCTCTCCTGTCCTCCCCCCCCGCCTTGGCCTTGGAGGCATCCCACCAGGCCAGGCTGGGGTCCCGCAGCAGAAGGAAAGCCCCCACCTCCGCAGGGAGCGATACTCCAAGCCCTCGCCCATGGCGATCGGGGCTGCTTCCCCCAGAGCAGAACATCTGATTCGGTGAAATAACCAGATTCCTGGGTCTCTCGCAGAGATTCCCACAGTGAGTCCGTTTCTGCTTCCGCCTTGGGGTAAAAGTTAGTCGATGCACAAGAAAGGGGAAAACCAGTTAAAAAAGAGCTTAGCAAACATTTGTTCGGAAAGCCAAAGTTGGGTTTTTTCTTAAATTTTTTTAAAATGTTTATTTTCATGAGAGAGAGAGAGGCAGAGTGTGAGCTGGGGAGAGGCCAGAAAGAGAGGGAGACACAGACTCTGAAGCAGGCTCCAGGCTCCAAGCTGTCGGCACAGAGCCCGATGCGGGGCTCGAACCCACGAACTGCATGATGGTGACCTGAGCCGGGTTGCTTAACCGACTGAGCCACCCAGGCGCCCCCTAGAGACCTGAAGTTTAACTGCATTTTACCAAACGCCCCTGGGATTAAAGCGTGCACTAAGATTAGGGTTTAGATCAGATGGCTTCTGAGTCCTTCCCACCTCAACTGCTGGTGAACCTGGGACAGTCCGTTCATCATAGAACGAAGCAGCCGCCGTCTGGACGTTATGAGATATCGCGGCGTAGCAAGAGTGCACAGCAAAGTGGTGTAATGCAAACACGACATTCGACAGAAAGATCTTACAGTGCATGGTGGTAATTGGATACAGAAATAGAAGGCGCAGTGTACCTAACTGGGGATTCAGAAGGGAAACGCGGGACAGGGAGAGGCTATTTAAATTCACTTAATATATTATTTTAAAAACAAAATCCTGTCGCTGCTTGGCAAAAAAAATTGTCATCAGCACCCAAGAACATCAAATCTTATTCACTCGATAGAACGGCCATCAACACTTCCTAGTGTTTTCATTTAAAACTAAATTTTTGTTTAATATTTATTTTTGAGAGAGTGAGAGAGACACAGAGCACAAGCAGGGGAGGGGCAGAGAGAGAGGGAGACCCAGAATCCGAAGCAGGCTCCAGGCTCTGAGCTGTCAGCACAGAGCCCGACTCGGGGCTCGAACCCACGAACCGTGAGATCATGACCTGAGCCGAAGGTGGATGCTTAACCGACTGAGCCCTCCAGGCGCCCCTGGAGTTTTCTAAAGCATGTTCCCGAAATCAAGATTGACAGAGAGGGCTTTGGGAGTTCTATTGTGGTATGTCTGTAGGGTGACGCGTGACCCCCTCGACGGTCAGGTGGGGGGCTCCTGTGGGAATGCGTTTGCAGTCACGCATGCACTTTCTTCTTTCCCGGTCATTCTTGCTTGGGATCGGGGACCCATTCGCTGGCTGAGGATCAAGACAAAACGAACACGTCCCTTGACAGGGCTCTGTTCCTCAGCCTCGTTTCCCCAGCTAGCGGTATGGTTCCCTGGAGGGGGTACTGAGCTGGGCCCTGGGTCACGTGGACACAAGTCTCCCTGGTTTCTTTCACCTCCGTTTCAGAATCCACATGAGCCAGGGGATCTTACTGTGTGAGTAACTTCGAATTCACTGGAATTACTAGACTTAAAGCGTGAACCGGTTAGCTTGGGGTTAGCTCATGAGGTTTTCCCAGCGTGAACAAAGACCGCGATGCCTTCCTGTCTCCGGCACCCTGCGACGGTCGGAAAACCACACTGAGACAGAAAATGCAGTTTCCTGTTAGGCGGGTCTCCTGTGTGCCCTGAGATTTGTGTTTCTAGCAAGTTCCTTGGCCTAGGGATGCTACAGGTCCAGGAATTGTGTTTCGAGTGATGAGGTTCTTGGTGTCCGTACCCTTAGTAATGTTTGTGATTGGTTGTTTGGTTTTTTTTTAAATTTTTTTAGATGTTTATTTATTTTCAAGAGACAGAGACAGTGAGAGACAGAGCATGAACAGGGGAGGGGCAGAGAGAGAGGGAGACACAGAATCTAAATCAGGCTCCAGGCTCTGAGCTGTCAGCACAGAGCCCGACGCAGGGCTAGAACTCATGAACTGTGAGATCATGACCTGAGCCGACTTCAGATGCTTCACCGACTGAGGCCACCCAGGTGCCCCATGATTGTTTTTGCATAAAGTGTGTTTTCTTTCTAGTTAACGAAATGTTTCAAATGCACCTGCTGTTACAGAAAGTAACATACTAGCCTTCGAGGTTATGTATGTTTATGTATATAGTTATGTGTGTTTCACGTCTCTCTTTCACGAAATAAAATGCTGTGGGAAGAACTCATTCCCTCCCACCCATCCTTTCTCTGTTTCCCAAAGCCACGGCTGGCCTGGGATTGGCCAGTGCGGTACCATCCCTGCACGTGAATGAGCCACAAACCATCAGACACGCTATTTTGTGTTTCAGAATTATATCCTGGTGCGCATACACACACAGACACACACACGCACACGCGCACACACACACACACACACACACAATTTGCCAACTTTTCCTTTTTAATTCTTGGCAACTTCCAGGTTGCCATGACACATGTTTTAACCAGAAGGACCCTCCAAGTGTCAAATGAAACTTGGCATCTGTAGAGAGGGAAGCATTTCTTGGGCTCATGGTAGGATTGGGGGGGTCCTAGGAGCATCCTGCACAATACATGCGCACACATGCTGAGAAACCCTCATCCTGAATTCTTGGTATCTGGGGTCAAGTTCAGATGGACACTCCGAAGCTGTTCTCTCGTGCTGCCGGGTCGCCCTTTTCCTTTGCTCCGCTTCCCCTCCATCCACTTTCCAGTGGTTTCCGCGACCCAGGGACACGGGAGGCCGGCCATGGCGGGGACGGGACAGAGTGTGATGGTGGCTGGCGGTCTCTTCCAGGTGACGACCTCATGCGCTGCGTGGATCTCTACAACCAAGCCCAGTCCAAGTGGTTTGAAGAGATGGTGACCACCACACTGGTGAGTGAGGACAGATGCATAAGCGTGTCGGCACAGGTACTTCCTGGGGCGGGGGGCGGGGGAGCGGTGTGGATGCTGGCGGCCTCGAGGATGATGGAGTTGAGGCTGCCACAGAGGTGGTCATTAGAGTCTCTCAACCGCCAAGGTCAAGACCTCGACTCGGAGCCCATCTGTGTGGATTCAGATCCTCCTCTGGTACTTCCTAGCTGTGTGGACACAGAGAAAGGTCGAGTCTTACCGTGTCCTCCTTGGCTGTCCTCCGAGGGGTCAGGGTCAGCCAGGGACGCCCTCGACTGAATGTACAGTGCCGTTTTTAAGACAAATAGCCACGTTGTAGGAAGCACGGCCCTTCCCGCCCCCAGAAGGTCCTAGCGAAGAGGCACGTATGGCGTGAGGTTGGGGGGCAGCTACTTAGAAAGAATGGGAGGGGGGCCCCTGCCCAAATTGCACGAGGAATAGACATCGGACCCCTTTTCTTTGCCTCCCTGAGTATTTCTCGTGAAGGGACGGCGTCTCCTCCCCAGCACCCGTTGGGTTGGACAGTGAGGTGTGGTTGGCACCTGGGCCGCTGGGTTGGACGAGAAGGCAGGTGTCGTGCCAGGAACTTCCTGCATCGTCCCCTCCGCCCGAAGCTGCCCTCACCCATCCGGCCCGGGACCCAAGGGCTCTCTGCCTTCCCCACGTGTCAGCCCACCGGAGCAGATTAGTGGCCTCCCCTGGGGACAGCGACCCAGTTTTCCTCCTGGTTAATCCCCTAATTAAGCCCCCCTGGTTTACCCTCCTTCCCGGTTAATCACCTGGGCAGTGACCTAGTTGTGCACAGAATACCAGTCTGATCCCCTAAATTCCCAAGGTGCGGAACCCTCTAGAAACCAAAGGACAAACCCGTTCTCTTCCACTTGACAATGGCCGTTCCCCCCCCTCCCCATGCTTCCCCTGGCCTGGTCTCTGGTCTGCACCTCAGCACTAGGAGTGGACAGAGGAGAGGAGGCTGTCCACAGAGGCCCAGGGGCAGAGTCGTAAGAGTCAGAGGCACAGAACTCCGCATGTGACCTGTGTCTCCACCCCGGGGAACCAGGGCTGGGTCTGCGCTGGTGCAGAGTCAGGATTAAGAGCTCGACAGACCCTGGTTCGAAGCCCGCTCCTCCCCCATGACGCCATGCGCTTTGGGCAAGTGGTGCTTGTGTGTTAAAATCACTGAGGACGATTAAGCGATTCAGGAAAAGCTCTCCACGCCCGCCGCGCCCCGCGTCGCCACCGCCACCTCGGCCCTAGATGCTGGCCGAGCTCAGCCCCAGGGGGCCAGCCGAGACCAGCTGCAAGCAGGTGGCGACGGTGGCTTGGGTGTTGCGTCTGGGTCGGGCGGGGACCTGCCGGGCGGGAAGGTCCCGGAGGTGAGGGCGCACGCTCAGGGCCGTCGGGGCTCCCCCTCGGCAGGAGCTGGAGCGGCTGGAGGTGGAGCGGGTGGAGATGATCCGTCAGCATCTATGCCAGTACACGCAGCTGCGGCACGAGACGGACATGTTCAACCAAAGCGTGAGTTCCCTGCCCGCGGCCCAGGCCGGAAGGACCCGCAGGGGTGCGGGGGGCGGGGGAGGGGGGGAGCGGCTGGGGCAAGAGGAGAGCCCTCTGGTGCTGAGCTTGTGCAGGTGGCCAATGACAGGTGCTGGAGCCCGTGGGCCACCTCTTGGGAAGGGCTTACGGTCCGTCCCGGGCGTCCTCATGAATCTGTCCCAGGCACGTGAGTTAGAGACACACGTGAGCTGTTACCTCGAGGAGAAGGAAGGTCGGGACCGTTAGAGGAGCTGAAGGCCTTGCCGCCTCCCCGGGCAAATTTCTTTTCTTTTCTTTTTTTCTTTTCTTTTCTTTTCTTTTCTTTTCTTTCTTTTTTTATTAAAAAGATTTTTTTTGTTTATTCATTTATTTATTTTTTAAATGTTTGAGATAGAGACAAAGAAAGAGAGAGAGAGCACAAGCAGGGGAGGGACAGAGAGAGAGAAACACAGAATCCGAAGCAGGTTCCAGGCTCTGAGCTGTGAGCGCAGAGCCCGATGCGGGGCTCGAACTCACGGACTGCGAGATCACGACCTGAGCCGAAGTCGGATGCTCAACGGACTGAGCCACCCAGGCGCCCCTTTATTCATCTTTGAGAGAGAGAGACAGAGTGTGAGAGGGGGAGGAGCAGAGAGAGAGGGACACACAGAATCCAGAGCAAGTTCCAGGCTCTGAGCTGTGAGCGCAGAGCCCGAGGTGGGGCTCGAACCCATGAACTGTGAGATCATGCCCTGAGCCGAAGGTGGACGCTTAACCGACTGAGCCAACCGGGTGCCCCAAGTTTATTTATTTTGAGAGAGAGAGAGACAGAGAATCCCAAGCAGGCTCTGCGCTATTAATGCAAAGCCCAACATGAGGCTCGAACCCACAAACCGTGAGATCATGACCTGAGCTGAAATCAGGAGTCGGACACTTAACCAGCTGAGCCCTCCCAGGCGCCCGGACCCTGGCAAATTTCTTGCCACTCTCCCCGCTCAAATAATAAATAACCC